>CM066031.1:900008048-901254219 GCA_033557465.1 Ichthyophis bannanicus | reverse complement strand
TTACTGTAAAAGGTGGTAAACATTCTCCCTATCCCCCTGCTTGCAGAGATCGCATCATCGTGAACATTTACTCAAACGTCATATATGGTCTGTGTGCCCCCGACAATGTCAATACATCCCCCTATCAGCAGCAAACCAGACAGCCCCTCACAGTGGTGTTTCCCCATTCATCCTGGTGACCTCAGTGTGTGTCCTTTAAAAGGTCAAGAAACTAAATCCATATCCAAAGGGGTGTGGTACAGCTTCATCACAGTGGTGTATCATGTCACCCGTAAGATATGGTCTGTGTGACCAGTACAATTTCATACATCCACGCCTAACACCATGGGAACAGAGAGGCCATCACACTGTGTTCCCATTCATCATGGTGATATTGCTGTGTGGAATGTAACAGGTCAAACCAGTCTCCGTATCCCCAGGGGTGTGGAGATGTTCATCACAGTTGGGCTATCCATCACTCCTTACTATATTAATCTGTGTGCCTTAGGGCCATTTCATACATCGACCCCTCATTAGCAAACCTACATAGGCAATCCACAGTGTGTTCCCCCAGTCCTCCTGGAGATCTTGTTTGTATGTAATGTCACGCTGAAGAACATTCTCCTATCATCCGGGTTGCTGAGAGGTCATCACAGTGCTCTTATTGAGTCACCCTGTGGATATGGTTGTGTGTGGCAACACAATATAGTACACCCACCCTATCCCCAGGAGAATACAGAGCCCATCACAGTGGGTTCCCTGTTCACATCGTGGTATTGGGTAGTGTAATGTAACAGGTCCCAACGTCTCGTTATCCACAGGTGTGCTGTGAGGTCATCACAGTGGCGTAACAATCACACCTGGAGATATGGTTGTGTGGGTTCTCACATCTTCCTTTGTGTCTTCCCTATCCCCTGGAGTGCACGGGAAGCCCATCACACTGGGTCCATCTATCACCCTGGAGATAATGGTTGTGTGTTGTCTTTAACAGTGTGCTGTGTTCCCCCCTATCCCGTGGGTCCCAGGCAGCCCATCCCCGTGGGGTGTCATCTGCACCATGAGATATGGTTGTGTGTGCTATACAACAGTTTGCTTTAAACCCTCCCTATCCCCTGGAGTGCACGGAGCCCAGCACACTGGGTCATCTATCACCCTGGAGATATGGTTGTGTGTGATCTAACAGGTTGTTGTGTTCCCCCTATCCCGTGGGTTCCAGGCAGCCCATCACACTGGCCACCTGGCAACATGGAGATATGTTGTGTGTGCTACAACAGTTTTGCTTTACCCTCCCTATCCCCTGGAGTGCACGGAGCCCATCACACTGGGTCATCTATCACCCTGGAGATATGGTTGTGTGTGCTCTAACAGTTTGTTGTGTTCCCCTATCCCGTGGGTCCAGGCAGCCCATCACACTGGGCCATCTGGCAACATGGAGATATGGTTGTGTGTGCTACAACAGTTTGCTTTACCCTCCCTATCCCCTGGAGTGCACGGAGCCCATCACACTGGGTCATCTATCACCCTGGAGATATGGTTGTGTGTGCTTTAACAGTGTGCTGTTTTCCCCTATCCCGTGGGTCCATTCAGCCCATCACACTGGGTCATCTGGCACCATAGAGATATGGTTGTGTGTGACTAACAAGTTATATGCATTCCCAATATCCACAGGATTCCAGTGACTATGGTAATGTGTCCTGTTAGTCACCCACTTGCTATGGTGTATGGAGCTGATGATGTTGGTTCGGATACACCACCCACAGGGGGCCAAATACCGGCATGCAATGGTGGGTATGTTAGAAAGATATTGTGTTAGTTCAGGGCACAGAGGATGTACGTACCCCATAGATTTGGAGGTCAATATATCATCACACATTTCTCCGATGGTCTGCAGATGATATGGTAGGGGACGATGTTTATGTGTGTAACAGCACCCCATCCCCATGAACCATGTCAGAAGCTAACAAACACCTGCAACAGATCTATGTCCCCACACCATCATGCAAATGTTGTTTTCAGCATTTATACACATAATAGAAAGCCAAACCTATGACACACATGGACATCAGTGATGTTCGTCCATGATCAACTCAGCAGTGTGGTTGACCAACACATACATAAAACTACACATGACCACTGTTGTTCACAGATGTTATGGTGATATTGCCCTTGTCTATGGTGTTGTAAACACACATGTGGTCTGCACAGCAGGGCTACAGCCTGCAAAGATAGCAATCTTCCATTACTCATACAGGGTCAATCCCACCCCCCACCCACATTATGCACATGTGAGGACATATGTCTGTTGCCCATGGCGATCCCCAATGGACATGTGATGAACTATGCTATACATGAGACACACACACAACAGTGTGGCTGTAGCAGCAAAACATTGCCCACACGGCTGTGTGTCTTTATGGGTGACCCAGCGACGGTTTGATATGTCACTAATGCACCCAACCTTTCAATTACCATCAACAGGTTGAGGATCTCCGGAAGAAGGGCAGGGAGCTGCGCCACCACCATGCCGGCTACCTGCAGCAAATCCAGGGTGAGAGCTCCCCAAAGGTTGCATCTGAGTCTTCTCAAAGTGTCACATCAGTAACAGATGTTGCAGTTGCCAGAAAAACCTGTGTGGCCACTGCATATGTAGACGTGCTGTATGTGAGACCTAACAGAGTTCCTATGCTTGTCGACCTCCACAGATGGTGATGTCCCAGAGGATCTGCCCACACCCTCTGCACCCCTCCTGAGACGTCCCCCCACACCACATGCAGACGAGGTGGTGGTCCTCATCACATCGGAGGAGGGGAAGAGGAGGAGGAAGATGAGGAGGAGGAGGAGGAGGTGGAGGAGGATGAGGAGGAGGTGGTGGTGGAGGCGCAGACACATCCACCTGCAGCAGATGTCCCCCACCAGGGGCCAGATGGCCATCTGGAACGGCTGATCGGGGGGTGCCAGGGGGAGACAGGGTGTTGGGGATGTGGAGGGGGAGGGGGACGTTGAGGAGGGCTCAGGGGGGAGAGGGTGCCAGAGGGGTGTGGGAGAGTGATGTCGAAGACAGGGCATCACAGGGCACTGTGGGCTCCCCTCAGCCACAAAGGTTGCCTCAACCATGCAGGGCCCCACCCAGGGTCTACGCAGATGCCACCACACAAACACCTGGCACAATGTGTGTGTGTGGTGGCAGATGCGTGGAAAACCTGTCTGGGGCCATGCATGCGATGGAGCAACGGCTCCACCAGCTGAGCCACTCACAGCAGTGGCTGGCGGGAGTTATTGAGAGGGTGGTAGCCGAGTTGGTCCGGCTACCATGTCGCCAACCACCCTCTCAATGGCGTCACTGGCGTCAGTAATGGTGCTAGTGACGTCCACATATGTGCCCTGTGTTGCCCTGTCTTCCATCACTGGGCATGTGGAGGGAGGGTGGGGGGCATGTCGGGTTGCGGGATTGTGGATGGGACATTGTTCAGGGCGTGTGGGAGAAAGGGGTGGGGAGGGTGAGTTTAGGGGGGGCGGGTCATGGTATTATCCCCCTTCCTACAAATGTACATAGTCACCCCTGTTTGGATTTGTTGTTATTAAACATATGTTCAAAACACCATGTAATGCTTGTGTGCCTCATGCAGCCTAGGACTATGGATGTCAGCATGTGATTTTTGTGGAGACATATATGTCTTCGAGGGGTAAAACATGCTAGCGATAACTCCACTGTCTCCACAGTACATTTGGGGGTGACCATGTGTGTAGGTGTCTGATAAGAGGTTCCTGTGTCAGATGTTACACTGTAGCACCTGTCCCAGAGTCACACAACTCACACGTTAGCGAATACATGAACCACATATGTCAACATATGTCAACAAATGAATGATATTTGTTGTGAAGCTCTGCCACTGTCACATGCAGCAACATGGTGGGGTGTAGGGAATGTGGTCATTAAACTAGGCACGGCAAGGGTTACACATCTGCCACAAAATAGTCGTGTATGAGGGGTTGGACACCTTGATGCATAGGGCAACGACACAGGCAATGTCGAACATAGTTCCCCTGTTTGGACATGGATGTGTGTGCACACTGTGCCAGTACAGCTCACAGACTGTGCTGACACGATATGCACAGGACACCTTGCATATCTACTGTCACACCTCATTCCGCCCCAGCCTTGACTGCTGGTATGTTTTGGCTCATGAGGGTGGTAGTTGTGCCGTGCTTGTATCAATACAAAGCACACATAAGACCTACTTTTCTGTTAGGGTTTTATTCCCCGTCCCTTTGAGGTTTTCTACTTTTACAACAGAAAGTAATAGCCTAACTTGGCTTATAACACAAAGGAACTGGATAACACAAATAGCTTTCTACAGCATATAACGTCAAACAAAACAAAAGAACAAACAGCCTACTTTGTCTGTTTGGCTAGGGAGAGAGAGAGAGAGAGTTTGTAGCCTTTGCTACCTGCACCTAGAATTAAGGTTACACAAACCTTTACCTTAAGGGGTACCCAGGTTCTTTTATAGTAAGAGAACATTCCATTAATTCAGTATCGTCTAATGTACCAGAATCGTCATATTCCATCAACTCTGGTCCGGAGGAATCTGCATTGCCCACGTCTAATGTGGAATAACTGTATGGCAGATTTGCCTCATTAGTTAGGAAGTTCCTCTTCCTCTGAATAGCACTGCATCCCTGGGGAAGGTCACCAACTCTGTATGCTGTTTTCCAGAACCCTGCCCCCGCTGGTGCTTCAGTGGATAGCTTAGGTCTCTGCTTAGCTTGCTAGCTGAGTAATTGGGATACGCTCCCTGCTGGGTCTGCCTCAGCTCTCCCAATTCAGCTGTACCCGATTGCAAACTGTGTAACGGCGTTTCTCTTGGAGCTAAGAGTTCACTGTAATAAGGGATGTCTTCTGCTTCTCTCGGTAGGTGAAACCCCCTTCTTTTAATACATTTATAAACAGGAGAACACGTGCTATCAGCCTCTGAATGTCTAGGCTTTGTAAGGGTAGTTTTCTGCCTCCAAGACTGTTCTCTCTTAGAAGGCAGATATCCCTTATATCCCTTCTTTTCCCCTGAATCTGCTGTTGTAGGTTTCTTATATTTCACTTGCCTTCTCTCAGAGCCACACAGGTCTCTGGCCTCTTTCCATAACTCCTCTCTCCAGGATTGCCTACTCGGCTCCTCTCTCCAGGATTGCCTGTGAGAACGCCTCTCTCTCCAAGGGTGTTGCTCTCTCCAAGCTTGCCTCTCTCTCCAAGCTTGCTTCCCACTCGAAGGTAGCCTCTCTCTCCAAGATTGCCTGTCACTCCAAGATAGCCTCTCACTCCAAGGTAATCTCTCACTCCAAGGTAGTCTCTCTCTCCAAGGTTGGCTCTCACTACAAGCTTGCCTCTCCCTACCAGGCAGCCTCCCACTGAATGTTTGGTACTCCGTTTTATCCATGTATATTCTGACTCCACCTTTCTTCAGCTGCGCTTCATTAGGTGAAGCAGAGTCCCGTGCCTTACTCCCGGGGTGTGTCTCTCCAGGCTCTGGGCACGTGTGCTTTCGTTGTCCCTGGCAACTGTCACGCATTCCTTCATTCATCCTGTCACGTTTTCCTTGATCATTCATACTGCTCAGCATTCTTTCAGGCTGCCTTAGGTCCACCCTGTGACAGTACGCATCATAAACATAGTAGCCGCCTGTGGCTAGGTAGCTGCAGCACGGTACCGGTTTGCAACTAATGTAGTCCGGGCCTCCAACCCCGCCATGTCATAGATACACACGGGAACACATGGTCAGTCACTGGACACACACAGTGTATGTAGTTAATGCCAGCTGTTTATTGTCACAGCATTTACGTCATATTAATGTACCTTTACAAACATCTCAATGATAATTGTGTGATTTTCATCCCAGCCGTGTATGTGACACACCATGAACATAGGAGTGTCATCTCTGAGCCTTTCAAAACAAAAACATAAAACATCCCCAAAACAAGGTGAAACATAGACATAAATGCTGCAAATGATCATTGCACCAGAGACAGGCTTTGACAAACATATTACAAACGGATGACAACATCATAGTTTAAGATCTACGTGGTCGGCCACGCCTGCCACGTTGGCCCCTCCTCCCTCGTGGGTCAATGGCCACCTCATGAACCGGTGGTGGTGGTGGTGGGGGTGGGGGTGCAGGTGCAGCTCGCCGTAGCACATCAAGTATGCCCTCAAGGGCTTCACATATCCGTGTGAGTGGCATGGCTCGTATCTCCGCACGTGACTGACGCAGCTCCTCACACACCTCCCTTGTGTTCTGCTGCACTGCCATGTGTATCCTGTCCAGAACGCGTATGATGCCTGTGCATGGGATACAGGGTGGTCAATGACATACCTCTCCACTAATACACCGTAGTACACAAACATGTCATGCACATCCAACACTATTGAATATGTGATAGGGCAGAGTCCAATTTCAACATGGATAGAGTTAACATACATATTTAACACAGTGTTAGAGGTAATGAAAGCCTAACTGACAATTTACAGGACCTGGATGTGTGAGGCCAAAACCACAATCTACAGGATCTGCATACACACCGAAATACTACAGACGTCACAACAGGATTGTGCAATGATAACTATCACCTTTCCATTGTGTAGGGGAGGTGCAGCATGCAGCACACACAAATAACTGTGATGAGCAGCATTAGGGAGGGACAGGGGACGGTATGGAACACGCCAGCAACAGGGAGACCACAGCTGGAGAGTTTATCACAATTGCTCATGGCTACAGGGGATAGTTTTGCAAATGTGTGGGATGCAATGTGAGGACAGGGATGTGACAGCTGACGTTCACACGTGCAGTGCTGCTGCACATATGTGAGACCTGCGGGTTTTAAAACACCTTATGTAACACCGAGGGCGGTTTGTGGAGATGATACATTAGGCAATGTGATACACATGGAGGGTGTGGACAAAGCTGCCAGAGTCCCAGAGGGCCACACCATAGGTGGACCATAGCAAGGGAACATTGACGGTGCATGATGGGCCATACACAGCTAGTGGTACGAACTGTTGCAGGACAGTGAAAGCCTGAGTTGACACGGTCTGCTTAGGATGTCAGTAGGCATGATAGGTGGTGGCTGTTGTTTGTCAACTCTTTTACATCTCAACATAGGCATTTTCAGACATATGTGTTGATGTGTGAGAGTTCCAAACAGTGTTAAGCCATACATTGCGCACCTATCTATTTGCACAGGGAGCGCCATTTCAGGTGTCACCATGCATCGGACACATTTGTCCCCAAATCCCGCAGGTGATGTGCCTACCCACCTCACCCCGCTGAGGTGTCCCCAATGACAGAATGGTTTTCCCTGCACCTCTCCCAATGTTCTGTTATTACCTCAGCAATGACTGAGATGACATGTAGATGGAGACTGTCTCCCTTCCGTTTCTGTTTAGGACACATAAGCGTATTTAATGATTTGCCTAGGCTCTGTTAGACACACGGGTGCGATGGATAGGATATCTATGCAAACCTTGTCCTAGAATAGACACAATGCAAACTATGTTTGTGTCTGCAAACCTTATGGCCCTCCAGAGGGACCTAGCAGAGTGAGGGCGTGTTCCCCCCCCCCCCCCCCATCTGCTACTGGTGCAACAACATGGCAATTACACAGTGAAAATTGTCAATTCATCACACAGCCAATGGGACTGTGTAGGTGAGGGCGTGACATGCGTAGGGGTTTGGCATGCGTTGGTTCCCAACACAATATGTGTTCCTAGTGAGGGTGTACAGCGTAAGATGGCATTTGTGTTGTGCTAGGACCCGTAATGGTCTATGGGGAGTCTGGAGCACGCATGAGTTGTGGAATGCAGGCCCATGTCTGCTGTACGGATATTGGAGTCTCAGAGATAGGCCTGCACATGAGATGTTTGGGGATGTAGTGTCTTACATTGTCTGGTGTGTCTTCTGGGGTTCCAATACCGATGCCTGTGTTGTGTGCACTATTTGTAGCATCATGGATGTTGTTATGCTTACATCACCGTGTGTGATGTTGATGTTGGTTTGACATGTGATGGGGTGTTGTTGTATGACAGGACTATGTATGGTGTGATGGGGACATTTGCTGAACTATTGGCTGATGATGTGATTCCAAACTGTTAATGGATGACTGAGGTTCCCCAGGAAATTGCCTGTTGCAAGGACTGCAATGCATTGGATGCTGGTTGAGTCAGGAACTGCAAGGCAGTTGATGCTGGCGAATGAACAGAATGTGATGGTGCCCTGACACTTTGCGCCAGAGACTTATATATGTTTTGGGGGGGGGGGGGGTGATACATCTACCATACACCTGTTCCTGTGAGGTTATGAGTGGTTTGAGTAGGCCATGATAAGCACGTGAGCAACTGTGAGGGACGTGCGGGACAAACAACTGTGAGATGCTGGGTATGTTCAGGCAGCAGGATAAATGTTCTGATGGACACAACAATATTTTGGAGGCGGTCTGCTAACTAGACATGTGACGATTGTCACAGGGTGGACCTGAGGCAGCATGAAAGAATGCTGAGCAGTATGAATGATCAAGGACAAAGTGAAAGGATGAGTGAAGGAATGCTTGACAGTTGCCAGGGACAACGAAAGCACACGTGCCCAGAGCCTGGAGAGACACACCCCGGGAGTAAGGCACGGGACACTGCTTCACCTAATGAAGCGCAGCTGAAGAAAGGTGGAGTCAGAAAATACATGGATAAAACGGACTACCAAACATTCAGTGGGAGGCTGCCTGGTAGGGAGAGGCAAGCTTGTAGTGAGAGGCAAGCTTGGAGAGAGAGACTACCTTGGAGTGAGAGATTACCTTGGAGTGAGAGGCTATCTTGGAGTGAGAGATTACCTTGGAGTGAGAGGCTATCTTGGAGTGACAGGCAATCTTGGAGAGAGAGGCTACCTTCGAGTGGGAAGCAAGCTTGGAGAGAGGGGCAAGCTTGGAGAGAGAAACAGCCTTGGAGAGAGAGGCGTTCTCACAGGCAATCCTGGAGAGAGGAGCCTAGTAGGCAATCCTGGAGAGAGGACTTGTGGAAAGAGGCCAGAGACCTGTGTGGCTCTGAGAGAAGGCAAGTGAAATATAAGACAACTACATCAGCAGATTCAGGGGAAAAGAAGGGATATAAGGGATATCTGCCATCTAAAAGAGAAGAGTCTTGGTGGCAGAAAACTACCCTTATAAAGCCTAGACATTCCGAGGCTGATAGCAAGTTATCTCCTGTTTATAAAGGTGTTAAAAGAAGGGGGTTTCACCTACCCAGAGAAGCAGAGGAAATCCCTTATTACAGTCAACTCTGAGCTCCAAGAGAAACGCCGTTACACAGTTTGCAATCGGGTACAGCTGAATCGGGAGAGCTGAGGCAGACCCAGCAGGGAGCGTATCCCAATTACTCAGCTAGCAAGCTAAGCAGTGACCTACGCTATCCACTGAAGCACCAGCGGGGGCAGGGTTCTAGAAAACAGCATGCAGAGTTTGGTGACCTTCCCCAGGGAAGCAGCGCTATTCAGAGGAAGAGGAATCTCCTAACTAATGAGGCACATCTGCCATACTTTTATTCCACATTAGAAGTTGGCAATGCAGATTCCTCCGGACCAGAGTTGATGGAATATGAAGATTCTGGTACATTAGAAGATACAGAATTAATGGAATGTTCTCTCACTATAAATGAACCTGAGTACTCCGTAAGGTAAAGGTTTGTGTAACCTTAATTCTATGTGCAGGTAGCAAAGGCTACATACTCCCTCTCTCTCTCCCTAGCCAAACAGACAAAGTATGCTGTTTGTTCCTTTCTTTTGTTTGACGTCATATGCTGAAGACAGCTATTTGTGTTATCCAGTTACTTTATGTTATAAGCCAAGTTAGGCTATTACTTTCTGTTGTAAAAGACGAAAACCTCAAAGGGACGGGGAATACAACCCTGACAGAGGAAACAGTCTTATGCGTGCTTTGTATAGATACACGCACGGCACAACTACCACCCTCATGAGCCAAACCATACCAGCAGTCACGGCTGGGGCGGGTGAGGTGTGACACGATGCTGAGTGAGCACACCTCATGCACAGTCCTGCTGGATGTGACTGGGGCATTTGCAACCTGGAAATGGCAGCTAAATATGTCAGACTACACGTGTTTATTATATTTTAATAGACATATGGAGGTTTAACATAACTACAGACATTATGTTGTTCAGTGTGTTTTTTGCAAGCGACAAAGTATGTGTCGCTGTAGTGATTGATAATAGATGTCATTATTGCGACCTCAGATCTCATTCACATGTTACCCTCTACACTGTTGGCTCTCATTCCATGGTTGCCGTTGTTGTCTCGGGTTTTAATGTATCTCCTAATGTAAGTGTGGTTTGGTAGCTGGTGTATGATGTTGTATGGTTGTCTGTTGAAAGGCAAATGAGGGCATTTGGGTCTCTCACTCAGAACTGACATTGGCAATTGCTACCATTCCCCAGTACGTTCTGTAATGTCCTCTGTGATATTGTCAGTGTTGTGGTTTGCAAGGTTGTGTATGGTGATATCTGTATGCAGGTATTGGGGTCAGGATACAGTGTGTATGATATTGCCTCTACATGTGCAGGCGTTGTAGAGGTTCCACCTGTGTATTGTCATGTGCAATACATTAGTCCTCCTTTGTAACCATGTGCTCATTAATATGCATGTGTCATACTCATCATTGTATGGTTACATACAACACCCATGTCACGTTAGCCACCTATGATAATGTGGACCATCACAGACTAATGACACATAGACCCTCAATCAGACTGGGATGTATTTGTTCACAGCGGATGCGATTTGGTGATGGTTTGGTGGGGTTGCTGACAGGGAACATGTTTATGGGCTTGACTGTGTGCAATTCAGTATATGTTATTTTTGATCCTCCCTGGGAAATAGCACTATGTGTTCACCCAAAACAAACAGATATAATAGGTGTATGCTTAATACACCTCTGGGACACCTTGTATATGGGTGACCTTCCGCATTTGATGAGATCGCTGCATATGCTATTTGCCCCTTACCTGGGAAGCCAGATTGTGGGTAATGTTGGCTTTGTGTGGTACCATCACTGAGGAAGGTTACATTGACTTATATATGGTCTTTGTTTTGGGTGACTATGGGTTATTTGTCATACTGTTGTTTACAAGACATGTGAGTGTCTGCAAAGAGGCATACTGGTGTCAGGCCAATGTCTGCATCTCGTAATTAACTGATGACCTGCTGCAACGTACACACCATTGCTCCTAGGTCTGCATCTGTGTGTCTCACCTGACCGTAGGCTGTTGTGAGTTTACAACATGCTAACCTCATTTACTATAGGCCAGAACATTTCTTCCACACATGTCCCATATAACTGACCCATACATGTAACACTGTGTACAGTAACGTAGCAACATCCAGCACACAAAACAACAACTACAGATTAGTGCTGCTTGTGTTGTGGTTGTGACAGTCATTTTTTACCCACCGTCAGCATCGCGATGTGTTGATGCACCATAGGCCCTCATCTCTGCCCTCATCATCTCTGGGACAGATGTAGCTGTGTCTACGGACACGCTGGGTTGTTGCGTCTGCTCGATTGCTGCAGCCCCCAGTGGTGATATGGTGTGTATGGGTTGATCCAGGGACTCCGCACCTGCACTTATGCTGCCCCCTGAGACTGCAGGTTCTGCCTCGAACAGACTCATTGGGATTGGGATTGGGATGTCCACCTGCTCCTCCTCCTCCAAAACATCCTCCCCCTCCTGCTCCTCCACCTCCTCCTCCTCAGCCACCATTGCACTGTAGTCACCTGTATTGTGAACAATCAGAGAGAGAACAGCTATGTTTAAGCAAAACACATATGTGTACATGTGTGCTACAGACACCACAGACATGATGTGTTGGGTTGGCGCAATTGTGCTGCATACAGTACCCAATACACCATCCCATACGCGTGTTTCCACACCATGTAGTTGTTCCTGCGGCACATGTGTATGCTTTGGCTTAGCAATGATTGCATGTTTGCCATGTTTCTGGTCATGTTTCCATTCCACATGTTTCACCATCCCCTCCATTTCGGCATCTATGCCAGATATGCAGACACATGCCTGTGGATGCCCACACCGTCACATCTGCTTTTGCCATACACTGTATGTCTGCCTTGGATAGTGAATATGGCACATATGTGTTCAGACATGTTATGTGCTCATTGCTACATGTGATTGACAGGGACCCATTGTGCAGCGGACGACAGGTGGCTTGCTCCTCTGCCCCACTGAGATGCACATGTTGCACTGTGTTGATACAATGACACACAAACATGACATGATCAATGGCCCCCACACTCATACAGGGGATGGCAATCACAGGTGCGGTGTTGGTGTGGTCACCGTTGTGTGTGGGTTTCATAGTTACAGATGTGTAGGGGATGGTTTCTGAAACAAAGTGTTTATGTTGACCAGGGACCTGTCAAACAAACAGGTTGGAGAAGGCTTTTTCACAAACATGTGCCACCAGGATAGCAAAATGAGGTTGGATTTGTCACACATCTGTAGGTGTCTGTGCAGATGACAGATCTCTGAGGAATGCTAATAGTTCCCCTGAACCTGTAGGTGACACTTAGTGTACATACCTGCTCGAGGATGTGCCGTATCTAGGGCCTCAGGAAGTCCACGCAGGTACATGTGTCCCAAACGTGTTGCCAGCTCTTGTTCAAGGGGCGACAATGTTGGTATAAAGGGCCCCCCCCCCACCTGTGCCCATAGCATGCTGTCTCTCTGCAAGCATGTGCTGACGTACCCCTCGTTTGATATCAGAGTACCTTTTTTTAGACCTTCCACATCACGTGGGGGACACCCTGCCTCAGACAGTGCCTCGCGTACATCCTCCCACACTGCCATCCTGGTGGCCACTGTTGTGCGGCTGCTCAAACGCCCAAATAAGACATCATAGTTTTCTATCACATGTGACAGTAAAATATGGTTCTCCCTGTCACTGAACCTTACAGCTCTCCTCCTCTGTGTAACAGGCACAGGTATCCTTTTCCTTTTGGCCCTTTGCCTGTACTCTACCTGCTGTGGCCCAACAGATGGTCCTGGCTGTTCCTGGCTAGGCTGTGAGGTGTGTGCCCTGGGTGTCTCACCAACAACTTGCTGCCCCACATCCTCCACCCCCTCACCCTGATCCTCTCTGGCGCTGTCCCTCTCCATCTCCCTCTTCAGCACAGGATCCTCGCAAATAAAACAACGCACCTGAACAGAACAGAACACAGACGGAAACAGAGGGGACAAGGGCAGTACAATACAGCACAGAGTCCAGAACACAATAGCACAGGTAACCTTAAAGGCCAAAAGGAAATATTACAACACCCAACAGTAATGGTAACAATTATTCTCTCTGTCTTGTGTGGCCTACTCCTATGGCAAACCGTCCCCTTCGAATTCCCTGTACCTCTCTATCTCCCTCCTTTGCCTGAAGCACGTTCAGCACAGCTTCTTGCCCTATTAGTCCCTGTGACTGTCTATCTGAACCCTCCCTGTGCAGCACTGCCAACACAGGCTCTCTAGCTCTCTCTGTAACTCTCTGTCTGTTTGTGGAACTCCTCTAACAACCCTCAACGTGTGCCACGTGCGCAGCCTTATTTATAGGGTTTTTCCACGCTTTTCTCTTTGCACATGCGCAATTGTGCAGGTATGGTGCTCGTGCGCCGTCCTCGTGCACGCTTACGCATGGGCGCCGTCCTCGTGCACGCTTACGCGGACATACGCACATGCGCCCTGCGACACCTATTGACGTGTGACGCATGGGCGTCTGTGTGCGTTTTACGCATGCATGTGGCGATGCGCATGTGCGTGACACGACGCACAGGCAGACACCCATGCGTAGGTTGGCGCATGTGCGCCACGCAAGAGTGACGTATGCGAGCATATGCACATGCGCGTTAGACGGTAGGGCAAAAACACCAACCCTATAAATGCCGTGCCATGCCTCTCCACGTTGTGGGTTGTAGGCGAGGAAGAGTAGGAGTGTGTTTTGAGACAGAAAGGAGGTGAATCCAAACAGGTGTATTTGTCAATTCTGTTCTTGTTGTTTGTAGTAGTTATTGTATTTTCCTGTCTGTGTATAGTGTTGTGTGCCTTTTGGTTTGTAGACTGCTTAGTTTGATTTGTCTGTGTGTCTGAGTGTGTTTGTGTAGTTGGGCGGGAGGAGTTAATGGCACATATCTTTCTTCAGTCATGTGTCCTGTGTAGTGGGCAGATGCTGCGTTTGCCGGACAGGGGAGATGGTGTCCATGGAGCTGTGGCACAGGGCATGGGTGTAGTCACGCAGCAACTCAGTCCTGCAGCTGTGGGGGCTGTCCAAGCTGGTGCTGTTCGTGCACGAGGCAGACGGCGTGCCGAGGTGCAGGCTCGGCAGGAACGCCTCTACAGGCCCAGGGCCCAGCTCCAGGACATGCGAGAGGACCAGGTCATCTCCCTTTACCGACTGAGCACAAGGGCTATTAGGGAGCTGTATGAGGATCTCAAACCTGACCTCCAGCCCCTGACAGATCGGTCCCATGCCATACCAGGTTTAGTCAAGCTCCTTGCTGCTTTACATTTCTTTGCCTCTGGCTGTTTCCAGTCATCTGTGGCCGCAGTAGGTGGTATGAGCCGCCCCACCTTCTCACGCTGTCTCCACCAGGTACTGCGTGCCATGGTCAGCCGGGTGGGGAATTACATAGCCATGCCCCACACTAGGCAACAATGGAGGACCCTGAACCAGGCCTTTGAGGCATTAGCCGGGATACCACACGTGATGGGAGCTATTGATTGCACACATGTTGCCCTGGTCCCGCCTAGAGACAGGGAGGTAGCGTTCCGCAACCGCAAACACTACCATTCCCTGAATGTTCAGGTTGTATGTGATGCAAATCTGCATATTCTGAATGTGGTCCCTAGGTTTCCAGGGTCCACCCATGACTCCTATATCCTGCATCACTCGGCAGTATTCACGCAATTTGAGGATCACCGTTACGGGGACTGTGTATTGCTTGGTGAGTATGTCAGGATCACCTATCGGTTTATGACTTTCTACATGTGTGTATTTGTAGTACCATATGATGCAACATGTTTATATCAGAACATGCAGCTAATATTTGAGATATGTTATATAGAGGACTGCTGTACGTTTCAACTATTACAGCCGTCTCTAGGTCCATGTACACTACAAACATGAACCATTGAACATGATCATCCTAATAGTATATGATCATAACATGCACATGGTGTACATGTGAAGACACCCCTGTGCTTATGGCCCTGGTGTTGCTGATTTCCCCAAAATGTGTTTTGGAGGCACCAGCAAACATGTCTTGGGGGGGGGGGGTGGCCCCTCACATACACCTGTGATACTGTTTAATAGTTGCCTCCTAATTGTATGCCATTTAACATTGATGTTGTTGATAATCCATACAAGTAACCCGTGTCATGTGTGTCTTAGTGTAACCCACACACTCTGTAATGCAGTTGTCACCCTGCAAGCCAAGGATAACATGAGGGGGTGTAGAGCAATATCTTATGGGTGGTTTTTAAATGTTCTACAGGCACAACATGTGTGCATATCTCTGTCCACACTTCTTGGCTATGTCACAGCTGGGTGGAAACACAACATAGGTGTTAACGTACCTTTGTGCACTGTAGATGCGCACAAGTTAGTATCATCTTGTCTGGACATCCTCATATATGTTAACATTATTGATTTGTGACGGCTAAAGCAAGGGCAATACGTGGGTGCATACAAACAGGTTACACAACCAGCTACACAGGAGGCTACTTTGCGTATGTATATGTTTTTGGCCCTCACTCATGAGGGGTACAGTATGCATGTTTGACATCCACAACTTCCTAACAATTTAGACAAAATGGTTTACATGCAAAGGATGGCTATTACAGTGCTTTGCCACCAACACTGCATGTGGGAATGTACTGACACATATGGATATTTTTACCCTACACAACATGATGTGTATAGGTGATATTGCGTACATTGTGCCATAGCTCCCTGGCATACATGTTGGGGGGTGGGGGTGTCGGTCACGTAGATGTTAACATGTTTTACAAGGGTTACAGTTCAGACATACACTTGGATTATGTGATTTGTGGATTGCTGTTGGAGTCTCACAGTGGCGGTGAGGCCGATCTGGACAGTAACTGCATGACAATATGCATGTCACACACCCACACACACCCACACACACACACAATCTGTGAAGGGATAGATGGACATGTTGTTTTATTTGTGATGGGTGTACGTGCTCGAGAGGCCATGTGCTCATTTTAAGTCATTTTCTGTCACCTTTTGGTTTTTCCTTTCCAAATATACTAGTTGTGGTGTTGTATCGTTCAGTCAGAATGTGTTGTGCATTGTTTTGTCACGTGTATTCAAGTGGAAGTAATGTTTGAAATGAGCTCCTGCATTCACATGCAACATTTCTTTCTGCAGGTGATGCAGGATATGGGTGTCGCCCCTGGCTGCTGACTCCTGTGCGTCAGCCACGGACACGTGCAGAGCGGAGGTACAATGAGGCCCATGCCTCCAGTCGCTCAGTCATTGAGCGCACTTTTGGCATGTTAAAGAGCCGCTTCAGGTGTCTGGATAGGACAGGTGGGGCCTTACAATATAAAGCACACACTGTTGCCGAGATAATCATAGCCTGTTGCATCCTGCACAACATTGCTCTCAGGCACGATATCCCTGCAGAGATTAATGAGGATCTGGAGGAGGATCCAATGTGCCCCCCTGAGCGTGCCAGTGCTGACACACGGGAGGGCACAGCAGTCAGGAGGAGGGTGATTGCAGACATCTTCTCATGTACGTATTGCTTATCTTCCCACAATAATGTTTTCTACTATGTGCGTAATGGTTAGTGAGTTTGATGTTTTTCTAAAGCTAGAATGTTGATGTCACACTCCATGTGCATTAGAAGCTCAATGCCAACATCACATGTAGGCATGAGTGTGACACAATGAATGTGTGCAGGGCTCAGCAGCATTTGTTGGCAGCTGATGTGTGTGGTTGTTGTTATTTTTTTGGGAAAGTTTAACAGTCACATTCCCATCTAGTGTCTGCTTCTGGGAGATGCAGCTGTTGTGCACATGCAGGTATTTGGTAAGATGCTATGGTATGAGCACAGTATCTGCCATATGGTGTGCTTTACACGTTGTGTGTTTGTCTGTGTTTGTGAACATTTGTCCTTTGGGGAGTGTAAATATAACAACAAATAGTGTGGGTTTGGTGGTTGTTCAGCTCCTCTGACATGCCTATGTTTGTGTTCTCCTCATGTGTGTGGCACAAAGTCATACATAGCAGAGTACACATGCTTAGTGCAACTATGTCTGGATGGTAATAACTATGTCTGCGGACTGTAAATGTGAACCCTACAGTGTGTACACATGTACTGGTAAACACGTAGATATGACCTGGATCTGTTTAGGGATGATGACCTGCCATTGCCCATCACGGGGGTGGGTTTGGAAAATGTTTCCAGTGAAGAGTATACCGTCACTGCAGTGATGCATGTCTACACACATGGTGAGATGACACAGGCCAAAACAGCAAGGAGTGGGTAGTGGTAGCCAATCTGGCCCATATATGTGGGAGTGGCTTGTGTTATTACAGGTTTTTAATTGCGTACAGAAAATATCTCGCTGATGCTATCACAGCATCTGACATCATGCATGTGCTACAGGCTGTGTATGTGTGTAGGTCAGGGGAAATGAGTCTATATGAGTAGATACATTGCAAACACGAGCAAGTGTTGGTTATGCTGGCATAAAAACAAAGAGCTAGGGGACAGGTATTTCTCTGCCCTACACATCTGGGATATGCATGCTTTGACATTGTCATTGACACACAGTGGGATGGCATACAGCCATCATGGTTTACTGACAGACAGACATGTGTGTGTGTTGTTGCCTACATGATGGCAATTTGGAAAACTATTTGGGCATGTCATCTGAACATAGGTGTCATTATTACTGCATGTATGAGATGTACGCAGCAGGATATGTATTTGAGCAGTGGATACAGGAGGTCCACCTGCATATTTCCTATGTGTTGTAGCAATTGTCAGTGGGTTAACATACACAATCTGGTCACCATAACACAGGGACAGGGGTCAATGTTGGCAATATGGTGTGTCACTGGTATTATTACGAGCTTGGCATGAGGTCGACCCATGCTGGTGGCACACACATCAATTTCTGTGTGTGTAAACGGACAGAGAGTTAACACACGAAAGTGAGTGAGATTACGGACAACATAGAGATAGCCTACAACACCTCCATGATGCCTATTACATGTGAGACATCTGTACATTGTGATAGACAGCAGTCACTCAGTGTGTGATGTTGTGGGGTCTGACAGCTGGGGGCATGAAGGTGCAGTGTCTGATACACAGCTTGACCATGACATATGTTGGCTTCTCTTGTGTCTCCAAATGCACAGGACATACTTTGTACGGATACTGATTTTGAGATGCATTGCCATGTGACTCTACCTCCTGGAAGATGCAGTGATTTTGGGTAGGTCAATCTACATAGACATTGTGTGTGGCTGTGGTCATGTGAATAATATGTCTTCTGAGATTTCTCATATTGGGCAGATGCTTGTATTTCATATTTTCAAACCTGTGCCTCACTAACCCATCTCTCTCTGTGTTCAATCATATCCCCATGTGCTTGTGTTCAGCATGTCCTCTGGCACTGTCTCCATGCGACATGTACAACATACATGCATGTGTGTGTAGGTTGTGGTTTGGTGTAGTTTACTGCCACTTTCAACGTCCCCAAAACATGTACTATCAGACAACAAAACGCTCTCATAACATGTTTCCTGTGTATTTATATCTACAGACATCCACATGTGCACATACAGGCCATGTGTTAGAGATGGGACGCTTAACTTTACATACTGTGTGTGTGGCTGGTTTTATAGGTTGCATGTGTGATGATGGATTGATCAGACATAGTACATTTTCTTCTGCTGTGAGGGGTCTGTGCACCTTCACATAATTGCCAGCAGTCATAGCTCATACATAGGGGGGTTTGCCCTGTGACCATTATCTGCATGTGTTGTGTGCTGTGCATAGACATGTGTCTGTTGTTTACAGTAAGCACTGGTGTGCAACTTTGGTGCCTTTCAGATATGAACATGATGGTGACATGTATCAACAGTGGTTTGACCTTGTGATTCTACTCCTTTTGATGACATTGTCCCCTTTCATTGTGATGTAAGCTGGCTGTTTCGGGGCTCAAGGGCTTGATGACATACACCTGTTGCAAACACACGGTGGGTTTCACCTTTGTGATTTTGATTTGTGCAGTTGTATCTAACTGGTGATGATCTCATGTGTGCCTCCTGTGTATGTTAGATTTCCTTTATGCTCACATTAACAGATGCATATTGTGTGTAGCTATGAGACACTTGTGTGACATGAGCATGGACATGACCATATCCATGTGCCACCCGTGTCTATGGTTACCATTACTTATGTTGGCCACAATGTTTTTTTTAGTATTGATATCAGGTCATGTTTGCCTATGTATCCCTTTATTAAGAATATAGTATGGTGTGACAGTCTGACATTTGTGTTGATTTTGAAATGTGTCAAACAATAACATACTTATCCTCTCCTGACACAGCACAGAGGACATACCAGACACATCTCTTACAGAGCATCTGTTGTCACCAACAACCACCTGATGGATGACAGAGCACCATGCAACTCTTTACCACAACATTTCCCCAGTGGATGTTTGAGCTATGAGAGTGGATCACATGACTGCGAAGGACAGTATTACTCTTTAACTGCTGATTTCCCCATGACATAGGTGTCGAACGCAATGTTGATGCTATGGCTGGGTAGTGAGTGATGCTCAATGTAGTGGACACACATATACTTTGAAGGAATGTGCCATATTGCACACTGACACGTGACTATGCATGGCCAGAGTTGATATTAAACTGTTAACGTAACCTGATGAATTGCAGATACTATATTGACTTTGGACACTGATCCGCCCTTGTGCAGCAGCAACTGACATGGACAGTGTAGGTGCTACATTCAGACACAGTTGAGCTTTACAGGACTTTGTCCCAAGGGTGTGTCATAGCACCCACGATATGATGCTGGTTTCCTTACAACACCCATGTTTTTGGCATGTGACTGATGATGGGCCACTCCTCTTGTCAACATCTACCTGCTTTCCACCTGCACATGATACCGCCTTTACCTCCACAATGCTTTCCGAGCACACCGACATCTTGGACTGATGTTGTCATTGACCCAATGGTTTTGAGGGGCATGTGTGTCATCACTGTATCATGTTCCAATGTGACTGTTGCTTGTGCATATGACTGACTGTTTGTGAGACACAGCATGTGGGGCTATGACTTATGTGTGGTTCACTGTAATATGATTTTACAAAATGTCCTTCCTCACATGCTACATCTTGTGTTTGTTTACTGTGCATACATGACAGTGTGCATATATGTACAGACCTTCCATTTGCCATTTACACGGGCCAGATTATGCCATGTGTTAGGGACACTCACATTGCCACATTATGTTTGTAGTGTGGCAGTGTGTGTGGCCATTCAACTTCTTCACTTGTGCATTCCATGTATCATGCTATATGTGACAACACAGTGTCTAACCAAACTGAAAGGGCAGGGTGACCTCCTTGATGGTGTTCTATGTGCATTGTTCTGCAGGATGTTTATTTCGGATTATGTCTGTGTTCATGTGGCTGTGCTACCTGTTACCATATGCTAATTGTGATGTTTATGATTGGTTTTGGCCACATTCTGACTGGTGTTTTTCGTAGATCAGCCATTATGATGAGAGCTTACTCATTACTTGTATTGCATGTTTAGTGACATGTAAAACATTTGCCAATATAGGTTTGGATGAGTGTCTGACTCCTGTGTGGTCAGATGTGTATGGTTTGAGGGACAGATGAGGTGTGTTGGGTCCGCAGCATGCAGTGTCTACTCTGTACCTGCACTCATATGTTGTTAACACATTTGCGACAAACAACAACAGGTGTGGGCAGGGGGGCTGCTGCCGGGTGCTCAGCATGCACCTGATGCACATTATATCTTGAGCCTTTAATGTGTGGTCAACAAAGTAACCTTACTGTAGGAGGTGGATTTGTGAGATGCTAAGGGTGTTTCCCACTTTCACAGGGGATACGGTCAGCCTTCATATTATGATGCCACTGTCTACACTGTTTGTGATGTGTTACGAAAATAAATAAATGTATTTGACAGACATTTTCTCCGTCTGATGATTGATCATGGTGACAGACCTGGACTGCAATGTGTGCCTTGTAGCGCCCCTAGTGCCCGTACCTTGACCTTGAGGGTTTAAGGTAGGGCTAGCCTGGAGGTCATCTTGTAGTTGTGGGTGACCGAGTGAACAGGCAAGGCACGAATAGAGAAAATTTATTTCTTTATTAGGGTTTATTTCTCCCGCTCCAAAGATAGGACTTTGTACAGGTTTTGAAGGATAATATTTTATAGCCAAACAGAAAGTTGAAAAGAAACTGCTTCTTCAATAATGTCCAACTTAAACTTATATTCAAGACAGCCACATTCCTGGCATGTGGGTCTTATATTTTATCCAGCTACAAACAGGAAATTATAAAGTTCATGCAGTACAATTGAGTGAAAACATTCAGCTTATTTTCTTATCCACATAAGCTCTTGGGTTCATGCACTCCAAACATGTACTATAGCACTTCTTATAGCAGATCACTACACAAGCTCTTGCTTCCCTTTAAACCTTGTCTATGAGGCAGGTCGAGCAGTCCATGGGCTGGTCTAACATAGGCAAAGGATTTAACAGCGTTGCTTGTGGGTTTGGGCTTGACACTGTCTGCTCAGGAACAAGATGCTTTTCTAAGAAAGCGTGAAGTCCTCTTAATAATACTTGAGCTTGCTGGCTGTGAGGAGCAGGTGAGGAAACTGCTTCTCCTTGTGGTATACAGAGACTGGGAGGCTTTGCTTCATTCACAGCTATTCTACCGTTACACACACTCTCTTTAGGCACGGTGCTGTAATTACCCTTCCCCCACTTGTCTCTATCAGCAAGTGCTGGAAATCTTACATCATAGGCAGGCAGAGGGTTTTCCTTTGGCAATTCCCCTTTGGATGCTTCTAAAATCCTCTGGTAAATATCTCTGGTAAAGATATCTGCAGTATTTCTAAGGCTAGCTTCTTTACTGCTTTCTTCAGGAGTTTTAAAAGAGACACAAGGTTTAATTGCTGGAGGTTCTGGCTGTAGCCAACTGTCTGGATAGATCCTAGACTTTCCCTGGGTTTCAGAACTACCAATAACACAGTTTGGCTTGTCATAAAAACTCTTATTGCAGTTAAAAGTACCTTGATGAGGAATGCAGGGAGATTCTTCAACCGGCTGCCAGTATTTCCACGGCTGAGCTTCTGGTTCCAAACCGTTAGGCTTCCCACCTGGGTCTCTCTGTGCCACGCCCTCCTCTGAGTCCTGGAAGGTTTCCTGCTGCACTGAGCCTCTCTGGTATCTGTATCCTGGTTTGGTAAATGCTCCCCTCTGTGGTTCCTTTGGCTGGCTTCTCAACCAGTTCTGTTTCTCTAACCAGCTTGTCCTCTGGTTCTTTCTCTCCTTGGGATTTTCATTCCAACTCTTCTCCCCATACGCCTCTGTTGCTTTTCCAGCTGCCTTCTGGCTTTCTCTGTCTTTGCTGCTCTCTCGGTCTCTGTTTCTCCTCCTTCCTCCTCCGCCTCTGCTTTCATTTTCCTTCTTCCTGTTATACAGGGTACGTCTGTCCTGGGAAGCCCGCCTCCTAGCAGGGTGCGCCCAATCAGTGACCTCGCTCCTCCCTTCCCCCGGGTTAGGCTGATCTGACTGATTGTTCCCTTGTGATCTGTGCTGGGAAGGAATTTTACTGCCTCTTCCTGCAATACCAGGTCTTGCCACCGGGTCAGTATTTATTTCCATGGCTTCAGGTACTGCTGCAGCGTCACAGATCCCCCCCCTTAAGATATCACGGGCTGGTTTAGGAGAATCCGGCCAGCACGTGATTCTACTCCTAGGCCCTGGGCTAGGGGACTGTACTGCATATAGCGACTTTGGAGAGACCAAGGTGGCTACCTGGGCCAATGCTACCCTGTCCTGCCATGGCTTTAGTAAATTGATATGGTAGACCTGCCTACGGCCTCTCTTGTTCTCCACCAGATAGGAGACAGGACCTACCGGACGTACCACTCGGCAGGGGCCTTTCCAGTGGCTCTCGAACTTTGGTTCCGTCCCCGCCACCATTATAATCACTTTGTCTCCATTAGTCAGTTGCCGGTGCTTAGTGTTCCTATCATAATAGGTTTTCTGTTTTTGTTGACTACGTTCCAGGTTTTCGACCGCCACTTGTGAGGTACGGTGTAGCCTTGCCTTTAAATCCCGTAGGAACTCTGGCACTTCTACCTCCTGGTCGTCTGGTTCCACCCACCGTTCCTTCAAAATATCCAAGATTCCCCGGGGTGCTCTACCATACAACAGCTCGTATGGTGCCGTTCCCAATGATGCCTGTTTCCTCTCTCGGCAGGCGTAAAGAACGAATGGGAGCATCATATCCCAATGGTCCATCTCCCCTTCCAGACTTCTTCGCAGCATCCTCTTGAGTGTCTGATTTTGTCTCTCAACAAGCCCGTTAGTCTGGGGGTGATAAGCCGCTGTTTTAATGTGCTGGATCCCGAAGGCATCCCAGACTTGCCCAAGGTATTTTGAAAGGAAGTTACTCCCTCTGTCCGTGGGGACTTCCTTTGGGAACCCAACCTCACAAAAAAGCTTGATAAGCTCATTAGCTATCACTTTTGCTGAGGTAGAGCGGAGTGGCATGGCCCACGGAAATCGGGTCGCGTGGTCCACTACCACCAAGATGTAGCGAAATCCTCTTGGCGTTTTAATCAGTGGCCCCACTATATCAATGCCTATCCTGTGGAGTGGGTTTTTGATTACTGGAGATGGTATCATCGGGACTCCTTTTGGATGAGTGGTGGAGACCCGTTGGCAGGTATGACAGGCCTCGCAGAACCGGCTTGTTTCTCTAAAAACACCGGGCCAGTAAAACCTAGCTAAAATTTGGTCGAGGGTCCCCTGACTGCCTTTATGCCCCCCTACCGGGTGATCATGCGCTAACCGCAGCACAAGATTCTTAAAAGTAGTGGGTACTACCAACTGTGTCCTCGAATCTCCTGTAAAAGGATTCTTACTTTCTCGGTATAATATCCCTGACCTGAGGAAAAACCTGGGTAGCGTATCCTTGGGGTCTTGAGCCCACTTAAATGCATGAGTGAGAGCAGGGTCCGCCTGCTGTTCCTTGGGGAACGTGGGGAACTTATTTATCAGCTCCTGAGGTATCCACGGAAGCTCCTGCCCTGCTTGCACTTCAGCCTTACTCTTTGTACGGGCTGCCTGCTCCCTGCGCTTTTCTGCCTTCCCCTTCTTTTCTTTAGGGTCAGAAGGGACCACTAAGGCGTCATCCGAGGGGAGGATGTCACCGAGATCCTCTGATGTGGATGGTTGACATTCTAAAGCTGCGGTCTGGGCTCGTGTAGAGACCATTGCTCCTTTCTCCTGCAATTCTCTTTTAATTTCTCTATAGAAATGAGGCCAGTTCCTGCCTAGGATGACAGCGTGCGGGAGACGTGGGACTACTGCTAGCTGGATAGTTCTTAGGGTTCCTATGCCTGCTATAGATAGGTTGTATACCGGATAGGAGGACGTTCCTCCATGCACACACCTAATCTTTACTTCATCAGCAGGAGGAATTCTTTCCGGGGCCAGTTGGTCCTTTATAGTTCTCCAGAATTCCTCCGAGATCATACTTAGTTCTGCCCCAGAATCCAGCAATGCTTGTGTAGTGACCCCCTGTATTGACACAGGAAACAGAAATCCCGGTCTATTCTCTGAACAGCTATCTGCCACAAACGCAGTTTTCATACGACAAAACTTTTGTATATGACCTAGCTGTCCACATTTATAACATTTTACTCTACATGCTGTATCTTTCCTAAGAGGCATGCAAATACCGAGAGGATCCTCCTGTACCTTCCTTGTCCTTTCGGATCCTCCTTGACTCCAATCCTTGAAAGGGGTGCCCCCTCTCCGGGCAGTTAACTCGGCCTCTACAAATCTCTCCGAGAGAGACACGGCCTCCTGGGTTGTTCTACAATTTTGGAGGACCAAGAAGGTACGGATCTCTGAGGGTAGTGCCTCCATATACTGTTCTAGGATTAGCTCGTCCAGAAGGGAGTCCATGGATCTCCTTTCTAGATTCAGCCATTTATATAATAAACCCCTTATCCTATGATATAAGGACTTTGGCGTCTCACTCTGTCTGAGCCTCACACTCCTCAGACGAGAGCGGTATATCAGGGGAGTGAGACCTAGTCTCTCCCTAATTGCCCTTTTCACCTCTTCAAAACTCCCAGCCAAGTCAGCTGGCATGGCACGATAGGCCGCCATGGCTTCCCCAGTGAGACAAGCGGCTAGCCTTAAGGCCCATTGCTCTTTTGGCCATAAGCTTAGCCGTGCTACCCTTTCAAAACTTTCCAGGTAGTCATCAATGTCATCTTGGCTGGTAAGTTGTCCAAAGTTAAATAAGACTCCTGTGCTCACAGGCAGCTCATTTGTATTCAAAGGTAAACCTGTATTAGGAACTGGTACAGTAGCTTGTTTTCTTTCACGTAAATACTCCTCCAATAAAGTCAGAAGGGGCTGCTGCTGTTCCTTTAACTGGTCGGCGGCTCTCTGCTGTGCCTCCAGAGAAAGGTCAGACTGGCGCTCCAACTGTGTCGCCATCCAGGCGAAAATTTCTTTCGGATTCAATTCCATTTTGAAAATTCCTGTAAGGAAAACAAAACACAGGACCCAAGTGCGATATCTCAACACTTCTATGTGTTTTAAAAAAAAAACAGGACTTTTCTCCCTTTTTTTTTTTTTTTCACTTTCCCCTATTACCACTAGGGGACCTCCCCTTCTAGTATCCTCCACCACCCGGGGCGGATACCCTTTACCTGGTGATGGTGTATATGAAGCACTTCAGGATTGGCTCCTGTAGCCTTTCCGCAGTCGTTTTCTCCTCAGCTGGGCTTGTCAGCTCTTCGGCCGGGGTCCAGAGGGAAATAAGTTCTTCTGCAGTGGCACCTTTTCGCCTGTAGGAGAATCCTAAAAACTACGCCACTCTATGTAGCGCCCCTAGTGCCCGTACCTTGACCTTGAGGGTTTAAGGTAGGGCTAGCCTGGAGGTCATCTTGTAGTTGTGGGTGACCGAGTGAACAGGCAAGGCACGAATAGAGAAAATTTATTTCTTTATTAGGGTTTATTTCTCCCGCTCCAAAGATAGGACTTTGTACAGGTTTTGAAGGATAATATTTTATAGCCAAACAGAAAGTTGAAAAGAAACTGCTTCTTCAATAATGTCCAACTTAAACTTATATTCAAGACAGCCACATTCCTGGCATGTGGGTCTTATATTTTATCCAGCTACAAACAGGAAATTATAAAGTTCATGCAGTACAATTGAGTGAAAACATTCAGCTTATTTTCTTATCCACATAAGCTCTTGGGTTCATGCACTCCAAACATGTACTATAGCACTTCTTATAGCAGATCACTACACAAGCTCTTGCTTCCCTTTAAACCTTGTCTATGAGGCAGGTCGAGCAGTCCATGGGCTGGTCTAACATAGGCAAAGGATTTAACAGCGTTGCTTGTGGGTTTGGGCTTGACACTGTCTGCTCAGGAACAAGATGCTTTTCTAAGAAAGCGTGAAGTCCTCTTAATAATACTTGAGCTTGCTGGCTGTGAGGAGCAGGTGAGGAAACTGCTTCTCCTTGTGGTATACAGAGACTGGGAGGCTTTGCTTCATTCACAGCTATTCTACCGTTACACACACTCTCTTTAGGCACGGTGCTGTAATTACCCTTCCCCCACTTGTCTCTATCAGCAAGTGCTGGAAATCTTACATCATAGGCAGGCAGAGGGTTTTCCTTTGGCAATTCCCCTTTGGATGCTTCTAAAATCCTCTGGTAAATATCTCTGGTAAAGATATCTGCAGTATTTCTAAGGCTAGCTTCTTTACTGCTTTCTTCAGGAGTTTTAAAAGAGACACAAGGTTTAATTGCTGGAGGTTCTGGCTGTAGCCAACTGTCTGGATAGATCCTAGACTTTCCCTGGGTTTCAGAACTACCAATAACACAGTTTGGCTTGTCATAAAAACTCTTATTGCAGTTAAAAGTACCTTGATGAGGAATGCAGGGAGATTCTTCAACCGGCTGCCAGTATTTCCACGGCTGAGCTTCTGGTTCCAAACCGTTAGGCTTCCCACCTGGGTCTCTCTGTGCCACGCCCTCCTCTGAGTCCTGGAAGGTTTCCTGCTGCACTGAGCCTCTCTGGTATCTGTATCCTGGTTTGGTAAATGCTCCCCTCTGTGGTTCCTTTGGCTGGCTTCTCAACCAGTTCTGTTTCTCTAACCAGCTTGTTCTCTGGTTCTTTCTCTCCTTGGGATTTTCATTCCAACTCTTCTCCCCATACGCCTCTGTTGCTTTTCCAGCTGCCTTCTGGCTTTCTCTGTCTTTGCTGCTCTCTCGGTCTCTGTTTCTCCTCCTTCCTCCTCCGCCTCTGCTTTCATTTTCCTTCTTCCTGTTATACAGGGTACGTCTGTCCTGGGAAGCCCGCCTCCTAGCAGGGTGCGCCCAATCAGTGACCTCGCTCCTCCCTTCCCCCGGGTTAGGCTGATCTGACTGATTGTTCCCTTGTGATCTGTGCTGGGAAGGAATTTTACTGCCTCTTCCTGCAATACCAGGTCTTGCCACCGGGTCAGTATTTATTTCCATGGCTTCAGGTACTGCTGCAGCGTCACAGCCTTTGTATCAGTCCTGACTCCTTGTGACCCACAGAGTACATTGTTCTCTTGTCAATGTCACTGTATGTAGATGATGTGGTATATTTTGTCACACCTCCTCCGCCCCAGCCTTGACTGCTGGTATGGTTGGGCTTTTTATGAGGGTGGTAGTTGTGCCTTGCTTCTGTATATAAACCACGCAGATGCACTTTCTTTCTTTTAGGGTTTTATTCCCCGTCCCTTGAGGTTTCTTCTTCTAACAACAGAAATTAACAGCATAAGTTGGCTTATAACATAAAGTAACTGGATAACACAAATAGCTTCCTTCAGCATATAACGTCAAACAAAAGTAAATAACAAACAGCCTACGTTGTCTGTTTGGCTGGAGAGAGAGAGAGAGAGATGTAGCGTTTGCCACTTGAATATGGGAATTAAGGTTACACAAACCTTTACCTTAATGAGTATTCATGTTCTTTTGTAGTAAGGGAACATTCCATCAATTCTGTATCTGCTAATGCTCCTGATTCTTCATATTCCATCAATTCCTGTCCGTTGGAATCTGCATTACCCCCTTCTAATGTGGAATAAAAGTATGGCAGATTTGCCCCGTCAGTTAGGAAGTTCCTCTTCCTCTGTGTAGCACTGCCTCTCGGGGGAATGTCACAAAACTCTGTATGCTGTCTTCTAGAGCCCTGCCCCCGCTGGTATCTCAGTGGATAGCTCAGGTCTCTGTATGGCTTGCTAGCTGAGTAATTGTGACACACTCCCTGCCGGGTCTGCCTCAGCTCTCCAGGCTCAGCTGTGCCCGATTGCAAACTGTGTAACGGTGATTCCCTTGGAGCTAGGCGTTCACCGTAATAAGGGATGTCTTCTGCTTCTCTGGGTAGGTGAAACTCCCTTCTTTTAAGACTTTTATAAACAGGAGAAAAGTTACTATCAGCCTCTGAATATCCAGGCTTTTTAAGGGTATAGTTATGCCTCCAAGACTCTTCCCTTTTAGATGGCAAATAGCCCTTGTATCCCTTCTTTTCCCCAGTACCTGCTGTTGCAGCCTTCTTATATTTCACTTGCCTTTTCTCAGAACCACACAGGTCTCTGGACTCTTTCCACAATTCCTCTCTCCAGGATTGCCTACTCGTCTCCTCTCTCCAAAATTGCTTCCTTCTCAAAGGTTCCCCGTCTCTGAATGTTTGGTAGTCCGTTTTATCTATGTGTTTTCTAACTCCACCTTTCCTCAGCTGCGCTCCATTAGGTGAAGCAGAGTCCCGTGCTTTACTCCCTGGGTGTGTCTCTCTGGGCTCTGGGCACGTGTGCTTTTGTTGTCCCTGGCAACCATCAAGCATTCTTCCATTCATCCTGTCACTTTTTCCTTGCTCATTCACACTGCCGTGCATTTTCTCATGCTGCCCTAGGTCCACCCTGTGACAATTTTCAACGTAAATGGGGGGTTCCCAGACTTGCCCTATGACACAGGGAGTGCTAATGTGACTTTATCACTGGTTGTTTGGGGGCAAAGCCACTTTTCTATTCCCCATGTTACTTTTTGGGGTCCTTTACTGGTCATGTACATGGTGCACATGTGCTCACATCCTTGCACAGTGCCAGCTGTGTATGTGGCAGCCATATGGCACATCACTGTGAATGAATGGTTGACATACACACACACCCTTTGGGGTATTTTTGTTACAGTGTGCTCATTTTGCAGTTTGTGGGATTGTGTACAGTAATGTGTTTGAACTCTGTAGTTTGGGGTTTATCTTCCGCTTGTTTGGTTCTTTGGCACACTGGCTTAAATGCACCATTAGGTAACAACAGGTCCCTCCCCTCTACACACACCCTTCCCTCTTTGCACTGTACAACAGGGTGCATCCTGTGTGCTTCATCCCCTTAACATATTCGTTGTTACATAGGTCTCTTACTTTATGGTTTAAACATGCCACTGCACGTAGTGATTTTTTTGGCTGTGATTATGGTGGTGTGTGTGGTGCACCTTATTGCATGTTGATCTTTATCACGCCACGATCATCATTAGTCACCTGATCCACAGAGCGTCATGGGATGCCATGGTTTTAGTTTGTTATGGATTTTACATGCTGTATTCACTACAAAACATTCCCTTGTGTTGGTGCAGTTGTCCCCGATGCCACATACAGAGTGGACATAAATATGTACATGGCAGATGTGCATGTGCATTTGCTCATTATGTATTTTGGTGGTTTGCTTGTTCTGACACCCAGCAGGCGTTTGGGGTACTGATATGCAGTGTTTTTGTATGCAGCTTTTGCTAATGTGCTCAAATTGGCGGTTTGGCCTACCGTTTTAGGCATGGCCATTTGTGGTGGGGGTAATCGGTGTGCTCCCTGTCTGCTGTCTTGGATTTGTATGCTTGTCCTGCATCGGTGCGTTTCATTTGTCTGTGTGTCATATCTGTGGTGATATGTGGTATGACCACATAGTACCCTCATCTGAGTTGTGATACATCCTTGTGTCCATCCTCTGTCTGCCAGCTGTGCGCCATCTTACCCAGATGTGCATGCTGCTTCCCCACATCGTGACCTCCATCATATTCATGCATTGCAGCTCACCCTGCTTGCCTCCCCTGTGTGTGCTCAGCCTAGCACCTGTACTCCACAGTCATCCTGATATTTCAGTTATCCTGCCATTGCAGCCACCTCTGCTGGCCACATCTTCCCATCCTCTGTCACACACAGTCATTACAGCATGGTACATTTCCATCACTCTGTGCATGGATCTCGTTGGCCACAACATGTTTGTCCATTTTTATGGCTGTCACATGGCCTGAAGCTGATATCTGCATTCCATCAACTTATCTACGTCGTTCTTTTAGTTTAATATTGTCTATGTTCCCTGCTCTGTGCAGTGTTCATGTTACATGTGTTTTTGGCACATACGTCTTTTAACATTCAAATTGTGCAATGTTGCTGTTGTTGCCTAACATTGCTGATTTCACCTATACATCCTTAGGGCATCTTCTGCCACACCTTGGATTCACACAGCTTATGGGGTGCCTACGATAGTGCCTTGGGAGTTGGCAGACTTTAAACATGGCCTCAGGTAGATATTAATGGTTTGCTTTGCTAACGGAATATGTAGAGGATGTTCCATCTGATGCAACGTAATCTGGCCAATAATATATGGCACAAGGGTGTAGTTCTCTTTAGATGGACGCACGGATTTCTGTACACTTTCACACAGACATGGAACATAGCTCAGCTAACCTGCTGTCCAGAAAATAGTATACCATGACCCCTGCAACATCATTGACTGTCTTCAACAGTTGTGAGCATACATTACATAGGGGTATGTTGTTTTTCACCATACCTTGTATGTAATGGGCCTATGCTAGTTTTGGGATTTCAATATGCAAAGGGTATAGGGCATTTTCCCCGATAATAGTGACTCTGATCCCCTGTTCATATCTGTCCCCGGGGCCTGTTTGCAGCACCTCCTAGCTAAATCAGTAATGGCAGATGCAGGTCTGCCATTGATGATTTAGCAAGGAGGGGGGGAGGGGCTGCAGACAGACCCAGGCGACTGCTTACAATGACATTCACTCGGCACCCCTGTTAATATCAGTCACCAGGGGCTGGCTACAGCCCCTCACTACTAAAACAAGGAAGTCAGACCAGGGTCAGCACACCTACTTACCATTTCCATACATCACAATGCACAGTGCTGCCATCAGAAACAGTGCTGTGACCTTTACCTGCCTCATAGGGCACCCTACATGGCGCCCCATCGGCCACGCTTTCAACAACATTGTACAGTGCCATGGCGGACAATCCATTTACAAATGTGTCATTTGAGGTAACCTCAGGGGCATGTTATGTTACAGTGCTGTGACAGTACATGTGCTTGAATAAGCTATTGCACAGATATACGAGATGTGCCTCCTAATGCAATATTAACCCTACCAGGTACGCACTCAGCAAGCCATGTTCATTTGCCATTGTTGGGGATTGCACCCCTAACCATTGCGATGTGATTCTGTTTCTGGGCTTGCACATCAGCGCACCACCATATGGCTTACCAACATTATTATGCTTCCAAACTATTAGCACACACACCCTTATGCCCAGCAGCACAACGCCTTATGCCACACATACTTTGTAAAAGAACACCACAGCCAGTTTCCTTCAGTGTGCACTGTGGGGTATCGAACCCATGCTCCCTGCACCTTTGGGCAGTGTTCTAACCATTGTGCTGTGGCTCATCTCTTCTGCTTTCATATCACTGTGCCACTTATACCTCCCGGGATTCACAGGCCTCCAAACACATTCGCGCGGCGCTTTAGGCCCAGCAGCGCAACGCCTTAGGCCGCCCATACTTGGTGTACCTTCTAAAATAACACCACAGCCAGCTTCCTTCGGTGAGCACTGTGGGGGATCGAACCCATGCTCCCTGCACCTTTGGGCAGTGTTCTAACCATTGTGCTGTGGCTCATCTCTTCTGCTTTCATATCACTGTGCCACTTATACCTCCCGGGATTCACAGGCCTCCAAACACATTCGCGCGGCGCTTTAGGCCCAGCAGCGCAACGCCTTAGGCCGCCCATACTTGGTGTACCTTCTAAAATAATACCACAGCCAGCTTCCTTCGGTGAGCACTGTGGGGGATCGAACCCATGCTCCCTGCACCTTTGGGCAGTGTTCTAACCATTGTGCTGTGACTCATCTCTTCTGCTTTCATATCACTGTGCCACTTATACCTCCCGGGATTCACAGGCCTCCAAACACATTCGCGCGGCGCTTTAGGCCCAGCAGCGCAACGCCTTAGGCCGCCCATACTTGGTGTACCTTCTAAAATAACACCACAGCCAGCTTCCTTCGGTGAGCACTGTGGGGTATCGAACCCATGCTCCCTGCACCTTTGGGCAGTGTTCTAACCATTGTGCTGTGGCTCATCTCTTCTGCTTTCATATCACTGTGCCACTTATACCTCCCGGGATTCACAGGCCTCCAAACACATTCGCGCGCCGCTTTAGGCCCAGCAGCGCAACGTCTTCCGCCACCCATTATTTATCTGCCTCCAAAACTTACGCCTCAGACAGCTATCTTCATTGTGCACTGTGGGGGATTGAAACACTGAACCCTACACCAGTGGTTAGTGGGCTAAACATTGTGCTGTAGCTTTGCTCTCATGATTGCACATCAGCATGCCACTTATTCCTCCCGTGCAGCCACTTCATGTGCTAATGTGCAGGGCGCATATGGGCGGCCCGCACCTTACCGCATATGCAAATCACGCATTTCCTTCTTCAGCGCGATACGCCCACTCCTTATATGGCACCCGCACTCTACCGCGGCCCGCACTTTACCGGGATCTTAGTAAACATGCCCCTAATTGTGCAGTGCTCACCACTCCCACTTTCCACCTCTAAGTCGCCCCTTTTCCACCCCAATGTGCAATTCACAGCGCGGAAATTGTCCCACGCTAATTGTGTTGGCCCCACCCTAACAGTTACTGCAGGCCTCAGCATGCACTTAATTTGTATCACAGCCTGTACTTACTGCATAGCATGCTTTAGTAAGAGGCCCCTATATGTAAATGCCAGAGGTACAGAGGGGTGAAAAAATGAGAATGGATGGTGCATCCATTCATATTCAATAGCATCCACACCTAAATTACTTAGCTGATAAGGATGCAAAAGTAGCCTCTAGTGATGTTCTTGATATCTGATGATAGAATTGACCATCAAAAATGAAGAAATCATTTTTTTAAGTCAACCTTTTCCTGGATGATGCAGTGCATGAAGGGAAGGGGAAGGGGGAAAAGGCAGGTTAGGGTTATAAGGGGGGGGAGGGGGAAGAGAAGGGGCAAGATGGTTGGAAATGGAGGATTTAGGAGGTGTATGGAGTTAAGGGGGAGCAGGTGTTAAGGGAAAGGGGCAGTAAAAGGGGGGAGAAGATGAGAGGGAATGATAAAAAATATATATGATGTCTGTTGTATATGCTGGATTATTCCTTGTAATGTGTAAGTGTATGCACATGCTGGGAATTGTGTTGTTCTTTTTAGCAATAAAAATGATTTGAATTAAAGCCAATGAAGCCAAAGAAATTAAAGATTAAGTGGTGTACAATTCCTGTTCAATTTAGCTTTAATAATAGACAGAACTTTGCCCTGTTAAATACAGTAGATGTGTAGAGTGAACATGCATCCAATGTTACCATTAAATATTTAGAAGTCAATATTCAAAGACATTTAAAGAGATAACAGACCTTACTATCTGAATAAGTGTCAGTCAAACTGATTTTCTGTGGCACTATATGGAGAGTCATGGAAGATTTTCTCTGATCACCTTGGTGCTGAATGGATAGTGCCACAGTCATCTAGGGACAGGATAAGAGCAGAAACAATAATTAACCATGTAGTGCAACATTTTCAGTGCTACTAAACGGATACATATCCAGATAGTTGAGTATAGCAAAGAGTTGTCCTAAATTGCTATCCAGATAACGGGGCTAAAAATCACTGCTGTATAGTTAGTGACTGCTGAATGCGCTATCCAGATATTTAGTGGCAGCCACTATCCAGATACTGGCACTGCACATCAGGTTTTTATTTAACCATTGCAACCAGTGTTTTTAAAAGCATTGGCCAACTTGTTAGATATTGACTCATTAGTGTGTCTTATTATGACCTCTGAAAGCAGATGCGAAAAAAACAAGAGTGATGTCTAATGTGAGATGAAATGGAGACAACTAAAGGAATCAAAATGTATCTAAGTAAATAGACATTGGTTTAACAGTAAAAGGTGGCTTAGACAAGTTGTATTTATATTAGACAGCACGTTTAATGAGTGGAGGAGTAGCCTAGTGGTTAGAGTAGCTGCCTAGTACCTAGAAAATCAAGGGTTTGATTCCTCTGACACTCCTTGAGCAAGTCACCCTGTTCTCTGTTGCCTCTGAAGAAAAGGTCTAGCAATCCATCTTTGCCAAGAAAACCCAGAGGCAGCTAGGTCACCAGGAATCAGCAGTGACTTTACAGCGCTAAAAGAAATCCATATAATGCTGGTGTTTTAGGCAATAGTACATCCAAGAACTGGTATTTATTTTCAGTTTTAAAAGCTGTTCTAAAGGCTGAAGTATTAGCAATAGAAAATTTTTGTTGCAGTTTTTAGTTTTGCTGTTACCCTAAAAGCAAACAACAATTTATTGAAGTTCTTCACATCTGGCAACTGGCAAACTACTTCTGCTACATAATTTATTTATTTTATTTATTTATCTGGATTTATATACCTATCATGCTGGAAATCAACCAGGGTACATACAGATTTAGAGGTGCAACCTTGAAATCTGAGATCCAACATATCCACCCTGTATCAAATCACCCTTTTGTCTCCAAAATTCTGAAAAATAAACTTTTCCTACAATTAGTTATACTGAGAAACATAGAAACATGACGACAGAAAAAGACCACATGTCCTATCTAGTCTGTCCTTCCATACCAACAACTACAACAGTCCTCTTTTTCCTTTAGAGATCCTCTGTGTTTGCCCCATGCTGTTTTGAATTCAGATACTGTCCTCATCTCTACCACCTGCACTGGGAGACTATTCCATGGATCCACCACTCTTTCTGTAAAGAAATATTTCCGCATATCACTCCTGAATCTATTCCCTTTCACCCTCATCCTATGTCCCATTGTAGCAGAGCTTGCTTTCAATCAAAATTGGCTCTCCCTCTGTGCATTTATGCCACAGAGGTATTTAAATGTCTCAATCATATCACCTCAATCCCACCTTTCCTCTAAGGAGTACATATTAAGATCCTTAAGTCTGCCCTCATGTGCTTCATAATGAAGACCACTAACCATTTTAGTAGCCACCCTCTGTACAGACTCCAGTCTGTTTACATCCTTTTGAAGGTACGGTCTCCAGAATTGCACAAAAATGCAATGTGTACCTTTGAGTCAGTCCTGACTCCTGGTGATGCAGAAGCTCCTGGGTTTTCTTGGCAGTAGATTGCCAGACCTTCCTTCTGAGACAGTGGAGAGCTAAGTGACTTGCCCAAGGCCACAAGGCGTACTAGTGGGAATTGAACCCTAGTTTCTTGGTTACCAAACCAGTGTTCTAACCACTAGAATACTCCTCTAGAAGTGCATGCAATACTCCAAATGAGGTCACACCAAAGACTTATGCAGAGGCACTATCAGCTCCTTTTATCTGCTGGCCATTCCTTTCCCTATGCACCCAAACATCCTTCTAGCTTTTGTCATTGCCTTTTCTACCTGTTTAGCTACTTTAAGATCATCAGACACAATCACACCTAGGTCCCACTCTTCTTTAGTGGCCAAAAGTACTTCACCCCCTATACTATATTGCTCCCTTGGATTGCTGCAGCCAAAATGCATGACCTTGCATTTTTTAACATTAAATCTCAGCTGCCAAATTCTAAACCATTCTTCAAGCTTAACTAGATACCTCCTCATGCTATCTACACCTCCTGGGTGTCTACTCTATTGCAGATTTTGGTATCTTCCGCAAAGAGGCAAACCTTACCCGACAGCCCTTCCGCTATATCACTAATAAAGATGTTAAAAAGAATTGGACCAAGGACAGATCCCTGGGGCACAACACTGGTAACCTCCTTCGCTCAGAGTGAGCTCCATTTACCTGTACCCTTTGTCACCTCCCACACAACCAGTTTTTAATCCAATCAGTAACTTTAGGGTCCATCTCTAGGGTGCTCAGTTTGTTCATAAGTCAGCTGTGCGGAATGGTGTCAAAGGCTTTACTGAAATCCAAGTACACCACATCTAGGGCTCTCCCTCAATCCAATTCCTTGGTCACCCAGTCAAAGAAATCAATCAGATTTGTTTGACAAGACCTGCCTCTGATGAAGCCATGCTGCCTCGGATCCTGTAATCTAGCTCATGACTGAGTGCATTAACATGAGGATCAATTAACTACCATTATATATAGTTCTCATAGAAATATAAAAACATAGAAACAAAATGATGGCAGATAAATATGATGGGCCTGATATTCATTTGGGCAGGCTATATGCTACTATGGCACATAGCCATACCTGCCAACCCTTAACCCAAGATGTTCATTGCTGGGGTCATATGAGGCCCTGCATTGAATATCTGTGTTTGCTGTGCATGCCTGGAAGTCGCGTTATCGAATTGGGCAGCAGAGATATTGCCCGGTTTTCTTTGCCTATCTTTTAACCGCAGGTCCCTAACCGGGCAGCATGTAATATCACTGCTGCCTGGTTAGGCACTGTCACCACCTCTACGTCTCCTTGGAATGCTTTAATATGCCCCAATGCTAAGCAGTTAGCATCGGGGCACCTAAGGGAGAAGAGAGGGAATATTCAGCGGCACTAACCGTGTTCCAAATGAGATGTGCAAGAGCAATCTGGGATGTCAAAGCCAGAATATCTGAAAAGAAAGGCAGGCATGTTGCAAGTTCAGGCACAGTTCCAGAACCGTGGATGTACCCCACATGCACGTGTATCAATTGTCTATATAGACGTCCCCAGTAAAGATCTTCAGAACCAAAACAGTTGATAGCATAATGGTAAGAGCAGTGGTTTAAGGACTGGGTGGCCCATGCTCAAATCTCCATGTGGGACTTTATAATCTAAAGTTAGTTGCCTAACATCTCTTCTTTCCTACACCCTCTGGATGTTTTAAGGTGAAAACAAACACTTTCCTGATACCTATTTGTGCTTGTAGCAGTAATAAATATGCTCCTGCCTGCTGCTTCTGGGATCGAATGTAAGTCCATTGCTTCTCCCTGAAGAATAAGTGGAGCCTTCACATACAGGCAGAGAACCAATAACCTTTCCCATATAGTGCCAGCACATGCAGCAGTAGCCCTACAACAGGGCCTACTCAAGGGTTTCTGCACCCTATGCAGAAACCCCGGCCTCGCCATTGCCCCTCCCCTAGCTGCCACTTCTGCACCCATCCTGCTGCCACTGATTCCATTTTGGGAGGTGATGGCGGGCAGCAGCAGCGGCAGTATTTCCAAAAGCAGTGGCTTTTTGCTGCCTGCCTCCCCCCCCCCCAAACAGAATCTGGGGGGAAAGCACGGCTGCCCATATATGCTGTTTTGCCACCACCCACCTGTGCCAACCGCCCTATCGGATGGACCAGCCCTGCGTACAGAGAAGATCTACAGAATTCTTCTTGTGCAGGACAGGTTCAAACTCAATAGCTATCATTCTTTGGGATTTAGTATTTTCGAGAATTTTCAAGCAGACTGCAGCCCACACCGAGAGAATACTTTATTTGTCTCATACTCACAGCTTCATCATCATTCTGAATCCCACCTTAACTATTTCTATATATTTGTACATATTTCTATTCCAGGTAATCCGCAGATAGATTACAAAGTAGACTACAGTCTATAAGACTGCAGACTGCAGACCAGGGTGGGGAAGGGTGAAAAAAGAAGAAGATCTATGTTAGCCATATGGAACAAGGTAATTCAATCCTAGTTTCATATTATAGTAAATAAACTTGGGTAGTATGGATTGCCTGGGGAAATGTAGCAGATATTCATGGATGTAAATCCATGCAGGCAACAGGGTCATATCTGGACTGTATTTCTTTGTTTTTTATGATGTGGAGTCAGATACCTACTCTTGATGTGTTCCTTTGCATGTTCCCTGGCTATAAATCACTAGAGATGTGCAGTTGTTTGAGATGATATGGGAAATGCCAATGGCATTTCCTATATTACTTCATGTTGTTGATGAATAAAAATGGAAGAAACCCAATCAAAATGTCATCACTTATTGTCTGTCATTAGTAGGGCGTACTGTCTGTCAATAGTGCAACCTATTGAGCAATAGTGCTCACTATTCATAGATGTGCTCAACAGTGAACACTATTAAGTGAGGGGGTGCACTATTAACGTCATTTCTCCAAAACAATATTCAAACAAAACAAAATGAAAAATCCTACAAACAATACAGGAAAATAGACAAGACAAATGTTTTTGGTCTGCACTCCCCTATAAAATACCCACCCGGTCCCCTATCCTGCAGTACTGAAAGCAGGTTTTCACCCTTCCAAAAGTCTCATAAGGTCAGATGCTTCCTCTTTTCCCTGGCAAAGCTACTATGTTGCTATGTCTATATCCTAAAAGGTGCTATTTTAATCATTCAGGATTAAGAAATAAAAAGGAAGTGTTAAGTTCAGGAAGGCCTTTGGGCTCATTTCATTATCCCTGTTCTCTTCACTTTTAGAAAAGAGAGCTTTTTATTAAGACCTTTTTACAAGAATCTAAAAACACAGCTATATATTTATTCCTGAAAATATCTTTCTGCAACCATCTGTAAAGAGATTCATTAAAATATTTATTAAAACATCTTTCTCCCCTCCCCTGCCACCACATGTTCCACAGCCTTGCCAAAAATCTAACCACTATTACTGATAATTCTTGCATGCCAGATAATTTTGAAAAGTCAATAAGGGAGCTCCTCAATGAGTTACACTCTACTGCGGCTATTAGGAACATGAGTCAACATCTATAACCACCTGTGTTTGAAACGTGTTCAAGAAAATAGGTGCAATGCATATAGAACAATGCAATTAAGCAAACCTGAACACTGAAAAAAACTGTATGAAATGAGTCTGTGCCAATACATTTTATCTATTTATTTATTTTATTTATTTATTTACATTCTCTTATATACCGTGCTATTCTGCATCAGCGCGGTTTACATTGAACAAACTGAAATTACATTGAACAGGGCATTATAACTTGGAGATAACTATTTTACAGGGAACATGGGCTATGGAGGGTTAAGTGGCTTGCCCAAGACCACAAGGAGCACCTGTGGGACTAGAAACCCCAGTCCTTCCAGCCCAAGGTTGCTAAACATGGTTGCTACATAAACATGGTGCCACTTCCACATTTATTTATTTTATTCATTTAAACATTTTTCTATACTGCTTTGTCCTTCACTCAGAGCAGTTTACATTACAACTTGAACATTATACATAGAACAGATGAACAGTGATGAACTTTATCCAACGACTTTATCCAACATTATATAAGGAATAATTGAGCTTTGAGTGGGGGAGAAGGTAGCGTGAGAAACTATGTATATTGTTGTGAGGGTATGACCAAACTATACGAATTTTTGTATCATATTTACTAGTCCATTGTCATGAGTCAACAATCAGTGACTTGGAACATGTTGTTGTTTGGGTGGTTAGGTTATTTGTCCAAAGTGACTTGTGCAGAGATGAGTTTTTCTTTTTTTTCTAAAGTCCTTAATGTCTGAAGTTGCCCGCATGTCGTCTGGGAGAGAGTTCCAAAGTGGTGGAACATAGAGTGATGTGGTTTGTGTGGTCTTTTGGTATCCAAGGGGTGTGATAATCATATTATTTTTGTTATTTCTTCTGAGACGGGTACTTGTGTCTCTTGTTATAATGTCTTGTAAGATGTATGCTGATAGTTGGTGAATGATCTTGAATATGATTAATGTTGATTTGTATCTGATACAGGAATGGATTGGGAGCCAATGTAGTTGATTAAGTATCGGTGTGATGTCTGTTCCTGTGATTAGACGAGCTGCAGTGTTTTGTACCATTTGGAGCGGTAGGATGGCATACACATGTACTGTAAATGCCGATTTCATAAATGTGTATACTCTTGCTGTTACTTACACATAGAGAGGGCAATTTTATGACAGGGCACTATGTGAAGGTACCTACTTGTCATTATAAGTGGCAGAGATTGTGCCTTAAATTCAGTCATAGATATTTACACCAGCCCAAGAGAGGGTGTAAATTGTACATAATTTTTTTTCATATGCATGTCGATTGTAACATTTTATAATCTATGCACATACCTGTGCGCTCTGCCTAAACCCAGCCAACCAGCAAAGTACATGTTATTGTGTGACTTCTCATACGTTTACACTGGGTGGGATTTTAAAAAGACCATTTACACACATATGTGGCCACATATGCTTCTAAATGACTAATATACAGGCAAAGTAGGTACATACTTTGCAGCCTAAAGTGTCCAGTGCCTTATAAAATTATCTCCAGAAAGAATTTTCCCCTTTGAAAGACAAACCTTTCCCCTAGAGAGGTGAACTTGATGATATACAATGTGACAAAGCATAAGAAAATGCTTTTGGAGTGTAGGAACCAAAGTCAGGGCCATCGGCCACAAAGGCAATACAGTATAGCAAAACAATAGAGATGCTAGAAACCTGAAAAAGGTAGAGGAACACGAGACCAAAATTCAAATCCAAAACGTGCAGCATTACGAAATATTCTTCAAGTCAGGAGTCTATGTTCCAATCAGAGTACCAGGTGCTAGCAACAATGGATTAGGTCAGCATCCCTAAAGTAAGCCAGTTGGATACTCTCTGCCTATAGAAGGAAGGCATAAGTACATGTCAAAAAGTCTTTGTGTGACTTTTGTTTCCTGGCTCACTGTGTGTTCTAATGCTTCAAACCTAGCCTGCTCTAGAGGCACTCTTAGCTGAACCAAGTTTCTATGCATCCCAATGGGCCCTTACTGGGTTGCTTGTGCATGCCTGTGGTAGCTATGATATGCACATATAGCTTATGCTGCAATTACATAGTCATTGCAATACATATGAGTAACATAGTAACAGTGTATGACGGAGGGGATAAAGACCAGTATGGTCCATCTAGTCTGCCCAGCAAGGTGGCAAGAGTAGGTAAACCTGCCGCTCCGTGCAGGTCACCCCTCCCCATTGCCTTTGTTTAGGGGTGTACCCACCGCTCCATGCAGGTCACCCCTATTTGTTGAGATATAAGAGATAGTTAAGTTTATTTTGATTTTATCCTGTTGTTATAAGGGATCCACTGTGTCTGTTCCATACCATTTTGAATTTTTGTCACTGTATTTGCCCCCACCACTTCCATCAGGAGGGCATTCCAAGCATCCACCACCCTTTCAGTGAAAAAATATTTCCTGATTTTGCCTTTCAGTTTACCCCCTTGCAGCTTCATGTTATGCCCTCTAGTTTTACAGCTTCCCCATCTTTGCAAAAGGTTTGTTTATTCATTAATGCTCTTTAAGTATTTAAAGGTCTGTATCTTATTTCCCCTGTCCCTCCTCTCCTGTAGAGTATACATATTTAGGTCTTCAAGTCTCTTCTCATACGGCTTCTGGCATAGGCTCCAAATCATTTTGGTCACCTTCCTCTGAACCGTTTCCAGTCTTTTTATATCCTTTATGAGATATGGTCTAGATGTATTCCAAGGATATGATTAGGTTGCCTTGTTCTGCTATGCCTTTGTAATACTTGCTTCTACCCATGGAATTCTGAAAGGCAAGTCCCATAATGGATCAGACTGGAGTTGCCTAAAATCCTGGAATGGCCTCAAACATCCCTTCTTGAACTTGATAAGTTAGCTGCTCTGTTCTCCAGGCCTTCTACATTTCATATCTTTCTTCCCCTCATGACAGAAGTCCCGTGCTCTCTGCTGTGCCTGCAGCCTATATGACTGTGAACCCTAAGAGCTAGCTGCTGGAACAGGGACAATGAGAGAACAACTAATGCAAGTGTCTTGCAACAAACACTTCACTATATGGTAGGGATTGTGTTTGATTTATAGCAGGTGTTAGTACATTGTATATGAATGTCCCTTACAAATTATAGGAACTACTTAAAACTGCAAGGAATGTCCTCAGCACTACCAAATATGTCCCCTTTGTAGTCATCTAAAATCATGCATTATATCATTTCTATGAATAAGTAGTGATAGTTCTAAAATCACCACTTACGCTTGTATGGTGATTGACAAGTGTAAGCCCATTACCTAGACGTGTAAATGGTGCATAACTTCTTTAAAATCACAACTTTAATATGGTCAATAACTTGCCAGTGATCCCTCTATGGGACAAGGTTACATAAATAACTTCATCTCTCATCTGTGAGATTTGAAAAACACATATTAAATGTGCCTACACAGCTAATGATTTTTCCAGAGGTAGGGAGGAAAGCTTGGAGCTTACAAATGAATAATATAAACAGCACAAACAAAACCAGGGCATTCATTTTTACACTGCAAATCTAAATAAGAACGTAAGAACAAAAGATATGCCATACTGGATCAGACCAAGGGTCCAACAGTGGCCAATCCTGGTTATAAGTACCTGTCAAGTTCTCAAAAGGTACACAGATTCCATGCTTATAATTTGTAGGAATCAAGAACACATTTTCTTATAAGCAAAAAAATATTTATTGTCACAGAAAAATGTTAGTTTGTGTCAAGTTATTCAAAAGCTAACTGTTCCCCTTTCAGTTGTCAGTTCAGTCTAATTTATGGCATGTCCCATATCTTTGACCTGAAATAAAATATGATTCTTGAATGGCATATACATTTATTCTGATTTCTGTTAAATATTATTAAAAAAATTCAAATTCTGATTGGAATCTGAATGACTAGGTAACCTTTTCTGATTTTGTTTGTGTGGGTAGTATGACCAGAGCATGTTTAAAGGAAGAGGGAACTGTCATGGCAGTAAATGATTGATTGAGGATGTGGCAGATGGAGGAAATGACTGATGAGGGGGATAGGAGATGGGAATAGGGTCAGAGGAACAAGTAGTGAGTTTAACAGAAATGAAAGATGGGCAGTTTCCTCCTCTGTGATTTCAGAGAAGTAGCAAAGTATATCAGAGGCTAGAAGAAGAAGTAGTGAATGAAGTGGCAATGAAGGAGCTGTTGAAAGAGCTCGCCATTTCACTTGTGATGTGGAGGAGCATCAGCAAGCTAAAGCCAAGGTTCAAACCCTACTCTTGGGCAACTACTACTGGAAAAGTGTGTGCTTGATATAAAATAAATATATATCTGTGACATCTCCAGGTGCAGCTCTTAGGACCCCTGACTCTTCCGCGGCACTTTAAAAGAACTAGTCCTCACCACCTATGCTATAATAAGTGAAACAAATTACCCCAGGCTACATCATTTGCAGAAACAGTATGTGGAGGGTCATGTGATGGAGATTATTCATTATTTGATGGGCAGTTATAGGTAGAATATAAATATGCTTATGGTGGTTTCCAGCCTATACCTAAGAAAACCAGTTACTTACCTGGCCCTTCCATTTCTCTAAGAGCTACAAAATCTAGAAATCTCTGCCGCTGCCAAGAATTCCCTTAACAATGTCCATAGCTATGTGACCCTGCAGATCCCATGAAAAGAGAATAATTCAGATAATGAATTATGCTATCCATTCCAGCTGGGAACTATTATTGGAAACTGAAGAATTGCAGATCTCTCTGTCGATGAGGTGAACTGGAAGAGTCAACTTGTTTCTCCATTTCCTATCCGACCTCTCTCTGATGTCCTCATGACTGAGTCTCCAGTATACATCTGTTGTTCTGATGTGATTCTGTGTTCATCTTCTTCACTGTGTCACCTACCACTCAGGGCTGGCCTGTCCACTAAGCGAGCTAGGCGAACTAGGCAGTAAACCCTGGTGGGCGGCATCGCTAAACCAAGCCCCTGGGAAGTGGCATCTGAACTGCTGCTTCAGGACTGTGGCGCGCTTTAAAACATCCACACACGTGTACAGTTCCAGCCTGCTGCTCCTGCCTGACCTCCAAGAAAGTTGCATCCAAGGGCGGGCAGGAGTGGCAGACCATGAGCACGCATGGGAACGGGCACTTTAAGGCCTGCTGCAGTTCTGAAGCGGCAGTTCAGCTCAGCGCATGGTAATAGGGGGGCAGCGGCACGGAGGGTCTGCCGAGGGTTGCAGAAACCCTTATGCCCACTGCTGCCAATTTATATAAAATTTTCTCTTGGTGCTATAAAACAACTTTTGATCTCCTCCCAAAAACCTGTTTCTACACAATTCCACTTCAAGTGGAGCTGGGATGGAGTAGTGATGTAGTCCAAAATTTTAGAAAATACACATGCACACATATGATACGTATATGCACACATTTATAGATTCTTTGGAATAGGTATACATTTGTGCAAGATCATTTTTAATTTACTAGGGCATTGTGCAATGCTCTTACAAAATAGGAATAAAGTAGGCACCTTTTTGGACATTTCACAGGTTATCTTCATTAGGGATCATTTTATCACAGCCAGCTCTACCATTAGGCAGATCAGATATTTGCCTAGGGACAGCAGCATAGCCCCAGAGGTAGAAGATTTTCAAGTACCAAGAAATGCAGTCTGAGTCCAAGAAAATATGGCAGAAAGATACCAATTTATTTCCCACCATGTTGTGTACCACAAGCTTGATTATGAAGAATTTCCAAGCACATCTTTATAAATTACCCATACATGTTACTAACTGAGGTAAATCGGACCTGGTGCTCCCGGCTCCTTCCAACCATCCACTACCCTTCCCTTACCCATTCCCCATTCTAGCCCCGCCCCATATACCCACAAAATACCCACACCACAACATTTTTGGCAAAACAATTGGTCACAGCTTTATTAACCTTTGTAACATATTAACCACATTACAACATTAATCCTCTTAACCAACAATTAGCGGAACAATGCCTCACCAGCCATACAATTAGCAAGGTGACATCGCCTCCGCTTCTGCTGCGGTCAGGCCAACGGCAAGCTACCTACCCCCCTTTTCCCCGACCTCACCATGTAATTAGCAAAGGTCGGCCAAGGGTTGTCTGGGCCGGGGACACCCCGCCCCCAGGCCAAGTATAGTCTAATGCTCTGGATCCCGGAAACCTCCGGGATCCCGCCTCCCCCAAACTGCGACACCCCTCACTCCGAACTTCCCCCAAAAGTGTGGGAGGGTGGGAAGCAGACACCCGAAGCCTCGAAGATGCAGAAGACTGGACTGCATGTTGCGCCTCCAGGCTCCTCCTCTTCCCCACCTTTCCGCTCACCCCTCTCATTGGCTCCGCTGTGCTCGTGCATGCAGCGGAGCCAATACATTTAAAAGATGCCCGCTGACGGCTTACGCTGCCCCCCAGACAGCCGCGTGCAGGGTCCACACACCCGGCCAATCACCCAGTTACGGGCAGCCGCCAGGACCCTGCCCCACGGCCTTACACAAACTGAGGTAGATCGGACCCGGTGCTCCCGGCTCCTTCCAGCCATCCACTACCCCTCCCTTACCCATTCTCCATTCTAGCCCTGCCCCATATACCCTCAAAATACACACACCACAACATTCTTGGCAAAACAACTGGTCGCAGCTTTATTAACCTTTATAACATATTAACCACATTCCAAAATTAATCCTCTTAACCAGCAATTAGCGGAACAATGCCTCACCAGCCATACAATTAGCAAGGTGACATCGCCTCCGCTTCTGCTGCGGTCAGGCCAATGGCAAGCTTCCTACCCTCCTTTTCCATGACCTCGCCATGTAATTAGCAAAGATTGGCCAAGAGTTGTCCAGGTCGGGGGCACCCCGCCCCCAGCCCAAATATAGCCTAAGGCTCCAGACCCCAGAAACCTCCGGGATTCCGCCTCCCCCAAACTGCGACACCCTCACTCCACACTTCCCCCAAAATGGTAGCAGGGTGGGAAGCAGGAACCCAAAGCCTCGAAGGCGCAGAAGACCGGACTGCACATTGCGCCGCCAGGCTCCTCCTCTTCCCCACCTTGCTGCTCACCCCTCTCATTGGCTCCGCCGCACTCATGCATGCGGTGGAGCCAATGCATTTAAAAGATACCTGCTGACAGCTTCTGCTGCCACCTCCCCCCCAACGGCCGTGCGCAGGGTCCACGCACCCGGCCGATCACCCAGTTACGGGTGGCCACCAGGACCCTGCCCCGCGGCCTTACACTAACTGAGGTAGATCAGACCCGGTGCTCCCGGCCCCTTCCAACCATCCACTACCCCTCCCTTACCCATTCCCAATTCTAGCCCCACCCCATATACCCACAAAATACACATACCACGTTCGTGGCAAAACAACTGGTCACAGCTTTTTTAACCTTTATAACATATTAACCACATTCCGAAATTAATCCTCTTAACCAACAATTAGCGGAACAATGCCTCACCAGCCATACAATTAGCAAGGTGACATTGCCTCCGCTTCTGCTGCAGTCAGGCCAACGGCAAGCTTCCTACCCCCCTTTTCCCCGACCTTGCCATGTAATTAGCAAAAGTCGGCCAAGGGTTGTCCGGGTCGGGGGCACCCCGCCCCCAGCCCAAGTATAGCCTAAGGCTCTGGACCCCGGAATCCTCCTGGATCCCGCCACCGGCAAAGGAGATATCAATGTCCCCGTGCCGCCTCCCCCCCCCCCACCACCACCAAGCTGCAAGCAGCAAACATCCTGCTGCACCACACATTCCTATGCCTCCTGCCAGTCATTCAAGAGCAAATCCACTCCCACATAGGATCAGTGCACCCCATCCAGCCTATACAACCCTGCACAATCAATCTCTACCCAGGAATGCATGATTTGATACCCTCCCTGTTCACAGACCCAATGGTCAATCTGGCGATTGATTTTTGTCAGTCCCCGCAACCAATGCCATTGGTCCCAGCATGCAGGCCTTGGAATGATATCTGACCAAATTAATATGACACCAGGGAAAATTCGTAGAACCACAGTGAGATCCTTCTTTGCTGCTCTTATCAATTGCTTGCATGTCCATGATGTCAGGTCGTTGCCCCCCAAATGTAGTAGTATCAAAGCAGGCTTACTCTGCACTCGCTCATGGTGTCGAAGCAAAGGCATCAGCTGTGTCCAATGGAGACCGTGCTCGCCCAGCCATGCCACTGACACCACAGCAGAATTCAATCCCCAATAAGGCCCCAATGGCCGCACTGCTGCTCGCTGACTGGCCCAATACATGAAGGAATGCCCAATCAGCCATCAGCTCCGATGACTCTGTCCCCCATCTGAAAAAGAAAATACCCATTAGTAGCCCTAGCTTGCCAAACTGTTCCCCCACTCACAGATGAACATAGCCCAAAAATGCCCAAGAACGCCATCTGCCTATGCTGCGTTTCTCATGTTCAGGCAATCCTGCCCCTGCCGCACTGGTCGCTGCGCCAATGCGGAAGGAATGGGTCTTCACCTATGTGCCGCAGCATTGACTCGGGTCTTCACCTATGTGCCGCAGCTAAAAATTGAAAATGCGTCAACAGCCGGGCATCGTCATACATGAATAGTCCGCCTTCTGTCTCTGGATGCACCTGCAAGTACCGCCTCAGCGTGGCCACCGGGCATGTTGTCAAGCCAGCAATCTCCGTCAAAACCACCCACAATCCCTTTCCTTGCTGGTCCATCTTTGATCTTACTAGAAGGACCCACAGCCTCCTCCAGTCGCACATGCTGCCACTGCATACTGCCCCCCAATTTAGACCTACTGGGGTTCGCCACCAACTCACCAATATGGAAGGCGCTGAAAGATCCCAGGCAAAAAACTACCTGGAACAGTGTGGCTTCATACGGTGACGCCACAATCATGGGCAATGCAGCACAGAGTCTCACCAACAATTCGTGTGTAATCAGCTGCCTGGAATCCCTTGGCATTTGCCACGACCACTCCCATCCCTGTAGCAGCCAACTGAGGGGTCCACTGAGGGGTCCCATCCCACTGCTCTAGCAAAAAAGGCAAATCCCTTTAAGTGGGTATGCACCGACAATCTGGAGACCCCTCATTCTTTGGCATCAACCACATACCACGCAATCAGCTGATTGGACACCCCACCAGGCTGCCATCCCCGTGCCACCAGAAATTCAACCACCTTGCCACAACCCTGCCAATAGGCTGACCATGTCGCCGCCGACACCAAACTCCTCAGTAGATTCAGCATCTCCCTTGGCCAATGCTCCATAATTTCTCTGGGACCACAAATCCTTCAGGGTCCACCTCTGGTGCCATCTTCCAAAACCTGTCCCACTGAAAGCGAGAAAGAATGTCAGCAATCTCTTTAGTACAACTCGGGATATGCCGTGCCTTTACAAACACATTCAGACGCAAACATGCTAAAACCACTTCCCTCATTAACTCTACCACCTGAACACATCGTGGTGAGTAATGATTAATCACACTGACCACTGCTTCATTATCGCACCACCAGACCACCTTGCGGTTATGAAGCCTGTCGGGCCACAAATCCAAAGCCACTAAATGGAAAACAATTCCAAGAATGTTATGTTACTGGTTAGACTACATTCGTGCCATGACGGCAGCTATCTATCAGCGCACCACGCCCCCACAAAATAAATTCCCAAACCTATACCCCCCACTGCATCCGTGTAGAGCTGCAAATCTACACTGGATACCTCGTCCTCCATCATCACTGATGTGCCATTAAATTCCCTCAAAAAGACATCCCATACACGCAAATCCTCCCGCATGAACTTTGATACTCTAATGCGGTGATGCGGCTTACGCACTCCCGATGTTGACGCCGCCAGCTGCCGCAGAAATACCCAGCCCATCGGTATGACCCTGCATGCGAAATTGAGAGATCCTATCAAAGCCTGCATTTCCCTCAATGTTAACTTAGAAGAAGCCAACACGTTAGCAACCAGCACCCGCAGCCCCGACACCTTCTTTATAGGCAGACGAGCCACCATTTCCACAGAATCTAACTCCACTCCCAAAAATGTGATCCTCATTGCCGGGCCTTCTGTCTTGCCCGCGGCCAATGGTATGCCCAATTCGCGAGACAATTCCACAAAACCTTGCAAGAGCTCATGGCACCCCGTTGCCCCTGCCGTGACCATGAACAAAAAATCATCTAGATAATGAGCCACATTCTCACAGCCTACCTTCTGGATCAATGCCCACTGCAAGAAAGTACTGAATTTCTCAAAGTATGCACATGAAATGGAACAGCCTATAGGCATACATTTGTCGAAATAAATTCCCTTCTTAAAGCATAAAACCCAACAAATGAAATGCTGACGGGTGCACTGGCAGCAAACGAAAAGCCAATTCAATATCTACCTTTGCCATCAAAGCCTGATGCCCCGCCTTTTGCACCAACTCTACCGCCCGATCGAAGGAAGCATACCGAACCGAACACTACTGAGGGATATGATCATTTACTGATGCTCCCAACGGAGAAGACAAGTTATGAATCAGCTGGAATTTCCCTGGTTCTTTTTTAGGTATGATACCACTAAATTCGGGAAAGGCTGTACCATAAACAGACCCGCAATCCTGCCTAAGTCCAGCTCTACTGACAACTTATCCCTCACTATGGTTGCAAAGCACTGAACTGAGGGTGAATTACGCCCCTTAGATGGTAAAACATTACCGCAAACTGGTATAATGAAACCCCACTGAACCCCCAACTCTAATACCTCCTTATCCCTCCACTTCGGGTACTGTCGAAGCAAGGTCCGTAAACCCCCTACCCGTATTGGCGTAGGAGTGAGGCCGAATACATCGTTATTGCTTGGGGCCAGGCACAGGGGTCCTGGAGGCCCCCTTTTTGATGCATTTTGCCACTGAGTGTCCCCCGATTGAGACTGAGCACACATGTCGGAATTTACAGTCTGGAAACTGGCAGGAAGATTTGTTAAACTTCCAGCATAGGTCACCTACCCCACTACCCCCTGACCTCTGCTACGGCATGGCCCCCCCCCCTTATCCGGCCCACTCCCCCGGAACTTACCATGGCTAACATCTGTGTCAGCCAAAGGTTAATATCCTGTGTACCCCACGACAACAATTTGTTCTCCTCCATTTTGTTCCGAAACTTCTCATCATAATTTAACCATGCCCATCCATCATGGGTCTCTGATGCCTCCAGAATTGAATCCGCGTACGCCAACGACATCCCATAATGCTGGGGATACTGATGGCCCCATACACTAGCTAAACGCAAAAAGGCTCTCGTCCAGTATACCACGTTACTTGAGACCTTTTTAATTCTGCCCGCCTTCTCGTCCTCCTTCCTCTTTCTCTTGCTATCACCTGACCGCTTCCTCCCTTCTAGCAGGCAAAAAAATCTATATATCTGAGCTTCCTAATTTTTTGTCACAGATTTCTAGGCACGGCCTCCCATAATTCCGAAAACGATGCTACTGTAGGAGCTCCACCCCCTAACCTGCTCCCCTCTGCCCCCACGCTGCTAACCCCCAGCCCCATACCTTCCACTCCTGATGACGATGACAACGAATCAGAGGGCGAGGAAGAGGATGACTTCGAGCTATGCCACAGCCGACAGGCATGCTTCTTTTTTCTAAGTGTCTTACCTCCACTTCTCTCCCGCGAACTACTCCACTCCAACACCTCCCCCTGTGCAGCCAGTAACTCACCTGAAGCAACCATATCATTAGTGAATGCCGCCGTTGTACAATTCGTGGACTGGCAAACCGGCCCCTCTCGCTGCTGCAGTTCGTCTCTTCCTGAATTGATCGCCTGCTCTGGAACACTCACCGTTGCCGTTATACCCACATCCATGCTCTCCTTTCTGAATTGGCCTCCCACCTCCTGCCCCACAATGGGCGGATTCATTGCTGCCACCTGTGGAGACATAAAAGGAAAAAGAGGGGGGGGGGAACCGCAGAAGACCACAGAGGCTGCCAAGCCACTAACCAGTTTGCCCTGGATGGACCTTGTCCACCCCCAAGCCAATGTTCCCAGGATGGAGGTCCCCCTACTGGCCTATAGCCTCCTTGAGCAGCCATCCACCTCACCAGGGAGGTAAGAGGCCCTCCAAAAACTGGGGGCCCCTTGACCAGGTGTAAGCCTGCCTACGATACCCATAACCCCTCCCCCCCCCCAAGCAGGACTGCATAGATTCCCACGGACCTCGCTCTGCTCCCCTTCCCCATGGATTTAGTCCCGTTCCTTCCAAGCTGCTAACACCTGGTCCCTCGCTGTGCATAACATCCTCCTCACCAGCTTCTCCCTGAACCCGAGACAAATGAAAATCGAACTCCTCTCCTATCCGACCCCCCCCCCCCACACCCTCTTACAGGCCCCTTAGCTCTGGCGGGGGCACGATGCATGGCCCCCCTACTGACCATACTCCCCACTCCTCCAGAATTCTCCACCTCCCCCACATGCTCCCCAGCCACACCACTGTCCACTCGTCCACCCACTGCCACCCGGGACTGGTTATGACACCGTCCTAAAGCCCTACCAGCTCTGCCAAGTCCTCCCACCTGGCCCTGTTGACCGCTATGTGGAGGCATCAGGCTAAATTAAATCCCTTCCTTCCAGGAATAAAGTGCCCAGCCTTTCTTCTCCCAACCATGGTGGGTGAATTGACTTGCCCCAACCCACAGGAGCGCAATGGGAATCAATCTTATTCCTTGGATAACAACAATGTTCCCCCCTTACCTATTCAATTAATTAGTGCAGGAGCAAATGTAACCTGCCACAGAAGAGTCCCCACAGCTCACCACACTACCCAGCAATCATAACGCCCTCCACACGCTTTGCCCTTTTATTTATTTATTTTTAATTGTATTATGATTATTCCTGAATATCCCACTGATACTCACACTTGCCTGTCAGACCACTAGTCTGCACGCTGCCTTCATCAAAACCACTTGGAGCTGCTTGCAATGACCGAGGCCTGTCTCCCTTCCAGCAAAGCGCACCGCAACTCTGTCTCCCCAGCCAAACGGAACTCACATCAGCCTTTAGCTACTCTGCCTACTCCTCCGCTGCCGCTACTGTTGCCGACTCTCCGCTTCTAAAGCCGCTTCTAACATTATCACTGCCTTGCTTCTTATCAGAGCTCACGCCTCCAAGCAGGCACCCGAAGCCTCAAAGGCGCAGAAGACTGGACTGCACATTGCGCCTCCAGGCTCCTCCTCTTCCCCACCTTGCCGCTCACCCCTCTCATTGTCTCCGTCACGCCCGTGCATGCGGTGGAGCCAATACATTTAAAAGATGCCCGCTGATGGCTTCTGCTGCCCCCCACCCCGACGGCTGCACACAGGGTCCATGTACCCAGCCAATCACCCAGTTACGGACGGCCGCCAGGAACCTGCCCCATGGCCTTACACATCTTACGAACTTCAGAAGGAGGCTCTCTTTGCATGATGCAAGTACTATGCTGAGCCTTAGCAGTAAATTTGAGAGACTAAGATCATACTCCACATACCCTGGCTTAGAAATGAGGTTCATGACCATCATGGTATGAGCATATTTAAATAACCATCATCAAAGAGGCTATATCAGGTGAAACCTACAACATAATCAACCAAACCACCTGAATATCACATCAATAACATTTTAAATATAGCTTTCTTTACACTGATACAATGATGACCAATATTTTATAATATTATAGAAGAAGGAGGAAAGGCCTCAGTACTGTCCTGACAAAAAGAGCTAAGACCTTTTATTTTGGTCTAGGGCACTTGTCTTCACAGGTCATAAAACCCCTTCATCAAAATGGATTTTATTTTTAAAAATTCAAACTTATTTGCTTTCAGCCAGTGCTATTTGCCCTTAAAGTTGTTACACGTGACAGGGCTACGTTTTTCAAACAAGCTGCTTTAGGAGTGTAGCAAACAAACTTTATAGTGTGTTCCATGATGAAACATGCTATTCAGCCAGGGCTAACAGTGAGAGCATGACAAGTCTGGAAATGGCATTGAGAATAAACACGCAGGCAGCACAACTGCTACTGCCCGCTTCCTTCTATTGCTCATCATTGTTCTAGTGTAAAGAAAGCTGTACTTAAAACATTATTGACATGATATTCAGGTGGTTTACATGCATACAAGGACTCTTGAAAAATTGTGAGACAGAATGAGCATATATAAGTGCACATGCTGACAAGATTGCACTTACTTATACATACGTTGTGCTGGATGTTCCTGGGGGCATAATTTGGGTGGAGCAGGGAAAGAGTTGTGATGTATGCAAGTATTTTATAAAATATGCAACAACGTGCAGAGAGTACTTGCACACATTTACAACTTCTTCGGAAGAGATGTAAATTAGAGCAAGATCTGCCGGTAGTCACTGTATGAAGCTATTTTATAAAGACACATGTTGCCTTTATAAAACACAGGGCAACCATGTTTTTCATTAGATAGATTGATAGTGACAAGAGGCAGATTAGTTTGCATGAGGTAGATTTTTCCCTGATGCACAGCCTTTTATAACTCAAAAAACAAATTACTATAGAAAAATGAAAAGATGTGAATTGGTATAAAGAGAGTAAGATAGAATAGTGTCTGATCAGATACGTGAACTTATATTAAGTTTGATGATAAGCACTTATAACATTGTTGACCAGAAACATAAAATCTATTATATGAAACTGTTAATTTTGTTTTCAAAATATTATGCAATATAAATGATTATGACTTTTTTATGGAGTTTTAATGCATTTTTTTAAATGGACCAATAAGTATACTGCAGTTGATGACACGTCAGGTGGCTCTCCCTGAACTGATTGTCCTAAAAATGTTTTTTATTCATTTGTTTAAAGCTATATGTGAAATTAAGTGCAAGTGAGATAATAATATACAAGTAGAATTGAACATTGCCCTTATAAAATAGTTCCTTTGCGGCCTTTTACATATATGTTCTATTATAAATTTACCCCATTATGTACATAGATACAAAGAAAGTTTACTATTTAAATGTGTGCTGATATTGAAAAAAAACAATTATGCAGACAGCATTAGGTGCAAATTTCATAAGTGCTGTTTAAAAAACTTCCGTGGCAGCTAACAGATAAATTTTGGATGTAGTGCTTGATGTTTGACCAAAATGTATGCTTATAAAATTAGGTGCATTCTGAGAAGGGATCAAAGTTTTTTCTGATACGAATGATATCCAGCTGCTATATGTTTAGAGGGGTGATATAAATAACAGTCCTAACTTAAATGATTAAGTTATTGTTGCTTAGTGCTGTCGAGTCAATGTCAACTCATAGCAACCCTGTGAATAATTTCCCTAAATTGTGTTCAGCCTTCAGTCAGGCGATTAATTGTTGATAGAGTGGCATCCATAGCTGTTTTATTATATCAATCCATTGCATTGCCAGTGTTTCTCTTTTATATTGACCTTCAATCTTGCCAAATATGATGTCTTTCTCTAATGATCTTTCTCTTCCCATGATGTGTCCAGTGTGAAAGTTGTAGTCTTGCTATTTGAGCTTCTAAGGAAAACTTAGGGGTATGTTTACTAAACAGTGGTAGTGGCTTCTGTGCGATATCGGAGCTGCGACCCCATTGAATTCAATGGGTCCGCAGCTCCTATATCGCATGGAAGCTGCTACCGCTGTTTAGTAAACATACCCCTTAGGTTTGATTTCCTCTAGTACCAATTGATTTGCTCTTTTGACAGTCCATGGTATACACAGTGTGCCCGATATTGCACAAGGCACCAAAGCAGCCAATAAGCAGCTAATAAAAAACACTAAGGAAAGGGGCACAAATCGTGAGTAAGGCCGAGTGCATGCAGGCAAAAGGAGAATATTTGTCACACATTGGAAGAAGTGCAACTGGCGAAGAAATCCACATGCCCGGATAATGTGGAGCAAGCCATATTTGTTGTATGCGCACAGACACAGGAGAAAGTAAAGCAGACCACCAGAAACCACAGCCTGACACAAAGGGTAGTAGAAAACTTTTATTTGGTAGACCCAACTAACAAGTTTCGGCCAGAGGAGTGGCTTGGTCCACATTTCATATGCTGTTTCCTACCCTTTGTGGTAATGTATATGTTGAGTTGTTTTACACATATTGATACACATGTATTTTTTAATGTTATTAAATTCTTATTATGTATGTATAATATTATGTTTATGTTTATTTTTAGACCCCTGAAGAAGGCCTCTGGCCGAAACTTGTTAGTTGGGTCTACCAAATAAAATTTTCTACTACCCTTTGTGTCAGGCTGTGGTTTCTGGTGGTCCGCTTCACTTTCTCCTGTATTCCTGCAGATCCCATCTTCTTCTGCTGGTTTGGTTGCGCACAGACACACCCAAAACAATTTTGGCCCATAAACTGTGAAAGGAGCAGAAGAGTGAGGCAAACTACACAACAATGAAACATGGGCAAAACAGGAAATGAGTCGGGGTTAGATGGGGATGTGGCACCCATTGAATGGGTGTCAGCAGTCATGCAAAACACAGGTATCATGTACCATTAGACCTGGGTTGCGTGAGTCACAGTGCCCGTACCGATGCATTGGCTTGCATCATGGGTACTGTGTACCGCCATACCAGGGTAACCATAATGCTCATAAAGGAGACCTTTCTGGTGGGGCTGATACACAGCAGTAGCATGGCCACTAGGAGGATGGAGAATTTCAGCCCTGATGAAGCAGAGTCCCTAGCCATGAGGATCCTGTGCTATGAGGAGGTGCTTTATTCCCGAGGGAACTGCAAGGCAAAGCTGCACCTCTCGACAGCTATCTGGTGAGGGATCCAGCTCCAGCTGCGCAGGTGAGCAACTAGTGAGATATGTAGGGTCTGGGAGGACAATAGGGGAATGGGATGAGCATCAGCCCATTATGAACACGCTGCCACAGGCCCAGCTGTGGGAGCATGCATACCAGTGAGAATAGGTCATGACACATGTAGTCCCCAGAGCCATGTCCTCTGGGTCCTGTACCTGCCAGGAACTGCAGTGCACAATGGAGATACATGCCAAGTCTGAGACTGCAGTGAGCACATGGGAGGATGCTAGAGCTCCCCCTGAAAGGGGATATGTTACAAATGCATGGGCAATAATGTCATCTACACAGATTGGGAACAGTCTCAGCATCAGGGGACTGTTGGGAAGGTGTATGTTGCAGGGGTGTGAGTTGTGTGCAGTGGCATGCAGAATGCACCATGCAGACATGACCACTGCTGCAACTGGAAACCTGCACAAGCCATACTCCTATGTGAGATGGGCCAAGAGTGGAATCACAAAAGGGAGGGCCAGAAGTTGGTGTGGTGGTCACATGGACAGTACAGGAAGGCCAGAGGGAAACAGAGGAGGGATAGCGCAGCCGACTGAGGGCAAATACCTGTGCAGTAATGTGACAGAGTGAGGTGTCTGGTCGGAAGTACTGAGGAAGTAGAAAGAGGCATGTATCAGGATGTCAGGGCCTGGAGATGGTAAGGAACTGTGAGAGGACATGTGACAATGGAAAATTGGGCCTTAGGGACAGGTCATGGGGGCCAAGAGGATGACTAGTAATGCCTATCAATTTTCCACAGTGAATATGGTATGAGGTGTACCCTGGAGGCGCTGAAGTGCAAATTCCGCACCATGAGGCAAAAGAGGCCAGCCTACATTCAGCGCCTAAGGGAGGAAGTTGTCACAGCTGCAAGTAAGTGGGGAACAGGCCAGCCACCATGGCACCAGGAAGAAGAGCAATGATGGAATGGAATGCCATCACCTGTATGTAGAAATAGCTAACAACCAGTATGTACACAATCAGGACAAACAAAACCAAAGGCCAAGTAGGTAACACCAATAAAGTGTTATTGAAAGCCGTATCTGGAGGGAAAATGGCCCCAACTGATATGCCCCTGTCAAAACAACGCCAGCATCCTTCAACACCAAATTGCAAGGGCTGTCACTGGCTCACAATGTGCTATATTAGCATGACAGCACTGGTCGATACAGAAAAATCCAGTAAGGTTATCCATGGCTGACTGAACATGACTTACACAGTGAAATACAACACATCACTATAATTGCAACAGGGGATTTGGCTAAGAAACAACATAATACTTTGCAGTAGCACGGGAGAGTAAACAACAGCACTGTTCCCACAGCAGGTGCATTGCTGAAGCTGCATCAGGGGGCCTGACCCAACCCAGTGACAAACAGCAGGGAACAGGCACACCAAAACCTCAACCCAACATGCCATGAGTGCAAAATGAAGCAACCCTCTCATAGGCAAAATAAGGAAGAAAGGCATACGAAAATCACATAAAGACCACAAATTGCAACTCCAAAGTCATCTCACCAATCTTTCTCAGGGACAGATTAACAACCAAAGGGCACGGTCAGCAGGAATCCAATATGCAGAACATGCACTACCCCCGGTGCCTACGCCAATCATGGGATAACATCCCCCCCCCACCCTTTTATTTGGCACATTGCAGACGATCATTAGGAATACCACACCACCCATTCACTGAATACCCATAAGTTACCAAACTAAAGGAGCAGCTCGGAACAAATGTTGTCAGGAGAAGGTGATAGATTGCACACTGTAGGGCTAACTTCATGGTGAACACTAACTGATATGCAAAGCACACAATAACAGTACAGACACAAACAGGAAATGCCAGATGTGGACATGACTGTCAAGGGCAGCCATTGAATAATAGAAACACGTAAATGAGAAATGTCAAGATGGTCATGGTCTGAGCCGCAATTCTGGGTGGAACATCCACCAAGCCTGTTTACAACAGCGGTAAGGGACCACAGCTCCCAGGGAACAGAAAGCAAGTAGTCAAACTGAATGTATGTCACCTGAAACTGGGAATAGGGATTGGAAGGGCAATTCAGACCGGCTCGACCCAGGCACAGTGGCTGGAGAAACAGGCAGCATGCATGCATGGATTGCAGAGTTTAAGTGTATGTGTGTGTGGGGGGGGGGGAGTGTGTGTTTGTGTATCCCTGTTCATTCCCCCATGTGTCTGCCAGGTAGCATCACCTGTAGGTGTCCGCTAACACAAATTGAATGTCCCACCATCCATCTCCCCGCAGCCAGTGAAGCAGAACCATCGCACCCCAGGCCCAGCAGGATCTCAGCTGCTCACAGAACAGCCAGCATGATGCTTTGGCCTACCACCTGTAGCACCAGCTCAGTGACCCCAGGTGGAGAGGGGGACTGGAGGGCACTGCCAGCAGGCCAATGGGACTGGACCATCACAGCACAGAAGATGGCGGAGAAGAGCAGTGAGGAGGATAGCACCAACCAACAGAGGAGAGGAGAGGAGTAGGAGGAGGCAGGGAAAGAGGATGGCAGAATGGAGGCGGAGAAGGAGGAGTCTGGCAGGTTGGAGGGGCAGAGAAGGAGGATGCAGGCAGGATGAAGGAGGAGTGGGAAGAGACGGGCAAGTTGGAGGAGGAGGAGGAGGAGGAGGAGATGGGTGCAGGCAGGGTGGAGGAAGGGATAGGGGCAGTGAAGGGTGGAGGATAGGGAGGAGTGGTGCAGCCAGGATGGATGAGGAGGAGGTGGTGGGGCAGGCAGGTTGGAGGGAATGGAGGGGGAGGTTGCAGCCAGGGTAGAGGAGGAAGGGAAGAAGGAGGAGGAGAAGGAGGAAGAGGAAGAGGACGGGAAGGAGGAGGGGGAAGGGGAGGGAGGAGAAGAAGGATGGGGAAGGGAGGAGGAGGAGGAGGAGGAAGAGAGGAGGAGGGGAGGGGGAGGGGAAGAAGGAGGAAGAGGTAGAGGGACTGCACGAGGAGGAGACAAATTACCCTGCTGGCAGCAGGGTGGCTGCAATGGTGCCCATGGGGAGGGCCATGTGAGGAGATGGGGGGCACCTGCAGTGCCTTCCACCTCCCAGCTGAGGATGAGAACCCTGCTATGCCAACTGCCATCAACCAGGGATGGCGAAGCTGCTGTGGGAGGCAATGTGGATGCCTCAGGCCTCAGTCCACATCGGTGGCCAGGGCTAGCACCAGCTGTTCAAGGTCAGGGCCTCCCCCACAGGCCCACAGTCTGCTGTCGCTGATGCACTGGCTAGCCTTGTGCAGGAGGTGCAGCTCCTCCATGAGGTCATTCATGATTCTATCGCACTGCTTAGACAGGGCCTACAAGCTATGGTGGTGACCTGATGAGTCACAGGGAGGGTCCCCCAGGCCCATAGCACCAGGGCTCCACAACTGGAGAGCTGTTCTGCATAGGAAGACTGTTGTGGTGACCAGACTACTGGACTGGTAACATGCAACCAGGGTCTGTGTCTCTGCTATGCTTCGTGTAGCCACATATCAACAGCGACCTAGATATCGGAAACAATCAATGACCTCTCACAATGTACAAGGTGTGAACATACATTATTGGGACCTGTACAATAAGGATTAGAACACTAGCAGTTAGCACACACTGCCTTCAAAAATGTTGTGCACCCCCGATATGACTCACTTCCCTCAGCATGCCTGCCATTGTGCACCATGATAGTGACGTGCTGCAATCACCCATTTCTGCAGCTGCTGTGGTGACATTTGCTTAATGGTCTCCAAATCATCAGAGCTCCTCTCTTGCAATGTTCATGTCCTGACTGGGGATCAGCAGTCACTGGGTGTGTGGTACTGTGACTGTGGAGGTTGATGGATGAGCAGACACACATCTTGCCTCCACATCAACAGTACAAATGGACTGTGCCAACCTGCATCTGCTGTCCAAGACTTGAGCAGGCCTCTGCGTCACACACTGCTGCAAACATAGCTGCATGCCTGCCTGTGGCTGGGACCCATGAACCTTTTGCTTTGTCAACATGTAGATGGACATCTCGGATACTTCCTGGCCAGTAAGACACTCGGAAAAACACATGCATTCATTGCCATGCACTTGTTGTAATGTGGCAGATATCTCCAGGCATGAATTTCCACAGATCAGGCAGAATGTGCAGTGCTTCATAGTTGCTGCTTAGTCTTGTCACTCATTATAGATCTGAGGAACAGCGTTTGCACAATAACCAACTCCATGACATCAACAGTTGTTGGTCTGATGCAGCCATGCCAAGCTCTGTACATACACTGCACCTAACTAGGTCTTTGCATGCCTGATGGCATTGTGGTGCAATGTATTGTTTTGTGGCCACACGACAAGTCCCAGCACATTGTGCTCACACCTTGTACAGACCCTTGCTGATGTATGTAATGATGGGTTATGGTACAGTGCCCCAACCATGTATATTAGACTGCCATGTGTGGGTATCTGTTGACTGTCGATTGCTGGGACTCAGTTCCAATAAACGTATGTTGTTTGTAACTCATTGTGTCATTAATGCTGCCAGCACCATTGATGTCATTTATTGGTGGGTATCACCTGGCAACTCGTGCTGTGTGAGGGTGCATGTGGAGGTAATGGATCTGTGAGCAGCACACGTGGTATGTGGCATGCACAGGCCAGGGTGGTACCCTGAACATGGGTCCCAGGGCATAAGTGCAGGTGTGGTAGAAGTGGGAGGGCATGGGTGCTTCGGAATATGACAGAGGTCATACTGGGACTGACGTGTGACCATGAGGGCCAGGATCCTGTCTCCAATGTACCTGTTTGCATCTGAGAGGGCAACACAGGTTACACCATCTCCAACCTTGGCCACATTCTGTATTCCTGTGTACCATAGATATGGGCTTAGGGACCCCTATCCACGGCTGATGTCTGCACCTGTTTGACAAGCAACTACAGTGGCCACCCTGTGTACCTACATGCAGGGCCATAGCCTAGGGTATCTGCCACACTAGGCAGATGCCTCAGCTGTGTGGACCCCCATGTGCTGACCCATGCTATCCCTCCACCCCCTTTATACAGCAGAGTGGCTTCAGTACTGGGCCATTATGCACTCCTGTCATGTTGACTGGCAGCTACTATGACAAAACGCATGGGGAACAATGGGGTGGGTGTGCACATATGTTTATTGGACTTGCTTTTCCTGTCTGTGTTTGGAGCCATTGCTACCTATATTGGCAGCACACTGGGACTGTACCTGGGACTCACCTTTGGTGGCAGGAAATGGGTCATGTGACAGCACAGGTTGGCAGGTGCACCTGTGTCTTCTCAACCAGGGCTGCTGATTACATACTGTAGGACCTCCCTGCCTCCAGTAACAGTTGCTGGTGCCTTACCTGTGTTACATTTACTCTCCCACAGACCAGTCAGTGACCGGGCCATCACAGGCAGTTGATTCCCATGTCAGTGAGGCACCCTCTCCTGCAGCCACAGCAGCTACACAACTGCAATGCAGAGACAGACAGCAGCCCACTGTGGCTGACACCACAGCATAGCTAAGCCTTATTTGGAGTTCCCAGTCCATGAGGAGACAGCAGACAGTGGGCCAAATGGCATTGATCAGAAGTTTCTGTGGGAGTAAGAAAAGATCCTGAGGTCCACAGAGACCATACAGGAGGAGCTGCATGGCCTGTGACAGGATCTCCTGGTCACCAATGAACCCCTGCAGGAGCAGAACAGCAGGGAACAATGTTACTGGCAGGCACAGTTGCGTCTTACGCGTGAGATGGCAGTCTATATGGCTACTATCGCCAGTGTTTGTTGGCAGCTGGTGGCAGCTCAGCAGGGATCAGGTTCTGAGCAAAGGGCTAATCCAGCCACACCTCCCAGTGGGACTGCATCTGCAGAGAATGGCTACCTTTTTGGGGAGGATGCTACAAGCACAACATCAGATATGGCTCCTCTGAGATGCAGTGCACATGTCACTAAGTGGCCAGGGCTGGAACATGAGCTGGGGGTGGGGGTGGGAAGTGGGCACCATGGTGATCATCTGCTTTGTTTAATAAAGGCCATATTCTGCACTAGAATGTCTCCCAGATGAGTCTGTTCCTAGTGGCAATGGCCAGGGCTATCTGGGGTTGGCTACCACTCTGTCCCCCATCATCATCATCAGCTCTGCAGCATTGGCATCACCTGCCACCAGTTCCTCTGGGATGTGGATGCCCACCTGAATGGCTAGGTTGTGCAGGATGCAGCAGGCATTAAAGATCCCGCATACCCTCTCTGGCCTGTACAGCAGCTCTCCATCACTGAGGTCAATGCATCTAAAGCGGATCTTCAGAACACCAATTGCCCTCTCCACCACAGCCTTGGTCCTCTGGTGTGCCTGACTGTACTGTTCCTCCTGTAGTGTCTGTGGGTGGTACAGTGGTGTCAGTAGCCAGGTCCATAGTGGGTATACATGCTCTCCGTGGAGCCAGGGGGACAGGCATGCATCAGTCTTGGTATTATGCATGATGTTTCAGGGCTGGCAGAGACATTGCTTATCCTGTATTCTGGTCAGTGCCAGCACCCAGATGCTTTACGAACATCTCATCACCAACACTGAATGACAGACCATACTTTACAGGTACACATGCATTCACTTATGGGGTGCAACAACACAAAGTGGCATACAGTGCTCACATCCCATTCCATCATCTCCCACCCCTTTCCACTTATCTTAAAAACCAGGCATCTCCAAGGTGTCTATTGACTGTATCTTGTCCCAGTCTAGACTGCTCAAGTATGCAGGAGTCATAGCCAGAGCCTGGGAATCAGGTGCACACATCTGTGATGGCCATATTTGCATTCACCATCACTTGCATATTCATAGACGTGTAGTTATGGTGGTTCCTGTATGCCCTCTGGTCCCCTGTCACGGTGCCCTCAGTGCAACATGGGTGCAGTCATGACATCTAGGACTGAGGGAAATCTACCAAAATCATAGAAGGCCTACATTGTCTCCTGTTGCTCATGTGGTGACCTGGGGAAGGAGATGAGGTGTACAAGTTTTCAGAGCATGGCACTGGTGAAGGCATCAATGCTGTGGCATGCCGCAGACTGTGTGATGCCTGTTGTGGCAATGATGACATGCTGGAAACTGCCTGTGGCCAGGAAGCTAAGGGTTGTGCTGACTCGTACTGCCGCTGACAGTGCCTGGCTTTGGGAGGTGGCTGACTCCAGGTCCTGGCTCAGGATTCCTCATAATTCTGTGATAGTGGCACTGTCCATGTGCTACCATTGGTACACCTCTTCCTCTGTCAGTTGGAGGTAGCTTATCCTTGGCCTGAACACACTTGGTGTGCTGTACTGGCATATGTGACACTGGGCTACTGCCTGCTGCTGTTGCAGCACATATTGTCACCTCCTCTGCTGTGCTTGGACCAGTCAGTGGGATCTCCGCCTAGGGACCATCATGAAGTATCCCCACATCACACGTGTCTTTCCTAATTTATTTTATTTATTTATTTATTTAGACAGTTTTGTATACTGCCTTATCCTTCAATAAAAGTGGTCACAACACAATTGGGGGATACATTTAACACACGGGGATATGAGACACATACACTAATACTTACAGGGAACATGGGCAGTGGAGGGTTAAGTGGCTTGCCCAAAACCACAAGGAGCATCTGTGGGACTAGAAACCCCAGTCCTTCCGGCCCAAGGTTGCTGTCCTCTAGTGGGATTTGAACTCCTGACCTTCTGGCCTGAAGTACCTTGCCCCAACCACTAGGCTGCTCCTCCCTCCCATGGGTCTGTCTCTTACATGGGTTCTCCGCTGTCGTTCCTGCTGTCCTAGGCGTCCGAAACCCTCAACTACGTAGACTGCTACAGTTTATGGCATTTTGGGCTGCCACCCAGTGCCACAGAATATCTATGCTACATTGTGATCATGCCCCCAGCACGCCCTTTTACGCTCTCATGGATATCCGGTTAGTATTACCTATGTTTGTGGAATTTTAGGAGCTACCCGGCTGGTTGATAATATGCATTGCCAAGTTATGGTGCACATCCATGGGTAAGTTGCCATTTTCAGTGCCTTTGTATTAACTTTTGATTTATCGCTCTAAAATTAATACCCTTCAATGCTTTGTAAACTTCTCCCTACCAATCTGTTCATCAAGTATATGGCTAGGTCTCAGACGTCCCGGCACAAAAAGGCAAACTGCCAAAAATTCAGCAGAGCCATGCCAACTAGCATCAATGATCTGCCAAAATTGAACAGCTGATTAAATATATAAAAGGCTACTCATGCAAGATATCACCAAAAATCAATAAATATATAACAAAATTTCTTCAAATGTAAGGGTGAATCCTTGCATACTCCAATTGGTTCAAAGACTTATCTTGGATACTTAGAGTCCAGAAAGATTTCCCAACGCTGTCTTGTTAGCGCTCCAACGCGTTTCTCCAAAACCGGATTCTTCAGGGGAACTTCTTTTCATCTATCACGTCTCCAACACCACCATTGAAGCCAGGTTAAAAATCAAGAGAAAAGCTCCTGCTTCCCATGGCGCTTTATAATCAAGCAAAAATATCAGCCAATTTTCAAGGGAAAGAGAACTTACATTAAGTCCAGATACTTAAAAGATAATCACATGCATCAGCCACCTCACCATCTAATGTTGGCAGATCCAAAATAACTCCAAAAGATGCTGCCCACGTCTCCAGAGGTAGTATCGCTCTTGTCTAAGAGAACGCCTCGCATGCGGACAAGCTGTAGCTAACGGCCTTTTTAAACCAGCATCACGCCAATCAGGTGAATGTAATGATCCTCCTTCCATGATTACATCAGGCAAGCACGCCATTCAATCATATTATTCAATCCTGTAGGCTCTACTGATTGTAAAACAAAAATCCATCTCTGTTCTATCCGAAGTGACAGGTCAGCTGTCTATTGGAGTATGGGTTTAAGGAGGGGTTTCCCATACTGGTGGTAGGTAGTGTAGGGGTCCACAAGGCGCGGAATTCGCCTTCTGTGCGGCGTTTTGCGCAACTGGTACGGGATAAGTTGGCAACTGAGCTAGCGTTAGGTAGGGTGGTGGGTCCTTTCAGAGCACAACCGTTTGCAGATTTGGTGGTATCTCCTTTGGGTATCATTCCAAAGAAGGAGCCGGGGAAGTATCGCCTAATACATAATCTTTCTTTTCCCATTGGTTCCTCGGTTAATGATCACATTCCTAGGGTTTTGTGTGCCGTACGGTACGCATCCTTTGATGAGGCTGTTGAACTTGTACGTGCCTGTGGGCCGGGGTGCTTGCTGGCGAAAGTGGATATTGAATCCGCTTTCCGTTTATTGCCGGTGCACCCTTCCACTTTCCATTTGTTGGGGTTTTGCTTCGAAGGTCACTTTTACTTCGATAAAAGCATGCCTATGGGCTGTTCGATTTCCTGTGCGTATTTCGAACAGTTTAGCTCCTTTTTACACTGGGCATTCGTGGACTGGGTGGGGTGCGGCTCGGTGGTGCATTACTTAGATGACTTCCTCTTCATAGGACCGGCGCATACGGGGCAGTGCAAGGCTTTGTTGGATGGGTTTGTCCAGTTGGCCCAGGTGTGGGGTGTTCCATTAGCTTCTGAAAAGACGGCGGGTCCGGCGACTACTCTTACCTTTTTGGGAGTTGAGTTGGATTCCGTGGCTTTGGTAGCCCGCCTGCCGGAAGAGAAAGTTACGAGGCTGCGGGTGTTGGTCGCCAACGCGCTGGGCTCCCGCAAGCTTACGCTTCGGGAGATGCAGTCTTTGGTGGGGTCCCTGAATTTCACGTGTCGGGTTATCCCGATGGGGAGAGTGTTCTTGCACCGGTTGGCAGCGGCTACTTCGGGCGTCTCTAGACCGCATCATCGGATTCGGATGTCACGAAGCTTGCTGGCAGACCTGCGGATTTGGGACAATTTTCTTCGTGACATTAATGGTACCACGGTGCTGAGAGATCCGAAGGTGACTTCTGCAGATCTACAGTTGTATACTGATGCAGCGGGGGGTTTGGGTTTGGGGATTTATTTTGGGGGCTCATGGTGCGCAGAAGGCTGGCCTCAATCCTGGCGGGATGTGGGGCTTACGGAGAATATTACCTTCCTCGAGTTGTTTCCCATTTTGGTGGTCATGTCGTTGTGGCCGGATAGACTCCGCAATCGCAGGGTGCGCTGGTGGTGCGACAATGAAGCTGTAGTGTCTGTGATCAATAACTATTCTCCAAGATGTCAGCCGGTAGCTGACCTTATGCGGCAGGTGGTGTTCGCCGGCTTGCAGTTGAATTTAGTGATTAAGGCTCGTCATATTCCTGGGAGTCATAACCAGATTGCTGATGCTCTTTCCCGTTTCAAGTGGGAGCTGTTTCGGACCTTGGCGCCGGATGCAGACGACGTGGGATCAGCGGTCCCGGAGCATTTATGGTGGATTGGCCTCCAGCCATGATCGAGCTGTTGCGGAATTCCGTCTCTTTGGCGACATGGGTCACGTATCAACGTGGCTGCTGCAGTGTGGTATCCTTCTTGGTACTCCATGGCTGGCGAGCTGGGTCAGCATCGGATCTGCTTCTGGGTCAGTATGTGGCGGCGGCTAAGTATGCGGGACTGTCACGGACCACGGTCCGAAGGAACTTGGCAGGATTCTCCTTTTTTGCACGGGCTCTCGGGTGGGGCGGGGGGCGGGCGGTGGAATTTTAACGCGTACATTGTTGCGGGGTTGGGAGCGGTCCTGTCCCTCGCCTGGGGATTGGCGGCGCCCTATTACACATGACTTACTGCGACGGTTATGCGGTGCTTTGCCGCAGGTGGTTTCCTCCTCCTACGAGGGGGCGCTCTTTCGGGCTGTTTTTTCATTAGCCTTTTTCAGCGCGTTTCGGGTGGGTGAGCTGGTTTCGGAGTCGGGTCGGATTCGCAATGGGAGGGAGGTGCACTTGCTCGGGGGTGGGGTTCGTATCCGCCTTGCCCGTTCAAAGACGGATCAGGCGGGAAAAGGTATGTGGGTGGAATTGGCAGCAGGGCAGGGTTCTCCCACGTGTCCTGTCGCGTTACTGCAAGCGTACTTACGCGTTCGTCTGGAGGTCGGCGGTAGCCTTTTTATCCATCAGGACGCGCGGGTTCTTACGTGTTTCCAATTTACCGCAGTGCTACGGCTGTCCTTAAGGCTGATAGGTGAGGACCCTGGTGCGTTCGCCCCTCATTCCTTCCGGATTGGGGCGGCGACCAGTGCAGCGGTGGCTAAGCTGCCCGATCAGGAGATACAGCGCATTGGGCGATGGCGGTCGGGAGCCTTCCACAGCTACGTGCGCTTGTAGGGGAGAGAGGGGGGCACTAACGGTCCTATTCTTTTTGTTGCAGATGCGGGGCATAGATGCTGTTGGATTCTTGGCCACTCCTTTGTCTTCTGGGCTGGTCGGCGAGCAGCGGCGCGCCCAATGGGGCTGAATTTGGGAATTTCCGAGCAGGCGGTGACTGTCACATGGCTGAGCGAGCGCGGACTACGGTGGATCCAACTCTTGCCTTTGCTTCGGCACCTCCAGCGTACCAGAGGCGCACCGGACGTGTTGCTGCTCCACTTAGGTGGCAACGATCTCGCTTCTTGGACTTGCCGGCAGTTGATTCGAGCGGCTATCAAGGACTTTGGGGTGGTGTTGGGGATGTTCCCAGATGTATTATTACTATGGTCGGATATCATTCCAAGGCCGTCCTGTAGGGCTCAGCGACGGTGGTCACGGAGTGTGACAAAAATTAACCGTTAAATTGGCTGGTGGGTGGGTCAGCAAGGGGGCTGTCAAATTTTCCACCCTTGGGTGGACATGGACTGCCCGGGCCTCTACAGGTCTGATGGGGTGCACTTGTCCCCAGTAGGGCTAGATTTACTGCTTAACGATTGGCAGGAGGCCTTGGAAGGTATTCCGTTGGGGGCAAGGGCTGGTCGCAGCTTACCTTTGGGGGGCGGCTCTGGTCGTGGCTGACCTGAGCCGGTGGCGGCATCCCGGAGGTTTCCGGGGTCCGGAGCCGGTGGCAAGCATGAGGGCGGGGGTGGGGTACCCCCGACCCGGTTAATCCCTCAGGCTTTTGCTAATAGCATGGCGAAGCCGGAAGAGGGAGGGCGTGGAAAATGTCGGGCCTGTGCCTGGGGGAAGCGGATGCGGCGTCACCTTACTACTAACATGGCGGGTGAGGGCTCGCTCTGCTTGGGGGGGGGGGAGTTAAAATGTGTTGATTTGTATTGTGTGGTTGTTTAAAAGGTTATTAAAGCTGCGACCAGTTTAAGTCCCAAATGGTTGTCATGTGTTTGTTCTGAATTAGTCTTTCGAGGAAATGAAAGTGGGGGTGTGGGGGGGGGGAGGGGCGAGAGGCGACGTGTCCGCCTTACCCGGTTATAGTAAGGCCGCGGGCCCTGTCCGTGTGGCCGCTTCTAACCGGGGGGGCGGCGGGCCGTTCGCCCCCCCCCCTCGGTGTTGCGGCAGCGCCCGGCCCGGCAGTGCCCCGTGCGGTCTGGCGCCCTCATTGGCTCCCTCGGCATTTTAAACACCCGGGAGCCAATAAGAGGGCTAGGACTCGGCAACGGGGGGGGTGGGTAGTGCGGGGACCCAGCACTGCTCCGGCAGTTGCTGGGTCTAGGCTGGAGGCGCCTGACATCCCGCCCGCCCACCCTGGCTTGGGGACGTTTTTGGTAGGGGGGTTGTGGGTTGTTGCAGCTGGAGGGGGGGGGGGGCTTTGGCGGGATCCCGGAGGTTTCCCGGGTCCGGAGCCGGTGGCAAGCATGAGGGCGGGGGTGGGGTACCCCCGACCCGGTTAATCCCTCAGGCTTTTGCTAATAGCATGGCGAAGCCAGAAGAGGGAGGGCATGGAAAATGTCGGGCCTGTGCCCGGGGGAAGCGGATGCGGCGTCACTTTGCTACTAACATGGCGGGTGAGGGCTCGCTCTGCTTGGGGGGGGGGGAGTTAAAATGTGTTGATTTGTATTGTGTGGTTGTTTAAAAGGTTATTAAAACTGCGACCAGTTTAAGTCCCAAATGGTTGTCATGTGTTTGTTCTGAATTAGTCTTTCGAGGAAATGAAAGTGGGGGTGGGGGGGGAGGGGCGAGAGGCGACGTGTCCACCTTACCCGGTTAAAGTAAGGCCGTGGGCCCCGTCCGCGTGGCCGCTACTAACCGGGGGTGCGGCGGGCCGTTCGCCCCCCCCCTCGGTGTTGCGGCGGCGCACGGCCCGGCAGTGCCCCGTGCGGTCTGGCACCCTCATTGGCTCCCTCGGCGTTTTAAACACCCGGGAGCCAATGAGAGGGCTAGGACTCGGCAACGGGGGGGTGGGTAGTGCGGGGACCCAGCACTGCTCCGGCAGTTGCTGGGTCGAGGCTGGAGGCGCCTGACGTCCCGTCCGCCCACCCTGGCTTGGGGATGTTTTTGGTTGGGGGGTTGTGGGTTGTTGCAGCTGGAGGGGGGGGGGCTTTGGCGGGATCCCGGAGGTTTCCCGGGTCCGGAGCCGGTGGCAAGCATGAGGGCGGGGGTGGGGTACCCCCGACCCGGTTAATCCCTCAGGCTTTTGCTAATAGCATGGCGAAGCCGGAAGAGGGAGGGCGTGGAAAATGTCGGGCCTGTGCCCGGGGGAAGCGGATGAGGCGTCACCTTGCTACTAACATGGCGGGTGAGGGCTCGCTCTGCTTGGGGGAGGGGATTTAAAATGTGTTGATTTGTATTGTGTAGTTGTTTAAAAGGTTATTAAAGCTGTGACCAGTTTAAGTCCCAAATGGTTGTCATGTGTTTGTTCTGAATTAATCTTTCGAGGAAATGAAAGTGGGGGTGGGGGGGAGGGGCGAGAGGCGACGTGTCTGCTTTACCCGGTTATAGTAAGGCCGCGGGCCCCGTCCACGTTGCCGCTTCTAACCGGGGGGCGGTGGGCCGTTCGCCCCCCCCCTCGGTGTTGCGGCGGCGCACGGCCCGGCAGTGCCCCGTGCGGTCTGGCGCCCTCATTGGCTCCCTCGGCGTTTTAAATGCCCGGGAGCCAATGAGAGGGCTAGGACTCGGCAACGGGGGGGTGGGTAGTGCGGGGACCCAGCACTGCTCCGGCAGTTGCTGGGTCGAGGCTGGAGGCGCCTGACGTCCCGCCCGCCCACCCTGGCTTGGGGACGTTTTTGGTTGGGGGGTTGTGGTTGTTGCAGCTGGAGGGGGCTTTGGCAGGATCCCAGAGGTTTCCGGGGTCCGGAGCCGGTGGCAAGCATGAGGGCGGGAGTGGGGTACCCCCGACCCGGTTAATCCCTCAGGCTTTTGCTAATAGCATGGCGAAGCCGGAAGAGGGAGGGCGTGGAAAATGTCGGGCCTGTGCCTGGGGGAAGCGGATGCGGCGTCACCTTGCTACTAACATGGCGGGTGAGGGCTCGCTCTGCTTGGGGGGGGGGGGGAGTTAAAATGTGTTGATTTGTATTGTGTGGTTGTTTAAAAGGTTATTAAAGCTGCAACCAGTTTAAGTCCCAAATGGTTGTCATGTGTTTGTTCTGAATTAGTCTTTCGAGGAAATGAAAGTGGGGGGGGGGGGGGGGGCGAGAGGCGACGTGTCCGCCTTACCCGGTTATAGAGTTGATATCTGAAATGAATAATACCAAAAGCAGTTCCGTATTATGAGCTTTCTGAAAACCAAATTGAAAATCATTTAGACAATCAAAAGTGTCTAAATACCTTGATAACTGCCCAGCAACAAGAACTTCCATTATCTTAGCCATCAGGGGAATATTGGCAATTGGACGAAAATCAGTCACATCCGTGATTGGCCTTCTTATCTTTGGGGATTGGAATAAGAGTGGCATGACCCTACTCAAGAGTAATCTAGTGGTCCAAGCAAAAGCCTAACACTCAAGAGATCTGGGTTTGATTCCTGCTGGCACTCCTTGTGACCTTGGGCATGTCACTTTACCCGCCATTGCCTTCAAAGAAAAGGCCTTACAATCTACTTCCAGTCATACCTTGCCAGGAAAACCCAGGTACTGCTGGGTCACCAGAAATTAGCATTGACTTGACTGCACTTAAAAAAAAAAAGCTCTTGGTGAAAAATACCCAGTGACAGCAAATCTATAGTAATCCCAAAGAACCACATATTAAAATTCAAAGGTACATAACAAAATAAAAAAATAAGGCCTGGATCAACAGGTAAAAATATCCTAGAGTATTTTCTTAAAAAGCATATCAATTTCCTTAGCAGCTGGTTGTGAGAAAGTTGTCCAGAAACAATCTTCAGTGACCGAATCAACAAGGCCCTTCTGAGATATTGGGACAACATACTGTCTCTTTCTAACTTATTTAAAGATAAATGACAACATATATTATCTATTTTACTTTGAAAGAAATCTGCAAAAAGTTAAGCAGACAAAGAGTGATCCAGGCAAAATTTAATTTCATCCCTCAGTATAGATGAAACCAGTCAAAATAAAGACTGAGAGGGTGAAGAAGCCGAGGAAATCATTCTCTCATAATATTGTTTCCTGGCCATACGAATAGATGCTTTATATTTCCTATATTTAACCTTCCATTTCTGTTTGTCTTGCATATCTTGAGATTTTCTCCAATTAACTTCTAAAACTCTACATTCTGTTTTCATTATTGCTAGCTCTTAACTATACCAAGGAAATTTCCGAGTGATTTCAGACCTTCTTTTACATACTGGTGGGACAATCTCATCTATAATTTCATATGATTTGTTAATCCAATTAACCAAAGAAGAGGAAGTTAAGTCTGTTCCTGGAAACCCACTCATTTGCAACTTATTCCAATATCTGTCTGAAGGGGGATTTGAACACAGATAGATGTGTTCAAAAAGAGGCTGGGGTGCTGTCCTAATAGAAAAGTGATGAAAAATGATCCTTTTTTGGCCTACCCTAAATGACCGTGTTTCAGTTTATACCTTTGTCAGGGGTAAGACCTCAAATATAAAAAATACAAAACATTATGGGGTATGTTTACTAAACCTTCTTAACGTGCGTGCTGTGCAATTAGCGCGCGCTAAGGTATCTTACCGCACGATAATGACGCTTTATGGGGCATAAATGTGCCTTAGTGCGCGCTCATGCGCGCAGCGGCGCAAATGAGCGCTGAAGGCGGGGAAAGGCTTCCGGAGGGCGGAGGAATGCTCCCCAGGGGAAGGGGTCAATGGGTGGAGAGTGGGAGGGGAGAGGCTCCCTGCACACTAACGATGTGAAATCCGAGGCCACAACTAACGCAAGTGAAAACCTCGCGTTAGAGCTGATTTAAAGGGAAAAGAAACCAGTTCTGTCAGCAATGTACAGCAAAACCAGGGAAACCTACAAAAAAGTGATAAGTGTGATACATGTGCACGGAACAAAAGTGCAAATAAACATTGAAAATGACCCCAACAAAATAAAAAAAAATCATAATCAAGCTGGGCAATAGTGATAGTAATGGGAAACATCAAAAAACACTCCCAAGAAAGCCCCAAAAAATAAATATGAATTTTGGAAGGGTCTACGCTCCGTCCCCATACAAGATGAATGATCCCACATTGAAATAGCACTGATCAGGGTTTCCCTCTCCATTGGACAGGTTACCTATGGCATGCACATGTTCCACAACAGCAGGGCGGGCATGTCGGAATGGGCAACTGGACAGATGCTGGGAAAGGGGATACAGAGGGCTGCAGGCGGCACATGCTGTGGTGCAGCTGGGGCACAGTGCGGACTAGGCAGATGCCTTGGTGGCACTTAGGAATGCTGAAACTGAACAGCAGCTAGACAGCAACTGATGAGGGCCCAACATGGGTACGAGAGTGTTTATCACAGTGTCACAGGGGATAGTACCCAGCAGGTACCTCCAAGGGCACAGAACATTGGCAGGCGGTGTTGGGGGGAAGCGTGGACGCCTATGCAGGCACCCCTTCCCCAGAACACGCACCAAAGGCAGCCGCCTACCTGCACACTGGATGGCTTGAGACTGCACACCACCAGCACCACCAGCAGAAGGGCATGTCAGCATGGTGGCAGAGGGGTACTGGTGATGGAGGGGGGCAGTGGCAGCTGCCCAGAGCAGACCATGGCCTAGCCCTGTGTAGGTGGGTGCCATGCACTGCAACAGACAGGCCCTGCCGGACAAACAGTCATGGTATCACCAGGGCATGCACTGTCTCTGTGGCAACACAGTGGTGCAGTGCACACAACCAGTGTGTTTGGAGGCAGAAAGTCACAGGTTAAAGTCTCAGCTATGGTGCTTGCCAACCCAGTCCCCATATTTTACCCACTACTACAACTTGCTAATACAGACAGAACCTTTATTGCAGATGACGTAAACATGCCCAAAACACCTACATTTTACCCTACAGAGCACAGACTCCATAAACAGGCGCATTACCTACAGCAGAGTCTCCCAAATGCAGTTCTGGAGGGCCAAACACCATTCAGGTTCCATGCTGCCTCTAATAAAGATGCCTGTGCTGCATATCTATGCACCACCCCAATGGTATGCAGATGTATCTCATGCATATTCATGAGGGACAGCATGAAAACCCGAACAGTGTTTGGAACACCAGGACTGCAGTTGGGAACCTCTGCCGTAAAGCAGCAGCCAACAGGGGCAGACACACCCACACCCAAGGGCTCCATTAGCCAATGCCCCTGGAGAGGCAGGACATTGGGCCCTGCGTGCATCTCCCAATACTAGCACTTGCATACCTTAGCAATGCCACCCTACACCTGGGAATACGGTACACAGCTATCAAAAGGTCGCTATGATTACTGGCAGATAGCAATTCCTACGTTAAGCACAGTTTGCTGATTGAGCTCCTTCATAGCAACCTTTCTGATGTCTGTGGGGTGTGCTTCAGGTCTGGTCTCTGACAGTGTTTACCACCCTGGGGAGCGACCCCCAACAGTTTTGCGTACCATATCCATGCCTGCACTGTGCCCAGGACTGGTGTGTTGGCCAGGGCTGCTAAACACCTCTATAGTAGCACAATGCTGGCATAGGTGTGGGAGTGTGTGTCTGTCTATCCAGTGTGTGGTGGTTGCAAACACCCTCCACAGCCCACACTGCCAGCACTGTTGCCAGTATTGGCCTGCCAATGTGCATAATGAGGAGCAAGGTACCATGGGTAAAGCCCGGACAGGGTGGCCTTGCCAGGATGCATCTTCACAGGGCATAGGGCAATGGCTGGGACATTGTAGTGCCCGGCCACCACCTGCACAGACAGGGTGGCCACAGTATGTCCTGCTGGGAATTCACTCTCACCCTGACTGAGCAGTGACCACGGCATGGCTAGGTTCCCCCATAGTGCCCTATAATGCTTGTTTCATGTGATTTTTCTGGGTTCCCTTTTGGGGCCCAATCACTGACTTATCTGCTTGGTGTGTATGCTGACATCCCAGTTCTGGGTGCATGCATCTTCTCCAGGAGCATGCCCTATGGACTAGCTATCAGACTGTCTGCAGCTAGTATGTGTTTTGCTGGAACACCTTGCAGGTTGCAGGCTTGCTGCAGGAGAATATCAGAATGTGGTGAGGTGCAGCTGAGTATTTCCAGGCCTAATGTCTGTCTGCTATTGCTTTATAGATATGTACAGAGCCGCATTGACTGCCCTGTAGGGTGTCTCTTCCCCAGCAGGACTGCGGTTGGTGGTCCCCTCTACTGCTGCCATTGCAGGGACGTAAAATGTGGATCTGTCGATGGGAGACCCTGTTTCCCACTCTCAGCCCCAGAGGGTGGGTTGGGTGGTGGTACATAATCTGCCTATTGGTCCATAAGGGTCAAACCTGACTAAGAAATACAGATGTATCCAAAGTGTGTCTGCAGGCACTACCTATCTCACACACTAGGACTGCTGGGGACCTACAGCATGGCCTATTTCTGCCATGGAAGGTGCTGTGGACCTGGTGCTGGGCGCCCCAACGCACCCTCAGGGTGAGCACAGTACCCGCACAATGTGACGGTGTGTAGCTACTCTGTGCCAGTAACACACATGGTCAGTTCCCCCTACCAGGCCGAGGTGCTGTGGGGGTGCATACCCCATCTTGTGTTCATCTGTAGACGGCTGATTTGCATGTGCAGTGCATCATGGGTACGGGTGGGCTAACCCTATCCTGGTGACCACAGCAGACTGTTTGTGTGGTGACATGCAGTCCTTCTGCAGCCAGCCAGGGGCTTGCTAGCAGCTATAGAGCTGTAGTCCACTGGTTACTTCACTGCCAGTGGAGCCAGAGGTCATGGGTTCAAACCCACAGTGGGGTTATTTGATAGGGCTGTCCAAAGCATTATCTATTTTTAATGTACATTAGTGCTGCCAGCAAAAACACCCTCAGCATACTGTACCCATAAGGTGCCTCAGAGGGCGCTTTATAGGGCACCCTATAGGGCACCTTATGGTTACCGTCCATATAAAGTGCACTATACAGTATCCTATGGAGCGACTTATAGGGTGCCTTATAGGGGACATTATAGGGTGCCGTGGCGGACAGTGCACTTTATAATATACCCTATGGAGTGCCTTATAGGGTGCCTTATGCGGCACCTTATGTTACGGCACATGAGGGTGTGTTTGCTGGCAGCAATTAATAAAATTCAAATAAAGTGCCACAGAAACAATACTTACATTTCAAAGCTGATGCCTCAGCCAGCCTTAAGTATTAGGCACACTGGTGATCTAACTCATGACCCCTGTATCATCAGTCAGTGCCTTAACCATTGTGCTACACTGCTGTTCCTCCTTGCATGTCAGCGCACCTACTTAAGATTTCCATGCGTTTAAATGCACAGTGCTGCCATCAAAAACAGTGCTATGACCTTGCCGTACCTCATAGGGCACCCTATATGGCATCCTATAGGCCACCCTTTAAGCAACATTGTAGGGTGCCTTGGCGGACAGTGCACTTTAAAATGTGCCCTCTGGGGTAACTTATGGGGTGCCTTATGCAGCACCTTATGTTACAGCGATTTGAGAGTGCGTTTGCTAGCAGCAGTAATTAAAATAAAATTAAAATGCCTCATAATGCAATATTACACATAAATGGTAGTGCCTCAGCCTAATAGAAAAGTGATGAAAAATTATTATTTTTTGGCCTACCCTAAATGACCGTGTTTCAATTTATACCTTTGTCAGGGGTAAGACCTCGAATATAAAAAATACAAAACATTATATGTAAACATAAAATTAAAAGTCATATACAATCACAAATTAAAAGCAGAAATAAATAATCAATATAAAGCAAATAAACAACTAAATATTAAACATATATAAACAAATATTAGAACAAAGAAGACAAATGCTAAAAAGACAAATTGTAATGTGATAGGGCCTGGAAAATGTATGTGTGTTAATACGAAGTGACCGACCATGAAGAGAATGACCAGGATAGACAGCTCGTAAGAGACAAAACCATAGATCATTCATAATGGAGGACTATGAGAGGCAGCACAAACAGAATAAAAAATAGCATAGCAGTAAATCGGAGAGAATGAGGCATATTTACCGAGTAAAACAGCTTAAAACCAACGATAAATAGGTGTATAGAGGGAAAGGCAATTGTAACCTTTAAAAATGGGATTAAATCAATTTGTATATAAAAGCATAGGACGGAAAGACAATTAATGTAAAATCATAAAAGAAATAATAAATATGGAGGACTGTAAAAAAATGTAACAACTTTATAAACTAATACTTATAGTTAAAAAAGCAAATAGCATATATATCACATCAAACAATATGTGACTAAAAGGATCAAATATAAATAAAACATCTAAAAATGCAGCATTAGATAACAAAAGTTGAAATCATTTAGAGCGGTGAATTAGTGTGAGATGTGAGCAGCGAGCATTACCAGCACAGCATAGAATAATATTGAAAGTGAAGTAATCAACATGAGAAACACAGTGGCTATAAATAGAAATGAAATAATATAGCAAAAAAAAAAAAAAGTAGGAACAATATGACCTTACTATATGAGTGTGGAGTAGGAAACACAGGTATCTATAATGTAGCTCAACACATATATTCCTGTATCCCATCACTCAGCAACTATTCCACAACAAAGAAAGCATATTTGCTGAGATCAGTGCCAATACTACATATGCAGCTATATTACAGTACCCCTGCACGTGAGGCTTAGGGACATATGAATTTTAAATTATCATAAGTTAGGTGTCAAATTATACACTTATTTAATTTTGATGGTGAGCAGTTTCATTCCTGAAGCTGAATGCACACATTTAGATTATTTAGTTAGTCAGATTTTCTTTCAACTACAAGGATATTTTCAAGAGAATTAAAGCATAGATAAAAGTGAACACTTAGGGACAGGTACTGGTTAATATTAATTTTATTCCAGCTGCTATGTGCCTCATTTGATAGTATGACTGTTCCTCTTTGGGATTCTCAGACTGGCTTTAGGTGTGCATTCCAGCTGATACATTGTATAAAATGTGATACCTTAATATGTATGTCCATAGTTAATCCTGACTATTGTACCTTTCTTAGGTGTTTTACCATTATAAAGAGCTTAAAAGACATTCACTGGTGAATTACCCGATGGACAATTGGTTGCAGTTACATGATGGGATGGTTCATAGCATTGCAGGAAGGGTGTTCCCTTTGCTCCCAGGCTCTTTGGATACACATGGGGGACATTGTCGGTGTGGTGGTATGATGTTATGGTTGGGTTACTGGCTTTGGCACCACCGGAACTGTGTTTGGTTCCCACTCTTGGACATGTCCCTCCATTGTCTCTGGTGCCTCTGCATTTGCTCTGCCTTTCACAGGGGGTGCTGCATGTTTTTATCAGCATGCCCTTGAGTGGTACTGTGTTGTCTACAGCCCTCCCATGACTTTTTCCATCTATGTAGCTCTCCTACTACACGTACCACTTGTGCTGCAACATCCAGGACCTGACACCCCATTCCAGTTACACACTGACTGCACATGTGTGATAGATTATTGGTCCATATCTAGGTTCCCTGTGGCTTCAGTTCCATGCACCTTACTGTCGCCTATATGGTTGGTGGTGTGATGGGGTTGCGCCTACCTGGCACCTATCTGACCGCTGGATTTTTAAATTGTCTTCGGTCTCTCCAACTGGGTTAAACCAAGAACTTGATTGGGTGAGTTTGTTATGATGGAAAGCATGCTTATTGGTGGATTTATTCTATCCTATCGGGGAGGTAGCCATGTGATTTAAACATCAGCTGTCTCAAGGGGAATCCATTCCGTTTGGATAAGGAAGCTTTTTTCAATCGATATCCTTCCTATTGCTGAGCATTGATACAGGGCGTAAGTGTCAGTAAGCCGAAAACACAGTGCTGTGTCCACTGATTTGGAAGAAATTTTAATGATATTGTGGGATTTCCACCTCTTGGAGACTAGAAATGCAGAACTGGAAGGAACTCTTTTGTGATCATATGGGATTAAGAACTGACAAAAGTTTATTATGCCTGGAATTTCTTTTCCTGCCATATTATATTATAGTGATTCCATGAAAAGATTTTAATTTCAGCTATAAAAATTAAGTGTATGGCACATGGTTGTGTTTATGCACGTCTAGAGGAATGGTTCACCGGATTTTGGGTAAACCTTTAAATTAGTATAAAGGAAGATTTGTTGCAAGAAGAGGTGTTCCTCAAGACAAATATTCCAACATTAAAAGTGAGGGATCAGCTGTTTCAGATCTACTTTTCTAATTGTTTTGAGTGATACATGATACATTGACATTCATTTGGCTGTTATTTCTGGTATCCCCTCTGCTATGTGTGTTCAGGCCTGTGTGTGGCTCTCTGTTTGCTCATATTTGTGCAGCGGGGTCTTTTCATATAACTTTTGGCAGTGGGTTGTTCCTTCTGCATTTGCATTGTACTGCCACAGTATGCATTTTGGTGGTGGGGCTTCCTGGACTACACTGCCTGCTGGGTATGACAGTTTTCAGGGGTGTATGTGGGTACACGTGGGATGTCCTGTGAGCACCGTAACTTGCACCTGTAGCGCCATCACTGTCTGCATTCTGATTCCGGATTCCCATATGCATCTCCGCACATGGCTGCGGAATCAGGCTCGGGGGGGGGGGGGGGCATCTTTGTGTGGACGTGCTCGCGGCATAGCCGTGTTCATTTTGGAATCAGGCTCCAAGTGTTCTTTTATTAATATCACTATTAATTAGACTGTTGTTTTTAAGTGCCGTCGAGTCAGAGTCGACTCATGGCGACCCTCTGGATAGCTATCCTAAATTGTGTTCAGTCTTGAGTCAGGCGGCTCATTGTTGACAGACTGGTACCCGTAGCTGCTGTTATTGTATCAATCCATCTCATTGCTGGCCTTCCTCTTTTGTGTTGACCTTCTATCTTGCCAAGCATGATGTTTTTCTCTAATGATGTCTCTCTTCGCATGATGTGTCCAAAGTATGAAAGTCGAAGTCTTGTCATCTGAGCTTCTAAAGAAAGCTTAGGTTTGATTTCCTCTAGTACCGACTGGTTTGTTTTTCAGGCAGTCCATGGTATATACAGTATTCGCCACCAGCACCATAATTCAAAGGCATCAATTTTCTTCCTGTCTATCTTTTTCACTGTCCAGCTTTCATATCCATATGATGTTATTGAAAATACCATGGCTTGAACAAGTCAAATCTTTGTATGGAGAGAGACATCTCTGCTCTTTAGAATCTTATCTAGGTCTTTCATAGCCATTCTGCCAAGAGCAATGCGTCATCTGATTTCTTGACTGCTTGTTGCTTCTTTATTGATAGTTGATCCAAGTAGGTTAAAGTTGTTCACAATTTCAATTTCTTCTCCTTCAACGATGAACCTGTTGATTATGCCAGTTGTCATGATCTTTGTCTTCTTTATATTAAGGTGCAGGCCAATTGTGAGACTATGTTCTTTGATTGTGAGAAGCAAATATTTCAGATCATCATCACTTTCAGCCAGTAATGTGGTATCATCAGCTTAGCAAAGGTTGTTGATGAGTCTTCCACCAATCTTCACACCTCTGTTGTGTTTATACAATCCTGCTTCTCTGATGATTTGTTCTGCATATAAATTAAACAGGTATGGGGAAAGTATGCAGCCTTGTCTTACACCTTTGCTTATTTTAAACCATTCTGTTTCTCCTTGTTCTGTTCGAACTGTTGCTTCTTGATCAATGTACAGATTGTGCAAGAGTACGATCAGGTGTTCTGGTATACCCATGCTTCTTAATGTGGCCCAGAGTTTTTCTTGGTTTACACAGTCAAAAGCCTTGCTATAGTTGATAAAGCACAAATAGATATCCTTTTGGTATTCTTTAGTCTTTTCAAGGATCCATCTCACATCCGCAATGATGTCTCTCGTTCCTCGCCCTTTCCTGAACCCTGCTTGCACTTCAGGTAGTTCTTGTTCCAGGTATGGTTGTAGTCTCTTTTGAATAATCTTCAGTAGAATCTTGCTGGCATGTGGGATCAGAACGATTGTGCGATAATTTCCACAGTCAGTTGGATCACCTTTCTTTAGTATTGGTATAAACACAGATCTTTTCCAGTCAGCTGGCCATGATGTTGTCTTCCATATTTCTTGGCAGAGCCTTGTAAGTACGGTAACAGCTGCATCAGATTGCTGTAATACTTCTATGGGAATGCTATCAATGCCTGGTGCTTTGTTCTTTGATAAGGCTTTCAATGCTGCTTCAACTTCTTCTTTCATCACCAATGATTCCTGATCATAAGGTACAGGTTGAAACGGCTGTTGGTCCACTTGATCTTTATCATATACTTAATCTTTATTAATTTTCCAATATAATCCAGAACAAACTGAATATGGATGAATACAGAAACACATTACACACCACAATTTAAGGAAATAACAACCACCTGGTATAGACCCCAAAGTAACAAAAACCACAATATGGTCCCAAGAAAGAAGAAAACAATAAAAAGAAATAATCTAAAGATCAGAACTTTATCATATAAAAACTCTGCATATTCCTTCCACCTTTTCTTGATCTTCTCAGCATCATTCAACATAGAACCTTGAGCATCTTGTAACATTCCAATTCGAGGCTGGAACTTTTTCTTTAACTCTTGTAGCTTTAGGACAGCCGATCTTGTTCTTCCTATAATAGCTTCTGCTTCTATTTCCTTGCATGCGTCGTTGTAGTACTTTTCCTTGTCCTGTCTTGCTGCATGTTGGAAATCTCCGTTGAGTTCTGCTATTGTCTTTCTTTCTCCTCTGGCTTTAGCTTCTCTGCATTTCTGGGCAATTTTCAGAGTTTCTTCCGTCATCCATTTTGGCCGTTTTTGCTTTTTCACCTTTTGTAGAGACTTCTCGCTTTCTTCCAACACAACCTTCTTGATGTCATTCCATAACTCTTCCGGAGCTCTGTCATTTGTATCTAAAGCAGCAAATCGATTTTGCAGGCAGTCTTTAAATTCCTGTGGCATATTCTCAAGGTCATATTTTGCTGCATTCATGAGTGGTTTGCTCTTTTTCAACTTCAGCCTGAGTTTGCATACTAGTAGTTGATGATCTGTACCACAGTCAGCTCCAGGTTTTGTCTTTGTTGATGTTATAGAACTTTTCCATCTTTGACCTCCACAGATGTAGTCAATTTGATTTTTATACAATCCATTGGGTGACGTCCATGTGCACAGTCGCCGCTTGTGTTGATGGAAGGAGGTGTTTGAGATGAATAGATCGTTGGTCTTGTAGAATTTTATCAGTCTTTCTCCAGCTTCATTTCTGTTGCCAAGTACATATTTTCCAACTACTTTGCCTTCTTCTTTGTTGCCAACCTTTGCGTTCCAGTCACCCATGACTATCAGGATATCCTGTTTGCATGTTCTGTCAATTTCAGCTTGTACTTGTTCATAGAACTCTTCAATTTCATTCTCTTCTGCAGCTGTTGTTGGGGCATATACTTGAAGTATAGTTGTGTTGATAGGCATTCCTCGTAGACGAATAGAGATTAAGCGTTCGCTGACTGCCTTGTATTTCATTACAGTTCTTGCAAGTTTCTTCTTTATTATAAATGTAACACCATTTCTTCTTTGTCTTTCATTTCCAGCATAGTAGACCATGTGATCATCTGATGCAAAGTGCCCGATGCCAGTCTATTTCAGTTCACTGACACCCAACAGATCAAGTTGTACACGTTCCATTTCATTCTTGACCACCTCCAACTTTCCTTGGCTCATGCTTCGAACGTTCCATGTTCCAATGCGTAAGACATCTTTACAGCTTATGACTCTCCTTTCATGCGCAGCTACATCAGCAGTCAGACGTCCCAAGGGCTTTGATCCAACCACATCATAAATGCTGGCTTTACTCTGAAAAGTCTTCAGCTCTTCCCCAGTAGCTAGTTGAGTGCCTTCTGACCTGGGGGTCTCATCTTCCAGCACTATAGCACAATTTGTTTTGTTGTAACTATGCATTGGGTTTTCATGGCAAGATACAGAAGTAGATTGCCAGGCCTTTCTTCCGCGCAGTTTAAGTTTGGTGTTGTTGCCGTTGTCACGGAAATGTAATCCTCTGCCGTCAACACTATCCCATTCTGCTGCTGTCCAGATGGGTGGTTTGTCTTGGTCTGGCACCTCAGCTGAGATCTGTCCATCTTGGGAGATCCTGCCAGTAGTTAAACTACCAATAGTTTAGCTCTCAGCATCACTGATGCACACAAGCCCTCACAGCACGACAAGCTGCAAACCAAGTGAGGGTTAATTAGACTAATTTGTGCAAATATATTAATTTATGAATGGTTTTATGTTAGCATCTATTTTTTTGTTGCAGTCCCTTTTGTTTTATAATTTTAAAGAAATTCAACAATTGTTTTGGTTTTTAATATTTCAAATAATTTCATCGGGAATGTTGAATTGTTTACAGTGAGTCCATGGCAACCTCTGTTTGATTTGCTCTTTGGTGCTAAATTATCTTTATAAAGGCTAGCTTTCACTGAAGTCCTGTTTTCTCCCGGTTTGGGTCGCATATGCCTGCGTGCTGATATACAAGGTAATATCCCATCATTCTTACTTTCACTCTTTCTATTCATTTTTTTTTCTTTAAATGATTAACATGGGCAACATTGCAATTTGTGTGATTGTTAGCACACACAATAAAAATTTGTTTGGGCTAGTGTATACATAGTGGGGAACACTGAACTGTCTTCTGCTTCTCCCGATTTTTTAACGGGAAGTATTTTAAACCGTGATATATGTATTGTTGTTTTCAACATTTTCTCTCTATAAGTTTGTTTGAAGGACTGTTTAAGTTTGAACATTTATTTATTATAGTGACAGTTTTTCTCTGCTACAATTTCTTTAGCTTTTATCCCACATTTAAAGTACATACACATAAATTTGCCAATTTTTTCACCACTTGTTTGTCCATTTATATACAGGTTATATAATCATTCTGCACATAGCCTTCACTGTTGAACCAATGATGTGATTTCTCACTGTTGTTTTATCCAATCTTGATACGCCACAGTTGGAGTGTTCAATTAATAAGTCTTGTCCTGATAATGCTCTTCTTCACATGTGCCTCTTTAAATGTTTAATGAGTTGTTTACTTTTACTTATCTATTTTTTAGACTTCGTTATTTATTCATTTATTTCAAATGAAGAGTTTTTAAGCTTAGCATAAATCCTTTTTATGGTCTTATATTCCATTATGGGGCTGCAGGAAATTTCCCTGTGACCTTACATTAGCTTTTTCTCATATTGCTCCTAATTTATTTGAACATCCTATATTGATCCCATAAAATATAGGTTTCATTTCTGAGTGTGCTGTGAAGTTTTAGCCCTCCCACATAACCCCTCTGACATCACAAGGCTCTGCCAGGTTATTTATTTATTATTATTTATTTATTTATTACATTTGCTTATATACCGCACTATTCGGTATCAGCGTGGTTTACAATATAACAAAACAACCAATACAACATTCTGTTTGGTTTTACAAGGAACAGGAGTAACAACTTGGCAAACAGGGTTGAACTATATACAGAGATAATAAATACAACAACAGGGTTGAACTATATACATGAGATAATAAATTGCAACAACAGGGTTGAGGTGAATACATGAAATGATAATTACAAGAATCTAAATGAAGACCAGTAATCATTTTAAGACTGTATGCGCCTGATCTGCAGGAAGGAGGCTGGAATATTACTTAGACTCGGTTGCTGGCTGGGTAGTATTGAAGGAAGAGGTGAAATTTGATAGCCTTCCTGAATTGAGATAGGTCTACAATAGCTCGGATGTCTGGTGGTAGTGCATTCCAGCATTTGGGGACGTACAGACTGAAAGCCCTATTTGCCGTTGTGTTGTTACATTTAGTTAGGGACTTCGGGGTTATCAGTAGATTTAGGGTTGTTGATCTTCTGGATCTGTTGGGGGGCACTGTGTGGATAAGCTCAGTAAGCGCAATAGAGGGGAGGGAATTGATGGCCTTGAATGAGAGAAGTAAGGTCTTGAATATGATCCTTCCGTGTATAGGTAGCCAATGAAGCTGCTTTAGAATGGGGGTCACATGGTCACTTCTGGAGGCTCCATGGAGGACCCTTGCTGCGGCATTCATGGCCAGTTGCAACGGGTTCAGTGTAGATTGAGGGAGACCTTGTAGAATGGAACTGGCAAAATCAAAATGAGGCAGGATCAGTGCTTGGAATATTGTCCGGAAATCATCTGGGTCCAGTAGGGAGCGCAGATGTCTGAGTGAACGGATTTTGAAATAAACAGCTTTGACTATGTTGCTTATGTGAGATTTCATGTCAAGATGTTGGTCTAGGGCAGGGGTCACCAACCTGGGGCCCGCGGGCCGCATGCGGCCCGCGAGGTCCCTCCGTGCGGCCCGCGAGACTCTACCCTGGTGCGGCCCGCCAAGGCAAACTCACCAACTCCTTCTTCTGCAGCCACGGCTCCCTGCCTCTTAGGGAACCGCGGCTGTGCTTGTAAAATCATTGCGGAGCCCTTCCTGTCTTGACGGGCTCCGTGCAGCTTTGTCCCGCCTCCAAAGGAAGTGGTAAACAACTTCCTTTAGAGGCGGGACAATGCTGCACGGAGCCCGTCAAGACAGGAAGGGCTCCGCGATGATTTTACAAGCACAGCCGCGGTTCCCTAAGAGGCAGGGAGCCGCGGCTGCAGAAGAAGGGAGGGAGCTGACATGGAAAAATAAAAGTACAGGTATGAGCAGGTTTTTTTTCGCGCGGGGGGGGGGAGGGGGGTGCGGCCCGCGAGTCTGCCAGTAGTCGGCTGTGCGGCCCGCGGCCCTCTGGAGGTTGGTGACCCTTGGTCTAGGGTGACCCCAAGGTATTTTATTGTTTCTTTGGTTTGTAATTCCGCTTCCTTGACTTACATGAGATGGTGGAATAAAGTCAGGGTCTCTTGAGATGAACAGTACCTCCGTTTTTTTGTGCTGGATGCGGAGGTTTTGAGATTGTAGCCAATCGGATATCGCATTGAAGCACTCCACAAGTGGTGTGAGGTCCATTTGAACTGTCGAGAAAGGCATGTATAAGAGAATGTTATCGGCATATAACAGACAGCTTACGTTAAATGATCTAATGATATTGCAGATCGGTTGCATGTATATATTGAACAGTAAAGATGACAGGGAGGAACCTTGAGGCACGCCTTGTGTTTGATGGAATTGTTTTGATTCTCCCGATCCAGATTTTACATATTGCCATCGACTGTCTAGGTAGGACTTGCACCATTCTAGCGCAGTATTACGGATTCCCTTCTCTTTCAGTCGACCGAGGAGGAGCTCATGATGTACCGAGTCAAAGGCCGCAGCAATATCTAAAAAGATGAGCACAATACCTTGTCGGATGTTATCGGTGCCTGTAATTATATTGTTGAGAAGGAAGGTGAGAAGGATTTCGACTCCATGGTACTCTCTGAACCCGTGTTGGCAGTGGTCTAGGGGAGCTGTGGAGTCTATATGATCCTGAATTTGTCTTTGAACCTCTTTCTCAATTATTTTTGCTAGAAGCAGAATACTGGCTATTGGTCTGTAAGAATCAACCCTTTGGGGGTCAAGTTTGGGGTTCTTCAATAAGGGCCTAATAGAGGTTTGTTTGAGTGCTGTGGGGAAGAAACCAGTAGTGAAGGAAAGGTTTATCAGTTTTTTGATGAATGGACTGAACTCCCTGCGTAGTTCTTTTACCCAAAAGGCTGGGCAAGGGTCAGTTTGCGCTGTGGAGGTATTGATAGAAGCTATTGTATCTTCAATGCTTTTTCTAGATGGTGTGGAGAACATGAGTAGGGGGGTTAAGCCGGTAGGTTCCTGACATGATGCTGTTGAGGTTCTGTCGGTCTGTATGATCTTTGATTGTAGGTAATCAGCGTATTTTTGTGGGTGAATATCCGCGTGTTGTTCGGGAGATGGTTCCTTAGAAAGGGCTTGAACCAAGTTGAAAAGATCTTGTGGTTTGTTTCACTCCCAAGTGTGCTGTGAAGTTTTAGCCCACCCACGTGACTCCACTGACATCACAAGGCTCTGCTAGGTTTAACTCCCAAGTGTACTGTGAAGTTTCATCCTGACCACATGACTCCTCTGACATTACAAGTTGATTCAAGCACCATCTGTTAAATGGTCTCCATCAGCAGAGCTCACATTGTGTGTACTCTATGTTGTTTCTCTGAGCTGTTCCTCTGAACTGTGTGGCTCCTAAATTAGCTTTCCTTGTTTTGTGTATTACAGACTCAGCCAGGTTTCACTCCTGAGTGTGCTGTGAAGTTTCAGCCCACCCACGTGACCCCTCTGACATTACAAGGTGATACCTGCATCAGCTGTTAAACTGTCTCCATCAATGGTGTTTGCGCCGCAGAGGGGTGCGCCCAAGGAGCAGGCCCTGCTTCTTGGGCAAGCTCCTTGAGGCACCTCCAGGTACTCCAAGGTCAGACTCTAACTGTGTCAGTGGGATTGTGCAATTGCTTTGGCTTTCAATTGTCTTATTGTTCTTTTCTCTTCCCTGGTTCTGGTGCGGAGTGGAAGCTATTGCAGTTATTTCGGTGCTTCCGAGGTCTAGGACACTTAGCTGGAGGACTTCTGCCTTTATGTTTCTGCCTAGATGTCAGAATAGCAATAATTTGATTTACTGTCGATCACTCTCTGCTGCCTCTATCCGTTTGAATGTGGGTTCTTCTACTGGTTCACATTGTGCTGTCCGTTTGAACCGACGGGTGCTTAAATCTAAAATTGTGCTTATTGAAGATTTATTTTCTTTATATTCTATAGATATCATCTGCTTAACTGAAATGTGGCTCTGAGATGGTGAGGATGCATGTATGTATAAATGCCCGTAGCATGGGAAATAAGAACCCAGATGTTGAAGCTTTAATGGGAGAGGCAGACTTGGATTTAGTGTCAGTTACAGAGACATGTTTCATGGACAACCATGACTAGGATGTTACTATACCAGGCTATACTTTATTCAGAAAGGACAGGGTAGGAAGAAGGGGGAGGAGGAGTGGCACTATATGTAAAAAATAATATTAAAGCTATGGAACTACAGTGCTTAAAAGGGAGAGAGGAGACACTGTGGGTTAAAATAGAAAGAGAGAAAGAGAAATCTATCTGCATTGGCGTGACATACAGACCTCCCTCACAAGAGGAAAAAGTGGACAGAGAGTTAATTGAAGACATACACAACATTGCCAGGAAAGGGGAAGTGCTACTGATAGGGGATTTCAATATGCCAGATGTAGATTGACACAACCCTGCTACAGTATCATCTAGAAGAAAGGAGATCCTGGATTCTCTACAGGGAGAACTATTCAGGCAATTGGTAACAGACTCCACACATGAAGGGGCCATACTGGACTTGGTGCTTTCCAATGGTGATGTTAAGATGGGGGATCATTTTGCATCCAGTGATCATCAGATGGTGTGGTTCAGTATTAGGACTAGGGCTGCTAAAATCCATTCAAAAGTGAGTCTTAGGGGTTTGTTTACAAAGCCGCGGTAGCGGTTTCCGATCGTTATCGGAGCCGCGGCCCCATTGATTTTGGATCAGAAACCACTACCACGGCTTTCTAAACAAGCCTGTTAGACTTTAGGAAAACTAACTTTGCCAAGATGGGACAGGGAGTCGTTAGCGGGATGGGAACAGCTGGGGGATGTAGAAAAACAGTGGGCAAAAGGGTATATTTTAAAGGCAACCAACATTTTTGTTAAATTGGCAAATAAAGGTAAAAGAAAAAGGAGACAGCTTTGGTTTTTGAAAGAAGTAGCTGAAAAGGAGAAGAAAAAGAGGGAGGCATTCATGAAATACAAGAGATCACAGAAAGAGGAAGAAAGGCAGGGCCGTACCGATCGTGAAATGCACCCTGTGCGACTTGCACATCGGGCGCACCCCCCCCCCCACCTCCATCTAGCCACTTTAGGGGGGCAGGAGAGAAGAGACAAACCCGATGTGCAAGTTGCCGGCATGCTAAGCAGGTCTGGTCCCTCCCCGAGGGACCAGACCTGCTTAGCATGCCGCGAGAAGGCATAAGTGCGCATTTCAGCTGTCTGTCATTGCCTGCCGCCGCTGAGAGTAGAAAAAGTGGTGGTGGCAGCAGGCAATGGCAAACTGCTAAAATGTGCTCCTTAAGCCTTTGTGACCTGTGAGACCGCACCGCTCGCACAGGGCTAGGTATGGTCCTGAAGACAGGCATCTATATTTGGAAAAACCTAAAGAAACTAGCAAAGTAGTCAGGAAAGCAAAGATTCAAAAAGAGGAGGAAATAGCCAATGCAGTAAAATGGGGGGATAAGATATTTTTCAGATATGTTAGTGAGAAGAGAAAGGGCAAAAGTGTTATTGTCAGACTCATGGGTGCAGGGGAAGAATATGTAGAAGTTGATGAGGTTAAAGCGGAATTGCTTAACAAATATTTCTGTTCTGTATTCACAGATGAAGAACCAGGAGCAGGACCTCAGAAAACACCCACAAATAGGAAAAAAAATGAGGGGCATCTTGAACAATTTTCAGAAGTCTGTGTTCATGAGAAGCTAGCTAAACTTAAAGTAGACAAAGCAATGGGCCTGGATGAGATACACCCAACAATACGGAGGGAAATTGGGGACATACTAGCAGTTCCCCTGACTGACCTTTTCAGTGCCTTGTTAGAGTCAGAGTGGTGCCAGAGGACTGGAAAGAGGGACATTTGGTCCCTTTACACAAAAGTGGAAGTAAGAATGTGGTTGAAAACTACAGGCCTGTTAGTTTAACCTCAGTGGTGAGTAAATTATTGGAAGCGCTGCTGAAAGAGAAAATAGGGATGTTTCTGAAATCCAACACATTACCGGATCTGAGGCAGCATGGAGTCACCAGAGGCAGATCTTGTCAGACAAATCTGATTGATTTCTTTGACCGGGTGACCAAGGAGTTGGACCGAGGGAGAGCCCTATGTGTGGTGTATTTAGATTTCAGTAAAGCATTTGACACCATTCCACACAGACGACTTATAAGCAAACTGAGCACCCTAGGGATGGACCCCAAAGTTACTTCTTGGGCTAGAAATTGGTTGGGTGGGAGGCGACAAAGGGTACACATAAATGGAGTTCACTCTGAAGAGAAAGAGGTTACCAGTGGTGTGCTCCAGGGATCTGTTCTTGGTCCGATTCTTTTTAACATCTTTGTTAGTGATATTGCGGAAGGGCTATCGGGTAAGGTTTGCCTCCTTGTGGAAGATACCAAAATCTGCAATAGTGTAGACATCCAGGAAGGTATAGATAACATGAGGAGGAGTCTAGCTAAGCTTGAAGAATGGTCTAGAGCAATTCTGGTCCTGGAGGGCCACAGACCATTCAGGTTTTCATGATGTCCCTAATGAATATTCATGAGATCTATTTGCATACACTGCCTTCCATTGTATGGAAATAGGTCCATGAATATTCATTAGGGACATCATGAAAACCTGACTGGTCTGCGGCCCTCCATGACTGGAATTGCCCACCCCTGGTCTAGAGTTTGGCAGCTGAGATTTAATGTTAAAAAATGCAAGGTCATGCATTTGGGCTTCAGCAATCCAAGGGAGCGATATAATATAGGGGGTAAAGTACTTCTGTCCATAAAAGAAGAGCGGGACCTAGGTGTAATTGTGTCTGATGATCTTAAAGTAGCTAAACAGGTAGAAAAGGTGACGGCAAAAGCTAAAAGGATGCTTGGATGCATAGGGAGATGAACGGCCAGCAGAAGAAAGGAGGTGATAGTGCCTCTGTATAAGTCTTTGGTGCAACCTCATTTGGAGCATTGTGTGCAATTCTGGAGACTGCACCTTCAAAAGGATATAAACAGATTGGAGTCGGTATAAAGGGTGGCTACTAAAATGGTTAGTGGTCTTCATTAAAAAGAATATGAGGGCAGACTTATGGATCTTAATATGTATACTTTAGAGGAAAGGCGGGATAGAGGTGATATGATTGAGACGTTTAAATACCTCCATGGCATAAATGCACAGGAGGAGAACCTCTTTTAATTGAAAGCACGTTCTGCTTTGAGGAGACATAGGATGAGAGTAAAAGGGGATAGACTCAGGAGTAATATTCGGAAATATTTTTTTACGGAAAGAGTTGTAGATCCATGGTATAGTCTCCCAGTGGAGGTGGTAGAGATGAGGACAGTGTCTGAATTCAAATAGGCGTTTGACAAACACAGAGGATCTCTAAAGGAAAAAAGTGGACTGTTATAGTGGTTGATATGGAAGGGCAGACTAGATAGGCCATGTGGTCTTTTTCTGCTGTCATGTTTCTATGTTTTTAATTTATTTTTTATTTGTGTGGTTTTTCTAAACTACCCCTTTGATAGATCAGGAGGAACATTTAATTTTACATTTAATAACAAGTACAGGGAACATGTTTGAAAACAGTAATACATTAACTATAAACATTAACTATCTATATAGTGTCTTTCAATTTAAAGCATAGTAGAAGGTGGTTAACAACCAGTTATTTACATGGTAACTGTAACATTATGTACATGGTAATGGGGAATTAGTATATATGGGGGTGAAATTGCTGAGGGGTGCACTTCATATCTCAGCCTCAAATTTATCTGGAATACAACGTGATCCTGCATTCACTGAGTGTTGCTCGGGTCTTTGCCAATGTGTTCTCTGGATAAGTGTGTCTTTATTTAATTTCAAAATGAGGAGAGGTCTTTGTTCTGTATTTTGGTTGGGAGAGAGTTCCATAGGGATGGGGCATAGAGGTTATTTTCTGGAAGGATTCTTTGTCTATGGCACTAGACGCTGTTGCTACTGGAAACTCACACTCGTTCCAGATGACCATCACACCCATTGTTTCATGATGGTCCATTCCTTCTTCAACGTCGGACAGAGAGGATTTGGTGTAAGAACAATTCTCTGTTTAACTTACAGCAATTTCGGGCTAGTCATGCTTACTATTGCTCTCAGTTGCAGCTGGCAAAAAAAGGAATTTTTTTCTAACTATTAATGATTGCTTCTCTTCATCTTGAGCTATTTTCAAGGTAGTATCGCAACTCGTTTCTCAAACATGGAGCCTTTCAGAAGTTTCTCAGATTGGCCCATCTCCTGAAGAATTTGCAAATTATTTTCATGATAAGGTGATTACAATGCAAGTTTCTTTTTTGCAATTGTTGCCTTTTTCCCCTACTGATTCTATTCATTCCAAGTGCCCTACTCATATCTGAGTGAACTTTACTCCTCTCTCAATGCCTAGGCTTATGCAAATGTTGAAATCACTACAGAAGACCACTATGGTTCTTGATCCCATTCCCTCTATCTGGCTTCAGGAACCTTCGCTTCTCTGGCTTCTTTTATTTTGGGCATGATTAATAACATTCTTTCTTTGGGTATTATGCCAAAACTATGGAAAAAAGCCGTACTTTGGCCTATTCTTAAGAACCAACAAGCTAATCCCATGAATCTTCAGTGTTACCATCTGATCTCAAATTTATATTCTTTTGCAAAATTTATAGAAAAAATTGTATTTCACCAGCTTTTGAATCATGTGGAGCACTCTCATTCATTCCACCCCCGACAGTCAGGTTTTCGCCCACTTCATAACATTGAGACAACAGTAGTTGCTATTTTGAACGAGGTCTATAGAACCCTAGACCAGGGTGAGGTTATTATTGCGGTCTCATTAGACCTGACCACAACATTTGATCTTATTGGTCATAATTTATTTCTTGCCCGACTTTATGACATTGGGGTTTCAGGGACAGCTTCCTTGTGGTTGTCTTCCTTTCTTCGAAATAGAACCTTTCAGATTAGAAACATACATAGAAATATGATGACAGAAAAAGACCACATGGCCTATCTAGTCTATCCTTCCATATCAACAACTAAAACAGTCCACTTTTTTCCTTTAGAGATCCTCTGTGTTTGTCCCATGCTTTTTTGAATTCAGTTACTGTCCTCATTTCTACCACCTCCACTGGGAGACTATTCCATGGATCCACCACTCTTTCCATAAAGAAATATTTCCGCATATCACTCCTGAATCTATCCCTCTTCACCCTCATCCCATGTCCCCTCATAGCAGAACTTGCTTTCAATTGAAAGAGACTCTCTCCCCCTGAACATTTATGCCACGGAGGTATTTAAACATCTCAATCATATCACCTCTATCCCGCCTTTCCTCTAAGGTGTACATATTAAGATCCCTAAGTGTGTCCTCATAAGCTTTATAATGAAGACCACTAACCATTTTAGTAGCCACCCTCTGCACCGACTCCATCCTGTTCACATCCTTTTGAAGGTGCAGTCTCCAGAATTGCACACTATACTCTAAATGAGGTGGCACCAAAGACTTATGCAGAGGCACTATCACCTCCTTTTTTCTGCTAGTCATTCCTCTCCATATGCACCCAAGCATTCTTCTAGCTTTTGCAGTCACCTTTTCTACCTGTTTAGCTACTTTAACATCATAAGACACAACAATGCCTAGGTCCCGCTCTTCTTTAGTAGAACCTCTGCTATCTCTATCAGTGCACATCAGATTGCTTGGTTACAATTATCTGATTTGGAACAGTGGGTGCAAGACAAGCTGGGGAATATTCCTTGCACAGGAGAAAACCTATTTGGCAAGGACTGGCAGGACAAAGTTTCTCAGCTTGAGTCCGAGAACACTACCTTGATTCAGGTACATAGCAATATTTCATCATCATGTAAACTATCCTGTGGAGTTCCCCAGGGTTCGTCTCTCTCACCTTTATTATTTAATATTTTTCTTACTTCTTTACTTATTTTGATTCAGTCTATTGGGTTATCATCTTATGCCTATGATGATTTGTTTCTTATGCAAGCAACTGATGAGAATTCACTGGATCCACCTATCTACTCTTGTTTGGTTTTAGTTTCCATCTGGCTGAGGTCAAACTCCTTGAAGTTTAACCCTTCCAAATCCTTTGCAATTTGATCATCAGTTTCATCCTCTCCTCTTTCCATAGCTCCCCTTTTGTAAGGGTTCATTTTACCTCTTTGTTCTTCTTTATGTTACTTGAGGTTTTTTTTGGATTTGGAATTGTTGTTTTCTCCTCAATTTTCTCATATCATTAAATCTATTTTCTTGGCTCTTCGACACTTTCATGCAATTCAAACTTTCTGAATGCTTTGGTATAAATGACAGTCTTGGTACCTACAGTATTAGCCAGGTTAGACTATTTCATTATAGTCTATCTGGATATACCCCAATACCAGTTGAAGTGGCTACAGACTTTGCAAAATATGGTGGTACATATCAATTCATGTGCCTGTCGATTTGACGCCACTTCACCCTTGCTCACGTCTCTTTTCGTGTTCAATTTAAGGTTATATCTTTTGTATATAAAATTATTCATGATGTAGCTCCAGATTACCTTGCTTCTTTGATTTCTCTACATGCTCCAGATAAAGCTCTTCAGTCTATACATGGCTTTTGGTTGTATATACCTTCCCCCTCGATTATTAAATGTGAATCTACGGGCAAGCCAGCATTTTTTGTAGCCGTCCCTTCTCTCTGGAATTGTTTATCCTCTTCGGTACATGCTGAGACAAATTATGAAGTTTTAAGAAACTTCTTAAGACTTTTTTGTTTGAGTCTGCCTTTAACTTGTCATCTTACTTTTAGCGGTCCTTTTTCCCTTGTTTAGCTATTTTTATGCTATATATTGTGTTCATTTAATAGCGCTCTTTTCTATTATTTATTGTTATTTTTAACTTTGTAAACAGCATAATTTGTTTTGTCACTTTTGCAGTATATCAAATAAATGAAACCATAACCATAATATTAATGCTTTTAATGTCATTATCATCTTGAAGGACTAGAAAGGGGGACTGTTACTTCTGGAGAGAAATCTGCAACTGTGAGTATATACTTCTGGTAATTTTCTAAAAAGAATTATTTGTATTAAAGCTACTTAATCTGTGAACCCACTGTTTTTTGTTGGATCAGTTAGGGCCTAGTAGCAGCAATTAAAGTTTGAATTTAAAACACAGAGGAGAACTTTCTGGTTACATTTCATACACAGCAGAGAGCTTGTAGTTTAAATTTCATAGTCACTCAGGGCCAAGTAACAGCAAAGTACTTTTAGTTTAAATTTAAAACACAGAAGAGAGCTTTCTGGTTACATTTGGAACCCAGCAGAGAGCTTGTAGTGTACATTTAATAGTCACTCAGGGCCTAGCATTAGAAAAGTACTTTTAGTTTTAAAACACAGAAGAGAGCTTTCTGGTTAAATTTAGAACCCAGCAGAGAGCTTTTAGTTTAAATTTCATAAGAAGTTAGAGCCTAGCAGCAGCTAAGAACTATAATTTAAATCAAATCAGAATTTAGCTTAGCACAAAAGGCAAAACAGGGTCTGTACTCTTTGAGCAACAAATAAAGTCTTCTAGAGACCTTTACAAAGAGGCCTTCTACCTAGGGGGCAAGAGACCTGTGAAACCTTTTCAATAGGTGTTAACACCAGGTGGCAGATCAAAAGGCCATTTTGAAAGACTCCTCCTATCCAAGCAAGGACTGTTAATTACCCAGGAAGTTGGTCACAGCATTACCTCAGCAGCAGAGGCATAAATAGCTCAACCAGAGCTCTGTGATCCTCTGTCTTGAAGGACTAGAAAGGGGGACTGTTACTTCTGGAGAGAAAACTGCAACTATGAGTATATACTTCTGGTAATTTTCTAAAAAGAATTCTTTGTATTAAAGCTACTTAATCTGTGAACCCACTGTTTTTTGTTGGATCAGTTAGGGCCTAGTAGCAGCAATTAAAGTTTGAATTTAAAACACAGAGGAGAACTTTATGGTTACATTTCATACCCAGCAGAGAGCTTGTAGTTTAAATGTAATAGTCACTCAGGGCCAAGTAACAGCAAAGTACTTTTAGTTTAAATTTAACACACAGAAGAGAGCTTTCTGGTTACATTTGGAACCCAGCAGAGAGCTTGTAGTGTACATTTAATAGTCACTCAGGGCCTAGCATTAGAAAAGTACTTTTAGTTTTAAAACACAGAAGAGAGCTTTCTGGTTAAATTTAGAACCCAGCAGAGAGCTTGTAGTTTAAATTTCATAAGATGTTAGAGCCTAGCAGCAGCTAAGAGCTATAATTTAAATCAAATCAGAATTTAGCTTAGCTCAGCAGCACAAGACAGGGTACTGTGTAGCAGCCCTCTTTTAATAAGTGTTATTTCCATCCCTCCCTCCCCACACCCACCCACCCCTGGGATAATCATAGCTTTATAGGTACTTACACATCTTAAAAGACAGGAGGTGCTTTCAGGTGAAGCTCATTACCCAAATCAGTCATACACTAAGGACCTGAGATTAATTAAGCTTCAGGTGAACAAGGTATATTAAACGTATTAGGTACAGTTTTATTGGTATAAATACCCATAGCAACCCCTAGTAAGTAAGAACTTAAAGATCTAGACACAAACCTAAAACTAAGATGCAGACAGCAGTCCAGCAGCGGGATGAGGGCTTTCCAGTCTTTTGCATTGAGTGTCACATGTATGATTTTCTCCCAGTTGGTGAGAGGTCTTACGTGTGTACTAGGTGCAAGGAGCTCTTTGCTCTCAGGGAACAAGTCCATTCTCTAGAGGCTAAAGTAGCAGACTTGGAAAACATAAGACAGACAGAGAGGTACATAGACGAGACCTACAGGGATATAGTCCTGAAGTCTCACCTCCAGTCTGGCAACACCCCTGTTGCCATGGAGGAGAGAGGTCACGTGACAGGAGAGCATCACCCTGGTGTGGCAGGAAGTGATCCTGTAACTAGGACCTGTCCTCCAGGTGATGTAAAACCCTCTCGCACCGAGGACGTTTCTCCAGGGACATGTGCCCATGAGGGAAGGGTTAGGACAGCTGTTATAGTTGGTGATTCGATCATTAGGCATGTAGATAGCTGGGTGGCTGGTGGACGTGAGGATCACCTGGTAACATGCCTGCCTGGTGCGAAGGTAGCGGACCTCACGCGCCACCTAGATAGTGCTTAGATAGTGCTGGGGAGGAGTCTGCTGTCTTGGTACATGTCGGTACCAATGACATAGGAAAATGCAGTAGGGAGGTTCTGGAGGCAAAATTTAGGCTTTTAGGTAGGAAGTTGAAATCCAGAACTTCCATGGTAGCGTTCTCCGAAATGCTTGCTGTTCCATGCGCAGGACCCAAAAGGCAGGCAGAGCTCCGGAGTCTCAATGTGTGGATGAGACAATGGTGCAGAGATGAGGGTTTTGGATTTGTTAGGAACTGGGGAACATTCTGGGGAAAGAAGGGGCTTTTCCGAAGGGATGGGCTTCACCTTAACCGGGATGGAACCAGGCTGCTGGCATTAACCTTTAAAAAGGAGATAGAGCAGCTTTTAAACTAGATATTAGGGGAAAGCCGACAGTCGCCCAAGAGCGGATGGTTCAGAAGAATGTATCCTTGAAGGATACTACCAATAGCAGAGAGGTTCCACAAAAGAGTAAAGTAGCCCAAATGCCCTCAAGTATGGAGCAGACAGAGCTTAAAGATCCCAATTTACCCATGTCTAACAATAGCCAAATTAATATGAATAAAATACATTCTCTAAAATGCTTGTATGCAAATGCTAGAAGTCTAAAAAATAAGATGGGAGAGTTAGAATATATAGCACTAAATGAAAGGTTAGATATGATTGGAATATCAGAGACATGGTGGAAGGAGAACAACCAGTGGGACACTGTGATATCTGGGTACAAACTATATCGTAATGATAGAGCTGATCAAATTGGTGGAGGGGTTGTGCTCTATGTTAGAGAGGGCATTGACTCAGAAAGGATTAAAGTTTTGCAGGAAACAAAATATGCTGTAGAATCTATATGGATTGAAATTCCATATAAAAGGGGGAAGGCAATGGCAGTGGGGGTGTACTATCGAGCACCTGGCCAGAATGACCAAATGGATGATAAAATGCTCAAAGAAATCAAGGAAGCTAACAAAAGTTACAGCGCAGTAATAATAATGGGTGATTTCAATTACCCCGGTATCGACTGGGTCATTGTCACGTCAGGACATGCTAGGGAGATAAAATTCCTAGATGAAATAAATGACTGCTTCTTGGAGCAGCTGGTTCATGAACCGACCAGAGGGGAAGCCATATTAGACCTAGTCCTTAGTGGAACACCAGATCTAGTGCAAGAGATAAGGGTGTTGGGGCCACTTGGCAATAGTGATCATAGCATGATTGCCTTTGATTTAATTAGTGGAGGAGGGATAGTAAGGAAATCCACAGTACTACCTTTTAACTTTCGAAAGGGAGACTATGATAAAATGAGGAAAACAGTTAAGAAAAAACTAAAAGGAGCAGTTGCAAAGGTTAAAGACATACATCAAGCTTGGGTGTTGTTGAAAAATACTATCTTGGAAGCCCAGACCAGCTGTATTCCACGCTTTAAGAAAAGTGGAAGGAAGTCCAAAAAACTGCCAGCATGGTTTAAAGGTGAGGTCAGAGAGGCTGTTGTTGCCAAAAAAGCATCTTTCAGGAAATGGAAAAAAGAGCCAAACGACGAAACCTGGAAACAGCACAAGCACTGGCAAGTCAAATGCAAGGCATTGATAAGGCAGGCAAAGAGAGAATTTGAGAAGAAGCTTGCTGCGGAAGCAAAAACGCAAAATAAAGACCTTTTCAAGTACATTCGTAGCAAAAAACATGTGAGAGAGTCAGTTGGTCCATTAGATGATAAAGGGGTTAAAGGAGCACTAAGAGGCGACAAGGCGATAGCGGAGAGACTGAATGAATTCTTTGCTTCGGTCTTTACTGAGGAAGATGTAGGGATGTTACCCATGACTGAAGTGGTATTTAAAGGTGCGGAAGAATTGAAGGAAATATCGATACATCGGGAAGATGTCTTACAACTATTAGATAAACTAAAGAGTAGCAAATCACCTGGGCTGGATGGTATACATCCAAGGGTGTTGAAAGAACTGAAATATGAGATTGCAGACCTGCTTTCAGTAATCTGTGAACTATCATTAAAATCATCTCTAATACCTGAAGATTGGAGGATCGCCAATGTAACACCACTTTTTAAAAAGGGTTCCAGGGGTGATCTGGGAAACTACAGACCGGTGAGCCTGACGTCAGTACCAGGAAAAATGATAGAAACCATCATAAATAATAAAATTACTTAGCATGTAGATAGTCACAACCTAATGGGAGACAGCCAACATGGCTTTAGAAAAGGAAGTTCTCCTAGGACAAGCAGGATGTGTCAGCCACACCTGGTGTCGTCCCCCGACGGCGCCGTGACGGAAGTGCTCTCTAGCTCAGAATCTTCTGAGCATGTGCGAGGTGGTCCCACCTCCCAGCCCGCCCCTAGCTGGCCAGTTTTTTCGCTTCCGCCTTCGCCTCAAGACGGATTTTTCAAGCTCTCCTATACTTTCCTCCAAAGTATGCCTAAACCAGGTTTTAAAAAGTGCCTTACCTGCAGCAGGAAGATGAATATCTCCGACACCCATCAGCACTGCGTCAAATGTCTGGGGGCATCCCACCAGGTGGAGAACTGCGATTGCTGCGGCCGGATGTCCCCCAGAGCAAAAAGGCACCGCGAACACTCTTTGAAGGATCTGCTCTCTCCCGCAGTAGCCTCCACGTCCCGGGACCCGAAGCGAACTAGCAACAAGAAAGCAAGGTCTGTCGCCTCCCTGAATCCTTCTTCCCGGGGCTCCGATGCACACCAGCGTTCAAGCGCGGCCCCTGCAAAAGCGCCGCACAAGAAGAACGCTGCTCCTCTGCCCGACGACCACGCCATAAGTCCTGCCCCCGGAGAGGCCTCTGCCTTGCTGGTAAGCCCCTCTCCGGCGCGCAGCAACCCCCGTACAGACAGTACACGCGGTCCTCATGCCGGCCAAGATGGCGCTGCCCTCGTGGCCCCGCCAGGCCCCGCCTCCGGAAACGCCTCCTCTAACCTGATTGGCTACACGGACGAAACACCCTCCCCCCTGCCCAGCACGTCACGACGCGCTGATAGGGAGATCCCCAGGACTTCAGCAGCCAATGGAGCCATCGCTGCCTCCTCTTCCCCGGCGCGGGACACACAAGCTCGGCGCGGTGAGTCTCAGCAGAGCAGTAAGTCGCCAGACCGCGCTGATCCTCAGCGCCGACGAGAAGGACAACATTGCAGAGCGGACAGCAGGGAATCCTCCTGTCATCCCCGCTCATGCTCCACAGACCGCGCTGATTCACAGCGCCGACGAGGGAGCTTCAATCAACAAGATGGGCACCGAGAATCTCCCGGTCAGCGCAGCGCCAGTGAAAACCACAGGAAGAGGTCTGCCAAGCGCAGACATCAATCCCCCTCTGCAGCAAGGGATTACAATGGTGCTTCCTCCAGGGACAGAAGGAAATCCATCTCTCCTTGTTACAAGAGACACAGAAGCAGCAGATCAGAGTCCACCTCCTCTGCCATCCTAAGCCTCCTGTCTCGCCTAGTGGAACAGACCGCCCCGCAACGCAGGGCTACTAGTCCCCTTCTGACTCCTTCGGAGAGGGACCACTCCCCACTATACCCCAGATTCTCGCCCAGGGAGCGGACTCCCTCCCCTGCTCCTTCCAGAGCGCGTTCTCCCTCACCGACACAACTGGAACCTGACGGTGAGGAATTAGAGCCTTTCTCCGAAGGGGAGGACCCAGTTACAGGCTCTGACAACCCCAAGGACACTAGCGAGCCAGTCGAGCCCCCGCCAGTGCCTGAGGACCTTACCTACCCAAAATTCCTACGGAAGGTGGTCTCTAAGCTGGGGCTGTCCACGGAGGTAACATCAGAAGAACAGGAGCCGGAGGTCATGAAGTACCTGAATGGCCCCAAGCCAGCAATGGCTCTCCCCCTCCACCGCAGATTGAAGGACAAGCAGCTGGCACTTTGACAGTCCCCAGCATCTGGTCAAGCTTTCTCCAGGCGCTTGGACACCAAATACATTGTCCACTCAGGACCTGGATTTACCAAAGCGCAGTTACCCCACCAGTCTATCGTGGTATCATCAGCTCTCAAAAGGTCCAAGTCCACGCGTAACCAGTCAAACCATCCACCAGGTCGGGACCCCAAACGCCTGGACGACGTTGGGAGAAAAGTGTTTCAAGGGGCTATGCTTAACGCCAAAATAGCATCCCACCAATTCCAGCACGTCCTCTTCCAGGACACACTACTGGCCGACCTTAAGAAGCACCTACAGGACCTTCCCAAGGACTCACGGACATTGGCTTCAACCTCTATGCAGGAGCTAGCTGAATGCAGCAAGCACCTGATGTGCACGGCCTTCGATGCATTTGACACTGCCGTCCGAACAGCAGGCACGGCCATTTCAGCACGGCGCTCGGCATGGCTCCGGGCCTCAGGACTCTCCGACAACACCCATGATCGTATTGCGGACGCCCCCTGCTCAGGTGACTCCCTGTTCGGGGACAAGGTAGCCGACACTGTAAAAGACCTCAAAGAGGACTGCGCCACTCTAAAGACTCTAGCAGCAGACGGCCTCGAGCACCCCTCTTGGACCCAGAAAGGGGGATATTTCCGGAAACCCTTCGCCCCTTCGAAGCAATATTATGGATCCAACCGTCAGTGGCAGCCACCAAAGTTCAAGCCAACTTATCAGAAGGCGCCCTTTCAGCGACAGCAACCGCGACAGCGAAAGCAGAAGCAGTCCAACGCTTCCCACTCCGGGAAAGAACCCTCCTCCTTCTGACTATGCCCTGGTTGGGGGTCGCCTGTCGCTGTTCCTCTCGGCCTGGCAAGAGATTACCACGGACAATTGGGTCTTGCAGATAGTCCAGTCGGGCTACCGCTTGCCCTTCTCCTCCCCTCCATGTCAGCACAAGCGACCTACCAGCCAGCCTCCGCAGCACCTGGAACAGCCGCTGCAGGAACTCATACAGCAACTCCTCCAGGCCAAGGTGATAGAGCAAGTGCCCCCGGGAGAGGTCAACACTGGCTTCTACTCCCGGTACTTCCTTATTCCCAAGAAGAAAGGGGGCCTACGTCCTATCCTGGACCTCCGGAAATTGAACAATTTCATAATCAAAGAGAAGTTCAAAATGTATTCGCTCAACTCCATCCTTCCCCTAATCAGGGCGGGGGATTGGTTGGCGACGCTGGACCTCCAGGACGCCTACTCCCACATCCCGGTCCACACTTCTGACAGGAAATTCCTCAGATTCACAGCGCTGGGTGGCCACTACCAGTATCGAGTCCTGCCATTCGGCCTATCCCCAGCACCCAGAGTCTTCACAAAGTGCGTGGCGGTGGTCGCTGCACACCTCCGCAAACAAGGTGTCGCCATCTTTCCCTACCTGGACGACTGGCTCCTGTCGGCGGATTCAGCCTTCGGACTCCACAGGGCAGTACGCCTGACGACAGACCTGCTGATCAGAGTGGGATTCCTTCTCAACAAGGAGAAGTCCAGGCTGGAACCAGTCCAGCGCACAGAGTTCATCGGGGCGGTAATAGATACCAATGTCTGCAAGGCCTTCCTTCCTCAATTATGGATCAACACCATCACCCGCTTAGCCATGAAGATGTCGACAGAGAAACACACCTCGGCCCGCGCAATCCTCTGTCTGCTAGGCCACATGGCTGCAACAACCTCAGTCCTTCCTTTGGCGAGGCTGCACATGCGTACCCTGCAGTGGCACCTACGGACGCACTGGAAGCAACTCTCCCAACCACTCAACACTCGCATTCTGATATCTGCCCGTGTGGTCCAGAGCCTGCGTTGGTGGGCACAGCCACCCAACCTCTCGGTGGGCAAGTGCCTTCATCCACGCATACACCAGCTCACCCTCACCACGGATGCCTCCTCCACGGGATGGGGGGCCCATCTACGGCACCTCAGCACGCAAGGAGCATGGACCGCAGCGGAACAAACACTCCACATCAATCATCTCGAGCTCAGGGCCATCAGGTATGCCCTGCAGACTTCCATGCCCAAACTGAAAGGGAAAGCAATCATGGTACAGACGGACAACCAGGTTGCCATGTTCTATATAAACAAGCAAGGGGGCACTCGCTCCCACTCGCTATGCAAGGAAGCCCTCGACACCTGGGCTCTGGCACTGCAAAACAAGTGCACGCTGCTGGCGACGTACCTTCCCGGGGATCAGAACACCTTAGCGGACAGACTCAGCATGCAGCTGCAACCTCACGAATGGATGCTCCACATGGATGTGACACGCACCCTCTTCCAGCGCTGGGGAAACCCACAGATCGACCTCTTCGCAACCGAGGAGAATGCAAGATGCCCCTTGTTCTGCTCCAAACACCCGTCACAGAACAGGGTAGCCTCGGATGCATTCGCCATCCCCTGGAAAAGCTGGGAGCTGGCATACGCCTTCCCTCCCACACCACTCTTGACAAACACGATACAACGTATCATCGAGGAGAAAGTACAGATGATCCTGGTAGCCCCTTATTGGCCAAGACAGATGTGGTTCTCCCTGCTGTTGCAGCTCGCCCAAGAGCCACCTATCAGATTACCTCTGAGACCAGACCTCCTAACCCAGAACGGGGGCCTAATCTGGCACCCCAATCTCCAGACGCTAGCTTTGACAGCCTGGAGGCTGAAAGGTTAACCCTCAACGGCTCTCACCTTCCCCCAGAGGTGCAACAAATAGTCCTAGCGTCCCGGAGACCTTCTACCAGAAAGGCATATGGCCTCAAATGGAAATGCTTCACTATCTGGTGCAAGGACCAAGGAGTTAACCCAGCGTCTTGCCCGATACCCACAATCTTACAGTATCTGGCCCTCCTCTGCAGATCGGGATTGCAACCACAATCCATCAAGGTGCACCTAGCTGCCATCACCTCTCTACACGAGCGCACGGATGACACTACCTCAGGCTCTATCGCCACCCTTCCCATCGTGACCTGTTTCATGAGAGGGCTCCGAAACCTGAAGCCCCCGGTACAGAAACCAGTACCCTCCTGGGACCTGAACATCGTTCTACAACAGCTCATGCAAGAGCCATTCGAACCATTGGCCACAGCCGAGGGAAAGTATCTCGCCTGGAAGACACTTTTCCTCGTCGCCATTACCTCTGCCAGGAGGGTTAGCGAGCTGCAGGCTCTGGTGGCACACCCGCCATACACGCAACTCTACCACAACCGAGCGTCCCTGCGGACTCACCCAAAATTTGTGCCGAAGGTTGCCTCTGCTTTCCACATCAACCAGGCAGTAGAGCTGCCATCCTTTTTCCCAGCACCACATTCATCCCCCGAGGAGCAACGTCTTCATTCGCTGGATTGCGTATGTGCTTTACGCACCTACATCGACAGGACATCTGCTACTCGTCGGGGTACACAGCTGTTCGTCTCCTTTGACCCGAACAAGCCTGGGAGACCTGTCACCAAACGTACACTATCTCTCTGGATATCAACCTGCGTGGCCTATTGCTTGCAGAAGGCTGGCGCTCTCCCAGCAAACAAGGCGAGTGCACACCAGCTCCGCGCAATAGCCGCTTCCTTGGCCTGCGCTCAGGAGATTCCAGTAAGCGATATCTGCAGAGCAGCCACTTGGTCCTCTCACCTTACCTTTCAAAAACACTACTGCCTCGACATCCACGCTGAGACAGACGGCTCATTCGGCCGAGCGGTCCTCTCCGCAGCCCTGGCACCTGAGAGTGCGAACGCTGCACGAGACTGAACGAAAGACTCTGGGACTCTTGTCTCACGTCACGGACTACTATTGCCCTGAATAGATTGCACTAGTGTTACTGTACTGTTCAGTATTGCACTGCACTGTCGTTATTGCACTATGGTTACTTCACTGTTCAGAATTGCACTGTTCTCTACATTGTTCTAAGTTGCACAACTATGCCTTGTTCTTGCACTGTTGTTATTTGCACTGTTGTTCTTGCACTGTCGTTATTTGCACTGTTCACTATTGCACGGCTTTGCCTACCTACAACTGTCTAACCTCTGTGCTCAATAAATGTTGCATCTCAGGCACGCCTCCCTCATTCCCCTCAACATATTATAGCTCGGGAGACACCAGGTGTGGCTGACACATCCTGTTTGTCCTAGGAGAAAACAGAGTTACTTACCTGTAACGGAGTTCTCTGTGGACAGCAGGATAAGTCAGCCACACCATCCCACCCGCCTCCCCTTCATGAGGGTGGCCTGCGCACCGCACCTAGCCGCAACGGCATAGCTAGTCAACAACTGGCCGGCTAGGGGCGGGCTGGGAGGTGGGACCACCTCACACATGCTCAGAAGATTCTGAGCTAGAGAGCACTTCCGTCACGGCGCCGTCGGGGGACGACACCAGGTGTGGCTGACTTATCCTGCTGTCCACGGAGAACTCCGTTACAGGTAAGTAACTCTGTTATCTTGTCTTTACTAATCTGTTATGTTATTTTGAAGGAGTGAATAAACAGGTAGACAAAGGTGAGTCAGTTGATATTGTGTATCTGGACTTTCAGAAAGCCTTTTAAAAGGTCTCTCATCAGAGACTTTTGGAAAAACTAGAGTCATGGAATAGGAGGCAGTGTACTATTGTGGATCAGGAACTGGTTAAAAGATAGAAAGCAGAGGGTAGGGCTAAATGGCCATTTTTCCCAATGGAGAAAGGTGAATAGTGGTGTACCCCAGGGATCTGTGCTGGGTCCGCTGCTTTTTGACATATTCATAAATGACCTGGAAAGTGGAATAACGAGTGAGGTGATCAAATTTGCAGATGACACAAAACTATTTAAAGTTGTAAAAACCCAAGAGATTGGGAAAAATTGCAAGAGGATCTTAATAAATTGGAAGACTGGGCATCAAAATGGCAGATGAAATTTAATGTGGACAAGTGCAAGGTTATGCACCTAGGGAAGAACAACCCAAACTATGGTTACACGATGCAAGGTTCCACATTAGGAACCACCACCCAGGAAAAAGATTTAGGCGTCATTGTGGATACCATGTTAAAACCCTCGGCCCAGTGTGCAGCGGCGGCCAAGAGAGCAAATAGAATGCTAGGTATGATAAAGAAAGGAATGGAAAATAAAACAAAAGATATTATAATGCCTCTATATCGTTCCATGGTGAGACTGCACCTTGAATATTGTGTGCAATTCTGGTCGCCGTATCTTAAAAAGGATATAGTGATTTTAGAAAAAGTTCAGAGAAGAGCCACCAAAATGGTAAAGGGGATGGAAGGATACTCCTATGAAGAAAGGCTAAAAAGGTTAGGGCTCTTTAACCTGGAAAAGAGGCGGCTGAGGGGAGATATGATAGAAGTCTATAAATTAATGAACGGAGTGGAACGGGTAAACGTAGATCGATTGTTTACCTTTTCAGAATATAGAAAGACTAGGGGACATGCAATGAAGCTACAGGGTAAACTATTTAAGACTAATAAAATAAAATATTTTTTCACTCAACGTGTAATCAAACTCTGGAATTTCTTACCGGAGGATGTAGTAAAGGCTGTTAGTGTAGCTGGGTTAAAAAAAGGTTTGGACAATTTCCTGGATGAAAGGTCCATAAACCGTTATTAAGAAGTGACCGAAGATATCAATGCTTGACCCAGTACAAGCATTGTGGAACTTGTGTCTCTTGGGGAAACTGCTAGGTACATATGACCTAGATTGGCCACTGTTGGAAACAGAATACTGGGCTTGCTGGACCTTGGTCTGACCCAGTATGGCATATCTTATGTTATCTTATGTTATCTCATATATTAACTTATGATTAGCATCAAAGGGTGTTTAATGTACTTTTTTTTTTACTTCTCTTGATCGTTTTCATTGCTATCCATATGTTGGTTGTTTCAGTACTTTATGATTTTAGTTTTAGTTAATTTTATTTTATCTATTTTATTTAACTAACATTCTCTGCCCACATAAGAAACATCACCAGGTACATATGCTATAACTCAAGACTGTACAACATCTTAAGCCTCTCTTAACCCATCATAGCTACCGCACAGTCCTTCAAGTTCTCATCCTCCCACATCTAGACTACTTCAACCTCTTCCTCCAAGGCCTTCCTAAGAAAACAAGCCACTGCTTCAACTGGCCCTCAACACAGCAGCACATACCCCCTGCAATGCCAGCATAACCGAGCACATAACTCCATTGTTCAAACAAGTCCACTGGCTCCCCGTCATGGAACACACACAATTTAAAGCCATCCTTATAGTTTTCAAGATCATCAGCCACGCACCTTCAAACAATAATACATGAGATCAAAGATGACCACACAAGGAGAACCGGCTCCCAGAACACCCTAGCTACCCCAGCATCCTTCACCAGATCCAAAACCGCCACATCCAGTAGAGCTTTCTCCCTATATGCACCTTCCCTCTGGAACTCAATCCTCAACAAACTCCGGACCACAAAAGATCTACTAACATTCTGAAAGGCCCTCAAGACCCACCTATTTACAGCCACTGAGAACAAGACATAATACCTTATGCAACTACCTCCGTCCCCCTCATCTCATCCCCATCTCCCCTTCCCCCTTAAATATTATTCCCCCCTATTATTAACTTCTCTCCAAGTTATTTGCCCTGTTACAATGTATTAAGTTATCCAAGTTCTTTACCCTGTTACAATGTATCAAGTTTTGTTTCAATGTAAACCGCTTTGACCATAGGATAATGCAATGCAATGCAATGTGTACCTTCGAGTCAGTCCAGACTCCTGGCGACTCAGAAGCTCCTGGGTTTTCTTGGCAGTGTCACCGGAAGTAGATTGCCAGGTCTTTCTTCCGAGGCAATGGAGAGTTAAGTGACAGCGGTATAGAAAGGTTAAAGTGGTATAGAAAACCTGTTAAATAAATAAATAAACAAATAATGAAATACACATGTTTTAATTTGGATTGTCAGTAGGTGATTTTGTTTGACTTTTAATAATCTGGATGTATTCCAGTATAAATTTTATTGTGTAAGGGTTTGCCCACTTTTTTATATGTTTTAATGTGCTTTTTGATTGGTGCTATCTATTTGTTTTTTAGAAGCCTATACCCCTGATGAAGATACTGCCAAAATGTGGCCATGTCAGGTCCCCTGGCTCTTAGCTTGACCTCAATAAATTACTATTTTGAAAGCTACCTTGCTCCTTTGGTTTGAGTGTCATGGATGTGGTCAGCATGTCCCATATAGTTACTATACTGAAACATCCATTACCTTGCATTAGATTCATTTGCAATTAACATGGACATACTTAATGCCACCTTTGGCATTAGGTGCAGCTGTGCTAACTGTAAGAGTGAGCGTGCATGCTAATTCACACATGCTGTTCAGTTCAAGCCCATTCTCTGCCTATAACCTGTCCAGCCCCTACCCCACTGCATGATGAGCAGTTAATGTAGAAGATAGCGCATGCTACCACGGTTCCACACTAACCATTAGTGTGTGCTAATTCCCACATTAACCGCTTAGCACACGCTGGTAAAAGGGTCACTTTGTCATAGAATAGGGGAATCAAATGACAGTCTACCCTAAGGATGATTACTAGCATATTCACATGTTTCTTATTGCTTAATTATTATGATCATTTAAAGGGCAAATACAAAAAAATTGTTAACTAAAAGCTTTGGATGGAAATTTTGATATTTATGTCATGCTATATTTCTTCTTTCAGTTATGCTTAACCAAGGCTTAGGAGCTACATGCAACTCACAAGGGTGCTCATATAATATTTTAAAGATCTCAAATTTAAATGATGCAGACACTTAAATGTAAAATATTACATCCAGATGTCTTCTAAATGTAAATCTTGGAGACCTGATTTCTTACTAATGTGATTCTTGGTGAATGACAAATGCTGATTCTGTGTGTCTGAAGTCTGTGAAACTACTTGTGAAAAGGACAGCACTAAATTATTTCACAGACAGTAAACACATATTTTAGGATTCTACCTTGGAAGACATGTATGCATTAAGATATATTTTGTTAAGGGAGATTTGCAGTTCAGTTCCTTTAATGATTTTAGGTTAAACTTTGGACTGCTGATATTTATTGTGAAGACAAACTATAGATAGGACATGTAGAAAGGAATTAAGACATCCAGGTTGGGACATGGAAAATACTCAGTTTACAAAGGAGCAGCAATTTAAAAAAGTTGCATGTGGGGGAAAATGTGCAGCTTTACCATAGACATGTGTGAGAGCAGCTTTTCAAAATCACTGCTCCTGTTACTCATGTATATCCTGCCAGTACCACAAGTCCCCCTCCCCATCAATCCCCCTGACATCAATCTTCCATCCAAAATACTTCTCTGGTATCCAATCCCACCTGACATACCCCCTGACATCTTATTCCTCCCTGAACCTCTCCTCAGGGAATCTGATCTCCCCAACCTGACCCCTTGACATCTGGAATCTTTCCCAGTAATCCCCTCAGATAGAGCCCCCCACACCTCACCTTTTGATACAAGCCCCAGCTCTTAACTGATGTCTAGCAGGAGCAGACGTGATCACCAATCACTTCTCATGCTGAACCAGGGTTCTAAAATGGCACCCATGACCCCTAGCAGCAATCTTGCAGTACTATCTCCAAGAGTCAGGCTGACAAATACTGGGAGAGAATATCAGGTGGGGGATAGATATTAGGGGGTCATCAGGGGGAGGCTAGCCTTGGCTTTTAAACTTGCTTCTTCAAGCAGGCACTTATTCATATCTCAGGGAAGCTTTAAATGTCAACATCTAGATTATTTTTTATGTCAGTGTGAATTCCCCTTGTGAAGTATGGAATACATCCAACAAGTGAGAAAGGAGCCTCCTCAAGCAATGTCAAAAGACAAAAAAAATTAAATAACAATAAACAGAATCTTTACAATGGATATTCTGTAACATTGTAGCAAAATGGCGACTGTCATTCATAAGCCCCTCAAATCATATTTCCCTTGAACAGCATTTGCACATACTATGTAAAGATTACATAGAAACATAGAAACATGATGACAGAAAAAGACCACATGGCCTATCTAGTCTGTCCTTCCATAACAACAACTACAACAGTCCACTCTTTACCTTTAGAGATCCTCTGTGTTGGTCCCATGCTTTTTTGAATTCAGTTACTGTCCTCGTCTCTACCATCTCCACTGGGAGACTATTCCATGGATCCACTACTCTTTCTGTAAAGAAATATTTCCACATATCACTCCTGAATCTATCTCCCTTCACCCTCATCCCATGTCCCCTCGTAGCAGAACTTGCTTTCAATTGAAAAAGGCTCTCTCCCTGAACATTTATGCCACGGAGGTATTTAAACATCTCAATCATATCACCTCTATCCCGCCTTTCCTCTAAGGTGTACATACTAAGATCCTTAAGTCTGTCCTCATATGCTTTATAATGAAGCCCATTAATCATTTTAGTAGCAACCCTCTGCACCGACTCCATCCTGTTCACATCCTTTTGAAGGTGCGGTCTTCAGAATTGCACACCATACTCCAAATGAGGTCGCACCAAAGACTTATACAGAGGCATTATCACCTGCTTTTTTCTGCTAGCCATTCCTCTCCGTATGCATCCAAGCATCCTTCGAGCTTTTGCCGTCACCTTTTCTACCTGTTTAGCTACTTTAAGATCATCAGACACAACCACGCCTAGGTCCCGCTCTTCTTTAGTGGACAAAAGTATTTCACCTCCTATACTGTATTGCTCCCTTGGATTGCTGCAGCCCAGATGCATGACCTTACATTTTTTAACATTAAATCCCAGCTGCCAAATTCTAGACCATTCTTCAAGCTTAGCTAGATCCCTCCTCATGTTATCTACACCTTCCTGGGTGTCTACTCTATTGCAGATTTTGGTATCATCTGCAAAGAGGCAAACCTTACCCGACAGCCCTTCCACTATATCACTAACAAAGATGTTAAAAAGAATCGGACCAAGGACAGATCCCTGGGGCACACCACTGGTAACATCCTTCTCCTCAGAGTGAGCTCCATTTACTTGTACTCTTTGTCGCCTCCCACCCAACCAATTTCTAACCCAAGCAGTAACTTTGATTCTGTTGATTATCCATCTCGACCCCTGATCCAGACATTCCCGCTGAAGCTCATCTGAGTCAGGTTAATTAAAAACATACTGGGCTCAACATTGCAAGGCATTTACATGGTTTACAGAGCTGTAAACCATATAAATGCCCCAAAGCAGGATATTCAGTGGCACCAACACTGTTAGTGCTGCTGAATATCCCTGAGTAATGCCTTGATGCTAACCACTTAGCAACGGAGCATGTCAGGGGTGTTCCAGGAGCAGAATCCAGGGATATTCAGGCAGCAGCAATATTCAGCTGTTGCCCAGTTATCCCTCAGCGCTAAATGCTGTCCTAACTTTTGCCACCAAAGCTAATTGGGCAGTGGATGAATATCGCTGCTAAATGGTTAGATTTATTTATTTTATTTATTTATTTATTTAGATGCCAAGTACATAGGTTTAGAGGCCAATTCTATAGGTGCACGTCCGGGCTATCTGGATGGCCCGGAAATGCACCTAATTCTGATCCTGTGGGAACTAGATGTCCCCACAGGATCAAATCGTGGCATAGAGCCTGGATGTCCAGAACGTGCCCCAATTCAGGCACTCTGGAAGTCCAGGCACTTCCCCAGCTAACCCAACCAGGCTCCTGCATGGAGCTGAGGAACTGTGGCATCATTTTGCTATGGCACTGTGGCTTCATGCAAGAGCTGCGACCCCCGGCAGACCCTGAAAATGTGCTTTCTCCGCAGCCCGGCTCCCGATCAGGCCTGCTGTGGCCAGGGTCAGGCTACAGGGAACCCCCTGTGCTCCCTTACCTCACTTTGCGGCCCCAGCTGCTGCATGTCCTGCTGTCCAGGGGGACTTATTCCACCTCCGAGGTTGAAGAAGTCCCCTGTGCAAATGGCCAACCCCAGACGTGCAGGGCTGACCTTGGAACTGGCCCTGTACATCCGAGGTCAGGTTCCTGCCCACTGCCCACCCTCGCTCAACCTCTGGCCCGCTCCCTCCCACCCACAAACAGTATGTGTGGGGAGCTCCTTGCCTGTATGTGTGGGGAACTCGGTTGCAGCAGCATCCTGGCGTTTAGCGGGGATGGATGTCCAAACCGGACATCCATCCCCGCTAAATGCGAACTGCAATCTACCTCTTAGCTTCTGCGCCCTGTGGAGCTCTGCAACAAACCCAGATATTCAATGTCAGTGGCCAGATATGGTCCCGGGATTGAATATCTGGGTTAAGTCTTCAGCTGCGATGGCTACGTGCTGTACTCACACTAGCCTTCACCGCTGAATATCGGACCCACTGTTTTTACATTTGTGGCCATTGTCTACCTCCTTTTTTTCCCTTTCTTGTCTTTTAACAGATCTGGGTGCATTGTAGGCCTGCCCAAGCAGCTCCATCTCCATGCCTTAATCATGGTTTCATAAAATCTGAACATGGAGCAGCTTTTTAAAACCACATTTACGTGTGTGTGTTCCAATCTACAAGTGCAAATGCTGCTATTTGACTCTACCCCTGTGCTTTTAGTGGGGTTGCTGAGGTCTTTTTTCCTCCTGCCTCGGGTGTTTCTCTATGGCTGGCGTTTAGCTGTGTTGATGGTTTATGCCCAATTTTTGTTCTGTTTTGTTTTGTTTTTGTTTTGGTTTAAAAGGGATTTTCTGCCCAGTTTGGAGTTATTTATTGATAGTTTTTGGTTTTTTGGCTCCTTGAGGGGATTTTTTGAGAATAGTTTGAGCTATTTGCATGTGGCATTGCTTCTAAAATAACTCCCTTAATGTTATAAATAGAAACATAGAAACATGTCAGCAGAAAAAGACCATATGTCCTATCTAATCAACCCTTCCATAACACATATTATAGTCCCTTTTTTCCCTTTAGAGATTCTCTATGTCTGTCCCATGCTTTCTTGAATTTAGATATTGTCCTCATCTCTACTACCTCCACTGGGAGACTATTCCAAGCATCTACCACTCTTTCGGTAAAGAAATATTTATGTATATTATTCTTGAGTCCATCAAAAGTATGTTGCTTTGGTTTTCTAAAAGAAGTCCAAAAGGAGAAGAACTAAAAAGTCAAAATTTTGAATGGATACCACCGATTTCCTAACTGGATTGTTATATCTTGAGATCAGTTGTGCCAGAGCCCACTCATAAACACATACTTACTTCCACACATACATATCCACCCTCTATGCACAATATGACACAGTCACTTGTACACAAACATATCCATCCCCAACTCCCTATACATCCTCACTCACTCACTACAACACATATACATATACACATACACGTGGTGCACATTCTTGCATACCTCCATCCTCCATGCTCCTACTCCCTTCACCCACACATTTCTACATATCCCAACATACAATCCCATAATGCACACTCTCTTGCAGGCACACAATCACATGCATCCAACCCATCCACACATACACATATACATCTCCCCATAGACACAGCTCCTAAAGTACCTGCATCAATATGCACATACTCCAACTGTTTGACTCTTCACACTGTAGCATCCACACACCTCCTCTAATGTATATCAACAAGCTCACCTCCAACTTCCCATATACCCCTACTTACCTGCCATACACAAAAACACCCTTTACAATGGCATAAATTTATTTTTACATATCTTTACCCTCCTGTCCCTCTTCTAGCCTCACTCATATCCTTTTACACACAACACATAATTGTAAACCGCTATCATTACCCATTTGCTATTATGACTAATGATGCCTATAGCAGCTCACTATTAAATTCAACTAGATGCTATTGTCTTAGCAATCAGGTCTCAGACTTAACATGGCTATTCACTGGACATGCTTGTATGGTGCAGTGGAAATTGCCGTTAATACATCAATGACCTGTTACTATCGCTAGGCTTGTTTTTCTTTTTTACTCTTTTTTATCGCTAGGCTTGATAACGGAAGAATTGATAACCCGGTTAAAAGAGTCACACACTACAGAAAAACTTACTGAGACACTAGCAGAACATCAGAAACAGATAGATATTATAAAGGAAGAGGTTAAAAAAGTGAAGGCAAAAAAGCTACAGCGTGACTATGAAGATTATATGACCGGATACGTATATCCTTGGTTAAATCCTAAACGAAAAGAAAAATCTTCAGCCAGACAAAAACATGTGGAATTTATGGACGTTTCGGAGGATTTGGCATCTTCGGATTCGAGTAAACGATCACGGGAAGATTTTTTAGACAACGGCAAGGAAATAAAAAACAAAAACCAAAAAGATCAGATACCACGCTGAACATCTGCTCGTCAAAAGAATCAATAACGGATATCACACCGGTGATTAATATATCTGGGATGGAACTTTCCCCGGTACATGTTCATATGACTCTAAGTAGCAAGATTTGTAAATAGTTTACCCCTGTTATCCAAGTTATTTGCCCTGTTATCTGTAAACTCATACGTGTTAATTGTACTGAGCATTTTTGTTCCATGTAAACCGCGCTGATGCTGAATAGTGCGGTATATAAGAGACTGTAAATAAATAAATAATACAGTTGAAAATATTAGAGAAAGGTCTTTCCTACGTACAAACAATATTTTTTGAGGAATTACAATTTCATGCAGACTTTTTGAAACTTATTTGAAAATTATCATTGAAAGTTCATTTTGTGACTAATACAATATCAACGGAGCAACCAACAGCTTTGAAACATATAATGTTACCATTAAAGTCAGAATGGATACCTCCCGGACCTTTACCTCCCGCATTATCATTGTATAAAGACCTAGTGCTGAAAGATGTAGCCAAGATGACACAACAACGGAAAACCCGGTCGTATACCACATTTTCCCCGAGAAGAAAAACAGGCTATGTTAGACCTTCGTTCCAGAGAAGATTTGGTTATAAAACGGGCGGATAAAGGTGGCAGTGTAGTGGTGTTAAGTAGACAACAATATCTACAAGAAGCAGTCAGACAGTTATCTGATACAACGACATATCAAGTTTTAACAAAGGATCCTACAGCACAACTACAACAAACTATAAAAGATCTAACATTACAAGCCAAAGAATTGAAAATCATTTCATGTAAAGAATGGCGGTTTCTCAATGAACAAAGTCCAACAGTGGCGAAATTGTACCTCGTTCCCAAAGTTCATAAGAGCTTGATTCAGCCTCCGGACAGACCCATAGTATCAACAAAAGGCTCAATATTAGAACCATTATCGATAATTTTGGATTCTTATCTACGTCCTTTAATTCCAACAATTCCATCATATGTAAAGGACACCACCCACTTCTTGGAGATTTTAAACAATAACATTGAATGGGCAATAGCACAAAATGCACAAATGGTCACGCTAGACGTGGCTGCACTTTACAACAGTATCCCTCAAAAAGCAGCATTTGACATAGTGGTGGAAGCTCTGAAAGCTAGAGGGGACCTTGCAGAAACCCATTTACAATTTCTTATGGATTTATTGAGGTTGGTGTTGTTACACAATTATTTTTTGTTTTAGCATACAATATATTTGCAGGTCGCAGCTGTTGCTATGGGCGCAACCTGCGCTCCTTCGATAGCCAATTTATATATGGCAAAGTTTGAACAACAATGGATTTCTCCTTCCTCCTCCTATTTCATCAATAAAAAGCTATGGCTCAGATACATCGACGATGTGTTTATGATTTGGGAGGGGACAGAAGAGGAACTAGAGAATTTCGTACATTGGCTTAATAATCGAGATATCAACATTCAATTCACTTATTCTCAAGATGTACATACCATTACATATTTGGATGTCCGTATCACTAGAGAAAATCAAGTTTGGAACACCACTGTATTCCGTAAACCCATGGATCGTAATACTCTACTCCACTACATGAGTGCTCATCCCCGAAGACTCAACGATAGTCTTCTGTTTTCTCAATTTCTCCATTATCGAAGGAACTGCTCAGATTTAAAAGATTATAAATTGCAAGCCAAGTCATTAAAATACAAATTTATGACTCAGGGTTATCCCCATCAAGTTGTGGATGAAGCATACAAATGAGCATTGTACATCAACAGGGAGTTTCTGTTGTCGCCCGTATTAAAACATAAGACCTCTGAAGATAAAGTGCACCTAGTAACCAAATAGTCCCCGTGCAGTAATAAAATTCAGAAGATTTTTAAAAACATAGCAACGTCTTACGTAGTACTCCGGGATTGGAAAACCAGCAAATCCAGTGTGTGTGGCAAAGACACATAAATTTAAAAGAGATTCTTAGCCCCGCAATATTGCAATCATCCTCGATTGGGACCACGGCAGATATGGTGGGCCACTATAAATGTGGAAATTGTACCATATGTGACATGACCTTAGAGCTGCAAGAATTTACACACCAAGGGAAAACCTATCGGTTATGACCTCGCACTTTATGCATTTCCACCCATGTGGTATATTGTGTAGTATGTCCATGTCCGTTGTTATACATCGGAAAAACAATCCATGGTTTTCATATCAGGATGAAAGAACATCACAGTAGACTGAATTGTAAAGTACTACAAGTTCCAATAGTGCAACATTGCATCGAACAAAACCATTCTTTTACAACAATACGGTGCTTTTGCATTGATCAAGTCACCTGAGAGGAAAAAGGTAAATCTAAGGATCAAACACTGCTATATCGAGAGCAGAAATGGATTTTCCAGTTAGGTACTTAAGCCCCAAGGGTTTAAATACATCCATTGAATGGGGAGTTTGCTAGTGAATGCTCACCAATGAATGAAGAGAGTTACTCTCACATGACTTTTCTCGTAGAAGTTTAAATTCCCGCATGAGTTTCATTCCGCATGTGCTGCGTTTTAAGAGTTGGACATTCACCGGAAAAAGCCGTAAGTACTTTCTTTTTCATTCACTGGCGAGAGCATTATGACTAAATTTCACATTACATCAAGTTTAATATATTGAGACTCAGGTAAATGCTTTTGTTTTCATCAAGGCATTACCCTGAAGAAACAACATATGTGAAACGCTACGGCGCCAAGATTGTGCATTGGGAGCATAGATTGAGAGCATTGCTCATATTACAGCCTGGTAACAGGAAGACACTAACATGAAGTTTCACCATTGGGTTCAGCCCAGTACAATGGATAAGAAAAAATATTGCCTGAGACGGCACTATTCATCAAGATAATTAATCGTCCCAAGATAAAAATTTGGCTGTAATCAGTAATTCCGATAAGATAAAAAGAAAAAAGCAAAACAAGCCTAGCGATAAAAAAGAGTAAAAAAGAAAAACAAGCCTAGCGATAGTAACAGGTCATTGATGTATTAACGGCAATTTCCACTGCACCATACAAGCAGGTCCAGTGAATAGCCAGGTTAAGTCTGAGACCTGATCGCTAAGACAATAGCATCTAGTTGAATTTAATAGTGAGCTGCTATAGGCATCATTAGTCATAATAGCAAATGGTGAATAGTGGAGCTGAATAGACAAAAGCAATATTAAAGCTACTGAAATGCAGGGGACATGGGGAAAAGAGGAAGCGCTCTGGATTGCATTGGAAAGAGGAGATGGCACTGTCATCCATAGTGCTGTAGTCTACAGACCTCCAACTCAAATTGAAGAGATAGATAACGATTTGATTATAGATATTGCCAAGATAGCCACAAAGGGGGAAGTGATCATTTTGGGTGACGTTAATCTACCTGATGTGGATTGGATTACTCCTTCTGCACATCTGGAAAGAAGCAAAAAAAAATGTAGATGCTCTCCAAGATGCATCACTTAGACAAATGGTCATGGAGTCAACCAGGGAAAGCTCAACACTTGATTTAGTGCTCACCAACAGTGATAGCGTGTCGAATATCTGCATGAGTGCCCCTGTGAGCAACAGCAATCATCACACAGTGTGGTTTGAGATAAAAGCTAAGGTACAGGCCAAACATAGCAAGCTCAAAGTCCTAAACTTCAAAAACACTGACTTCAATAAAATGGCCGAGTACCTAAAGGAGGAGATGATAAGGTGGAAGGAGATAAGGGAAGTGGGATTGCAATGGGCTAAACTAAAGGTGGCAATAAAAGGGGCAACAGACAAATAAGTAAAAAAGGTAAACAAAAACAAGAGGAGAAGGAAACCTATTTGGTTTTCCAAAGAAGTGTCTGCTCAAATAAAGGCAAAAAACACAGCTTTCACAAAATTGAAAAGCTTGCAAACAGAAGAACACAGAAATGAATACAGGATCAAACTCAGAGTCAAAAAGAGAAATAAGGATAACAAAATCAAAGGCAGAGGAAAAGATGGCTAAAGATGTTAAGGGTGGCGACAAAACGTTCTTCAGGTATATTCGAGAAAGGAAGAAGGTTAAAGTTGGAACTGCAGAACTCAGAAGTGCTGGGAAAGGACTCAAGGAAAGTGACATAGAAAAAGCAAAATTGCTAAACAAATACTTCTGCTCTGTTTTTACTAAAGAAAATCCTGGAGATGGACCAGCTGTTACTCCCAAATATAAAAATGGGAATGAAGTAGATACCACACCATTCACAGAAGATTGAGGTGTTGGAACAACTTGCTAAACTGAAAGTGGACAAAGCCATGGGACTGGATGGGATACATCCCAGGATACTGAAAGAGCTCAGAGAGGTTCTTGCAGGGCCGTTAAAGGATGTATTCAACAGATCCTTGGAAACAGGAGAGGTTCCTCAGGACTGGAGAATGGCTGATGTTGTAAATATATACAAAAGTAGCAACAGGGAAGAAGTGTCAAACTACAGACCCGTGAGCCTTACCTCGGTGGCTGGAAAAGTAATGGAGACGCTCCTGAAAGAGCGAATAGTGAACTTTCTCAAAACCAACAGATTGCAAGATCCGAGGCAACATGGTTTTACTGAAGGATGGTCTTGCCAAACAAATCTGCCGATGGCCCCATCAGCAGCTATCAGCATAGCCAGCATAGTGTCCCTGCCACAATGATATGTGCAATTGAGTGTAGTCCCTCATGCTCGCCGACCAAACATGTCCCTCACCCCTGGTCTCTCACAAGCAACACTGCCTTTCATGCTATCCATGGCAGCACGCACACCACCTCAGCACAGCTCTGCCATATCCTATTCCTCCTATGGCAACCACTGCAGTATAGAGTGGATTTAGCTCTTATGTCCTGCCCTTATTCCAGGGTCTAGCAGGACTAAGCTGCACGTCAATGCAAATGTCGGGGGGACATTTAGGAGCCATTCTGGAATACCCATTGTGCATTTTGGTGGCTAACCATGTCCCTGCTCTGCCCCTCCCTGTCCACTGTCTACAATCCCCATACTTGTGGTGTGAACGTGTGGGGCTGCAGGGCCATAGAATCTGGGGGTGCACATTTTGGGGTTGTGGACATCTCTCCCGCAAGTTTATCTACCCTATTCACCTTTTGGAATGACCCTATTAGGGCAGAACAACTCAAACAACAGTTACATGATGCAAGGTTTCACTTTGGGAACCACCGCCCAGGAAAAGGATGTAGGTGTCATCGTGGTAATGTGCTGCCCAGTGTGCAGCAACAGCCAAGAAAGCAAATTGAATGCTAAGAATCATAAGGAAAGGAAAATAAAATAAAATAAAACCAAGGCTATAATAATGTCTCTGTATTGTTCCATGGTGTGACCGCACCTTGAATATTGTGTGCAGTTCTGGTCACCATATCTTAAAAAGGATATAGCAGAATTAGAAAAGGTACAGAGAAGTGCCACCAAAATGGTAAAGGGGATGGAAGGCTATCTCTGTGAGGAAAGGCTTAAAAGGTTAGGGCTCTTCAACTTGGAAAAGAGATGGCTGAGGGGAGATATGATAGAGGTCTATAAAATAATGAATGGAGTGGAAAAGGTAAACACAGATTGATTATTTACTCCTTCAAAAAGTAGAAAGACTGGGGGATATGCAATAAATCTACAATGTAACCCATTGAAGACTAATAGGAAAAATATTTTTTTATTTAAGCAGTGATCAAACTCTGGAATTCATTATTGGAGGATGTAGCAAAAGCTGTTAGTGTGGCTGGGTTTAAAAGAAATGTTTGGACAAGTTCCTGGAGGAAACGTCCATAAATCATTATTAAAGAGGATCAGGAAAATCCACTATTTACCCTGGGATAGGCAACGTGGAATCTGTGTACTTTTTTGGGTACTTGGCAGGTATTTGTGACCTGGATTGGCCACTGTTGGAAACAGGATATTGGGCTTGATGGACCTTGGTCTGACCAGTATGGCATATCTTATGTTCTTAGAGGCAAATGCTGTCTGTCCTGGTCCTCAAGGTATATATGGCATCCATATATAATGGGAAATTTTAGAAAAGGCAAATTCACGCATAAATCTGAAACTGCAAAGGAATGTGTTAGGAATGTGCTTAGGACATGGCATGGATGGGTCAAAATTTATACAGGTATTCTGCATTTCATTAAGGGAATGGATGTGTATGACCAAAATTATTCATATTGGGATTTACAGCTACTTCCTGGAATATATAGGTTTTTCAAAAATGCATGTTTCAGCCAGCCCTTTACAGGAGTGTTTACAGTGGTTATCCTACTTAATCCTCCCTTGTTTCTTTCCTCTCCAAAATTCTAATTAACACTAGAAGCCCCAAAGTGCGTCAATTGACGCAAATGCATCTTCGAAGTTGTATACCAGCGCCACTCTAGAACCATGTCAGTCATGTTCCTTGACTTTCTTAGCAAGGTCAAGATGTTCAAATATGTGCATCGAAAATTAATGACAGATGCACCACCTAGCGGGAAAATGAATTTATACCTAGAAGCCCCAAAGTACGTCAATTGATGCACTCAATTGTCTTGGATGCGTCAATTGACGTACTTTGGGGCTTCTAGGTATAAATTCATGTTCCCACTAGGTGGCGTATCTCAATCACTGTTTACAGTTTTACTCTGACATTACAAACAATAAACACACGATGACGTCATGTAATGACATCACATACTGCACATATTTAACAAATAAGTAACCACATTAATTCACATCTGCATTTCATACTAAACACAGTTGTCGTGATAATGTGTCAATTGACGCACTTTGGGGTTTCTAGGTAAAATTCCTTTTGGGGCTTCTAGTGTTAAAGAATAAGCTTATGTAGTATATTGGCAACATTCAAACATGTAGATTTGTAAAATGTTCCACATACATTTGTAAGTGCCAGCATTTATACATGCAAAGTGCTAAATGCAATGCAAGCTCTATGCAGGCACTTACACATGCAAGCTGTGAAACACAATGCAAGCTGTGTGCCAGCACTTACCCATACAAGCTGTGAAATAGAATGTAAGCTGTCTGCCAGCATGTACATGTATAAGTTGCTGAGTTTCCTCCACTGATTTTTTTCACATATAAATTTGTAAAATAGCTCCTGTGGCCCCACACATTGGCAAATACGTGTACTCTGCACTATTTTAGAAATGACTCCATGCTTTGCAGAACCTTCTCTAAAATACTGCTAGAATTGTGTATGTCCTGATTTAGATGTTTAAATTCCGATTTCCATGTACTACCTAAGATATATTTTCACATGAATTCTTTGCTTCGATCTTTACTGAGGAATATCTGAGGGAGCTATCCATGACAGAAATGGTATTTCATGATGACAGTTCAGAGGAACTGAAACAAATCTCAGTGAATTTGGAAGATGTAATAGTGTAAATTGACATACTAAAGAGTAGGAAATTATCTGGGCAAAATGGTATAAATCCCAGAGTACTGAAAGAACTCAAAAATGAAATTATAGAGCTACTTTTAGGGGCCTTTCTACTAAAGTGTGCCCTGTGGTTAACATGCATTTTTGAGCATGTGGTAAATTTGGTAGCTCTTACTGCACTAGCATGACAGTTACCTTGCACTAATTTCTATGGTAATCACACATCATGTGATAAAGTGGGGACTGGGTGTATTAGGGGAGGATAGTGGGTGTGGAGAACACATTGTGGTTAGTGTCGGGGCAATTATCATAGACTGTCAATGTTGCAGTTGCCATGGGTGCCCTTACCGCCTTCTCAAAGGGTTGTGGTAAGTGAACGTGCAGTATGGGAGTCATTTTAGAAGCTCTCTTCGTGAATTGGACATCTGAAAACAGGTGTCTAGGCATCCAAATAATGGAGATGTCTCCATATCCATTTTATAAAGCTGAATATATAGACGTCCCTTGTGCGAGAACATCCAGGTACCACTGGGCATGGTGGAGGCATGCCCTAGATGGAGCAGCTGAGGTGCACATCATGGTGAAATTTTGAAATGGCACAAGTATGTCTGGCCTTGGTTGGTGAGATATCCATATCTATACCTGCTGCTGACCATGAATAATTTGCAAAAATGTGCTTATTTCATACTGTAGCTGCAACGCTTCCAGGGGGGAAGAACAAAATAGCAGTTGTTGATATTTCCTGGCCAAAGAATCCGCCTCTAAATACGTATACCAAACATAGAACTGGCCTGCCACTGCACATCTGAATATATTTATTTATTTTGGTAGTTTTATATACTACCTTATCTTAGGGGTATGTTTACTAAACCGCGTTAGTGCAGTTCGTGTTAGGAGCCGCGGTAATAATCAAAACCCCCAAATAAGGAGATGGGCGGGACATCGTAACACCTAACGCGCGTTCCAAAAACTAACAAGCGTTACAGGGCGCCGTGGCGCGTCACCGCGCGTTAAGCATAAGAAGCCACCCAGACATACATGACCGATACAGAGCTGTAGCACAATGGTTACTGCAGTGACTGCTGATACAGGCATAATGGGTTCGAGTCCCCAGGGTGCCAGATGCATAAGGCTGGCTGACGCAGCATCCTGTACATTATATAGTGAGTGAGGGGGCATGTATATGTTTTGTAGGGTTGCTAGCAAACACCCCCACACAGTGGCATACCCAAAGGTGCCGCAGAAGGCACCCCATAACGCACACCATAGGCTACATTATAAAGTGGAGTGTCCGCTGAGGCACATCAAAATGTCCCCCATAGAGCATCCTATAAGGGAACGTAAAGGGAGCCAGATAAGGTGACACATGGTGCGCCCTATGAGGCTCATTAAGGTTATATTACGCTGAGGGGCTGTCGCTGGTAGCAGTCATGTGTATTTAAAATATATAATGCAGCAGACAGCCCTATAAAAGGAGTCCACTGTGGGTCTGAACCCATGACTACTGGCCCCACAGGCAATGAAGGAACCACTGGCCTGCAGCCCCATAGCTGCTAACAACCCCCTGGCTGTCTACTGAAGGGCAGCAGGACACCACCCTAACTGCCTGCTGTGTTGGCTAGGATCTGTACCAATGCAGGCATACCCATGGTGCACTGCACATGCAGACCAGCAGTCCAGAGATGAACACAAGAAGGGGTACGTACCCACATAGCCCCCTGGTATGGTAAGGTGAAATGACTGTGTGCGTCACTGTCACATAGTAGCAACAGACAGTATCCCAACAGGGTGCCCCATAAGAAGCTAGAAAAGGTGTCCTTTAAGGCAGACTGATCCGTAACACAATGGGTAAGACACTGTCAGGTGGTGCAAGGTCTGTGAGTTCAATTCCCCCTGTGTGCCCAAGGACCAAAGTTGCCTGCAACAGTACCCTCCACAAACAGTAGTCACTCATATGTAGAACCAGTCACCACTCTGTTTAAACCATAGATAACCCCATATTCTTGTCAGACACAAAGAACCTGAGAGGTGGGAAAAAATGCCCACCTCCCCTCATTGGGAGTGGCCGATTAATCAAGAGAGCCTCAGCCCCCAAAGGTAGAAAACAGTGTGAATCTGCAGCCAGAACCGGGTGTGTGAAACATACAAAGTCAAATATATACACAAATCATTTAATAAAGGAAAGACAACGTCAAACTGTGTTTGAAACAATGCAGGGGACAACCCAATTGTCCTGCCATTGTAATCCAGCAGCAAACACCACCAGGACATGCTTTGTTTGGCACAACTATGGGCCCTGTACTAAGTGAATGTGTCCCTGCCAGGTGGGCGTATCTGTGGATGAGTGTGCATCATGACCCCCACACTAGATCAGTAATGTCATTGTTGTTGTTGTTAAGTGCCGTCAAGTCGGAGTCGACTCATGGCGACCCTCTGGATAGCTATCCTAAATTGTGTTCAGTCTTCAGTCAGGCGGCTCATTGACGACAGACTGGTACCCGTAGCTGCTGTTATTGTAGCGATCCATCTCATTGCTGGCCTTCCTCTTTTGCGTTGACCTTCTATCTTGCCAAGCATGATGTCTTTCTCTAATGATCTCTCTCTTCGCATGATGTGTCCGAAGTATGAAAGTCGAAATCTTGTCATCTGAGCTTCTAAAGAAAGCTTAGGTTTGATCTCCTCTAGTACCGACTTGTTTGTTCTTCGGGCAGTCCATGGTATACACAGTATTCGCCGCCAGCACCATAATTCAAAGGCATCAATTTTCTTCCTGTCTGTCTTTTTCACTGTCCAGCTTTCACATCCATATGATGTTATTGAAAATACCATGGCTTGAACAAGTCGAATCTTTGTATGGAGAGACACATCTCTGCTCTTGAGAATCTTATCTAGGTCTTTCATAGCCATTCTGCCAAGAGCAATGCGTCGTCGGTTGTCTTGACTGCTGGTTGCTTCTTTATTGATAGTTGATCCAAGTAGGTTAAAGTTGTTCACAATTTCAATTTCTTCTCCTTCAACGATGAACCTGTTGATTATGCCAGTTGTCATGATCTTTGTCTTCTTTACATTAAGGTGCAGGCCCATTTTGAGACTATATTCTTTGATTGTGAGAAGCAAATGTTTCAGATCATCTTCGCTTTCAGCCAGTAATGTGGTATCATCAGCATAGCGAAGGTTGTTGATGAGTCTTCCACCAATCTTCACACCTCTGTTGTCTTCATACAGTCCTGCTTCTCTGATGATTTGTTCTGCATATAAATTAAACAGGTAGGGGGAAAGTATGCAGCCTTGTCTTACACCTTTGCTTATTTTAAACCATTCTGTTTCTCCTTGTTCCGTTCGAACTGTTGCTTCTTGATCAATGTACAGATTACGCAAGAGAACGATCAGGTGTTCTGGTATACCCATGCTTCTTAATGTGGCCCAGAGTTTCTCATGGTTTACACAGTCAAAAGCCTTGCTATAGTCGATAAAGCACAAATAGATATCCTTTTGGTATTCTTTAGTCTTTTCAAGGATCCATCTCACATCCGCAATGATGTCTCTCGTTCCTCGCCCTTTCCTGAACCCTGCTTGCACTTCAGGTAGTTCTTGTTCTAGGTATGGCTGTAGTCTCTTTTGAATAATCTTCAGTAGAATCTTGCTGGCATGTGGGATCAGAGCGATTGTGCGATAATTTCCACAGTCAGTTGGATCACCTTTCTTTAGTATTGGTATAAACACAGATCTTTTCCAGTCAGTTGGCCATGATGTTGTCTTCCATATTTCTTGGCAGAGCCTTGTAAGTACGGTAACAGCTGCATCAGATTGCTGCAATACTTCTATGGGAATGCTATCAATGCCTGGTGCTTTGTTCTTTGATAAGGCTTTCAATGCTGCTTCAACTTCTTCTTTCATCACCAATGGTTCCTGATCATAAGGTATAGGTTGAAACGGCTGTTGGTCCACTTGATCTTTATCATATAAAAACTCTGTATATTCCTTCCACCTTTTCTTGATCTTCTCAGCATCATTCAACATAGAACCTTGAGCATCTTGTAACATTCCAATTCGAGGCTGGAACTTTTTCTTTAACTCTCGCAGCTTTAGGAAAGCCGATCTTGTTCTTCCTCTAATAGTTTCTGCTTCTATTTCCTTGCAAGTGTCATTGTAGTACTTTTCCTTGTCCTGTCTTGCTGCACGTTGGAAATCTCTGTTGAGTTCTGCGATTGTCTTTCTTTCTCCTTTTGCTTTAGCTTCTCTGCGTTTCTGTGCAATTTTCAGAGTTTCTTCCGTCATCCATTTTGGCCGTTTTTGCTTTTTCACCTTTTGTAGAGACTTCTCGCTTTCTTCCAGCACAACCTTCTTGATGTCATTCCATAACTCTTCCGGAGCTCTGTCATTTGTATCTAAAGCAGCAAATCGATTTTGCAGGCAGTCTTTAAATTCCAGTGGTATATTCTCAAGGTCATATTTTGGTGCATTCATGAGTGGTTTGCTCTTTTTCAACTTTAGCTTGAGTTTGCATACTAGTAGTTGATGATCTGTACCACAGTCAGCTCCAGGTTTTGTCTTTGTTGATGTTACAGAGCTTTTCCATCGTTGACTTCCACAGATGTAGTCAATTTGATTTTTATACAATCCATTGGGTGAAGTCCATGTGTACAGTCGTCGCTTGTGTTGCTGGAAGAAGGTGTTTGAGATGAATAGATCATTGGTCTTGCAGAATTCTATCAATCTTTCTCCAGCTTCATTTCTGTTGCCAAGTCCATATTTTCCAACTACTTTGCCTTCTTCTTTGTTGCCAACTTTTGCGTTCCAGTCACCCATGACTATCAGGATATCCTGTTTGCATGTTCTGTCAATTTCAGCTTGTACTTGTTCATAGAACTCTTCAATTTCATTCTCTTCTGCAGCTGTTGTTGGGGCATATACTTGAATTATAGTTGTGTTGATAGGCAATCCTCGTAGACGAATAGAGATTAAGCGTTCGCTGACTGCATTGTATTTCATTACAGTTCTTGCAAGTTTCTTCTTTATTATAAATGCAACACCATTTCTTCTTTGTCTTTCATTTCCAGCATAGTAGACCATGTGATCATCTGATGCAAAGTGCCCGATGCCAGTCCATTTCAGTTCGCTGACACCCAACAGATCAAGTTGTACACGTTCCATTTCATTCTTGACCACCTCCAACTTCCCTTGGTTCATGCTTCGTACGTTCCATGTTCCAATGTGTAAGACATCTTTACAGCTTCTGACTCTCATTTCATGCGCAGCTACATCAGCAGTCAGACTTCCCGAGGGCTTTGATCCAACCACATCATAAATGCTGGCTTTACTCTGAAAAGTCTTCAGCTCTTCCCCAGTAGCTAGTTGAGTGCCTTCCGACCTGGGAGTCTCATCTTCCAGCACCATAGCACAATTTGTTTTGTTGTAACTATCCATTGGGTTTTCATGGCAAGATACAGAAGTAGATTGCCGGGCCTTCCTTCCGCGCAGTTTAAGTTTGGTGTTGTTGCCGTTGTCACAGAAATGTGATCCTCCGCCGTCAACACTATCCCATTCTGCTGCTGCCCAGATGGGTGGTTTGTCTTCGTCTGGCACCTCAGCTGATACCTGTCCATCTTGGGAGACCCTGCCAGTAGTTAAACTACCGATAGTTTAGCTCTCAGCATCACTGATGCACTCAAGCCCTCACAGCACGACAAGCTGCAAACCAAGTGAGAGAGTCCAGCAGAACTTGTTGGACGTACAAAACAGACTACCTAAACAGTAATGTCATAGGTAGTCTGTTTTGTACGTCCAACAAGTTCTGCTGGCAAACACCCACTCACAGGGATATAACCCGAAGGTGTCATATAGGGCACCCTAAAAGCCACACCAGAGGGCAAAGGCTAATGTGCACTGTCTGCCAGAGCACCCTATAGGGCGTGTCACAAAGCGCCCCATAGGGCATGTTATAGGGTCCCTGATGAGTCACTGTGAGGAGTCTGCAGTGTGAGGGTTTTGCTGCTGTCAGCACCAATATAAAGCAAGATAACAAAATGCCCCCCAAGGTGTGCAAAATGATCCACTGTGTGCTGAAACCCATGACCTAGGGGCCCCCCCAAGCATGGAAGCAACTATTTGCTCATATTGCCAGTGCAAATAACACAGTCCCAATAATGAGGTGGCCAGCTACCAAGCATGGAAGCAACTATTTGCTCATATTGCCAGTGCAAATAACACAGTCCCAATAATGAGGTGGCCAGCTACTGGAGCAGAACTGTCAAATGACCCAAACACCCACACCAGAACCACAGAAGTTGCACTATGTACATACAAGGGATGCCTGACAAGGAAACAAAGCAAGGTCTCAGCAAACAAGGGCATTTGGCAAACACAATCAAGACCAAGGCCATGATCATTACCAAAAATATAAGGCCCAATAACATCACAGACCCCTTGCAAAAACTGAATGTCACTGGCAAAAGCAAAAGCAAAAACAAACATACTGTGGTTAGTGTGCGCAAGAAAATGCAGATGTCCGTAACACCTGAACCACAACCCCCTGACTGTGCACCGAGGGGCGCCATGTCGTCACCCAAGGTGTCTGCTGGGGTGCTAAGGATATGGGTGTATGCAACAGTACCCATGGTGCACTGCAGATGCACAGCAGCAGTCCCAAGATGACCATAGGAGGGGGTAGGCACCCCCACAGCGCCTGGCCCGGAAGGGAGAAATGAATATGTGTGCCACTGTCATAGAGCAGCAAAAGACAGTAGCCCAACAGTGTGTCCAAGAAGAAGCCTGAAAAGGTGTACCAGTACGGTGTCAAGACAGGTGTCCAAAGCTAACTGCAATATGAGGTACATAGGGATAGGAGAGTGCTGATGGAACCGTGGCCCATAGAACAATATGGCACGGTGCTCCAAAAATGGTATGTTTGCCAAGGTCAGTGTGCCCTAGGGGCTGCAAGGTGTTCCTGGAGGGCCTGCAGGACCTGTGTGGAACAGAGACAGATGTAGTACAAACACCACCTAGAACCCACAGTAAAGACAATGAACAGGCGACAGATGGAGGGCGAGTAGGGAGTTAACGGACCCTCAACCCTGACAGCATCACACGTGTCTGGCAGCAGCGCAGACAAACATGGTGGTAGCAACAGCATCACAGCAAAGGGTGTTGGCACCCTGGAGTACCGGAAAAACAGTGTGTGGCAGGTGAGGAGAATATGTGTCCCCCAGTGGAGGGTGAGGTGGCCAGAAGAGTGAGTCTAAAATGCAGAACAGGCACAGGACCACCAAGCAAAAAGAGATGCTATGCAGACAAGGGTAGCAGGGTAGGATACGGGGCAACAGTCCACAGCAACATACAGGACATCTCACACCACAATGATGCAAATAGATAGACCAAAGGATGGACAGCAAATGTGATTAGGATAATATGAGCGGCCAGAATGTAGAAGCCAAGAAATGAGTGTTACAGCGACCACAGGTACCAGTGCAGGAAAGGCAGAAAAACAGAGGAACAGAAAGAGTGCAAAGATATGACCACTAGGATGGAAAGCACTGCAGAAAAAAAAATGACCACAACAACACCCTGAGGCACACAGAAATGGATGCAGACAGGATCACAGCATGTCAACATCCAAAACCACAGCTGCGTGTCAGGAGATGGAACCACAGAGCGTAGGCAAGATGCAGTACACATGTGGAGGAGGGGTCCACAGCCAACAACACAGTCCACAGGTGGGATGGAAGACACATATGAACAGGTCCACACACACACACAGCAGGAAATATAATGCAGTGTAAACAACATGCAACTGATCAGGGGAGTGACACATGAGGGGTGGAAGGGGATAGGCCAATGGAGGGCCATGTGGATGGGCTGTGGAAAGGGCAATGGACTGAAAGAGGAGCATGTTAATGACCAACAAGATCAGGGATGATGCCTAGGCCAACCAACATCAGCAGCACCAATGCACAGGTAGCCCAGCACATGCACCACTCCAGGAGGAGAACTACAATTAGTCCAGACAATGTGGCACAGGGGCAGCAAACATGCCACACGGACATGAACAGCTCAACCATGGATGGGTGGGCGGAGATGTGATGGGGCTGCACACATGATATGGCCAAGTAAGCAGCAAACAAGGAAGGAAAATACAATTTCCAGGTGTCACCCAAAACATCAAGCACACGAGTGGCAATGAAATGGGGTGACCAAACCCCCAAATATCCAAAACAACGAAGGTGCAAACATCTGTCCCCAAGAGTCAATCACCAGACCCAAGCAGAAAGCATATTCTGCATTCCGGTGCACCATATGACGTGAAGAACGACATGGGGCCTGTGTGGCAGCCAACGTCGCAAGGACACACCCAACCCACGTTGCGACGCCACCCACCTGTTTCTGCCTGTGGAGCCTACACACCCTGACCACCCCCCGCTGGTGCCACCCAAAATCAAAAGCCCTAACTCAGCAGACGTTGCAAACAGACAGTAATATGTGAGGTGGAGGGTCTCACCATGACATGTCCGCACAGTGTATGCACTCACTGTATGCACACCAGACACCATCCCCAGCAAACAAAAGACTCTGGTGAAAGCATGCAGAGTGACAAGGCCACATGCCATGCCAACAGTGACGGTTCAAAAATCACCAACCCATGTACAGCTCATCACCCCCCTACTGCAAAAAATGAAACACCCAAACAGGTCATGGCAGCAACGGCAGGCAAGTCACCGCAGGAACAGTAACAATAGGCCAGCAATGAGTCAGAGAAAAAGGCCTGTGTCCAAAGTGCAGAGGACTATCTCCCTGTGTCACCAACATCCAGGAACACGCTCACATGGGTGCTGTGGCCAAGCACATATGGATGACGGGATCACCAGATGCAGTGGAGCACATGTGTCAACATTGTTGTCAGTGTCCTGTGTGAAAAGATGCAGATATCAGGTAAGGGAATGGCACACCCACCCATGACCCCTGGAGGACAGAAAGGAGACACACACATAAAAACAGCAACACACAGAATGCATAGATAGCACAGTGCACATGGACCACTGCAGGAGATGTCCCTGAAGACCAGGACACCATCCCAATATGTTCATGTAAATGCACATGACATGCATACACCCCAGGGGTCCAGAGCATGTGCAGCAGTGGTGGCACACAGAGATAACAACGAAGGACATCCTGATAGCAATAGGCAAAATGCAGCATCAGCACGTGGTGTATGTCCCAGAGGATGGAAGGTGAGGCCCACCTGAAAGGTACACCAGTGACCTGACTGGGAATGTCCGTGTCAGGCAAGAGCACAAAGAGCCCCAATATCAGATGCAGACACCAATGGACGGCGAACATCACCACGTCTGCATGGGTAGCTGTGAGAGGAACATGTCCACGGTGCATTGTGTTTTGCGGAAACACAATGTTGATGTACATTGGATCACCAGCAAAACTGTGACACATCTGAGAAAAATATATGACACATGTACACAATGTACATTAGCCCACAAGCAGAAGGTAACAGAGGGATGAGGGAACATAATTGGAGAGGTGGCCAAACACATCCCTACAACACAGATAGGCAGGGTAGCGCATACTGAATGGTCATGTAGACAGGTCAATCAGAAACAGTAACATACACTGTGTGATAAGGTACGCATGCCAGAAGGTTCAGATGGCAGGACCCCCAACACTGAACGACAAATGGAGACACACAGCACAGTACATGCATGAGTGGCACAAATCTGTCAAATGACTCAATGGCAGTAGCTGTTCAACATACCCTCCAACAATATAATGTCCTGTGCCCGAGTACACACACAGCCTCACAATATGTGTCTAAGATACACCATGAAGACTCCCAAGATGTGAACAGGTAATGGCCACATGTGTGACAGATGGAAGCTAAGGGTGATGGAGCAGTGGTCCAAAGACATGTGCATCACCATAGGAGCAGTGGAGAGAAAACAACATATATGTGTCTAGCCATGACGACAGCAATGCAATCCTCACTATCTGCCAACTCACCCAAGTCAACAGGAATGGTGCATATATGAACACACACTCCCCACATGCAGCACAGCTTCAGGCAGCATAGTAAGGCAATCCGGGTGGGCCTGGAACACAGAAGCTCATCCTGTGGAGCCAAGAACAGGACAGAGATATGGAGACATGAGATGGCAGTACTGCACAATCCTCACACCACCTAACACATGGCTAACCCAGAGACACGTCCCCAGCACACCCATAACTTACAGGAAAAGATCTCCTCGATCATATGTTGCCTGGCTGCCATCCCCGCACGTGTGTCACCATGGCCAGGTGCAGGAGGGCACACAGGATCCACCCCGAGATCCTCATTAATATCGACTGGAACATTGTGCCTGAGAGCAATGTTGTGGAGGATGCAACAGGCTATGATGATCCTTGCCACAGTCAGCGGTCCGTACTGTAAGGCCCCGCCAGTCCTATCCAGACACCTGAAGCGACTTTTGAGAACGCCAAAGGTGCGCTCAATCACTGAGCGACTGGAGGCATGGGCCTCATTGCTCTGTATCTCTGCACCTGGCCGAGGGAGACGCACAGGGGTAAGCAGCCAGGTGCAACACCCATATCCTGCATCACCTGCAGAAAATAATGGTGCAAAGTTACATGCGTGCTGAGCCACCAATGGAATGACAGACGTAGCAATACAGAACTGGACAGCCGAGAGGCCATGCACACAGATATGAGGCAAAAGCAGTGCACACAGTGGTAGTGCATCAGAGGCTGTCGAGCCCAGAGGCAAATGACCATGACATGCCGATAGGGGCAGTGCACACCCATGTAACCGTGTCACAGGACATGTGCCAAAAGTGTGGCGAAAAAGAGCAGTGGTGTGAGCTGTGAGGCAAGATGTCGGACATTGGCAAATAACACCCGGGGGTACAGGGATGCACAGGTGTGCAAGTAGGTGGCTGGCCTGATCTGGCACATACACAGCATAAGCCACTGGGATACATTGTGGGGGTGGTGTGGGGGAAGCAACAGGCGGTGGTGGCAGGGGACCCCGAAGAAGGTGGCCAGACATGCAGCAGACATGTGTCATAGCTGAAGCGCCCACAGCACATCTCACGTGTAGCCCATAGCATGCCCAGAGAGAGAAGGTTGCGTATACAGAATGACCACCACGAGGATGGGTCTATGCCCCCCCCCCCCGAGGGTGGCACACTTACAACCATGCAACATATGGGCTGCCCAAGTGACTGACCCCACTGGGAGACATGTGTACAACTGCCAGTGCAGTATGCCCGTGCCCAGATGTGGAGGCCATGGGCATGTTGCATGTGTAGTTCACAGGCATGGAGGGGACACATCATATGCAGCACGGGTGCCCCTGGACACAGTAGCTCAGAATAAAAAAGGGCAAGGCCACGGAAAAAATGACACCACATGGCCGCTGGGACACACATGTGAGAGCAAACAAACACACATGGTAGACAGAGAGATGGGTGTCATTGAACATATGTCTGTGACCAAGACACCAGTGACACGGCATGAGGTAGTGAGCCACACCCAATAGTCTGCACCCAGAAATAACACCGCAATGTCAGGCATGCAGTGGACAATGGTGACAATGCTGTATAGACACCCACCTACAGTAGGTGCATGTCATACACGTTGAATACCCACCCAGCAGGACGTAGTCCTCATATTGACCAGCCTCAAACTGGCCAAACACTGCCGAGTTCTACAGGATATAGGAGTCATGGGCAGACCCTGGAAACCGCGGAACCACATTCAGGATACGCATACTTGCATCACAAACAACCTGCACATTGAGGGAATGGAAGTGTTTGCGGTTGCGGTACACAACCTCCCTGTCGCGTGGCGGGACAAGGGCAACATGTGTGCAATCTATAGCACCCATCACGTGTGGTATCCCAGCAATCCTATGGAATGCCTGTGCCAGGGCCGCCCAATGTTGCCTCCCGTTGGGAATTGCAATGTAATTCCCAACCCGGCTGACCATGGCACGCAGTACCTGGTAGAGACAGAGGGAGAAGGTGGGCCTACTCATCCCACCCACTGCTGCCACCGAGGATTGGAAACAGCCAGAGGCAAAGAAATGTAGGGCAGCCAGGAGCTTGGTCATACCCGGTATAGCATGTGACCGGGCAGTCAGGGGCTCAAGGTCAGGTCTGAGTTCCTGATAGAGCTCCCTAATGGCCCCTGTGTCCAGCCGGTAGAGGGAGAATACCTGGCCCTCTCTCAGGTCCTGGAGCAAGACCCTGGGCCTGTAGAGACGCCCAAGGCGGGGTTGTGCTACAGCACGCCTACGGCGCCGTTGGTCACCCACACCCGCCTGTGCAGGCCCCACAGCTGCAGGCCTGAGTTGCAGTGGCATTGCACCCATGCCCAGGGCCGCAGCCCCAGGAACAACATCTCCCTCCTCTGGAAAAAGCAGGCCCGCCAGTTCGACCAATGCAACCACTGCACCACCTGCATGCGCAGTCTGAGCCATGATAGACACAGGTTGGAGGATAGCTGGGTTAGAAATAGTGGTGTGGGTGGGGATGGACATCACATGATCGCCACACACCTGGTGGAATAGAAGGATCCAGAATACAGCAAACATAAAAGTTACCTGTTTGAAATGGCACCGCGCGCTGTGTCGTGTGTTCCCATAATGCACCCGCGGCCAATCATCTACGTTTCACAATCATGTACATAAGTCCCAGAGATGTCGCAGGGTGTACAGAAACTGCATATCACACTAGAAACCACACCCAGATGCCAATATAGGAGTGACATACAACGCATATGCCCATGATCAGGGAACAGAAGAGGCGGTGCAATGCGCGTAACGAAGCGTGCAACGTCTGAGTGATGTCACGTATGCGTCACGTAGTGCTGCAGCATCCAGCGCTACTACTAAGGTGCAGATAAACAGCAATATATCAAACATGGTAATATGTGCACCAGCATTACACACAACAAAACTGTTATAAAGGGACGTGTAAGAGGGATCCCTGAAATGGCACCTACTGCCTACAGGAACACATATGATGTCACTTCCTGTGCGTCGCAATGCGTGTCGCGGTGCACGTGGTTCTGCGCATGGTGGCGCGCGTAGCCAACGCCCTGTGACCCACACCCCATGAAAACCTATATGTATGATTGGCTGTGTATGGCAAACCCACGAGCACAACCATACGCGACAGTATGGAATGCAGGGAGGCAGAGGAGCAGGAGCATCCAGTGGATCAGCCCACCCACCCATCAGCACAAACCATATCTGGCCAGGATGAGGTGCCAGGCCCATCTGGGGTTCAGCAAGCTCCAGGTCCACATACAAGTGTAGCTGGGAGACCACGCCAGCCCAGGGTCCCCGTCCCAGCAGAGATACGTTGGAAGGCCATATGCTTCAGCCAGCAGCAAAATGATCTCCTGCTGGCAAACATCTTGGAGAGATATGACCTCCTGTTTGGGCGCCAGAGCTCAACACTCACTATAGCTACGCACACCAGGGCATGGTGTGAGGTCCAGACAGCGGTGGCAGCAGCAGGGGGACCACACCGCGACATAGAGAACTTGCGAAAACGCTATTGTGACATCAAAAGAAACATAAGGACTGAGCTTGTGAGGGAGAGACGTGGGGCCCAAGGCACTGGAGGGGGTCCAGCTCAGGTGGAAAACCTCTCAGACCTGGAACGACGCCTGGCCGAGAGACTCGGGCCCATATATGTACATGGCCTACCCGCTGCATTGGACACAGCGCACCCACAAGCAGGTAAGGGGGGAGTGTGGACCAACTGTGGAATATAGCACAGACACATGGTGTGCACCACAACAGAGGGGGGGGCAGTACGTGGCTGTTTGGGAATTGGGGGGCAAATGAGACACAGAGGCAACATCCATTCAAGAGCCATGGTGGGGGGCCTGTCTATGGGTGGCAGTGGGTGGAAAAATTAAGTGAATGGGAGACTGTGCAGGGGTGGCAGACCCACAGTGACAGCAGAGGGTGTCGACATGTTGCATGGCTCACGTCGCAGGGCTGGCAGGGGCACTAGGGCCACACGGGTAAGAAGATGGCCAACCGTAAGGCACACTGCACCTGCTTAGGACATGCTGGGTGGTGGCAGGATGAGGGTGGTGATGGCCTTGCATGGGGTGTGCGTCAGCACCCAGGGGTGTGGGAGGCCTGGGGAAGCAGGGCACAGGGGACACTTGCATGGGGAGTGCACAAACGTAGTGGGCTGCCACTAGAGCCATGGCCCAGACACACGTGGATCAACAACCCACAGATGCCTGAGGGGGTATGTGACGGGGTAGGCAGGCAGCGAGACCCCCATCTGACGTATGTAACCCTGTGGCACCCAGGTGATGTCAGCGCCATCGACGCAGAGGAGGAGCCACAGGGCGTGCCAACCGTGGGACCATCAAGCCCAGTGGACACTGATTCTGAGGTGGCCCATGTGGGAGATGAGAGGCAGGCTGCACCCCTGGGGGATGGGGACATGCAGGTCCCACGAACAGCAGACGGGGACTCAACACCCACCACTGCAGGCACTGGGGACGGGCCTGCGGATGAGGCGGCGCAACACCGCAACGAGGCACTGGCTGCTGTGGCCGATGTCATCGGGGAGATGCAGGCCCACTCAGCAGCAGCCCATAGAGATGCAGAGGGTGAGTGTCCTAATCTGCTATGGTTGATATGCCTCCGAACAATTGTTGCTTTTTCCCCCATCTCACATTGTACTATGGCCTCTCCCCACAGGTATACGGCATGTACTGCATTCGGTGGCCCGGACCCAGTGGCGCCAACTGCGGCTGACAAGGCGCCTGCAGCGGACCATGTCTGGGGTCCTTGCTCATGTCGACTGCATGGCCACGGCGTGTGAGAGGATGGCTGACGCCCAGGAGTGGATAGCAGCAGGCAGGGGGGCAGTCACTGTCCATCTGCAGCAGCCACAGGCAACACCACCACATACACCTGCAGCAGCAACAGCACCGGCAGCAGGGGGGCGACAACCACCAAGGGTTGGGCGGGGACGCCCAAGGGGTGGCAGGGGGAGGGGAAAATAAAGGGCTACACAGGTGGCCAGTGAAGGTGACATGTGTTTCTTGTCTCATTTGTGGCACAACAATCACACCCCCCCACCCCACCCCCTGGCCCGTGACCAGGGCACGGCACGGTGCCACTGATGTCATTAGCCATTGCCCCCCCCCCTTCAGCCATGTCCACCATGGGTACGCAGCCAATCCCATAGGCTGCAATGCTGGACCATCACTCCCATGTCGTGGTGGCTTGCATTGTGTCGTGGGTGCTCATGGACCCCGTGGGCCAATACCCTGTGGAGCCCTCACCCACCATTAGTCTCTGTGTTGGTGTAGGTGCACTGTATGTCCTGCATGGGGAGCCACATTGGCTGCTCCCAGCACGCTAAACCAGAACAGTATGTGCACTGCACATGTCACGTACTCCGGTTCACATGCTCCCACAGACATCCACCTTGGCGCAACCGTGACACATGTCCACTGTGGCCCCCTGAGCACAGCCTTGCAGCTTCCAACACCTTAGGGTGACCCCCCGGTAAGGGCTACCCATCACCCTGCCGCAATATAACCTACACCCCCTTGCCACCCATCAGGCACATCCCAATAACACATTTGCCTCCATAAGCTACATCCATTAACTGTCACCTGTCGCACCATCCACACTGCGCTCCTCACCATCCACAGCCACGCCACACTGTGCCACCCCTCTGGGCATTATCCCGCTAAGCCCCTGTCCCCACCCTCTGCTGTGCCCACCCCCCAACCCCCACACCCCTGTGTGTGCCACCACCGATGGCCCAATGCACTCCACTGACAGTATGCTCTTGCACCCCCTAGGGCCAGCCATTACACCCATAACAGCATACAGCAAGGTGGTCATACGTCTCCCAGCGGATCATTGGACCATCCTGTACCATCCCCCTTTCCCACCCTGCATGCTGGTATACGTGCTTGCCATCTAGCCAGCTGTTGCCGGGCCCTACACAGTCACAGCTCACAACACCACTCACTCCCCCCCCCTCAGGCACCAGCTTTAGCAACTCCTGAGGTGCACCCTCTGTGTTTCCACCCTAACCCCACCGCTACGCATACACCTCAGCCGTCCTGCCTTTGCCACCACAGGCCAACACTATGGGGTCATGCTGGATAGGATACACAGGCCGTCCACCCTCCCCTGCCATATGTCCCATTGTCACTCTGTGCTGCATGCCCCGCACCTTCCAACACATATGCTGTTGCACGTCACTCATGCACGCCACTCTCCACCCTTCTCGCAGCAACGTAGCTGTGACATGTCTGTGGAGGTGCTTTCACCGCAGCCCTTACCTGTTCCATGTCCTCCCTCGCCTCTCAGAGTGAACACTGACACACCCATCACTCGCACAGCACTGTCACCTAGCAATGAGGGACATCTGACCACCAGGTTCATATATGGAACGTCGAACATTTAAAACATATTTATATTTATAACATATTTACAACATATGAACTGGGACACACATAGTCCAACATTGTTACATAGTATATGATGGCAGATAAAGACCAGCATGGTCCAACTACGCCTCCTAGCCACACAGCATTGGGCACTCCCATCCCTGTGGACGTTGTGATGGAGAGGCAAATGCATGGTCCGTCACAGGGAGGGTGTGTCATGTGTGTCCACACACTACACACCCTGGGGACCCCTGTCGAATGGTGGCTGACCGGGTGCGGCACCAACAAGGCGCTCATCGCGCTCACGCAGACGGTCAGCCACCATGGACAGGGTCGCCAGCACCTGCCCCTGGATTAGGGCGAACTTCCTCTGGGCTTGTGCCTGGGCACATACAGCTGCAGCCAGGCGCAGACCGCACATGCAGCCGCACAGACACACATCTCCCCGTGTCTGTGTGGCTGCATGCACGGCAGACCTGCCTGCGGCAATGTGTGGCAGACACACGTCCAAAGGGCGTGCTTCGCCATGATCATGGGGCAGGTGGCTGGTGACCCCATTGCCCTGTGGCGGAGCGTGCCATTGGGGACCTGTCCCCCCCCACCCATGCTGTACAGCCCCTCCCGCCCCCCTGCCTCCACCATCCTCCCCACATCCCTTTCCCCCTCCTCCCCCACCTCCCCCTCCCTTTCCCTGCCACCCACATCCTCCCTCTCCCCTCCCCTTTCACCCACATCCCCCCCATTTCCCCGATCCTCCAACTCCGCCGCATCACTCTCCATGTGATCCGCATCCTCCCCATCCCCTCCCATATGCCCATCATCCTCCTCGTCCCCCTCCTCTCCCTCGTTGGGGCGTGGGGATGCACCCACGTGCCCTCCATCGCCATCCTCGGGTGGCCCTTCTAGTCCGCCGCCCTGCAGGCCCACGTTGTCATTGTCCTCCTCCCGGGCCGCAGCAACATCCGGGTCCTCCGGCCTCGCTGGCTCAATGGATGCACGTGCATCAGCTGTGGGAGAGGTAACACATATCATCCCCTGGGTAGACATCATATTCCGCAGTCACAGTGGTCCTGTGGTTCCACCACTCGGTGCCCTACAGGGCCATGTCCCAGTACTCACCATTCTGCTGCGCCATCCGTTCACGCTGCACCCTGGCCACAAATCTCGGGTAGCGTGCCCTTAGCTCCCTCGCCTTTTTGCGCAGGTCCTCCACCTGTAGGGGTGACACCAAACATTGACCTTAGTTACCGCAGGGATACGTTGGGGTCCCCTGCCTCAGCAGCTAACTCTCTCTCTTCATACAACAAGAGCCTGCCCCTATTGGGTGAGACACTCATGCCACATGCTTTCACAGGGGACAGCCCCATGTGTGGCCCACGCACACGCCTCTCAGGTCTGTACCCCATGTGCCCTGTATGTGCACCCCAGCGTACATGACACAACACAGCTCTGTGTGCCACCTACACACATCTGCCAGTGCCAATCAGCCACTGTTGGGGTGGGAGGGTGTCACCTGAAGTGCTCCCTGCAACATCTTAGGGCTGTGGTTTGTGTTTTGTAATCACAAACAGGACCTGTTTCCAAGGCACCAGGGAACCATCTCTTGGGGCCTGCAGCATCCCAGGGCTGTGGTTTGTCTTTTGTGATCACAAACAGGGCTTGTTTACAAGGCACCAGGATGGTGCAGGGAACCCTCTCTTGGGGCCTGCAGCATCCCAGGGCTGTGGTTTGTCTTTTGTGATCACAAACAGGGCCTGTTTCCAAGGCACCAGGATGGTGCAGGGAACCCTCTCTTGGGGCCTGCAGCATCCCAGGGCTGTGGTTTGTCTTTTGTGATCACACAAAGAACCAGTTGACATTGGACAGGGATGGGGAGGGGTGCCCTCATTTGGGGCCTGCAGCATCTTAGAGCTGTGGTTTGTCTTTTGTGATCACACAAAGAACCAGCTGACATTGGACAGGGATGGGGAGGGGTGCCCTCATTTGGGGCCTGCAGCATCCCAGGGCTGTGGTTTGTCTTTTGTGATCACACAAAGAACCAGTTGACATTGGACAGGGATGGGGAGGGGTGCCCTCATTTGGGGCCTGCAGCATCTTAGAGCTGTGGTTTGTCTTTTGTGATCACACAAAGAACCAGCTGACATTGGACAGGGATGGGGAAGGGGTGCCCTCATTTGGGGCCTGCAGCATCCCAGGGCTGTGGTTTGTCTTTTGTGATCACACAAAGAACCAGTTGACATTGGACAGGGATGGGGAGGGGTGCCCTCATTTGGGGCCTGCAGCATCCCAGGGCTGTGGTTTGTCTTTTGTGATCACAAACAGGGCCTGTTTCCAAGGCACCAGGATGGTGCACGGAACCCTCTCTTGGGGTCTGCAGCATCCCAGGGCTGTGGTTTGTCTTTTGTGATCACAAACAGGGCCTGTTTCCAAGGCACCAGGATGGTGCAGGGAACCCTCTCTTGGGGCCTGCAGCATCCCAGGGCTGTGGTTTGTCTTTTGTGATCACAAACAGGACCTGTTTCCAAGGCACCAGGATGGTGCAGGGAACCCTCTCTTGGGGCCTGCAGCATCCCAGGGCTGTGGTTTGTCTTTTGTGATCACACAAAGAACCAGTTGACATTGGACAGGGATGGGTAGGTGTGCCCTCATTTGGGGCCTGCAGCATCTTAGAGCTGTGGTTTGTCTTTTGTGATCACACAAAGAACCAGCTGACATTGGACAGGGATGGGGAGGGGTGCCCTCATTTGGGACCTGCAGCATCCCAGAGCTGTGGTTTGTCTTTTGTGATCACAAACAGGGCCTGTTTCCAAGGCACCAGGATGGTGCAGGGAACCCTCTCTTGGGGCCTGCAGCATCCCAGGGCTGTGGTTTGTCTTTTGTGATCACAAACAGGGCCTGTTTCCAAGGCACCAGGATGGTGCAGGGAACCCTCTCTTGGGGCCTGCAGCATCCCAGGGCTGTGGTTTGTCTTTTGTGATCACACAAAGAACCAGTTGACATTGGACAGGGATGGGGAGGGGTGCCCTCATTTGGGGCCTGCAGCATCCCAGGGCTGTGGTTTGTCTTTTGTGATCACACAAAGAACCAGTTGACATTGGACAGGGATGGGGAGGGGTGCCCTCATTTGGGGCCTGCAGCATCCCAGGGCTGTGGTTTGTCTTTTGTGATCACAAACAGGGCCTGTTTCCAAGGCACCAGGATGGTGCACGGAACCCTCTCTTGGGGTCTGCAGCATCCCAGGGCTGTGGTTTGTCTTTTGTGATCACAAACAGGGCCTGTTTCCAAGGCACCAGGATGGTGCAGGGAACCCTCTCTTGGGGCCTGCAGCATCCCAGGGCTGTGGTTTGTCTTTTGTGATCACAAACAGGACCTGTTTCCAAGGCACCAGGATGGTGCAGGGAACCCTCTCTTGGGGCCTGCAGCATCCCAGGGCTGTGGTTTGTCTTTTGTGATCACACAAAGAACCAGTTGACATTGGACAGGGATGGGTAGGTGTGCCCTCATTTGGGGCCTGCAGCATCTTAGAGCTGTGGTTTGTCTTTTGTGATCACACAAAGAACCAGCTGACATTGGACAGGGATGGGGAGGGGTGCCCTCATTTGGGACCTGCAGCATCCCAGAGCTGTGGTTTGTCTTTTGTGATCACAAACAGGGCCTGTTTCCAAGGCACCAGGATGGTGCAGGGAACCCTCTCTTGGGGCCTGCAGCATCCCAGGGCTGTGGTTTGTCTTTTGTGATCACAAACAGGGCCTGTTTCCAAGGCACCAGGATGGTGCAGGGAACCCTCTCTTGGGGCCTGCAGCATCCCAGGGCTGTGGTTTGTCTTTTGTGATCACACAAAGAACCAGTTGACATTGGACAGGGATGGGGAGGGGTGCGCTCATTTGGGGCCTGCAGCATCCCAGGGCTGTGGTTTGTCTTTTGTGATCACACAAAGAACCAGTTGACATTGGACAGGGATGGGGAGGGGTGCCCTCATTTGGGGCTTGCAGCATTCCAGGGCTGTGGTTTGTCTTTTGTGATCACAAACAGGGCCTGTTTCCAAGGCACCAGGATGGTGCAGGGAACCCTCTCTTGGGGCCTGCAGCATCCCAGGGCTGTGGTTTGTCTTTTGTGATCACAAACAGAGCCTGTTTCCAAGGCACCAGGATGGTGCAGGGAACCCTCTCTTGGGGCCTGCAGCATCCCAGGGCTGTGGTTTGTCTTTTGTGATCACAAACAGGACCTGTTTCCAAGGCACCAGGATGGTGCAGGGAACCCTCTCTTGGGGCCTGCAGCATCCCAGGGCTGTGGTTTGTCTTTTGTGATCACAAACAGGGCCTGTTTCCAAGGCACCAGGATGGTGCGGGGAACCCTCTCTTGGGGCCTGCAGCATCCCAGGGCTGTGTTTTTTCTTTTGTGAGCACACAAAGAACCAGCTGACATTGGACAGGGTTGGGGAGGGGTGCCCTCATTTGGGGCCTGCAGCATCTTAGAGCTGTGGTTTGTCTTTTGTGATCACACAAAGACCCAGCTGATATTGGACAGTGATGGGGAGGGGAGCCCTCATTTGGGGCCTGCAGCATCGGCGGATGTATTTTGTACTTGTGTTGGTTGACAGGGGCATGGTGCAGACCCCTCTTTGCCTGTTGGGCTGAGAGGTGGGACTGGGTTTTCCTGTGGATGGAGGACATCCCTGGCCTGCAAAGGCGCCCCATACCATACCAATGTGGTCTGTGGTGCACTCCTGCCATGGTTGCAGCTACCCCCTTGGGGCTGGGGGTTCTTTTTCTCGGGTGTGTGGCAGACTTTGCTACCCGCCGGATGTGACAGCACCTGCTATTCCCTGGCAATGCATATTTTCTTTGTGCTTTGGTTACTGGGTGTTTTTTGTTTAGCCTCATCATCTTGGGTACCTGTCCCCATGGACTTACCTCACGTGGGTAGTCAGAGCTCCTGTTGTATCTATGGGCCAGGCGCTCCCAGGCCCTCCTGACCCTTCCAAGGTTCTGCCTCCTGGATGAGCCCGGAAAGAGCCGCTGCTGGTGGAGGCAGAACAACTCTGTCAGGAGATATAGATCTCCCTAGCTGAATGCTGGCTTCCTGGACATGGCTGCCATTTGTTCCGACTGTGTCAGTGATGCGTAGAAACGTGCATTGCTGGGGGCGTAGCCACGTGCATTGCTGGGGGCGTAACCACGCACAGAGCTACATGCGCATGTCATGGCGCTTGAATACGTGCGTTACTGCGGGCGTAACTACGTGCGTTGCTGCGGGCATGAATATGTGCGGTGTTTACGGCGTGTGGTGCGTTACTACGTGCGTTGGTTTTGTTCTGGGCACTGTACATTTACATATCCCTGGGGGAATATTGCACCTGGCATTGGTACTACTATCTCTGATTGTGTTGGACTATTACCAATGGGAGCCTGTGGGCATGATCTGCACGTTACAAACCCCACTTCCTCATACCTCTGCTACATTTTGCAGCATCAGCATCATGTTTCATACCACCTTTTGCTGCACACACCTCACATCAGGGTCCATTCACATTCCATTGGGCAGATATGTCCTCCAGGTGGGGATGTCTCACGCATTTGTAATGCCCCTTCTGTTTAAAGGGATTGTGGAGGGTGTGTGGTCAGAACAGCACAGACAGAGTCCCTGATTGTCTCTACGTCTGGGTGTTATGGGAGGCTATGGGGTGCTTGTGTGTATTGGACAGAGGTACCTCATTGCACCACACAGTCCATCTGCAGGGATTCACAGGGTTGGATTGGAGCTGTCACGCCCATGATGCACTGCACATGCAAATCAGCTGTGTTTAGATGGTCTTATGTTGTGGGTTCCCCCCCCCCCCATCTCCTCAGGCTGATGGTGGTCCTGACCATGTGCAACTCCACAGCAGCTCGCCATAGTAGGGGGAACAGACCATGTGTGGCACTGCTACAGTGTATCCACAGACAGTCACCTTGTGCGGGTACTGTGACCACCGTGAGTTTGAGGTGGGGTGGCCAGCAACAGGTCCACAGCACCTTTCATGACTGACACACCCCAGGTACCCATCAGTGTGGTCTCTGTAGTTCCATTTGACGCACCGTGGTTACACCGGTGACCTGCTGCATGTCTCGCTCATGTGCACCTGCAGTAATGCATATATGGTGTTGCTGGCAACAGTACCGGCGGAAGGGGGGGGGAACAGGGGGAGGAGACTTAGGCGACACCACACAACCCCCCCCCCCCTACGGGGCTCATGGTGCAGGACAGGTCCTCCTCGCTGCAGTGGTAGCTGTAGGGGGGCCCATCATCCCCCGTCCTGTTGGGGAACAGACCGAGCGCTACACATCCATTGGGCAATAGTTGACAGGCTTGGGACTGCCCAGATACCCCACAACAGTTTCTGACACTCTTCAGCAGCATACCTTCAGCCGCTGCACACTGCGAGGTGTTCCAGCACGACACATACTAGCTGCAGACAATCCAGCAGGTAGTCCAGGGTGCATGGTCCTGAATGGGATGTAGGCACCCAGAACAGGGGTGTCAGCATACACACCAAGCAGATAGGTTAGTGATTGGGCCCCACACAGGGACCCATCAATATCACATGTGAGAACTGCCATAGCGCACTATGGGGGAACCTAGCCCTGCAGTGATCACTGCTCATTCAGGGTGAGTGTGACCTCCCAGCTGGACATGCTATGGCCACCCTATTTGTGCAAGTGGTGGCCAGACACTAAAGTGTCTGCGTCATTGCCCTATGCCTTATGCTGATGCAGCCAGGTTGGCCACCCTCTATGGCCTATTCCCAGGGTACCTTGCTCCTCATTATGCACATTGGCAGGCCTATACTGGCAACAGTGCTGGCACTGAGGGCTGTTTGCCAACACAGCACACTTGATAGTGGGGCACACACTCCCCACACCTATGCCAGCATTGTGTAGCTCTGGGGGTGTTGGACAGCCCTGCCCACAACAGTGGTCCGGGGCACAGTGCACATATGCTTAGGGTACGCACAACTGTAGGTGTCACTGCACAGGTTGGTAAACACTGACAGACAAGGAACCTGTAGCACACTCCACAGACATCAGAGAGGTTGCTATGCTGCAGCTCACTGGGGGAAAACATGTACTTAGGCTATGAATTGCTATCTGCCAGTGGTCATAGCAACCTTTTGTGGGGTGTGGACCATATTCCGACGTGTATGGTGGCATTACTATGGTATGCAGGTGCTAGTATTGGGAGATGCACGCAGAGCACAATGTCCTGACTCCCAAAGGTGGCTTTGGCTGTTGGGCCTGTGGATGCGGGTGTGGATGCCCCTATTGGCTGCTGCTTTACGCCAGGGTATCCCAACTCCAGTCCTGGTGTGCCATACACTGTTCAGGTTTTCATGCTGTCCCTCATGGCAGGTGTGATACAATAGACTATAGAGAGCCTGTAGGGGCTAGTAAAAAGGAAGAGCTTACCTTAAACTTGGCTGGACGTGAAGACTCAGCATGTGTGAAGGCAGCTGAGCAGCCAGTGCCGTCAGCACAAGTAAAGCAGAAAGGGTTTAAAATGAAGTTTCCCTTCTCTAGTAATGACGCAGGTAGAATTAGAGAATCTCATCAGGAGCACCTGTCCTCAGAATCTGACGTAACGTGCAGAGAGGAGAGATATATAAGTTCCTGGTCTGAACCAGGAAGTGGTCAGAAGGAGCAGAGAGGTCAGAAGGAGCAGAGAGGTCAGAGAAGGCAGAGCAGTGGAGCAGCTGGTCTCTGGAACGACAGTCCTAGGAAGGATTTCCACACAAACAGGAAGTGGGGCAGAGTCTCTGAGGGATTGCATGAGCCACGGAGGAACCTAGCTCAAGCTGAAGGAACTGTGCCAGGAGAGAGGAAGCTCAAAGCTAACTTCAAAGCCTGCAGTAAGGTAACAAGTTTGAAACCTTATCTGTATAGAGAAGAGGCTAGAAGTTTTAATGAGCACAACCCTGAACAGTCTTATAACTCAGACAGATACTCAGACTTCCTACTAAGAAAGCCAAGAGAGGCAAACCAGAAAGAGACATTACCTGTACCAGATTTCTGTATCCCTGGCTGGGATAAACACCTTGGAAGGAAAGGGGTTTATCAGCCACAAGAGAACAAGCCATGCTCCAGCACATGTAAGGAATGTGACACGGAGAGTATTGGGAGTGGTCCAGGCTTAATGCAGTGGGAGAGTGATAACATTTGCACAGACCCTGAGCCAATGGACTGTACGATTTGTCTATCAGATGACATAACCTCTTTGTGTTGAACTTCAGCCAATGTGACCTTGTGAGAGAAACAAGGAAAGAAGAAAAGCTGTTCTAGCTGTTTTCGTTTAGTTGCTGTTTTGTTCTGTGTGTTTTTGCAAGGAATATTATCTGTCCGGGAAAGGGAATAAAACCCTAATTTTGCTTTAACCACTTGACTGACTGACTCTGTTTAAAGGAGAGCACCAGTTAGTAAAAACCACAATACCCTAGGCAGTGGCCTATTGGGTCTACGGAGGCTCTACCCAGGGTCGCCGTGACAAATGGCGTAGTTGTGGTGGATTTTTGTTCCAGAAGCAAGCCCACCAGGACATTGCACAGCTCAACGGAGGGAGCGGACGTTGCCACGCCCAGAAGGATCCAGAAGTAACCGGAGTGGACTACAGAAAAGGCCAAGCACCTTCTCAAAGCGAGATCCTCCACCTGGCTCAGGTAAAAGGGTATATGGGCACAGGCTGGAGAGGATTCAAAGTGAGAAGGAACTGCTTTTGAAAAAAAAAAAAGAGGAAAAGTTTTTTTTCCAGTGGTACCGCACTTGGTGGTTGTTTGTGCTTTGTTTTACAGATTCTGAAAGCCGCAAGATGGACGTCCAGGAGGTTCTACGCTGGATGAGCCTCCAATTTGATAAGCAACGGGAGCTGGCCCAGCAGAGTCAGGAGCAGGCCATGGCTGCCCTGCAAGTGCAGCAAAAACCCTTGATGGACTTGGTGCAGACACTGTTGGAAGAACCACGAAAGAAGACAACACCAGAAGACTTCAGTGGGGTAGGCCCACAACAATGTGGGATATGGACATTTGGTCAAATGACCAATAAAGACAATTTTGATGACTTTGTAGAGTCGTTCGAGAGGGTAGCTCTCCACGCACACTGGCCTAAGGAGCAGTGGGCGGTTAGACTCGCCGCCTCCTTAACAGGAGAAGCTCTATCGGCGTACCGAGCAATGCCTGCCGCTTTGGCAGCTGAATATGAGGAAATCAAAAGAGCAGTGCGGGACAGGCTAGGCCTGACACCGGCTGTATACAGAAGAATGCTCAGGTCCACTAAATTACAGACAGGTGAAACACCGAAAGCACTGTGCCATAGGGTGCGCAGTTTAGTTTTAAAGTGGTTGGAACCTGAGGGTAAAACTGTGGATAGCCTGATTGATATGATTGTACTGGAACAGTATTGTGAGGCAGTTCCATTAGAGGTAAAAACCTTTTTAACCTTACAAGACTGCACAACCTCCATAAAGGCAGCGCAATTGACGGAACGGTTTCTTGAAGCCGAGATGGCCAAAAAGACACCAGGAAGCGCTGAGTGGAGGCTGGGGTTAACCAGTCCTGTAAAGTTAAATAAAGGACCTCAAATGGACATGCGATGCATACAGGAATGTTTACCTAAGAGAAATGATAAAAGTGTTTTTGTGAAATGCTTTAAGTGCGGAAGGATAGGGCATGAGAAGAAGGATTGCCTAGACCGCACAGCCCTAATAACGAAAGGTAATGAGCATGTACAGCAGGGATTCCGCATCGAGGTGGAGGTGCAAGGAGTCCCTGCCATAGCCTTACTGGACTCGGGGGCCGATCAAAGTATGGTCTCCCGTAAGTTTTGGGAAATCATACAGGCCCGAAATGATTTTCCCCCGAGTCAGCAAGATGGCAAAGCTAGCATAAAATGTGTGCATGGAGCGACAAGCCAATATTCCCTTCACAGGATAAAAATTAAGGGTTTAGGAACCCAGAGAGAAATCCGGGTAGCAGTAATCCCCAAGTTACCATACGATGTCATATTAGGTAGGGATTGGCCTCCTTTTTACCGAGGGATTGGGGAAGATACACACATAAGGGGAGGAATGGTGTCGACCCGGGCTCAAGCAAAGGCTGTAGAAGTACAGGGTGAGCCTCCCGAAGAGAATCCTGTTCATACAGGGGCAGAGGAAGAGCCTTTAGGGGAGGAAGATAGGGTTCAGGAAGAGGGCCTAAGTGAACTTCCCCATCATGAGGAGTTAATAGGCACTCCCTCTAAAGAAGAAAGGAAAAGTAAAGGCGAAAAACGCCAGGAAAGACACCACCGGGCTCAGGTGAGAGTTGGACTAGCGGATGGACAGAGTTTACCCTGGGTACCCAGTGACTTAGTAAAGAAATTCCCATCCTTTCCAGGAGAACAAAAGGCAGACCCAGTGATAAGGCATGCCTTTGAGTTTGCCCAGACAGGTAGGGATGTGCTCCCCAGGTTCCTGATAGAAGAGGACATTTTATACAGGGAGAGCAGCAACCCCCATACCGGTGCCATTAGGAAGCAGCTAGTGGTCCCCACTACCTTTAAGGCCATAGTGTTAAGACTGGTCCATGACCACCCCGTTGGGGGACATAAGGGAATTCAGGGCACTCTTGACCAGATCCTGGAGCGTTTCTATTGGCCGGGGGTCTTTAGAGAAACAAAACAGTTCTGCGAAGCGTGTCCTTCGTGTCAGCGAGTAAGTGCTGTTAAGCCGGTAGGAGTTCCCCTAGTCCAGACCCCGACAATAACGGAGCCAGTTCGCCAGATGGCAATGGACATTGTGGGTCCACTAATAAAAATCCCCAGAGGATTTCAGTATATCCTCGTAGTAATGGATTGTGCCACTAGATTCCCTTGGGCGATACCTTTAAGGAGCATATCAGCCAGGTTCATAGCTGCAGAATTGGTTAAACTGTTCTGCGAGGTAGGGTTCCCAAGGGAGATGCTGACCGATAGGGGGAGCAATTTTGTTTCCAGATACCTAGCTCAGGTATGGGATGCTTTCGGCATCCATCATATAAAAACCTCTGCATACCATCCACAGACCAATGGTCTGGTCGAGCGGTTCAACCAGACCCTTAAACAACTCTTAAGAAGAGCGTTGGATGGACAGATGGCTGACTGGGATGTTATGCTCCCATTTGCCCTGTATGCCAGTAGGGAGTGTACCCAAGCTTCACTGGGGGCATCCCCTTACGAGCTAATGTTCAGGCGAGCGCCATGGGGAGTCCTAGATATTCTAAGGGACCAGTGGGTCGAGCCAGAAGGGGAGGAAATGGGGGTTCCCCAATTTCTATGTGGGCTCCGGAGTCGCCTACAGAGGGTTTCGCGAGTCGCCGAAGGGCATTTACAAGGCAGTCAGCTAAGCCAGAAGAAATACTATGATAGGGGCAAGAAGGCACGGCAATTGGCCATTGGTGATAGAGTGGTAGTGATGGTCGCTGACCCTGGGCCAAAGTTCGAGGCCCAGTGGAAGGGTCCTTGTACAGTGGTGCAGCGTAAAGGTCCAGTGACATATGTGGTAGAGAACGACAGGGGCCGTCGTCAAACCTACCATATAAATATATTGAAACCCTGGCGGGAGAGAATGGCCGCAGCTAGCCGCTCTTGGATAAAAGGCAGGGATAGAGCAATGGGGGCGGGCCGGAATGAATCCTGGTGAGGGAATACAGTAGTACACAGCGGGTCTGGCAGGAAGGGGATGATTCTTGCGGAGATTCTGGGCTGTGAGAATGATAATTCCCCATCCCGGAATATATTAAGGGGGGGGATATGTGATACAGTAGACTATAGAGAGCCTGTAGGGGCTAGTAAAAAGGAAGAGCTTACCTTAAACTTGGCTGGACGTGAAGACTCAGCATGTGTGAAGGCAGCTGAGCAGCCAGTGCCGTCAGCACAAGTAAAGCAGAAAGGGTTTAAAATGAAGTTTCCCTTCTCTAGTAATGACGCAGGTAGAATTAGAGAATCTCATCAGGAGCACCTGTCCTCAGAATCTGACATAACGTGCAGAGAGGAGAGATATATAAGTTCCTGGTCTGAACCAGGAAGTGGTCAGAAGGAGCAGAGAGGTCAGAAGGAGCAGAGAGGTCAGAGAAGGCAGAGCAGTAGAGCAGCTGGTCTCTGGAACGACAGTCCTAGGAAGGATTTCCACACAAACAGGAAGTGGGGCAGAGTCTCTGAGGGATTGCATGAGCCACGGAGGAACCTAGCTCAAGCTGAAGGAACTGTGCCAGGGGAGAGGAAGCTCAAAGCTGACTTCAAAGCCTGCAGTAAGGTAACAAATTTGAAACCTTATCTGTATAGAGAAGAGGCTAGAAGTTTTAATGAGCACAACCCTGAGCAGTCTTATAACTCAGACAGATACTCAGACTTCCTACTAAGAAAGCCAAGAGAGGCAAACCAGAAAGAGACATTACCTGTACCAGATTTCTGTAACCCTGGCTGGGATAAACACCTTGGAAGGAAAGGGGTTTATCAGCCACAAGAGAACAAGCCATGCTCCAGCACATGTAAGGAATGTGACACGGAGAGTATTGGGAGTGGTCCAGGCTTAATGCAGTGGGAGAGTGATAACATTTGCACAGACCCTGAGCCAATGGACTGTACGATTTGTCTATCAGATGACATAACCTCTTTGTGTTGAACTTCAGTCAATGTGACCTTGTGAGAGAAACAAGGAAAGAAGAAAAGCTGTTCTAGCTGTTTTCGTTTAGTTGCTGTTTTGTTCTGTGTGTTTTTGCAAGGAATATTATCTGTCCGGGAAAGGGAATAAAACCCTAATTTTGCTTTAACCACTTGACTGACTGACTCTGTTTAAAGGAGAACACCAGTTAGTAAAAACCACAATACCCTAGGCAGTGGCCTATTGGATCTACGGAGGCTCTACCCAGGGTCGCCGTGACACAGGGCATGAGATACATTTGCAGACCATGGGTGTGGCGCATAAACATGCACCACAGGCATCTTGCTCAGAGGCTGTGGGGAGATGGAATGGGTGTTTGGCACTCCAGGGCTGCATTTGGGGGGCTCTGCTATAGGTATTGGGTAGGTTTATGTTGTCTGTGCTCTGTGGGGTGGGATGTCGGTGTTATGGGCATGTTTTGGTCATCTGCAAATAAGGTTCCGTCTGTATTAGAACTTTGCAATGGTGGGTAAAATATGCAGTGTGGGTTGGCAGGATCCACAGCTGGGTCTTGAACCTGTGACCTTCTGTTTTCGGATACAGTGCTTTTGTGCACTGCGCCAGCATGTTCTCACATAGATGGTGCTTTCCCTGGTGGTGCCTTGACATGTGCTGCCTGCGGCCCTCAGTATCCCCTTCTCCAGCATCTGTCCAGTTGCCATTCCAACATGCACGCCATGCTGTTGCGGGACATGTGCCTGCCATAGGCACCCTGTCTGGTGGTTGAGGACACCGTGAACAGCGTTGTTTCACTGTGGATCCATTCCCCTTGTATGGGGACGGTGTTTGGTCCCTTCCACATTTTCTATCTGTGCTATACGGCTTACTCAGGGGGGGGGGGAGGCGCATTGCTACCACTATTGCCCAACTTGGTTCTTCTTTTTATCCGTTTATTTGGGTCATTCTCAGTGTTTCTGTGCTCTTATGTTGTGTGCACATGTTTCACACTTATCACTTTTTTTGGGTTTCCCTGCCTGTGCTTTACATTGCTGACAGCTAAATGGTTTCTCTCCCCTTTAACAGCAGCTTTTCATTCGCGTTGGAATTGTGCTGTGAATTTCAGCGTGTTAGTGTGAGGGGAGCCTCTCTATGCCCACTCTCCGCCCATTGACCCCTTCTCTCCGCCCACTCGCCACCTTCTGCGCTGTTTTAACGTGCCGCAGAGCTTTACGATAGTTAACTACGGTTAACGCGCATAGTATGACGTTAAAGGTCGTTGGCGCGTGCTTACGCGCGTTATACTGCATTTACGATCGTTAATGTCATACAACGCGCGTTATTCACGTTTACCGCATTTTAGTAAACATACCCCTTAGAGTCAATGTGATTTATAAGTAAACTAATGCATACAGTATTTTAAATCAAACACAAGTATAATAAAACACAACTCTATCTTAATTTAACTTAGGATATAGAACACAAGTATAATATAACCCTAACTTAATTAAGCTCAGAATTTAGAACACCTGCAGGATTTGTGTAAATAGTTCGTAAAGTCAGGAGATATTATACTGAGTGATAAGAATCAAGGTGTTTGCCGGTTAGACTGGTACATATTTTGTATTGAAACACAAGAATTTTGGAACATAACTATAACTTAGTCTAGCTATATATGAGATATATCTGCATGCACTGCTTCCATTGTATGCAGATCTATCTCATGCATATTCATTGTGGATACCCTGAAAACCCAACTGGACTAGGGGTCCCAGAGGATTGGGTTGAGAACCACTGGTGTAGATTAATGAGCAGAGTTTGGGTAAGTAGTTTGTCTAGTCAGAAGATATAGTGTTAGGTAATGTCAGAGCCTTGTGGTTGTTTGAGGTCTGGTGGTGTAGTTAGTCTTCACAACCAAAATGCTCACAGAAAAGATGAGCTTTCAACTTTTTCCGAAAATGTGTTAGCTTGGATATGGCGCATATGCTCTCTGGTAGTGCATTACATATGGTTGGGGCATAAAGCAAAAAGGTCCTGTTGGATACACTTTGGCTACTCTTCGAGTTTCTAGAAGATATTATGAAAGTGTTTTGGAGGTTTGCTTTTCTAGATCTGTTGATAGGTGTTCTTTGTAATAATGATTGGAGGTAAACTGACAACAGGCTTGGGATGCTTTGAATGTTATCAGTATGACTCTATTTTGCTCTTTCTATGACAGGTGTTAGCCAGTTAGCCAGTGCAACTGTTTGATTATTGGAGTTAAGTGGTTGGCTTGAGGAGCATTGGAGTTATGGGGTCAGCTTGAGCAGTACTGCGGAGAACAAGGGCAGTAGTATTTTGAGCTAACTACAGAGGAGGTAGTACATATTTCGGTAAACATTGTAGGAGGATGTTACAGAGCTGAGGTGTGAGAGGACTAGGGACTGAAAAAACATATGGGCGTCTTGGAGGCCTAGTAATGGTTGCAGGTGCTAAATTGTTTTTATTTTATGGTATATGGTCCTCGTGATGTTGTTAATGTGCAGCTGTAATGTTAGACATTGGTCTGTAGTTGCTCCCAAGTAACATACCTCAGACATCACTTTTACTAGACCCTTGCAAATCTTATAGTAGAAGGTGGGCTGTAGTTTGTGTCTTTGGTGATATGGAGAACTTCCATTTTGTTGTAGTTTACAAGAAGATTGTGTCAGGGCAGCCATTGTGTGACAGAGTTAAAACATCTTATTAGGGAGGTGTATACTGGTTTTGTGATGGAGATTATGTCATCTGTATAAATGTGGTATTGCACATTGTGAGCTTGAATTATTGTGCAAAAAGACTGAAGAAAAATATTAAATAGGAATGAGGAGAGGGCGGAACCCTGAGGGACTCCTTGTTTTGGGGGATATGGGGCTGACTCAGGGTTGAATGAGTTTATTGACTGGAGAGCTTGCTTTTGATTTTCATGGGTGGAAGTGGCGGGGGGTTTTGAGATTGTCGAGCTACATCTTATTTTTCAAACATTAATAGTTTTGTCCATTTAATCTAACAAGTTTTTGACCTTAGCATATTTTGAGTCACTCTCATGTTTTCAACCTTGCATGATGTCATTTTGAAAACTTCTTTAAAGTGCATTCAGAACATTTTTTGGTTCTCGATTGGGAACGGCTTGCTATAGTATTAACAGTGTCTGATTGGCTTTGTAAGAGTTTCCTTATTGGTATTTTTCAATCTCCATTAGCATTTTTGTGGTTCTTTTGGATGAATTTTGATTGGATAAGATCTGTAGATCATTTATATGTACTTTTTCTGAGATGACTTTTATTCTTTCAGATCTTTTGGCTGGGTGAAGCCCTACTTCCTGATGAAGCACACCAGTGAAACACAGGGTGTTGGGGTTGAGACTTTTTTGGATTGTGAAGCTGTGTTCACTTTTTTTTTAGTGCCATCAAGTAAGTGTTGACTCATAGCAAGCCAGCTACCTCTGGGTTTTCTTGACAATGTATCACTGGAAGTAGATAGACAGCCTTTTTTTCCAAGGCAATAGAGGGTAAAGTGACTTGCACAAGGTCACAAGGAGTACCAGTGGAAAGCAAACCCTTGATCTTCTGGGTTTTAGGCAGTTGCTCTACCACTAGGCTACTCCTCCACTCCAATAAGTGTTTGCTTTACTATTGCTGTTTATCATTGCTGTTTCTTGAGCCTGATATTTTGTATCCCAGCCACTGTATCCTTTTGTTTACAAGGATTATGATACACAGTCATCTACAGGTTCTATTAGACCAGGGGTCTCAAACTCAAATTGCTTTGAGGGCCAAATGAGGACTTGTAAAGTAACCCGGGGGCCGCATAAGACGTGGGGCCTCATTTGCATAAGGGGCCTCATTTGCATAAATATTTGCATAATGTTACCATACACTAACTTTTAGTAAACATGCCTCTTAATGAGTATGGATAAAGAAAGACTAAAAGATTTAGAAATAGGAAGACAATAATTAAACTGGGAACCCCAAAAGCCAAACTTGGAATGTACAACAACACTGTAGAAATAAAACTATAAATTAATTTCCTCTTGTACTAAACAAAGTGCAAACATTAATGATGCACATTTCCCAGAGCTGACATATTCCAGTTAATAAATTCAAAATAAAGAGATATTTTTCTACCTTTTGTGCATTTTTTTTCAGTTGCAATTGCTCCAGCCACTTCTGGTTTCTTCGTGTCTTCTGCTATCTCCATCGTCTGCTGTCCATTTGTCCTTTCTTCTCTCTTCTAGTTTTTTTCCATTCTCTCTCTCTACATCTGCTTTAACATACTAATCTTTCTCCTTTTGCTCTTTCCTCATTCCTATTTCATCCACTCAAATTTTACCCCTCCATCCTCAATCCCCACTTACTCTCCCAATACCTGGCCAATTGTAGATTTGTCTTCTCTTCCAGACAAAATATTTTTCCCCTCTCCATTTCACTTTCCCAGCTCCATCCCATTCTAATCCTCCCCCAACATCAGCTCCCTTCTAGTTCCAGCCCCACCCAGCATCTGCTCCTTTCTAGTCCCTGCATCAGTCCATTTCCAGTCCTATCCTAGCCTCACCATCAGCCCATTTCCAATCCTAGCCCCCCATCAGCCCATTTCCAATCCTAGCTCCCTCCCCTCACAGCCCATTTCCATTCCAAGCCCCCCTCCCCATCAGCCATTTGCAGTTCAAGCCCCCCTTCCACTCAGCCCATTTCCAGTCCTAGCAACCCCCCCAGCCCATTACCAGTCCTAGACCCCCCATAGCCCATTACCAGTCCTAACCTCCCCATAGCGCACTTCCAGTCTTACCCCCCCCATCACCCCATTTCAGTCTTACCTCCCCCATAGCCCATTACCAGTCCTAGTCCCCCCCATAGCCCACTTGCAGTCGTATCCCCCATCACCCCATTTTCAGTCTTACCTCCCCTCATAGGCCATTACCAGTCCTAACCCCCCAATCAGCCCACCTCCAGTCCTAACCCCCATCACCCCATTTTCAGTCCTAGCCCCCACCATAGCCCATTACCAGTTATAACCCCCCCCCAGCCCATTACCAGTCATAACCCCCCCTGCCAATAGCCCACTTCCAGTCCTAACCCCCATCTGCCCATTTCCAGTCCTAGCCCCCACCATAGCCCATTACCAGTCATAACCCCCCCCTGCCAATAGCCCACTTCCAGTCCTAACCCCCATCTGCCCATTTCCAGTCCTAGCCCCCCCCATCGCCCATTCCCAGTCAGAACCCCCCCCCTGCCAATAGCCCACTTCCAGTCCTAACCCCCATTACCCCATTTCAGTCAGCCCCTCCATAGCTCATTACCGGCCAGCGAAGGAGGGAAACAAAAAAACCCCAAAACCCTGGCTTCTGCCGTTGCCGCCGTGGCAGCGGCAGAATCAATTGTCAAATTTAAAAAAAAAAGACTTCTGCTGCTCAAGCAGCAAAATCAGCTGTCCTGCGGCCCCTTCCCCTGTGCCCGGAGATCCGAGTCTGCTCTATCAGCGGCGTGCTTTTCAAGCCGCGAGGAGAGACTGGGCTATGGGGGGGAATACTCTCCTCGCGGCTTGAAAAGCACGCCGCTGATAGAGCAGACTCGGATCTCCGGGCACAGGGGAAGGGGCCGCAGGACAGCTGATTTTGCTGCTTGAGCAGCAGAAGTCTTTTTTTTTTAAATTTGACAATTGATTCTGCCGCTGCCACGGCGGCAACGGCAGAAGCCAGGGTTTTGGTTTTTTTTTGTTTTCCTCTGTCGCGGGCCGCACAAAGTTGTCTCGCGGGCCGCATGCGGCCCGCGGGCCGCGTGTTTGAGACCCCTGGATTAAAGAGAACATTGTTAGGGTGCTGTAGCGTGCACAGGGTCTAACACATGCCACAGCACCCTCGCAATGTTCTCGTTAATCTGCACCGGGTCCTCCACCAGCATTCCTGCTGGTGGGGGGAGGGGCAAAGCGATTGATCGCTCTGCACCTTCCCCCGCCGGCAGGAATGTTGGTGGCGGACCCAAGGCAGCTTAGCGAGAACATTGGTGTCAAGGCCTGTATCTCTGCTCTGAGGCATTCCAGATGTCCTACCATAAGGTCCTGGATCCACACAACAGCCACAAATCTGTGTTGCACTTCACACCTGAGGGCCAGTAGGTGAAGCAGAACTTCTGGCTCACCAGAGTCCAGGGTGTCCTCACAGTGTGGCATCTAGTGGCCTGCTAGAACTGCCAGTGGCTGTCTTCCCTACATCACCAGGGTCCAGGGTGGCCTCACAGTGTGGCATCTAGGGGCCAGAGTAGTACTGCCAATGGCTGTCTCCCCTGCATCATCAATGACTCTTTTGGTGAGAAGGCATCACTGAGTCCACCATGGAGAGTTGACAGATCAACCACAGATGACAGCAGCTGCTACACTGTGGGGCAAGAAGGAAGGCAGATTATCAGTGGTTTGGTCATCTAGTCTCCCAAACATCTTTATTGGTTAATGTACCATCAACTATTCCCCCTGCCTCTGCCTCAGCTGCCACGGGCTCCACTTCTACCAGTAGCAATGGTAGAGCTCATCAAGATCAAGCAAGAGTGGCAAGGAGTGCTCAACAAATACCTCCCAGTCCATAGCCATCCCTCTGGGCCAGGGTAGTAGGCGACACGGGGCAAGGGGCTGGGCAAAGGCAGAGGCAGTGCACATAGTAGGCTCTTTTGTGATGACAGTCGGGACTGCTTATTAGGGAGGAGGCTGTGTGGTGTGTATTATGTGGTGTCCCTATGTGATTGGGGAGGAGGGAGATGTAAGGTAGAGCTTTATGGGGAGGTGGCATTGCATGAAAGGGTCCCCCAGGGGTTGTATACTGTTATAACAGTGTATGACTGGGGAATGGAGGTGTGCTTTGGCATCCCAGAGAATCTCACAGTGGTGGTTGATGGTTTTTGGTAGTAGGGTACAGGCTTTCTGGTGGAGTGGGGGGGGGGGAGATGGGGAGGCAGATAGATGGAATGGGACATTGTATCATTGTATCCTGTTTGTTGGCTGTTTCATTATAAAGACTTACCTCACAAAGTGATTTTTAATGAGTCTGTTCCTTGCTCCCTCTTCTTGTCTGGGGTGATGCTTGTTCACATCTGCGGTGATGTTGGCGCCTCCTCCGATGCATTCTCCAGGGGCAGGAGCAGACACTTCCTCTTGGCAAGGTTAAGTAGCATACTGCATGCCATGAACATCTTGCACACTTTCTATAGGCTGTAGAGTAGTTCACCCCCTGACCTGTCAAGGTACCAGAAAAGGGTTTTCAGTGGGTCCAATGCTCTCTATCATGGGACAAGTGATGCAGTAAGCCCAGTTGTAGCATTCCTATGCTTCATTGTGGGGAGAAACAATGGGCATCATGAGCCATCTCCTCAGTGAGTATCCTTTGCTGCCTGCAGAACAAGAAGAGGAGAAGGAGAGGGGGACTGTACTGAGTAGGCCCAGACACAGATGGTGCTGTCCTTGTCACTACTATAGCTGTCATACATTCCTATCACTCTATCCCTGTTACCATGGGCTTTAGCCAGAGGATGGACAACTGGTGTCTGCCATATGCTACCACGGTGCCATATGCTACCACAGTGTCTGACACCTCAGGTTGTACAGCCAGTGTCCTGCCTTGTACCCAAGTGTGGCCAGCACCTCCATGATACCTGCCTATTGTCACCTACAACAGGTTGCCACCTATAACAGGTTGTGCAGCCAATTCAGCCTGATTTGCGCAAATCGGTTCCTGCCATGGGCTGCGTTCACAGAATCAGCCCAAAAGTGGTGTTGCACTGGTGGGGATCCCCTCATCCGCCAGTGGTTTGACTATCACTTGCTAACCTTCAGCCTCAACCATCCCCCATCTTGGTCTCGCCTGATCTTCACCAATTTGTTTAGGAATCTTCACACTGTGGACCCTTCAGCTCTCTCCACTGGTGTTTTATCATCTCTTTTCTCCACTATGTCATCTGAGTCCATTGATTGGACAGTATCCTCCTATAATACTATATTCTCCTCTGCTCTGGATGCATTGCTCCTCCAATACTACACCCTGTGAGGTGTATTGTGCCTTAACCGTGGCTGTCCTCGACAACCCATTACCTACATTCCTGTGCCCATGCTAACCTCCTTCCAGTTGGCCATAGCACTTGTCAAGCAAGAGTATTATGTCCATCTGACTAACTCTCTTGCCTCTGACTTATGGTCTCTTTGCTGCACTCAACTCTCTTCTCAAGGCCCCTCCTTACCCAATCCCTCCTTCACTGTCTGCCCATGACAAAGTCCAGAAAACTAGCGTTGACGTCTCTGTAGGGTTACCTCCACCTCATCTTCCCCCTTTTCAATCCTAAATCCTTCCCTTACCTTCGGGTACCCTTTCTTTCTTTTCTGAAATCACTGATGAGGAAACAGCAAATCTTCTCTCCTCCTCCAAACTGACTACCTACTTCTCTGATCCCATCCCCTCCTATCTACTAAGCTCTATCTCTTCTGCCGTCATCCCCATCCTTAATCTTTCGCTTTCTACTACAGCTGTTCCTGTGGCCTTCAAACATACTGTGATTACACTTCTCCTCAAAATGCCTTTACTAGATCCTACCTGTCCTTCTAGTTATTGAACTATCTCTCTCCTCCTCTTTGCTTCAAAACTACTTGAATGAGTGGTTCAGTGCCACTGTCTTGACTTTCTTTCCTCTCAGCCCAGTGCAATCTGGCTTTCATTCTCCACATTCCACAGAAGCGGCTCTTGCCAAGGTCTCCAGTGACTTGTTGCTTGCCAAATCCAAAGGCCTCTACTTGATTCTCATCCTTCTTGACCTTTCTGCTGCTTTTGACACTGTTGATGACCACCTTCTCCTTGATACCCTGTCCTTGCTTGGATTTAGGGGCTCCATTCTGTCCTGGTTTTCTTCTTATCTCTCATCGCACTTTTAGTGAATGTTCTGGTGGTTCCTCCTCTACTGCCATTCTTCTTTCAGTTGGTATACCTTAGGGCTCTGACTTGGGACCTCTCCTTTTCACTTTCTACTTTCGGTCCCTTGGTACACTTATTTTATCTCATGGTTTTCAGTGTATGCTGATGATTCTCAGATCTACCCTTTTGTGCCTGAAATCTCTCCAGGAATCCAGGCATGGATCTCTGCCTGCTTATCCGACATTGCTGCATGGAAATCTCACCACCATCTGAAACTGAACATGGCCAAAACTGAGTTCCTTATCTTCCCCCTAAACCACACATCAACCCTTCCTTCCTTCTCTATTTATGTGGATAATATTACACTCCTCCTTGTTTCCTCAATTTGCAATCTTGGGGTTATCTTTGATTCTACTCTCTCTTTCTCTGCACATATCCAACAGATCGCTAAAACCTGTCACTTCTTTCTTTATAACAATGATAAAATTTGTCCCTTCCTTTCTACACCCACTACTAAGACACTTATTCACTCTTTAGTCACTTCTTGTCTAGACTTGCAACCTTACTGGTCTCCCTCTGAATCATCTCTCTCCCATTCAATCTATTCAAAACTCAGCTGCATGGTTAATCTTCCGCCAGCCTCTACGTGCTCATATAACCCCCCTTCTCAAGTTGCTTCACTAGCTTCCTATCTGCTTCCATATTTAGGTCAAACTTCTCCTACTGACCTATAAGTGCTTCTCCTCACTAACTGTCCTTTCTTATCTCTCCCTACACCCCTCTTCGGGTGATCAGCTCTTCTGGCAGATCCCTTCTATCTATGACCTTCTCTTCTACTGCTAATTACAGACTTTGATCCTTACACCTTGTTGCTCCTTACACCTGAAACAAAGTACCCGAGTCTGTGCGTTAGGCTTAATCTCTGGCCCTTTTCAAATCCAGGCTGAAAACTCACCTCTTCGAGTCTGTTTTTGGATCCTGATCTGCTTGGTCTCCTATGTGTTTCCTTGCCATTCCCCTAGATGTGTCCTTGTTGTCAGCTAGTGTGTTTTCTGTCTTGACTAGATTGTAAGCTCTGGTGAGCAGGGACCATCTTTTACATGTGTTTGCATAGCACTGCATATGCCTTGCAGCACTATACAAATGACAAGTAGTAATAGTAATTTGGGACACTTTAATGTGTCCCAGCTCTGAAACTTACAGGCATGTCTGGGGCAGGAAATAGAGAGCATTACAGAAATCAACAGGCAAAATCAATAAGTTCATCATTGATCAACTTTAATTTGGATCAACAATCATGAAGAAAGGACAAGCAGTCAAGAAATCCGACAATGGGTTGCTCTTGGTAGAATGGCTATGAAGGACCTAGACAAGATTCTCAAGAGCAGAGATGGCTTTCCCCATACAAAGATTTGAGTTGTCCAGGCCATGGTATTTTCAATAACATCATATGGATATAAATGTTTAGACAGTGAAAAAGAGACAGGGAGAAAATTGAAGCCTTTGAATTATGGTGCTGATGACAAATACTGTGTATATCATGGACTGCCTGAAGAATAAACCAATCAAAAATAGAGGAGATTAAACCTAAGCTTTCCTAAGAATTCTTTGCTTCAGTCTTTACTGAGGAAGATGAAGGGATGTTGCCCATAACTGAAGTGGTATTTAAAGGTGATACTGCGGAAGAATTGAACAAAATATTGATATGCTGAGAAGATGTATTACAATTATTTTAAAAACTGAAGAGTAGCAAATCACCTGGACTGGATGGTATATACCCAAGGGTGTTGAAATAACTGAAATATGAGCTTGTAGACCTGCTATTAGTAATCTGTGAACTATCATTAAAATCATATGTAAAACCTGAAGATTGGAGGATGGCCAATGTAACGCCAATTTTTAAAAAGGGTTCCAGAGTGATCCAGGAAACTACAGACCGGTGAGCCTGACGTCAGTACCAGGAAAAATGGCAGAAAACATCATAAAGAACACAATTACTGAACATGTAGATAGTCATGGCTTAATAGGAGACAGCCAACATGGCTTTAGACAAGGAGATCTTGTCTTACTAATCTGCTATGGTTTTTTGAAGGTGTGAATAAACAGGTAGACAAAGGTGAGTAAGTTCATATAGTATATCTGGACTTTCAGAAAGCCTTTGATAAGGTCCCTTATGAGAGACCTTTGGCAAAACTAAGAAGTCATGGGATAGGAGGCAGTATACTATTGTGGATCAGGAACTAGTTAAAAGATAGAAACAGAGGGTAGGGCTAAATGGCCAATTTTCCCAATGGAGAAAGGTGAATAGTGGAGTACCCCAGGGATCTGTGCTAGGTCTGCTGCTTTTTGACATATACATAAATGACCTGGAAAAGGGAATAACGAGTGAGGCAATCAAATTTGCATATGACACAAAACTATTTAAAGTTGTTAAAACCCATGAGGATTGTGGAAAATTGCAAGAGGATCTTGATAGATTGGAAGAGTGAGTATCCAAATGGCAGATGAAATTTAATGTGGACAAGTGCAAAGTTATGCACCTAGGAAAGAAAAACCAAAACTATGGTTACACGATGCAAGATTCCACATTAGGAACCACCACCCAGGAAAAATATTTAAAAACCCTCCACCTAGTGTGCAGTGGCAGCCAAGAGAGCAAATAGAATGATAGGTATCATAAGGAAAGGAATGGAATATGAAACAAAGGATATTATAATGCCTCTGTTTCGTTCTATGGTGTGACTGCACCTTGAATATTGTGTGCAATTCTGGTCACCGTATCTTAAAAAGGATATAGCGTTATTAGAAAAGGTACAGAGAAGTGCCACCAAAATGATAAAGGGGATGGATTGATACCCCTATGAATTGAGGCTGAAAAGGTTAGGGCTCTTCAACCTGGAAAAAGATGGCTGAGGGGAGATATGATAGAGGTCTATAAATTAATGAATGGAATGGAACGGGTAAACATAGATCAATTGTTTATGTCCTCAGAATATAGAAAGACTAGGGGACATGCAATGAAGCTAAAGGGTAAAATATTTAAGACTAATAAGAGAAAATATTTTTTCACTCAACGTGCAATCAAACTCTGGAATTTGTTACCGGAGGATGTAGTAAATGCTGTTAGTGTAGCTGGGTTTAAAAAAGGTTTGGACAAGTTCCTGGAGGAAAGGTCCATAAACCATTATTGAAAGGGACCCAGGATATCACTGCTTGACCCAATAGAAGAATTGTGAAACCTCTGTCTTTTGGGGAAACTGCTAGGTACTTATGACCTAGATTGGCCACTGTTGGAAACAGGATACGGGGCTTGATGGACCTTGGTCTGACCCAGTATGACATATCTTATGTTCTTATGTTCTCAGATGACAAGACTTTGACTTTCATACTTTGGACACATCATGTGAAAAAAGAGATCGTTGGAGAAAGACATAATGCTTGGCAAGGTAGAAGGTCACCATAAAAGAGGAAGGCCGGCAATGTGATGGATTGATAGAATAAGAGTAGCTATGGATGCCATTCTATCAACAATGAGCTGCTTTGCTGAAGACCGATCAAAGTTTAGGTCTACTGTCAAGAGGGTCGCCAGTAGTTGACACCGACTAGATGGCACTTAACAACAACAGATGGCCCTAAATAATAGCATTACCATAGCAAGAGAGTTATCAGTTGATGATGCACTTATTGACAGGTTGAAGAAAATTTTTAGAAGTGTTATTTACATTATAAAGAGGAGCCTGACAGGCTATTTAATTCTTTAACATATGTCCAAGAGGCTATGAAACAGCAGAATAGGTTACATTCTAGCCCAGTTAAACTGAAGGCAGCAACTGGGGTAATTGAGGTTGTGCACACTTATCTTTTCCGTTTATACCCTGTTGGCCCAACAGGTCATATAGCTGTCCCTGCTAACTGGAGCCCTAAGGAGGTGTTTGATCTGGCCAAAACTTTCTGAAATTACTGGGAGAACCCTGGCAGATTTCTTTCATTGTGGTCTCAATTAATAATTATAATCCTACTTGGCCAGATTTGGACAATTTGCTTAAGGCTGTATTCTTTAACCCATCTGAATACCATTGTGTTATTCACCTGGTCCAGGATGATAACTGGCAGTGGCCACTTACAGACCCTATGGCAAATTTTTAAAATGCTAGCCAGAGGGATAACTTTTATTTAGCTAGAGAAAATTGTTGGAAAAATTGCTTGAATCCTGTGAAGGATTGGTCAAGACTGACATCCCTAAGCCAGAACAAGGGTGAAAGGTTACAAAATTTCACACTAGGTGTATGTTAGCCTTTAGAGATCAATCTGGGGAGGATGAAGCAAAGCCTCAGGATTCACCAATATTTTTGTTTAATGGGCTGCTTCTAGGAATAAAATATATTCTGGAAACCTCAATGATAATTAGTCAGTTAAAACAGCAGAAGCAATTTTGGAGGGTGCCTAATACCATGAGTGAAAATATGATAAGCAGCAGCAGATAGAGACGACTAAGTTAGAAGCAAAAAAGACTAGATTGCTTAATTTACAAATTGTATCCATGCAGCCACTCATAGAGAAAGGTAGAGGTAGAGAAAGAGGAAGAGGGGGTCATATGAGTTCCCAGTGAGGACATGGGCAGACATGAGGGGCACATACTTGTTATACCTGTGGACAGCTTGGACATTTGCAGTGAAACTGTCCCCAAAATCAGAACCCTGCCCATCCAGCAGTCCTCTGCCCCTGGAGTACCACAGAAGGCAGCTTTTACCCCAGCGTATCAGTATTACTCCAACCCAGAGGACTTTATAGTTGATACGTGGGATGAATAACTATTTTTGCATCTAAGCCTAACCCCTCAGGATGTGTTAGAGGCTAGGCTTGGAGAATCTAAATTTCTCTTTGATACCGGAGCTACTACTTCTGTGCTCTTTTTACAAGATGTGCCTATCATTTATCAAGCCCAGCTAGCACATGCACCAGTGGTACATTATGAGGGCATTGAGGTCAAGATAATTCCACACTGGAAACTTGAATCTTTACCTTTGCAAATTGGACAAACCGTGTATCCCACTACCTTTCTTGTGGGAGAAACTTTACCAGTAAATCTTTTGGGTCAGGACTTTCTAGCCTCACACCAAGCCATTTTGTCTTGGTTAGATGGGCAATTGCCTTTCCAATTGTATCCTCTTTATGCTACCACGGTGCCATATGCTACCACAGTGCCTGACACCTCAGGTTGTGCAGCTAGTGTCCTGCCTTGTACCCAAGTGTGGCCAGCACCTCCATGATACCTGCCTATTGTCACCTCAACTTTTGCACAGATATATTTTGACTGACTGTTCCTGGTTACATTCAGTTTTGTTGGTTTCTCCTCTATTGCTGGTTAATCCTTCACAGGGCATGCCCCCAGAATCATTGCATCCAGAGTTGAAGCCAGGTGACTGAGTCCTTATCAAGAACCTGCACCCAAAGACACTTTTGTCTCCAAAGTTCCTGCATCCCTTCTGTGTGCTCCTAGTGGGATATTTAGCCTGTAAAGTGGAAGGACAACCCCAATGGATCCATCTCACACAGTGTAAAAAGGTTTCTCTGCAAGATCCTGATGGTCGTTCCCTGCATCTATAAATTGGAGCAGAAAGCATTGTTTCGGTGTGACACAGAGATTTATCTGGGCTTGAATCACAGCGATATCACAGTTCTGCAGAAAAGGATATTGTGAATGACTAAGTTTAAATGAATTGTTTATATAAGAAAATTTCCTTTAGGTTTTGTGCTTTTAATTAGGTTTGCTATCTTGTAAAATTAGCTTCTCTAATGGTGTGCAGGTGTTTTCCTTTTGGACATTCCACTAGCAGAGAAACACCCCCACCGTTTGGAGAAATTAGGAGCAGGATTTGGGTGTTAAGTTTAATGCTCATTTTTATGGCGCTTAGTGTGACATTTATGTTGCTTTTCTTTTTCCACTAATGAAGCAACATCAGAACAGCCTCTCAACAGCTACTATATCTACTTACACCTCTCAGACAATGCTACACAGAGTATTTGAATATTATACCCCATCGCTATGGAACTCGCTCCCGCACCACCTGAGAGCAACTTCAGATGTCGCCAACTTCAGAAAGTATCTAAAAACCTCACATTTTTACAGAATACTTCAACACCATAGAAAACACACAACCTTAACAATAAAAAAATTCCTACCAGCAGCCCCCATCCACAAGTTACCTCTTTAAGCAAGTTCCAAAACTACTGTAAATAATTATAAAAATGTTGTAAGACTATAGTTGTAACACACTGGGAATTGTTAATTGTATAATGTAAATAGTTGCTACTGTACCGTTCTATGTAAACCACAGGCATGGGAAAGGGTGACCTGCACGGAGCAACAGGTGCACCTACTCTTGCCATCTTACTGGGCAGACTAGATGGACCATTACTGGTCTTTATCTGCTGTCATTTACTATGTCACTATGTTATGTTTCAAAGTAATCCGCTTTGATAAAACTGAAAAACAGTATATAAAAAATGTTAAATAAATAAATTAACCTCTATCTTTTAGTTTTCCTTATTATCTGGCTTTGGGACTGCTGGTGCTTTCCAGAGGATGTCTCCCTACTACAGGGGTTTTCAACCCAGTCCTTGGGGAATGTTCTGCCTTCATCTTATGCAAATCTATGTTACGCATATTCATTGTGGGAATCCTGAAAACCTGCTGGCCTAAGGTTCCCTGACGACTGGGTTGAAAACCTATGCCCTACTAGATGATGTTATTTACTTTATGAAAGTCATGGGTAACTTCCACACATTTTTGAGTCACAATCAGTTATCAATCACTTTAATCTCTCTGATTGTGCTGTTTGCCTCCCAGCAGTGACAGCTACCCAGAATAGGTTTCCGTAATGGGCCCGATTTAAGACCTTTCAGGAGGTTTATGACGTGGAGCCCGATTCTAGCTGGGACACATCTGGGCTGTCCGGACAGCTCTGAGCAAGACAGGCCTGTTAGGACCCGATACTGTACCACAGGAGCAAGATGTTCACATGGCACACAGAATCGGGCCTGAGGACGGCCTGGTGTGCTCCTGCATGCCTGCGGGGATGTCCTCCCTGCAGGCTCACCTGGCTCCCGTGGTCCAGACCCTCTTCGTCCCTGCAACCTGACCCATGGCTAGGCAGCCAGGGCCTGGATGTGCAATGGGGACCTACCTATATCTGGCCCCGGCCCTGGGGGGTGGGGGGGGTTCAGCCCCAATTACCCTGTTTGTGCTGCTTATTCCACCTTCCAGGTGGAATAAGTAGCAAGTCCCCTCCAGACCCCGCAGGAGTACATGGCCGGGACCAGAATCGACCCTGTATGTCCTGCCGCCTCGGCCCACCCTCGCTCCCCCCAGACTCTGCCCCTTCCCGCCCCTCACTGGCTCTCCCCATCCTTCTGCTCTAGCCATGCGGGGAGAGTCAGAGGAGGAATAGGATAGGACAGATTGTGCAAGGTGTCTCTGAATCAGGCCCATAGCTTTTAATCTAATCTAACTACTGTATAGTGGCTGCATACCATCCCAATTCCTTTGAATGTTTCAGGATCAGACCCAGATATGCCCAAATGGAGTTGCCCCGTATTAGGGTCCGATTCCGTTCCGGACATCGATCCCCTCTGGTCTGAAGGGGATCACGATTCTGATACAGCGGTGCACATCTTGCCCCACAGGATCAGAATCGTGAACAGTCCTGCATGTGCAGGCCGAGACTGTGATTCAGTCTGCCCACACATGCAGGACTGTTCCCGAAAAACTCAGACAAGGCTCCTCAATTGAGCCGCGGCTTCATGGCATCATGTAGCCATGACACTGCAGCTCCATTGAAGAGCCGTGATGCTGGCTGCTTGAAATTAAAGCTAATTTCCCACAGCCCGACCCCTGATCTGGCCTCTTACGGCCAAGGTCGGGCTTCTGGGAATGTTCTCCAGCCCCCTTGCCCCGTCCAGGGACGTTATTCCACCTCGGAGGTAGAATAATGTCTCTGCACATGTCGCTGGCCCTGGATGTACAGGGCCGACATTAGAATCGGCCCTGTACATCCAAGACTGGTGACCGCCCAGACTCTGCCACCGAACTGCCCCTTCCCCACCCCCATCTAACTTCCCCTCCCAACCGGTGGGGAAGTTAATCACTACCGGGTGAAGGCACGAATAGCAGGGATGGACATCCCATTGGGTCATCCATCCCCACTTTTTGTGGCACAGAATAACCCCCTTAGGGTATTATCATCCTTGGGTGCACAACTTAACATTAGGGATTAAGGAAATCAATTGCCTCTGTATGGTTGTACACAGAATATATCCTGTCCCTACATTTGCTAATTTGGGGTAATGGACTAGTAGTCTTAGAAGATTATTTGGTATGTGATAATCTTGCAAATACAGAATTACCTAAAGATTGTTCAGGAACTTGTTATGTGTCCCATTTTGAAACCCCGTGGCGATTTTTGCCTTAACATAATATTACCTTATTGTCACCCCTGATAGACTCGCCGAGGAGAAAACAAGAGATGTCCCCTCAGGATGGGGCAATAAAAGCTGCACAGCAATTAATAGATTCCATGGGCCCTTTGATTAAATCACAATTTGATTCTTTTACTGGTACTGTTTGGCTTTCTACCTTTGAAGCCATAGCACTAACCCGAGAGTATGGTACCCAGATTATGCACCTACAGACAGTTGTTGTTGTCAGACGACGCATTGCTCTTGGCAGAATGGCTATGAAAGACCTAGATAAGATTCTCAAGAGCAGAGATGTCTCTCTCCATACAAAGATTCAACGCGTTCAAGCCATGGTATTTTCAATAACATCATATGGATGTGAAAGCTGGACAGTGAAAAAGATAGACAGGAAGAAAATTGATGCCTTTGAATTATGGTGCTGGCGGCGAATACTGTGTATACCATGGGCTGCCCGAAGAACAAACCAGTTTGTACTAGAGGAGATCAAACCTAAGCTTTCTTTAGAAGCTCAGATGACAAGACTTCGACTTTCATACTTTGGACACATCATGCGGAGAGAGAGATCATTAGAGAAAGACATCATGCTTGGCAAGATAGAAGGTCAACGCAAAAGAGGAAGGCCAGCAATGAGATGGATCGATACAATAACAGCAGCTACGGGTACCAGTCTGTCAACAATGAGCCGCCTGACTGAAGACCAAACACAATTTAGGATAGCTATCCAGAGGGTCGCCATGAGTCGACTCCGACTCGACGGCACTTAACAACATCAACAACAGACAGTTGTTGAGCTTACAACTTTAGATCTTACAGAAGCAATCAGTGTGCTAAAAGGGAGGAGTGGCTCAGTGGTTGGGACAGGTTACCGAAGGCCGGGGGTTCAATTCCCACATGGGGACAAGCAACTTCAGGTCAGAGGGACTGGGGTCTCTAGTCCCATGGCCACTCCTTGTGGCTTTGGGAAAGCCACTTAACCCTCCATTGCCTCAAGTACACTTAGATTGTGAGCCCTTCAGGGAGAAGGGAATAAAAAAGTACCTGTTATTATACATGTAAACCACACTGATTCTAAATAGCGTGGTATAAAAAAAAAATATATAAGATGCAGTAGACAGTTTCTGTGCACAATAAAATTCAGAAAAATTTAAGAAAGAATTGAAAACAATGAAGTTAAAAATATTTTAAATGGATGGACTGGAATAGAAGAGAGCCTCTACCTATGAATTAGATCTAAAACAATGGTTGACACAACAGTCTTCAAACAAATTAGATTCTTTTAGAACCAAAAGGAATAGTGAGCAGGTTCACTCAAAATTGATTCAAGGTGTTTGAGCCCTAGGCAGACCATAAGCTTTACACCACTCCTGGCTTAGAACATCTATTGTTTAGTTTTGAATGAGCTGCTCTTTGCTGCACCCCTGAAGTAGTCCCCTAGGTGGTTGCCTAGTTTGCCTGATGGTTGGACTGGCCCTGATAGTGAGAAATGAATTGATGCAGAGAATAGTAAGAAGGGGGACAAAGGAAGAAAGAGAATTAGAAGTGATTCAGTTGATAGTTTCAACCTCTCAGCATCCTATTCCATTCCTCCTATATGATAAAATAAAAATGATTTTTGGATGACGAGAATGTGAAGTGGGTGGAGGACATCAGAATCACTCACAAACAGAATGTGGAATTCAGAAGAGTAACCTTAACAATCAAAAGAAGGGAGCAAGTATGAATATGAAGCCTCTCTTCAAACTAATTCCTTCTATGGTAAATCTATCAGATATACTACTGCCAGTCACTGAGAATAAAGATTTGGAAATATATTTATTCTCTAAGTATAATGTCCTAATAGGTTTATTCTCTAAGTATAATGTCCTACACTAGAACTGACCTTTCTAAATTCATTAGAAAATTTACAATAATGCATTATTTTCCTAGACATACAGGTAGATAATCAGGTTTATCATTGATAAGAGGAACATCAAGATGGGTCACATCAGGTTTTCTTGATCCATTTATATAAACTTAGATGAAAGTTTTAAAAGAAGATAGAGTAGCTTTTAACCCGTTTTGGACAGCTTGCATATTCTTTCTCTGTTCTGGATGATTTATTAGATTTGTTACACTCAAACAACTATGAAATACCGGCAATAATAAAAAATATTAAAACTTTGCAGAAAATAGAAGTTTCAGATAGTGTATGTTTTTCATACGCTGATCCAATTTAGTATATTGTCCATCTTCAGAAAAGATAGGATTCAGTTCCAATATTCATTGACATAAACATACTGTATGATACTATTGAAACTGCAGTTTTCATTTAAACCACTTTATTATGATATAATATAGTTTCTCAACAGTCCATTCTGATGGCGGAATATGATACACGTGAAAACACTTCTGATGCAGTGACTTGATATTGCACCATTGAAACACCTAGAACAGAACGCTTGACAGCAATTAGTTTCGACAACATATTACACCAGCGTATGAAAAACATACAAGGCCGATATATGCACCAATAACTCTGACACTAAGTAACTTACAGTTATCTAAACCTATTTTCTAAAGTCTACAAATACTTTTATTTGCAAAATAGTAGCTATTATAGCTACTTACTATTTTTTGTGATCTTTTTATGTTGAGCCGCCAGTACCGTCAAAAGTAGCAAACTTTGAATACCTATTAAACTAACTAGATCTCAGATAAAAAATCTGTATAAAATGCTTTTTGACATAACGATAATAGCTAAACATAGTTCCATTGAATTTATAACCATTAATTAGTAAACAGTTGAGTAGTAAGTACGGAAACCTTATGTATGTAAAACATACACTGGTCTAAAACTAGATAATAAGGGAAAGCCGATAGTTGCCCAAGAGTGCATGGTTCGGAAGGAAGTATCCTTGAAGGATAATAGCAAAAGAGGGAAGTTAGGGCATCCCAACAGAGAGGTTTCAATAAAGATAAAAGTATCCCAGATGCCCTTAAATACAGAGCTGAAAGATTCCAAATTACCCCTATCAACTGATAACCAGATTAATATGAACCATTGAAACATGATGGCAGAAAAAGACCACATGGCCTATCTAGTCCGCCCTCCCATATCAACTACAATAGTCTCCTTTTTACCTTTAGAGATCCTCTGTGTTTGTCCCATGCTTTTTTGAATTCAGATACTGTTCTTGTGTCCACCACCTCCACTGGGGGACTAATCCATGCATCTACCACTCTTTCCATAAAGAAATATTTCCACATATTACTCCTGAATCTATCCCCTTTCACTCTCATCGTACTGTATGTCTCCTCATAGCAGAGATTGCCTTCAATTGAAAGAGACCCTCCTGTGCACTTATGCCATGGAGGTATTTAAAAGTATCCATCATATCACCCCTATCGCGCATATTAAGATATTTATGTCTGTCCTCATTTGCTTCATAATGAAGACCACTAACCATTTTAGTAGCCACCCTCTGCACTGACTCCAACCTGCCTATATCCTTCTGAAGGATATAGACACACAATACTCCAAATGAGGTCGCAGCAGAGATTTATACAGAGGCATTATCACCTCCTTTTTTCTGCTAGCCATTCCTCTCTCTATACACCAAGGCATCCTTCTGGCTTTTGCAGTTGCCTTTTCTACCTGTTTAGCTACTTTAAGATCACCAGACACAATTACACCGAGGTCCCACTCTTCTTTTGTGGGGAGAAGTACCTCATCCCCTACACTGTACAGTTCCTTTGGAATTTTGCAGCCCAAATGCATGACCCTGCATTTTTTAGCATTAAATTTCAGCTGCCATATTGTAGACCATTCTTCAAGTTTAGCTAAATCCCTCCTCATGTTGCTGACTCCTTCCTGTGTGTCTACTCTATTGCAGATTTTGGAACCATCTGAAAACAAGCAAACTTTACCCGACAGTCCTTCTGTAATATCACTAACAAAGATGTTAAACAGAATTGGACCAATGACAGAGCCTTGCGGCACACCAGTGATAACCTCCTTCTCCTCAGAGTGAGCTCCATTTACCTGTACCCTTTGTCACCTCCCACTCAACCAACTTCTAACCCAATCAGTAAATTTAGTGTCCATCCCTAGGGCACTCAGTTTGTTTATAAGTCGCCTGTGTGGAATGGTGCTAAAGGCTTTACTGAAATCTAAATACACTACTTCTAGGGCTCTCCCTTAGTCCAAATCCCTGGTCACCCAATCAAAGAAATCTATCAGATTTGTCTGACAAGACATGCCTTAGGTGAATCTATGCTGCCTCGCATCCTGCAATCCATTGAACTCAGAAATCTCACTATTCTCTCCTTTAGTATCCTTTCCAATAATTTACTAACCACAGAGGGTAGACTAACTGGCCTGTATTTCTCAATGTCTTCCTTAAGTTCGCTTTTGTGAAAAGGGACCACATAGGCACAAAATAAAATCTCTAAAATGCCTATATGCAAATGCCAGAAGTCTAAGCAATAAAATGGGAGAGCTAGAATATATAGCACTAAATGAAAGGTTAGATATGATTGGCATCTCAGAGACCTGGTGGAAGGAGGAGAACCAAAGGGACACTGATACCACAGTATAAACTATATTGCAATGATAGGTGTGATGCAGCGGACCCTCTTGAAGGGAGAGAAAAAGTTTTAAAACCAGAAAAAGGCAAGCACAACCTGCAATATTGGGAGGATCCATCTAGAGGGAGCAGGAGAGTCGAGAGAGAGACCAAGAAACCACGCCCCTCTGGGCGGGACACAAGCCCAGACAGCTTCTTTTTGAACAGAGGCAGGTCTGACTTGGGAAGGGAGAAAGAGAAGGACCAAAGCAGCAGCCAAAGCAGAAGCAGCAGCCAGAGCCAGAATAGAGGAGGCCAAGAGGAAGGCAAATACACTGGCAAGAGCAGAAAGAAGCAGAGTCCTGAGCAGAAAGCAAAGCAGGAACTTCAACCAGAGTTGGAGTGGAATAAGGAACAGAGAAAAAGCCAAGAGAAGTACTGGGACTGCAAGAGAGTACCTGGCAGAAGGTCCTCAAAGCAGCCGTGGAATAAAGAGGTTCGTCCATTTTCAGAGGTGGGAAATGTTTGTTTGGAGGAAAGAAAACATCCTTACCATTATGGTCTGAAGTCTAAGGAAAGACCACAGGAGAGCCTGAGCTAGAGTTGCCAACCGGCCGGTTTTCAGCCGGCCTGGCCGGTTTTTCCATGGCCAGGCCGGCTGCCGGCACAGATGTCAAACCGGCCGTTGAAAAGCCGGTTTTTTGCTCTGGCCGCAAGATCGGGAGCGGCCAGAGCAAAAAACCGGCTTTCCTCCGAAGTCCGCGGCGCGAATGCGAACGCGAACGCGATTCCCCATAATAGTGCAGCCGCTGCTTCTGCTTTGTACAGAGCAGCAGCTGCACTACACTTACTTTGAAAAGTAAAGAAACTGTGTGAGAAGCCCTCCGGTCATGGCAGAGCCCGAGGAAGTGATGTCATGGGGGCGGGTTCCTCACAGGCTGTCTTTCCTTTCAAATTAACTTTATTGCAGCTAAAGTTAATTTGAAAAGGAAAGACAGCCCGTGAGGAGCCCGCCCCCATGACATCACTTCCTCGGGCTCTGCCATGACCGGAGGGCTTCTCACACAGTTTCTTTACTTTTCAAAGTAAGTGTATTGCAGCCGCTGCTCTGTACAAAGCAGAAGCAGCGGCTTGGGCAGGGCAGGGGTGTGAGTGAACCAGCAGGAGGGGGTGAGTGAGTGACAGGGGGGTGGGTGAGGTGAACCAGCAGTGGAAGGGGGGGTGGTGTGAGTGAACCAGCAGTGGAGGGGGGGGGTGAGTGAATCAGCATGGGAGGGGGGTTGGTGTGAACCAGCAGGGGAGCGGGGTTGGTGAGTGAACCAGCAGGGGAGGGGGGGTGATGGTGTGAGTGAACCAGCAAGGGGGGGGGTGAGTGAGTGACACAGGGGTGGGTCAGTGAACCGGCAGGGCGGGGAGGGGAGGGGTGGTGTGAGTGAACCAGCAGGGGAGGGGGTGAGTGAGTGAACCAGCAGGGAGGGGGGGGGCGAGTGAGTGAACCAGCAGGGAGGGGGGGGCGAGTGAGTGAACCAGCACTGAGGGGGGGTGTGAGTGAATCCTCGGTAATTTTTGTGGGTGGGGCTGGGGGCGGGGCAGGGGCGGGACTGGGGGAGGAGAATGGGTGGAGCATGGCGAGCCACAGGTGTCGGGTTTTTCTCGGTGAAAAAGTTGGCAACCCTAGCCTGAGCACTGCTGTGCTGAAGCCAAACCAAGGTAGGCCTCAAGCCTTACTAGAAAGAAGGAAGAGAAGCCTCAAAGGTAAAACTCTTATTACTGATAATTACCTTCAGAAGCCTAAAGTATGGGGAAGACAGTGGGAAGAGGATTACTGTTACCCTAAACACTCTTGTAAGCAAGACTATGAAAGACGTTTGTCTAAGAAGAGAAGTTTGAGTGGGAAATCTTTTTATGAATCTGCTTTTGAACCTCTAATCAGAGAGGGACCGTTGTACTGCAAACCTCCTGGAGACCGACGCCCAAAGCTAAATGCTAGGCATTGGGACATAGTGCAACAAGTATATAAGAAACCCGATTACGATTACCCTGATGCTACAGATTCAGAGGCTTCTGAGGTTGAGTCCATGCAAGTAGGATCAGAGGGGGAAGAATCAGATAATGCAATGGATTGTACATATTGTGCCTCGGGGAGTGTTGAATATATCCCCAATGTATCAGATAACTAAGTGAAGGAAGTTTATTGTTTTTGTACAAATGTTCTGTGAAGATATCAGCCTTTACTTTATTGCTTGCTTTTATTTTTCCCTATCCTGAAGTAAGGACATTTCAGTTGTTACGATAGCCAATCCTTTTGAACCGTTTTGTGCAAGAAAGGGAAATAAAGCCTTTAACTTTCCCTCCACTTTGTGCATTCGTTCTTTGAGCGTTGGTTACAAGGAAGCCACAAGGAATAACCACCCTTGACCCTTGCAGCATAGGCCAACCTCAACCTTAACCTTTCTTGTGCAGGGGCGGCCCAAGGGGGGTGCGGGGCCATGTGCGGAGACTCGGTGTGGGGCCTCATTTGCATAAGTGGCCTTATTTGCATAAATATTTGCATAATGCTAACATTCATTAAGAGACATGTTTACTAAAAGTTAGTGTGTGTATGGATAAAGACAGACTAAAAGATTTCTACATTACTATAATCCAGTGCCAACCGCCAGGCACATTAGGAACTACTACAAACACTGCCCATTTAGAACCCATAGCAAACCCGCCGTATCCTAACAGCACTACCAGAACTCACAAAGCACCATACCCTACCTATCAAAAGGCAACACTGCAAATATTAAACCAATACATTTCAGAGAAAAACAATACATGACCTACTGGGGAAAGAGAACAAGTGGCAATGTCAAATAGGAATTACATAAACAGAATACCTCAGCTCAGTTACACATGCAGAACATAGACCATCACCAAACAAGGAATCACAATTTAGAAACAGGAAGGCAATAATTAAACTGGGAACCCCAAAAGCCAAACTTGGAATGTACAACAACTGTAGAAATAAAACTATAAATTAATTTCCTCTTGTACCAAACAAAGCGCAGACGTTAATGATGCACATTTCCCAGAGCTTTCATATTCCAGTTAATAAATTCAAAATAAAGAGATATCTTTCTACCTTTTGTGCATTTTTTTTCTGGTTGCAATTGCTCCAGCCACTTTCTTCTGGTTTCTTCATGTTTTCTGCTAACTCTCCATCATCTGCTGTCTCTTCTCTCTTCTAGTTTTTTTTCCATTCTCTCTCTCTCTACATCTGCTTTAACATACTAATCTTTCTCCTTTTGCTCTTTCCTCATTCCTATTTCATCCACTCACATTTTACCCCTCCATCCTCAATCCCCACTTACTCTCCCAATACCCAGCTAAGTGTAGATTTTTTACCCCTACCACACAAAATAATTTTCCCCTCTCCATTTTACTCTCCCAGCCCCATCCCATTCTAATCCTCCCCTAATCCTCCCCCAACATCAGCTCCCTTCTAGTTCCAGTCTCACCCAGCATCCATTCCCTTCTTGTCCCTGCATCAGCCCATTTCCAGTCCTAGCCCCCATCAGCCCATTTCCAGTCCTAGCAACCCCCCAACCCAATACCAGTCCTAGCCCCCCCCCCCATCAACCCACTTCCAGTCCTAACCCCCCCATCAGCCCACTTCCAGTCCTAACCCCCCCATCAGCCCATTTCCAGTCAGCCCCCCATAGCCCATTACCAGTCCTAACCCCCCCCCAACAGCCCACAGCCCATTACCAGTCCTAACCCCATCAGCCCACCTCCAGTCTTAATCCCCCCAGCCCATTTCCAGTCCTAGCAACCCCCAACCCATTACCAGTCCTAGCCCCCCATAGCCCACTCCCAGTCCTAATCCCACCAGCCCATTACCAGTCCTAAGCCCAGCAGCCCAAGTCCAGTGTTAACCCCCCATCAGCCCATTTCCAGTCCTAGCCCCCCCATAGCCCATTACCAGTCCTAACCCCCCCCAACAGCCCACAGCCCATTACTAGTCCTAACCCCATCAGCCCACCTCCAGTCTTAATTCCCCCCAGCCCATTTCCAGTCCTAGCAACCCCTCCAACCCATTACCAGTCCTAGCCCCCCATAGCCCACTCCCAGTCCTAATCCCACCAGCCCACTCCCAGTCCTAATCCCACCAGCCCATTTCCAGTCCTAATCCCCCTCACCCAATTTTCAGTTTAAGCCCTCCCATACCCCATTACCAGTCCTAACCTCCCCATCAACTCACTTTCAGTCCTGATCCCATCAGCCCATATACAGACTTAGCGCCCCCATAGCCCATCACCACTCCTAACCCCCCCAGCCCCCCCATAGCCCATCACCACTCCTAACCCCCCCAGCCCCCCCATAGCCCATCACCACTCTTAAACCCCCCCAGCCCCCCATAGCCCATCACCACTCCTAACCCCCCAGCGCCCCCATAGCCCATCACCACTCTTAAACCCCCCCAGCCCCCCATAGCCCATCACCACTCCTAACCCCCCAGCCCCCCCATAGCCCATCACCACTCTTAACCCCCCCAGCCCCCCATAGCCCATCACCACTCTTAACCCCCCCAGCCCCCCATAGCCCATCACCACTCCCCCCCCCCCCAGCCCATCACCACTCTTAACCCTCCCCCAGCCCCCCCATAGCCCATCACCACTCCTAACCCCCCCCCCAGCCCCCCATAGCCCCCCATAGCCCATCACCACTCCTAACCCCCCCCCCCAGCCCCCCATAGCCCATCACCACTCCTAACGCCCAGCCCAGCCCAGGGAGATTTTTTAAAAAAAAGAAGTTGTCTTCTCCAGCAGCCGGGGCCGCCGCGGCAGAATCGAGTGTGCCGCGGGGCCCCCCCTGCCCAGCAGAGCCTGCCCTCCCGAGCCTGCCCTCCCCTTTATCCCCTGTCTTCGCAGCTCTACTCAAACGCGCCGGCTTTCAGAGCGCGAAAGGGCTAGTTTCCCTTTCGCGGCTCTGTTAAGCCCGCGGGGGCTGATGGGAACTTCCCATCAGCCCCCGCGGGCTTAATAGAGCAGCGAGGGAGAAACTCTCCCTCGCGCTCTGAAAGCCGGCGCGTTTGATTAGAGCTGCGAAGACAGGTGATAAAGGGGAGGGCAGGCTCTGCTGGGCAGGGGGGCCCCGCGGCACACTCGATTCTGCCGCGGCGGCCCCGGCTGCCGGAGAAGACAACTTCTTTTTTCTTTTTAAAAATTTTACTTTAGGATTAGAATGTTTTTTGCGCGGGGCCCCCTGAAACGCGGGGCCCTGTGCAAAAAACATTCTCGCTCAATGGACGGGCCGGCCCTGTTCTTGTGTCCGGGCCCCTCCCGGGTCTACTACCCCTCTACAGAGGGTGCCCTGCGACATAAGATAGATCAAATTGATCGAGGGATAGTTCTCTATATTAGAGAGGGCATTGAGTCACAAAGTATAAAAGTTTTGCAAGAAACAAAATACACTCTAGAATCTCTATTGATTGAAATTTCATGTAAAAAAGGTAAGGCGATGGCAGTAGGGTTATACTACTGACCGTCTGGCCAGAATGAACAGATGGATGATAAAATACTAAAAGAAATCAGAGAATCTAACAAAAGTTACAGTAACAATGGGTGATTTCAATTACTCTGGTAGTGTCACAGCAGGACATGCTAGGGAGATACAGTTTCTGGTATAGTTGAATGAGTAGGCGGCTTCTGGAGTGATTTGATTGACGATAACTTGATCAGTGTCTGCTAGCCAGGATTCAGTGATAAATAGGATATCTGTTTTGTTTGAGTCTAGGTAGTCTTTAATTGTGTAAGTCTTGTTTCTTATTGATCTTGCATTGACCAGGGTGCATGTGGATAGGGGCATTAACATAGAAACATAGAAATATGATGACAGAAAAAGACCACATGGCCTATCTAGTCTGTCCTTCCATATCAACAACTACAACAGTCCCCTTTTTACCTTTAAAGATCCTCTGTGTTTGTCCCATGCTTTTTTTGAATTCAGTTACTGTCCTCATCTCAACCATCTCCACTGGGAGACTATTCCACGGATCCACTACTCTTTCCATAAAGAAATATTTCCGCATATCACTCCTGAATCTATCTCCCTTCACCCTCATCCCATGTTCCCTCGTAGCAGAACTTGCTTTCAATTGAAAGAGTCTCTCTCCCTGAACATTTATGCCACGGAGGTATTTAAACATCTCAATCATATCACCTCTATCCCGCCTTTCCTCTAAGGTGTACATATTAAGATCCTTAAGTCTGTTCTCATATGCTTTATAATGAAGACTACTAATCATTTTAGTAGCCACCCTCTGCACCGACTCCATCCTGTTCACATCCTTTTGAAGGTGCGGTCTCCAGAATTGCACACTATACTCCAAATGAAGTCGCACCAAAGACTTATAGAGAGGCATGATCACCTCCTTTTTTCTGCTAGCCATTCCTCTCCGTATGCACCCAAGCATCCTTCTAGCTTTTGCGTTGCCTTTTCTACCTGTTTAGCTACTTTAAGATCATCAGACACAACCACGCCTAGGTCCTGCTCTTCTTTAGTGGACAAAAGTGCTTCACCCCCTATACTATATTGCTCCCTTGGATTGCTGCAGCCCAAATGCATGACCTTACATTTTTTAACATTAAATCCCAGCTGCCAAATTCTAGACCATTCTTCAAGCTTAGCTAGATCCCTCCTCATGTTATCTACACCTTCCTGGGTGTCTACTCTATTGCAGATGTTGGTATCATCCGCAAAGAGGCAAACCTTACCCGGCAGCCCTTCCGCTATATCACTAACAAAGATGTTAAAGAGAATCGGACCAAGGACAGATCCCTGGGGCACACCACTGGTAACATCCTTCTCCTCAGAGTGAGCTCCATTTACTTGTACTCTTTGTCACCTCCCACCCAACCAATTTTTAACCCAAGCAATAACTTTAGGGTCCATCCCTAGGGTGCTCAGTTTGTTTATAAGTCTCCTGTGAGGAACAGTGTCAAAGGCTTTACTGAAATCTAAATACACCACATCTAGAGCTCTCCCTCAGTCCAACTCCCTGGTCACCCAGTCAAAGAAATCAATCAGATTTGTCTGACAAGACCTGCCTCTGGTGAATCCATGCTGCCTCGGATCCTGTAATCCTCTGGACTCCAGAAACCTCACTATTTTCTCTTTCAGCAGCATTTCCAATAATTTACTCAACACCGAAGTTAAACTAACCGGCTTGTAGTTTTCAACCACATCCTTACTTCTGTTTTTGTGTAAAGGCACCACATGATCCTCTCTCCAGTCCTTTGGCACCACTCCTGACTCCAACGAGGCATTGAAAAGGTCAGTCAGTGGAGCTGCTAGAATGTCCCCAAGTTCCCTCAGTATTCTAGGGTGCATTCCATCCGATCCCATCACTTTGTCTACTTTAAGTTGAGCTAGTTTCTCACGAACACAGTCTTCTGAAAATTGTTCAAGATGTCCCTCGCTTCTGTTCCTATTTGTGGGTGTTTTCTGAGGTCCTGCTCCTGGTTCTTCATCTGTGAACACAGAACAAAAATATTTGTTAAGCAATTCCGCTTTATCCTTATCAGCTTCTACATATTCCTCCCCTGCACCCTTGAGTCTGACAATACCACTTTTGCCCTTCCTCTTCTCACTAATATATCTGAAAAATGTCTTATCCCCCCATTTGATTGCATTGGCTATTTCCTCCTCCTTTTGAATCTTTGCCTTCTTGACTACTTTGCTAGCTTCTCTAAGTTTTTCCAAATACAGATGCCTGTCTTCCTCTCTCTGTGATCTCTTGTATTTCATGTTTCTAGTTGAAATAAATAACTGATTCTTGGAGCAACTGGTGCATGAACTGACAACAGTGGAAGCTATTTTGGAAATCCTTAATGGAACACAAGACCTGGAACAAATAAGAGTGTTGGTGCTACTTGGCAATAGGAGGTGCTTTTCTGAAGGGATGGGTTCCACCTTAACCGGGATGGAACCAGACTGCTGGCATTAACTTTAAAAAGGAGACAGAGCAGCTTTTAAACCAGGTAATAGAGGAAAACCAACAGTCGCCCAAGAGCATATAGTTCAGTAGAATGTATCCCTGAAGGATACTAGCAAAAGACTGAAGTTACAGTAGGGCATATTGACAAATAGGTTCCAATAAAAAAAAGTAACCCAAATGCCCTTATGTACAGAGCAGACAGAATTTACAGATTCCATTTTACCTCTGCCTACCAGTAACCAGATTAACATGACTAAAATACAGCCTCTAAAATGCTAGTATGCAAATGCTAGAAATCTAAAAAATAAGATGGGAGAGTTAGAATATATAGCAGTAAATGAGAAGTTAGATGATTGTAATCTCAGAGATATAGTGGAAGGAGGACAACCAGTGGAACACGGTGATACCTGGATACAGATTATATCACAATGATAGAGTAGATCAAATTGGTGGAGGAGTTGCACTCTATGTTAGAGAGGGCATTCAGTCACACAGGATTAAAGTTTTGCAGGAAACTAAATTCACTGTAGAATCTCTATGGATTGAAATTCCATGTAAAAAGGGGAAGGTGATGACAGTGGGCATGTACAATCAACCTCCTTGGCAGAATGAACAAATGGATGATGAAATGCTCTACAAAATCAGGGAAGCAAACAATATTTACAGCACACTAATAATAATGGGTGATTTAAATTACTCTGGTATCGACTGGGTCAGTGTCACGGCAGGACATGCTAGGGAGATAAAGTTTTGCGATGAAATAAATGACTGCTTCTTGGAGCAGCTAGTTCATGAACTGACAAGAGGTGAAACCATCTTGGACCTAGTCCTTTATGGAACACAAGATCTGGTGCAAGAGATAAGGGTGTTGGGGCCACTTGGCAATAGTGATCATAGCATGATCGTGTTTGATTCAATAAATGGAGGAAAGATGGCAAGGAAATCCATAGTATTACCTTTTAACTTTCAAAAAGGAGACAATGAAAAAATGAGGAAAACAGTTAAGAAAAAACTAAAAGGAGCAGCAGCAAAGGTTAAAGATTTACTTATTGTTGTCAGATCCAAGATGGCGCTGGCAGATTGTGTTTGAGTTAGGCGCTTGTAGCTATGGGCAAAAAGTGGAAGGTAAAGGGGGCCACTGCTCCCTTTACTGCTCCCTTGGCCTCCACGTCATTACCTGTAGTGGTTGGTCCACTCGATGCCTTTTTGTTGCACTCCTCTCTATAACTGGCAGGAACTGGGAGTATAGCTTGGCTGTGGTGTAAGAGTTGGGTGGCTTGACGTGCACTTCGAGCATATCCTGTCTCCCCAGAGTGGCGTTCGGAGAAGGAAATGCACCTGCAGAATTCTCCTGAGGTGTAGCAGCCAGTGGGACAGCCCAGCAAGGGGGTTCACAGCAGCCACAGAGGGGCCAGTTCAGGGTCTTCCATTGAGGGTGTTGGAACCCTCCTGGGTCATCATGACATCCCTTCCATCTCTGCTTGGGTTGCAGGAGATTTGACAGATGGTTTGGATGCCTCACAGGCTGAAACTCAAGTGCCTGGCGGAGTGCTGAGTCCCATAGTGATGACAGGGGAAACTCTGTTTCGGCTTCACTTTGCAATGTCTGGAGATCTTCTTGATGGAATTGATATGGACAGTCATTATTTAGCTGGGTGCTGCTTTGATTCTACAGGTTTCCTCCTTGACCATTGAAGACAGTGCAGTTAAGGTACTCTAACTAACTGGGTCGGCCAGATCTTACTTAGGGTTCACATAGCAAAAGGGATGAATACATATCCACAAATAGCCATTCACCTGCTACCTCATCATCTAGAAATATGCATGGTATTGTATTGTCATGTCATCTCACCATTCCCAGACATATTGTCAGGTCCATTACCGAACATCCTAATGACCTCCTTTTCTATGCAAGGTTTATGTAATGTGATAAAACAGGACAGTAACCAAGGAGATGAATATGCTGGCAAGGCATTGTAGGGCCACTTATATAGTGGCAGCCTGTGTACTCTAAACCCTGACCCACCTACCCTTCCATGCTGATGAGAAACATCCCCACAACATGCAGTTCACACCATCATATTACACTGTCAGAATGTTGTATGGGTTATGATCGGATGTGTGGGTTCAGTGTTGCACATGGGGGAAATGCATGACTGTGCTAGAGGTCAACTGTACCCCAGACGGTGCACATCTGAACAGAGACCCTCCATCCATGTGTGTGGGGGTCCATGACATGTTGTGGTATAAACCTCAAATGTGTAACTCACAGTTCCACAGTTCCCCCTGTACAATGGCAGAGATACAAATGTGAGCTGCCTTAGATCCCCAGTCTGTGGAGCCAATGGGGCAAAGTGCCCTCACAAACCGATGTCCCCATCTCTACTGTGGATCCATGCAGCGTGTTGTTTGTTAATGTTGGTCTGTTTCTTGTAATCTTCATCAATGACCTCCCTGGAAGATCTGTGGGTCCTGGTGTGTGGCCCCTGTGGTCCACCTTTGTGCGGTGGCACATTATTTGCAGTGTGGTAGCCTGGAATGAATGTCAGACCATGGGATCATAGGAGGTTGTGACATAATTTCCAAAATTGATCCCGACGTCATATTTCTGCACAACCTTGTCTGTCATGTGTGTGGAGTGCGCAGTGATCAGCATGTTGCCTGAAAAGTATTGGAGCAGAGTCAGGGGCCTGTCATTACATGGAATCACATATAGGTTACATGTGACCGAGCAGGTGACACACACTACACCTAGGGGGAGCATAATCATAGCAATATGTTTCTTTTGTGCCAACTGTATGGACCAGACTGTACTTAAGTGTGATAAAGTAAGAGGGATGATGACCTTTGGTTGTGTAACTGTTCCCCACTGCAATCTGTCAATGTGCCATACAAGGTGTCCATAGCATGGTAACATAGCAACATAGCAAATGATGGCAAATATGGACCAGTCTGGTCCATCTAGTCTGCCCAGCAAGGTGGCAAATGTAGGTTCAACTACTGATCCGTGAAGGTCAGCCCTACCCATGTCTTGGCTCAGGGAGTGTACCCATTGCTTTGTGTAAGTCACCCCAACTTACCGAGATAGAAGAAATGGTAATGTTATGTTTGATTACATGCTGTTACCAGAAAGGGATCCACTGGGTTGGTCACATGCCATTTTCGGTTCTGTCAATGTATGTGTATCCACCACTTCCATTGGGAGGTCATTCCAGTCATTCATCACCCTTTCATTGAGAAGGTATTTCCATATATTGGCTGGGGTTTGCACCCATGCAGCTACATGTCTCACACCATACTTTTACAGCTCCTATGTCCTGGGAGGAGGTTTGATTCCACATCAGTACTCTTCAGTATGGTCTGCAAAAATGAACACAATAGTCCAAGTGATGCCTCGCCAGTGAATTGCACAGTGCCATTATGACCTCTTCCTTTCTGCTGGTAACAATTCCCTGTATGCAACAAAGCATGATTCTGCCTCTTGCCATAGCCATGTCACGCTGTTTTGCCACCTTCATTTCCTCAAAAACTATCTCTACAAGGTACGTTCCCTGGTCCATGCACACCAACCTCTCGCCCCATCACATATATTTCCCTTATAGTTCTGCCTCACAGTGCCTGACAGTGCACCTCTCTACATTAAAGTGGAATTGCCAAGCATTACACATTCTGCCAGCTTTTGCTTACCTCCCCTTATGTTACCCACTTCCTCAGGGGGGTCCACTCTGTCTGACATCTATGTGTCCTATGTAAGACGACAAACATGTCCATGCAATCCTTGAACAATATCACTCACACATACATAGAATGATTCAGGTCTCAGGACCTTACTCTGCGTCACACCACTAATCGCCACCCTTTCATCCAAGTGAGTTCCATCTACCAATTCCCTCTGTCATCTGTCAGTCAAGCCATTAGTGATCCTGTTCACCATCCTGGGACCCATCCCCAGGATGTTTACTTACTGATAAGCCTCCTATGAGGAACTGTAGCATAGGACTTGCTGAGATCTGGCCGGTACTACCAGGGCCACTCAGGGGTATCAGAATGATCCTGCAATCACACCGCAGGTTGAATGTAGACAAACACCAAAGTTCAAATCCTGGGAGGAGGAATAGCCTGACAAGGCACTGTACTGGCATCTCTGTAAAAACTCAACCAAACTGGACTATGAGCAGATGACTGACTGCATGTGCAGATAGTGACCCACAACACAGTGCAACAATTCTGACCAGGTGTAGCCACAAGCTGGAAGTCATCACCTATGATCACCATCCCTGTCCTCAAATGCACCAACATCTGTTGGATGTAGCTATCAGCCATATCATGTCCGGAATGCCAACCTGTATCTACATGCATATGCTGACAGTGCAAACATGTGCCCACATTTGGTAGTCTGTTCTGCCAGAATGACACACAGCACTGTGAAATACCACAAACCATCCATCTACCTAATCCCATAACATGGAGAACAGTGCTACCTCTCTTCAGAACACAAACACAGGGTTTAAACAGGTAGTGGCCATGGACACCTGTCAAAGAACACGTAAGGTCAGTCTGTATAAACAGCACACATATGTGCACATGATACTTTGGAAATATACCGTGGGACATGACTGAGGTGTGAGAGCAATGTTGTGGGTCAAGTATGGCACATAACTGCTCAGACTGGCCACATGGCCCACATCATGTGCCATGTAACACCCTCACAGTGATCTATGACAAGACAGTATGCAATACAAAGATAGGACCCAAGGCAGGTGCACAAATGTGGCAACACGGACATCTCCATGACATGCCTGTGTGATGACATGGAGGTTCTGCCCAGCAGTGGTGGTTGTGTGACTGTGAAGGGGGTGGTAATGTGCAACCTTAAAGGGCCCAGCTAGCTCCAGCCTGCAACCAGAATACCATAACAAAACACTTACCCATAAGCGGTGCACTGTAGTGTTGCCACTGGTGTGTTTGGAACACCACAGATGGCATCTATCCCAGTTCCCCCAGGTGGAGGATCTGTGGAAAAAAGGTCAGGAGATGTGACGGAGGTGGCCTGAATTCCTCCAGCGGCTTCAGGAGGAGATGACACCACCTGAAGATGTGAGTAATGCAGCATGTGTGTGACACAATAGCATGTGTGATGTAAGGGCCATGACCAAATGACCCTGTTGGACTGTACCAGCAAGCATATGTCCATGCACTGTATACCAAACAGAATATTATCTGCACATTTAGCCATGTATGTGCTAGCATGACTGGTGTGAGGGAATGGGGCACTGTCCAAATCATATTGGGGTACACAATGACATGCAGGACCTGACATGCTGCCTCAGATCCATTGTATGGATCTGTCAGTCACCCCGCTGTCTATGCATATAGCTATGTGGTCATGCAACATGTGCATAGCTGGTGTGGTCATGCATCAAATGCACATTCAAGAGATGGCGATGGCGCAGCAGACATGTACTGTATGACATCATACCCTTCCCAGGGTTAGCATCACAGACACATCTGAATGATACTGGATCATGTATATAGAGGCCACATTTTGCCAGCAGGTGCCTGGTAGCAAAAGCCTGTACCAATGGTGTCGTCCCCAGGTAATTGGAAACACCAGCCACCCAACAGTCCCTGTCACATCCCCAGTTGAAATGCGGGATGGCAGACAGGGACTATGTGGGCCATGAGGATGTAGTTCCCACATGTGCCTTATCTGCACTCACCCATTGACCCTTCAAGCATGTGTGTGTTGGTAAACCTCTGCTGTATGCACATGCCTAGTTGATGTGTTCCATGGGTGCCATGTGTCCAGGCCAACCTCCATTTCACACATATCTCATGTGCACACACCCCTTTATAGGGCTCTGTGTGACTGCACTGTGCTGTTGTCACCCTGTCCTATCTCTCCATATATGTGCATATACCCTGCCCCATTCCATACACCTTGCCTGGATGCCTCCCATTGCTGCTGGGATGTATTACTGCTGCCTGAAACAGGACAAAGCTGTGGCCACATAATGGATCACCATACCCATACCCTCCACCACTACAATACCCACATCCCTCCCCATCCGGCCAATATGCCAACCTGCCCACATCACTGCCTGACCCTCTCCAGTAGAACATACATCCAACTGTCACCCATGACCTGCCTGTCATGTCCCACTGACACACTGAGCTGCCACACATACCACCACAAACACAGCACTAGGGCACCTATCTGTACCCTGACCACCCAGACAGGTCAATATATGTTCCTACTCCCTAACTGATGTACACCACATGTGGTCCAGCAGTCACCCCAATGGTCTGCACAGCCCCCTGATGTGCCAGTCACCTCTTCTGTCCCCAGAATGCTGGTAGCACCCCTTGGTCAGGTCACCTCAAAGTCCCCATAGACTTCAACAAATGGCTGCCAGACCTTACCTGAGGATATATGGACACATGCACACTGAGGGTCACACACCTTCCCCCCAGGGCATACCATACACATGCTGCTGGGGATCCCACAGTGCTGGGGTGCTAACACTGTCTGGGCTCCCCTTCCCACAGTTCTGTGCAGGCACCACAGGGGACAACATGTGGCCCTGCTTTGGGGGGCAGACATCTAGGGTGGGAAGGCCAGGTTGCCACCTAGCCACTAACACACCAGCAGGGCTCCAGCCCTCCATGCAGCTGCCAACACTGGCTGGTCAAATCTCAATGCCTTGTCTGTCATATCCACACCCCTTGGATGCATCTCGTGTATGCAGTTAATATCCTGTTTGATCTGGGAGGACTGTATGCCCCAGTGTGCATGGCTCACCTGCTGCATAGTTGGTGGGCCACCAGCAATGTTCAAGGCTTGCAGGCATTATGGCAGGTGACAGCTGGCCTGTGGCCAATGAACATGTGGATGATGCTCCTTTCTCTGTTCCCATTCACAGATCCCAGAGATGGAACAGGAGGCCCATCAGAAGGAGACCAGCAGCCAGTGGTGGTGGAGGAGGAGGAAGCAGAGACACTCACACACTAGAGTGGGGCTGGCACCATCTGGGATGTTGGGGAGGGGAAGAATGAGGTCAAAGGTGAGGGAGAGGAGGTGGAGGAGGTGGAGGGAGAGAAGACAGAGGAGGAGGAGGGGGAGGGGGAGGAGGAGATGGGGGAGGAAGTGCTGCAGCAGAATGAACCCCTGGAGGTGTGGGATGGTGAGGGGGATGAGAAATGGGTAGAGATGGGAGAGGAGGGGCCCACCGAGGGGCTGCATTCCCATCTCCCAGGGGGCCATCCTGCCACACACACATGATTTGAGCACACACACACACACACACACAAGATGTGAGCACACATCTGGGACCCAAGATTGCAGAGGGCCCTGGGGGTCCCTGCCAGCTGTCCCATGGTCCCTCAGCAATGGCAGGATCAGCTGAAGGGCTGACAAACAGTGGCATCAGCCATGGAGGGATGGAAGTCTCGACACAGACCCCATACACATGGGGTAGGGAGGGGCGACTGGGACCACACCCTGGCTGTTGCACTGTTTTCCATTGCAGCATGGGGAAGGTGGTGGATGCCATGGTCAGGATGGCTCATGAGCTGCAGAGGCAGAGGGAAAGTATACAAAGCCTCTGCAGACCATGGGCCATCAGGCCATGGCAGCCCCCAGGAGGGGTAGTGCCAATGTTAGGTTGGGTGCACCCTAGCCCTCTGCCACTCCTGCATCCCAGGAGTGCCACCACCTCAAAGGCATGGGGCATGATGCCGGGGGAACAGCCACTTCCATCAATGTCGGCACTGTGTGTCATGCCTTGTGTACATGCTGTACATTTGTAAATGTACCAAACATTCTTTGTACATATCATATGTAAATACAGGTTTCGTACTTTGGTTTAACTATGGCCTGGTCATGTGTTCTTTTATGTCATCAGCTTGCACATTGCTACACACATAGCACTTGTTTCCCTGGGTTTTCAACAGACACACATGTGTCACATGCATGGGACCTCCCAGATGGCGCAACCCTCACAGGCACAGCAGGGGACATGTTGGTTGCTATGTTCTGCATACTGGACCCACATACCTGGGAATCAGGACATGCCTATGTCCACAGTAGACAGGACAATAGCAGAGCCAAAACAGATCTGAGGAACAAAGGAACTTAGTGTGTGCCAGGGGTAGCTGAGGTTCAATGAATGCATCCACTGCTGAGGTGAGGGGTGACATGGTGGGTAAAGGTGTTCAGCACAAGACCTGCAACACAAATCAATGATATGGTCCTAAGAGAAGGGTGGGACAAAAACATGCCATACACAGTGCACAGGGCATGAATGGGGTGCATAGTGTATGGGCTGTGAAGTCGGGCAAGAACAGGTGAGTGGATGTGCTCATGTAAGGTGTGGGACACATGCCACTCTGAGGAGGGTCCCAGGGGATATGGAGGGGATAACTGTGTTGCCACATGACAGCAATGGCCTGCATGTCCATGTCATTTACAATGGGGGAGAGGAGGTATGGGACAGTTATAGGAGGGACAGGTGGGGATGTGATGTTGACCACTTTAGAGGAGGGGTACCCATGACATGTCTACCTAGATGGGTGCATACCCAGACCCACATCAGGTAAGAGGTAGTACACGTACCTTGCCGTGATACTGACAAACACAGTCAGACATGTACTACTACTACTACTACTACTACTGAGCATTTGTATAGCACTACAAGATGTATGCAGCGCTGCACAGACATGCAAGAGAAAGGCCCTGCTCAATAGAGCTTACAACTAGTCAAGACAGACAACACAGATGGTGTAGACAGGGACAAAACAAGGGGGAATGGTAAAGAAACAAGGGGGAATGGTAAAGAAACAAGGAGATCAGGTGAGTCAAGAACCAAAAACAGCAGCAAAGAGTTGAGTGTTCATCCTCGATATGAAAATGATCAGAGAAGGGGCCTGGGGGAGTGTTGCTGCTGTGCTGATTGATGTCCTGTGTGCCGTGCTGTGAAGGAGGAACAGCTGATTACCATCCCTCCCCCTTTGAGGCAGCTATAAGATCCGCGGGTCATCGCAGTATGGTGGGAGTGTTGCTGCTGTGCTGATTGGCGTCCTGTGTGCCGTGCTGTGAAGGAGGAACAGCTGATTACCATCCCTCCCCCATTGAGGTAGCTATAAGATCCACGGGTCATCACAGTACGGTGGGAGTGTTGCTGTTGTGCTGATTGGCATCCTGGCAGGACAGACAACACAGATGGTGTAGACAGGGACAAAACAAGGGGGAATGGTAAAGAAACAAGGGGGAATGGTAAAGAAACAAGGAGATCAGGTGAGTCAAGAACCAAAAACAGCAGCAAAGAGTTGAGTGTTCATCCTCGATATGAAAATGATCAGAGAAGGGGCCTGGGGGAGTATTGCTGCTGTGCTGATTGGCATCCTGTGTGCCGTGCTGTGAAGGAGGAACAGCTGATTACCATCCCTCCCCCTTTGAGGCGGCTATAAGATCCGCGGGTCATCGCAGTACGGTGGGAGTGTTGCTGCTGTGCTGATTGGCGTCCTGTGTGCCATGCTGTGAAGGAGGAATAGCTGATTACCATCCCTCCCCCGTTGAGTCGGCTATAAGATCCACGGGTCATCGCGGAACACGACCCACGGGCGCGTACCCGTGGTCGCGTGCCCAAAGGGGCATGACCAAAGGGGCAAGCCCGCCCCTTTGGAGCCCTTCAGAGCCTTGAGAAGCTTGAGGAGTTAGAGCAGACTTATGGGCAGAAGACGAAAGAAGATCTTTCCGTCACTGGGTGCTAAAGCTGTTAAGGTTTCTGGCCCAATGGATCGTCATGTGGTAAGTGCCCAGACTGATCCATCTGCTGTGGATATCTCAGCCCTCTCCATGAATACTCCTTCTGATGTTTCCTCGACTACGCTGGGAGTTCCCCTCTCCGGTCAGGAGGTGACTTTGGAGACTGATTCCCCCCCGGAAGTAGTTCCTATGGTGGGGGCGCACTCTATAACTTTATTAGATGCCTCTTCTTCTTTATTGACATTCGAAGTAATTAAAGAGAAGCAATGTTACCGGCAATTTTGGACTTTGGGTCTTCGAAAGCTTCTGCTGCATCATTTATTCCTCCTTCTGATGTTTCTCGTCGCGATGTCTGGGAGGTAGTGGCCTGCATTGAGTGTTCGTTGTGGTCCTCTTTCTCTCAGATTACGCAATTTTCTAAAGATGTGGTTCAGAAGCTCGCAGACCACGAGATTATTATTGATAAATGTTCTGTATCTGTAAACAAATTAGAAGGGCAGGTCTCCGTGGTTCAGGCAGCTATGTCATCTTCTATTAGAGATAGGCTTACGATACATTATCAATTAGAATATTTGGAAAATTCAGCTCGATCAAAAAATTTACGATTTTTAAACTTTCCCTGTACACATTATCTTTCTCCCAATATTTTATTGTATAAGTATTTCAGGGAAGTTTTGTTACTGGATGATCCAGAAGCAATACAATTTTCTTCTTTGTATTATGTACCTAAACTGACCACCACGGAGTCTGCATCTTCACCTAAAGGGATTTCTCCTTTAACAGAATCCTTAAATGTTTCTGACTTTTTGGAGTCTTCCTTGGATGTTATCCCACATTGGGTTACATTGATTGTTTCCGTTATATCGTTGGCTGATAAGAATTTGGTTTTGCGGTTATATTTTGCAAAAAAAAGATCAAATTTTCTGTGGGCATCCTATTCAGATTTTTCCGGATGTGTGTAGATCTACTCAAAAGCGAAGGAAGGCTTTTCTTGTGTTAAAGCCTAGAGTTCTTGCTTTGGGGGCTTCTTTCCTTTTAAAATATCCCTGTAAATGTATTATTATATTTCAATCTGTTAAATATGTTTTTCTTGAGCTTGAACAACTGGAGGCATTTTTGTTGAATATGGAAAACATATGAGTTTGTTTACTTCTTGACCTAGTATTTAGGGGTTTATGATGTTTGGGAATCCAATCAGGTTTCTTAATGCTTGTTCTTTATGGATGTATTTTGCTATGATGGTTTTTCTTTTTATTTGGATTTACTTAGTTATTATGTAATTGTAACAGGGCAGTGCGCCTCTTGATGTGGACTTGATTATATTGCTTTAAACATGTGGTTGTAACATGTGTATATATATAGAATAAAAAAAAAAGAGAAGGGGCCTGGTGTTAAAGGAGCACTAAGAGGTGACAAGGTGATAGCGAGAGATTGAATGAATTCTTTGCTTCGGTCTTTACTGAGGAAGATGTAGGGATGTTACCCATGACTGAAGAGGTATTTAAAGGTGCAGAAGAATTGAAGGAAATATCAAAACATTGGGAAGCTTGTGATACAGTGGAGCCAATGGAGGTTAGTGGGAATAAAGAACTCACCTCAAACTTGGCTAGGCAAAGGGATTCAGCATGGCTAGGAAGGGCTGAGCAGCCGGTGCCATCAGCACAGATAGAAAAGAAAGGGTTTAAAATGAGGTTTCCTTTCTTGAGCAGTGACGCAGATAGAATTCAGGAATCTAATTACAAACACCTGTCCCCAGAAGCTGACGTAACATGCAGAGAGGGGAGGTACAAAGGGCCCTGGTTAGAACCAGGAGGTCAGACTAAGATTCGGATTCAGAGAGGAACTGAGATTCAGTCTCAGACGCATGCCAAGAGCAGGAAGGAGAGCCCGGAGAGAAGTCCAAGCAGTTACCTGAAAGAAAGCAAGCAGGACTCTGACGAGGAGAGTGACAGTCAGATGCAGGTGGAGTTCCAGCATCAGGCAGGCAAGTCACCGAGGCAGAAAGAGTCCCAAAACCCCAGGATACGTTACAACTCCAGGGGAAGCTTTGGAGGTCTGGGAGGACCAAGAGCTCTCAAGGAAAACTCCAGGCAAGTGCAAGAGAGCATTAGAGAAATGAATCTTTGGAGAGATAGTCCCCAGGAGGATTTCCTTGCAAGCAGGAAGTGGGACACTAACCCCGAGGGTTTACACAAACCACGGAGGAATTTGCTACATGCCGGTAGAACTTTGCTGAAAGAGAGAAACCCCACAGCTGATTCTAGAAGCCCACAAAAGGAAAAAGGGTTAATACCTTATGTTGGGGAAAGAAGAGAAGCTGGGCGTTTTTATAATCCTTATTGGGAGCAAAGTTTTAACCTAGGAAAATATACAGACTTCCCTGTAAGAGAGCCAGGTGAAACTGTCCCTAAAGAAACTTATGATACAAGAGGTTTCTACAACCCCGAGCTAGACAAGTGTTTGGGAGAAGAAAGAGTCTACCTTCCCCCAGCCAGTGAACCTGGCACATGTTATAATTATGAGCCTGGCTGTAACAGTCACCATCCAAGTATAATCCAGGGAGACAGCAGTAATATTTACCCTGACCCTGAGCCGATGGACTGTGCAATATGCTTATCTGATGAGATAGTATCTTTATGCTGAACTGTCTTGTGAAAGAAACAAGAGAGAAGGAAAAAGTATCACAGCTGTTTTTTGTTGGGTTTGTTTTTCATCGTTCTGTATTTGGTTTGCAAAGAATTGATATCCGTCAGGGAACGGGAATAAACCCTACTTTAATTTACCACTCTGACTGACTGACTCTGTATATAAAAGAGAAAGCAGATCAAGGTGATCACAACACCCTAGGCAGTCGCCTAGGGCACCCACGGAGTCTCCTACTACGAGGCCCCGTGACAAGCTGTATTACAACTATTTGATAAAATGAAGAGTAGCAAATCACCTGGACTGGATGATATACATCCAAGGGTGCTGAAAGAACTGCAATATGAGATTGCAGACCTGCTATTGGTAATCTATGAACTATCATTAAAATCATCTGTAATACCTGAAGATTGGAGGATGGCGAACATAACGCCAATTTTTAAAAAGGGTTCCAGGGGTGATCCTGGAAACTACAGACTGGTGAGCCTGATGTCAGTACCAGGAAAAATGGTAGAAACCATCATAAAGAACAAACTTGCTGAACATGTAGATAGTCATGGCTTAATGGGAGACAGCCAACATGGCTTTAGACAAGGAAGAACTTGTCTTACTAATCTGTTATGGTTTTTTGAAGGTGTGAATAAACAGGTAGACAAAGGTGAGTTGGTTGATATAGTGTATTTTGACTTTCAGAATGCCTTTGACAAGGTCCCTCATCAGAGACGTTTGGCAAAACTAAAGAGTCATGGGATAGGAGGCAGTGTACTACTGTGGATCAGGAACTGGTTAATTTTCCCAATGGAGAAAGGTGAATAGTGGTGTACCCCTGGGATCTGTGCTGGGTCTGCTGCTTTTTGACATATTCATAAATGACCTGGAAAAGGGAATAACGAGTGAGGTTATCAGATTTGCAGATGACACAAAACTATTTAAAGTTGTTAAAACCCATGAGGATTGTAGAAAATTGCAAGAGGATCTTGATAAATTGGAAGACTGGACATCAAAATGACAGATGAAATTTAATGTGGACAAGTGCAAAGTTATGCACCTAGGGAAGAACAACCCAAACTATGGTTACACGATGCAAGGTTCCACATTAGGAACCACCACCCAGGAAAAAGATTTAGGCATCATTGAGGATAACAAGTTAAAACCCTCTTCCCAGTGTGCAGCGGCGGCCAGGAGAGCAAATAGAATGCTTGGTATCATAAGGAAAGGAATGGAAAATAAAACAAAGGATATTATAATGCCTCTGTATCATTCCATGGTGTGACCGCACCTTGAATATTGTGTTTAATTCTGGTCTCTGTATCTTAAAAAGGATGTAGCGTTATTAGAAAAGGTTCAGAGAAGAGCCACTAAAATGGTAAAGGGGATGGAAGGATACCCCTACGAAGAAAGGTTAAAAAGGTTAGGGCTCTTTAACCTAGAAAAGAGATGGCTGAGGGGAGATGTGATAGAAGTCTATAAATTGATGAACGGAGTGGAACGGGTAAACGTAGATTGATTGTTTGCATTATCAGAATATAGAAAGACTAGGGGACATGCAATGAAGCTACAGGGTAAACTATTTAAGACTAATAAGAGAAAATATTTTTTCACTCAACGTGTAATCAAACTCTGGAATTTGTTACTGGAGTATGTAGTAAAGGCTGTTAGTTTAGCTGGGTTTAAAAAAGGTTTGGACAAGTTCCTGGAGGAAAGGTTCATAAACCATTATTAAAAAGGGACCCAGGATATCAATGCTTGAGCCAATACAAGCATTGTGGAACCTGTGTCTTTTGGGGAAACTGCTAGGTACTTGTGACCTAGATTGGCCACTGTTGGAAACAGGATACTGGGCTTGATGGACCTTGGTCTGACCCAGTATGGCATATCTTATATTCTTATGTTCTTATGTACATACACTGGTAGTTTGTTCCAGGCGTAAGGCGCAGCAAGGTGAAAGGAGTGAAGTCTAGGGTTAGCAATATAAGAGAAGGGCACAAATAGAAGCAATTTGCCAGTACAGTGGAATTCCCAAGGAGAGAGGGGTGTAAGGAGATATAAGAGAAGAAAGATAGTGAGGAGCTACACAGCAAATGCACTTATAGGTCAGCAGGAGATATTTGAAATGGATGCAGAAATGGATAGGCAGACAATGAAGTGACCTGAGAAGAGGGGTAATGGGGCATGACAAGGCTGGTGGAAGATTAGATGCACAGATGAGTGTTGAACAGATCGAAGGGGAGAGAGATGATACAAAGGGAGACCAGAAAGGAGAAGGTCACAGTAGACAAGATGGGAGGTGATTAAGGAGTGGATATGTGTTTCAGTAGTGTGTATAGAAAGGAATGGGTAGATCTTGTTGATGTTATAGAGAAAGAAATGGCAGGTCCTAGCTATCAGATGGATGTGTGTGTGGAGAAGGAGATAGAGGAGTCCAAGACAATCTCAAGGTTGCAAACGAGGAAACAGGGAGGAGTAGAGAGTTATCCACAGAGATTGAGAAAGGAGGACGAGGAGAGGAGGTTCTAGGGGGAAAAAATTAGAAGCTCAATCCTGGCCATGTTCAGTTTCAAATGGCAGAGAGACATCCAAGCAGCAATGTCAGAAAGGCAGGCAGAGATCCAGGTGTGGATTGCCGGAGAGATCTCAGGTGTAGAGAGGTAGATCTGGGAGTCATTGGCATAAAGATAGTAGTAAAAGCCATGGGAAGGGATCAGCACACCAAGGGACTGGTTATAGAGAAAGAACAGGAGTGGACCCATGACAGACCTTTGGGGTACACCAACTGAGAGTGGGATAGCAGCAGAGGAGAAGCCACCAGAACTAACATTGAAAGAGTGATAGGAGATATAGGAGGAGAACCAGGATAGCAGAGAGCCCTTAAAACCAAGCAATGACAGGGTATCAAGGAAAAGCTTGCAGTCAACAATGCCAAAAGCAGCAGAGAGGTCAAGAAGGATGAAGACAGAGTAAAGGCCCTTGGATGTTTATTTATTTATTTAGACAGTTTTGTATACTGCCTTATCCTTCAATCAAAGCGGTCACAACACAATTGGGGGATACATTTAACATGTGGGGATATGAGACACATACACTAATACTTGCAGGGAACATGGGCAATGGAGGGTTAAGTGGCTTGCCCAAGACCACAAGGAGCATCTGTGGGACTAGAAATCCCAGTCCTTCTGGCCCAAGGTTGCTGTCCTCTAGTGGGATTTGAACCCCTGACCTTCCGGCCTGAAGTACCTTGCCCCAACCACTAGGCTACTCCTCCCTCCAGGAAAAAGTCACTGGAGATTTTGGCAAAAGCCGTTTCAGTAGATTGTAAAAAACGAAAGACAGATTGTAAAGGATCCAGGAGGGCATGAGAGGAGAGGAAGTCAAGGCAGTGGAGGTCAACCATATGTTCAGGTAGTTTAGAAACAAAGGGGAGGAGGGAGATGGGTCAATAATTAGAAGGACAGGTAGGGTCAAGTGAGGGTTTCATGAGAAGAAATGTAGCTACAGCATGCTTGAAGGTACAGGGACAGTTGCAGTGGAGAGCGATAGGTTGTGGATATGAGAGATGGAAGGGAAAACAGTGGAGGAGATGGGGCTTAGGAGATGGGTCAGAGGAACAGGTGGGGAGTCTGGAGGAAAAAAAAGTGTGCAGTTCTCTCTTCAGAGATAACAAAAAAGGAAGAGAGGGTAGCAGAAGTAGAGGGGGAAAGTTGGGAGTAAAGAGGGGGAGGAGGGGAATGTGGGGAGGTAGCTGACCTTATGGGGAATTGGAGGGTGATCCTGTGGATTTTGTCATGGAAATAATCAGTCAGGGTTTGGGCAGAAAGGGAGGTTGGAGTCAGAGGCACTTTGAGGAGAGAGCTGAAAGTTGTAAAGTGGTGGCAAGGGTCAGAGGCAAGAGAGTTAGTCAGATGGACTTAATAGTCTTGTTTGGCAAGAGCTATGGCTGACTGGAAAGAGACATGCATGAATCTGAAGTGTAGAAAGTCTGCAAGGGAATGGGATTTAAACCAAGCATGCTCAGCTGAATGGGCACAGGAACGTAGATAGCGGGTAGTTGATGAAAGCCAGGGATGGGGTGCAGTCCACCTCACAGGACATGGCATGGACGGAGCAAAAGCATCTAGAGCAGAGGAGAGTGCAGCACTATAGGAAGCTACTGCCTCGCCAACAGACTTGGATGACATAGTGGATGAAAGAGATGAAGAAAAAGTGGAGGTGAGAACCCTAGGATCAATAGCATGAAAATGTCTAAATAGGTTGGAGGAGACAGGACAAGGTTGAGGTGGCAGGTGATGAAGAGTCAAGCCTAGCAGATGATGGTTGGATAAGGGAGGAACTGAGTTACAGAGGTTTGATGTTAAGCAACTAGAGAAAAATACCAGGTCAAGGTAGTGGCCATACTGGTGAGTGGGGGCAATAAAGAACAGCTGGAGGTCAAATGAGGAGGTAAGGGAAAGGAGCATTAAGGCATAAGGATCAGAGGGGTTATGAACATGAATGCTAACATCCCCGTGAATATGAGTGAAGGAAGAGAAATCCAGAAAGAAGAAACTCCATGAATCAAAGTCAGTGAGAAAGGTAGAAAAAAACTTGTCAGGCAGTTAACAAATTACAGCTACCTGGAGAGGTAGGGGAGTGAAAAGGCAGATGGAGTGGACTTCAAAAGAGGGAAAGGAGTGAGAATGAGGCAGCGGGAGGGGTTGGAATTGGCAGGAGGGAGAAGTAGAAGCCCAACACCATCACCACCACCACCACCACCATGGCCAGTGGGACAAGGCGTATTGGAGAACCGAAAGCCACCATGACAAAGATCAGTGACAGATGTTGTGTCCTCTAGGAGGAGCCAGGTCTCAGAGCAAGAAGATGAAGCACATTAGAGATAAAGAGATCATGTGTAAAAGCACGCTTATTAGAGATGGAGTGTGCGTTCCACAAGGCACATGAGAAAGGGAAAGTGGAAGAGGAAAGGAGAGGAATATGAATAAGATTAGAGGTATTGTGTGACAGAGGTCTAGGGGAGCCAGGGTTGGGGTTGATATCTCTGGATGAGAGAAGAAGGAGTAGCAGAGTATGGGGCAGAGAGGAGACAGTATGGCATAAAGGAGGATGAGGTTGCCTTAAAGAAAGAGAGAGGTGATGGCTGAATGAGAGGAAGAAAGTGGTGAAGCTCAAGAGCTGATGATAGGGTAGAAGACAGAATGGAGGGGGAAGAGAGGATGGTAAAGGAGAGATAAAGAGGGGAGGAGTGAAGGTGCTGGTAGGAGGGGAAACAATTAGGGAGTATGACGAAAAGGCAGACAATGTGATACAGAGCGATAGAAAAGGGATAGAGAGGAGAACAGAGGCCAGAAGAAATAGAAGGTTGGAGAGAGCCTAGAGGGAGTTTGTGCACCTGTGAGTAAGTGAGATAATGAGCAGATGACAGCTATAAGAGGCGGTGAGTCACGGGGTGGGTAGGTAGAGGGGAGGGGAGTAGGGTATAAGTTATTCTGCTGAGAAGAACTGAACAAAAAATGCAAAAAAGGGGGAAATGAGGTAAGGGAGCACACTAACAATGACAAACAAATAAATATATATAGAAAGACAGACAGGACTCACAGAAAGCCAGCAAATTCATTCACAAGAAGCAAGTAAAATTCACCTTTCCAGCAGAGCTTCTAAGAAGGGTACTTCTCTTCCCAAAGGACAGAGAGGCAAACAGAGGGAAGTACATGTGGAAGACAGGAAAAGGGGCTATACAATACCTCAGCAGCGGTGAGGGGTTAGTCTCTCGGGTAGAATTAGAGCAGAGCCAGGAAAAAGGTTTTAAATGTGGCAACAATGGAGACTGAGCTAGGAAAGGTACTGAATTAAAGTCAATTTAATTAAATCAAATTAAATGTGTACATTTGTTTCCCATTCCCTGGGCCAGCGTGATGTGCACCTCACAGTTCCTAGCCATGTTCTGACGGAGGCCCTGCAGCTCCTGGCAGATACCTGTGGAATGATGGCTGTGAACAGTGAGGCAATCTTCACACAGCTGCCCTGCTAACAGATGCAAATGGGAGCTCAGGGATGACAGAGACCTAGTATCTTGGCAACATACTTTGCTTGTAGCAATCACAGGTCATAGGTCTGCTCATGGTGGGACAGTAGTGTGAATTTGATACCACTCCCCCCCATATCGGTACCTGCACCTTGTCACACCATGTGCCAGAGCATGCCACATAATGGTTTGTCACCCACCTGCAAGGTCTGCATGTGTTGTTGTGGTGTACTCATGCAGCTCATCCATCATGTCCCTCTGCAGCTCTGTGGATGGCCTGGTGAATGTGCTGCCCTCAGAAATCCCTGCTGCAGGACCTGGTCCACTCTCCTGCTCCAGTCACACTTGTGTGGTGTGAGTGCTTGCCACATCTCCCTCACTGCTGCTGGCCATCAGATGGAGTTTGATGTCATCCTTCTGTTCCTCACCTCCATCTTCTGGCTCTGACACCCACTGGGCAACACCTCCATGTACCTTGGTCCCATCTGGGCTCATGAACCCTGTGTGGGAAGCCAGTGGTGCCTCACCCACAATTTCTTGGCCCCCTGCAGCAATGTTGCCATGCCATCCCTCCACCGTGACACCATCTTCAACATCTGCCACCTCCTCCAGTGTCATCTATGCGTCACCTGAGGAAAGACAACAAACAGACATTACAGGTCACATCTTGGTCGATGCCCATCTCCACACAGTTGGACAATGTACTGTGCAGTGCTAATGTATATACCTCCACTGTATATGTGCTGTTATGTTGCAGCATGTACACAATGGAATAAAGATGCAGGATCATTTAGATGTTTGGTCTTGTGCCCAACAATATTGGTCAAATTGTGGGGGTGTGACAACAATGATGCACCTTGTTGATATGCAGGACACACATCAATAATGAAAGTGTGAGTGTGCGTGTGTGTGCGTGCACAACTGTTTCCATCCTTGTGGACACATACATAGGATCTGGCCCCGCATAATGGCCACAAGCACCACCTAATGAACTGATAAGGGTCCACCTGTGTTCAACCTATAGCACCTGATCTGTGAATATGCTAGCCTTATGAATGTGCATGTCCCATAAGGCCTGTGACAGGGCAACAACACCAAGCAGACAACATGAACCCCCTAAGGCCACTCAGGATAGATCAGATACAAGGTTGAAGGGATATTTAGATCACAGTGGCACTGCAACAGATCTCCCCATTTGATGATGAGACCACAAAGCAACCTCACAGACATTGTGGCAACATAGGGAAAATGTGGCACCCATATGACTCTGACAGGAGAGGCTGCCCACTCAAACCCAAAGATTAGTCAAGGAGGTCAATGATCAGAGATGCTAGAAATGCACTATGGATAGCATTAAGATGGGGGGTATGTGTCCATGGGACTACTGTAGGGCAGAAACTCCACAGAGTGGGACCACATGGAACAGTGGCCCAGAGAGAGCCATTGCTCACAAAGGGACATAGGACAATATGTTTTGTATGTACAAAAGAGCATGTGTGTACCACCCCCAACATATGGCTGTTGGTCATGATGTCAGATGAGCTGGAACCCTGAACCCTTGACCCATCATGGGCATCACCATGTGTTGGGCAATGTAAGCATTTACCATCATCCCTGAGCAACCATTCCCACAGTGAAACATGGCAATGGCAGCTGCATGCTGTGCTGATGGTACGATTGTCAGGGACAGGAAAGGTGGGCAGGTATTCTGGACTGATGGTTGACATCAAAGATACTGCATTCATCATGGATGTCCTGTGACAGTCTGCCTGCGATTGGGGAGCAGGACATTGACCCAACACATATTGCCAATGCCTCCCTAACCTGACACAGATGAATGGCATGGTGTGGTGTTGGCAAAGAGCACAATGTGGTCCAACTAGTATCCATGGCATCACTGCAGGTATGCTCTGTAGCAACGCATCCCAGAAATGGATTGATGTGGGGCAGGGTGGTCTGGGCAATGGGGTCACATCCCAGTGCTCAGATCTGCATGCCTATCAGTGTTGGTCCCTAGGATAGTTGCAGCTGTAAGTGCAGCAAACGGTGCCTCTATATTGTATAGACATTGGTGGGTGCACGAATTGCCATAGTCCTGCTATTGTGTATTGTGACTCCTCTCCCGGTACCTATTAGGCATCCGCCTAGGGCCCTGAGGATCAAGTTGCCTTCTAGCACAATAACAGTCTGCAGTCGAGTAATTAAGGCAAAATAAGAATAGGGCTTTATTTCCCCTTCCCTACGGATTTCCTTTTATATAACAAAACCAGGAACAAAAACAGCTTCTTCAAAGAAAAATATGTTCTTTTCCTTTGGTATTTTTACAGAGCTTCCGCCCACTTGTTCAGCACAATGATTCAATATCATCAGAGAAACATAACGTACAGTCCATTGGTGTGGGTTCAAGGCTACGGCTATTATTTTCCCACTGCATTAGTTCACAATCCTCCGGGGTTACAGGTGGGTTAAAATCCTCATAGCTGTTTACATTGTAAAACCCTCTCTGTGAGGCACTGGTTAACTTATCAGGAAACTGTTCTATGCAAGCAGGGTTTTGAATACCTGGTACTGTGACAGTTTCACTTTGGCTTTCCTTTTCTCTCCAGTAATGAGGAATTACATCATAACTCCCAGCATTTACTTTACTTCTTATGCCATGCCCTGGCCCTCCAGACAAAACAGAGTTCTTAGCTTTTTCTCTCTTAAAGCTAGGTTCCACCTTCTCTCTGTTGTCCTGGCTCCTCTCTCTGGGCTACAGACAGCTCCTTCCCAGGACCTCCAGCTACCAGCAGTCTGAGCAGTGCTATGGCCACGTTCCTGAGAAGTTTTTCCCTGGCTGCTTCCTGCTACCGGGCCACACCTACTGCTTCCTTGATTCAGCAGGCTTCCTTCTGTGTGACGTCTGCTCTCAGGCTGGTTGCTCACTCCTCCCAGGTCGCTGCCCCCACTGGCCGTTCCTGGATTTACCCAGCAGCTTTTATCCTCCTGTCCTTTGCACGCTGCCTGTGCTTTCATGGACAGGTGATCCTGATTAGCTTTTAGACTTCCTGCTACGTCAGGACTAGTGTGTGGTAAACGTATTCTATTGCTCTTTTGCCTCCTGTGAGCTGAGTGTGTTTGCTGCCTATCAGACTCCAAGGTAAGTTCTTCTTTTTCACCTATTATCATGGGCTCTACACCGGCTACTGTATCACATATCCCCCCCCCCCCTTTAAGATATTACGGGCTGGGGAACAGCCGTTCTCACAGCCCGTAATTACTGAGTGGCTCCTGACATTCACTTTAGACCGGCTCGCTGCAGCTGTTCTCTCCTGCCAAGGTTTAAGGACATTAATATGGTATACCTGACAACGTCCCCTGTCATTTTCCACTGCATATGACACAGGTCCTTTACGCTCCACTACCGTATAGGGACACTTCCACTGAGCCTCGAACTTCAGCCCAGGGTCTGCCACCATTACCACGACCCTCTCGCCTCGGTCATAGTACCGCTTCTGGTGCATCTGACTATCTTGCACGTGCCGTTCGGAGGCTTGAGAAGCCCTCTGTAAACGAGTCCTTAGCTCGCGAAGGAACTGAGGTACCCCCATTTCTTCCCCTTCAGGTTCCACTCATTGTTCCCTTAAAATATCGAGGACTCCCCTTGGGGCACGGCCAAACATCAGTTCGTAAGGGGAAGCTCCTAATGAGGCTTGTGTACGCTCCCTACTGGCGTACAAAACAAATGGAAGCATAATGTCCCAGTCAGCCATCTTTCCATCCAGCCCTCATCTTAACATCTGTTTGAGGGTCTGGTTAAACCGTTCCACAAGTGCATTGGATTGTGGATGGTATGCGGCGATCTTTATGTGATGGATTCCGAAGGCGTCCCAGACCTGGGCTAGGTATTTCGACATGAAATTGCTTCCTCTGTCGGTCAGCATTTCCTTCGGAAATCCGACCTCGCAAAATAGCTTAATTAATTCTAGGGCTATGGTTCTGGCTGAGATGCTTCTTAAAGGTATTGCCCAGGGGAACCTGGTGGCCTGATCCATTATCACTAGGATGTATTGGAATCCCCTTGGGGTCTTTACTAGTGGTCCTACGATATCCATCGCCATCCGGCGTACTGGTTCTGATATCGTAGGGGTAGGTATCATGGGTACCCCCATGGGTTTTGCGGCGGTAACCCTCTGACAAGAGGGACAGGCCTCGCAAAAACGTTTGGTTTCCTTAAATACCCCTGGCCAATAAAACCGGGCCAGAATTTGGTCCAGGGTACCCTGAACTCCCTTATGCCCACCAACGGGGTGATCATGGGCTAGTCTCATGACCACTGCCTTAAAGGTAGTGGGAACAACTAGTTGTTTTCTGACAGCACCCGTTAGGGGATTGTTACTTTCCCTATACAATATTTCGCCCTCTATTATGAATCTGGGAAGTACGTCCCTATCTGTCTGGGCATACTCAAAGGCGTGCTTTAACGCTGGATCCGCCTTCTGCTCCTTCGGAAAGGATGGGAATTTCCTAACGAGATCGGCAGGCACCCAGGGCAAGCCTAGCCCATCCTCTACTACTGCCCTCAGCTGGGCCCTATGGTGTCTCTCCTGGCGTTTCTCCCCCTTGCCTTTCTTATTGCTTTTAGAAGGTACATTGACTAAATCTTCATGGTGGGGAAGCTCTCCCAGGGTTTCATCTACGGGTCCACCCTCCTCCTCCGGGGGTTCTTCCTCCTCCTCTAGAGAGTCAGAATCCTCCTCTGGGGGTTCAGCTCGTACCTCTGCGCTTTGGACCTGCGACCTAGTAGAAACCATGCCTCCCTTTGCATGTATACCTTCCCTTACTCCTCTATAGAATGGTGGCCAGTCCCTACCTAATACAATATCATAAGGTAACTTGGGTATTACAGCCACTAGGACCTCCCTCCGGGTTCCCAATCCTTTCACTATCACTCTATAGAGAGGGTAATAAGTGGATGAACCATGTACACATCGTATCTTGGTCCTACCCTCTGGTTGGCTCGGTGTGGACCCATTGCTGGCTTGTAGGATTCGCCAGAACTTCCTCGAGACCATACTTTGGTCTGCACCCGAGTCAAGCAATGCTCGAGCTACCACACCTTGTACTTCAACATTTATACGGAATCCTTCTTGCATGCCTTTTCTGTCACCGATTATCAGTGCTGTTCGACAGACACAATCCTTTTTTCTATGAGCCCGTTTACCATACTTAAAACATTTAACCAGTGCGTCTTTAACCTCTTTCTTAGGCAAACACTCAGTTACATTTGGAACATACTGCCTAGGCTCCTTAATTATTTTACCAAAATTTGCCACACCAAACGTGCTCCCAGCGCCTCCCTGTGGTTTACTGGCCAACTCAGCCTCCATAAACCGTTCCGTGAGGTGAGCGGCTTCGGTTGAGGTTTGGCAATTTTGCAAAGTTAAGAAGGACCTCACTTCGTCAGGAACTGCCTCTGAAAATTGTTCCAACACAATTGTATCAATAATACTCTCAAGGGTCTTCCCTTCTGGAGCGAGCTATTTCCATACCAGGCTACACACCCTCTGGCACAGTGCCTTATGTGTTTCACCTGGTTGGATCTTGGTGGCCCTCAGCATACGTCTGTAAACCATAGGCGTCAAACCTAGCCTATCCCGTATGTCTTTTTTAACTTCTTCATATTTGGTTGCCAGAGCAGCGGGCATGGCCTTGTAAGCCGCTAAGGCTTCTCCCGTTAGGGAGGTGGCCAGCCTAACCGCCCATTGCTCGCTCGGCCAACCTGCATTGTGGGCTACCCTTTCAAAAGCCTCCACAAAGTCATCTATGTTATCGGCCTCAGTTAACTGTCCAAAAGGCAATATCCCACAATTCTGTGGGCCTACCCCACAGTAATGTTCTTTTGGTGTTTTCTCCATTGTCAGGTCTGCCAGCAAAGTTTGTAACAATTCCGTCAGGGGCTTCTGCTGGGCCTGTAAGGCTGCCGTGGCTTGCTCTTGGCTCAGCTGCGCCAGCTCCCTCTGTTTCTCGAATTGTACGCACATCCACCAAAGCACTTCTTGTGGATCCATCTCCAAGCTTGCACACTACAAAAACAAACAGACAACAAACACCAAGTGGGCACTAATACTATTTTTCATGCCTAGTCTCTCTTCCTTTTTACCACTCCTTCTCACTGGAATCCCCCACCGCCTGTGCCCAAATACTCATTACCTGAGCCAGGTGGAGATTCGCACTCTGAGAAGGTATTTTCTTTTCCACCAGTTCTGGAACCTTCTGGGAGTGTCCAGCCGTGATACTGGTCCTGTTCTTCAGCAACGTCAGTCTGCTGTGTTCCTGCTGTATAATCCCCAGGAATAATCCGAAAAACTACGCCATTTGTGACTCCTCTCCCGGTCCCTATTAGGCATCCGCCTAGGGCCCTGTGCCTTCTAGCACAATAACATTCTGCAGTCAAGTAATTAAGGCAAAATAAGAATAGGGCTTTATTTCCCCTTCCCTATGGATTTCCTTTTATATAACAAAACCAGAAACAAAAAAACAGCTTCTTCAAAGAAAAATATGTTCTTTTCCTTTGGTATTTTTACAGAGCTTCTTCCCACTTGTTCAGCACAATGATTCAATATCATCAGAGAAACATAACGTACAGTCCATTGGTATGGATTCAAGGCTACAGCTATTATTTTCCCACTGCATTAGTTCACAATCCTCCGGGGTTGCAGGTGGGTTAAAATCCTCATAGCTGTTTACACTGTAAAACCCTCTCTGTGAGGTATTGGTTAACTTATCAGGAAACTGTTCTATGCAAGCAGGGTTTTGAATACCTGGTACTGTGACAGTTTCACTCTGGCTTTCCTTTTCTCTCCAGTAATGAGGAATTACGTCATAACTCCCAGCATTTACTTTACTTCTTATGCCATGCACTGGCCCTCCAGACAAAACAGAGTTCTTAGCTTTTTCTCTCTTAAAGCTATGTTCCCACCTTCTCTCTGTTGTCCTGGCTCCTCTCTCTGGGCTACAGACAGCTCCTTCCCGGGACCTCCAGCTACCAGCAGTCTGAGCAGTGCTATGGCCACGTTCCTGAGAAGTTTTTCCCTGGCTGCTTTCTGCTACCGGGCCACACCTACTGCTTCCTTGATTCAGCAGGATTCCTTCTGTGTGACGTCTGCTCTCAGGCTGGTTGCTCACTCCTCCCAGGTCGCTGCCCCCACTGGCTGTTCCTGGATTTACCCAGCAGCTTTTATCCTCCTGTCCTTTGCACGCTGCCTGTGCTTTCATGGACAGGTGATCCTGATTAGCTTTTAACCTTCCTGCTACGTCAGGACTAGTGTGTGGTAAACCTATCTCATGTCCTTTGCACGCTGCCTGTGCTTTCATGGATAGGTGATCCTGATTAGCTTTTAGCCTTCCTGCTACGTCAGGACTAGTGTGTGGTAAACTTATTCTATTGCTCTTTTGCCTCCTGTGAGCTGAGTGTGTTTGCTGCCTATCAGACTCCAAGGTAAGTTCTTCTTTTTCACCTATTATCATGGGCTCTACACCGGCTACTGTATCACAGTATTCACATGCCTAATTACTTTTCAGTGTCCCAATGACAGATATCTCGCTCCTCAACACATCTTGGGATGTTGTGTACAGCACATGGTGTCAACTCCCCCCCTTGCCCATGCTGATTCCGAGTTGTACTGTGACATGTCATGACTGACACATAGGGGATGGATACCTTAGCATTGTACTGTACATACATGTTGCCTATGTGCATGACACTGATGCATCATCTGCTGGGCACTCTACAAAGATACAAAAACACAGGTGTGTGGTGATGCACTCCACCAGCTGCACAATGTGACATGGATGGCGTATCACCATTCTACATGCTGAGCATGCTACCATGCCTGACTGGGTCCTCCCACACAACCAATGTGTGTGCCAGATGTCATACCCCCCACATGTTCCCTGCTGGAACAGCATGCATGCACAGTTGCCCACTGCAAACATGTGGGATACATCTGTCGCCATTCACACAATGTGCTATAGAACATGTTCATCAGAACACCACATAGTTCAGGACACAGCACACAGCTTCATATTCATGGTTCTGCCAAAGCAGGCCACCCAGCACTGACTGAATTGCCCAATGTGTTTTGTTACATGACAGTTCACCCCACAATGTACCCTTGATATTCCTGTCAGACCATCCCACCCAGTACAGATTTGGTGGCCATCCCTACTACCCTCCCACGCACCATGCATGCAACATTCATACAGGCATTGGGTCACACACATATGCACCTACATACATATATGGTATGTGTGGCCATATGGCCATCCATATCTACAGGATGTGTCAGTTGCTTGCACAGGACAGCGTGTGTGAGGGATAAACAGGGTTGCATTGCTCAGAGCAGTCACATGCTTAAGTTTATGTTTATGTTTGTTTTTATGTTTATTGATGCTCTTGCAATACTGTGCCTTCATTACACCAGGGCAGTTTACAAATGACAATATACAAAGCGGGAATGGGCAAAGACCAAGAAAGGAAATGTACTCCAATATTTGATAGGAGAGCAGCAGAACAGGCTAGAGGAAAAAGGTAAAGAGGAGAGAGAGAGAGACAGGAGAACATAACTATTAGGTACATGGGGGGGTATCAGAGGCTGGGAGGTAAATCAAACGTCAGTTGGAAGAGGAGGGTTTACAGGAGAATTTTGAAACTGATGTAGGAGGGTTCTTGACGCAACTCAGGAGGGAGGGAATTCCAAAGGGAGGGGGCAAGGATAAAAAGCTGACTTGTGGGTAGACTGAAGGTGAGCATGAGAGAGCGAAGATAGTATGAACTGATTAATATGAACCAAGCGGAAACTACGGGTGTGTTATCCCAACATTAATATCTCACTGTGTTTTTCAAGCACCACCGCTTGGCACATGTACAAGGTGCCTAACTCTGTTTCTGCATGTGCAGGACACCTTATGTTTACGTTCTACGCCTTCCGCATGTGCAGGGTGCCTTATGTTTTACGTTCCGTGCCTTCTGCATGCGCAGGGCACCTCATGTTTACTTTCCGCGCCTTCTGTATGCACAGAGCGCCTCATGTTTACATCCCATTCCTTCTGCATGCACAGGACACCTCACATTTATGTTCTCTGCCTTCTGCATGCACAAGGTGCCTCATGTTTACATTCCATGCCTTCACAACATCCAATTAGCACCACTACTCATATGCGGTGACTGAGGCTCAGGTATGTGGTGTTTATTCTCATCAGTTGTCCATCCCCTCCCTTTCCCCCATAGTCCCTATTTGAGGCAAAGTGAATTTGCTGATCCTTTCATCCAAGATGGTTCACTTTTTCTTTGCTGCAAGTGCTGTCCAGTGGTTGCATGATGAGGGAGAACAGCGGTTGCTTGATGAGAGAGATGGTGTCCAAGGGAGAGTGGCAATGGGCAGGGGTCCAGTCACGCAGTAACACAGACCTGCAGCTGCGGAGCGTCCACAGGCCAGGTATGGGGCACCAAGGTGCTGTAGGTGTGCAGAGGTCCACCCCAGACAGCCTTGCCTCTACAGGCCCAGGGCCATGCTCCAGGGCATGCGGGAGAACCAGATCATCTCCTTCTATCGTCTGAGCACAGGAGCTATTAGAGAGCTCTATGTGGATCTAAGATCTGACCTTGAGCCTCAGACTGTGCAGTCTCATGCCATACCAGGGTTGGTCAAGCTCCCGAGTGCCCTACATTTCTTTGCCTCTGGCTGCTTCCAGGCATCAGTGGCTGCAGTTGGTGGAATGAGCTGGCCCACCTTCTCATGTTGTCTCCACCAGGTACTGCAAGCCATGATCAGCTGGGTAAGGAATTGTATTTCTTGGCAGTAGGCAACAATGGGGGGCCCTGAACCAGGCATTTGAGCATATTTCAGTGATACCATACGTGATGGGAGCTATTTATTGCACACATGTTGCCCTGGTCCCACCCAAAGGCAGGGAGTCAGTGTTCTGCAGCCACAAGCACTACCATTCCCTGAATGTGCAGGTTGTTTGTGATGCAAATATGTGTATTCTGAATGTGGTTCCTAGGTTTCCAGGATCCACCCATGACTCCTATTTCCTGCATCACTCAGCACTATTCCAACAGTTTGAGAATGCACAGTATGAGGACTGTGTCCTGCTGGGTGAGTAGTTTTTCTATCTATTATGCACATACTGTTTATGTGATACAGGGTGCATAATCACTATCACAGATAGGGCAGGTTCACATGTGGTTTTGGGTGGAACCTTTCTGTCAGATATCTCATGCTGAAAACAATACATGGGATACTTCAGGAATACTGTTTTTATCTCTGACATGCTACACACTTGTGTTTCTGCTATGGCACATCAAAGCACAGCCAAGGCATTTATGCCTTTCTATAGCTGTATTACAACTGCACATGGTAGTCCCTTGTTTCATATGTTTGTTGTTTGGGTTGTGGGAATCTGCAAAATCTGGTAACTGTAGCTGCTAGTTCAGCATGCCTCTGTCTCCAGACTGATGTGTGCATTGCTATTTGTGTACTCACAATGATATGTGTATGCAATTTCTTTTGACTATGTAGTTTGTGGGACCATGCAGCCATCAGGTTTAGATAGGTATTCCAAACCCCTGTTCCATTTGAAAGTTATTTGAGCCTCTGCAAGTATTTGAACATGTGATGTGGTCATCATGTGCTATTCTGCAGCATGTGCTGGGCAGCAGATCTGCAGGTTACATCTATCATGACCTGGATATCCACATTTCCATCTGCCAGCCTTTGTGGTGTATCCCTATTTCTATCTCTTGCCTATCACTGCCTGTAGAATGACTTGCTGAGCTGGAACTCCGATTAACAGGTGTTTGTTGCCCTTGGTGAGCAATTGACCTGTGCTTGCTGACACCAGCAGGACCTTGCACAATGTTCTCCTGTGGTCAGGGAGGCTGTGTTGGGTGCTTCTGACAGCAATGACAGAGCAACAGCAGATGTTGCCCAAACACACCTTCTGGATGGAACTGAGGGGCCTGTCCGGTATGCAGGAGTGCTGTTTGCATTACACCCTGCGTTTTAGAGGGGTTTGCACTACCATCATCACACAACTGCAGTTTATCTCCCATCAGTGGCAGCCTCAGAGGAATACACTCAGCCCTCATCTCATCTATGTACAGCTGCCCAGATGATTTGCACCAATTTTCCCTCCATCAGGTAGATGTATTCATGTGTAGGGCACTGGCATGGTAGGGTTATGGCCATTTTATGCCTACCGATGCCCAGTGCACTTGTGCCCAACATTGAAACTGTGCTACTGCATTCCTCAGCAGCTGTACACAAGTGAAGTGTGGTCTGGCAGGCTTCTTTTACAGCCATTCTGACATGCACAGCTCCCCTCAAGGGTAGAGGGTGGAGGCCGGGACTGGGAATGGTCTCTTGGTGGGGGTTTCCAGGATAGGGGTTGTAGGTGGCGGTGGTGGGTAGACCCTGGAGGTATTGGGAGCTGATGTTGGGAAAGGGCTAAATTGTGATGGGGCAGGGGGGTGGGAACATGTAGAGGGCAAATATTATTTGGTTGGGGTCAGGTCGGGCTCTATGATTGTCCATGTATTTGGAGTGAAGGTGCAGACTATGGATGGTAGGGTGACATCTGAGTGGCCAACACAGGGATTAGAGAAAGCTGTGCAGTAAAGACCAAAGCGGATGGTTGAGTATATTGTAGCAGATGTAGAGGCAGAAACTAGATGTTTGGTCTATGTGCACCTTTCACTTCTGGGCATTTGGTCTACTGCTCGAGTCATTTTCCTAACATTGTTCTCATCCCAGTGTGGTTGTACATTTCTGATTTTGTTTTTTGAGTAACCACTGTCACTGTTTTCTTTCAGTTTGCACATTCTGATCCCTGCTTATTGGTTTGCTGATGGACTATGATTAGCATGTTTAACACAGCTGAGGTAGGCTGGTCATGTTGTTAATGTGACAGTGGCACTTGTTCTCTTTCACTAGTAGGTGATGTGTTTTTGTTTTCAGAGATTTGTAGCTTTAATATTTGCAGAGATGTGTTGTGCTAGGTAGGGTTCGGTCCTCCATAACTGGTGTTACTGCATTTTGTGTATGGCAGGTTTTTAGTGTGTTTGACATGGGCATGGATATTTGTGGTAGTACATTGACAGAAGATCACTGGTATGTCTCTCATTAGTCTGAGATCCTGAGGTTAAGGACACATGCCCTCAAAAAATGCTGTGTGTTTATTGCAATATTGTATATTGTATAAACTAGACCTGGAAAATATAGGAAGTGCCCTCTGACCCCCCCCCCCCCTCCTAACGGTTCCAACACCCTAACCCGATGGGAGGATGGTTAATCAGCCTACCCCTTGTGCATACTCCCCGATGCCATCAAACTTGTTTCAAATATGACTACTCTGCAGCTCTGTAAATATCTTGTAAATAGTTTGCCCAGGTTCTCCCCTAAGCTATTACCCTGTTCTCTGTAAGCACATTGTGTCGTTGACTCATTGTAGCATTGTTCTGTTCATTGTGAACCGCACTGATTTTTAATAGTGCGGTATATAAGAAATGTGAATAAATAAATATATTCTAGATGTTATAACAACAGTGTGTGTGTGTGTGTGTGTGCGTGTGTGAAGGGGAAGGGCATGTACACCCAGACATTGTGTGTGCACATATGTTACTTGGTGAACTGTCTCATTTTCTTTTTACAGATGATGCTGGATATGGGTGTTGGGCCTGGTTGCTGACTACTGTGCATTTTCCACGGTCACCTGCAGAGATGAGGTACAATGAGGCCCATGCCTCCACCCGCTCTGTCATTGAGCACACCTTTGGCATGTTAAAGAGTCGCTTTAGGTATCTGGATAAAACTGGCGGGGCCTTACAATATCAACCCATGACTTTGGCACAGATAATTCTGGCCTGCTGCATCCTGCACAACATGGCTCTCAGGCACAATATCCCAGTCAACATTAATCTGGATCTGGAAGATGATCCTGTGGCCGTGGATACACACATGTGGGCATAGAAATCCGGCAATGTCTAATCAAGCAGCTCTTCTCATGTAAGTACTGTGTATGTGAGGAAATGCATATATGTACAAATGTGCATGTTATCCTGTGTGCTTCAGGTCTACAGCCTAACATATGTGTGTCTGCTGTGTTTGTGACTGCTGGTGTGGTGAGGAACCTAATTGTGCCAAGAGGATCTACATGCAGCCAACTGTAGTACAGCTCCATACACATGACAACATGACAGTGATTTGGGACTGGTACATTATACACAGTGGCATCAGAGGTATGCATTTCACATCACATACCTGCATATGTTCTACAAACATAATTGTCTGCTGTGCTGATACTGTTGTGTCAATTGTCCTGCATACACTGAGATCACAGAACAACATTTGACATGGGTGATGCTCCCTTATATTCCTAATTATATTGCTCTGCTCCTATTTTGCATGCATACATATACCCTATGTCTGTGATTTACCATCTCTATGGCCATCTTGATTTCAGCAGTTGCTAATTGGACACCATAGTGTTGCTGACATTCCCAACTATGATGTTGGTGTACACAGGTGATAAGAGTGGCAGTGTTGCACATTGCATTTATCTTTTTCTTACCATTGTTCAAAAAGTCATCATGAATGTAGCCTTGGATAGGTTTATGGCATTGCTACTAGTAGTCTCATCTTTGAACCAGGCAGGGGACATGGTACCAGGTGCACATCTGTTGTATATTGCAGTGTGTGTGGAGTGTGAGTTGCATTGTACAGATACACAGTGCAGACATATGCTCACTATTTGTTCCTGGTGTGAGGTGTGATTGGCCCTTTACGTATCACAGCAGTAATGATGCTACATTTCAGATACCGCCCTGTGACTAATATGATTGTGTCATGCATTGTGTTTCTTGTGGAAAATGTTCTATGTTTTGTCTGATGGCAAATCTGAATGCTTCATCATTCACATTTGCCACATGACAGAACAGTTTAGACAACAGTCAATGATGTTTTAACATGTGCACAGACTAATCCCACACTTTCCGACCACCACCTCTGGGTCAGGGATGACATCTTGCACGCAATGAAATCTCCAGGCAGACTCTGTCCACCATATACACCACACACCAGATGTCCTCCACATTGGATAATATTTGCCTAACATCATCATACATCTTGTATATAATTTGCTTGTTTGGAACTGAGTTCATTGAGAGGTCATTATCCTGCAGCATTGATAGACATGATGGGGACCTATTACACACCTGTAACACATGGCCATGGACCTGTAACACATGGTTATGTGCCTGTGCAGATGTGCACATAATCTGTACTGATCGGTTTGAATGTCCTACACCTTCAATGGTAACTATGTTATGGCAATGTATTGGTTTAATGGTAGACATTTCCTACTTGACATGTTAAACTTGCAGGCACTGGAATGGCACCTCATGATGTGTGATGAAAGGCATACATACCTTTCTATTATCTTTTTCACAGAGCATAAGCCACCCACAGTGGAAGGAGCCAACAGTGCATCTGCATTCACCATTACCATCATGTTGGATGAGACAACAGGTGCAACAGGAGATGGTGCCTAAGAAAGGGTGGCATACAGTCATGGAGCTTATGTTGAGGAGCACATGCCAATGCTGGACATTGATATCCAAGTGGCGGATCAGTGCATCCAGAGGGTGCACACTGGCCTGGTGATACAGTCCACTGCTTGGGTGGAGTGGTTCCTTGGCACACCCTAGTTGTCAAAGTCCCTTACTATGGATTCTCTCATCATCTAGACTAGGGGACATGCAATGAAGCTACAGGGTAAACTATTTAAGACTAATAAAAGAAAATATTTTTTCACTCAACGTGTAATCAAACTCTGGAATTTGTTACCGGAGGATGCAGTAAAGGTTATTAGTGTAGCTGGCTTTAAAAAAGGTTTGGACAAGTTCCTGGAGGAAATGTCCATAAACCATTATTAAGAAGTGACCGAAGGTATCAATGCTTGACCCAGTACAAGCATTGTGGAACTTGTGTCTCTTGGGGAAACTGCTAGGTACATATGACCTAGATTGGCCACTGTTGGAAACAGAATACTGGGCTTGATGGACCTTGGTCTGACCCAGTATGGCATATCTTATGTTCTTATGTTCTTATCATCAGAAAATGACTTGGAGAAAGCTGTGATGCTCCACACACCATTACAGCTGGGGGGATGGACTAGTGGCAGCGAACAGTCCTAAAGCACCAACACTGACAACTGTGGTCTGCCACTCCTGATTGTCATTTACATTTTGCTTGTTTTACCATGTCACTGCCATGGCTCTATGAGTGGCATCAAATGTTTAGGCCCGAAAGAGGATCAAACTGGGTTTGTAGCAGCAGAGGAACATTGTATATGGGATGTGTTATTTCCCTGTCACCCTTGTGCTGGCCAATTTGGCCCGACAAGCTGTTGCACATCCTCACAAGGTGCACCACAACATGTGTCATCTCTGTTTGGCCATATCCAGGAGTGTCCACCTCTGCATATAGGGTGTCACTGTGTCATTTGGGGATTTACAGTGTGCATATGTGTGTGCATTAATATGTTGTGACACAGTGACATCAGATGATATGCATTTTGATAAGTTTACTGTACCATAATTTTCATATTTGTCCAGTTCACAGACTGTGTTGACCTGATGTTTCCTAATAAAGACATGCAATTGGGGGGCGGAGCCTGATGTCCAGCGGGTAAGACGCTTCGCGCTGAAGCTCCCGAGAGGCCTACTTAGAATCCTGACATAATACCTATACAAACTTACTATTTCGCTCCGGGCTGACCGGGGTACCTCGGGGGGGATGGCGGCCCATAAACCAGCGCGCTTGGACTTCGGGTCTCCTTCTTCTTCCCACGGAAAACGCTCCAAAACAGAGGTGTCCTCCCCACAGAAGATGGTTCCATTTCGGGAGAACCCCGAAATGCACCTGGAGATTTTAGAGGAAATACGCGGCGTGAAGGAATTGGTGCAGTCCAATGGAGAAGCGCTTAGAGCCCTGCGAGAAGACTTTGGAGTGCTCCAGGACCGACTTGAAAGTCTCTCTTTACGGCAGGACAATATGGCGGGGGTCCTCGACTCGCACGCGGTGCGCTTGGGCACACTGGACAAGGCTGAGCGCCAGATACAGAATCTTCAAAAGGAGTTAGAAGATAGCAATAATCGAGCCCGTCGCAACAATGTGAGGCTCATTGGAATACCGGAGGGGGTGGAAGCGGGAGATATGAGAGAATTCCTGCTCAAAACTCTTCCCTCCTTGCTGAAGATCACTTTTCATAAAGAACTGGAAATCGATCGTGCACACCGTGTTCCTACCCACATGGCGCTCAACCGAACGACCCCCCGGCCTATTATCTTTCGCTTGCTACGATATCAACAAGTGGAACAAATTTTAAATGCTGCCCGGGCGAACCATCATTTGGAATTTGAAGGTCACAAAGTCTCCTTCTTCCCTGATTTGGCAAAGCCTACAGTCGACCGACGGAAGAAACTCCTTGCTTTTCGCCCTCGACTTCAACAGCTACAGGCTCGCTTTGGCCTGTTGTATCCCGCGAAGCTCCGAGTGACTCTCCACAACCAAACCAGGACATTCGAAGATCCTGATCTACTGTCAACATTTTTGGACTCCAAAGAAGCAGAGCAGATGCGCTAATCCAACGACTTGGACTTTTATTTGCCGGCTCTGTCCGCCATTTTGAAGGGCCCGATGCGGCGGTCATAGTTAAGCACAGAGACTACCTGGACTTTCTTTCTTTCTTTCTATGACTTTTGTTTTGTGGTCTCCTATCCCTCCATGATGTGTGCCTCGGTCGGATTCGGAGCACGCACAGTCCTACAGGTTATGTGTTTTTTCAATTTCGGCCTTCTCTGGGGCTTCTCCCCGCAGACACATGGTCGCCAGTAATTTTTGGGGTTCTGCTTCTTCTCTACCGCGCTGCGGTTTTTCTTTTTTAATGTGGGGCGCTTCATTGTATTATCTAAGCTTATTTTCTTTTATGCCATATGTACAGCCAGATACAGTCAATATGAGGGACATTGTGAAATTATGTGCGCTATCATGCTCAGAATTTTTAACTTGTCTGAATGGCTTTATGTAAAATCTTATCACTCAACGTAAAGGGCATTAATAGTCCAATCAAAAGAAAGAAAATCCTTAGCTATCTTAGCCATGAGCATGCTGATTTAGCGTTTCTTCAGGAAACGCACTTAAACTCTGCTGAAACACTGAAACTCAATGTTAAGCCTTACATGGTGGCTGCCTATTCTCCCGCCGTTTCCAAACGGTGCGGGGTAGCCATTCTGGTTAAGAAATCTTTGCAAGCTACTGTAATTGATACTAGCGCTGACAAGGAGGGTAGATGGGCCCGAGTACATCTTAAGGTTGGAGATAGTGAATTTACATGTATTTGCATTTATGCCCCGAATGTGGACAACCCTGCTTACTATGCAAGTATTGCGCAGTTGGCACAGGCCTCTGCCAATACTCCATTAATACTTGGTGGTGATTTTAATCAAGTGTTAGACCCTCTGATAGATAGACAGCCGCCTAGAACGAGTAATCCACCCAAGAGTCTTGCTACCCTTACAGCTCTGATGCAAGATCTTGCGCTGGTAGATATATGGAGGCTGCTTCACCCCTCCGACTTAGAGTTCACTTTCTTTTCTGCCCCCCATCACTCCCAATCTAGAATAGATTTCTTTCTCATTTCCAAAGCACTGATTTCTCAAGTAGACACGACTAGGACTCATCCTCTCCATATTTCAGATCATGCTGCCATATCTTTATCACTACGTGTCACTGCGCGGGACGATTCTCCCCGAGCTTGGTTTTTTGATAGATCCCTACTGGGTCAAAAAGATTTTCAGGTTGATATAAAGGCCGCTATCCAAGATTATTTTCATTTTAACTCACCCCAAGACACAGCGAGCTGGGCTTGGTGGGAGGGTTTTAAAGCATCTATCCGCGCCACTATAACTAGCTATCAAATTCGGCAGGGGAAACAAAGAAAGCAGCATTTACTGATTTTAGAGCAGCAGATACAAGCTGGGGAGCGTCTCCTCACGTCCCGTACTGACCCATGTATTTTACTCCGTTTACAACGCTTGCGTTTTCAATACAATCAGCTTTTGTACACTGCTGCTGTTAAAAATATTGAATCACAACAAGGGCTATATTATCGGGAAAATAATCGTGCTGGCAAATTATTAGCAAATGCCCTAAAAGGTCAAAAAGAAGCCAAGCGTGTTACCGCCCTCCGTAATCCGTCGGGGGGGGGCTTGGTCACTAAAGATACCGAAATCTTAGAACTCTTTCGTGATTTTTATACTCGGCTTTATCAATCTGAATGTGATTTTGAGCCAGATGTATTTGAACGCTTACTTTCAGGGGTACAAAGACCGACCCTATCTGACGAAGATAGAGTGGCCTTGGACACACCATTTACTGTCTCAGAAATTCATTCTGCTATTAAGAAATGTGCCTCAGGTCGAGCCGCAGGCCCAGACGGTCTCCCTGCTGAATTCTACAAAACCTTTTACGCTGACTTAGCTCCAGTTTTGAAAATTTATTTTTCTGCTCTGGCCGAGGAGGGTTCTCCTTCTGGGTCCTTTTCAATGGCAAATGTAGTAGTTTTTGAGAAAGAGGGGAGAGACCCGCAACTAACAGCTAATTATCGTCCAATTTCTCTTCTAAACGCGGACTATAAAATATTTGCCACCATTCTCTCTACCCGGCTCTCGGATAGGATGCCTACCTTAATACACCCAGATCAATGCGGTTTCATTCCTGGTAGATCAACTGCTGACAATGCTCGGACTCTATGCCATGTACTGACTACCGCAGTTAATCTTGATCGCCCTTTTGTTGGCCTCTCACTTGATGCTGAGAAGGCCTTTGATCGCTTAGAGTGGCCCTTCCTGTTTGCAGTCCTCCGCTGGTACGGATTCGGGGAAGGTTTTCTCCGTTGTCTTCGCACCATGTACGCACAGCCTACAGCCAGTATATGTGCCAATGCTTTAAAGTCTCAGCCTTTTCCCCTTCAACGCGGCACTCGCCAGGGATGCCCACTGTCTCCACTTCTCTTCGATCTTGCACTCGAACCCTTGGCTTTACTAATCCGGCAATCGGAGGAGATTCATGGAGTCCCCTTCACCCATAGGGAAATCAAACTTTCAGCGTATGCTGATGACCTTATGCTTTTTGTCTCTATAGACTCAGTACCGGCTGTCCTAGAGCAAATTGGTAAATACTCACAACTGTCTGGTTATAAGATAAATTGGACCAAGTCGGTAGCCTTTCCATTAAATCCTTTGCTTCATCAGGCTGATATGCAACCCTTCCCCTTTTTATGGCAACCTCGCATGGTCAAATACCTTGGGGTTCACTATTGTTCTCCTTTGGAAGACACTATCTCCTTCAATGCCAAAGACTTAACCTCTAAAGTCCGGGCGCTTACTCACCGCTGGACTCCTTTAACACTTACCTGGTGGGGTCGATTAGAAACCATAAAAATGATGATTGTTCCGAAAGTGAATTATATCTTAGAAATGTTGCCCTGTCTCTTCCCTCGACGTATATATAAAGATATAGAGGGCCTTTTGACTAGATACTTGTGGCAAAACAAGACACCTAGGATAGCGAAACATAAGCTGCAAGCAGATAAGGAAAATGGGGGTGTCAGATTCCCTGATTTCCTGAAGTATCATCAATTTTTTCTTCTTAAACAAGGCGCTCGTTGGCTGGAAGATCCAGTACCGAGTAGACCTGTGTGGCTAGACATAGAAGAGGACCTTTGCAAACCGATTCCTCTTACTTTTCTCCCTGGTATGACTCTCCCATCAGACTCCCACTTTCCACCAATGCTTTTAGACACCTTAGGTGCCTTTAATAATCTTATGCACTCTTTAGACTCCCGACTCTGTCCGTTAGACAAGCTCCCACTTTGGTACAACACTCGATTTCGAATACAAAATAAGCCGATGGCGTGGAGCCCCTGGTACACTAGGGGCATTTGGATTCCTAGTCAGTTGTTCCATGAAGGTCGCTGGAAAACTTTTAGTGAATTGCAAATTGAATTTGGTCTCCCAGCGAAACACTACTTTCAGTTGGTGCAACTTCAGCATTGCCTTCGGAGTGCTAAGGTGCTCCCGCCATCGGCCTCCCCTACACAAGGTTGGTTGGAGACTATCCGATCTATCGGTAGTTCACCGGGTGTAGCATCCAATTTTTACAAAACCTTATGTAATGCTATAACTAGAGATACCCCTATAGCGCAGAAAGCATGGGAGAGAGAATTGCATGTGACTTTGACCCCGGAGCAATGGAGCCTTGTCTGGAGTAGAGTGACACGGGTCTCCCGATCCGCCTCACTCACTCAGACACTCTTCTTTCTAGCCCACCGGTGTTTTTACACTCCTGACAGATTAGCCAAATGGAACACTACTCAGGGCAATAGCTGTTGGACATGTCATGCGGCCATTGGTTCACTACCTCATGTTATGTATGAATGTCCCGCACTACAGTATTACTGGCGTCGGGTCTGGGGTCGTATCCAGTCTATTTTGCACTTTCAAGAGCCCCTTTCTTGGAGGATAGTGGGACTTCGCTCAGCTGCGGGGATCCCCTCTCTTCCAAAAACGGCTTACTTCCTTTTGGACTTTATGCTTGGCATTGCTATTTCCCTAATTACGAAATACTGGAAAAATAGCTCCCAGCTGAGCCCCAATGAATGGTGGAATCATGTCTGTCTCTACAGTAAATATGAACAACTACCTCGTATGTTTGCTTCCCCCATTCCGACTCCTCATCATCGGTCTAAATGGAAGATGCTCAATGACTATGTACATTCTGCTCAATGCTCTCATCTGACTGTCTAAATTTGTATATATCTTTGTCCCATGATTATTCTGTATCGCAGATACTCTTTTGATTGTTTTGATGTATAATCACTGTTGTTTGGAAGCGCTCACATGCTGACATAATCAGCTAGAGAAGAAGCGTGGGGGTGGGGGGTAATTGGGTTTACTTTTCTTTATTGTATACTTGTTTTGTCTCCTTTGGTGTGTTGTTTCTTTTGTTTGTTGCAAAATGAAAATAAAAGTTTAAAAAAAAAAAATAAAGACATGCAATTATTGATTTACTTACAGCTTACACAGTCACATGTGTGCTTCATCCTATGTCTTTCATGACAGTGTGCCACACACATGGCAAGGGCCATTTTCTGATTTGCCTATCTGTATTTTAACACATAGCTTGGCTTGTGTATTGCATGTACATTCTTGTACCTGTACACCTCATGGACGTATGGCCTACTGTGACACCCCAAAGCTGTTGTATTTAGCTGAGTTTACACCTGTGAGAGACATGTTTTTTTTTACTGTGCTTCTCATAACTACCTCCATCTCAACATTATAGATCGTGGCCCGGATTTTGGAAGGCATTTAGACAGGTAACTGCCCTAGTTACCTGTGTAAATGACTTCTTGGTGATTTGGGCAAGGCACCTACTCAGGTGTTGGCCCTCTACAATGCTATGTACCTCCCTAACATGCCCATATGCTATGTGATTGCCATCAGGGTATGTTAGGGGTGTTCTGTGGTAGGGCATGGGCAGATAAACATTGTTGGCGAGTGACTACATTTTTCTATGCAACCCACATAGCCATCTGTGCATGACAGCTTGGCACTGATTTTCCCGAGCTATCTTTCAGGTATAAGGTCTGGGTGGTTAGCCAGTTAATCTTGCCCTACCTGGCTAGCTCCTGCTCCCTCTCATTTGTGTGTGCAGACCCTGATTTTCAAGGGGGCGAGCCACATATGACCACAGCATTCACATCAGGGTTAGACAGTTGGCGGTCATGCAATGCACCGACATATCACTTTGCACCACCTAGATGAAAATCTGGGAACCAAATATTTCAGCACATACATGTGCACACATTCACTGAAACTATGTTGGAACATCAGCCATGTCCCATATGTGATATGGGAATTGCAGGGATGATGTAGGACACATCATTGCATGCCCTCCAACTCACTGGCCGCACTGACATCCCAAGATCACCGATGTCATCAATAGCGAGTGTGGAGATATTTATAACAGACATATCTGTGAGCAGCAAGGCTTGCCAAATATGTTATGCATGGTTCAGACCTCTGTGAGACAGCACATGTATATAAAGGTGCACACCACTGATGTTCAGACGTGTGAGCAATGTGTTTGTTCACACAATCCCAGTCATTGAGGAGTTACATCATTTGTCTTTCAGCTGGTCATTTCTCAGAGGTAGCTATGAGGCGCATATATCCACACACAACATACACCAACAGAGCCTTAAATACTGGTATCTGAACTGTGGTTCACTCAGAGATCCCTTGCTAAAATGTAAATGTCCCGAGCTAAGTAACATGGTATCTGAGGCATAGATGATATATGTTGGTTATGCTCAAATTTAGCTGGGCCACCTATTTCTTGCACATGATCTATAGCCCCTGTGACACATGGGATTGTCAGCAGCACCCCTTATGCACATTGGCACCAAATATATTCATAAATTAGCTTTACCCATACAATAGACGGTTGAGTAATAAGCCAGATGTCATGGAGGGCAATGGAGGCATATTCTACATGTTTGTTTACCAACATCACTGCAGAAATGTGTTGTTCATGTTGCCTTCACATTGTGTTTGAATCACACATAGCGACTCAGTGCATGCTACTAATCCAGACCCTGTACAGCTGCTATTCATCAGAACGTACTGCTAAAGATTCAATAGTGATACAACAGGTATACATCATGTGCACATGTACAGAATGAAGCCTTACAGACCAAAATGCATTCTATGGCATAATTTTCATGAGGTCCACAGCACACAGATTCACAGCTGATGCAGCAGGACCCCATAATGTCAAAGGATATTGCATGGGGTTGTGTCTCCATGTCTGTGCAGCTCCATTATGGGGCTTAGAACAACATTGTTATTGGCATACTGCCAGAGACACATTATGGCAGTCTATAGCCAAGGTTCAGCTGCATGTCAACTTCTGAATCCCTTCCTGTCTTGTTTTCATGTTGTCCACAAATAGTACACCACAGCCAGATTGGCCTGGGACAACGTATTGGTAGCATAACATCCCCATCTGAGAGGCCTATCAAGGACATAGATGGCCTATGACATATTCATCACTGGACATCCAAGTTGACGAGCAACAGACAGCCCCCACTTACGCCTCCTTGTACACACACCATCCCAACCGCTCTCCATACACCTCCACTGTCGTTGCAGGGTATGCGTGTGTTGGATTGTCATGCTTACACTAACAGGCAGGAATGTGATATAGGGCATGGCATAGATAATGAGTGTTGGTGGCTCATAATAAACCACATACTGTCTACACACACGCTCATGAGAATCAGGCCTGTAGACAGGACTGCAATGAGGGGTATACTGCACAATGCACATAATCCAGCTCCTACATGAGATCTGTCCTGGGGATGAGCTGTGGACATAGCATGAATGTACATGGAGACATACCTCTCTAACCTGGTACGTCTCCACACTCCCCAACGTATGCTCCGGCATATTCATGTTGACCGTATGTCTCTTCCCCCCTCCCCCCCCCCCACATCTGGAATCCACCCGAAACTCTGCCTTCTTCTTCCTTGGCCCCAAACTCTGGAATTCCCTCCCCCTAGACCTTCAGCTGGGACTCTCCTTTAACAGGTTTAAATTTCTATTACAGCCCACCTCTTTTGCACCACTTTTGACCTCCCTGTCTCCTCTGCCCCCAGCTGAGCAATCTCTTCTCCAATTTTTCTTTCTTCTGTCCTGTCTCCTCTTTTCTAATCTCTCTTTCTGTCTCTTTCCTGTCGTGATTATGGCATTCCTTTCCTTTTTCTGGCAGTATGTTTTGAATCTCAGCTGAGGTGCCAGGTCTCAGCTGAGGTGCCAGACGAAGACAAACCACCCATCTGTCTCCTCTGCCCCCAGCTGAGCAATCTCTTCTCCAATTTTTCTTTCTTCTGTCCTGTCTCCTCTTTTCTAATCTCTCTTTCTGTCTCTTTCCTGTCATGATTATGGCATTCCTTTCCTTTTTCTGGCAGTATGTTTTGAATCTCAGCTGAGGTGCCAGGTCTCAGCTGAGGTGCCAGACGAAGACAAACCACCCATCTGGGCAGCAGCAGAATGGGATAGTGTTGACGGCGGAGGATCACATTTCTGTGACAACGGCAACAACACCAAACTTAAACTGCGCGGAAGGAAGGCCCGGCAATCTACTTCTGTATCTTGCCATGAAAACCCAATGGATAGTTACAACAAAACAAACTGTGCTATGGTGCTGGAAGATGAGACTCCCAGGTCGGAAGGCACTCAACTAGCTACTGGGGAAGAGCTGAAGACTTTTCAGAGTAAAGCCAGCATTTATGATGTGGTTGGATCAAAGCCCTCGGGAAGTCTGACTGCTGATGTAGCTGCGCATGAAATGAGAGTCAGAAGCTGTAAAGATGTCTTACACATTGGAACATGGAACGTACGAAGCATGAACCAAGGGAAGTTGGAGGTGGTCAAGAATGAAATGGAACGTGTACAACTTGATCTGTTGGGTGTCAGCGAACTGAAATGGACTGGCATCGGGCACTTTGCATCAGATGATCACATGGTCTACTATGCTGGAAATGAAAGACAAAGAAGAAATGGTGTTGCATTTATAATAAAGAAGAAACTTGCAAGAACTGTAATGAAATACAATGCAGTCAGCGAACGCTTAATCTCTATTCGTCTACGAGGATTGCCTATCAACACAACTATAATTCAAGTATATGCCCCAACAACAGCTGCAGAAGAGAATGAAATTGAAGAGTTCTATGAAAAAGTACAAGCTGAAATTGACAGAACATGCAAACAGGATATCCTGATAGTCATGGGTGACTGGAACGCAAAAGTTGGCAACAAAGAAGAAGGCAAAGTAGTTGGAAAATATGGACTTGGCAACAGAAATGAATCTGGAGAAAGATTGATAGAATTCTGCAAGACCAATGATCTATTCATCTCAAACACCTTCTTCCAGCAACACAAGCGACGACTGTACACATGGACTTCACCCAATGGATTGTATAAAAATCAAATTGACTACATCTGTGGAAGTCAACGATGGAAAAGCTCTGTAACATCAACAAAGACAAAACCTGGAGCTGACTGTGGTACAGATCATCAACTACTAGTATGCAAACTCAAGCTAAAGTTGAAAAAGAGCAAACCACTCATGAATGCACCAAAATATGACCTTGAGAATATACCACTGGAATTTAAAGACTGCCTGCAAAATCGATTTGCTGATTTAGATACAAATGACAGAGCTCCGGAAGAGTTATGGAAGGACATCAATAAGGTTGTGCTGGAAGAAAGCGAGAAGTCTCTACAAAAGGTGAAAAAGCAAAAACGGCCAAAATGGATGACGGAAGAAACTCTGAAAATTGCCCAGAAACGCAGAGAAGCTAAAGCCAAAGGAGAAAGAAAGACAATCGCAGAACTCAACAGAGATTTCCAACGTGCAGCAAGACAGGACAAGGAAAAGTACTACAATGACACTTGCAAGGAAATAGAAGCAGAAACTATTAGAGGAAGAACAAGATCGGCTTTCCTAAAGCTGCGAGAGTTAAAGAAAAAGTTCCAGCCTCGAATTGGAATGTTACAAGATGCTCAAGGTTCTATGTTGAATGATGCTGAGAAGATCAAGAAAAGGTGGAAGGAATATACAGAGTTTTTATATGATAAAGATCAAGTGGACCAACAGCCGTTTCAACCTATACCTTATGATCAGGAACCATTGGTGATGAAAGAAGAAGTTGAAGCAGCATTGAAAGCCTTATCAAAGAACAAAGCACCAGGCATTGATAGCATTCCCATAGAAGTATTGCAGCAATCTGATGCAGCTGTTACCGTACTTACAAGGCTCTGCCAAGAAATATGGAAGACAACATCATGGCCAACTGACTGGAAAAGATCTGTGTTTATACCAATACTATTGAAAGGTGATCCAACTGACTGTGGAAATTATCGCACAATCGCTCTGATCCCACATGCCAGCAAGATTCTACTGAAGATTATTCAAAAGAGACTACAGCCATACCTAGAACAAGAACTACCTGAAGTGCAAGCAGGGTTCAGGAAAGGGCGAGGAACGAGAGACATCATTGCGGATGTGAGATGGATCCTTGAAAAGACTAAAGAATACCAAAAGGATATCTATTTGTGCTTTATCGACTATAGCAAGGCTTTTGACTGTGTAAACCATGAGAAACTCTGGGCCACATTAAGAAGCATGGGTATACCAGAACACCTGATCGTTCTCTTGCGTAATCTGTACATTGATCAAGAAGCAACAGTTCGAACGGAACAAGGAGAAACAGAATGGTTTAAAATAAGCAAAGGTGTAAGACAAGGCTGCATACTTTCCCCCTACCTGTTTAATTTATATGCAGAACAAATCATCAGAGAAGCAGGACTGTATGAAGACAACAGAGGTGTGAAGATTGGTGGAAGACTCATCAACAACCTTCGCTATGCTGATGATACCACATTACTGGCTGAAAGCGAAGATGATCTGAAACATTTGCTTCTCACAATCAAAGAACATAGTCTCAAAATGGGCCTGCACCTTAATGTAAAGAAGACAAAGATCATGACAACTGGCATAATCAACAGGTTCATCGTTGAAGGAGAAGAAATTGAAATTGTGAACAACTTTAATCTACTTGGATCAACTATCAATAAAGAAGCAACAAGCAGTCAAGAAATCAGACGACGCATTGCTCTTGGCAGAATGGCTATGAAAGACCTAGATAAGATTCTCAAGAGCAGAGATGTGTCTCTCCATACAAAGATTCGACTTGTTCAAGCCATGGTATTTTCAATAACATCATATGGATGTGAAAGCTGGACAGTGAAAAAGACAGACAGGAAGAAAATTGATGCCTTTGAATTATGGTGCTGGCGGCGAATACTGTGTATACCATGGACTGCCCGAAGAACAAACAAGTCAGTACTAGAGGAGATCAAACCTAAGCTTTCTTTAGAAGCTCAGATGACAAGACTTCGACTTTCATACTTCGGACACATCATGCGAAGAGAGAGATCATTAGAGAAAGACATCATGCTTGGCAAGATAGAAGGTCAACGCAAAAGAGGAAGGCCAGCAATGAGATGGATCGCTACAATAACAGCAGCTACGGGTACCAGTCTGTCGTCAATGAGCCGCCTGACTGAAGACCGAACACAATTTAGGATAGCTATCCAGAGGGTCGCCATGAGTCGACTCCGACTCGACGGCACTTAACAACAACAACATGTTTTGAATCATTGAAAACCACTCTGTTGTATTTTTGAAGGGCAGTATATTACGATTCTAAATAAACATACACATAAACATCAACATACCTTGTGTCCTTCCCATACCTTCACTACACAGCAGCCCATCAACTGCTGACATGGGGAGGTGTCTACAAGTACACACATTGCAGACAGGCACGTGCTGTTGCATTGTTTGCTGATTTTCCACAGCTAATCATTGTAGGGCCTTGCATCAGGGTTCCTACACTGTCCTTGTACACAGCATCACCCAGTGGAAATTACAGTTGTTGATATGCATCTGTATGTACCTGCCAACAGAGGTCATTTCCCATGATCTCTTTCATAACATGCAGAGGACAGAGACATGCATTTGCGGCCATTTCAGTTTTGGGTGAAGCTTGGGAGATTGCACAGGGTTGTTGGTGTGAGGGCAGCAGATGTCTGACCCATGCATTTAACATGACTCATGTGTGATACCCAAACCATGACTGCAAATACTTTAAACCATGAGAGATATGTGCACAACACACAGGTTAATCACAATCCACTGAGGATGAGTTGCAAACCTGCTGATACATTGCATACATACATTGTTCTGCCTACATCTTCCCACTTGTTTATGATGTGTGGTTTAAATGTGTGGCTGTTTCTGATTGTAATCTGCTTTTGCAGGGGGTGACGTCCAGAGCTTTACCTTCCACATCCGTCACCCCCTTTTCTAGTTTAAATGCATATCCACATATTGCTTGTATTTTTCACTTAGGATTCTTTTCCCTGCGACAGAGAGATGTAGTCCATCAGCACAGTATAGTCTCTTGTTGTTCCATCTGTTACCCCAGTTGCCAATAAATCTGAATCCTTCTTGTTTGCACCAGGTCTGGAGCCATGTATAAAAGCTGTTAATGCGATGCAGCCTTTTTGTCCCTTTACCAAGCTCAGGTAGAACCTCTGAGAATGCAACAGTGTTAACAATGGGCTTGAGTTTCTCTCCCAGAGATTGGAAGTTCTTTTGGACTGTAGAGGTTCTGTTTCTAGCCACGTCATTTGTGCCCAAATGGATAACCACATCAAGTTTGGAGTGTTCACTTTCTGCGCTAAGTACTTCAACAACGTGGTTTGTATTCCTGCTGGCTGAAGAGCCTGGGAGGCACTTCACTATCTTTTCTCCTTTGAACTGTGTTCCCAAGTTGATGCCACTGATGATGGAATCACCAAGTAGTAGTAGTTTGCTGTTTGGTGAGGTTTTCTTCATATTTGGTCCTTTAGCAGGAGATTGGGCATTGTCTGTCTCATTTAAGGGCCCTTCAGTTTCTTTGGATTGGGCATCCTCATTCGCCAAGGCAGAGAAGGCATTATGCAGGGATATCTTCTGATGCATAGGATGCTTCTGTGTCACAGGTCGCAATCTACCAGAACCCACTGTGATCCATTTGTTCCTGAGGTGTTTCATTCTTTGTGGAAGTGGTGGTGGACTTTGTTCAGTTTGTATCTTAGAAGAGGTGCGCTTCATTGCAGCCAGTTCCTCCCTGAGTAGGGTCACCTCTTTATGCATGGCAGATAGGTCTTCCCTTAGTAGAGTCAGTTCTTTATGCATGGTAGCTGACCTGAGGCACATAGGACAAGCTCTGAGGTTCCATATGATTCGTCTTGGAATGAAAGAACTGCAGTTATTGCACCGAATACATGACATGCTGAATAAGCAGTCCTAGAAGGAGAAGAGGAAGATGAAGAAGGAAGGAGGAAGAAGATGTGGGCTGTAACCTAAGTTAAGAGGATAGATGGCAATGTATGTGAGTACTATATAGTCAGTGCAGCCCCTGGGGTAGGTGGGGCGAGGGGTAGGGTGGGCGGGAACCTAAGTGTCTCTGGCCAGTAGGCTGTTCCTGAACTGGGGGCACCCACAGATATCTGCTCCAAGGCTACCCAGAAAAGGAGACGGTCAGATTATCCCCAAGATTAATTAATAACCACAGTTAAACTTTATATTAACAATTCCCACAAATCAGATAGTTAGACTCTATATTGATAACTAGAAAGCATCAGAAATAAGAGAGAAAATTAGAGTCTTAGCTTTATGAAATATCCACAGCTCCTGCAGCCAGCCTCAGAGACCTGTAGGTGTCCTCATTGTGTTTATGTGCGGTGTCAGTATTAGTTGTTAGTCCAGGGCGTTACTTACATACTAGACCTCTGTACGGACTTTCACATCAATCTCATTTATTGTCAGGGATGGGGGTGGATGGAATGTGTCATCCTTGGTAATGCAGAGTATTTGGGGTTTTTTTGTGGTTAACTGTCAATGAGTTTCTTGCCAGCCATTGAGTGATGTCTGTGAAGCAGCTTGATATTCCTTCTTATATGGCTTTGTTGGTGTTGAAAGGTGCGTACCTCCATTGCCTCAGAAAAATCCAAGTTATCAATGTCCCTGTATTGGCTATTGCTCCCATGATACTACACATCACTGGTGCTGGATTGGTTGCTGTCTTCTCCTGTGTTGCTCAAACTATGTTCCCTTGCAATTGCTATATCCATATCCAAGGAGACTGGGACCCTCTTAGCGTTCAAATCGCCAAGTGCAGGTAATACACTCACAAAGATATTTTAAAGCTGCAGTTAATTCCAAAATGATATATTTAAGGTAGTACCATGCTGGAGATAATCCAAAAAAGGAAAATGTAGGCCACATGGCGAGTCCAAGCTGGCCGCCCGTAACCATCTAGGTAGCTGGAAAATGCAGGTGCCCGGAAAAATACTACAGCAGTGGCTGCTATCCTCCCCTCAAGATGTATCGGTGGCAGGCAGTGATGGGGCCCCTGCATGGGAAGCTGGTGGGGGGGGGGGCCCGTGTGGCCATAAATGTGTGCCCCTGCCCCCCCATCCGGACCTTGTGCCTAAGGTGCCTGCCAAACCTGCATGTTTAACATGCTGGGACTGTGACCACCACCACTGACAGTTCATGGGCATGTCTGCATGGTGGGGTGTTGGTGGTGGCATGGGAAGTGGCACCAGCCTGCAGCAGACAGAAGTCTTGCCCTAGTAGTGTGCACCATGTACATTGCAGCATGTGCCAAAGGTCAGCTGAAGAGAAGCATGCCAGCAAGAGGAGCTGCTAACCCATAAGGCAGCACTGTGGTGCAACACACTCAGTTGGTGTATGTATATTTGCAGAGAGTCACAGGTTCAGGTCCCTGCTGGGATTTCTGTATTGCATACTCCTGTGGACAAGGTTTAGCTGACAGTGTAAGTAGAGCTCCAGCGTGTGCAGCCCCCAAGGAGATAGCCAGCAAGGGTGGAAACACCCACCAGCAGGACTGACAGGCTCCACTATCCACAGCTAGTTGGAGGCTAATAGCACACGGTAATACAGCACGTGCAAACAGAGCATACATTATCAGTCTGTGGTGAAGGCAAGGCACAGTATTTGCAAACAACACACGTTATCAATGGTTGAGCTGTTTAGCCAAGGAAGGACTTGTCTTACTAATCTGCTGTGGGTTTTTTTAAAGGTGTGAATAAACAGGAAAACAAAGATGAGTCGGTTGATATAGTGTATCTGGACTTTCAGAAAGCCTTTGACAAGGTCCCTCATCAGAGACATTTGACAAAATTAAAAAGTCATGGGATAGGAGGCAGTGTACTATTGTGGATCATGAATTGGTTAAAAGAGAGAAAGCAGAGAGTAGGGCTAAATGGCCAATTTTCCCAGTGGAAAAGGTGAATAGTGGAGTACCCCAGAAATCTGTGCTGGATCCGCTGCTTTTTAACATATTCATAAATGACCTGGAAATGGGAATATCGAATGAGCTTATCAAATTTCCAGATGACACAAAACTATTCAAAGTTGTTAAAGCCCATGAGGATTGTGGAAAATTGCAAGAGGATCTTGATAAATTAGAAGACTGGGCATCCAAATGGCAGATGAAGTTATGCACCTAGGAAAGAACAACCCAAAGTATGGTTACACAATGCAATGTTCCACCTTAGGAACCACCACCCAGGAAAAAGATTTAGGCGCCATTGTGGATAATATGTTAAAACTCTCCACCCAGTGTGCAGTGGCGGCCAAGAGAGCAAATTGTATGCTAATTATCATAAGGAAAGGAATGGAGACCCAAACCAAGGGTATTATAATGCCTTTGTATTGTTCCATGATGTGACCGCACTTTGAATATTGTGTGCAATTCTGGTCGCTGTATCTTAAAAAGGATATAGCGTTATTAGAAAAGGTACAGAGAAGAGCCACCAAAATGGTAAAGGGGATGGAAGGATACTCCTAGGAAGAAAGGCTAAAAGGTTTAGGGATCTTCAACCTGGAAAAGAGATGGCTGAGGGGAGATATGATAGAGGTCTATAAATTAATGAATGGAGTGGAATGGGTATACGTAGATTGATTGTTTACACCATCAAAATATAGAAAGACTAGGGGACATGCAATGAAGCTACAGGGTAACCTATTTAAGACTAATAAGAGAAAATATTTTTTTACTCAACGTGTAATCAAATTCTAGAATTTTCTACCGGAGGATGTAGTAAAAGCTGTTAGTGTAGTTGGATTCAAAAAAGGTTTGGACAAGTTCCTGGAGGAAATGTCCATAAACCTTTATTAAAGGGAACCCAGAATATCCACTGCTTGATGCAATACAAGCATTGTGGAACCTGTGTCTTTTAGGGAAACCTGTAGGTACTTGTGAACTAGATTGGCCACTGTAGGAAACAGGATATTGGGCTTGATGGACCTTGGTCTGACCCAGTTTGGAACATCTTATGTCCTTATCACATTGAGACAGGAGTGTTAAGCAGGAATGCCAGCCATCTCCACTTTTGCTCAGTGTGCCAATGAGCATGTATGCGTGTGTGTGCGTGTGTGTGTATGGTTTCCCCTTTGTCCTGTGGCTTTCTGCACTGCACTTTGGCTCACATTGCTAGAGTTTTTGCCAGCCTGTTTGGAAAAAGTGAATAAGATGAGGCAGAGGATTCTGGGTATCGCCTGAAACAGTGCAGCTTGGCCTGGATGTGTCTGCCACAATGGTAGGGTCATCTGCCACGTGCATTGCCTGGGTGGCCACTGTATGTCATGCTGAGATGGCAGTCTCACCATGACCAAAAGTGACCATGGCACGGCTATGTATCCATATAGAGCTATTATAATGTCTGCCTTCAGTGATGTGGATGCATTCTCTGTCTCGGGATCTTAATCACTGAGTAAATGGCTGGGTGTCAATGCTGAGTATCCCAAGGCTGATTGCTTGTGATCACACGGTGCACATGCCGTGCATGCTGACCAGCAGACCTATGGTAGTTGGTTTGTGCTTGGCTGACTCAGCCCAGTGAAGGGCAGCAAGGCAGTCTTTCTGCCCATGCTGTAGTCAATTGTTAGTCCTCAATGGTTGGGGAAGCAGTCATTCATGGCCTATTCACTGGAGTCCTCACAGGACTGTAGCAGTAGCCCCACCCCAGCTTATACACCCCCACTGCAGTGGCTGTCCATGGCAACAGCATATTGACACAGACCACTAACCTGCATCATTATTGGAGTTAGCATCCAATGGGCAGAACACAGGGCCCAGCTGTTGCTGTCACTGGCACTCTTAACATACAGAAAACAAGGGGAAAAAAGCATACCACACTGCAGATTCCTGCTAAACACAAGCAATGATATGGACCTACAGCACAGCCAGCAGAGATCATCTCTAATAGTGCAGGTGTGGTGCCAAAGGACTGGAGAGAGGCTCATGTGGTGCCTTTACACAAAAGCGGAAGTAAGGATGTGGTTGAAAACTACAGGCCGGTTAGTTTAACTTCGGTGGTGAGTAAATTATTGGAAACGCTGCTGAAAGAGAAAATAGTGAGGTTTCTGGAGTCCAGCGGATTACAGGATCCGAGGCAGCATGGATTCACCAGAGGCAGGTCTTGTCAGACAAATCTGATTGATTTTTTTGACTGGGTGACCAGGGAGTTGGACCGAGGGAGAGCTCTAGATGTGGTGTATTTAGATTTCCGTAAAGCCTTTGACACTGTTCCTCACAGGCGACTTATAAACAAACTGAGCACCCTAGGGATGGACCCTAAAGTTACTGCTTGGGTTAGAAATTGGTTGGGTGGGAGGCGACAAAGAGTACAAGTAAATGGAGCTCACTCTGAGGAGAAGGATGTTACCAGTGGTGTGCCCCAGGGATCTGTCCTTGGTCCGATTCTTTTTAACATCTTTGTTAGTGATATAGCGGAAGGGCTGTCGGGTAAGGTTTGCCTCTTTGCGGATGATACCAAAATCTGCAATAGAGTAGACACCCAGGAAGGGGTAGATAACATGAGGAGGGATCTAGCTAAGCTTGAAGAATGGTCTAGAATTTGGCAGCTGGGATTTAATGTTAAAAAATGTAAGGTCATGCATTTGGGCTGCAGCAATCCAAGGGAGCAATACAGTATAGGAGGTGAAGTACTTTTGTCCACTAAAGAAGAGCGGGACCTAGGCATGGTTGTGTCTGATGATCTTAAAGTAGCTAAACAGGTGGAAAAGGCGACGGCAAAAGCTAGAAGGATGCTTGGGTGCATACGGAGAGGAATGGCTAGCAGAAAAAAGGAGGTGATAATGCCTCTGTATAAGTCTTTGGTGCGACCTCATTTGGAGTATGGTGTGCAATTCTGGAGACCGCACCTTCAAAAGGATGTGAACAGGATGGAGTCGGTGCAGAGGGTTGCTACCAAAATGATTAATGGGCTTCATTATAAAGCATATGAGGACAGACTTAAGGATCTTAATATGTACACCTTAGAGGAAAGGCGGGATAGAGGTGATATGATTGAGATGTTTAAATACCTCCGTGGCATAAATGTTCAGGGAGAGAGCCTCTTTCAATTGAAAGCAAGTTCTGCTACGAGGGGACATGGGATGAGGGTGAAGGGAGATAGATTCAGGAGTGATATGCGGAAATATTTCTTTACGGAAAGAGTAGTGGATCCGTGGAATAGTCTCCCAGTGGAGGTGGTAGAGATGAGGACAGTAACTGAATTCAAGAAAGCATGGGACCAACACAGAGGATCTCTAAAGGCAAAAAGTGGACTGTTGTAGTTGTTATGGAAGGACAGACTAGATAGGCCATGTGGTCTTTTTCTGTCGTCATGTTTCTATGTTTCTATGTTTCTATGTAGGTTCAGTGGATCAGGTGCTAGGCACCCCTCCTCACCTTCATGGGGACAGCTGAAACCACTCTACAGTATGGCTCGCTGTTGTTATGTGCATGTAGCACACGCAGCCAATGCGTCTTACTGAGCTGATATGCTGTATCAGTAGATTCCTCATTGGTTCTTCAACTGCAGACTGCTCTTTTGCATGTACAGTGCCTCATGGGTAGTGGAAGGCCCAACCTATGTTGGCAAACATAAAACAGTTTGATCGGAGATCTGTAGACTCTATACAACTGCATAGAACTGTGTGGAGGTGTAGCCCACTGGTTTTTGCAATATCTCCATAGTCAAAGGTCCAGGGTTTGATTCCCACTTGTTCATTTTGTACCTGAGTGCGCTTGCACTGTCCTGGCTCTGCTGTGACCTGCAGACAACCATTCTTCTACATTTCTATGCACTATGGCCACATATTGGGCAGCCCAACATGGCATTCCCCATCATGGACATCTGAGAACATGGCTTTAGTGGCTCTGCCATGGCGCATTGCAGCTGGTCACTGATGTATACACAGTAGATATCTGGGACAATGGGTATGGATGCGTTTTCTGCTTTGCCATCATTGTGACCTCCCAGCTTTACATAGATTTATCTCATACATTCAGGCACCTAACATAGGCATCCCCTGCACTGTTCTGCCATTACTTGCCTTACATGGGCAAATGGGTTCAACTTGTCCCTTTCAATCATGCCACTCTGTTGGTTGTATTTTATTGCAGTTGCACAGGCTGGGGTACCAGTCCCACCCGAACAAATGGTGTTTCATGTAGCCCATGGCACTGCTATCTTTGGTTCACACACACCAAATGCCTTTGGCCTGTATGATCCCATACATCCACCCACCACACATATTGCGCTCTCTGCTTGGAAAATCCATGGCACAGCCCTGCATCCACTATTTGATCATCAGGGAGATTCATGGTGGGGCAGCTTACTGGCAGTAAACTGCCCCACCATGGCCATCAGGAGTCATTTGTAGCAGTTAGCCATATCATGCACACTTCTCTTGTGAGTGCTCCACATGAGCACTCATGGACAATCCTCACTTTGCTGCCCGCATCAGGAACATGCTGCCTCCACACAGGCACTGTCCTGGCCTATGGCATGCCACACACTGACAGTACATTTGGATACTTGTCCACATCTTGCAGACACTATAATGTAACTTAAGGCACGGTGTATGCTTTCAGGAGCATCTAGGACTGCCTGCCTGTCATAGTGCCCCCGTTTCTGCATCCCCTCCTCTGACTCCACTGCCACCACCACCCACCCATGGCACAGCCAACACCCACACTGACCATCATCACTAGGCAGCCACCTATCTTGCCTAGTCAACAGCATAGCCTGGCATCAGGTGAGTCAACTCCATCAGCTACCAATTGTGCTTGCATCCATACCTTATCCAATGGTTTCCCTGCCCTCCTTTCAGAGTTTCAGTGGCTTTCCTGCATTAAGGTGATGCCAGACACCTTCCCACAGCATGTCTCATTACTGCACAGTAAGTGTCCACTACCACCCCTTAATGTATCGTTTCCACATGGTAAGTGTCCACTACCACCCCTTAATGCAGGATGTGCTGTTACCACACAATAAGTGTCTACTAGCACCCCTTAATGTCCTGTTACTGCATGATAAGTGTCCATTACCACCCCTTAATGCAGCATGTGCTGTTACCACACAGTAAGTGTCTACTAGCACCTCTTAATGCCAGAATGCCTCTAACACGCCCAGCATACTTACCACACGGTAACCCCTTATCACTACCGTTAACTCTTGGAAAAGACTGCATCCTTACCATGGTTTAATAAACATACCCCTTAGTGAAAGCACAGTATTTTTCTGAATTTAATTGGGTAAGGATATTACTTGCTCAAACCTTTAAAGGATGTAAACAGGAATGATTAGGGATGATGCTGGGAAATCACATCTTGATGACAGCAGTATTGTAGGACATTTCTGGTAAATCTGTGCTACAGTATATTACAGGAGGTTTTGGACAAGTCTTTTCAAGGAACTACATCAAAGTTTCTCAATACATCTGTTAAACTATGCGCTCCCATCACTAAAGAGGAGATAGGCCTTGAAATCTGTAATATACAAAGTGGAAAAGTGCTTGGGCTGGATAGCCTTCCAGCTATATTTTATAAACAGTTCAGTTTACATCTAACACCCCACCTATTTTCATTATATTAAAGTTCTATTAAGGTAGGGTCAGCCAAATGTACTTTTACAGAGGCTTCCATTATTGAGTTGGAGAAACTTGAAAGGGATAATCAGTTGGTCAGTAACTACTGTCATAGAAACATAGAAAAAGATCATATGGCCTATCTAGACTGTCCTTCCATATCAACTAGAATAGTCCCTTTTTTTTCTTTAGAGATCCTCTGTGTTAGTCCCATGCTCTATTGAATTTGTATGCTGTCATCGTAGCTACTACCTCCACTGGGAGACTATTCCATGCATCTACCACCCTTTCCATAAATAAATATTTTCACATATTACTCCTGTGTCTATTCCCTTTCGCCCTCATCCTATGTCCCCTCATTGCAGAGCTTACTTTCAATTGAAAGAGGATCTCCTCTTGTGCATTTATGCCAAGGAGGTATTTAAATGTCTGTATCATATTTCCTATATCCCATCTTTCCTTTGAAGTATAACATTGAGATCTTTAAGTCTATGTGGTTTATAACGAAGACCACTGACTATTTGGGTGGCCACCCTTTGCCCTGACTCCATCTTGTTTATATCCTTTTGAAGATGTGGTCTCCAGAATTGCATACAATACTCTAAATGAGGTCTCACCAAAGTCTTATGCAGATGCACTATCACCTCCTTTCTCCTGTTGGCCATTCCTCTCCTTATGCACCCAAGCATCCTTCTGACTTTCACCGTGACCTTTTCTATCTGCTTAGCCACTTTAAGATCATCAGAAACAATCATGCCCAGGTCCCGCTCTACTTTGCTGGGCAAAAGTACTTCACCCCTTATACTGTACCGCTCCCTTGGATTTTTGCAGCCAGATGTATGACCCTGCATTTTTTAGTGTTAAATCTCAGCTGAAAAATTTTCAACCATTCTTCAAGGTTAACTAGATCCCTTCCTTCTGGGTGTGTACTCCATTGCAGATTTTGGCATCATCCGCAAAGTGGCAAAACTTACTCAATAGCCCTTACACAATATCACTAACAAAAACTTTAATAAGAATCAGATCAAGGACAGATCCCTGCAGCACACCACTGTTAAGATCCTTTTCATCAGAGTGAGCTCCAGTTACCCGTACCCTCTGTCGCCTCCCACTCAACCAATTTCTAACCCAGTCAGTCATTTTAGGGTCCATCCCTAGGGTGCTCAATTTATTTATAAGCCATCTGAGGGGAATACTGTCAAAGGCTATCTTATATCTCTGACCAATCAGGATGCTAATATTTCTGCAAAGATCTTGGTTTCCAGGCTATCTGATATCCTCCCCCAGCTGATATAACCCAGACAGAGCAGCTTTTTAAGAGGACTTTCACTTGTGAACAATGCATGTATGTTTACGCATGTGCTGTTGGCAGCTTTTGAATGTAATATTCCAACACTGGCTATTTCCTTAGATGCAGAAAAAGCCTTTGATATTCTTGAATGCAGTATTTATTTGTGGCCCTAAGGTGGTTTCAGCTGGGGGACAATTTATCTAAATGGTTAAGGTGCTCTATTCCAACCCAACTGCCCATATTTATAGTAATTCTATACAGAAACAAGATTTCTCTCTGATTGGGGAACAAGACAAGACTGTCCCCTCTCCCCATTGCTCTTTATACTAATTTTGGAATTGATATTAATTAAGATAAGGCAGCACACACAGGATTAACTTTGGAGAACATCAAATTAAGATCCCTATGTATGTGGATGACTTCCTATTCGTATTGTGGCGCTGCACCCTGTCTAGGTGGTTGCCTGTAGGAGGCAGCGTGCCATCTAATGTTCCTTTTATTGCTTTATGCCCAGAGCCAAGGCTTCTGGGATTGTAGTTGTGTGCAAAGAAAAGAGTCCGAGTGGTTTTAGAGGCAAAGCACAGGAAATGTATTTTTGTAGTCTAAACTTTGCAAACAAAATCTTCTTTAGAAGTCGTGAACAAGCCAACACAAAATGAAGGATATTTTCTTCACTCAAAAAGGTATCATACAAACAGTGTTCTGGCAGTGATAAAAATAAACTTGCTTCCTTCAGCTTATATACAACAGAAGGTATTTCTTTCTTCCAATGCCACAGTTGAAACTGTTGCTTACTGGTTGCTATTACCATCCAGCACAAACATTAGGTCCCTTCAACTGTTCAGGGTTTAAAACAAGGCTCCGTTGTGCTTGTCTGTATTACCCACAGAATGGCTGCTTCTGTAACACATTCACTTCACACTGTAACACTTCTTATGGCTTTAACATTAGCAACTCTCTTTCTCTCCCAGGTTTCCAACACTCAGAGTATCAGGACAATTAAATACATTGGCTCTGGGTTTTTCCAGCTTAAAAACCGTGACCCCTTTCACTCTGACATTAGGAATAAAGAACAATCCATCAAAGAATAAACAGAGTCCTGTTCCACCTCACAGGGTTCCGTTTCCATTTCTTCATAATCAGACTCACATGCCTCTGGGTTTTTAACCGTCTCTGAGAATGCAGGTTTAACTTCCTCTAAAAGTTTAAACAACTTTTCCCAGTGATATTTCTTCCTCTCCTCTAGGCTTCTATAATGGCTGCAAGGCTTTTTATCTCTGACTAAAACATTCAAAGGTTTTAGCTGTCTCACCTTGCTCTTGTGAACACTCTTTCTTACAGGCCTTTCAAAAGGTAAAACTTCTCCTTCAGAGTCTTGTAGGGCTTCTCTGGTATCTGAGCTGTAATCCACTGCTCCCCCAGGACTATGCCTCCTACCTTAAAACCGTGCTGCAATCTCTTCACAGCAAGGGCTTCTCTCTGAAGTGCAGTCTCCTGAATAACAGCTGCTCTGAGAGTCTCTCCTGTGTCTGTCCCTAGACACTCTCTGCCTTTCACCACTGCCTGTGGTCAGTTTCCTCAGTCCTTCTCTCCTGGACAGCTTGTGACTGGCTCCGTCACTGCTGCTGTGGCTGGCTCTGTTCCTATGCCCCCTCCTCTCTGTTTCTGGGAGCTTAAATGTGTGTGAGCATCTTCCCCCTTCTAGCTCCTCCCACAGGTACTTCCTATCTCCACCCTGCATTGCCATGGAGCCTGGGTGTGGTCTGAACTCAGTAGTTCTAGCTGTGTGGTTTTTTTCTCTGCCTGCAGTTTTATACGTATGCTTGGCTGAGTTATTCCCTTGCTCATAGGAAAAAGTTTCATTTCTAGCTATTTTCCCAGGTTCTGCTACAGTCTCGTCACCACACATCCCCCCCCTTAAGCTATTACGGGCTGGCGCACTAACCCGCACACAGCCCGTAATCCTTGATAGGATGCTTTGGTCTCTATAGTCTCTCACGGCCAGCTGAGCTCTCACTGTTCACTCATGCCAAGGCCGCAAGATGTTAATGTGATATACTTGCTGCCTTCCTCTTCCATTCTCCACTGAGTAAGATACAGGACCTACCTGCTTTATGACTTTATAAGGTCCCTTCCAGGTACTCTCAAATTTGTGACTAGCACCTGCAATCATGACAATCACCTTTTCGCCGACCTCTAGGTGACGTGGTTTAGCATGTCGGTCGTAATAGGCTCTCTGACGTGCCTGGCTAGCTATTAATTTTCCTTCTGCCACTTGGGCCATACGTTGTAGCCGTCCCTTCAAATCCTTTAGAAATTGGGGTACCTCTTGCTCTCCTACAGTCGGTGCTATCCACTGCTCCCACAATATATCAAGGATACCCCGTGGAGAGCGTCCATGCATAAGCTCATAGGGGAAGTGCCAGTAGAGGTCTGCTTCCGCTCCCTACAAGCATGTAACACAAATGGGAGCATCGTGTCCCACTCCGCCATGTTACCCTCCAGACTCCTTCTTAACATATTCTTCAAGGTTTGGTTAAGTCTCTCTACCAAGCCGTTTGTCTGGGGGTGATACGCGGCCATTCGGACGTGACGGATTCCAAAGGCATCCCATACTTGAGCAAGGTATTGTGACATAAAGTTGCTACCCCTATCCGTCAGGACTTCTCGAGGGAAACCCACTTCACAGAACAATTTCACCATTTCTACAGCTATAGTACATTCGGATGTATTCCGCAGAGGGACTGCCCAGGGAAACCTCGTAGCTTGGTCGACTATCACTAATATATACTGGTAACCCCATGGTGTCTTAAGCAGAGGTCCCACTATATCTATGGCCAGTCTATGTACCGGTTCTGAAATAACGGGTATCGATATCATAGGTACCTCCGGTGGGTGGCTTGCCGTGACCCGCTGGCAGGAAGGGCAAGACGCACAAAATCTAGAAGTCACCCTAAAAACTCCCGGCCAATAGAAGCGGGCTAGGATTTGATCCAATGTGCCCTGTATTCCTTTGTGTCCTCCCACTGGATGATCGTGGGCTAACCTTAAAACTATGTTTCTGAAAGAAGTGGGCATCACTAATTGCTTCCGTATGTTCCTCGTCTGTGGGTCTAAGCTCTCCCGGTAGAGCACGTTGTCATCTAGCAAAAATCTGGGCAGGGTCTCAGATCCTTCCCGTGCGTAGTCGAAAGCTCTCACTAGTGCAGGATCTGCTTGCTGTTCCCTAGGGAATGAGGAAAATTTCTCAATTAGTTCCGCGGGCACCCAGGGCAATTCCTGTCCGGCCATTAATTCAGCCCTATTTCTTGAACTAGTCTGCCTCTCTCGCCGCTTTTCTGCCTTTCCCTTCCTCTCCTCTGGGCTTCTATAATGGCTGCAAGGTTTTTTATCTCTGACTAAAACATTCAAAGGTTTTAGCTGTCTCACCTTGCTCTTGGGAACACTCTTTCTTACAGGCCTTTCAAAAGGTAAAACTTCTCCTTCAGAGTCTTGTAGGGCTTCTCTGGTATCTGAGCTGTAATCCACGGCTCCCCCAGGACTATGCCTCTTACCTTCAAACCGTGCTGCAATCTCTTCACAGCAAGGGCTTCTCTCTGAAGTGCAGTCTCCTGAATAACAGCTGCTCTGAGAGTCTCTCCTGTGTCTGTCCCTAGACACTCTCTGCCTTTCACCACTGCCTGTGGTCAGCTTCCTCAGTCCTTCTCTCCTGGACGGCTTGTGACTGGCTCCGTCACTGCTGCTGTGGCTGGCTCTGTTGCCGTGCCCACTCCTCTCTGTTTCTGGGAGCTTAAATGTGTCTGAGCGTCTTCCCCCTTCTAGCTCCTCCCACAGGTACTTCCTATCTCTACCCTGCGTTGCCTTGGAGCCTGGGTGTGGTCTGAACTCAGTAGTTCTAGCTGTGTGGTTTTTTTTCTCTGCCTGCAGTTTTATACGTATGCTTGGCTGAGTTTTTCACTTGCTCATAGGAAAAAGTTTCATTTCTAGCTATTTTCCCAGGTTCTGCTACAGCCTCATCACCACAGTATATATTACAAATCCGCAGCACTCTGTTCCAGTTTTGTTACAGATTATTCAATGGTATTCAACCCTGTCCAGCTATAAACTTAATATCTTCAAAAAAGAGATGATTCTTCTCATTGTGCACTGTTCTCCACAGATAGCTGATCAAAGTAAATTGTGATGGGCCCCCGAAAGTATCAAATATCTTGGTATAATATTTCTTAGGGATTTGGAGAGCATGATGGATCTCAGCGCTAAGAGGATTTTATCATCAGTGCTCAGTGTGCTTTAGGGGTGGTCTCCACTTCACTTAACATGATGGAGCCATGCTGAAACTATAAAAATGATGATTGCTCTTTTAGTATACTATTCCACAAGTATTTATTTATTTACATTCTCTTATATACCGTGCTATTCTGCATCAGTGCAGTTTACATTGAACAAACTGAAATTACATTGAACAGGGCATTATAACTTGGAGATAACTATTTTACAGGGAACATGGGCTATGGAGGGTTAAGTGGTTTGCCCAAGACCACAAGGAGCACCTGTGGGACTAGAAACCCCAGTCCTTCCTGCCCAAGGTTGCTGTCCTCTAGTGGGATTTGAACCACCGACCTTCTGGCCTGAAGTACCTTGCCCCAACCACTAGGCTACTCCTCCACTCCTTGATTCTTGTACTATTTCTCGATAATTTCTATAAGGAGCTGAGTAAATTTGTTTCTCAATTTTTGTGTAAAGTCAAAATGGTGAGAATTGTATGACATAGGCAGAAAGTTTACAAAGACTCAGCAGGGATTCGCCTACCTGATTTCATTCTATATCATAAATCGTTTTTGTTACGTGCTGGCAGTTTTTGAATAGCCAATGAGAGAAATTCTATTAAGAACCCTCTGTGGGCTTCAGTGAAGGCCTCCTTTGTGTATTCCTTATCCTTGCAGGATCCCCCTGGAGTGACGCTTCAACCAAAGATCAAATTTAATAAGATTATGAATACAACATATAGGATATTGAATGATGTGGACAGGTGTCTCAATTTGCAATGGTGTAACACCTTGTCTAGAGATCTGTGGTTGAATAAAGATTTTCAAATAGATCAAAAGTCATTTTGTTGGACTTTAGAGACCTCCAGACAGAATATAAGTTACCTGGTGTGCAAGTGTTTAAGTCATTACACCTTAGACATTGCTTAAGTATGAATCAGAATGTTTCAGTCCTTTTCCATTCAGAGCCAGAGATGGTCAAGCATATCAAGGAGGTAGTGACTAATAGGTACATTGCTTCCCAATGTTATAAATGACTGATATATTTACAGTTATCCTCCTACCAAGGTTTTGTAGTGGTCTGTAATAAAGAACTGCAGTATTTAATTGCATGTGGCCAATAGGTGTTCTTCAGTCAAATTATTTTATTAACTTCATGCTAGTGACTCTAATAAAAATGTATCAAGCAAAGCTGATCAATGATAGAAAGTGTGGGTCATGCAAACTGGAAGATGGAACATTTGCTCATATAATCTTTAAATTTAACCTTCTACAAAAGTATTGGAAGGAGTTTTGGTGAAGTGTGACTAAGCTACTCCAGCTGTCTGAAGACCTTTCATATGCGAGAATCATTTGCATTTCAGCAGGCACAAGGATTGGAGGTGCCCTAGGTGGGTCCTCCATATTGTTGCCTCACTCCCTCACAGCCCCCTACCTCCATTGCCATCGCTGCCACCTCCCTCTGGGGCCTGCAGCAATGGTAATAGCCCCAAACCATGACGCAGCGCTTGCTAACACCCTAGTGCTGCTTATGGTTTCAGAGTAAAATGTGATGGATCCCTGAAGGTATTGAATATCTTGGCATAACATTTCTTAGGGATTTGTAGACACTGCTTCTGTTTTCTAGGGGGGGCGGAAACGGCACATTGTGAAGAGTAGGAAACCACGATGCAATGCCAGAGTGTGAGTGCTGCATTGTGGTTTGAGGGCTACTGCTGTTGCTGTGGGCCATGGATATTCTGCTTGCTTGTAAGCAGAGAATGTTGGACTTTTTAATTGATGTAGTGCTACATGTGGTAGTTTCCAATTGGAAGAACTTTGCACTAGTAAACTTCCATTATTCGTGGAACACTATCTGTATGATCAGGAAGTGTGAGGCTGTGAAAACACAGCAGTTGCAAGATGCTATCAGGCATAATCGTGTATGGGAACCAGTGGATACGGTTTTAGTGAACCTCGCATAGGTGACTGGGGGCTGGTCTTTTGTGTGTGTGTGGGGGGGGGGTAGTTGATTGTATTTATATTTCACTGTAATACTCAAAAGATTTGAATTAAAAAAAAGAATCTTCAAAGGAATGGAATTTTGAAGAAATGATAATTGGTTGAACTGGTATTTCTCCTTTGAGGTGCTCTAAATGAATCATTGATGCAGTAGACTTTCTTCAAAAAGCAATATTGCATTGGATTAACCTGTATTGGACTGATATGGTAAGTGGCCAGTGAAGGTCAAAAAAGGGCAGACCTGGGAATAGGCATAGTTCAGAGCACCAACCCAAAATAAAAGTGTCTCTGGAACAGAAAAAAAACATGCAAAGGAATAGGCCCAACATGTACAGGTTCCTAGGGCATTCTCAGAACTCGCATGTCTCAGAATAAAATATCGCCAGCTCTAGCAACATGAACTTGCCTGCTGTGAGATTTCCGATTGGGCACATGTATGTTCCAATGTCCTGGCCTACAATCTGAAAAATGGGAATATGCCTGGCCAAAAACGTTTTATTACCAGTGTGCTTTGCTACTGACACAAGTGATATCTGGGGAGTTTCAGGGCAACTTCCTTTTCTCCATTCTGCTGATCAGTTATTGAAACCCTAGTCGTGCCCCAGAGCAGGTATAAATGTGGATGTGGCTTCCAGCAGCTTGGAACATGCAGTGCCAGTCTGAAATGGGTAGTGCACATGTAGCTGTCTGAGGCTGTTTTAGTCACACTTCCTGCCACGCCCCTGTGCTGCCTGAACGTGCTTGTACCAACCATGTATATAACCAGCACTTGTGATTTTTGGGGCAGGGCTCTAATTTGCATGTCTGAACTAGATTTTTCAGATGTGCAAATCATGATTCCCTCTTCTGAAAGGGCCTCTATACTATATATGTGCATCATCATTTATAATATCATTAAATCTATATCAGTAAAGCCAAACATGTTCTTCTTAGACCAGGATTTCCATGAAAAAGAATAACATTATACAAGAAGTAAAGTGTTATTGCAAATACAGTTAAAATCTGCAGTGAGGTTTTGAATAAACAAATTAAATTGCAATGGAAAATAGTGAGCCTTAGAGCCATTTCTTGACAAAACAGTCATCTTATTTACACGCTTCAGAATACCCAACCATGGATGTTGAAGAAAAAAAATAAGGAGAAAAATAATTAGCATATTAATCTTTTTTATACCGTCATCTTTCAGGTCCAGAAGCCCATGGTGTAATTTAAATCTAAACGCTTTCTTGGCATTAGAATTCATTTTAGATGGGTCAATTGTTCCATAATAAAGGGATAGAAGGTGTACTTCATGCAAGAGATTTATGTTTGCCATTTGTTCATATTCATGTGCTACTGAATACCCTCAATTCAAATGGTGATGGCTGTTCATATCAGTAGAGCGCCAGCACCACAGATCACTAACCGGCAGCAATGAATTTCATTTGCAGGACAAAAAATACGGCGAAATTAACTCCAACAGTTTATTGATTTTTGCTTAACAGAAGCCAGTATAACAGCTCTATTGCCCTCATAATGATTAGTGACAAAAGTTTAATTAAGCAATTATGAAGCCAATAATAGAGTTGTCTAGCTTGCTTAGGTTTAGTCCGTTTAGGACTTATCTCCCTCTTGCACATCATAGCAGCTGGAATGTGCTTGCAGAGATTAATGCCGGAAGAACACAGATGCCTACTTTAATTCTGCTTCATGATGCTGTTTGAATGGAGTTGAGAACACAAGCTACCCTTTATCAAATTACAAGTCTGCTTTTCATGAATATGTAGTTTAAAAAAATCTAGTTGTGGCTTCAAGGTGTAATTATAAAGACATACCACAAAAATGACACACAATTCTGTCTTAGTAATCCCTGCTATGAAATATGCATGATAATGTATTACCGAATAAAGACTTAACAATGTAATAAGAGGCTATGGCATCATACAGTTAACCAAACAATTGGAAGCATTTCCCAAATGTTATTTGAAATACTGTCTGACCCCACAGCTTTATTTTTCTTCTTATTAAATGTATTGTTTCAATATTATTGCATTGCATTGTTATTTATCCATAACTCAGAGAAAGCCATCTTATCTACTTGTAAGCATTCTCACTTTATCATGCATATGTATCTATGTTAATATAAATGTGAGTGCATATCAGAGTATATTAATCATTTTTATAAAATGCGTAGTAAGTGATAGATAGCAATGAGATTTGGGTATGCCTTTAGAATACATTTCTCTAGGCTAAACAGAAATTATGCTTTCCATGTCCAAAGCATTTTTCTTTCATTTAATAGTTCCTTTATTGCAATGAGGAAAGCTGTGATCCTGTAAAATCCACTGAAACTTTTGTCCATTTTTTTAAATGATTTGGCCAAATATATAACTAATGATATATTCCTTCTAAATTACTTTCCTGTGTCAGGCGAAAAAGAATGAAATAATTCTTTTTTTTTTTAATTACTAAATACAGGATAGAGATAAGAGCTCAGTTTTCCATGTTGTAGTTATTTTGCCATAAGAAACACTTTTGAAAACAGAGCTGAAAATATATTTGTACCATAGTCTTTAGGAAAGAAATTACTATTTCTATTAGATATCAATTTATTAGCTTACAACTTTACATGAAAGAAGACTGGAGTCAATCTCTCTGCAAAGTAATAGCTTGCAATTGCAAACAATACCCTTCTCAGTGTTAGTATGCAAAATATTCATACCACCCTCCTACATAAGTGACCTACAGCATGCACCAGAATTCAAATACTATAGTTCATGAACTTAGTCCAGAGGGAGAATCAGATGATTAGTGGTAAGAGCACAGCGGAAAAATATTTTCACTCTCACTCACTCACTGCTATCACTTGGGAGCTCATGACAAGTACCATACTGTATATATTTATTCCTGGTATATGAAGAAAGAAATATGAGTTAGGTGCGTACACCCCTGGAAATTCATCTTCATGGCTTCACAATTTTCTGTCAATGCATCAGAAAGGGTCTCTGTATAAATATCTATAGCACTGATCAAAGTTGCAGTAAAGGGTAGGATAGCACCACATGAAGATTGGAATTGAGATCTGGAGACCAAGAGGTACACAGTATTTTAGAAACAGTTCTGATAAAGTTGAAGCTGTTTCTAAAATATATAGAAGGAAGTGCAAGAATGCACACAAATATATATTTATGTGCAATCGGAGGAGTCATTCTTAAAATGTACAAAAAGGCGATGGAAGAAACCAGGCAACTTGCACATGCAAATGTTAGCACTTACATGTACTGTACATGTGAGCCATTCTGTAAACATATATGTATAGATGCTGTTACTAAACTAAAAGAAAAATAAATCTAAAATGTACCTTCACATGTCCATAATAGTTAAGGGATTGCATATTTTGCCTTAAAATAAGTGATGGTGTTCTCTGTGGAACAGTAGTTCCCTGCCATTGTAACCTTCTTTATCATAAAGTAGCATCTTAGCACAAATGTCAGCACAGGGACCAGGTACCTTATCTCAGTCTTCAGTCTGTACTACTAATACTCCTACTACAGTACTTATCATTTGTATAGCACTACAAGGCATACGCAACACTATATATGTAAGAGACAGTACCTGCTCAATTATCACAAGAGTGGAAAGTAATCCCTGCACTATGCATTAAAGGAGACTTATGAAAATAAATTTTGAGATCTAAATGTGTATAACCTAGAAGAGAGGAGAGACATATACAGAGGTTTAAAAACACGTAAGGAATTAATCTGTAAACAACCCAAGGAAAGGAGGCTGTAGAACTAAGAGACATGACGTAAAGCTGCAAGAAGATAGACAGACAATATCAGGTAAATAAGCTTTAGCAGAGAGGTGGTTGATGTCTGGAATGCTCTCTCTGAGCAAATAGAATTCAAAAGGAAGTGGAATATGGCAAGAGAATGAAAACTAAGGACTGATCATGTCAGTTCAAAATAGCAGTGTGATGACTTTGCACGACTAAGTAGATAGAGGGTAAACCTGCACAGAGGAGCAATTGCAACAACAAACAAAGACATGAAAGATAATCTACAAAAACAACAATTACAGCCCTAATCAGTGCATAAGAAGACTAGATAGTATATACATTATTTGTCTTAATCTGCCCTAATTTACTATATTACCTTGTTACTAAGGGCTGTTGGAAAAGCTTGAGGCATTATTGAGATCAACATGTTTTTTTCCCTTAATTGTACATAACTGAGCACTATTTTCATACTCTGCCCCATTGCACACATCTGGATGGACATTTAGGGGCTTGTTTACAAAGCCGCGGTAGCGGTTCGCGATCGTTATCGCAGCCGCGGCCCCATTGAAATCAATGGGGCTGCGGCTCCGATAACGATCGCGAACCGCTACCGCAGCTTTGTAAACAAGCCCCTTAGTAGCAATTGCACCCTTTTTATTCTTTCCAAACCAATGGATATTGGAAACAAATTATGCATAAGGGGTTAAAAATGTTTGTCTTTCTGTTGGGGAATGGGGGGAGAAATAACACTGTAAATCAAAATTGATGATGGGGAAAGATTAGTGAAAGAGAGTTTCAGAGAAATAATTCCCCCTCCTCCCCAAAAGTGGTGCATTTCATTTCTATGGGAGAAGCAGATCCATCTTCTGCAGCATAGAAACCTGCCTAAATGAAACACAACAATTAAGGAATTCCTCCTTTCAAACTGCCTCACTAGTCTCCTGGTCAAAGACACACACAAAGACGATACATATAGGGGCATGTTTACTATAGCATGGTATCTGGTAGTGTGGAGTTTAGTGTGGGGCTAGCACACGTTTTGGCTGCATAGTAGTAAGGAGTGCATGGCCCAAAGGAGATTGCGCTAAAAATGCCGCACTAGCCAAGCAGCACGTGAATAGGAAGGGTGAAGGCTGAGAGTGGGTGGAGAAAGGGTGGGGTACCCAGCTGGGGTGGGACTGCTAGTCATGCACTAGCTACACAAACATGCCATTAGTGCTGATGCAACTAACACTTGCCTCTAACCAGGCAGTCACACACATGATGCTAGTGTGTCATGAACACGCGTTCCGCATGCAAGAGTTAGGAAATAGGAAGGGCCACTGCATTGGAAGAAAGAAAGGCAAACAGGAGAGACAGCAGAATATCTAGGCAGCTGCCTAGGTCACTAGGGAGAAGGATATACATAGTGCAGTTGCCATGGCAGTGCACCACAGCAGCCTGATAGCCACAGTGGACAAACATCCACAGAAATATCACCAGCTGCCTGACTGCGGTTCATGCCTGCATATGGACTGAATAGTTGTCAGAGGGCTGCTGGTATTTTGTGCTGGTACATGGGGCCTATGTACCTCAGCCAGTACTGGCCTCATAGACAGCGCTAGAGCCAAAAGAGAACAGTGGTGGTGGTGGTGGTGGGGGGGGGGGGGATACAAATTAGGTGTTGCACATACTGGCCTCATGATGGTATGGTATCAAATGGTGCCATCTGCCCCTACCTCCCTTGCATAAGAAAGCATGTAGCAGTGCATATTTGTACCTGAGGTGCCATGCCACTTCCATGGGTCATGTTCCTGTGGACAGATAGCCCCTCACCCTGACCAAGGGAGGATGTGGCTGATGCCTACCAGCTCTGAACAGCTGCTTAATATTTAGAGTACCAAACACGTGTTGGTGTTGGTGCTCATTGATTTGTGTCCCTTCCTTGCCCAGGGGTGCAGGCATTGCATGGTCATCCAGAGCTCTGTGATTCTCAGTCTTGAATAACTACCAAAAGGGACTGGTACTGTTGGAAGGAAATCTGCACTTGTACGTATCCAACCACTGCATAATGGCACCCCCACCCTATACAATTTGAATCGTTTGAAGTGAAAACCGCTTTGATTTTAGGATAAGGTGGGATACAAATCCATTTAAATAAATAAATAAATAAAAAATCTTTACTTCTGGGAAATTCTGTAAATCTTTGGGAAAGGGAATTCTTTGGGTTAAAGCTGATTAATCTGTGTATTAGAATCTAGTGTATTTGTTAACTCACTCAGGGTTCAGTAGCCCCAGAGAGCTTTTAACTTAAATTTAAACCTCAATCAGTAGCCCCAGAGAGCTTCAATTTAAATTTAAACCTCAGTCAGTAATCCCATAGAACTTTTAATTTAAATTTAGACTTCAGTCAGCAGCCCCAGAGAGCTTTTAGCTTAGATTTAAACCTCAGTAAATAGCCCCAGTGGACTTTTAGCTTAAATTTAAACCCCAGTCAGTAGCCCCAGAGAGTTTTTAACTTAAATTTAAACCTCAGTCAGTAGCCTTAGAAAGCTTTTAATTTAGATTTGAACCTGTTAGTAGCCCCAGAAAGCTTTTAATTTAAATCAAATTAGAGTATATTTTAGCATAAAAGGAAGAATAGGGTAAATATTCTTTGAGTAGAAAGAGATTGTTTCTAGAGACCTTTACCAAGACTCCTTTCAGTTAGGAGGCAAAAAAACTGTGAAACTGTTTTAGATAGATGTTAAAGCCAAGTGACAGGTCAAAGTCCCACCTCCAGTCTGGAAGCCTCTCAATTGCCATGGAGGAGAGAGGTCACGTGAAAGGACAGCATCATCTTGGTGTGGCAGGAAGTGATTCTGTAACTAAGACCTGTCCACTAAGAGACGTAAAACCTTCTCGCACTGAGGAGGTTTCTCCAGGGCCATGTGTCCATGAGGAAAGGGTTAGCATGGCCGTTATACTTGGCAATTCAATGATTAGGCATTTAGATAGCTGGGTGTCTGATGGATTTCAGAATCGCCTAGAAACATGCCTGTCCAGTGCGAAGGTAGCAGACCTTACATACCACCTAGACAAGGTTTTAGATAGTGCTGGGGAGGAATCTGCTTTCTTGGTAGATGTTGATACATAGGAAAGTGTGGGAGGGAGGTTCTGGAGGCCAAATTTAGGTTTGTAGGTAGAAAGCTGAAATCTGGAACTTCCAAGGCAGCATTCTCTGAAATGCTTTCCATTCCATGCATAGGACCCAAAAGGAAGGCAGAACTCCAAAATTTCAATGCGTAGATGAGACCATGGTACAAAGAAGAGGGGTTTGGATTAATTAGGAACTGGGCAACATTCTGGGGAAGGGATGGTCTTTTCCGAAGGAATGGACTCCACCTTAACTGGGATAGTACCAGGCTCCTGGCAGTAGCCTTTAAAAAGGAGATAGAGCAGCTTTTAAACTAGATAATAGGAAAAAGCTGACAGTCACCCAAGAGCACATGCTTCGGAAGGATATATCCTTGAAGGATACTAGCAAAAGAGGGAAGTTAGGACATCCCAACAGAGAGGTTCCAATAAAGATGAAAGTAACCCAGACACTTTTAAGTACAGAGCTAACCAACCATTTCAACGGATAACCACATTAATATGAATAAAATACAACCTCTAAAATCCCTATATGAAAATGCTAGAAGTCTGAACAATAACATGGGAGAGCTGTCCCCCTCAGTGCTCCTCGGATGTACAGGGCCATGACCTGAATCAGCCCTGTATGTCTGGGGGCCGGTCTCGCACATGATCCACACACTCTCTGCCCATGTGCTACCCCGTCCCCTGAAGCATGCACAGCTCTGTGTGTGCAGGGGGGCAGGAGGCGGCATATGCTGGAGGCGGTTAGTGGGGATGGACATCCTGCCAGAACATATAGCCCTGTTATCCGGAGAGGACATGGATGAAGGCAGGAAGAGTAAGGAGAAATGACAAATGGACAGCAGACACAGAGAGTTAGGAGAAGCCAGGGGAAAGTACAAGAGTGATCGTGGCCTTCATGACTGAAAAAAGAAATTGACAGACAACAAAGTTAGAAAAAAGCATTTTATTTTGAATCTATTACCTAGAATATAGTACTGTAGCTTTGGGAAATGTGCATTGCTGATGTATTTGTATTTTGTTCAGTAATAAGAGGAAGCACATTTCTACTTTTATTTCTCCAGTGTTGCTAGAAATGAGGAGTTTGGTGGAGGGGAATTTTAGAAGGGACGTCCAAGTGCAATCTGGGATGTCTAAGCCAGAATGTCTAAAAGAATGCAGGCACATACAGGTGCAGACACAATTTCACAAACGTGGAGGTGCTCAACATGGACCTCTGTGAGGGCATCCACAGAACAGCTTTCCAGAACCTGGATGTCTGGGAATAGTCTAATGGTTAGAGTAGTGGACTAGGAAGAGGGCAGCTGGGTTCAAATCCCACTGCTGCAATCATTGGCATTGTGCTGAGTACTGGAAATGATGGAAGGATTTCTTCTCTGCACCCTCTAGATGTTTTTTAGCCAAAGCAAGCTCTTTTCAGGCACCAGGAGCAGGTCTAAACTTAGATGTCAGGTTGGGGGCATCCCCAGCTTCTAAAATGGCTTCTGAAATGGCTCTGGAGAGGTCTCTGTGCTTGGACATCTCTATGTCTGTTGTCAGACATCCAAAATTCAAATAGGGCTTCCAAAATGGCCCCCTTATAGTCTTTATATTTCTGTATCTCTTTTGTTGTCCCTTCTTCTGTATTTGGTGAGGTCTATCTGTCTTTTCTGGCTGAGGTACAATATTCTTTTAGCATGCAGTTTCTGTATAGAGCTCTGTAGCAGTTCCACTTCTTCTGTTTTCACCTTTTGGGAAACTGACAGGTACTTATTTCATGGATTGACTACTGTTGGAAACAGGCTACTGGGCTTGATAGGCCTTTGGTCTGACCCAGTATGGCATATCTTATGTCCTTATGTGTACAGTAAGAGAGTTTTGGTGTTCCATAAGATGTATGTGTGCCATTAAGTCTATGCTGACTCCTGGTGACTCAGCCCCTGAGTTTTCTTGGCAAGCAGTTAAGGAATTAAACCACCAGGCCTTTCTTCCATGCTGTAAGGCCACAACACCTGGTATTTCAAAGTGGTCACCCATCCCAGTACTGTCTAGTTCTGAGCCTGCATAGCTTCTGAGATCAGTTTCATTCAGGGCAATGAAACCATAGTCCCCTATAAGCTGGCACTGGAGGCAAGTCATGTAGAATTTGGTAGCCTTTTTAACCCCATCACACATAAATGATGTTCAGTCACTATTGCTGGTACAAAAATGTTACTACTGCTACTGCTAATCATTTATATAGCATTACAAAGTGTATGCAAAGATGTAAGACACACTACCTGCTTGTCAGAGCTTACAATCTAATCAAAATGAATAAACATTGCAAAACTGGAGACTAGAATATGGCAAGACATACATAAGGAAGACAAGAGAATGAGGAGCATCAGGATCCAGAAGCAGCTTCTAAGAGGTGAATCTTCAGTCTGGACTTGAATAGGGCAAGAGAAGGAGTCCAATGCACCAACTCAGGTAGTTTGTTCCAGGCACATGGAGCAGCAAGGTAGAATGAACGAAGTCTGGAGTTGGCAGTGGCAGAGAAGGGCACAGATAAAAGGGATCTTCCAAAAGAGTGGAGTTCCTGAGGAGGAGTGTACAGTGAGATAAGAGAGGAAAGGTAGTGAGGAGCCGCAGAATGAATGTACTGGTAAGTAAGTAGGAGAAGTTTGAACTGGATGTGGAAATGAATAGAGAGCCAATAAAGTGACTTGAGAAGAAGGGTTATATGAGCATAGTGACACTAGTGGAATATAAGCCGTACAGCTGAGTTTTGAACAGATTGAAGGGGAGAAAAATGATTCAGAGGGAGACCAGTGAGAAACGGGTTACAATAATCAAGATGGGAAGTGACTAGTGAATGGATGAGAATCTTAGTAGTGTGTGTAGAAAGGAAGGGACAAATTTTGCCAATGTTATAGAGAAAGAAGTGACAGGTTTTAGCTATCTGTTGGATGTGTGCAGAGAAAGAGAGGGAATAATCAAAGATGACCCCAAGATTTCAAGCTTAGGAAACATGGAGGAGTGTAGTGTTATCCACAGAAATAAAGAAGGGAGAAAGCGGGGATGTGGGTTTAAGGGGAAAGATAAGGAGCTCAGTTTTTGCCAGTTTCAGATGGCAGTGAGACATCCAGGCAGCAATGTTGGATAAGCAGGCAGAGATCTGGTCCTGGATTCCTGGAGAGATTTCAGGCAAAGAAAGGTAGATCTGAGAGTCGTCAGCATAAAGATGGTATTGAAAGTCATTGGAGGAAATAAGTACACCAAGGGACTGAGTGTACAGAGATAAAAGGAGGTCCCAAGACAGAACTCTGAGGTACACCAACTGAAAGCAGGATGGCAGTAGAGAAGGATCCACCAGAACATACAGTAAAAGTACAATGGGAGAGATAAGAAGAAAGCCAGGACAGAGCAGAGCCCCTAAATCTGAGTGAGGTCAGGGTATCGAGGATGAAGTGGTGATAAACAGTGTCAAAAAGGCAGCAGAAAGGTCAAGAAGGATGAGAATCGAGTAGAGGTCTTTGGATTGGCGAGGGACAAGTCACTGGAGACTTTGGCAAGAGTGGTTTCTGTAGAATGTAGAGAATGAAAGCCAGATTGCAGCAGATCCAGAAGAGCTTGAGAGGAAGGAAAATCAAGACAGCAGTGGAGGAGTGCTTGTTCAAGTTGTTTTGAAGCAGTGGAGGAGAGAGATAAGCCAATAACTGCAAGGTCAAGTAGGATCTAGTGAAATCTTTTTGAGGAGAGGTGTAGCAACATGTTTGAAAACCACAGAACAGTTGCAGTAGAAAATGATAGGTTAAGGATATGATGGAAGGGATGACGGCAGAAGAGATAGAGCTCAGTAAACAAGTGGATCAAATGAGAAAGTAGTCAATTTGAAGGAGGAGAGAAGATTTGTAATTTCCTCCTCAGTGATTTCCAAAAAGGAAGAAAGGGTGACTGAAGGTGAGGGAAGGATTTGGGAATGAAGATGGGGAAAAATGAGGTGGAGGTGACCTTGTGGAGAATTCAAGGCTATGTTAAGGCAGGCAGCAGCTTATAGACTAACCAATTTATTAAAACTTCTGTCATTTTTGTCACTCCAGTCTAGGGTTTCTCAACCTAGTCCTTTGGACACACCTATACAGTTGGGTTTTCAGGGTAATCATAGTGACAGAGATTTGTGGGATTTGTGATTGCTTCAATATGGCTCTGGTTTGGATCTCAAGAAAAGTACTAGGCATTCCTGGCCTCCCTGCCATCTGGAGCTAACAAACCCTGTGTGGCTGCTGCCCCTCCTGCAAACCATGGTGCATTGCATCGTGATTCTCACACACCTCCAACCCATTGAGACACTGCAGCAAACTAACCTTATGTTGGCTTGCTGCACTGCCTTCCTCTCCATGGGCCTGCCACTCTTCTCTCCCGGATGAAATCTCATGAATCATGGAGCAAAGACAGTATGGCAAGCCATTTTTAAGGTAAGTTAGTTTGCCGGGCTGTCCCTTGGGCCCGGCTGTGGGTGCACTCCTTTCCCAGCTGGCATCTGCAATGGGTCACACCTACCAACCACCCTTTGTACGCCACTGCTCTCTCATGTATATTCATTGTGGTTATCATAAAAACCTAACTAGCTAGATGTGTTCTGAGGACTGGGTTGAGAACCACTGCTCTAGACTAACAAGGCAACCTCTCAGAAAATTTTCATCATGTTAGGACAAAAGAGAAGCTTGTGTGAAAGACTCCAATGGAATTCATTGGGGTGGGGGGAAGCACAGTTATCAATCACAAAGGGCAGCAAAAAGAGTATCATCAGCACTAACATGGATATATAGATATACACACTCCCATCCACACAACAGGGAGACACACAGACACAAATGCGCGCGCACACATACACACACACACACACACACACACACACACACACACATATACAGATATGCATACACAGGCACAGACATCAAACACAGAAGCATATAGAGACACAGAGAGTAGGGCTTGTGTGTTCCAAGATTTTCAGGTTTGTTTTGGCTTGTCAGAATATACCCATTCAATTAATCTTCAGGAGCAAACCATTAGTGTATTCATCCCCATTAAAGTCTAAGGCACATCAGGCACTCCCCTATCCACAAAAGGCTCACAATCTAAATCTGTACCTGAGGCAGTAGAGGGTTAAGTGGCTCACCCAAGGCCACAAGGAGTGTCAGTAGTATTTGAACTCTGGTCTTTCTGGCAGTAGGCTGCTGCCCTAACCACCAAGTCATTTCTCCCCTTCTTTTGTTTTGCCATGGCGACCTACACACATTCACTGGAAATGTGAAAGCAGGCTGCAGAATTTCTGTGCAGACAGGAGTGGGATTTGTGATCGCTTCAATATGGCTGTGGTTTGGATCTCAAGAAAAGTACTAGCAGGAACAAAGGGACAGGCAATGACAGAAATGGCAGGACAGTGAGACTGGCATGGGGCTGAAAGGTAGTCACTGGAAATGGGTACTATTCCAGAGAGACTGCAGTGCAAACTGCCTAAAGCACAGCTAATAGACACACTGAGAAGTAGAGAGTATGGGCAACTACTCCTCGGTATCCCTCTACGTTCATTTTTCCTCTCAGTCATATGAAAATGAAGAGAAACCAAGCAAGGAGAAGTTTGTCTTCAGAAACACTAGCTGTGCCACCAAGTCCTGTGCTCAATAAGAATGAAGGGAAGCCATAAAATCCTCTGCCACAGAGAATATACATTCACTGAGCACACTGGATGCAGTACAGGTCAAGAAATGCTATGCAAACGTGGTCATTTCTGACAAGACTCCAGATTGGGTGCTCAGTATTCCAAAGGATCTATTTGCAAGGCAGCATATCATTGAAATTCATGCAAGACTCCATTTTGTGGAAGTTTAGCATTTTAGCACAGGTTTTAGTCACCAAAGATTCTCCTTGGCTGGGGCTCTTGGGTCATGGGTATGTAAAGATGGAGGGGAGTGATAGATGATAGGGTGGTACTCAGTACTAGTACTGCTTGCTGGCATACCTCAGGTATTTCCCCTGCTACATCATCAACATACTACCCCTCCTTCTGATGTTCTCTTTCCTCTATCTCACTTACCATATTTTGCTTCCAATAACTCTGTGAGCTGCAATGCAGATCAATAGCTTCTTTTATCCATGGATCACAGAGGCTAGCTAGCATATAAGCATCCTCCTAATAAGAAGTTGCAAACTCTTCACCATGCAAGACATTTACCATCATGAAAACCTTTGCTGTGAATCTCTGTCATTGCAAAAACCCCTCTAACTTCACTTGTAAAATATTCACTACTGGAATAAGGCTTAGAGTAACTTTTGAGGAACCCTTAAAGGGCTTTTGGACTTCCATTACCTGGATGATATTTTCCCATTAGACCTACCATGACTGTCTGCTACTAATGTGCTCTCAGAGAGAAGTAGGCATGTGTAGTATTCTTACTAGTCGAGATGTCAATAGTGAAATTCATGTTAGTATCCCCTCTGCTTTTGTACGCTTTACCTGAAGCTGATGATGCAACTAATTGTTCAGAATCTCCTGCCTGCTAAAATTTCTCCTGCAGTCTACCCAGTAAGTAGGAGCTAAGAGATACAGTAGCTTCATATATCCCATTTTCTCATTTATGTTTATATAATGGTTATCCAGGGCTATCATTTTCACGATGCACCGGGTTGCTATCCTCAAAGCTGCCTTTTGCCTGCCCCATGAAAATGATACATAAGAGCATAACATATACCAAACTGGGTCAGACCAAGGTCCATCAAGCCCAGTAAATTGTTTCCAACAATGACCAATCTAAGTCACAAGTACCTAGCAGTTTCCCCAAAAGACACACAGGTTCCACAAAGCTTGTATTGGGGCAAGCAGTGGATTTTCCGGGTTCCCTTTAATAATGGTTTATGGATCTTTCCTCCAGGAATTTGTCCAAACCTTTTTTAAACCTGGCCACACTAACAGCTTTTACATCCTCCGGTAACAAATTCCAGAGTTTGATTACACATTAAGTGAAAAAATATTTTCTCTTATTAGTCTTAAATAAGTTACACTGTAGCTTCATTGCATATCCCTCATTTTTTTTATATTTTGATGGCATAAACAATCGATCTGCATTTGCCCGTTCCACTCCATTCATTAATATATAGACCTCTATCATATCTCCCCTCAGCCGTCTCTTTTCCAGGTTGAAGAGCCCTAACCTTTTTAGCCTCTCTTCATAGGGGTATCCTTCTATCCCCTTTACCATTTTGGTGGCTCGTCTCTGAACCTTTTCTAATAATGCTATATCCTTTTAAAGATATGGCAACAAGAATTACACACAATATTCAAGGTGTGGTCGCACCATGGCACAATAAGAGGCATTATAATATCCTTTCTTTTATTCTCTATTCCTTTTCTTATGATTCCTTAGCATTCTATTTGCTCTCTTGGCTGCCGCTGCACACTGGGTAGAGGATTTCAACATGTTATCCACGATGACGCCTAAATCTTTTCCTGGGTGGTGGTTCCTAATGTGGAACCTTGTATCATGTAACCATAGTTTGGGTTGTTCTTTCCTAGGTGCATAACTTTACACTTGTCCATATTACATTTCATCTGCCATTTAGATGCCCAATCTTCCAATTTATCAAGGTCCTCCTGCAATTTTCACAATCCTCATGGGTTTTAACAATTTGGAATAATTTTGTGTCATCTGCAAATCTGATAACCTCACTAGTTATTCCCATTTCCAGGTCATTTATGAATATGTTAAAAAGCAATGTTACTCCACTATTCACCTTTCTTCATTGGAAAAATTGGCTATTTAGCCCTACCCTCTGCTTTCTATCATTTAACCAATTCCTGATCCACAATAGTAAACTGCCTCCTATCCCATTAATTTTTAATTTTGCCAAGAGTCTCTCATGATCTATACAAAAACACCTCAACTGCTCAAAGGAATGGCCCATACTTAAACAATGCTGTACTATTGGCGCCTCTTTAACCTTGTATTTAAGTTGACTCTGATGTTCACCCATCCTTATCTTAAAGGATCAAATTGTTTTCCCCACGTAAAGCAGGTCACAAGGACACTTAATAATATACACTACAAACGTGGAGTCACAAGTTGTACTATCCCTCAACAAATATTGAACCCCATGTTGTTCAAAGGAATCCACTTCCATAGTAATATCACAAATTGTGCACAACCCACATTTTTTGTGTCCCCTCTCCAAACCCGGCAAGGAACCCAAAGATACTGGGGAACGTAATACCGCTGGACTCAAACGTTCTTTTAAATTACTATTACATTGCCACACACATCGTATCCTCTTGTTCTCAAGGCCCGGGACCACTTTTAAAATATTCCCATGTTTCTTTATTATATGCTGAATCCCCCCACTTAATGGAGAATACTTCGTAATTAGATTGCGTATGGGTGGGTAGGGCGGGTAAGTCTCAAGAACAATTGTTGCTTATAAAGGAGCAAAAGTGGATTTTTCTTTTGAAATCAGTGGTGCCAGATGGTTTGAATGTGTCTATAGATTGGGCATCTTGTGTGTAAATGTGCTGGAGTTTGAAACGTAAGACTTTTGTTTTGTTGGGGATGTTCTAGCGACTCCACTGTCTGACCTTTTCAATGCCTCTTTGGAGTCAGGAGTGGTGCCAGAGAACTAGAAAAAGGCATATGCGGTCCCTTTACACAAAAGCAGATGTAAGAAATGCATTGAGAACTAAAGGCCGGTTAGTATAATCTCTGTAGTTAGTAAATTATTGGAAAGGCTAATAAAAGAGAGAATAGTGGAGGTTTCTGAAGTCCAATGGATTGTAGGATCCGAGGCAGTATGGATTCACCAGAGGCAGGTCTTGTCAGACAAATCTGATTGATTTCTTTGACTGGATGACCAGGTAGTTGGACCGAGGGAGAGCCCTAGATGTGATGTGTTTAGATTTCAGTAAAACCTTTGACACTGTTCCACACAGGCAACTTTTAAACAAACTGAGCACCAAAAGGATGAACCCTAAAGTTACTGATTGGATTAGAAATTATTTGAGTGGGAGGCAACAAAGGGTACGGGTAACTGGAGCTCATACTCTGAGGAGAAGAAGGTTACCAGTGGAGTGCCACAGGGATCTGTCCTTGGTTTGGTTCTTTTTAACATCTTTGTTAGTGATATTGCAGAAGGGCTGTAAGGTAAGGTTTGCTTGTTTCCGGATGATATCAAATTCTGCAATAGAATAGACACCCAGGAAGGAGTTGATAACATGAGGAGGGATCCAACTAAGCTTGAAGAATGGTTTAGAATTTGGCAGCTTAAATTGAATGCTAAAAAATGCAAGGTCATGCATTTGGGCTGCAAAAATCCAAAGAAGTGGCACTGTGTAGGGTGTGAGGTACTTCTGTCCACAAAAGAAGAGCGGGACCTGGGCGTAATTGTATCTGATGATCTTAAAGTAGCTAAACAGATTTAAAAGGTGACTGCAAAAGCCAGAAAGATGCTTGGGTAATAGGAATGGCCAGCAGAAAAAAGGAGATGATAATGCCTCTATATAAGTCTCTGGTGCAGCTTCAAAGGGATATAAGCAGGTTGGAGTTGGTGCAGAGGGTGGCTACTAAAATGGTTAGTGGTCTTCGTTATGTAGCATATGAGGACAGACTTAAAGATCTTAATATGTATACTTTAGAGGAAAGGCGGGATAGAGGAGACATGATTGAGGCATTTAAATAATTCCATGGCATAAATGCACAGGAGGGTCTCTTTCAACTGAAAGCACGTTTTGCTACAAGGGGACATAGGATGAGAGTGAAAGGGGATAGACACAGGATTAATATTTGGAAATATTTCTTTGTGGAACCAGTAGCAGATGCATGGAATAGTCTCTCAGTGGAGGTAGTGGACACAAGGGCAGAAGGACAGTATGTGAATTTAAAAAAGCATGGGACAAACACAGAGAATCTCTAAAGATAAAAAGGGGACTATTGTACTTGATATGGAAAAGCCCTCACTTGGTTTGCAGCTTGTCGTGCTGTAAGGGCTTATGTGCATCAGTGATGCAGAGGGCTAAGTTATCGGTAGTTTAACTACTGGCAGGGTCTCTCAAGATCGATAGGTCTCAGCTGAGGTGCCAGACCAAGACAAATAACCCATCTGGGCAGCAGCAGAATGGCACAGTATTGGCAGTGGAGGATCACATTTCTGTGACAATGGCAACAACACTAAACTTAAACTGTGTGAAGGAAAGGCCTGGCAATCTAAAGAAGACAAAGATCATGACAACTGGCAAGATGAATAAGTTCATCGTTGATGGAGAAGAAATTGAAATTGTGGACAACTTTAACCTACTTGGATCAGCTATCAATAAAGAAGCAACAAGCAGTCAAGAAATCAGACGATGCATTGCTCTTGGCAGAATGGCTATTTATTTATTTATTTAACAGCTTTTATATACCGCGCTCTTTATTATCAGTGCGGTTTACAATTAACAGTTCTTGCTCAATTCAGTCAAAACTGTCTTGTGCTTACATTTTAGGTAACTTGGAGCATTAACTGGGTAAACTATTTACATATTAGACATAAAACATGGTATTCCATCATTGATCTAATATATACACCTCTGATTGGTATTGTTGCGCATACCAATGGATAGTTCTGCTATTAAGTCTGTCCTAATTTGTTTGTGTGGTGTCAAGCGCTGCTTGAAAGGATTGGGATATGTTAAGTGGGGAGGGGTTGTTTGGTTGCGAGAAGTATAGGAGGAATAGGTGATGTTTGATTGCTTTCCTGAATTGTGTGAGGTCTCTGATCGATCTTATTTTCGGTGGGAGGTTATTCCAGCACTTTGGGGCGTAGAAAGCGAATGCCCTATTCCTAGTTGTTTGAGTACATTTTATGGATTCCTTGGGGATAATCAGCGTGGTGTCTGCTACTGTCCTTCTTGACCTGTTGTTGGGGGTGGGGTAAGGAGGCCCGTGAGTGATGAGGGAGCTAATTTATTGATGATCTTAAAGGTGAGGAGTAGAGCCTTGTATGTGATCCTGCAGATTATCAGTAGCCAGTGAAGTTCCTTGAGGATGGGAGTGATGTGGTCTCTTCTGGATAGTCCACAGAGAACGTGGGCAGCTGCGTTCATTGCAAGTTGTAGTGGGTTGAGGGTATTCTTGGGGAGTCCATGTAGAATGATGTTTGCATAGTCAAAGTGTGGCATTACCAGCACCTGGAATATGGTTTGGAAATCATCAATGGGTAACATGGGTCTTAGGTGCCTTAGTGTTCTGATTTTATTGTATATGGTCCTGGTTGTGTTTTTTATGTGCTCCCTGAAGTCCAGCTGTTGGTCTAGTGTAACACCCAGGTAACGTATGGAAGGCTTGCTTGGGAGCTCTGCATCTCTTACCTTCAAGGTAGATGGAGGGGAGAAGTTTTTGTTCTTTCTGATGAACAGGACCTCGGTTTTCTTAAAGTTTATGCGCAGGTTCTGGGCTCGTAGCCAGTTGGTGATTGCATTGAAGCATTCGACTAGAGCGGTGAAGTTGGGATGCTTGACTTTAATTGGTGCAAACAGCAGGACATCATCTGCATAGATCAGGCTAGAGATATTGTAGGAGCAGATGATTTTGCATATAGGCTGCATGTATATGTTAAATAGTAGCGCAGATAGCGAGGAGCCTTGTGGTACTCCTTGCTGTTGTTGGAATGGTTCAGATGTGTTGACTCCCACCCGGACATGTTGCCATCGGTCCGCTAGGTAGGATCTACACCACTCCCAAGCCAGGCCCTGGATTCCCTTCTCGTGGAGGCGTGTAAGGAGTTGGTCGTGATTAACAGAATCGAATTCAGCAGCAATGTCCAGGAAAATGAGTGCAAAGCCATTCTCGATATTGTCTATTCCTCTGTTCAATGTGTTGGTTAGGGTGGTAAGCAGTGTCTCAACTCTGTGAGATTCCCTAAACCCGTCCTGGCAGGGATCTAGAGGAGCTGCTATGTCTATGTGTTTCTGGATCTGTCTTTGGACAACCTTCTCAATTATTTTGACTAACAGGGGTATGCTCGAGATTGGGCAATATGATTCAGCCTTCCAGCAGATCTAGTCTGTTATTCTTCAGGAGTGGCCATATGGACATCTGTTTGAGAGATTATGGGAACATTCCTGTTGAGAAGGATAGTCCTATGATGTTAACTAGAGTTGGGCTGAGTTCCATGTGCATGGCTCTAATCCAGTACGCTGGGCAGGGTTCACTTGGTGCTGTGGTGGCATTGATGGTGGCAATGAGGTCTTGGATGTTTTTCTCGGCAGGAGGTGTGAACTCTGTAAGTGGTGGTTGTATGTAGGGGATATGGCTGGGTGTGACCTAGATAAGATTCTCAAGAGCAAATACTGTATGTCTCTCTCCATACAAAGATTTGACTCGTTCAAGCTATGGTATTTTCAATAACATCCTTTGGATGTGAAAGATGGACAGTGAAAAAGATAGACAGGAAGAAAATGGATGCCTTTAAATTATGGTGCTGGCAGCGAATACTGCGTATACCATGGACTGCCTGAAGAACAAACTAGTCAGTACTATAGAAGATCAAACCTAAGCTTTCTTTAGAAGCTCAGATGACAAGACTTCAACTTTCATATTTTGGACACATCATGAGAAGAGAGAGAACATTTGAGAAAAACATCATGCTTGGCAAGACAGAAGGTCAACGCAAAAGAGGAAGGCCAGCAATGAGATGAATCAATACAATAACAATGGCTACGGGTGCCAGTCTGTCAAGAATGAGCCACCTGACTGAAGACCAAACACAATTTAGGTCAACTATCCAGAGGGTCGCCATGAGTTGACACCAACTCGACTGCACTTAAAACAACATGGAAAGGCAGACTAGATAGGCCTTGTGCCTTTTTTCTGCCACCATGTTTCTTTGTTTCTACAGCCTTGACATGTATGGCATCCCCCACCAGACCAGGAGGAACCTGGGACTCACCAACTACATGTGAGGAAACCCCAGCAGGCACTCCCCCTCATCATGTTCCAGATCTAATCACTCCCTCACTATTTTGAAATCGCTAATCTCAAAAGGAATCCCCAACAAATGCAGTATTGAGACTTGCCTTGCTCCTTACCCTACAATGAAAAGCTGGTCCCATCCTGAATAATGGTGTTGATCCCCTTGATTGGCAGCAAAGGAACCTACTGATATGAACAAATGAGGACCCTCAACAACTCTCTAGACTTTCACCACCCCCACCAACCAAAATGTAATCACAATTTATCATCTAGACACAGAGAAAGTACCATTTGTATCTAGTCCACCCACACAAGAAAATATCCCCACACAGTATCCTAGGAAGATAGCATTGTTTAGGGGCCCTGTCTCCCACCACCCAACTCGTGTGAAATTGATTATTGGGTCACCAGTATCACATCCACAGTTTTTCAACTCTTGTGAAATCGATTATTGGGTCACCAGTATTACATCCACAGTTTTGCATGGTCTAAATTTCCACCATCAGCAGAACCAATGGAACTCAAAGGCAAATAAGACAGATATCTTAGCACTCTATATCACAGTGGTGCAAAACAAGGAAAATATGCCACCTGGAATGCAGTACCACATACACTGAGGAGCAACCCGCTCACAGTGCCTCCATTACAATGTGTGAAGAGTATCTGACCTTGAAACAAACCACCCATTCTCAAGATATATGTTCTGCAAAAAAGATAACATGAAAATGAACTAAATGAACAAGTTATAAAAACCCAAAACTATATGCGGAAACTGCCCCTATGCTGTCACAGAAGATATGCTTCAAGATTAAATTGTCTCTGGCCGCCTAACTTTCCCAGATGCCAGGCAAGGAACAATCCTCAAACTAACTAAATCCAAATAAAGCAGTGACCAATGGGAAAACTGAGGAATCAACAGGTGCCAAGTTTATGACACAAAACAACAGCACACTATGCGCATGGAATTTATATCAAGCACCAGAGCTGCCTTAATGTTCATCTCACCATGAGCCCTCAGATCAAACCCTGCAGCCTGGGCAGGGAGGGCATGAGGGGGCATGGCTAGTAAAACAGCACTGCCACTGGCCAGATGTGTCATCCTTTTTTTTTTTTTTTTGATTTGAAACTTTTATTTTCATTTTGCAACAAACAAAAGAAACAACACACCAAAAGAGACAAAACAAGTATACAATAAGGAAAAGTAAACCCATTACCCCCCACCCCGGTGCTTCTTCTCTACCCGTTTGTATCAGCATGTGAGCGCTGCCAATTAACAGTGATTATACATCAAACGATCAAGAAAGTATCCACAATACAGCATGATCATGAGACAGAGATATATACAAAGTTAGACAGTCAGATGAGAGCATTTAGCAAAATGTACATATTCATTGAACATCTTCCATTGAGACCAATGAGAAGGAATCTGAACGGAGGAGGCGCACAAACGAGGTATTTGTTCATATTTACTGTAGAGACAGGCATGATTCCACCATTCATTGAGGCTCAGATGGGAACTAATTTCCCAGTATTACTTAATTAGGGAAACAGCAATGCCAAGCATAAAGTTCAAAAGGAGATAAGCCATTTCTTCGGAGAGAGGGGATCCCCGCAACTGGGCGAAGTCCCACTATCCTCCAAGAAAGGGACTCCTGAGAGTGCAATATAGACTAAATACGACCCCAGACCCGACGCCAGTTATACTGTAGTGCGGGATATTCATGCATAACATGAAATGAAGTAATAAACCGATGGCCACAGGACGTGTCCAGCAACCATTACCCTGAGTAGTGTTCCATTTGTCTAAACTGTGAGGAGTGTAAAAACACCGGTGGGCTAGAAAGAAGAGGGTCTGAGTGAGTGAGGCGGGTCGGGAACCCGTGTCCCTCTGCTCCAGATAAGGCTCCATTGCTCCGAGGTTAAAGTCACATGCAATTCTCTCTCCCATACTTTCTGCGCTAAAGAGGTATCTCTAGTGATAGCATTACATAAGGTTTAGTAAAATTGGATGCTACACCCGGTGAACTACCGAGAGATCGGAAGTTTCCAATCAACCTTATGCAGAGAGTGCCGATGGCGGGAGTACTCTAGTGCTCCGAATGCAATGCTGAAATTGCACTGACCAGAGTCGGGAGTCGAAAGGTTGCATAGGAGTATTAAAGGCACCCAAAGTGTCGAAAAACATTGGTGGATAGTGGGAGTCTAATGGGAGAGTCATACCAGGGAGTAAGGTAAGAGGAATCGGTGAGCAAAGGCCCGCTACTATATCTAGCCACACAGGTCTGCTCGGTACTGGAGCTTCCAACCAACGAGCACCTTATTTGAGAAGAAAAGATTGAGGGAACACTTGAGTAAAATCGCCACCAAGTATTAATGGAGCATTGGCGGAGGCCGAGGCCAACTGCGCAAAACTTGCATAGTAAGCAGGGTTGTCCACATTCGGGACACAGTGCAAATACACGTGAATTCACTATCTCCAACCTCAAGGTGTACACGGGCCCATCTATCCTCCATGTCAGCGCTAATATCAGGTACAGTAGCGTGCAAAGACTTCTTAACCAGAATGGCTATCCCGTACCATTTGGAAACGGTGGGAGAATAGGCAGCTACCATGTGAGGCCTAGCATTGAGTTTCAGTGTTTCAGCAGAGTGTAATGCGTTTCCTGAAGAAACACCTAATCAACGTGCTCGTGGCTAAGATAGCTAAGGATTTTCTTTCTTCTGAGTGGACCAGCAATGCCTTTGACGATGAATAATAAGATTTTACATGAGGCCATTCAGAAAAGTTAAAATTCTGAGCATGATAGCACACATAATTTCACTGTGTCCCTCAAACTGACTGTATCTGGCTGTACACATGACATAGGAAAAATAAGCTAATATAATACAATGAAGCGCCCCACATTAACAAAGAAAACCGCAGTACGGTAGAGGAGAAGCAAAACCCCAAAATTACTGGCGACCATGTGTCTGCGGGGAGAAACCCCAGAGAAGGCCGAAATTGAAAAAACATATAACCTGTAGGACTGTGCGTGCTCCGAATCCGACCGAGGCACACATCATGAAGGGATAGGAGACCAAAGACAAAAGTCATACAGAGAAAGAAAGAAAGTCCAGGCTATTTCTGTGCTGGGCTATGACCGCCGCATCGGGCCCTTCAAAATGGCGGACAGAGCCGGCAGATAAGAGTCCAAGATTTGGGATTAGCGCATCTGTTCTGCTTCTTTGGAGTCCAAAAATGTTGATAATAGATCAGGATCCTCGAATGTCCTGGTCTGGTTGTGGAGAGTCACTCGGAGCTTCGCTGGATACAACAGGCCAAAGCGAGCCTGTAGCTGTTGAAGTCGAGGGCGAAGAGCAAGGAGTTTCTTCCGACGGTCAACGGTAGGCTTTGCCAAATCAGGAAAGAAGGAGACCTTACGACCTTCATATTCCAAATGATGATTCGCTCGGGCAGCATGTAAAATTTGTTCCACTTGTTGATAGCGTAGCAAGCTAAAGATAATAGGCCGGGGGGTCGTGCGGTTGAGCGCCATGCGGGCAGGAACACGGTGTGCTCGATCGATTTCCAGTTCTCTGTGAAAAGTGATCTTCAGCAAGGAGGGAAGAGTTTTGAGCAAGAATTCTCTTATATCTCCTGCTTCCACCCCCTCCGGCATTCCGAGGAGCCTCACATTGTTGCGACGGGCGCGATTATTGCTATCTTCCAACTCCTTTTGAAGATTCTGTATCTGGCGCTCAGCCTCGTCCAGTTTGCCCAAGCGCACCTCGTGCGAGTCGAGGACCCCCGCCATATTGTCCTGCCGTAATGAAAGACCTTCAAGTCGGTCCTGGAGCACTCCAAAGTCTTCTCGCATGGCTCGAAGCGCTTCTCCATTAGACTGCACCAATTCCTTCACGCCGCGTATTTCCTCCAAAATCTCCAGGTGCATTGCGGGGTTTTCACGAAATGGAACCATCTTCTGCGGGGAGGATACCTCTGTTTTGGAGCGTTTTCCGTGAGAAGAAGAAGGAGACCCGAAGTCCAAGCGCGCTGGTTTGTGGGCCGCCATCCCCCCCGAGGTGCCCCGGTCAGCTCGGAGCGAAATAGTAAATTTATATAGGTATTAAGTCAGGATTCTGAGTAGGCCTCTCGGGAGCTTCAACGCAAAGCGTCCTACCCGCTGGACATCAGGCTCCGCCCCCCCCAGATGTGTCATCCTTGTGCTAGGGGCAATCCTCACTAAGAGGCTGAGAACAAAGATGTGTATCATGTGTATCACTAAGGATTCACAAGAGGTCCGACATAAGTAGTTCATTACATGAAACTATCCTGAGGATACCCTCTTGCCCCCCAGACACTAATGAGAAGGTGCAATCCTCCCAGACATCCTCTGAATGGTAGTGGGAGAACCCAAAGGCTTGATTAAGGAGAATTTCTAAGCACACCTTGATAAATTACCCATGCATGTTACCCTGTATCTTGCAAACACCAGAAGGAGGTTTTCTTTGGCACAATGCAGGTATTACACCAGGAATTATCAGTAAATTTGAGAGACTGAGATCGTACTCTACATACCCTGGCTTAGGAGTGATAGTCATGACTCTCATAGTATGTGAAATACTAACCCATTTGGAGAAGTTGCCCCAAGAGAATTTCCAAGACAGTCCCAAGGGGCCTAGCTAACCACGGCACCCTATCAAGCAGACCAATTACCAGCACCGTGAACACAAGATATGTGCACTGCAGACCATCAATAGAAATCCCAGCACCCCTTCCAGACAACGACATGGCACAGTGGTAACCCTCCCCCCCCCCAACCCCCAGCTGGTGGGTTTGAGACCAATACCAGAGATCTTTACTATGGAAGAGCTTCCCAACATGACTTTAGGCATCAACCACTCTAAGCATATATTGATAAATATACCACTATTGAACAGTATGATATAGGGCCATTTCCTAGAAAAACATAATCCAGGTATTGGAACCTCTAACTCCAGCTGCACCTACCACTTCTAACATTACAAAGCACTGAAGGAGGTCTACTGCCAAGGAGATTAATCTGATAGATAAATAGTGTTGATGTAGAACTGAGAAACCCAGGAAACAAGCCATTCCATTAGGAGGGTAAAAGGCAATCTCCTGCCCTGGGAACCTAAGAATTCCCTGGGTTCCAGAGCTTGACCAAAGTCAGAAAATAGGAACCTTATTTATTTATTTGCATTTCTTATATACCGCACTATTTCCGATCAGCGCGGTTTACATTAAACAAAAACAGTATCCGACAATAAACAAAAGTCAGGTCATTACATTGAACAGGAAAAAGTAACTTGGAGAACAGGGTAAACTATATACATGTGCAGGTGCCTTGAACAGGGTAATTATATATGTGTAAAAATGAGATGAAAGCAGATATTATTAGGTATTGATCATACTTGGGGATACCCTATTCGAGGGTGGCGGGGGTTCAGGGCAGTCGGTGAGGTATTTGGTAAAGAGAAAATGTTTTACGGCCTTCCTGAACTGGCTCAAGTTGGGGATTGCTCTGATATGTGGTGGTAGGGAGTTCCAGAGACTTGGGGCGCAGAGTCTGAAGGCTCTGTTAGATGTTGTTTTGGTGCATTTTGTCATGTCTATCAGTATCAATAGCATATTGGCCTCTGCGGTTCTCCTTACCCTTTTGGGTGCGAGTGGTTGGATGAGGTCAAATAGTGAAGAGGAGGAGAGCCCCTTGTTGGCCTTGAAAGTCATTAACAAGGTCTTAAAACTGATCCTGGCTTGAATGGGGAGCCAGTGCAGCTGCTTCAGGAGGGGTGTGATATGCTCTCTTCTGGAGGCTCCAAAGAGTACCCGAGCTGCACTGTTCATAGCCAGTTGCAGGGGGTTTAAGGTGGCCTGGGGGAGTCCTTGTAGGATGGCGTTTGAATAATCAAAATGAGGGAGAATGAGAGCTTGGTAAATGGTGCGGAAGTCTCCTGGTTCGAGTAATGGGCGTAAATGTCTGAGAGATCTGATTTTGAAGTAGATCGCTCTTATACTATTGGCAATGTGTTTCTTCATGTTGAGGTTCTGATCTAGTGTAACTCCTAGGTAATGTATGGCTGATTTTACTTGCAACTCGGCGTTATTTACTTTCAAATAGCTGGGTGGTGTGAACTTGGGATTTCTTGAGATGAACAGGACCTCAGTTTTCTTGTGTTGTATGCGCAGATTTTGAGATAGGAGCCATTCGGATATTGTGTTGAAGCACTTAGTCAGAGGGGTAAGGTCTGGGCAATCCAGGGATATTGGCATATATAGTAGGACATCATCCGCGTATATCATGCAACTCACATTGAACGATCTGATGATGTTACAGATGGGTTGGATATAGATGTTAAACATAAGAGATGATAGGGAGGATCCTTGAGGTACTCCTTGACTTTGTGGGAATGGTTCGGATGTGGATCCCTCTGCTCGAACGTATTGCCATCTTCCAGACAAGTAAGATCTACACCACTCGAGAGCTGTTCCACTGATGCCTTTTTCTCTTAGCCGACATAGGAGAATCTCATGACAAACCGAGTCGAAAGCCGCCGCAATATCCAAAAAGATGAGTGCAAACCCTTGACGAGTATTGTCGATGCCCGATATTATGGTGTCAAAGAGAGTTGTGAGTAGTGTTTCAACTCCATGTGCCTCTCTGAATCCATGTTGGGATGAATCCAGAGGGGCGTAGGTATCGATATGATCTTGTAACTGCTTGTACACTATCTTTTCAATGATTTTGGCGAGCATCGGGATGCTGGATATGGGTCTGTATGACTCCACCTTTTGTGGGTCTAGCTTGGCGTTCTTCAACAAAGGTCTAACGGAGGTCTGTTTGAGCATAGAGGGGAAAGACCCAGTGCTAAAAGATTGGCCTATCATATTAGCTAAGATCGGGGCGAGGTCACATCGCAATTCTTTTATCCAGAATGCTGGACAGGGGTCTGAGTATGCAGTGGAGGTATTTAGGGCTGAGATGGTGTCTTCAATAATTCTTTTTGAAGGTGTAACAAAGGCGGTTAGAGATGTTGGGAACTCTTGTCCATCAGGGGGGTCCAGTATCGCCATTTTGTCAGTCTTGCACATTTTAGATTGCATAAAGATGGCATAGTCCTGCGGGTGTATACCTCCAAAGTGCTCTGGGGTGGGTTCTTTGGCAAGAGATTTGACCAAGTTAAAAAGGTTGTGTGGCTTATTTAAAGACCGTTTCAGGGTGTCTGTGTGGTGTTGTTTCATCTTGTCTGTGATGGCCCTGCGATGTGTATGTAAGTGTTGGATGTATGCTGCTTGGTCACAAGAGGTGCGTGACTTTCTCCAGCGCTTTTCCAGCCTCCGCAGGAGGGTTTGTGATGCCCTTAAGTTGGCTGTGAACCATGGTGCAGAAGGTCTTTTGTGTGGGGCTTTAGTTGTTGGGGGACGGATTGCGATTGCGCTGAGTTTGCTGTTCCAGGCGGTGATTAGTTCCTCTAGGTCTAGTGAAGTCTTATCAAGGAGTGTGTCTGTTTCGGAAAGGATGCATTCTTTGTTAAACTGGTGAAAACTTCTAGCAGTTGGGTTAGAGTTCTTAATTAACTCCACATTGGGTCTTTGTGGATTGAAGTGGGTAGGAATCTGAAATGTGATGAGCTTGTGATCCGACCATGGTACTGCAGTCAATGATAGCGAGATATTTTGTGCTTGCTGAAGCACTGTTTGTGGGGCAAATATGAGGTCGAGAATGTTACCCTTTGAGTGAGTAGGTTCTTGTACCAATTGAGTGTATCCCAAGATGTCTAGGGCTTCAATGAGTGCGGCTGCTTGATTGTCCTGACTGTCATTGCAGAATTGATTGTCATTGCAGAATTATCACTTGCTGCAACAGGAGGACATTACCCATGCTCACTGGGACAAAATGTTCTCTTGTTCTTGATGTCAGAAGGGATACAGGCCAATACGCAACCTGAAATCTCTATAATCACCACCAGAGGACTTCCTAGGGAAGATATCTTTACAGTCACCTACCACTAGGCATTGCTTCTGTCTAAGAAGTTGACAAAGCAAGAAAGGGATGAATGGTAAGTCAGTTGAAAGCGGCATTGCCATGCCTGCAAATGCCATTCTAGCCTACAGCCCATGCAAATCTGTGATATACCATATGCAGCATTTACAGATCATCCATTCCACGCTCAGATCATTACTTCTCCCCTTGCTCAGTTTAGAAAAGCACTGAAACACCACCTCTTTCTCCTACACTACTCCAAACCCAGTATCTCAGACACACTCACCACACACCCTGCCAGAAATCAGTAAGTACCAATCTCCTCTTGTAAATGTTGCAGATAAATGTATATAGATGTAGATAGTTTCCCCAGTTGAAGCCCAAGTTATATCTTACTGTTTTACTGTAAATGCTCAGCAGGCGACTGTTATGCACAATTTTGTTGTATGTAAACCACACTGATTTTAAATAGCGCGGTATATAAAAGCAATAAATAGATAAAATAAATAAATAAATAATTGCTATCTAATTTGTATTCATATTATACCCTAAGCTTTTTTACTCTCTGTCTCCCCCACTTCTATTTATCTCCATTTTATGCTTTTAATTTGTAACCGCTTTCCCCTTTCCTGAAAGGCAGTGTAAGAAAATTTTAGTAAACTATAACTATAAACTATAAAATAAACAGAATACTGACTCAAAGTCAAGCCCCAGTGACCCAGAGAAAATGGAGGAATGAAAGACTTAATGAAGAGCTGTCTAAAGGCTATCCAAGTGCTAGATGTTACCACATTCTGTCAAGGAGGGTCTCAGATTCAGTTCCCTGAAAATCTAGGAATGTACAAGACACCCTCCCACCCCGATTAGATGGACACTAGCCACCACTGGAAGCCAGTCCCTACCCAGTGTTCATTCTTGAACCTAGCTTATTATGTACACCCTAGAAGCCCCCTTTTTTATTTTTTTTAAATTGGAACCAAAACTGAGATTTAACTTGAGAGGCACCCTCTGACAACACTGTCACCACCATGAAACTAAGGGAACCAAGATGACAAAACCTCACTTGATTTAACCACAAGAAGCACCTGTCCAGGCTAGTATGCCAGACCATGGAGCTGGAGCAGCCTTCTCCTAAAAGAAATCCAACACTGAGGCATCTAAGACACAGAACCAACTCTGCAATCAACTAAGCCCCGGTTGAAAGAATGTATACCATTGATCATTGCAGAATTATTCCTCAATACAATCATAGCTGCAAACACCTGTGAAATCATATCACCAGCTGATGATAGTTAGACCTCAGCATATAGAAGAGTCTGATCACCACTGCATCTAGACTGCCTGAGGACCTGCCTCTCCATCTAATGATCCTCTTTGCAGAGGCTCCAGAGTTGATTCAAGGTGTTAGCACCCTAGGCAAATCTTAAGTTGTATACGCCCTTGGCTGTCAAAATCTATTATTTAGTTTTGAATGCCCTGCTCTTTGCTGCCCCCTCCCCTGAAACTGCCACCCTTGGCAACCATCTAGTTACCTTGTGGTTGGCATGCCCCTGTTGGCAGATGCCCGCAGAGGAACTAACGCAGCATTGCATATAGGCTCAATAGCTGTGTTCCAACTTTCCAACCTAGCACTCATATCAACCATTGCCCACTGCATCATTGGCTCGGCACTGCACAAGCCACTCCAAACTCTTTACTTGGTCAGACACAAGGAAGTGAGCAACAATTTTTGAATCACCAGTGTGTTATAAAGGCCAGAAGGTACTGGGAAGTGTAGGTGAACCTTCAGTCTTAGGCCAAAGCCCCTCCCTCATGAGCATCACAACATCATCCTTCTCACAAAAATCCTGTTGGTAGAAAATTTCTACACAGAAAAGCACAATAAAGTGGTATGTCTCATCCATTCAAAACTCTTGGCATTGCTATAAGAGAAAAGCACTGGGATCATGACCCTAAGAGAATTAATGAGAATGAAGAGGTTATGATCACCTGGGATACTCACATTCTGACCGATAAAAAGCTGGATGTAAGGAAACTGAACATATTCGTAAAGGAGAAAAATACCAGAATGGAATTGAATTCCTGTAGAGGTGTAAGCTCTAAGTGCTTATTCTATGAATTGCATTGACAGAGAAAAGATCCTCATTTACCAAGAAATGCAGTCAGACACCAAGAAAATGTGGCAGGGAGATATAGAGATATTTCCCATCACGTTGCAGGCTTGATTGAGAGATATTTCAAAACACACCTTGAAAAATTACCTATGCATGTTATATCTTATGAACTCCAGAGGGCGACTCTCTTTGGCATGTTGCAAGTACTATACTGAGCATTAGAGAAACTTTGAGAGACTGGCATTGTACCCCACAAACTCTGGTTTAGGAGTGAGGTCCATTACTGTCACAGTATATGCAAAACTAATCTATTTGTAGAAACTGCCCCTCATCTTGTAAATATGTATAATGAGACATCATATTTGTAAATATTAAGTTTTGTTTTGTATGAATATGTGTTCCTACTCTTCTGTGCCATAGATACTGGTTCTGGATGTCTTTTTTTAATAAAGGCATTTCGAGCTTATGTTGCCTTCATAACTGTCTTAAAATAGTGCCTTTTGGGATTTCTCATATAAGTATGCTCTTTGAAAGTAAAATGCAATATATATATATAGCTATGCTTTCTCCCTATCTTTAAAAAAGCCAGTGGCTTATGTCTGTTTCTGTATCTTTCTGACACATTTCAGTCTCAGGGAAATATCTCTATAAAGAGCTAGTTTTGCACATTCGGTGACAGGAATGAACCTCACACCTAAGCAAGGAATAATATACAAACCATCAATCGGCTTGCAATTCCTATTCTTGATGTAAAATTGATTAGTCTGATTCCTATGATAAATAAGTTGTTAGCTGATACTTTAGAACAGACACCACCACTGAGATGAGATGAGATGATCTGAAAAGGGCTCATATTGCCCCATGGTATACCAAGGAGATTAAGAATGCAACAAGGGAGCTGAGATGTGCTAAATGTGTTTGGCATAAATCTCAATCCATGGGTGACAAAGATAAATTGAACCTGATGTTAAAAAATAATTGTAAGTTGGTTAATATAGTTAATAAATCTTATTATTCTAAAAGAATTAATAAATCACTTAATCATCCTTGCAAATTATTTTTGACAGTGCAAAGATTAACAAAATCTAAGGATCCTGGTATAGTTTACTCCACAGTTAGCCCTAGTGACTATCAAATTGCTTGAGACTAAGCAAGAGAAGATTTTTTACACAAATGTTAGTACTGATGTGTAAGATCGATGTGAAAGTGGTGGACCTCACGTGTCACCTAAATAAGATTTTAGACAGTGCTAGGGAAAAGCCAGCTGTCTTGGTATATGTGAGAAACAATTTCATAGGAAAGTGTGGGAGGGAGGTTCTGAAAGCCAAATTTAGGCTTTTAGGTAGAACACTGAAATCCAGAACTTCCAGGGTAGCATGCTCAGAAATAATTCACATTCTAGATGCAGGACCCAAGAGACAGGCAGAACTCCAGAGTCTCAATGCATACAGGGAAGAGGGCTTTAGATGTTTTAGGAACTGGGTACAAACCTGAGAAAGGGGGGACCTTTTTTGAAAGGGGGCTTAATCAGAATGGGAACAAGTTTTGGGCACAAACTTTTAAAGGGAGATAGAACAGATTTTAAACTAGATAATAGGGGAAAGCCAACAGTATCTCAGGAGTGCATGGTTCAGAATGCTTGAAGGATTCCAACAAAACATCTTGATACAGCGACTGCAATAAAGGTTTGAGTAGCCCTGGTGTCTTTAAGTAAAAAGCAGTCAGGGTTGAATGATTCTAAATTACCCTTGTCAACTGATAAGCAGGTTATTAATAAGTACAATAACCGTACTTTGAAATGCCTGTATACAAATGCTGTGGGTCCGATATTCAATGCAATTGACACAGTTAGCAAACTTAGCTGTGTTAATTGTGGTGACCATTAGTATCGCTGAATGCTCCAATGCTAGCCAGCTAGTATCCAGGAATTCCAGGGGCAGAACAGAGGCGGCACCCGGGGACAATCAGGCAGTGCCTCTTCTCCTTTTACTGCAACTGCTCTAGAGGTCCGCAGCACCTGGCTTGGCTGAGATAAGCTATACTGCAGGTCTCCATCAGTGCCAATGTGTGATAGATAGTCCTTGCAGACACACCTAGGATGCACCTGTGTCCATCTCTATTTCCCAGTCATGTCTACCCCTTGTGGACTATGATGCACCCAGAATAGTGCTTATCCTGTGTGTGTGCCATGGTCGCATGTCATAAGTGAAAGGGGGGTGTTTGGACCCAAAAGCGGATCATGTAGCGCCGCCAACCAGCCCTCTGTGGCTCAGGGTAGGGGAACAGGATCTCCCACCAACAGATCCACATTCTACATCTCTGCAATGGTGGCAGTAGAGGGGACCATCATCCCCAGTCTTGCTGGGGAACAGACACCCTACAGGGCAGTCAATGCAGATCTGTACACATCAATAAAGCAATGGCAGGCAGATAGACAGAATGCTGGAAAAGCTCACTTGCCCCCCACCACTATCTGACATTCACCAGCAGATGGCACAGTCAGTCTCCACCCGCTGCACCCTGCAAGGTGTTCCAGCCATACACATACTAATGCAGACAGTATGCTAGCTAGCACATAGTGCATGTTCCTGGAGAAACTATGTGCACTCACAAATGGGATGTGAGCAAACACACCAAGCAGGTATGTCAGTGATTGGGCCCCAGAAAAGGAAACCCTTACATATCACCTGAGAAAAATACTGTATAGCACTATGGGGGAACCTAGCCATGCCGTGGTCACTGCTCAGTGAGGGTGAGAGTGACCTTCCAGCATGACATGCTGTGGCCATCCTGTCCATGCAGGTGGTCGTCCGCCACTACAATGTCCCAGCCATTGCCCTATGCCCTGTGCAGATGCACCCTGCCCAGGCCACCCTGTCCAACCCATACCCATAGTATCTTGCTCCTCATTATGCACATTGGCAGGCTAACACTGGAAACAGTGCAAGCAGTGTGTGCTCAGAAAGGTGTAGGCAGCCACAACACACTGGATAGACAGACACACACTCCCACACCTATGCCAGCATTGTGCAAATACAGAGGGTTTTCGCAGCGCAGGCCACCACATCAGTCCTGGGCACAGTGCAGGCATGGCTATTGTAAGCAATACTGTTGGGGTCACTGCCCGGGGTCGTAAACACTGTCAGAAACCAAAACAGAAACACACGCTACAGATATCAGAAAGGTTGCTATGATGCAGCTCTGTCAACAAATTGTGTTTAACTTAGGATTTGTTATCTGTCATTAATCATAGCAACCTTTTGATATATGTGTAACGTGTTCCCAAGTTAAGGGCAACATTGCTAAGGTATGCAAGTGGGAATGTATTGGGAGATGCTGCTCCGCGCAGGGCCCAACAGCTTGACTCTCCATGAGGCTTTGGATAGTGGAGCCTGTGGGTGTGGGGGTTTATGCCCCTGTTGGCTGCTGCTCTAGGGCTGAGTTTCCCTACGCCGGTCCTGGTGGGGCAAACACTCTTCAGGTTTTCATGCTGTCCCTAATGAATATGCATGAGATACATTTGCATACAATGGGGGCATGGCATACAATTGCAGCACAGGCATATTTATTAGGGACAGCATGGAACCTGAATGGTGTTTGGCCCTCCAGGACTGCATTTGGGAAACTCTGCTCTAGGGATTGCACAAGTTTATGGTGTCTGTGCCCTGTAGGGTAAAATATAGGCGTTTATGGATTGTTTATTTAGCCTGCAATAACAGTTCTGTCTTTATTACCACAGTTTAGTACTGGGTAAAATATGGGGACATGGTTTGCAAGAGCCACAGCTGGGGTTTGAAGCTGTGACCTTCTGACGCTGAACACACTGGCTGTGTGTACTGCATCAAACTGTTGTCAAAGCGGCAGATCATTCCCTGGGGCTGCCATTAGTGTTCATTGGACAGACCTTGTCTGTTGCACCACACGGCACCCACCTAAACAGGGCTTGGCCTTGGTCTGCTGTGGGAAGATGCCACTGCCCCTTCCACCACCAACAACCCTCCGCCACCATGCTGACATGCCCTTATACCAGTGGTGCTGGTGGTGCACAGTCCCAGGCCATCCAGTGTGCTGGTAGGCAGCTGCCTATGGTGTGGGTTCTCGTGTAGAGGTGCCTACATGGACATGCGTGCTTCCCCCCGGCACCGCCTGCCAATGTTCTGTGCCCTTGGGGTACCTGCTGGTTAATATCCCCTGTGACACTGTGGGACACACCCTCGTGCCCATGTTTGATCCTCGTCAGTTGCTGTTTTGCTGCTTTACAGTTTCACCATTCCTATGTGCCACCTAGGCATCTGCCTAGTCCGAAATGTGCCCCATCTGGACCACAGCATAACAAACCTTCCCAATATAAAGGAGAAAACCCTGCTCACCGCTATTTCACTGTGGGATCATTCACTTTGTTGGGGGACAGAGCATAGCCCCTTCCAAACATGATATCTTCCTTTTTACACTTTGTCAGTAGTGTTGCTTTATGTTTATCATTAGTAGCACTATTGGCCAGCTTGGTTATGATGATTTGAAATGTGGTTCTGGTCATTTAATATGTTTATTTGCCTTTTTGGTTCATGCACAAGTATCACTACTATCACTTTTCTGGGTTTCCCTGGCTTTGCTGTACATTGCTGACTGAAATGGTTTCTCTCTCCTGCAAATGTGCCTCTAGCACAGGGGTGGGCAAACCTGGTCCTGGAGGGCCGCAGACCAGTCAGGTTTTCGGGATATCTCTAATGAATATGCATGAGATATATATGCATTAGAGATATCCTGCCAACCTGACTGGTTTGTGGCCCTCCAGGGCTGGATCTGGAGACCCCTGCCTTACACCCCTGTCATTTAAGATTGTGAGTGGACAAGGTGCAGATGTCCAAGACATCAAAAAGGTTAGATAGAATTTGTCACAGTCCTCTTCACTTCTCACCACCACCAAAAAATTGTCTATTAGACAACTTTTTGGTGGTGGTGAGAATCGAGGAGGAATGTGACACATTCTATATAGCCTTTCGATGTCTAGGACATCTGTACCTTGCCCACTCACGATCTTAAATGACAGAAGTGTAAGGCAGGGGTCTCCAAACCCAGCCCTGGAGGGCCACAAACCAGTCAGGTTGGCAGGATATCTCTAATGCATATATATCTCATGCATGTTCATTAGGGATATCCCGAAAACCTGACTGGTCTGCGGCCCTCCAGGACCGGAGGTGCCCACCCCTGCTCTAGCACAAGGTTTTCACTGACGCTAATTTTCAGAGCTTCAGTTCACGGCGTTAGTGTGCATGGGGCCTCTCCCTGCCCACTCTCCGCCCATGACCCCTCATCTCCGCCCCTGGGGAGCCTTACTCCGCCCTCTGGGAAGCCTTCCTCCACCCTCTGTGCACCTTAACGCCTCTGCAGGCATTGTCACACAATACGTGATGTTCTCGCATGGTAAAGCGCCATTATCGTGCGATAACGTCACGTATCATGCAATAACGTCGCAGCTGCACCGTTAGCGCCATTTAGTAAGCATACCCCAAAGAGTAGAGCTAAATGGTCAATTTTCTCAATGGAGAAAAGCGATTATTGGATATCCCAGGGATATGAACTGGCCCCATTGTCTTTTAATATATTTAAAAATAACCTGGAAATGGGTACAAGTGAGGTCATCAAATAGGCAGATGACACAAAAGTTTTCAAAATTGTTAAATCATATGTAGTTTGTGAACAATTATAGGAGGACCTTGAGAAACTGGGATGCTGAGCAACCAAATGGCAGATTAAATTTAATGTGGACAAATGTGAAGTGCTGCACATAGGTAAAAAACAAACAAACAAGCGACACTAAAGCTATAATGCAAAGCTCCATATTACAGTAGGTGTCGCCATCCAGGAAATGGATTTAGGCATTATTGTGTATAATACACTGAAATCCTTTGATTTCTTGGAATCCATTTAGTGGTGGCCAAGAAAACAAAAAAGAATTCTAGGAATTATAAGGAAAAGAATGGCCAATAAAACAGAAATCATAATGTCTTTGTATCACTCCATTGTGTGACCACACTTTGAGTTGACTCATCTCATAAAAGGTATAATGGAATTAGTAAAGGTAGAGAAAATGATGACCAAAATGATAGAGGAGATGGCATAGTTCTCCTATGAGGGAACGTTAGAGTGATAAGTGTTCTACAGTTTGTAGACGAGATGGCTGGGGGGAGATATTATAGAGGTCTAGAAAATTCATGTGTGGAGTGGAACCAGTAAATGCAAATTGATTGCTCTTTCAAAGAGTACAAAGACAAGTTTGGCATATTTTTTAAAGAGCTGACTCAGCAGCTCTCCAGGTAAGGTATGACCAGAACTAGATTACTAGGCCTTTTTATCTGAAGCAATGGAGGGCAAAGCAACTCACCCAAAGTCACAAGGAGTGCTAGTGGGAATCAAACGTTGATTGTTCAGGTGCCAGGCAGCTGTTCTAATCTCTAGGCTACTCCTCCACTGAGTATGGCATAATTAAAGATATTTACATGGTTTGCAGTTGGGACCTGCAAACTGTAAATCCTGCTCACTTGATTTTTCAGCAGCAATAATATAGTTATTGAAGTTACATTCCAGGGGCGGCACCGATAGATAGCGGACAGCGGCAATATTGAGCCTATAACCGGCTAGTTAAAATTCCTAAAGTTAGGATAGCTAAAAAGCTGTCCTAATTTTATACAGTTTTGCAAGTTAGCTAAAAGCTTAATATTGTCACTAGCTGGCTCGTAAAAATGCAATCCGGGCAAACCAGATATTCAGTGTCTATTGCTGAATATGGCCCAGCACTGAATATCTACTTTTAAAAATGGTCAGATGCTTTTTTTTGTTAAATTTTACTTTTATAGGATTTATAATTAAATAAAGGAAAACCTTTGAAACAGAAACATACATTCAATCATATGTCATAAGAGCACAAAAAATATTGAAAGGAAATATTTCATGACATTACATTGAATGTTTGCAGTCCACAATGGAAAGAGGTCCAAGAATACAAAAAACATGAGAAGATGGATAAGGAAAATAGAAAAAAGCAAAGAATAGGGAATCTCCCCCAAAACTTCAAAAACGCCTAAATATTACACTGGATCAGCCCTTCAGATGTTTAGCATCTAGAAAAAAATGCAACTGTGAGGGTTCAAAGAAATGATAGCTCTTGTTCTGATATAATAGGACACACTTATAGGGGAATCTCAACTGGAACTTCACTCTCAAGGCTAAAACCTTGGAGCAAAGTTCTAGACATTTCTTCTTCCTGATTTAAGTCCATCTAGAAACATCCAGGAAGATCTGTATTTTTTCACCCATAAGCACCAAGCTTTTTAAAATAAACATGCAACAAAGCCTCTTTATCTTACAAAAACACAAAAGAAACTAACAAAGTAGCCCTGGTTTCCACCACCTCGGTGGATTGTTCTAGAACATCAGTTAAATTAGCCAGATCCAAAGAGTCTGATGAAAAATCCAACAAGGGGGATTCCACCAGAGAAGAAACATCTTTAACCAAAACAGGGGGAAGATAGTACATCTTCTGGATGGAAGGTATGCCAGCTTCGGGATAATTCAATGTCTCCTTCAGAAACCATGTGAAAAGATACCTAGTAGAGGCCAATGGAGGCTGAGGAAAATTCAAAAGCTGAAGATTTAAGCTCCTAGACCTGTTTTCCTGGTTTTCCAGGTTTTCCACTTTTCACTGGATGACCAACCCATCCTGGACCAAAGTTCCTTGAACAAGTTGTAATTATTTAATGGAAGCCTAAGCAGCCCCCAACAATTGTTCCTGCTGGTTCTCAAGTTTCCTCTCCACATCTTCCAATCAAGGAATACATAGAGCCGAAGCCTGTAGAGCCTCCATACATACCTTGTAAACGGATTCCAATGCTGACCAGATGGAGTCTAGTGAAATCTCTTTCAACTGCACCAAAAGTGGAATTAAAGCAACAAGACATGCAATGAAGCTACAGGGTAAACTATTTAAGACTAATAAAAGAAAATATTTTTTCACTCAATATGTAATCAAACTCTGGAATTTGTTACCGGAGGATGTAGTAAAGGCTGTGAGTGTAGCTGGGTTTAAAAAAGGTTTGGACAAGTTCCTGGAGGAAAGGTCCATAAACCATTATTAAGAAGGGACACAGGATATCAATGCTTGACCCAGTACAAGCATTGTTGAACCTGTGTCTTTTGGGGAAACTGCTAGGTACGTATGACCTAGATTAGCCACTGTTGGAAACAGGATACTGGGCTTGATGGACCTTGGTCTGACCCACTATGGCATATCTGATAAGAACATAAGAACATAAGACATGCCATACTGGGTCAGACCGAGGTCCATCAAGCCCAGTATTCTGTTTCCAACAGTGGCCAATCTAGGTCATACGTACTGTGATAAGGAAGCTTATCATAGCTCAGGAAGGAGCTATAGTAAAGGTGAAGTGACTCTGAACAAGCAACCTGTCAGTTCTGGTATAAATAAGAAAACAGAATTTTCCCATAAAAGACTACCAGTCCCAGAATGCACCAGGTTTCCAACAGCCATTAGAGGAGCTGAAGTGGGGAAACGTGTGTTCAATCAGGAGGGCTATGAGGTAATCCCCAAGCACTCATCTCAAAGGGCAGGGCCTGATTCAGCACAGCTGCGCTGTGCTAGGGTGGAGCACTCATCTAAGCAGAATAAAGGTAGAGTTTATTCTACAGAGAATCATCCTCAGAATCAGCTTGGATATCCTCAGCTTGGAGATCTTCATGATCTTGGACAGCTTCATCATCTGGAGGATCATCAGAAGCAGAAGCCAGAGCGGACGGACAGAGAGGGCAAGAAACCCTTTGGAAGAAAGAAGAGAAAAGCATTTGGGAGGTCTAAAGGAATCCAGAGCAGTACGTATACTGGAAGGCATTCAAAAGGCAAGCATACACCATTGGACTGGGGAAAGCCAGAGGAGTGGTGCTGCAGGGCCAGGAATCTCCAGACGGTACCTGTGAGGGAGACGGCTGCACTTGGAAGGGACCCTAGGATCCGTGCCATAAGGTATGTGAAGAGAGACCCAGTGTCCAGGGATCTGGATTGGAAGGCTGGACATAAGAACTGGACTACTTACTGGCCAGGCTATTTAGAGAGGAACTCTAACAGCAATGGAAGCTCAGGTATGAACACTGATCTATGCCCTAGCTATACCCTTGAAAGACAGCAGGGAAACAAGTATTCTCCTGAGAGTGCTCCATTGAGAAATTCCTCTGTGCCAATCCATGATATTGAACCCATGATTGTTGAAGAAGGGGGAGCGGTTGTAGATGCAGGCTGTGAATACATGGATTGCTCTCTGTCTAAACTCCTTTGGTAATTTTCTGTTACAAAGTACAACAACCATCACAAAGAAATACAAACTTGTTCTTTAAATCTACTCAGAAAAGCTCCTGAGTAGGATTTGAGCCACGCAGTAGAAAGCAAGCCAGCTAAGGGGTTTCAGCTGGGTAACTGCTAGCAATTGAGCCTTACCTAATTCCTTGTGAGCTCTGAGGAAATCACTTCTGAGTCTATGTGTGAAGATATAAGAAGTTAACCTGAAAAGAACAGTTTTTCCCCACTTTGTGGGTTTTGTTTGTTGATTAAAGCACTACTAAGAAAATATTAGCTTGAGCCTACAGAAAAGACCAGTTTGTTACCAACCAGGTCTTTATTCTTTTGATTTGATTGCCTGACAAGTTCAGCTGTTGTTTTCCTGATTTTGTTTTTCTAAGTTTAACACTGAAAGCAAGTATCCTGTTTTATGTGCTACCAAACATATCTGTGTTGGGAGAAATAACCCCATAAATAAATATCTTATTGGCTTTACACTCAAGCACAACTAATTATTGTGAACGGCTGTGTCTGGTGTGAATGGACTACATTTCCAACAATTCCTTGCAAATCATATTAATATATGCCTTTGCCAAGATTGTGAACATTCTCACCCAGGCACCCATCTGACAGTACCTAGCAATATCCCCAAAAGACACAGGTTCCACAATGCTTGTACTGGGTCAAGCATTGATATCCTGGGTCCCTTTTTAATAGTGGTTTATGGACCTTTCCTCCAGGAACTTGTCCAAACCATTTTTAAACCCAGCTATACTAACAGCACTTACTACATCCTCTGGTAACAGATTCCAGAGTTTGATTACACGTTGAGTGAAAAAATATTTTCTCTTATTTGTCTTAAATAGTTTACCCGGTAGCTTCATTACATATCCCCTAGTCTTTCTATACTCTGATAGCGTAAACAATTGATCCACGTTTATCCGCTCCACTCCATTCATTAATTTATAGACCTCTATCATATCTCCCCTCAGCCGTCTCTTCTTCAGGCTAAAGAGCCCTAACCTTCTTAGCCTCTCTTCATAGGAGTAGCCTTCCATCCCCTTCACCAATTTGGTGGCTCTTCTCTGTACTTTTTCTAGTAACGCTATGTCCTTTTTAAGATACGGTGACCAGAATTGCACACAATATTCAAGGTGTGGTCGTACCATGGAGCGATACAAAGGCATTATAACATCCTTTGTTTTATTCTCCATCCCTTTCCTTATGATACCTAGCATTCTATTTGCTTTCTTGGCCGCCGCTGCACACTGGGCGGAGGGTTTTAACATGTTATCCACGATGACTCCTAAATCTTTTTCCTGGGTGGTGGTTTCTAATGTGGAGCCTTGCATTGTGTAACTATAGTGTGGATTGTTCTTTCCTAGGTGCATAACTTTGCACTTGTCCACATTAAATTTCATCTGCCATTTGGATGCCCAGTCTTCCAATTTATCCAGATCCTCCTGCAGTTTTCCACAATCCTCTTGGGTTTTAACAACTTTAAACAGTTTTGTGTCATCTGCAAATTTGATAACCTCACTAGTTATTCCCTTTTCCAGGTCATTTATGAATATGTCAAAAAGCAGCGGACCCAGTTCAGATCCCTGGGGTACTCCACTATTCACCTTTTTCCATTGGGAATATTGGCCATTTAGCCCTACCCTCTGCTTTCTATCTTTTAACCAGTTCCCGATCCACAATAGTACACTGCCTCCTATCTCATGACTTTTTAGCTTCGCCAAAAGTCTCTGATGGGGGACTTTGCCAAAAGCTTTCTGAAAATCCAGATACACTATATCAACCGACTCACCTTTGTCTACCTGTTTATGCACACCTTCAAAAAAACATATCAGATTAGTAAGACAAGATCTTCCTTGTCTAAAGCCATGTTGGCTGTCTCCCATTAGGCCATGACTATCTACATGCTGTGTAATTTTGTTTTTTATGATGGTTTCTACCATTTTTCCTGGTACTGACGTCAGGCTCACCGGACTGTAATTTCCTGGGTCACCCCTGGAACCCTTTTTAAAAATTGGTGTTACGTTGGCGACCCTCCAATCTTCAGGTATTACAGATGATTTTAATGAAAGTTCACAAATTACCAATAGCAGGTCTGCAATCTCATATTTCAGTTCTTTCAACACTCTGGGATGTATACCATCCGGTCCAGGTGATTTGCTACTATTCAGTTTATCAAATAGTTGTAATATATCTTCCCGGTGTAGCGATATTTCTCTCAATTCCTCTGCAGTATCACCTTTAAATACCACTTCAATCTTGGGTAACATCCCTACATCTTCCTCAGTAAAGACCGAAGCAAAGAATTCATTCAGTCTCTCTGCTATAGCCTTGTTTCCTCTTACTGCCCCTTTTACCCCTCTATCATCTAATGGTCCAATTGACTCTCTCACAGGCCTTTTGCTACGAATGTACTTGAAAAAGTCTTTATTTCGTGTTTTTGCTTCCGTAGCAAGTTTCTTTTCAAATTCCCGCTTTGCCAGCCTTATCAATGCTTTGCATTTAACTTGCTGTTTCCAGTTTTCATCATTTGGCTCTTTTTTCCATTTCCTGAAGGTTGCTTTTTTGGCAGCAACAGCCTCTCTGACCTCACCTTTAAACCATGCTGGCAGTTTCTTGGACTTTCTTCCACTTTTCCTAATGCGTGGAATACAGCTGGTCTGGGCTTCGAGGATAGTATTTTTAAATAACACCCAAGCTTGCTGTAAGTCTTTAACCTTTGGAACCGCTCCTTTTAGTTTTTTCCTAACTATATTCCTCATTCTATCATAGTCTCCCTTTTGAAAGTTAAAAGGTAGTACTGTGGATGCCTTAACTATCTGTCCTCCACTAATTAAATCAAACATGATCATACTTTGATCACTATTGCCAAGTGGTCCCAACACCCTTATTTCTTGCACCAGATCTGGCGTTCCACTAAGGACTAGGTCCAGTATGGCTTCCCCTCTGGTCGGTTCATGAACCAGCTGCTCCAAGAAGCAGTCATTTATTCCATCTAGAAACTTTATCTCTTTAGCTTGTCCTGCTGTGACACTGACCCAGTCGATACCGGGGTAATTGAAATCACCCATTATTACTACTCTGTTGTGACTTTTGTTAGCTTCCTTGATTTCTTTGAGCATTCATCATCCATTTGTTCATTCTGGCCAGGCGGTCGATAGTATACTCCAACTGCCATCACCTTCCCCTTCATAAATGGAATTTCAATCCATAGAGATTCTACAGCAAATTTTGTTCCCTGCAAAACTTTAATCCTTTCTGACTCAATGCCCTCTCTAACATAGAGTGCAACCCCTCCACCAATTTGATCAGCTCTATCATTACGATATAGTGTAAGTATCCAGGTATCACAGTGTCCCACTGGTTATCCTCCTTCCACCATGTCTCTGAGAGTGCAATCATATCTAACCTCTCATTTAGTGCTATATATTCTAACTCTCCCATCTTATTGTTTAGACTTCTAGCATTGGCATACAAGCATTTTAGAGACTGTATTTTATTCATATTAATCTGGCTATTGGTAGGCAGGGGTAATTTGGAATCTTTATGCTCTGTCTACTCCTTACTCAAGGGCATTTGGGCTACTATGCTCCCTTTTGGAACCTCACTGCTTTTGGTAGTATCCTTCAAGGATACCTTTGTCCGAACCATGCACTCCTGGGTGACTGTCGGCTTTCCCCTAATTTCTAGTTTAAAAGCTTCTCTATCTCTTTTTTAAAGGTTAATGCCAGCAGTCTGGTCCCATCCTGATTAAGGTGAAGCTCATACCTTTGGAAGAGCCCCCCCCCCCTTTCCCCAGAATTTTCCCCAGTTCCTAACAAATCCAAAACCCTCATCCTTGCACCATTGTCTCATCCACGCATTGAGACTCCGGAGCTCTGCCTGTCTTTTGGGTCCTGCACGTGGAACAGGAAGCATTTCGGAGAACGCTATCCTGGAAGTTCTGGATTTCAACTTCCTACCTAAAAGCTTAAATTTAGCCTCCAGAACTTCCCTACCACATTTTCCTATGTCATTGGTACCAACATGTACTCATGTTCTTATGTTTGTATATCACACCAATGGAAATAGATTTCTCTTTCCCTCTTTCTAGTTTAACCCATAATGCCTCCTCTCTCCCTTTTAAGCTCTGTAATTCCAACACTTTATTTATTTATTTTATTTATTTAACATTTCTTTTATACTGCACTCTTTATCATCAGTGCGGTTTACAGTTAACAGAACGACTCGAGGACCGCAGGGCACTCACGAGTTTACATCGAACAGGGAAAACAACTTGGAAAAACAGGGGAAACTATGTACAATTTACATGTCGCTATGTCAATAAAGTAATGTTACAAGGGTAGAACAAGGGAGTGTGATCCAGAGTGGACTGTAATCCATTTACAGACCGCTTCCTCTTATCAAACTTGTGTTAGCTGATAAGCTATCAGGTTGTTGGATGGTATGTGTGAGGGTATGAGGCGTGAAGGAATTATTGTATTGTGGAAAGTGAGTAATGAACAAATGGTGCTTGAGGGCCTTTCTAAATTGAATGATGTCCTTGAATGCTCTGATGTCATGCGGGAGGTTGTTCCATGATCTGGGTGCGTAGGACACAAATGCACGTTTATTGGTTGATTGTGCCCATTTTGTGGAAGCTTTTGGGATAATAAGTATGTTGGCGGAATGCAACCTCTTGGATCTGTTGTCGGGGGGGTTGGGAGAGGAGCATGGAGATTGAGGGGGGCGCTATGTTGTTTACGGCCTTAAAAGTGATTAAGAGGGCCTTGAAGGAGATTCTACAGCTTATCAGGAGCCAGTGAAGATCTCTTAGGACGGGGGATATGTGATCACTTCTTGATGTTCCACACAATACACGGGCAGCAGCATTCATCGCCAATTGAAGAGGATTAAGTGTGTTTTTGGGGAGGCCTTGAAGTATAACGTTTGCGTAGTCAAAGTGGGGTGTGACAAGTGCTTGGAATATTGTGCGGAAGCTGTCAGGATCTAGCATGGGTCTCAGGTGGCGAAGGGTCTTGATCTTGTAATAGACAGACTTTACTGTGCGGCTTATGTGCTCTTTGAAGTTTAGCTGCTGATCTAGAATCACACCCAAGTAGAGTATGGCTGACTTGATTGGTAGTTCCGTATCTCTCATATCAGGGATGTTTGGAGGAGAGAAGTTTTTGTTTCTTGTAATGGTTAGGACTTCAGATTTTTTTAAAATTTATCCTTAGGTTCTGGTTGAGGAGCCAGTCTGTTACTGCGTTGAAGCAATCAACTAGTGTCGTGTAATCTGAAGTGTGACGTTGAAAGGTGAATACATCAGCATGTCGTCTGCATAGATAAGGCAAGATATTCCGAAGGCGCGGTTGATTTCGCAGATTGGCTGCATGTATATGTTGCAGAGCAGCGTGGAGAAGGAGGAACCCTGGGGTACTCCCTGCTTTAATACTATTTTTTACATATAGTGCCACTCCTCTTCCCCTTCTTCCTACCTTGTCCTTTCTGAATAAAGTATAGCCTGGTATAGTTACATCCCAGTCATGGTTTTCTGTGAACCATGTTTCTGTAACTGCCACTAAATCCAAGTAAGCCACTTCCACCAAAGCTTCAACATCTGGGATCTTATTTCCCATGCTATGTGCATTTATACACATTGCTTTCCATGTTACCCCTTTTACCCATTTCCATAGCGGTATTTAATGTTTCACTTACCTGGGGGCTTTCTTCACCCATCCCCAATGATTCTAGTTTAAAGCCCTCTTCAGTACATTAGCCAGTCTGCTACTGAAGACGCAACGACCTTTCTTGGACAGATGGACGCCATCTCTGCTCTGCAACCTTTGAAACAGCATTCCATGGTGCAGGAAACCAAAACACTCTCGATGACACCATCCATGCAGCCATGCATTTATCTTCAGGATGCGAGCCTCTCTGCCTTTGCCTTTACCCTCAACAGGGAGGATTGAAGACAATACCACCTGTGTACCTATCTGCTTCACCCTCTGTCCCAGAGCCATGAAGTCACTTTTGATACACTCAGAGGGATACCTGGCAGTATCATTTGTGCTGACATGGATTAGCAACATTGGGTAATCATTAGTGGGCTTGATGGGTCTCGGCAAACTCTCCATAACATCTTGGATTCTGGCATCTGGCAGACAGCATACCTCTCTGGACATCAAGTCTTGTCAGCAGATGGACTTCTCAGTACCCCTCAGAATAGAGTCACCACCACCACTACCGTTCGCTTCCTTGTGGTCACTGATTCTGTAACTTTGGAGTACTTGATCTCTGGTTCTTCCCTTTCCAGGGATGCTTTCACCTCCTCCACTTCCAATGCTGCATAATGGTTCTTCAGTTCAATGGCTGGAGAAGTTGGATTGGTGATTCTGCAGGCCCTGGTGACTTGTGTCCAATGTTCATCATTCTGTTGGCACCCATCTTCTCCTCTGCTGGAGAGCTTGGATGTTGCATGAAGCATCTCATCAATGTACGTCTCACTGTCTTGAATGCTCCTCAGCCTTGCCACCTCCTCTCTGAGTTCCTTCACTTGTTTCCTGAGAGCTTCAGCATGCAGGCACCCTGCACATGGACCTGGTCCTTCAACTGGCATTGGGATCTTTGTCTAGATAGAGGCAGAAGCTGTAATGGGGGCTTTAGCGATATGATTTTTCCCAGCCATTGTTCAGTTCCTGAAGCTTAGGTATCTGTTAAAGCCAAAGAGAGAGATCTACCAAAGTACTAGCCGGTTTCCCAGCTGTCCTTTCAGAGAAAAAGCAGTTAAATCTCTTTAATTATATTCAAAATGTGCTGTTTCATGTCCCTGTGTTTAGTTAATTGGGGAGGTGCCCTATAAAGCAATACTGCTCACTAGGGGTGGGTGGGAGTTGGGGGGGTAGGGAGTGAACTAAGACCTGATTAGGTGTCAGTAGCTTCAAAGAGCTGAGAAAGATACTAAAGCAGAGTTTTAAACCTACCCCACTAAAGAAAATATTTCTCCTTTTAAACTAAAGCACCAAAAAGAATGTAACTTTGTTTTAAAAATGTACCAAAACCCTTTTAAGAGCTCCCAGTCAGAAAGCTAGCAATGTAAAAAGCCACAAACTTACCTTTGCTTGAAATGTATTGCCCCTGTTAGGAATGCCTCAACAGTGCAGGACTTTGAAGCCTTTTATGCAGACCTTAACTGCTCTCAGTTCTTTCACAGGCTAATCAGTCCCACTAACTCCTGATTAGGTGTCAGTAGCTTCAAAGAGCTGAGAAAGTTACTAAAGCAGTAAACCTACTCTTCTAAAGAAAATAGTTCTCCTTTTAAACTGGTCTCCTTGCTATTTTACTCCTCTCAAAATGCCTTGGTGTGCTTGCACCAATTGTGGTGCTGCTTTGCCCTCTTCCCCATTTGAGATGTTCATTGGGTTCTTTGTACCACTTTGCCCTTATGATAGTAATTTCTAGCAGGGCCGTATCAAGATAGGATTGCACCATGTGTGGCTAAAAAAGCTGGTGCCCCCTCTGCCTCAGAAACATGCAGTAACTCCCTCATTTTGAGCTTCTTGGAAGTGCCCTTTCTGTATTTGCGGCCTGTGTGGCCACACCACTCGCAAAGCCCTTAGTATGACCCTGGTTTCTGGTACTTATCCTGCCACTTTTTGTACTATTTTCCCCTTGGGGTGGGGGAGTGTTATGGCACTCTGAATGGCTTATACTTTTACAAATGCCTACCATCAAGTTTCAAATAGATTTGATTGAAAATAGATGGCAAACCTGACTTCTTCATTGCAAAATGGCTTCCCCCATAGATTTTAATGGCCATGAACAGGACAAATAAATAAATGTGTTAAAAAATGCAAGGTTATGCATTTGGACTGCAGCAATCCAAGGGAACAATATAGTATAGGAGGTGAAGTACTTCTGTCCACAAAAGAAGAGTGGGATCTAGGTGTGCTTGTGCCTGATGATCTTAAAGTAGCTGGACATGTAGAAGGATGCTTGGGTGCATAGGGAGAGGAATGGCCAGCAGAAGAAAGGAGGTGATAGTGCCTCTATATGTCTTCGGTGCAACCTCATTTGGACTATTGTGCGCAATTCTGGAGACCTCACCTTCAAAAGGATATAAACAGATTGGAGTCAGTGCAGAGGGTTGCTACTAAAATGCTTAGATCTTTGTTATAAAGCATATGAGGACAGACTTAAGGATCTTAATATGTATATTTTAGAGGAAAGGCAGGATAGAAGTGATATGATTGAGATGTTTAAATACCTCCGTTGCATAAAATTAGAGCCTCTTTCGATTGAAAGCAAGCTCTGCTACGAGGAGACATAGGATGAGGGTGACCGGGGAGAGACACAGGAGTCATATGCGGAAATATTTCTTTATGTTAAGAGTGGTAGATTTGTGGAATAGTCTCCTAGTGGAGATGGTAAAGATGAGGACAGTATCTGAATTCAAAAAAGCATGGGACAAACACAGAGGATCTCTTAAGGAAAAAAGTGGACTGTTGTAGTGGTTGATATGGAAGGGCAGGCTAGATAAGCCATGCAGTCTTTTTCTGCCATCATGTTTCTATGTTTCAGGACTGTACCAAGCTAAAAACAGCAAGTTACATACAGTAACTTGCTGTTTTTGAGCTTCCTGAAAGCCCGTTGGTGATATCAATGACCCCTTCTGTGCTTGCACCCTGGGCGGCCACACGGCTCGCACAGCCCTTGGTACAGCCCTGAATAGTTTGGGTCCTGAAGACTAACCAAGCAGTTGTATTTTGAAAAACAAAAACAAGCACACATGACTGCAGGATAACTAACAGGACATTGTGTTACAAGGATGTATGGTCTTTCAGCAGTTTATTTTCAATCTCTGATCCAGAAAATTAAAGATAAGAGAAACAGGAGATGAAGCTCACTTAATATATTATACATACCTTCATCATAAATCAAGACAAGCTTCGCTACATCTAGAAGAGCTTTCTCTTTTTTGGCACCTACTCTTTGGAACTCACTCCCAAATGATCTTTGCACTATCTATGACTTCCTGGATTTTAAAGTAAGTTAAAAACTCATCTCTTTATGGACCATTTTTCTAATAAGCTAAATTATTTTACCCTTGTATAGTATTATAGTTATGTATTACCTCCTTTTCTTTTTGTTCTATGTAAAGCCTACTTGGTATGTTTGCTTGTTGTAAACCGCCTAGATTCTTAGATGGATGGTATATAAGACTAGCTAAATAAAATTAATAAATAAATAAAATACACATTTTATTACAATGATATGGTGGATCAAACTGATAGAGGGATGGCACTATATGTTAAAAGGCAGCATTGATTTAAACATAATAAAAGTTCTGCTGGAAATAAAATCTAAATTCAATATAGAGGTCATTCCAGAACACGAATTAGGGTTTTATATGTGCGTCGGGAACATTTATCTGCTGACAATGTCCCCAACCATATTCTGAAACACTGCTGTCATTCATGTCCATAGCGCTAGCACAGGGATCATAGAACGTGCCCAGAAGGGGCAGAACAGGGGCGTGGTCAGCCATGGAAACAAGCAAAGAATATTCCGGAAAGCCCCATGTACATTCTGTGATATCCCTGTGGATTTCCTGCTGAAATGTGGAATAAGGCCAGGACTTAGAAAATATTCTGCTGTGCTCTGCAATCTGTCCAATATTGAAGAATGGTTGTGACAGGTAGTCTAGTGGTTAAAGCTCTTGCTTAGTAACCAAGAAACCAGGGTATGATTCACACTAGCATTTTTTGTGGCCTTGAGTATGTCACTTAACCCTCCATTAGCTCATAAGAAATTTCACAATACCAAGAAAACACAGAAGCTGCTGGATTACCAGCAGTCAGCACAGACTCAAAGGCACACATTGCATTTTCTGCTAAATTGGTGTGACTGCAATCTGGAAAAACATAAGATGGAGTTGTAAAGCACATGAGGACAGACTTAAAGACCTTAATATGTATACTTTAGAGGAAAGGTGGGACAGAGGTGATATGATTAAAACATTTAAATATCTCCATGGCATAAATGCACAGTTGGAGAGCTTCTTTTGACTGAAAGCAAGCTCTGCTACGAGGGGACATAGGATGAGGGTGAAAGGGGATAGACTCAGGAGTAACATGTGGAAATATTTTTCTTATGGAAAGAGTGGTAGATGCATGGAATAGTCTCCCAGTGGAGGGGAGAAGAGATGAGGACAGTGTCTGAATTTAAAAAGGCATGGGACAAACACAGAGGATCTCTAAAGAAAAAAAGGGGACTCTTCTAGTGGGTAATATGAAAGGGCAAACTAGATAGGCCATGAGGTCTTTTTCTGCCGTTATGTTTCTATGTCCAGGGAATTGCAGGAGATGGAGGAGGAGATCATGAAAATGGAATTACAACATCAGAAGAGGGGAGATAAAGGGGTACTCTTAAAGTTACAACTAAAATACACATATGTTAATAAGTAAGCAAGTAAGACAAGATCTCTTTATAGCATATACTAAGTACTGTGCAGGAGCTAACAAAGCTGTTAGTATGCTTGAGAATTACCTTAAAGTAAAGAAGAAAGAACATAGTATACAAGGAGACACTGCCTGTGAATACAGAGGATATCCAGCAGACCTTTCTAAGATTTTATTCTCAAATGTACCAATCTGAATGCCAGGTGACTGAAGAGATATAAAAGGACATCTAGACAAACTTCCAGGCCCAAAAATGGATTCACAGGTGGCAAAATATTTGGGATGGCCAATAAAGCAAATAGAAATTTGCAGAGGGAATTATAACATTGTGGGCAGGTAAAGCCCCAAGTAGAAATGGTCTCAGTAAAGACTGTTACTAGAAATTTGCTGACTTGCTTTCACCTAAACTTTTGCAACTTTAAAAATCCCTCTTAGGTTAACAAAGAGCTAAGGGGGCTTTTATGGACGCTGAGATCATGATCCTTCTCAAACTAAGCAGGGACAATTCACTAGTACAGAATTGCAGGCCCATTTCTTTGCTAAATTATGACTGCAAGATTTATACTAAGATACTGTCTCACAGGCTAGAAAAGGTCCTACCCCAAATAATGCATGAACAAAAATGGGCTTCTTTAGAGTAGGGTCCATAGCAGATAATTCCAGATTGTTCTCCCGTGTATTGGAGAAGGCTGATCAGATACAACATCCTGTCTTGGTGATAGCGTTAGATGCATAGAAAACCTTTGACAGAGTGGAATGGCAATTTATGAGGCTGATGCAGAAATGCAGTGTTATGCTCTAGCGCAGCATTTTGCTGTTAATTTTAGTACACTGTGCATCCAGGGTGCACTGGGCTGAGTCATTCTGCCATATAAGACAAAAATTGTGCCCCATTGGGGTCATTCTGCCATATAATGACTTATTGCCTTATAGGGCAATCCAACCTTTCCAGTGCATGCAGGATGAACCATTTTTTAATATGGTGATAGGGGGGTGGGAAAATGTGGGAATTACTCCTCCCCTGACTTTTAAGGTACTGAGGAAGGGGCGTAGAACTTCCCATGAGGGTTTAGGTGAGGGCTAAGGGCCATTAGGTTACCAAGGCATTTTCTTGGTTGGGGGGGGGGGGGTAGGAGCCACTAGGTCACCAGGTCATTTTGTTTGTTGGGGGCATTGGGGAGCCATAATTTGGTGGGGATTGATGGGGGTGGTCTGGTCATCTCAGATGAAATATCAAACTTCACCACAGATGAGTTTTTTAAGCAATCCAGGTCATGTGCACAAGTACCAGACTTAACACAGGCCCCTGTATGAATGTGTCTCACCTTGTCCCCTTGTTTAATGCTGACATTATATGCACAGCTGGTTTGTTTGCTGTTTGCGTACAGTATTGCTGTGCAAAATGTCCGTGTTGAACTTGCATTAATAAAACCCTGCACTAGAACCTTAGCCTTGGGCTCAGGCGCAGGGTTTCTACATCGGCCCCTGTGTTTGAGGGTCTCATGGTTTGGCCTGGGTGAAGATTTTATCAAACTAGTGTAGATTTTGTATTCATATCCTAGGGCCAGGCTATGAATAAATAATGCTGTTAGAGGTTTTCCCATTATTCTGTGGAACCAGGGCTGGCACAAGGAGATGAGGCACCCTAGGTGAACCTCATCCCTTGCACCCCTCTTGCCTTGATGCCTATTGCTGATGCTGCTACGGTGCTACCCCTCACCGGGACAAGATGTCAGCATTGGGCATTGGATGGGGTGCCAAAGTTTAAAGGTAAGCTCCATGTGGCTGTTTGCTGCCATTGCCATCTGTTGTTGTTAAGTGCCGGCGAGTCGGAGTCGACTCATGGCGACCCTCTGGATAGCTATCCTAAATTGTGTTCGGTCTTCAGTCAGGCGGCTCATTGTTGACAGACTGGTACCCATAGCTGCTGTTATTGTATCGATCCATCTCATTGCTGGCCTTCCTCTTTTGCGTTGACCTTCTATCTTGCCAAGCATGATGTCTTTCTCTAATGATCTCTCTCTTCGCATGATGTGTCCAAAGTATGAAAGTCGAAGTCTTGTCATCTGAGCTTCTAAAGAAAGCTTAGGTTTGATCTCCTCTAGTACCGACTGGTTTGTTCTTTGGGCAGTCCATGATATACACAGTATTCGCCGCCAGCACCATAATTCAAAGGCATCAATTTTCTTCCTGTCTGTCTTTTTCACTGTCCAGCTTTCACATCCATATGATGTTATTGAAAATACCATGGCTTGAACAAGTCAATTTTTTTGTATGGAGAGAGACATCTCTGCTCTTGAGAATCTTATCTAGGTCTTTCATAGCCATTCTGCCAAGAGCAATGCGTCGTTTGATTTCTTGACTGCTTTGTCTCTCATGTTATTTAAGAACATAAGAAATGCCATACTGGGTCAGACCAAGGCCCATTATTTCCAGTATCCTGTTGTCAACAGTGGCCAAGTACCTGGCAGGTTCCCAAAATGTACTGTCGTGCACCGCCCTGATGGCCAGTGGTCATAAGGGTAGGTGGGACACAAAAAATATTTTATTATGAAAGGAGGGTCTTTTAAGATCCAGGTGTAACCTGGTCTTAGCAGTTCAGCTCCTAACTAAGAAAAATTGTGAATGCAGAGTAGAGGGTTAACAAGGCATTTATTTCCCTTTACGCATAAGATTCAGCTGGGTTACAACCTAAAGAAAAAGTCCTTAACTTCAGGAATGAAATCAACTCAGGTTAACGGAAAAACTGTTATGCTTCACAGTTATAACAATGCTTAGTTAAACTTTTCAGAGTAAAACAAATGTTTCAGCACTCTTCTTCCATTTAGCAAATGAATAACATTCTGAAGATAACATATATCATTCACAGGTTTAACAGTGACTCTGCACTGCCTGAAATACACAAAGATCAATCCATCTCTTCCTGAGATAAAAGGCGTGGCTCTACAAGTTCCACTTGCATCGGCTCAGAATTATCTCTGTCTGTATCAGTGGTTTCACTGGCTATGATTTCTGGCCAGGCCCTAGTCCTCTTCTCTGGATGTTTAAAGAGTTCCTCTAGTGTTTGCCAATGAGCATGGCCTACCCTCGGGCGTTGGCTACTTGGCTTATGAGAGGTAGCTTTGCTTTCCTTTCTCACAGGTTTAGCATTACTTTCAAAAGGCTTTTTATAAGGTAAGGTTTTTTTCATAGAAACAGAGTCAGCATACCTTGGCTTCCAGCAGCATGTAGAACTGGGATTTCCTCCTTCCTGCAGTTCTTCAGGAACACAATCCCTGTGCCAGTCTCCTCTCTGAAAGCTTCTGTTACCTTTCGGTTTAGCCCCAGGTTCCTCTGGTCCAAGCAGGCTTCTTTCTTTCACTCTGCTTTGCCTCAAAAGGTGATTGTTCCTTTGCCCAGCACTAGTTTCCCAAGTGCTTCTTTCTGCTTGGTCCTTTCTTGTGGTGCTTCTTTCTCGTAAACCTTCAGCTTTACCTCCAGCTCCACACCTGGAAGCACTGCTCTGCCCTCTCCAGTCTCCAGTCTTCCGTTTATAAAGCTCTCCTGTGTTTGAGCTTTCTGGGCTGACTGTCAGGTGCTCTCAATTAGATAAGTGTGTCCACTCAGACTCTGTGAGTGCATGCCTGCTCCCTCTAGCTGTTCTGTGCAGACATTGCATCTTGTGCACATCTTTTTCCTCATGAAAAACAGCTTCTTCTCCTGCATTTTTTACTTTCATCAGTCCCTGCTGCATGACAGTACACAGGTTCCACAATGCTTGTCCCGAGGTAAGTGGTGGATTCCTCAGGTCCTCTTTAATAATGGTTTATGGACCTTTCCTTCAGGAACTCGTGCAAACCTTTTTTAAATCCAGCTAAACTAACAGCTTTTATTACATCCTTCGTTAACTAATTCCAGAGTTTGATTACATGTTGGGTGAAAAAATATTTTCTCGTATTAGTCTTAAATGGGTTTCATTGTAGCTTCATTGCATGTCCCCTAGTCTTTCTACTTTTTGATGGAGTAAACAACCAATCTACATTTATCCGTTCCACTCCATTCATTAATTTATAGACTTTGTAAACGGGGGCGCTGGATGAGAATGTCCACAGTCTTGGCAAAGGCAAATATTAGTATGACTTGCAAAGGATTGTGGGAAATGTAGTCCATTCATCCCAGAATCAGCCATTCACAAATAAATGAGTTGTGCTTGCTCGAGTGTTAAGCAAAGAAAATGTATTTTATTTATGGGTTATTTCTCCCACACAGATATACTTGGTAGCACAAAAGGATACTTGCTTTCAGCATTATACTTTGGAAAAACAAATCAGGAACAACAACTGAACTTCTTAAGTAATCAATCAAACAATAAAGACCTTGATGGGAACAGAAAGGTCTTTCTGTGGGCTCCTGCTAATACCTTTTAGCAGTGCTCCAAAAACAAAAACAAAAGCCAAAAAGTAATAAAAAACTGTTCTTTTTCAAGGATAACTTCTTGTATTTGCACACACACCCAGAAGTGTCCTTTTAGAGCCCACGTGCAATTATGCAAGGCTTAATTGCTAACAATTAACCAGCTGCAAACCTCTTGGCTGGTTTACTTTCTATACGTGGCTCAAATCTTACCCAAAAGCTTTCTTGTAAACTTTTTCTGGGTAGATAAAAGAACAGGATATATTTCTTTTTGATGGCTGGTATATTTGTGAAAGTATATTACCACAGAAGCCTAGACAGAGAGCAATCCATGTATTCACACTGATCATTTAAAATATCTCCTTCTTCTTCAACTATCATAGAATCAATATCATAGACTGGTTCAGGGGAATTTCTTAATGGAGCACTCTCAGGACAATACTTGTTTCCCTGCTGTCTTCCAAGTGAATAACTAGGGCATAGATCAGTGTTCATACCTGAGCTTCCATTGCTGTTAGAGTCCCTCCCCAGATATCTTGGCCAGTATGTAGTCCAGTTTTTATGTCCAGCCTTACAATCAAGATCCCTGGACACTGGGTCTCTCTTCACATACCTTCGTGCACTGGTCTTAGGGCCCCTTCCAAATGCAGCCGTCTCCCTCACAGGTGCCGTCCGGGGATTCCTGGCTCTGTTACCCCACTCCTCTGGTTTCCTCCAGTCCAATGGAGTATGCTTGCCTCTGGAATGACTCCCAGCACACGTACTGCTATGGACTCCTTTAGACCTCCAAGATGCTTTCTTCTTCTTTCTTCCACGCTGCTTCTTGCTCTCTCTGTCCTCGAGCTCTGGGTTCCTCTGCTCCTGCTCCTTCTTCGTCTCATGCCACTGCTGATTCTGTGTAGAATAGGTTTTTATTTTAACTTGTTTAGAGGGATACTCCACCCTAGCACAGCTCAGCTGTGCTGAATCAAGCCCTGCCCTTGGAGATGAGTGATTGGGGATTACCTCATAGTTCTCCTGATTGAACACACGTTTCCCCACTTCAGCTCTTCTATAGGGTGTTTGAAACCTGGTGCATTCTGGGACTGGTAGTCTTTTATGAAAACATTCTGTTTTATTATTTCTACCAGCAAAGACAGGTTGCTTGTTCAGAGCCAATTCACCTCTATTATAGCTCCTTCCTGAACTATGATAAGCTTCCTTATCACATACCCCCCCTGCTTAAGTTATTACGGACTGGTGCAACTGGTGAAACATCTTTCCTACAGTCCGTAATACCTTCGAGAGTATCATCTTTTTGACGCTCACCTACTTCTTGGCTAGCTTCAGGGTCATTATTATTTACAGGCCTCTCCTTCCAAGACTTAAGTACATTAATTTGGTAGGTATGTCTATGACCTCTTGCATTTTCTACCACATAAGATACTGGGCTAACCTGTCTAACAACCTTCCATGGCCCTTTCCACTGTACTTCAAATTTTGGGGCAGTACCTGCTACTTGAACCAAAACCTTTTCACCAATACTTAATTGGCGGCTTTTGGCCTTCCTATCATACCACCCTTTCTGGTGCACTTGACTGTCCTGCAGATTTTTCTCAGCAACCTGCGAGGTCCTTTTTAAACGTGCTCTCAAGTCACGTAAAAACTGTGGCACCTCCTGATTTTCTGGTTCCGGATCAATCCATTGTTCCCTCAAAATATCTAAAAAACCCCGTGGAGCCCTACCATACATCAATTCATATGGAGTTACACCTAAGGACACTTGAATTCTTTCCCTGCAGGCATATAAGGCAAAGGGCAATAACATATCCCATTCTTTTACCTCTCCTGCTAACCCCCTTCTCAACATTTGTTTGAGAGTTTGGTTGAATCTCTCCACCAAACCGTTTGATTGTGGATGGTAGGCTGAGGTTTTCACGTAATGAATGCCAAAGGCATCCCAGACCTGGGCCAAATATTTGGATACAATAATGGACCCTCGGTCAGTCAACACCTCTCTTGGGAATCCCACTTCGCAAAACAATTTGACTAGCTCTAAAGCTATTGTTTTTGCAGAAACATTCCTCAATGGTATGGCCCAGGGAAACCTTGTTGCCTGATCTACCATAACTAGGATGTATTGGAAACCTCGGGGCGTTTTGACTAATGGGCCTACAATATCCATAGCAATGCGACCAATTGGGTCTGTGATAATTGGCATGGGAATCAAAGGCACCACCGGTGGGTGAGTTGCTGTAACTCGCTGACACGCTGGACATGCAGCACAAAACTGGGCAGTTTCTTTGAAAATACCTGGCCAGTAAAAACGCATAAGTATTTGATCCAGCGTTCCTTGCATCCCTTTATGACCTCCAACTGGATGATCATGTGCTAATCTAAGTACTAGTCCTTTGAAAGTTGTGGGTACCACCAATTGTTTACGTATGGTCCCATTTCTGGGGTCCTGACTCTCTCTATATAATATTTCATTATCTAGTCTGAATCTGGGCAACTCCTCCCTGACCTCCTGAGCATACTTAAAAGCTCGGGTGAGAGCTTGATCAGCTCGCTGTTCTTGTGGAAAGTTAGGAAACTTTGCCACCAACTCAGCTAGCACCCAGGGTAAACTTTGACCAGCCAACATCTCAGCCCTACCCTGTGCTCTGGAAAGTCTCTCACGCCGCTTTTGTGCTTTCAACTTTCTTACTTTCCCAGATGGTGGAGTTATTAAATCATCATGAGAGGGTAAGTCTCTTAATAACTCTGCCTGCTCCCCCTCCTCCTGCTGTCTCTCTACCTTAGCCTGTGAGCGGGTGGATACAAGGCCCCTCTTCTTACCTATTTCCTTCCTTATAGTTTGGCCTTCTGGAAGCTTAACCATCTTTTTAGCTAGGGACTGAGGACTTCCAAACAAAGGCCCGGGAGGTATTTCCATTAATCCTTCTCCCTCCTTCTTTCCTAGCCCTTTCACTAGTCCCTGCTTAAATCTTGGCCAGTCCTTTCCTAGAACCAAATCAAAGGGAAGCCTAGGCACCACTGCTAAAAGAACTTCCTCTTGTTCCCCCAGGCACTTAACCATTAGCCTATAGGTGGGATATGATGTTGCAGCACCATGAATGCATCTGATGTGAACTTGGCTTTCAGGGGTTCTAGGCACAAATCCTTCTTGGGCCTCTATCCTCTTCCAAAGCCTCTTTGACAGCATACTCTGGTCTGCCCCAGAGTCTAACAGAGCATTTGTGGTAATTCCCTGCACATCAACCATCAAAATAAATCCTTCTTTGGGCTGTTTTAAATCAACACCCATCAAGCTAGTGTGTATCTGGCATCCCCTTTCCAAATGTCCCCATTTTCCACATTTGAAACATTTCTTTTTACTCCACTGTGTAATCTGGGTTGGCACAGTACAATTATTCTCAGAAACATTTTTAACCATTTTCTTTTCTGATACAGCACAGCTTGCCTCAGCACCAACCTTCAGAGGGCCACCCATTCTATGGCAAGCCTGCGTGGCTTCCAAGAATCTCTCTGCTAGCATGGTTGCCTCTCTAAGATTCTGGCAATTTTGCTAAATAAGGAAAGTGTGCAGATCTTTAGGCACAGCAGACATAAATTGTTCAAGCATAATAATGTCTAATAACATTTCCCCAGTCTTTCCATCAGGCACCAACCATTTTACAGCCAATCCTCTGATTCTCTGACTCAGAGCCCTGGGTGTTTCACCCACTCTTAATGCAGTAGCTCTAAACATTTGCCTATACTCTGAAATAGACAACCCTAGGCGATCTCTAATAGCAGCCTTTACATCTTTATAATTCAAAGCCTGAGCTGCTGGCATTGCTCTATAAGCTGCAAGCGCCTCCCCAGTTAATGAGGCTGCCAGCCTTACTGCCCACTGGGTCTCTGGCCATGCTAATGCTTGTGCCACTCTCTCAAAAGATTCAAGGAAATCATCAACATTATCATCTGGAGTTAGCTTCCCAAAACTAAATGCCCCAATTCCCTGATTGAGTCCCACATTGTCCACATGTGGTATACCAGTAGTTACTGCTGGTCTTGCATCTGGTCCACTTTGGTTATGCAGAGCAACTAAGGCTTCCACCAGATCAAGCACTGGCTTCTGCTGGTCCATTAATGCTTTCATAGCAGTGTCCTGAGCCTGCTGCGCTAGCTCCTGTTTCCTGCTAAACTGGGCTGCCATCCAGCTGGCCATTTCCCTCGGATCCATCTTGATCCCTGCAAGAAAAACAAAAGAAAAAAAAACACAGAGCAGCACCCTCTACACAGGTGTTTTTCTCCTATTTTGTTTTTCAATTACCCCTGTGCCTTACTCCCATTCACCACTAGACATGCCCAGGTACTTATTACCTTATGCCAGTGATGAATCCAGCTCTACACAGGGTCTTTTCCTCCTGGGACAGCCACCTGGATCAGCCACCTCTTCTCTCCAAAGTGTTGTTAAGGGAAAATCTTTTTTTCCAGCTTTTAACTTGAACTTTCTTTTTTTCTTCAGATTTTAGTTGTAATCCTTATCATGTAAATCCTTTGCGCAAAAGCAATCCGAAAAACTACGCCAACTGTAAACGGGGGCGCTGGATGAGAATGTCCACAGTCTTGGCAAAGGCAAATATTAGTATGACTTGAAAGGATTGTGGGAAATGTAGTCCATTCATTCTAGAATCAGCCGTTCACAAATAAATGAGTTGTGCTTGCTCGAGTGTTAAGCAAAGAAAATATATTTTATTTATGGGTTATTTCTCCCACACAGATATACTTGGTAGCACAAAAGGATACTTGCTTTCAGTATTATACTTTGGAAAAACAAATCAGGAACAACAACTGAACTTCTTAAGTAATCAATCAAACAATAAAGACCTTGATGGGAACAGAAAGGTCTTTCTGTGGGCTCTTGCTAATACCTTTTAGCAGTGCTCCAAAAACAAAAACAAAAGCCAAAAAGTAATAAAAAACTGTTCTTTTTCAAGGATAACTTCTTGTATTTGCACACACACCCAGAAGTGTCCTTTTAGAGCCCACGTGCAATTATGCAAGGCTTAATTGCTAACAATTAACCAGCTGCAAACCTCTTGGCTGGTTTACTTTCTATACGTGGCTCAAATCTTACCCAAAAGCTTTCTTGTAAACTTTTTCTGGGTAGATAAAAGAACAGGATATATTTCTTTTTGATGGTTGGTGTATTTGTGAAAGTATATTACCACAGAAGCCTAGATAGAGAGCAATCCATGTATTCACACTGATCATTTAAAATATCTCCTTCTTCTTCAACTATCATAGAATCAATATCATAGACTGGTTCAGGGGAATTTCTTAATGGAACACTCTCAGGACAATACTTGTTTCCCTGCTGTCTTCCAAGTGAATAGCTAGGGCATAGATCAGTGTTCATACCTGAGCTTCCATTGCTGTTAGAGTCCCTCCCCAGATATCTTGGCCAGTATGTAGTCCAGTTTTTATGTCCAGCCTTACAATCAAGATCCCTGGACACTGGGTCTCTCTTCACATACCTTCTTGCACTGGTCTTAGGGCCCCTTCCAAATGCAGCCGTCTCCCTCACAGGTGCCGTCCGGGGATTCTTGGCTCTGTTACCCCACTCCTCTGGTTTCCTCCAGTCCAATGGAGTATGCTTGCCTCTGGAATGACTCCCAGCACACGTACTGCTATGGACTCCTTTAGACCTCCAAGATGCTTTCTTCTTCTTTCTTCCACGCTGCTTCTTGCTCTCTCTGTCCTCGAGCTCTGGGTTCCTCTGCTCCTGCTCCTTCTTCGTCTCATGCCACTGCTGATTCTGTGTAGAATAGGTTTTTATTTTAACTTGTTTAGAGGGATATTCCACCCTAGCACAGCTCAGTTGTGCTGAATCAAGCCCTGCCCTTGGAGATGAGTGATTGGGGATTACCTCATAGTTCTCCTGATTGAACACACGTTTCCCCACTTCAGCTCTTCTATAGGGTGTTTGAAACCTGGTGCATTCTGGGACTGGTAGTCTTTTATGAAAACATTCTGTTTTATTATTTCTACCAGCAAAGACAGGTTGCTTGTTCAGAGCCAATTCACCTCTATTATAGCTCCTTCCTGAACTATGATAAGCTTCCTTATCACAACTTCTATCATATCTCCCCTCAGCTGTCTCTTTGCTGTCCTGAAGCCTTTAGTGATTGCAATCCATCAAAATCCCAATGTAAAGGAAACAGCGGCAGGAAATAGTCACATTAAACTTTCCACCATACTCTCTGGATGTTTAAGACCAAAACAAGCTCTTTCCTGATGTCTATTCATGCCTGGAGCATATTTAAACTTGGACATCCCTGTCCTTTCTGAGAGTGAGCAGGGACATTTAAGACTATTGCAGTGCCCCTGACGTGCCTCCACCTTGCCTCCCACCTACTTGGATGTCCCCGTACCAATGATATCTTTAAAAGCCATTTGTAAAATGTCTCTGTGGATGTCTCTGTAATATGCACATCCAAATGCATGTTTTCAGATGTCCAAATCATGACTGACTTTTCAAATGACCTCATAGCATGGTTTCTATTTGTTTTCAAAATGTTTGTTTATCTATAGAAAAGATACTAACCCAGTTTGACTAATAAAACTCCAGGGATATCCTCGGAAATATTGAAATTACCCAAGGAACTACAAAGAGTGGCCAAATATCATTAGCCTTTTATCTTGAGCAATGCTTTCTGGCATTCCAGGCTGGGAGAAGAGGTTGCAGGTAGAAAGAGAAATGATTGCCCCTTTGTAGTTACAATGGCTACCTTCAATGGCGTATCCCTTCCTGTACAAGAATCTTCCAGATTATTGCAGTCTCAGAACCACCCATATGATTCAACCCTCTAGTACAGATTGGAAATAAATCACTGTATTGGCAACAATGTTATACAATGTATTCAAGATATTTGGTCTGATGGCCAAATTGTCTTCTTTGATGTGTTGTGTGAGAGGATAAGAGATATCAATATCTTCAGCATCAGCATGCTTTAGCAGGTACTTCAAAACAAAGTTAGTACCAATGTCTATTATTAAGTATTACCAAGCAACTATACTGTAGCAACATGCCATATGGTTACTGCCATGTTCTACATGCTTTCCCAATGTGAATCAAGGTTTACAAAACACTTGGCAACCTGACTGTCCTGCACATTATACAGTGCATCAGTGGCTTGGATTTTAGGCCTAAAAGCAACAGATCTTTGGATGCTGTCAATGTTCATCAATTCCTTTTTTCATGATATATATATTTATATGGACACCAGAGCGTTTGCACAGATTCAAGGCTAAGATGTCAAATTCTTGTACTTTTTGTCAAACGGATATTTGGCAGCAGGTCTGAAGTTGTATCATGAAAGTTTTGAAACTGGATATGAAAATATCTGCTGTATCTATTTTTCTGCAGTGTTTGGGAGTAAAGGCCCAACTTAGCCCCTCGTAAGAGCACACAGTTTGACAATCTTATAGCTCTTGCTATTAGAGCTATTTTGCAAAATTGGAAGAGCCCTGTCTTGATCAATGTCCTCTATTGCTGGTATATGGAGTGCATAATAGCTAGATTAGATTTGGCTGCAGCTAGACAACTAAATGTATTGCAGAAGTGCAAAAAAGTGTGTACACCGTTTACTAGTTTCTGGGAATAAGGGTTCAATATTCTGACAACTGTAATTTTCTGACATTTTAAAATTTTTGGGAATGGCTCTCAATTTGTAATCATGTAACTTGTGATAGCAGGTATATTGTAGGATCACTTTGTTGTAATGGAGCTCTGAGACACTGTGCAAGAGTTGCAATTATCAAATATATTTCACCCTGTACTGGAGGGGGGTTCTGGGTCTTGTTTATTCTTTTTCTTTGTTTTTCTTCAAGGGGTTTCTGTTCAACTTTGTAATTGCTGAAAATCTCAAAATTAAAAAATAAAAGATGACTGGTGGGATCTCCCCTCACTCCCACTGCTTTTCCTGTGTCTGTAGAGGCAGAGGTGGCAGAAGGCCTCCGATTTTAAAAACAAAAAGCATAGGGTCTCTGTCATCCCTTCCATCTGTCATATTCTCAACCTATCATTCTCCACTGCAACTGTCTCAGCAGACTTCAAACATGCTGTAGTCACACCTCTCCTCAAGAAAACCTCACTTGGCCCTACTTGTCCGTCTAATTATCAACCTATCTTCCCTTCATTTCCAAACTTCTTGAACATGCAGTTCTCCGCCGTTGCCTTGAATTTCTCTCTTCTCAAGCCCTGGCTTTTGTCCCTTACATTCTACTGAGATGGCTCTTGCCAAAATCTACAGTAACTTGTTCCTGGCTAAATCCAAGGGCCTTTACTGAGTTCTCCTTCTTCTTGACCTTTCTGCTGCTTTTGACACTTGACCACCACCTTCTCCTTGATACATTGTCCTCACTTGATTTTAGGGGCTCTGTACTATCCTGGTTCTCTTCTTATCTCTCCCATCACTCTTTCAGTGTTTGTTCTGGTGGTTCCTCCTCTACTGTTATTCCATTCTCAGTTGGTGCACCCCAAGGGTCTTTTCTGGGCCCTTTACTTTTCTCTCTCTATCCCCAGTCCCTTGGTGCTCTCGTCTCATCCCCTAGCTTGCAGTATCATTTTTATGCTGATGACTCTCAAATCTATCTCTCCACACCTGATATTTCTCTGACATTCCAGGTCTGAATCTCTGTCTGCCTTTCTGACATCGCTGCCTGGATGTCTCACCACCATTTGAAATTGAACATGACCAAAACCAAACTTTTTATTTTTCCATCTAAACCCTCCTCTCCCTTCATCCTTTCTCTATCTATGTAGATAACACTCTTATCTACAGGAAGAAGCAGGAATGTAGTCTTCACATATGGGTGACGTCGGCACCAATGGAGTCCATGCGGGAACGCTCCACAGCGTCCAATAGAAAAGCTTTAGGGAACATTCCACTGCACCTGTGTAGCTGCCTTCCCATCTTTCCAGCTCTCCCTCTTCAGTTCTTCATTTTCCACGGAGCCGACAGGAAGCAATTCCTGTCACCGCAGAATTTTTTTTTCTTATGTTTTGTGGTCGCGTCTGCCTTCCTGTTGATGCTGGTACTGACCCCGTCAGTGCATTCTTTCTTTCTTTAAAAAAATTACTGAGGGAAGGAAACTTTCTTCCTTCAGGGCACATTGATACCATCTTAGGCTTAGGCCTTTTCCTTTTTCCCAAAATGGAAAAAACCAGCCAGTGATTTTAAGAAGTGTTCCAAATGTTGCAGTACAATTTCAGCCACGGACACCCATGATTGGGGTCTAAAATGTTTGGGAGCAGATCATCAATTATCAGAAAGTCCTCTCTGTAGGAAGATGACAAGAGAGGCCTACAGAACAGAGCTGCGAAACTGGGCACCCTCTTTGCCACCGATGCAATGTCGGTAGCATCCATGTCATCGAGAGCTTCATCTTCCTTTCAAGGATCTCAGGTATCGAAACCTAGATCTTCATCGAAGACTAGCCGGCCCTCCTAGGGTAGATCTCCTTCTAAGCATCGAGATGCCTTGGGCACTGCCCTGGAGGGGGACACACCGGCCAAACAACCCCGGTGAGAGGTCCTTGCCTCCAAAGCCTTAGTGGGGTCCCAGGATGCTCCAAAGGCTTCTACCTCCAGAGGGCTCTTGGCGCCATGCTGAGGGATCATGGCCACAACTCCAGTGCAGATACCCAAGCATCGGCAACTTCCATGGATTAATGTATCCTGGCTATCGAGTGGAGCTTAGCGGCCTTACTGGCAGCTTCCATACCGGTAAAGCCTTTACAGTCGATTCTTCAGGCATTGGTACCGAAAGAGCCTGCATTGAATTTTTTGCCTCTTACATGCTACCACCCATGCCAGCCCTCTAATCCGTTTCCAGTACCAAAGTTCTGGCACTGCAACTTTCAGCTACTGGCTTCAAGCAGTATCGAGTATGTGCAGTGCACGAGAACCCTGGCCGTCAATACTTTGAGTCTTCTGACTCTGATTTGTCAGATGACGAATCGGCCGGTACCCGGGAAATGAGAACTCTCCCAGAAGACCCATCTCTATCCCCACAATGACACATGTCGCCTCCAGAGGACATGTCTTTCCAAGACTTTATTCATGATGTTGCTCGACGTCTGTCCATAACGGTGATTTCGGAGAAAGAACCTAGGGCTGAAGAGCTTGAAATCCTTCAATAACCTGCAGCCCCAAAGGAAGCTGCTACTCTTCCTATTCATCGAATACTTCAAGACCTTATGCTTCATATGTGGGAGACACTCCTAACCATCTCTCCACATACTCGACGACTCGATACAATGTACCGGGTACCGGAGTGTCCCAGCTTTCAGAAGACACAATTACACCATTCCATGGTGGTGAAATCGGCAATGCATCCAATAAAAAGTGCTAAGATACATTCCTCAAACCTTCCAGGAAGGGAATCGAGAACCCTTGATGCTTTTGGTAGTTGATGTTTTCAGGCCTCCATGTTATCAGCCAGAATCAGTTCTTACATACTCTATATGGGTATGTACCTTAGGGAGCTGGCTAAGGATTTAGAGTTGATGGCTCCTCTTCTCCATGATGAAAAGAGAGCTGATTATCTCACTCTTGTGAAGCATGAACAAAATGTTTCAAAATTTAATAACAGGGCAACTTTTGACTGTTTTGAATGCATCAGCAAAACTTCAGCTATATGCATTGGTGCACACAGGATTGCTTGGCTCCAAGCGTCTGATCTTGAACAGAGAGTTCAAGAAAAGCTGGGTAATATACCTTGCACAGGTGAAAACCTTTTTGGCAAGGACTGGCAGGATAAAGCTTCACAGCTAGAATCTGAGAACAGCACTCTTAATAGACTTTCTATATGTACTGCCAACCCAGCTAAGAAAAAGACATGAAAGAAACCTTTTTTCAATAAGAAAAAGCTTATTACCTGATTTCTTGCTGTGAATCGCTTTCATTCCTGCATCTAAATGCTCTTGCCTAATGTAATTTGTTACAGTGCTGACATAGCTCGGATACATTACCGTTACTTTGCTAGACTTCAACTACCATTACCTTAACTTAACACAGTTCAGATACATTACTGTTACATTGTTATACTCTATTTACTATTGCCTTAACCTGTAACTTGGTATCAAACCCAAACCTTGCACTCAAACGTATTAGCTATACACTCTAAGTAGCTTCCTCACTGAGGACACCCTAAAATGCCTCCGTTCATTTCCTTTTTCCTCTTCCTTCTTACCTCTTGGGCCCCTAACCTACTACAGGCACTTAGTCCTGGTACCAGTCATATCCCAATCCTATACAATAATGGCAGAAGATGGTTTGAGAACCCCCATCATCACCCAATAAAAGCCAGTCCCCTCCATTCTCACCTTCTCCACATTCCATTGCAAGACTTTAAAAGGATCCAAACCGAGAAATGCAACCACCAACAGTTACTCAAATGTGCGCTTATCAATGCCAGATCAACGCACTCAAAATGGCCTGCAATCAATGACCTTATAACTCTACATGGCCTCGATATCCTAATGATAACGGAATCATAGTTATCCGACTATGATAATGCCCTAATCAACCAGATGTCACCACCCGGCTATTCAACCTTTGCTTGCCATAGGACCCACCAGAGAGGAGGTGGAACACTCATCTTCGCCAGATCCGAACTGCAATTTACACTAAGTAATATTATTAGCTCAATCTACCTGGACATATTATCCATATCGAATGAACACTGCACAGTAAACCTGCTGTACCGAGCACGAACTGCATCCCCAGATGACCTCCCATCAATGATTGACCTAGCTTGCAACTCTACCAACCCACGCACCCTGAATGTCCTGTTGGGAGATTTCAACCTGCCCTCCCTACATGATACACATTCAACAGCATTCCTTGATGCAATGAATGAGCTCGGCTACACGCAACTAATCAACTCCCCGACCCATCACAAAGGCGGCATACTTGATTTGATCTTCATATCACAGACTGCCATCAATCTCTCCCAGAGCTTGCTACTCTCTATAACCCCTGTACCCTGGCCGACCATCATTTACTCCTCTTTCACATACCCACCAATGATCTCAGCATTTCCAACAACAAAGCACGTGCCCCAACCAGAACGGTAACAACACGCTTTCAACCTCTTGTTAAGGATAAGGCTCTTGAGAAGATCCTACCTCTACTCACCAATGATGCTCTCGGTCCAGATGAACTGGTCTCTAACTGGGACAACACCCTTAGAGCTGCCGCCTGCATATCATCCATCAACACAAACCGTGCTAGATGTGAACATGCTCCTTGGTACTCCCAGGATCTGCGAGCATCGCTCCTTCAACTGCGTAAACTTGAGAGGCAGTGGCGCCACACTTGGACCCCTGAGGCACTCGGTACATATTCCACTCACCTGCAAGCCCATCGACAAAAAACTATGGAAAAAAGAAAGCTGTATTACTCAGAACTACTAAGGCGATCGCTGAATAAACCCCACAACTTATTTAACATAGTTAAGTCGCTAACTGGAGATCCAGCACTAGACCAAAAAACTTTGCCCCAGCCGCAAGACTACTCTACCTACCTTCAATCTAAGATGATACAAACTAAATACAACATGAATACATCCATACTACCTACCTACACCTCACATAGACCCCCCAACCAACCCCTCTACTGTCATTCTCCAAGGTATCCAACAAAGAAATTTTGGATATTATCACATCTATTAACCTCACCACTGCCCCTAATGATCCCTGCCCTGCTAGCTGGATAAAAGAATTGCGCCATGAGCCCGCCCATATATATGCAGAATCCTGAATCAATCACTTACAACAGGATCCTTCCCTCAAAGCCTAAAATACACGTCAATCCGCCCCCTGTTAAAGAATAGTAAGCTCGACCCATCTAAAGTTGAGTCCTTCCGACCAATCTCGAGCATCCCACTGCTTGCCAAAATTATGGAGAAGGTAGTCCAACAGCAAATTCAACACCATATTGATACTGTAGCACCACTGGACCCTTCCCAACACGGCTTCAGGGAGGCTCACGGAGTGGACACCATCCTCACAACCCTCTTCAACAACTTAATCACAGGAATCGACAATACCAACCATGGCTTCATCCTCATCTTCTTAAACATTGCAGCCGCTTTTGATTCAGTGAATCATGAAACACTTCTATTCCACCTCAAAGATAAAGGTCTGCAAGGCTCAGCACTAGCCTGGTGTGAATCCTATTTATGTAACAGATGGCAACAAGTCAGAACAGGTTCCAAGACCTCTGAACCATTCTCTCTTAAGCAAGGTGTACCTCAGGGATCTTCCCTCTCCGCATTAATGTTCAACATCTACATGCAGCCCATCTGTGCTTTAATCCGATCCTTCAACATCCATTGTCTCACATATGCAGATGACATCCTAATGTATACACAGTTTAAAATAGATCAACCAGATTTTTCTCCAATTACAAGATGCTTTGAAACGGTAGCAGATTGGCTTCTTTCTCAAAATCTATGTATCAACCATAGTAAAACAGATGTACTATTCATCTCATGAAATCAGAAGTTCATGCCACCTTCCTCACTTCTAGTCAATAACATTGAACTGAAATCCAAACGTACAATTCGATACCTGGGCATCACTCTTGACCAGCGCCTCGACATGTCAGCACATGTCTTAAACACATCTAAAGCAATCTATTATAAGATCCAGTAACTACGCCATCTCTGTCCACTTCTTGACTTCCCCGACTACCGTTCAATATTCCAAGCCTTAGTAATCCCACACCTCGACTTTGCCAATATTATCCTACTTGGGCTCCCACAATCGACTCTTAACCCACTACGCCTTGCTATGAACTCAGCTGCAAGGGTACTGTCAGGGTCCTCAAGATCTGACCACATAGCGCCAGTCCTAAAGAACCTACACTGGCTCCCGCTGCAGGCTAGAATCCATTTCAGAGCCCTTGTCATGACATTCAAGGCCCTTAAAAACCATCCCCCCACGCCAATGTTCCCTCTAATTTTCTATAGGCTGTGTGCGCATAAAATATCAGCTGTGTGCAGCTTTTGAAGAAAGGTTAAATTTTTGTGCGCCACATAACGACACTCGGAGTTATATACTTTAAAATTTGACTACACGTCAGAATACAGTATGTACACCACATTGATTTTAATCAAATTAAATGAAAATAGACGATTACTAAATGAAGCGGGAAATTTCTAGTAATTACAATCATAACTTTTAAATTTTAAGACGTCTGTGTTGTTTTCTATCAGAATCAGAGCCGTAATTTTTGTGCGCTCTGTTGTAAAGTATGTGCGCTCGCTCGGCGAGGTGTGTGCGCGCGCACACGCGCACAGCTTAGAGGGAACAGTGCCCCACGCCCATCAGTAATCTTCTCCACAGCACTCCAGACAACAGAACTAGGAGATCTACTTCATTGAATAAACTCGACGTCCCAAAACTGCTGATAAAATGTAAGAAAACAACAGCAAGTAGAGCCTTCTCCGTTTTCGCACCTATGGCATGGAATGCCCTCCCTGCTGAAATCCGGGCCATCCCAAACCTGGCGCTATTCCGAAAAGCCCTCAAACACCACCTATTATTACAATATTACCCTAACACCACTCAAGAAGCTCACACTGCCACCCCCTCACAGTCCTTACTAGCCCATCCCTTAGATCACCCTCATCTAGATAACGGCTAACCATTCCTCCTTACCCGACTCCTTGACCCACCAGTCAAGCATCCAGGCAAAGTTTTATCTATTCGTCCATAAGAGTACCCCTAGTTATATAATGTGTATATAATTTGTACATAGTTCTTTCCCTTGTTGTTTTTCTCCATGTTTTACATTCCCTGTTCTATGTAAAAAACTTGATGTAACTTGTTACATTCTTGGTTGTTCTGTTCAAATGTAAACCGCACTGATTATAATAGCGCGGTATATAAGAAAGAAAAATAAATAAATAAATAAATAAAATAAATAAATATGGTAGGAGTAGGAGCACCCCTACCCATGTCTTTGCTTAGTGGTGCACCCAGGTCATTTATGAATATGTCAATAAGCAGTGGACCCAGCACAGATCCCTGGGGTACTCCAGTATTCACCTTTTTCCATTGGAAAATTGGCCATTTAGCCCTACCCTCTGATTTCTATCTTTTAACCAGTTCCTGATCCACAAGAGTACACTGACTCCTATCCCATGACTTTTTAGTTTTGCCAAAAGTCTCTGATGAGGGACCTTGTCAAAGGCTTTCTTAAAGTCAACCGAATCACCTTTGTCTTCCTGTTTATTCACACCTTCAAAAAAACATAACAGATTACTAAGACAAGATCTTCCTTATCTAAAGCCATGTTGGCTGTCTCCCATTAGGCCATGACTAGCTACATGCTGAGTAATTTTGTTCTTTATGATGGTTTCTACCATTTTTCAAGGTACTGACATCTGGCTCACCAGTCTGTAGTTTCCAGGATCACCCCTGGAACCCTTTTTAAAAATTGGCGTTACATTGGGGATCCTCCAATCTTCAGGTATTACAGATGATTTTAATGATAGTTCACAGATTACTAATAGCAGGTCTGCAGTCTCATATTTCAGTTCTTTCAACACACTTGGATGTATACCATCTGGTCCAGGTGATGTGCTACTCTTCAGTTCAAAAAGTTGTAATACATCTTCCTGGTATAGCAATATTTCTTTCAATTCTTCTGCAATACCACCTTTAAATACCATCTTAGTCATGGGTAACATCCCTACATCTTCCTCAGTAAAGACCGAAGCAAAGAATTCATTCAGTCTCTCCACTATAGTCTTGTCCCCTCTTGCCACTTTTACCCCTCTATCATCTAATGGTTCAAATGACTCTCTCACAGGTAGTTTTGCTGCGAATGTACTTGAAAAAGTCTTTATTACATGCTTTTGATTCCGTAGCAAGTTTCTTCTCAAATTCTCTCTTTGCCTGCCTTATGAATGCCTTACATTTAACTTGCCAGTGCTTGTGCTGTTTCCAGTTTTCGTCATTTGGCTCTTTTTCTCATTTCCTGAAAGATGCTTTTTTGGCAACAACAGCCTTTCTGGCCTCACCTTTAATACATGCTGGCAGTTTTTTGGACTTCCTTCCACTTTTCTTAAAGCGTGAAATACAGTTGGTCTGGGCTTACAAGACAGTATTTTTCAATAACACTCAAGCTTGATGTAAGTCTTTAACCTTTGCAACTGCTTCTTTTAGTTTTTTCTTAACTAATTTCCTCATTTTATCATAGTCTCCCTTTTGAAAGTTAAAAGTTAGTACTGTGGATTTCCTTACCATCCCTCCTCCACTAATTAAATCAAACATAATCATGCTATGATCACTATTGCCAAGTGGCTCCAACACCCTTATCTCTTGCACCAGATCTGGTGTTCCACTAAGGACTAGGTCTAATATGGCTTCCCCTCTGGTTGGTTCATGAACCAGCTGCTCCAAGAAGCAGTCATTTATTTCATCTAGGAACTTTATCTCCATAGAATGTCCTGGCGTAACACTGACCCAGTCGATACCAGGGGGTCAGTGTAACTTTTGTTAGCTTCCTTGATTTCTTTGAGCATTTCATCATCCATTTGTTCATTCTGGCCAGGTGGTCGATAGTACACCCCCACTTCCATCACCTTCCCCTTCTTACATGGAATTTCAATCCATAGAGATTCTACAGCAAATTTTGTTTCTTGCAAAATTTAATCCTTTGTGACTCAATGCCCTCTCTAACATAGAGTGCAAAGGCCCCATCAGTTTGATCAGCCCTATCATTACGATATAGTTTGTACCCAGGTATCACAGTGTTCCACTGGTTGTCCTCCTTCCACCATGTCTCTGAGATTCCAATCATATCTAACCCCTCATTTAGTGCTATATATTCTAACTCTCCCATCTTATTTTTTAGACTTCTAGCATTTGCATATAAGCATTTTAGAGACTGTATTTTATTCATATTAATCTGGCTATTGGTAGGCATGGATAATTTGGACTCTTTAAGCTCTGTCTGTGCCATACTCAAGTGCATTTGGGCTACTTTACTCTTTTTTGGAACCTCCCTGCTTTTGGTAGTATCCTTCAAGGCTACATTCTTCCAAACCATGCACTTTTGTGCAACTCTTGGCTTTCCCCTATTATCTAGTTTAAAAGCTGCTCTATCTCCTTTTTAATGGTTAATGCCAGCAGACTGGTTCCACCCCGGTTAAGATGAAGCCCATCCCTTTGAAAGAGCCCCTCCTTTCCCCAGAATGTTCCCCAGTTCCTAACAAATCCAAAATCCTCATCCTTGCACCATTGTCTCATCCACTCATTGAGATTCCTGACCTCTGCCTGCCTTTTAGGAACAGTAAGCATTTCAGAGATCGCTTCGCTGGAAGTTCTGGATTTCAACTTCCTATCTAACAGCCTAAGTTTAGCCTGCAAAACCTCCCTACCACATTTTCCTATGTCATTGGTACCAGCATATACCAAGACAGCAGACTCCCCCCAGCACTATCTAAGACCTTATCTAGGTGACGCATGAGGTCCTCTACCATCGCACCAGGCAGGCATGTTACCAGGCGATCCTCACATCTACCAGCCACCCAGCTATCTATATGCCTAATGATTGAATCACCAACTATAACGGCTGTCCTAACCCTTCCTTCATGGGCACATGGCCCTGTAGAAACTTCCTCGGTGTGAGAGGGTTTTACATCACCTGGAGGAACAGGTCCTAGTTACAGAATCACTGTCTGCCACACCAGGGTGATGCTCTCCTGTCATGTGACCTCTCTCCTCCATAGCAACAGGGATACTGCCAGACTGGAGGTAAGACTTCAGGACTACATCCCTGTAGATCTCGTCTATGTACCTCTCTGTCTTTCTTATGTCTTCCAAGTCTGCTGCTCTAGCCTCTAGAGAATGGACTCATTCCCTGAGAGCAAAGAGATCCTTGCACCTAGTGCATACATAAGACCTCTCTCCAACTGGGAAAAAATCATATACGTGACACTCAATGCAAATGACTGGAAAGCCCCCATCTCACTGTTGGACTGCTGTCTGCATCTCAGTTTTAAGCTTGTGTTGAGATCTTTAAGTTCTTTACTTACTAAGGTTTGCTGTGGATGCTTATACTAATTAAAGTGTATCTAATACATTTAATATACCTTGTTCACCTGAAGCTTAATTAATCTCAGGTCCTTAATGTATGACTGACTTGGATAAAGAACTGCACCTGAGAGAACCTCCTTTCCTTTAAGATGTGTAAGTACCTATAAAGCTACGATTATCCCAGGGGTGAGAGGGAGTTGGGGAGGGAGGGAGGGAGTGAAATAAGACCTATTAAGAACATAAGAACATAAGATATGCTATACTGGGTCAGACCAAGGTCCATCAAGCCCAGTATTCTGTTTCCAACAGTGGCCAATCTAGGTCATATGTACCTAGCAGTTTCCCCAAGGGACACAGGTTCCACAATGCTTGTATTGGTTCAAGCATTGATATCCTGGGTCCCTTCTTAATAATGGCTTATGGACCTTTCCTCCAGGAACTTGTCCAAACCTTTTTTAAACCCAGCTACACTAACAGCCTTTACTACATCCTCCGGTAACAAATTCCAGAGTTTGATTACACGTTGAGTGAAAAAATATTTTATTTTATTAGTCTTAAATAGTTTACCCTGTAGCTTCATTGCATGTCCCCTAGTCTTTCTATATTCTGATAAGGTAAACAATCGATCTACGTTTACCCGTTCCACTCCGCTCATTAATTTATAGACTTCTATCATATCTCCCCTCAGCCGTCTCTTTTCCAGGTTAAAGAGCCCTAACCTTTTTAGCCTTTCTTCATAGGAGTATCCTTCGATCCCCTTTACCATTTTGGTGGCTCTTCTCTGAACCTTTTCTAATAACGCTATATCCTTTTTAAGATACGGCGACCAGAATTGCACACAATATTCAAGGTGCGGTCTCACCATGGAATGATATAGAGGCATTATAATATATTTTGTTTTATTTTACATTCCTTTCCTTATCATACCTAGCATTCTATTTGCTCTCTTGGCCGCTGCTGCACACTGGGCCGAGGGTTTTAACATGGTATCCACAATGACGCCTAAATATTTTTCCTGGGTGGTGGTTCCTACTGTGGAACCTTTCATCGTGTAACCATAGTTTGGGTTCTTCTTCCCTAGGTGCATAACCTTGCACTTGTCCACATTAAATTTCATCTGCCATTTTGATGCCCAGTCTTCCAATTTATCAAGATCCTCTTGCAATTTTCCACAATCCTCTTGGGTTTTAACAACTTTAAATAGTTTTGTGTCATCTGCAAATTTGATAACCTCACTCGTTATTCCACTTTCCAGGTCATTTATGAATATGTCAAAAAGCAGCGGACCCAGCACAGATCCCTGGGGTACACCACTATTCACCTTTCTCCATTGGGAAAATTGGCCATTTAGCCCTACTCTCTGCTTTCTATCTTTTAACCAGTTCCTGATCCACAATAGTACACTGCCTCCTATCCCATGACTCTTTAGTTTTGCCAAAAGTCTCTCATGAGGGACCTTGTCAAAGGCTTTCTGAAAGTCCTGATGCACAATATCAACCGTCTCACCTTTGTCCACCTGATTATTCACTCCTTCAAAAAAACATAACAGATTAGTAAGACAAGATCTTCCTTGTCTAAAGCCATGTTGGCTGTCTCTCATTAGTTCATGACTATCTACATGCTGAGTAATTTTATTCTTTATGATGGTTTCTATCATTTTTCCCGGTATTGACGTCAGGCTCACCGGTCTGTAGTTTCCCGGATCACCCCTGGAACCCTTTTTAAAAATTGGTGTTACATTGGCGATCCTCCAATCTTCAGGTATTAGAGATGATTTTAATGATAGTTCACAGATTACTAATAGCAGGTCTGCAATGTCATATTTCAGTTCTTTCAATACCCTTGGATGTATACCATCCGGCCCAGGTGATTTGCTACTCTTCAGCTTATCTAATAGTTGTAATACATCTTCTCGATGTATCGATATTTCCTTCAATTCTTCTGCACCTTAAAATACCACTTCAGTCATGGGTAACATCCCTACATCTTCCTCAGTAAAGACTGAAGCAAAGATTTCGTTCAGTCTCTCCGCTATCTCCTTGTCTCCTCTTAGTGCTCCTTTAACCCCTTTATCATCTAATGGACCAACTGACTCTCTCACAGGTTTTTTGCTACGAATGTACTTGAAAAGGTCTTTACTTCGCGTTTTTGCTTCTGCAGCAAGCTCTCTGACTGGGAGCTCTTAAAAGGGTTTTGTGTATATTTTTTAAAGCAAGGTTAATTTCATTTTTGCTGTTTTAGGGGAACATTACTTGAGCACAGTAGGTTGCTGAACTCTGTAACCTCCTCAGGTTCAGGAACTGCTAACACCTAATCAGGTGTTAGTTCCCTCCCTACCCACCCCGACTCCCACCCACCCCTAGTGAGAAGCCTTGCTTTATAGGGCACCTCCCCCCTTTAACAAATCACAGTGAATTGGACCAGCACATTTTGAATATAATTAAATAGATTTAACTGCTTTTTCTCTGAAAGGACAGCTGCAAAACCAGCTGGTACTTGGTAGATCTCTCTCTTTTGCTTTAACAGATACCTAAGCTCCACAAACAGAACAATGGCTGGGAAAAATCGTATTGCTAAAGCTGTTGCCCCCGTTACAGCTTCTGCCTCAGTCCAGACAGAGGTCCTATTGCCAGTTGAAGAAACGGTTCCTTGTGCAGGGTGCCTGCATGCTGAAGCTCTGAGGAAACAAGTGGAGGAACTAAGAGAGGAGGTGGCGAGGCTGAGGAGCATTCAAGACAGTGAGAAGTACATTGATGAGATGCTTCTTGCAGCAGCCAGGCTCTCCAGCACAGGAGAAGATGGCTGCCAACAGAATGTCGATGGTTGGACAAAAGTCACCAGAGCCTGCAAAATCACCAATCCAACTTCTCCAGCCCTTGAATTGAAGAACCATTATGCAGCCCTGGAAGTGGAGGAGGTGAAAGCATTCCTGGAAAGGGAAGAACCAGAGTTCAAGTACCCCATAGTTGCGGAATCAGTGACCAGAAGGAAACGAAGGGTAGTGGTGGTAGGAGACTCTCTTCTGAGGGGTACTGAGGCGTCCATCTGCCGACCAGACTTGATGTCCAGAGAGGTATGCTGTCTGCCTGGTGCCAAGATCCAAAATGTTACGGAGAGTTTGCCGAGACTCATCAAGCCCACTGACTATTACCCAATGTTGCTAATCCATGTTGGAACAAATGATACTGCCAGGTATACCTCGGAATGTATCAAAAGTGACTTCATGGCTCTGGGACAGAGGGTGAAGCAGTTAGGTGCACAGGTGGTGTTCTCTTCAATCCTCCCTGTTGAGGGTAAAGGCCAAGGCAGAGAGGCTCGCATCCTGGAGATTAATGCATGGCTGCGTGGATGGTGTCTTCGAGAGCGTTTTGGTTTCCTAGACCATGGGATGCTGTTCCAAGGGTTGCAGAGCAGAGATGGCATCCATCTGTCCAAGAAAGGTCAACGCATCTTTGGTAGTAGACTGGCGAATCTACTGAAGAGGGCTTTAAACTAGATTTGCTGGGGATGGGTGAAGAAAGCCCCCAGGTAAGTGAAAGCCCCCAGGTAAGTGATACATTAAATACCTTTATGGAAATGGGTAACAGGGGTAACATATGGAAAGCAGTGTGTATTAATGCCCGTAGCATGGGAAATAAGATCTCTGAAGTTGAAGCTTTGTTGGGAGTGGCTGACTTGGATTTAGTGGCAGTTACAGAAACATGGTTCACAGAAAACCATGACTGGGATGTAACTATACCTGGCTATACTTTATTCAGAAAGGACAGGGTAGGAAGAAGGGAGGAGGAGTGGCACTATATGTAAAAACTACTATTAAAGCTTTGGAATTACAGAGCTTAAAAGGGAGAGAGGAGGCATTGTGGGTTAAACTAGAAAGAGGGAAAGAGAAATCTATTTGCATTGGTGTGATATACAGACCTCCCTCACAAGAGGAAGAGGTGGAGAGAGAGTTAATTGAAGACATACGCAGCATTGCTAGGAAAGGGGAAGTGCTACTGCTAGGAGATTTCAATATGCCAGATGTTGATTGGCACATTCCTGCTGCAGTATCATCTAGGAGTAAGGAGATCCTGGATTCTCTACAGGGAGAACTATTCAGGCAATTGGTAACAGACCCCACACGTGAAGGGGCCATACTGGACTTGGTGCTTACCAATGGAGAAAGTGTTTCTGATGTTGTAGTGGGAGATCATTTTGCATCCAGTGATCACCAGATGGTGTGGTTCAGTATTAGGACTAGGGCTGTTAGAATCCATTCCAAGGTGAAGATCTTAGACTTTAGGAAGACTAACTTTGCAAAGATGGGCCAATACCTCAGGGAGTCGTTAGTGGGATGGGAACAGCTGGGGGATGTAGAAAAACAGTGGGCAAAACTGAAAGGGGGTATTTTAAAGGAAGCCAACCTTTTTGTTAAAAAGGTAAATAAAGGCAAAAGGAACAGGAGACCGCTATGGTTTTCGAAGGAAGTAGCTGAAAAAGTGAAGAAAAAGAGGGAGGCCTTCATGAAATACAAGAGATCACAGAGAGAGGAAGACAGGCATCTGTATTTGGAAAAACTTAGAGAAGCTAGCAAAGTAGTCAAGAAGGCAAAGATTCAAAAGGAGGAGGAAATAGCCAATGCAATAAAATGGGGGGATAAGACATTTTTCAGATATATTAGTGAGAAGAGGAAGGGCAAAAGTGGTATTGTCAGACTCAAGGGTGCAGGGGGGGAATATGTAGAAGCTGATAAGGATAAAGCGGAATTGCTTAACAAATATTTTTGTTCTGTGTTCACAGATGAAGAACCAGGAGCAGGACCTCAGAAAACACCCACAAATAAGAACAGAAGCAAGGGACATCTTGAACAATTTTCAGAAGACTGTGTTCGTGAGAAACTAGCTCAACTTAAAGTAGACAAAGCGATGGGACCGGATGGGATACACCCTTGAATACTGAGGGAACTTGGGGACGTTCTAGCAACTCCACTGACTTATCTTTTCAATGCCTCGTTGGAGTCGGGAGTGGTGCCAAAGGACTGGAGAGAGGCTCATGTGGTGCCTTTACACAAAAGCAGTAGTAAGGATGTGGTTGAAAACTACAGGCAGGTTAGTTTAACTTCAGTGGTGAGTAAATTAATGGAAACGCTGTTGAAAGAGAAAATAGTGATGTTTCTGGAGTCCAGCGGATTACAGGATCCGAGGCAGCATGGATTCACCAGAGGCAGGTCTTGTCAGACAAATCTGATTGATTTCTTTGACTGGGTGACCAGGGAGTTGGACCGCGGGAGAGCTCTAGATGTGGTGTATTTAGATTTCAGTAAAGCCTTTGACACTGTTCCTCAGAGGCGACTTATAAACAAACTGAGCACCCTAGGGATGGACCCTAAAGTTACTGCTTGGGTTAGAAATTGGTTGGGTGGGAGGCGACAAAGAGTACAAGTAAATGGAGCTCACTCTGAGGAGAAGAATGTTACCAGTGGTGTGCCCCAGGGATCTGTCCTTGGTCCGATTCTTTTTAACATCTTTGTTAGTGATATAGCGGAAGGGCTGTCGGGTAAGGTTTGCCTCTTTGCAAAATACCAAAATCTGCAATAGAGTAGACACCCAGGAAGGTGTAGATAACATGAGGAGGGATCTAGCTAAGCTTGAAGAATGGTCTAGAATTTGGCAACTGGGATTTAATGTTAAAAATTGTAAGGTCATGCATTTGGGCTGCAGCAATCCAAGGGAGCAATACAGTATAGGAGGTGAAGTACTTTTGTCCACTAAAGAAGAGCGGGACCTAGGCGTAGTTGTGTACGATGATCTTAAAGTAGCTAAACAGGTAGAAAAGGCGACGGCAAAAGCTAGAAAGATGCTTTGGTGCATGTTAAAGTCCATAACAGGTGAACCGGTCTCAGCACAACCCCCTATGCCTCAGCCGCAGGACTACGCAAACTACCTGCAATCAAAGATGATTAAAACCAACACAGACACAAATGTCAATAACGCCACCACTTCACCCAAGGCATCCCAGGCAATGCCACTACACAACTTCTCCACTGTATCAAATAGTGAGGTTGTGAACATTATTGCCTCAATCAATCCCAGTACAGCTCCTAACGACCCGTGTCCAGCCAGCTGGATCAAGGACATGCGACACGACCTCAGTCAAATATTGAGCAAAATACTGAACCAGTCCTTCTCAACAGGTTCCTTCCCGCAGAATCTAAAACGCACTTCCATCAAGCCCCTACTGAAAAATAATAAACTGGACCCATCCAAAGTTGATTCCTTCAGGCCTATTTCGAGCATCCCACAGCTTGCAAAAATCATTGAGAAGGCTGCCCAACAACAAATCCAACATCATATTGACACTGAAGCACCACTAGATCCATCTCAGCATGGCTTCAGGGAAGCGCATGGAGTCGACACAGTCCTTACAACCCTGTTCAATGTTCTGGTATCAGGAATAAATAACATACAACAGGGTTTCGTCCTCATTTTCCTGGACATCTCCGCCGCTTTCGACTCTGTGAGTCATGACATACTCCTACAACGCTTGAAAGATAAGGGGATTCAAAGCACAGCACTCGAGTGGTGTAAATCCTACTTATCTAACAGGTGGCAACAAGTAAAAACAGGCCACGAATCCTCAGAACCATTCCTGCAATCACAGGGAGTACCCCAAGGATCGTCCCTATCGGCACTAATGTTTAATATCTACATGCAGCCGATATGTGACTTGATCAGATCCTTTAATGTACAATGTCTCGCATACGCAGACGACATCCTCCTATATATGCCGTTCACAATTGAACACCCAGTATTCTCCCCAATAATCAACTGTTTTGAAGCTGCAGCCGAATGGTTACTATCTCAAAACCTTCGGATTAACCACAACAAAACTGACGTTCTTTTTGTCACAAGGAACCGTAAGTTCATACCTCCTCCATCTCTACTCGTCAACAACATAGAGTTGAAATCAAAAGCCACCATCCGTTACCTCGGCATCACATTGGATCAGCACTTGGATATGACAACGCATGTCAAGAACATCACAAAAACTATATATTACAAGATCAAATCGCTACGTCACCTCCGCTCCCTACTTGATCCCACAGACTTCCGAACAACCTTCCAGGCATTAATCCTCCCACACCTGGATTTTGCCAACATCATCCTTCATGGCCTCCCTCAATCAACTTTGAACCCGCTCCGCCTAGCCATGAATACAGCCGCCAGAGTCCTTTCTGGCTCATCAAGATCTGACCATATAACACCCATCATGAAAGAACTGCATTGGTTGCCATTACATGCCAGAATCCAGTATAAATCTTTAGTCCTTACTTTCAAGGCACTAAATAACTGCCCCCCTACGCCAATCAGCAAGCTCATCCATGTCACCCTGGAAAACAGAAAAAGGAGAACCACATCAATGAACACCTTAATAGTCCCAAAAATAATAACGAAGTGCACTAAGGCCACCTCCAACAGGGCCTTCTCCTTATTTGCACCTCTAAACTGGAATGCGCTACCTCACGAAATCCGTGCTATCAAAAACCTAATCCTATTTAGAAAGGCATTGAAATACCACTTGTTTACAAAATGCTACCCAGAAGTCAACCTAGACATTATCAAAACTAGCTCCGCAATACAACCTGAAAAGGGCTAGCTGGTCAACCTTCTCTCTAGTCCTATTAGTGAACCACATTACAACATCCAAACGAGTTTCATATTACTGTATATAACATTAAGTTAATCTGTACATAGTACATTAAGTTAATCTGTACATAGTTCCCCCGGTTGTCCTATTGTTGAAGTTCCCTGTTTAATGTAAAACTCAATGTTACTTGTATGCATTGTAGTATGTTCTTGTTCATTGTACACCGCACTGATTGTAATAGCGCGGTATAAAAGAATTATTAAATAAATAAATAAATAAATAAATAAATACGGAGAGGAATGGCTAGCAGAAAAAAGGAGGTGATAATGCCTCTGTATAAGTCTTTGGTGCGACCTCATTTGGAGTATGGTGTGCAATTCTGGAGACCGCACCTTCAAAAGGATGTGAACAGGATGGAGTCGGTGCAGAGGGTTGCTACTAAGATGATTAGTGGTCTTCATTATAAAGCATATGAGGACAGACTTAAGGATCTTAATATGTACACCTTAGAGGAAAGGCGGGATAGAGGTGATATGATTGAGATGTTTAAATACCTCCGTGGCATAAATGTTCAGGGAGAGAGCCTCTTTCAATTGAAAGCAAGTTCTGCGATGAGGGGACATGGGATGAGGGTGAAGGGAGATAGATTCAGGAGTGATATGCGGAAATATTTCTTTAAGGGAAGAGTAGTGGATCCGTGGAATAGTCTCCCAGTGGAGGTGGTAGAGATGAGGACAGTAACTGAATTCAAAAAAGCATGGGACCAACACAGAGGATCTCTAAAGGTAAAAAGTGGACTGTTGTAGTTGTTGTTATGAAAGGACAGACTAGATGGGCCTTGTGGTCTTTTTCTGTCATCATGTTTCTATGTTTCTATGTTTCTATGTTTCTATGTATCAAATTCTCCCTTTTCCTGCCTTATCAATGCCTTGCATTTGACTTGCCAGTGCTTGTGCTGTTTCCAGGTTTCGTCGTTTGGCTCTTTTTTCCATTTCCTGAAAGATGCTTTTTTGGCAACAACAGCCTCTCTGACCTCAACTTTAAACCATGCTGGCAGTTTTTTGGACTTTTTTCCACTTTTCTTAAAGCGTGGAATACAGCTGGTCTGGGCTTCCAAGATAGTATTTTTCAACAACAGCCAAGCCTGATGTACGTCTTTAACATTTGCAACTGCTCCTTTTAGTTTTTTCTTGACTGTTTTCCTCATTTTATCATAATCTCCCTTTCGAAAATTAAAAGGTAGTACTGTGGATTTCCTTACTATCCCTCCTCCACTAATTAAATCAAAGGCGATCATGCTATGATCACTATTGCCAAGTGGCCCCAACAACCTTATCTCTTGCACTAGATCTGGTGTTCCACTAAGGATTAGGTCTAATATGGCTTCCCCTCTGGTCGGTTCATGAACCAGCTGCTCCAAGAAGCAGTCATTTATTTCATCTAGGAACTTTATCTCCCTAGCATGTCCTGATGTGACACTGACCCAGTCGATACCGGGGTAGTTGAAATCACCCATTATTGTTACTGTGCTGTAACTTTTGTTAGCTTCCTTGATTTCTTTGAGCATTTCATCATCCATTTGGTCATTCTGGCCAGGCGCTCGATAGTACACCCCCACTGCCATTGCCTTCCCCCTTTTACATGGAATTTCAATCCATATAGATTCTACAGCAGATTTTGTTTCCTGCAAAAACTTAATCCTTTCTGACTCAATGCCCTCTCTAACATAGAGAGCAACCCCTCCACCAATTTGATCAGCTCTATCATTACGATATAGTTTGTACCCAGGTATCACAGTGTCCCACTGGTTGTCGTCCTTCCACCATGTCTCTGATATTCCAATCATATCTAACCTTTCATTTAGTGCTATATATTCTAACTCTCCCATCTTATTTTTTAGACTTCTAGCATTTGCATAGAAGCATTTTAGAGAATGTATTTTATCCATATTAATTTGTCTGTTAGACATGAGTAATTTGGGATCTTTAAGCTCTGTCTGCTCCATACTTTAGGGCATTTGGGCTACTTTACTCTTTTGTGGAACCTCTCTGCTTTTGGTAGTATCCTTCAAAGATACATTCTTCCGAACCATCTGCTCTTGGGCGACTGTCTGCTTTCCCCTAATATCTAGTTTAAAAGCTGCTCTATCTCCTTTTTAAAGGTTAATGCCAGCAGCCTGGTTCCATCCCGGTTAAGGTGAAGCCCATCCCTTTGGAAGAGCCCCTCCTTTCCCCAGAATGTTCCCCAGTTCCTAACAAATCCAAACCCCTCATCTCTGCACCATTGTCTCATCCACGCATTGAGACTCCGGAGCTCTGTCTGCCTTTTGGTCCTGCGCGTGGAACAGGAAGCATTTCGGAGAATGCTACCCTGGAAGTTCTGGATTTCAACTTCCTACCTAAAAGCCTAAATTTAGCCTCCAGAACCTCCCTACCACATTTTCCTATGTCTTTGGTACCAACATGTACCAAGACAGCAGACTCCTCCCCAGCACTATCTAAGACCTTATCTAGGTGGCGCGTGAGGTCCGCTACCTTCGCACCAGGCAGGCATGTTACCAGGCGATCCTCACGTCCACCAGCCACCCAGCTATCTACATGCCTAATGATCGAATCACCAACTATAACGGCTGTCCTAACCCTTCCCTCATGGGCACATGGCCCTGGAGAAACTTCCTCGGTGCGAGAGGGTTTTACATCACCTGGAGGACAGGTCCTAGTTACAGGATCACTTCCTGCCACACCAGGGTGATGCTCTCCTGTCACGTGACCTCTCTCCTCCATGGCAACAGGGATGCTGCCAGACTGGAGGTAGGACTTCAGGACTATATCCCTGTAGGTCTCGTCTATGTACCTCTCTGTCTGTCTTATGCTTTCCAAGTCTGCTACTTTAGCCTCTAGAGAACGGACTCGTTCCCTGAGAGCAAAGAGCTCCTTGCACCTAGTGCACACGTAAGACCTCTCACCAACTGGGAGAAAATCATACATGTGACACTCAATGCAAAAGACTGGAAAGCCCCCATCCCGCTGCTGGACTGCTGTCTGCATGTTAGTTTTAAGTTTGTGTTTAGATCTAAGTTCTTTACTTACTAAGGGTTTCTATGGATATTTATACTAATAAAACTGAACCTAATACGTGTAATATACCTTGTTCACCGGAAGCTTAACTAATCTCAGGTCCTTAGTGTATGACTGATTTGGGTAATGAGCTTCACCTGAGAGCACCTCCTGTCTTTTAAGATGTGTAAGTACCTATAAAGCTACGATTATCCCAGGGGTTGGGTGGGTGTGGGGAGGGTAGGAGGGAATTAACACTTATTAAAAGAGGGCTGCTACACAGTACCCTGTCTTGTGCTGCTGAGGTAAGCTATATTCTGATTTGATTTAAATTATAGCTCTTAGCTGCTGCTAGGCTCTAACTTCTTATGAAATTTAAAGTACAAGCTCTCTGCTGGGTTCTAAATTTAACCAGAAAGCTCTTTTCTGTGTTGTAAATTTTAAGCTAAAAGAACTTTGCTGATGCTAGGCCCTGAGTGACTATTAAATGTAAACTACAAGCTCTCTGCTGGGTTCCAAATGTAACCAGAAAGCTCTCTTCTGTGTTTTAAATGTAAACTTAAACTGCTGCTACTAGGCCCTGACTGATTTAACAAAAATAGTGGATCACAGATTAATTAGCTTTAATACAAAGAATTCCTTTTAGAAAATTACCAGAAGTAAATACTCACAGTTGCAGATCTCCCTCCAGAAGCAACAGTCCCCCTTACCAGTCTTTAAAAGAGGGCTGCTACACGGTACCCTGTCCTGTGCTTCTAAGATAAGCTGTGACCAACTTCCTGGGTGATTAACAGTCCTTGCTTGGATAGAAGGAGTCTTTCAAAATGGCCTTTAGCTGCCACCTGACTTTAACACCTATTTAAAATGTTTCACTGGTCCCTTGCCCCGTAGGTAGAAGGCCTCTTTGTAAAGGTCTCTAGAAGACTTTATTTATTCTCAAAGAATACTGACCCTGTTTTGCCTTTTATGCTAAGTTATAGTCTGATTTGATTTAAATTAAAGCCCTTTGCTGCTGCTAGGCACTGACCTAGTATGAAATTTAAACTAGAAGCTCTCTGCTGGGTTCTAAATTTAACCAGAAAGTTCTCTTCTATGTTTTAAATGTAAACTAAAAGCACTTTGCTGCTTCTAAGCCCTGAGTATTAAATTTAAGCTACAATCTCTCTGCTGGGTTCTAAATTTAAGCAGAAAGCTCTCTTCTGTGTTTTAAATTTAAACTTAAACTGCAGCTACTAGGCCCTGACTGATTTAACAAACACACTGGGTTCACAGATTAATCAGTTTTAATCCAAAGAATTTCCTTCATAAAAATTCCCAGAAGTATATACTCACTATTGCAGAACTCTCTCCAGAAGTAGCAGTCCCCATTTGTAGTCCTTCAAGACAGGAGGATACAGGTCCATTCTGGACTTCAAAGAACTGAACAAGTATCTATTTTGGGAGAAATTCAAGATGATCTCCCTAGGTACTCTTCTCCCCTATCTCCAGAGTCAGGATTGGCTCTGCTCTCTAGATCTTAAGGACGCATATACTCATATTCTTATTCACGCAGAACACAGAAGGTTCCTGTGTTTCCTGTTCCAGGGGACACATTATCAGTACAGAGTCCTGCCTTTCGGCCTCGCCTCTGCCCCAAGAGTCTTTAGAAAGCGCATAGCAGTGGTAGCTGGGGACTCTAGGGATATTTGTCTTTCGCTACTTAGACAACTGGCTCATTCGAGCAAGCACATCTCTAACATAAGAACATAAGATATGCCATACTGGGTCAGACCAAAGTCCATCAAGCCCAGTATCCTGTTTCTAACAGTGGCCAATCTAGGACATACGTACCTAGCAGTTTCCCCAAAAGACACAGGTTCTGCAATGCTTGTACTAGGTCAAGCATTGATATCCTGGCTCCCTTCTTAATAATGGTTTATGGACCTTTCCTCCAGGAACTTGTCCAAACCTTTTTTAAACCCAGCAACACTAACAGCCTTTACTACATCCTCCAGTAACAAATTCCAGAGTTTGATTACACTTTGAGTGAAAAAATATTTTCTTTTATTAGTCTTAAATAGTTTACCCTGTAGCTTCATTGCATGTCCCCTAGTCTTCCTATATTCTGATAACACAAACAATCGGTCTACGTTTACCCATTCCACTCCGTTCATTAATTTATAGACTTCTATCATATCTCCCCTCAGCCGTCTCTTTTCCAGGTTAAAGAGCCCTAACCTTTTTAGCCTTTCTTCATAGGAGTATCCTTCCATCCCTTTACCATTTTGGTGGCTCTTCTCTGAACCTTTTCTAATAATGCTATATCCTTTTTAAGATACGGCGACCAGAATTGCACACAATATTCAAGATGCGGTCTCACCATGGAACGGTATAGAGGCATTATAATATATTTTGTTTTATTTTCCATTCCTTTCCTTATGATACCTAGCATTCTATTTGCTCTCTTGGCTGCCGCTGCACACTGGGCCGAGGGTTTTAACATGTTATCCACAATGACGCCTAAATCTTTTTCCTGGTGGTGGTTCCTAATGTGGAACCTTGCATCGTGTAACCATAGTTTGGGTTGTTCTTCCCTAGGTGCATAACATTGCACTTGTCCACATTAAATTTCATCTGCCATTTTGATGCCCAGTCTTCCAATTTATCAAGATCCTCTTGCAATTTTCCGCAATCCTCTTGGGTTTTAACAACTTTAAATAGTTTTGTGTCATCTGCAAATTTGATAACCTCACTTGTTATTCCACTTTCCAGGTCATTTATGAATATGTCAAAAAGCAGCGGACCCAGCATAGATCTCTGGGGTACACCACTATTCACCTTTCTCCATTGGGAAAATTGGCCATTTAGCCCAACCCTCTGCTTTCTATCTTTTAACCAGTTCCTGATCCACAGTAGTACACTGCCTCCTATCCCATGACTCTTTAGTTTTGCCAAAAGTCTCTGATAAGGGACCTTGTCAAACGCTTTCTGAAAGTCCAGATACACTATATCAACCGACTCACCTTTGTCCACCTGTTTATTCACACTTTCAAAAAAAAACATAACAGATTAGTAAGACAAGATCTTCCTTGTCTAAAGCTATGTTGGCTGTCTCCCATTAGGCCATGACTATCTACATGCTGAATAATTTTATTCTTTATGATAGTTTCTACCATTTTTCCCGGTATTGACTCTAGAGTCCAATCTTTCACTTTCGCACACCATGCAGGTGCTACAACACTTGGAATTTGTAATAAATCTTTCAAAGTCCCAACTCATTCCCTCTCAAACTCTAGAGTTCATAGGGGCTCTCCTAGACACTCAACAGAAGGGCTTTTCTGCCACAAGCCCTCTATGCTCGACTCATTCAGCTTGCATCTCAAGCATGCCTCAAGACCTTTCTCACTGCTCGAGAAATGCTGCAACTCCTGTTCATATGGCATCTACAGTACATGTTGTTCCATACGCACGTCTGCATATGCATGCAGCCCAATGGACCATGGCTTCCCAGTGGTCTCAGGCATCTGGTCACATGGGAGACAGAATAATGCTCTCTACAGGTCTCGTCTCATCTCTCCAGTGGTGGAAATCCCCAGAACACCTTCTTGTAGGGTCACCTTTTCGGATGCCTCCACGTCAATATACTTTGATGATGGATGTGTCCAAATTGGGCTAGGGAGCTCATCTGGACAAGCTCTCCACTCAGAGTCTTTGGTCTCATCAGGAGTCATAACTCCACATAAATCTGCTGGAACTCAGAGCCATCCACAATGCTCTCAAGGTGTTCTACAACCACTTTCATTTCAACACAGTTATAGTCCAGACGGACAATCAGGTAGCCATTTCTACTTGAACAAGCAGGGCATAACAGGCTCTTGGATGCTTTGCAATGAAGCCCTACACCTGTGGTCATTCGCCATACAGCATCAGATTCAGGTACTTGCGGTATATCTTCCAGGCAAACTGAATCTCTTGACATACAAGCTCTATCAAGTCCTGCTACCCTACGAGTGGTCTCTCCATGCAGATAAGGTTGTTCTCATTTTTCAGATATGGGGAACCCCAGACATAGACCTGTTTGCATGTCCTCAGAATGCCAAACTTCCCCACTTCTGCTCCAGAATGCCAGCTCAGAACAACTAGGGGGTAGATGCCTTTCACCTTCACTAGGATCACGGCTTCCTATATGCCTTCCCTCCCATTCCCCTCAACCCCAATACTCTTTTCAAACTCCAAAGAGACAGGGGCTACATGATTCTTATAGCCTCACATTTGCCATGACAACCATGGTATCCTCTGCTTCTACGTATCTCTCAAGTTTAACCAGTAGATTTGGGGTCTGCTCCAGATCTCCTCTCACAGGAGGATGGGACACTGCTGCAACCCAATCCATAGTCCCTACATCTTACAGCATGGCTGCTGAAGGCATAGTCTTCCCGGACATCAGCCTCTCTCAACGGGTGAAACTATCCTTTTAGCTTTAAGGAAACTTTCCACAAGGTGCTCCTATGCCTTCAAGAGGCATATATTCTCTCTCTGGTGTTCAAAAAGGGATCTTAACCCCTTTTCAGCTCTGGTGCATGCTTTACTTGAATACCTTCTCCACCTCTCTTCTTCTGGACTCAAAACCAATTCAGTAAGAGTCCACCTAAGTGCCATTGTGGCTTCTCACATGCCCTTAGATGGTCAACCCATTTCTTCTCAGCCACTTGTAGCATGCTTCATGAGAGGTCTTCTATTAACTAAGCCTCCCATTAAGCCACCCCCAGTGGCATGGGATCTCAGTGTTGTTTTAGGACAACTTATGAAGCAACTCTTTGAACCCCTAGCCACTACTTCTCTATTTAGCACTTATAAAGCACCACGCATGCAGCGCTGCACAGCTAACCTACAAGAGGTAGCAAACATACTTCTCTGAAGTTTCTCACTTGGAAAGTCACCTCCCTTATTGCCCTCACTTCAGCAAGATGCATCAGTGAGATTCAGGCTTTGGTGGCTGATCCTCCTTATACACGATTCCACCATGATAGGGTAGTACTTAGGACTCATCCTCACTTTATGCCAAAGCTGGTCTCGCCCTTTCACTTAAACCAGTGATTTACCTCCCTGTTTGTTTTCCCTAGACCTCCTTCCTCTAGGGCAGAAGTAACCCTTCATATTCTGGATTACAAACATGCTTTGGCCTTTTATCTCCAGAGAACTCGGGAGCACAGAAAAGCTTCCCAACTTTTCATTGCTTTTGACTCAAGTCACCTAGCGAACTCTCTCCAGATGGATAGCAGATTGTATCTCCTTTGCTTATGACAGTGCAGGACTCTCTTTTGAGGGTCACATCACTGCACATAATGTTCAGGCAATGGCTACCTCCATGGCAAATCTACGCTCTGAAGTGATTGATGAGATGTGCAAGGCAGAAACCTGGTCCTCTGTCTATACTTTTGCTGCTCACTATTGTCTGGACAAGGACTCCCACCAGGATGGCTCATTTGGCCAAGCTGTTCTCCAGCATCTCTTTCAGACTTAGATCAACTCCTACCCCCCATCTCGGGTTTCGATACCAGACATCCTTGGAGTATATATGACCTACTACTTAGGCCTGTGTTCCACAGCTCACTCTAAGGTCATCTTTCTGGCATCTCCAAGCTATGTGGAGACTACATTCCTGCTTGTTCCTGGAGATAGCATACTTACTCACCTGTAACAGATGATCTCCAGGAATAGCAGGAATTTAGTCTTCACAACCCACCCTCCTCCCCTAGGAGTTGTACTTTTCCTCTTCTTCTCCTTCTCTTTTTTTTATCTCAGCTACAAACTCAACTGAGGAGGGAGAGCTGGAAAGGCGGGAAGGTAGCTTTCCTATTGGATGCTGGGGAGCTTCCCATTCGGGCTTCATCGGTGCTGATGTCACCTATATGTGAAGACTAAATTCCTGCGGTTCCCGGAGATCACCTGTTACAGGTGAGTAAGTATGCTATCTCCAGGAACAAGCAGGAATGTAGTCTCCACATAGCACCTCCCATCTAGACTATTGCAACTTCCTTTTTGTTGGTCTCCCTCTGAGTCATCTCTCTCCCCTTTAATCTATTTAGATCTCTGCTGTGGGGCTAATCTTCTGACAGCCCCAATATACTCATATAACCCTTTTCTCAAATCACTTCATTGGCTCTCCTTTCATTTCTGTATCCGATTCAAACTTCTCCTTCTGACCTATGAATTCATTCATTCTACTGCTCCTCACTACCTTTCCTTTCTCCTCTCTCTCTACACTCCTCCTTGTGAACTCCACTCTATGTCCTTTTCTTTCACTGACAACTCCAGACTTTGATCCTTTCGTCTTGCTGCTCCTGGAACAAACTACCTGAATCTATACATCAGGCTTCATCTCTGCCCCTTTTCAAATCCATGCTAAAGGCTCACTTCTTTGAGGCTGCTTTTGGATCCTGATCCTTTGCTCTCCTTATTTCTCCTTACCTTTCCCTATTTTTACCCTTGTTCTCATCTTTTTATTGTTTGTTTTAATTATATTGTAAGCTCTGACAAGCAGGGACTGTCTTCTACATGTATCTGTACAGTCTGCATATGCCTTGTAGCACTATATAAATGATTAATAACAGTAGTAATAGTAGTCACAAAGACCCCTTTTTATCTAATGCTGGTGGCCTGCCACTACTGTGCAGACCCAGAAAAATAAGCAGCAGCATGTGAATTGGTGAGAAGACAGATCTGAACATGGTTGGGGAATGAGGGCAGATGCTGGACATGAAGTGAGTGGCAGAGAGATGTTGAACATAAAATGAGGAGGGGAGGGCAGTGGGCAGGTCATATACATGGCATATGGGGCACAGTTGAATGAATGGCAGATGCTGGATATGGGGGATATGGGATGGAGGGCATATGCTGGACATAGGGTGGTGGTTAGAGGACAGATGTGGACATAAGGTGGAGGTATAGAAAGCAGGGGCTGGATATAGGATCTGGAGAAGAGGACAGATACTGGACACTGAGTAGGAAGGTGGAAAGCAGATACTGGGCATGGGGGATGGAGGATGCATGCTGAAAATAGAGTGGAAGGCAGATGGTGAATATGGGTTGGAAATCAGAGGATGGACATGGGATGGGACATAAGGGGATCATTAGAAGATGGTGGATACACAGTAAGGGGGTGGAGGGCAGATGCTTGATATGAGGTACAGGGCATAGATGGATAGAGGGAAGATGCTGGACATGGGTTAAGAGGGATAGAGAGAAAGAGAACACATGCTGGACATGGTATCTGGAGTGGAAGGCAGATGGCTAACATAGCAGAGAGCACAAGTTCAAAACTGGGTGGGTGGAGGGCAAATGTTGGATATGTGGTGAGGCAGAGGGCAGATGGTAGACATGGGGTGTAGGGAAGGAAAAAAGAGCCTGGACACAAGAGTAGAGAACAGATGCTGGACATGGAATGGGGGCATTGGGGGATAAAGGGAAGATGTTGGACATAGGTAGGGACATGAATGGTGAATATGGAGTAGAGGGGCAGAAGGAAGATGCTGGACATGGAGTAGAGGGGCATGGATAGAGGGAAGATGCTAGACATGGAGTAGGTGGCAGAGGGAGACCATGGGGATAAGCTAAACATTGGATGGGGTGGAGGCCATATGATGGACATGAGGTGGGCAGAGAGCCTAGGCTCAACACAGGGTGAAGTAGAAGGAAGATGCTGGATATGGGGTGGGGTAGATGTAAGATGGTATACATGGAGGGATGTAAATAAGAGCCTGACCACAGAGTGGGGTAGAAGACAGATGATGGACATAGAAGATGAGGCATAGGGAGATGGAGGGAAGAGGCTGAACAAGGGGTAGAGATGGAGGTCAGATGCTGGAGAAAAGATGTGGGGTGGAAGGCACATGATGGAGGGGTAAAGAGGAATGGAGGGCAGATGGTGGACATAGTGTAGGGGCATGGAGTTGAGGGTAAATGCTGGACATAGGCAGGTGGTACAGGGCAGAAGATAGAAATGAAGTGGGGATGTGGAGAGCAGATGATGGACATGGAGTGGGGTGGTAGGCAGCATATGCTAGACAGGATTAGGGGACACAGGGGGATAGAGGAAACATATTGGGCATAGGGTGGGGATGGGCAGATGCTGGATATTAGGGTGGGGCATAGGGGATGGTGGAAATGGGGTTGAGGCATGTAGAGCAGAGGAAGGACACAGAATGTGGTGAAGAGCAGATGCTAGACACAAAGTTGTGTGGGAATGAGGCTGCAGCACTGGTGGCAACAGCCCAGAAGAGCTTAGGAAGACCATCACAACTGCAAGACAGGCTGAAGCCCCAATCATAAAAGGCAGAAAACTGAGTCAACAGGTACAGCAATGAAGGATTATGGATGTGAGGGCAATATGTCACCCCAATAGCTAAGGGTTATCCAGCTGTCAGGCTGGTTAGGCAGGTGTCTTCTTCCTCCATCAAGATTCCATGCTCATCTCTCCTGATAGAAATATTGGGGGGATATTCAATGGTAGTGGCTAGCGCTGCAAATGTGGCTAGCCATCTCCGCTGAAAATAACCCCAGATATTCAATGCCAGGTCCATATCTGGCCACCGGAATTGAACATTTGGGTTGCCACAGAAGCTGGGAGCTAACTGGGCATCAGCGATATTGAGAGCCATTGCCTAGTTAGCTTCAGCAGGTAAAGTTAGGCCACCCTTTTCCATGTCTGACTTCACCCATGGGTCACTAACCAAGCAGCAGATTAATATTGCCGCTGCTCTGTTAGCAATGGGCATTGCCTCCGCTCCACCCTCGAACGCCTCAATGCTAATTGTGTAGCATTGGGGCATGTAGCGTTGGAACCCTCAGATATCCAGGAGTACTAAATTTTAATGCCACTAAATATCCCACTAACCAGCATTTACACTGTTTGCAGGTCTGAAAAAAGGCTGTCATGAATCACCAAAATCAGCAGGGGAGGGGCAAAGGACTGCAGCGAGGCAAGACACGAAAATAGTGCCAACAAAATGGCATAGGCAGCAGTAATAGAGAGAGGCAAGTGGAAAGGAAGTATTTCTCTTTTTTTTTTGGGGGGGGAAGGATTATTTCAGAGGGGTTTCTCTTTTTTTTTTTAGCTTTGCCCTTTGGACCTACATGGGCCTAGTGGAAACATGATAGCAGGCTGAAGAACAGCTATGCAGGAAGGAGTGGAATTTGTGACCTCTGCTATATGGCACTGATTTGGATCTCAAGAGCAGGACTGGCAACAAAGGGTGAGGCCATGACAGAAATAGCAGGACAATGAGACTGACACAAGCAGCATAGAAATACTTATTTCAGTTTTTTTTGTTTTACTTTCCTTCTGTTTGTTTTGATTTTTGCTTTTTTATTATTTCTTACTTTCCTCTTTCAAGGTTTGGCATGGGAGGACTGAAAGATTGCCACTGGAAATGGACACCACCCTGGAGAGAGTGTAGTGTAAACTGTTAAAAACACAACTAAACCCTGAAGACAGAGAATGCGGCAACTGACCCTCAGTAATAGCTCTCTACTCATTCCTTCTCCCATTCACATGAAAATGAAGGGAAACCAAGTAAGGGAAATTTTGTCTTCAGAGACACAAGATTTTCCACTACTTCTGATTCTAGCCATGAATATCCCCTACTATGAACAATATAGGTTTACTGGGCATGCTGTTTTGAGGAAAGGTCATGAAATGCCAGACTGCCTATTTGTGTGCCCAGTATGCTAAGGGATCTGTATGCATGGCTTCATTGGGCTTTGCAAAGTAGTCTATGCGTGAGTCTGACTTGTAAAAGGCTGATCTCTGCTGCTTAGCAGTGGTAGCTAGAGGTTTGGTCACTTGGGGCTCATGGGCCACTGCTGGAATGAAAAGCTCGGAAGAATGGAAAGTGACAATGTGGTGCTCATGGTACCAGTACTGTTTGCCAGTGTGCACACAATTTCCCCTGCTACATCACCATCATGAGATTCTCCACCACCCTTCTTTTCTCTGCCACCATCACAAGGTTTTCTTTCCATTAAGTCAGTGTGTTGACCTGCAAAGTGGCAGTTTTCTTTACCCACAGGTCACAGAGAGTAGCGAGCATATAAGTATCCTGCTTCCTAAAGGATTTCAATCTTTTTTTCTACTTGACACTGCTGTGAATCAATGTCTTTTGCGATCAAAAATGGTCTGTCTTTGCCTGTAAAATATTCACTAACAGGATGAAGAGGCCAAGGGAGCCTTTGTGTCAGCATCCCAGAGGCCTGTCGATGTTGAACTCAGTCTCTACTGACAACTGATTCAGGGCCACCCATTTATCTTTTTCTGCATCTTGTAGCTTTACTTTACTTATTTTATGAACATGGGATAAGCTAGAAAAAGTAAGGTGTCCTCCCACTGCTAAAGCTTCTATGACAGACAACAGATGAGCAAGATTGTTGTAAAAAACTATTTTACTGTATCTTCTGTTTGTTCAATAGAACACATAGATTTAGATATAGTAACCTTCCCTTCCACCACTGCTACTGATTGTGTTGTATATTGCTAACTCCAGACTTTGTTCCTTTCACCTTGCGGCATCTTACGCCTGGAACAAACTACCTATGTCTATACGCCAGGCACCTTCTCTGATCCTTTTCAAATCCAGGCTGAAAACTCACCTCTTCACTGCTGCTTTTGGAACTTGACTCACCTGATCTCCTTTTTTATTTCCCTTCCTCCCTTGTTTTATCCCTGCCTACACCTTCTGTGTTGTCTGTCTTGACTAGATTGTAAACTCTGATGAGCAGGGATTGTCTCTTACATGTCTGTGTAGCACTGCATATGACTTGTAGCGCTATACAAATGCTCAGTAGTAGTGGTAGTAGTAGTAATAGTATAAAGTGCACATTGCACAGCACACCTTCTTCTAAGAATGCTTAGGAGTAAAAGCAAGTAAACTGAGAATCTGTAAAAGCACACCCTCCCTTATCAGGTAGACAAAGATGAGTCGGTTGATATAGTGTATCTGGATTTTCAGAAAGCCTTTGACAAGGACAACATGAGAGACTCTTGGCAAAATTAAAAAATCTTGGGATAGGAGGCAACGTACTATTATGGATCAGGAACTGGTTAAAAGATAGAACGCAGAGGGTAGGGCTAAATGACCAATTTTCCCATTGGAGAAAGGTGAATAGTGCTGTACCGTAGGGTTCTGTCCTGTGTCCCCTGCTTTTTAACATATTAATAAATGACCTGGAAATGGGAATAACAAGTGAGGTAATCAAATTCACAGATGACACAAAATTATTCAAAGTTGTTAAAGCTTATGAGGATTGTGAAAAATTGCAAGAGGACCTTGATAAATTGGAAGACTGGGCATCCAAATGGCAGATGAAATTTAATGTGGACAAGTATAAAGTTATGCACTTGGGAAAGAACAACCCAGACTATGGTTACACAATACAAGGTTCCACATTAGGAACCACCACCCAGGAAAACGTTTTATGATCATTGTGGATAACATGTTGAAACCCTCCCAGTGGATTCAAAAAAGCATGGGACAAACACAGAGGATCTCTAAAGGTAAAAAGGGGACTGTTGTAGTTGTTATGGAAGGACAGACTAGATAGGCCATGTGGTCTTTTTCTGTCATCATATTTCTATGTTTCTATGATTGATTATTTATTTAACATATTTTATACACCGCCTTTCAAGGGTATCAAGGTGGTTTACATCAAATACAACTGAACTTAAGTTACATAGAACAATTAGAGGAACAAGTGTAATAGATACATAACAGGTTAATTATAACTATCCATAAAATAGGAAGAACAGAGGATAGGTTAGTCTGAATACAGTTGTTATTTACAGTGTGAATGAACAGTAGGTCTAGTTCTGAGTAATTAGGGGTCATTTGGTTGCTTTCTTCTCTTCTGCCTGTGGGAGATAGGATCCCCATGGGCAGGAGAGGAAGTGGGTTTGATGCAGATTTTCTGCCCACAGAGATCCCATCTCATAGCTAGTGGACAAATTTTGGTGGCCCACCACATTCCAACACCTATGCTTTCAAGCACTTCGAGTTATAAAAGCAGATAGTAGACACTGCAACATTAAGGGAGGCAGGAACACTCTCAAGGGAGATTATGATAATATGAAGAAAATAGTTAAGAAAAAAATAAAAGGAGCATCTGCAAAGGTGAAAGATTTACATCAAGCATGAGTGTTTGAAAATACTATCTTGGAAGCCCCCACATGTATTCCACACTTTAAGAAAGGTGGTAAGCAAGGCCAAAAGTCTGCCAGCATGGTTTAAAGGTAAGGTTGGAGAGATTGTGGTAGCCAAAAAAGCATTTTTTGGGAAATGAAAAAAGGAGCCAAATGACAAAAACAGGAAACAACATAAGCACTGGGAAGTTAGGAATGATATGGCAGGTAAAGAAAAAATTTGAAAAGAAGCTTGCCATGGAAGCAAAAACACACAATAAAAACTTTTTCAAGTACATTAGTAGCAAAAAAATTGTGAGAGAGTCAGTTGGATCATTAGATGGTAGAGGGGTAAAAGAGGCTTTAAGGGAAGACAAGGCTATAGTCAGGAGACTGAATGAATTATTTGCTTCGGTCTTTACTAAAGAAGATGTAGGGAAGTTACCCATGCCTGAAATGGTATTTAAAGGTGATGTATTGGAAGAATTGAAACACATTTTGATAAACCGAGAAGATGTATTACAATTATTTAATAAACAAAAGAGTAGTAAGTCATCTGGACCAGATGGTATACATCCATGGGTGCTGAAAGAATTGAAATATGATATTTCAGACCTATTATTAGTAATCTGTGAACCATCATTAAAATCATCTGTAGTACCTGAAGATTGGAGAATGACCAGTGTAATACCAATTTTTAAAAAGGGTTCCAGGGGTTATCCGGAAAACTAAATACAAATGAGCCTTACATCATTACCAGGCAAAATGATGGAAACCATTATAAAGAATAAAATTATTGAACATGTAGATAATCATGATTTAATAGGAGAAAGCCAACATGGATTTAGTCAAGGAAGATCTTTTCTTACTAACCTGTTATATGTTTATTGAAGATGTAAATAAACAGGTAGATAAAGGTGAGCTAGTTGATATAGAGGCCAATTCAGGTCTGGGCGTCTCTGGCCCGTGGGATCAGAATCGGGTGCACCCAGCTTGGGTGGGCTAGCTGTGCCCTGATTCTGGTCTATTGGATGTCCAGACAGGTACCCGGCTAGCTTAGTCAGGTTCCTGCATGGAGCCGCGGTGCTGTGGCATCCTGTTGCCATGGCACTGTGGCTTCATGCAGGAGCCACAATCCACACCAGATCCTGAAATGTTTATTTCCCTACCAGCTGATTCCCAATCGGTCCTGCCATGGAGAAGGTCGGGCTGCAGGGAACCCACTGCACCCCTTCGCCTCTCTTATCAAATGACTAATAGTAGATATGTAATTTCAATTATATTTTAGTTCTTTCAGTACTCCATGGTGCATACTCTGGGGTCTAGGTGGACTGCTACTTTTTAGTTTGTCTGTTTTCCCTATTATACCTTCGAGGTTTATTTTAGATTTCTTGAATTTTTATTTTAATCATCACCATTAAATATCATTTCTGGCATGGGTATTCCCTTCATCTTCCTCAGTAAAGACCAAAGCAAGGAATTCATTTTGGGGCATGTTTACTAAAGTGTGCTAAAAATACAGCTGCAGTAAAATTCCTGTGCTGAGCACTTAGTGCAAAATGGGGCAGAGACTGGTTAGTTCAGGGATAGAGAGGTCACATTGCAGTTAATGTGGGCATTCTTAGTGCACGCTAACCGGTGATGCTGTAGTAGGTCTGAGTGCACTTACCTCTATCCTTAATGGGTTGGCTATGTACACCAACATTAATCATGGCAAACCACTTAGTGTGAGGGTGGCCTGAGGCACTTGCTAAGTGCATGGGGACATGCCAAGTTCAGTGCTACTTTTGCGCTATGTTTTAGGGCTTAATGCAAGGTAAACTACTGTATTTTAATAAGCATGACACTTAGGGGCTTGTTTACAATGCCGTGGTAGCGGTTCGCGATCGTTACCGGAGCCGCGGCCCCATTGATTTCAATGGGGCTGCGGCTCCGATAACGATCGCGAATCGCTACCGCGGCTTTTTAAACAAGCCCCTTAGTCTCTCTGCTATGGCCTTGTCTTCTCCGAGTGACCCTTTCACCCCTTAATCATCTAAAGGTGCAACTGACTCCCTCACAGACTTCTTACTTCAGTTGTATCTGAAAGGGATTTTGTTTTGAGCAGCATGCTTCTTTTTAGATTTTTATGCCTTCCTTATCAAAACTGAACAGTTTTACTGTTTCATTTCAGAAGTCAATAACTCCTGTGTATTAACTAGTAATATTCCTATTCCAAGTCAGTTGTTAGACAATGACTAATTAAATGTTCTTGTGATGACTTCTAAACTGTCTAAAACCTTGTCCTTTCTAAAATTTTCAAAAGCTAAAGGGGAATCATCATTTCAAGCAAGTTTTTTTTTAACTCAGTCACACCTCATCAGGTGTTAATGGGCCTGATTAGCCTGTGAAAGAACTGAGGACTGCATAAAAGTCCTCAGAATCTTCCAAGGCATTCCTAGCAGGATTGCAGCATTTCAAAGCAAGGTACCAAAGCTCCACCAACTGAACAATGGTTTGGAAAAATCGTATTGCCAAAGCTGTTGCCCGCATTACAGCTTCTACCTCTGTCCAGACAGAGATCCCAATGCCAGTTGAAAGACCAATTCTATGTGCAGAATGCCTACATGCTGAAGCTATCAGGAAACAGGTGGAGGAGCTCAGAGAAGAACATAAGAACATAAGATATGCCATACTAGGTCAGACCAAGGTCCATCAAGCCCAGTATCCTGTTTCCAACAGTGGCCAATCTAGGTCATAAGTTCAACAATGCTTGTATTAAGTCAAGACACAGGTTCCACAATGCTTGTATTGGGTCAAGCAATGATATCCCAGGTCCCTTTTAATAATGGTTTATGGACCTTTCCTCTAGGAACTTGTCCAAACCATTTTTAAACCCAGCTACACTAACAGCTTTTACTACATCCTCCAGTAACAAATTAGAGATTGATTACACGTTCAGTAAAAAAACCTTTTTTCTCTTATTAGATTACCCTGTGGCTTCGCTGCATTTCCACTAGTCTTTCTATAATATATAGACCACTCTATTCATTAATATATAGACCTCTATCATATCTCCCCCCAGCCATCTCTTTTCCAGGTTGAAGAGCCCTAAACCTTTTAGCCTCTCTTAACAGGGATATCCTTGCATTCCCTTTACCATTTTGGTGGCTCTTCTCTGTACCTTTTCTTTTTTTTATTATTTTTATTTAAGAGTTTTCTTGAATACAATTCAACAGATATAAGAAAATAAACAAGATACATAACATATCAATCCAAAAAGAACACAGGTACACTACCAAAAAACTGCCTCCAGTTTTGCAACTGATTCCTATAGATTTTGGGGTGCTGAATCCAGGAAAAATAGCCAAAATGTTCCATCACATCACGTTTTCTTGCAATATTAGATTTCTTACCCATATAAGGAATGTTCACATAATTTCTTTTTAGCCGACTGCAGTTTATTTTCTTGGCCCCAAAATAGAGGTTGTAATGGTTAACTAACTAGAAACACTCCCTCATGATATTTTAGAGTGTTTTGTATTCATTTTATACATTAACAGGACAATTGGGAGGCGGGGGGCTAAATCCAGTACTCGCGCTGGCGCATGTTCTTTCCTGTTCGCCTCGCCTCGTTCGCTCGCTCAAACACGGTGGTTGCGACATGAACGTTCCTGTCAAATTTCAGTTTCTTGCAAGTTCATTATTACCTTTTGTTTGCTCAGTTGTAATCCAGCTTTATTCCGAAGTGGTTCACTACAGTTGTAGTTTGCAGTGCTGTGTATTTGTGATGGCTCACAGAGCCAGAGGTTGCGTCAACTCTCCGGACAGTTTTTGTTTTATTTGTGGGGAATATACCGTGAAAAAGCGGCAGAGGAACTTTCTGCATTTATTAAAAAAGTATATTTCGCCTATTTCGGTTTGAAGTTAGGCGATCAAGACAAACCATGGGCTCCTCACAAAGTGTGCAAGACATGTGAGGAAGATCTACACTTATGGATGAAAGGTAAAAAACAAGCATTTCGTTTCGGAATACCTATGATGTGGCGTGAACAAAGAGACCACAGCAGTGACTGCTATTTTTGCTCTTGCATTGTGAAGGGATACAACTTAAAAAATAAGAACGTAATAAGTTACCCCAACCTTCCCTCAGCAATTAGGCCTATGCCTCATAGCAACGAAGTACCTGTGCCTGAACCACCAAAATCTTTGGATCATATTTGTGTGGACGGTTCTGATCATGATGAGACTCATCAGATGGCTTTTCCCGATGAGTCCAGTACTTCCGAGTTTGAAACTGAACCAGATCCGAAACCTGAACTTTTCTCTCAAGCTGAATTGAATGATATAGTCCGGGATTTAGGACTCCCAAAAGATGCTGCCCAACTGCTAGGTTCTCGGCTTAAACAGAAAAATCTATTGTCACCAGGAACAACTTTTTATTGGTACCGCAACCGCGAGACACAATTTTTGAAGTATTTCAGCAAAGAGGAAGATTTGGTATTTTGCAATGATATATACGGAGTGATGGAAAAGTTTAAACTCAAGTATGATCCTGCTGAATGGCGGCTGTTCATTGATTTGTCAAAAGACAGCATAAAAGGTGTTCTTCTTCATAATGGCAACACATTCGCTTCAGTTCCTATTGCTCACTCTGTTATTCTCCAAGAAAATACGAGAATTTGGCCCTGATTCTTCAGAAGATTCGTTATGATGAGCATAAGTGGATGATTTGTGGAGACTTTAAAATTCTATCCATGCTATTAGGGCAGCAATCCGGTTTCACCAAATATCCCTGCTTCCTTTGCTTGTGGGATAGCCGGGCCCGCGACCTACACTGGGGGAAAAAAGACTGGCCAATTCGGGAGTATTTGAGACCCGGTGAGAAAAATGTTCTTCATGAGAGCTTGGTACCTCGTGATAAAATTCTATTACCACCTCTCCACATTAAGTTGGGTCTCATTAAGCAATTCATCAAGTCCCTTCCAAAAGATGGTGAGTGCTTTCGGTACCTTTGCTCAAAGTTCCCCCGACTTTCTGAAGCAAAGCTAAAGGAAGGAGTGTTTGTTGGCCCTGATATAAGGAAACTCATTTCAGATGAAGCATTCGCTGAAACGATGTCTGAGAAGGAAAAAGAAGCCTGGGATTCCTTCTAGGATGTTGTTCTCAAATTCTTGGGGAACAAGCGGGATGAGAACTATAAGGATATTGTTGCCAGGATGCTCAATGCCTTCAAAGAACAAGGCTGTAACATGAGCCTGAAAGTCCATTTCTTGCACTCCCATGTGAATAACTACTAAACAATTAGTATAAAGAATTCATCCAAGAAACTTTTATCTCGATCGCACTCAATCTGAAACGTTCACCTCAAACTGCTAACCCAATGTAGCAAAATATCTGTACGTGATGGAGCAAATTGGTTACCAGATTTGGATTCAGCGCACCAAAAAACGTAAAAATCAATCGAAACATTAGAGGCAGTTTAAAAAAATGTTTTTTTAGTGTACCTGTGGAATCCATCCCACATAAAAAGACTACATCAAGGGAGAGAGAACCGACAGAAACAAAACCACAAGTATTTAGCAATCCATAAGCAATCCGTGGGTTGTAGCTCTGGGGGCAGCCTTTTTCCTGAAATTTCCTTGTCGTTGTATAGTTACTTTTGGGGGACAAACTTATGTGTACACTGATGTCAATACCTTAAAACGTTTTTGGACGGGAAGGCGGTGGGTGGTTTATAGTTGGAGGAATTGACAAATGTTTTTGCTCCCTAGTGTGGGGTTATTATACTCCTTATTTCTTATCCTTATGGATTGCTAAATACTTGTGGTTTTCTCTGTACCTTTTCTAATAGCGCTATATCCTTTTTAAGATATGGCGACCAAACTGCACACAATATTCAAGGTGCGGTCACACCATGGAACAATAGAGAGGCATTATAATATCCTTTGTTTTATTTTCCATTCCTTTCCTTATGATTCCTAGCATTCTATCTGGTCCCTTGGCTGATGCTGCACACTGGGTGGAGGGTTTTAACATGTTATCAATGATGATGCCTAAATCTTTTTCCTGGGTGGTGGTTCCTAATGTGGAACCTTGCATCGTGTAACCATAGTTTCGGTTGTTTTTTCCTAGTTGCATCACTTTGCACTTGTCCACATTAAGGGGCATGTTTACTAAACTGCGTTAGTGTGATTCGCGTTAGGATCTGCGGTACAGGCAGAAATCCCAAATAAGGACATGGGCGGTACATCGTTAGTGATAACGCGCGTTTCCAGGCGCCATAGCCTAACGAGCGTTAAAAAACATTGTTTAGAGCGCCACGCAACGCGCGCCCATAAGGTGTCTGATAGGGTGTTTAGCAAGGCATCTAGAACTGTAGCACAATGGTTAATACACTGACTAATGGTGCAGGGGATGTGAGTTCAATCCCCCTATGGGTCTAATGAGTAAAGCTGGCTGAGGCATCACCTTTTACTCAAAATCAGTGCTGTTTGAAGCATTTTGTTTGTTAATTTTAATTAGTGCTGCCAGCAAACACACCCTCACAGGGCCGTAACCTAAGGTGCCGCATAAGGCACCCTATAAGGCACCCCAGAGGGCACATTATAAAGTGTACTGTCTGCCAAGGCACCCTAGAATGTCCCCAATGGGGCACCCCACAGGGCACAGTACAGGGTCCCGCATTGGGCACTGTATAGGGCGCCTGATGAGGCACCGTAAGGAGACAGCACTGTGAGGGTTTGTTGCTGGCAGCACCAATTTAAATTAAAAAAAGAAAATGCCTCAGATAGCCCTACTGTGGGATTAAACCCATGACCCCTGGCTCCACAGGCAGTGAAGTAACTAGTGGGCCACATCGCTAGTGCTACTAACAAATCCCTGGCTGGCTGTTGAAGGACGGCAGGTCACCACACAAACTATCTGCTGTGGTGGCCAGGATTTGGGTTATCCCACCCATACCCATGGTGCACTGCACATGCAGATCTGCAGTCTATAGATGAACACAAGATGGGGTATGCACCCCCACAGCATCTCAGCCTGGTAGGGGGAACTGACCGTGTGTCTCACTGGCACAGAGTAGCTACAGACAGTAACCCAACAGGGTGCCTTATATGATGCATGAAAAGGTGCCTAGCAAGGCATCCAGAGCTACAGCACAATGGTTAATACACTGACTAATGGTGCAGGGGGTCATGAGTTCAATTCCCCTGTGGGTCTAATGAGTAAAGCTGGAGGAGACATCACCATTTACTTTAAACAGTGCTGTCAGAAGCAGTTATTTTGTTAACTTTAATTAGTGCTGCCAGCAAACACACCCTCACGGGGCCGTAACCTAAGGTGCCGCATAAGGCACCCAATAAGGCACCCCAGAGGGCACATTATAAAGTGCACTGTCCGCCAAGGCACCCTAGAATGCCCCCTATGGGCCACCCCACAGGGCGCATCAAAGGGTGCCTCACAGGGCACGTGAACGGGTGCCTGATGAGGCACTGTAAGGAGACAGCACTGTGAGGGTGATGTAGCTGGCAGCACCACTTCAAATAACAAAAAGAATATGCCTCACACAGCCCCACCAAATAACCCCACTGTGGGCTCCAAACCATGACATCTGGCTTCGCAGGCAGTGAAGTAACTAGTGGGCTATATCGCTAGTGTGATAACAAATCCCTAATAATGATGTGGGCAACCTATGGATTATAACTGTCAAATGTTCAAAAGTCACACTCCAGATCAACAACAGGTTTTCTACGTACAAACCCAGAATGCCTGCCAATCAAACAAACCAAGGTCTCAGCAAACAAGGGCATATGGCAAACACGATCAAGACCAAGGTAAAGATCATTACCAAAAACAAAAAGCCCAATGACATCACCGACCTTGTCAAACACTGAAAGCTACTGGCAAAATCCAAGGAAACACTTAACTTACTATGAATACGTGGAGACAGACTAGCCAGATGCCTGTTCCCCCAGCACCAACAAATCCCTGGCTGGCAGCTGAAGGACGTCAGGTCACCACACAAACTCTCTGCTGTGGTGGCCAGGATTTGGGTTAACCCACTCATACCCATGGTGCACTGCACATGAAGATCTGCAGTCTATAGATGAACACAAGAAGGGGTATGCACCCCCACAGCACCTCGGCCTGGTAGGGGGAACTGACCGTGTGTCTCACTGGCACAGAGTAGCTACCGACAGTAACCCAACAGGGTGCCCGATAAGGCACATGAAAAGGTGCCTAGTAAGGCATCCAGAGCTACAGCACATGGTTAATACACTGACTGATGGCAGGGTTCATGAGTTCAATACCCCTGTGGGTCTAATGAGTAAAGCTGGCGGAGACATCACCTTTTACTTAAATTCAGTGCTGTCAGAAGCATTTGGTTTGTTAATTTTAATTAGTGCTGCAAGCAAACACACCCTCACAGGGCCGTAACCTAAGGTGCCGCATAAGGCATTGCAGAGGGCACATTATAAAGTGCACTGTCTGCCAAGGCACCCCATAATGTCCCCTATGTGGAACCCCATAGGGCGCTTGGTAGGGTGCCTCATAGGGCACGTTATAGGGCGCCTGAGGAGGCACTGTAAGGAGACAGCACCGTCACCAACCCACATCCAAGCCATGTTGCAAGGCCACCTACCTGGTGCTGCCCGTGGACCCCAACCACCCTGCCTCCCACACCACCGTTGTCTCCCCAACCCCTGGCACTCATTCCAACACCTGTCCAAACTAGACTGTAAGATGCGATGAGGAGGGTGGCAGCACAACACGTCCCCACAGTGCCCACCCCCACCGTATGCACATCAGTCACCATCCCCAACACCCCACAAGCCCAGGTTGAAGCATGCAGAGTCAACAGGGACCATACAACGTCCCCAGTGACATGTCAATGTTTCACAACAATGCAAAGGTGATCCCCCCAGCTGCAATCAACGAAACACCCAGACACTTCATGGCAGCGACGGTGTGTCAGTTCTCCCAGTGACAGTCAACATAGCAGGCCAACAATGAGGTCCAAAAAAGGCCTGTGTTCAACTCGCAGAGGTCCATCTCCCAATGGAAACAACACCCAGGGACAGTTTCACAGAGGTGCTGAGTCCAAACAAATGTGGCTGATGGGGCTCCAGATGCAGTGTGGTAGATGTGCCATGTTTGTTGGCTGTGTCCTGTGTGGAAAGGGGTAGAAATAAGGTAAGGGAAGGGCACACCCACACCCAGCATCAGGTCACAAAGGACACAGTGACATCACAATATGTGCATCATGAATGCTTAAACACTACAACATGACACGACCACAACACACATCATAGTGCACATGGACCACAGCAGGAGATGGCCCTGCAGACCAGGACACCATCCCAACATGGTCATGTAAATGCCCATGTCACACAGGCATCCCAGAGGTCCACAGCATGTCCAGCAGTGGTAGTGCACAGAGATACCACAGAAATGCACGTTGTTACTAACAGGCCAAATGCAGCATCTGCACGTGACATATGTCCCAGAGGAGGGAAGGTGAAACCTACCTGAAAGGTATAGCATTGGACTGATGGGGAAAGCCCGAGTCAGGCAAGGGCACAAGGGGCCCCAGTAGAGACTGCAGACGTCAATGAACTGCGTCCATCAACACGTGCTCACGATCAGCTGTTAGTGGAGCATGTCCGAGGAATGCTTTGTTGCATTGAAACAAAATGGTGATGTGCAGTGTCCTGCCAGCAAACATGAGACATGTCAGGGAACAATATATGACACATGCACACAATGTACAGAAGGGCATAAGCAGAAGGGCATAGAGAGACGGGTGAACATCACAGGACAGGTGGCCAGACACATCCCTGAGACAGACAAAGGCAGAGGGGAGAAGAAGGTACCATCAGGTAGACACGTCCCAAAGACACAGAGACACACACCGTGAGACAAGGTAAGCATGCCACAAGCTGCAGTTGGCTGGAATGTCGACAATCAGGGACAAGTGGAGACATGGGTGCACCGAGGTTGTCTAATGCTACAATGGCAGTGAGGTCTTTATGTGTACCCAAACAGTGCAATGCCCTGTGTCCGGAGACCCACACAGCCTGGTAACATGTGCACAGGTACAGTATGTAGACCCCCAAGATGTGCACAGGCAATGGTCACATGTGTGTCAAACGGAGCATATGGTGGATGGAGTGGTAGGCCAAACACATGTGCAACACCAGAGGAGCAGTGGAGAGGGAAACACATATATGTGTCATGTGGTGCTCCCACCACAGTACACCTACCTGTATGTCCACCCACCCCAGTCACCTTCATGTTGCTGTGACGTACACACAGTCCCTACATGCACCACAGCATTGGGCAGTATCAGCAGCCTATCCCTGGGAGGCAAGAACACAGCAGCCTATCCTGGGGAGCCAGAAACACAAGAGACATATAGAGACATGTCATGACAGTGCCATGAAATACACAGACCAGCTCACACATGGTGACCCAGAAGCACATCCCCAAACATGCAGAACTTACAGGAGAAGAGCTCCTCGATCAGATGTTGCCTGGCCGCCATCCCCTCACGTGTATCACCATGGCCATGTGCAGGAGGGCACACAGGATCCTCCCCGAGATCCTCATTAATATTGACTGGGACATTGTGCCTGAGAGCAATGCTGTGGAGGATGCAACAGGCCAGAATGATCTTTGCCACAGACAGGGGTCCGTACTGTAAGGCACCGCCGGTCCTATCCAGATACCTGAAGCGACTCTTTAGAACGTCAAAGGTGCATTCAATGACTGAGCGACTGGAGGCATGGGCCTCATTGTACTGCATCTCTGCACCTGGCCGAGGGAGATGCACAGGCATCAGCAACCAGGCACGACACCCATATCCTGCATCACCTGCAAACAGAAACATCGTAAAGTCACATGTGAGATGATGGACCCATGGAATCACTGATGTAGCAACATCCAACTGGACAGCAGAGAAGCATGGACACACACATATGATGTCACATCATTGCACATGATGGCAGTGCACCAGAGTCTGATGCTGGGAGACCCAGAGCCCCAGGGAAGGCCAATGGGGGCAATGCACACCTATGGTACCATGCCCAAAGACACATCGCAAACCTGTGCCCAGACAGCAGCAGTGACTGCTGTGAGGGAAGCTGTCTGCCAGTGGCACAGCATACTCAGAGGGGCAGAGATGCGCAGTTTTGCAAGTATGTGATCGTCATGATACAGTGCACACAGAGCATAGGTCAACGGAACACATCCCCAGGGGGGCCAGGTGGGAGTGTCAGTGGAGACAGGATAAAGTGGACAGACATGCAGCGTACATGTGTGATAGCAGGTGCGCCTACAGCTCAAGACACGTGTCATCCCCTATATGGCAAAAGAGAGGAGGCCCCATACACACTGTACACCATGTGGATGGTTCTGTGCCCCCAATCCTCCCCCCTGGATGGAACATGCACAAACCTGTGGCACATGGGGTGGGAGAGGGACACACCCCACAGGCAGACATATGTACAACTGCCAGTGCAGTATGGCCGAGGCCAGGTACAGGAGCCATGGGCAAGCCAGAGGTGTTGCACGCAGCCATGGAGGGGACACACCATATGCAGCCAGAGTGCCCCTGGACATAGGAGCTTGGTAAGTGAACAGCAGAGGCAGGGAACAGCCCACAACACATGTGTGCCGGGACACTCAGATGAGCACTAACACACACATGGTAGGCAGAGAGACGTGTGGCAGCACACAGAGGTATGTGACCCCATCCCAGATGACAGGGTGTGATGTAGTGTGAGGCCCACAATAGGCTGCACCAGGAAATACCACCACAATGTCAGGCATGCAGAGGACACAGGTGACAATGGTGCCCTGTCAACCATATACGGTAGGCGCACATTAGATATGGTGAATACCCACCCAGCAGGATGTAGTCCTCATATTGTCTGGCCTCAAACTGGCCGAACAGTGCCAAATGCTGCAGGATATAGGAGCCATGGGCTGACCCTGGGAACTGTGGAACCACATTCAGAATACGCATACTTGCATCACAAACAACCTGCACATTCAGGGAATGGAAGTGTTTGCGGTTGCAGTACACAACCTCCCTGTCGCATGGCAGGACCAGGGCAACATGTGTGCAATCTATAGCTCCCATCACGTGTGGTATCCCTGCAATCCACTGGAATGCCTGTCCCAGGGCCACCCAATGTTGCCTACCGTTGGGAATTGCAATGTAATTCCCAATCCGGCTGACCATGGCCCGCAGTACCTGGTGGAGACAGCGAGAGAATGTTGGCCTACTCATCCCACCCACTGCGGCCACTGAGGATTGGAAACAGCCAGAGGAAAAGAAATGTAGGGCAGCCAGGAGATTGGCCAATCCCGGTATAGCACATGACCGGGCAGTCTGGGGCTCGAGGTCAGGTCTGAGATCCTCATAGAGCTCCCTAATAGCCCCTGTGTCCATCCAGTAGAGGGATATTACCTGGTCCTCTCTCATGTCCTGGAGCATGGGCCTGGGCCTGTAGAGGCGTTGCAGGTGGGGCCATGCCTCAGCACACCTACGGTGTCGTTGTTCTCCCACACCCGCCTGTGGACCCCCCCCACAGCTGCAGGCCTGAGTTGCAGTGGGATAGCACACATGCCCAGTGCTGCAGCCCCAGGTACATCATCTCCCTCCTCCGGAAAGTACAGCCCAGCCAGCTAGAGCAATGCAACCACCGTACCACCTGCATTCACAGTCTGAGCCATGATAGACACAGGATGGAGGACAGGTGGATGGGATATAGGGTGCAGGGCAGGGATGGAAATCACAGTAACGATACACACCTGGTGAGCCAGGAAGGTCCATCAGAAACCAGAGGAGCCAACACCCTGTACGCATCGACGCAGCGCACGCGGGAGGGCGCATTCCCACAATGCATCTGATGAAAGGCATCAACATGTGTCCCTGTGACGCAGCAGGGTGTAAAGATACTGCATCACAGGGACACACGTAGCATGCAATGTACATCTGACGTAAGGTGCGTGACACAAATTGCATGATTCCCAAACGTGCGTGGTAACGTGCCGACAAACAAATTAACATTGCGATCCTGTAGAGCATTTGAGTAAGCAGCAGCAACCACGATGGCGGTAGGAGGGTGCGTGTATGGTGCGGTGCACACCACTAGTGCCAATATGTAAGAATACTAGAACGCTGCCATCCGTCCATAGTAACGCCATAGGATACGTCACCATGGCACGTACCTGCATGCGCAAGAGGAACACATGTCGCATGGCGCATAAGCAAAACACGTAGAGCCACACCCAAGGTATAGCTATAAGTATAAGCTCGTGTATAAGCTATACACGAGCTCCCCGGTCGGGGTAGAGCGGAGGACGTGAGCTTTTCCCGCTCCAGCAACTCCGGCCCAATCCGGGCCGTGGGAGGACCCAGCTGCCTACTTTAAAAGCAGCCGCGGGCAAGAGTCTGTCCTTTTGGCCACAGCAACTGGCTACACGAGCTCCCCGGTCGGGGTAGAGCGGAGCACGTGAGCTTTTCCCGCTCCAGCAACTCCGGCCCAATCCGGGCCGTGGGAGGACCCAGCTGCCTACTTTAAAAGCAGCCGCGGGCAAGAGTCTGTCCTTTTGGCCACAGCAACTGGCTACACGAGCTCCCCGGTCGGGGTAGAGCGGAGGACGTGAGCTTTTCCCGCTCCAGCAACTCCGGCCCAATCCGGGCCGTGGGAGGACCCAGCTGCCTACTTTAAAAGCAGCCGCGGGCAAGCGCGCCCGCGCCTTGCGGGCCCGCGCCTGAGGGCCTCGCAAGAGGGCCCTTTGGCGTGGCCCTTAGGCGGTGGCACGACAGGCACAAACCAAACAAAAAAACCAACTCCACTCCTACAGCGGGATCGAGAGGGTCGGAGCACCACGCCACCGCCACCACGCCGTTCTGCCCAATCCAAGCAACAAGATCTTCATTTAAAAAGGAGCAACAGCTGACGCGTGGCCTCTTTGGCAGCCCAGCACTCCGATCCTCCAGCAGGTGCCGGCGCGCGGTCCTTTTCAGCTCCCGACACCTTCCCCAGTTTTGGCCACAGCCACAGCTTGGACTCTCCCCAGTCGGGGGATCGAGCCTCCAGCAGCGGGAACACCAACGGAGCCTTCTCTGCCCATCGGGGCACGTGACCTGCAACTGTAAAGTTTACACCGGCAGGCATACACGCGCCTGCCAGGCCACGCGCCTGAGGACCCTTTGGCGTGGCCCAATAAAGGACTAGAGACGCTCGCCAACAACTAAAGAAGATCAGCATAGGCATAAAGCTAGAGCTCCCGCAAGGTTGAACTCGCTCCTATCCAGCCTCCTCCGGACACCCAGCTGATACAGCAAGTATATCACAACTATTTGTTCATCCTTGTTTTTGGCGTACCAACATACCTAGTCATATTGTTGAATGTACCCAACATCTATAATAACAAGTACCCTATTTTAGCTGCCTGTTATTAATCATTACCCCCACCCACCCTTAACTACAGACTCCAACAGCTAAAAATATACATATACTATTGCTAGTAGCTTTAACATTTCCACCATTATTCCTTTAGGTACTATTGCTAATAGCCTACCTAATTTAGCTATACCTGTAGATTCTAGTTCTATCCACTTAGCCGACTAGCCTAAAACTATCCTTACCTCACTAAAGTGAGCTACCTGCAGCTAGCAAACTAACACAGCTGACGCTGTTACCAATACTCAATGACCTTTAGTCACTGTTGTCTGTAATAATTGCCATACAATTACTGTTGCCTGTAATAATTGCCATACAATTACTGTAATAATTGCCATACAATTACTGTTGTCAGTATTCAGCTAACTTGAAAACTGTAATTACATAACAATTACTGTTGCCAATAGAAAAGGATATACTGTTGCCAGTAGAAAAGGATATACTGTTGCCAGTAGAAAAGGATATACTGTTGCTAGTAGAAAAGGATATACTGTTGCCAGTAGAAAAGGATATACTGTTGCCAATAGAAAAAGATATACTGTTGATATACCATTGCCAAAATGTCTTGCTCAAATACCTTCTGGCTAAAACTAATAAGCAGCTGTTTAATAATCCTGACACTTATCACACTGACAAACAGTCAAAACAACAATAATTACAAACTAATCCCAATAATTCAGAGAAGCATCCGCCCAGATCCCCCTTCATCTCAAATGCATATTGGCATCAATATAAAAATAAATCATCACAGACTAATACATATAAAACCTACTACATTCGCCCATCTACACACTCAACCAACAACCACTCAAACCTTGTCCTGTATATTAATAAATGCAAGATCTATGAAAAATAAACTACCCATCTTCACTGACTTACTAAATGATCAAAAGCCAGACATCCTATGTGTTACTGAAACTTGGCTAACCGACTCTGATGTTGTTTACCTAAACCAACTCAACACCAACATCTATGACATATCCCACACACACAGAAACTCTAAAAAAGGTGGTGGTGTCCTTATAATGACAAAAAAAGAACTAAAGGCTAAACCACATCCATCTGATCTCCCAAATAACATTGACACCATCATTTTAAAAATAGATCATTTCAAAATTTGCTTATTATACAGGCCACCGGATCAAAAATCTGAAAACTTAGATGCCCTAATAGAACTCCTCAGCTCATCCACAGTCTCCAACCCTATAATATCACTAGGAGATTTTAACCTCCCATCCCTGCCACCTTCACACTCAGCTCTTTCTTGGAATCAATTGCAGATATGGGTTTCCTCCAAATAATCAATACAAAGACTCATAAGAAAGGTGGAACCCTTGATCTAGTCTTTTTACCAGAAGCTTTCCAAAAACATTTCAACCAGTCATCGCTTGAGTGTATACCAGTTCCTTGGTCAGACCACCACCTGATCAAATTCACCTTAGCCTACACTGGAAGAAACAATAAAAATAACCTACAAATTACCCCTCCACCTAGATTCACAAAATTTAACGCTGATGAATTTATCAATCTAACTATACCCTATCTCACCCTTGTACCAACTGACCTAGATGAAGCTGTCGCAACTTGGCACAAAACAATTAACAATGCAGCTGCTTATAAACAATCCATCAAAAAGAAAAGCTACTCTAGAATAGGAGATGCCCCCTGGTTCAACAGCACCTTAAGACGTATGAAGAGAGAATTGAGAAATATTGAATCTAAATGGCGCAAAACCAAATCCATCCCTTATTACAATGCGTATCACAGCCACCTTAAAATGTACAAAGAAGCTTCAGACGGCGCAAAGAAAAATTACCACTCAACCATACTAAACAAATCCATTAATAGACCAAGAGAACTTTTTAGTATCGTCCAAAACTTAACTAATAACTCATATGGGACCAGCAACGATAATATCGATATCTCTGCCCAGACTCTAGCGAACCACTATATGAATAAAGCAAAATCATTTGCATTCACACCAAATCCTCTATCCCTTTCCCACCAACACCAATTTGAAAAATGGTCCAACTTTCACCCTATAACCAAAGACACTATCAAGACTACTATTTCAAACCTGAACACTACGACCTCTCAACTTGATCCATGTCCGGTAAACTGGATCAAGCATACCCTCACTACACTATCCCCCTTTATCCTTCCCATAGTCATCCTGTCGCTGCGCCAAGGATACTTACCACCTTCCCTCAAACATGCACAAATCCGTCCAATAATTAAAAATAACACCCTTGACAAAACATCACCCAACTCCTACAGACCTATCTCTAGTATTCCATTTATGGCTAAACTGATTGAAAAGATCGTCCAAACTCAAACACAAGATCATATAGAAACCTCAGCCCCACTTGATGACCAACAATATGGCTTTCGCCCCTACCATGGTGTAGACACCCTATTAACAGTACTCCTCGATACATTAATACGAGGTATTGATAACCCTAAACAAGCTTTCATTCTCCTCTTTCTAGACATCTCTGCAGCATTTGACAGTGTACACCATGCTCTAATGCTTAACAGACTAGAACAAATAGGAACCCACTCAACTGTACAAAATTGGTTCACCTCATATCTAACTGATCGAACACAAACCGTCCGAACTAACACAGAAACTTCTAAAACATACAAACAGGAAATTGGTCTCCCACAAGGCTCCGCCCTCTCTGCCCTCCTATTTAATATATATATCCAACCGGTCTGTGACATTTTCAAGAAATTTAAAGTCCACTACCACATATACGCAGACGACATGATGATGTACATACCATTCACAATCCCAACACTCCCACTACAACTGTTAACAGAATGCTTCTCTGAATTAACAACCTGGCTAAAGGAACACAATCTCCATATCAATCATTCTAAAACGGATATATTAATAGTAACTAAAAATCAATCCTACATACCTCCAACACACATCACTCTCCAAAATCACAACATTACTATAAAAAATGAAGTGAAATACCTGGGTGTCACCCTTGACTCACACCTTAGTATGGACACACATATTAGAAACATCACTAAGAAGATCTATTTTAAACTCAAAATTTTAAAACAATTACGTCCTCTTGTACTTCTACACGATTTTCTGAGCATTGTACAGGCCATCATCACACCACACTTTGATTTCGCAAATCTCACCCTACTAGGAACAACAAAACAAAACATTAAAAGACTCCAACTTGCCCAAAATGCAGCAGCAAGAATTGTAATGAAGGTTCCACCATTTGAACACATTACCCCTATACTAGCAAACCTTCACTGGCTCCCAATTCAATCCAGAATAAATCACAAATTGATTATCACCACATTTAAGACTCTAAATACAATGGCCCCAGTCCCCTTAACAAAACTTATCACTAAAGACACTTCCCAAACTACGCTACGGAGAGGCCACACGAATAGAATTAGGATCCCGAAAGAATTCACAACTGCTAAAAAGACTACTAATAGAAAAGCGTTCTCACATGCAGCTCCCACCCTATGGAACTCCCTCCCTGAAGAAATAAGGGCATTAAATGATGCAAAGGAACTCCGCAAGAAATTAAAAACATATCTATTCACCTCCCATTTTGGCACACTTGAAAATACCTTACCTCTAACAGGTAATGGTTAATAGCGACCTAGGGTACACCAACTCTAATTCTCCTAGCTAACTACAATTACAATTAAACTCGACTAAATAACTACTTGTAAATTTTGTAAATAGATATATGTAATAGTTCAAAATATGTAAATAGTTCGTTTGTTATTTAACAAATTTTACCATATCTAGTCATTCATGTTTAATGTATTTAGCAAAATTGTACCTAGTTAACAAATGTTCCATGTAAAACAGCAAAATTGTACCTAGTTAACAAATGTTCCATGTAAAACAGACTTGTAAATCTGTTCATTCCTTGTTCAATGTAAACCGCACCTGATCTGTGGAAGGTAGCGGTATATAAGCAACTGTTAAATAAAATAAATAAATAAATAAAATAAGTATAGTGAGCTCAAAATGGCAAACACCTCAGCACACATAACCGAAAAAGTATGGAGTGCAGCAACAGAGGAACACAGGAGGCTGGAGCGGAGCAACCACCACACCCACCAGTGCCAAACCCTGATGGCGACAGAGATGACGAGAGGCCAGGCCCATCTGGGGCACAGCAAAACCCCAGTGAACAGGCCATGGGTTCACCAGGGCAGAGGCGGCGCAGGACCCCAGTGCCAGAGGAGGTCCGGAGGAGGGTGGTGTGCTTCAGCCAGGAGGAGAACGATCTCCTCCTGGCCAGCGTCCACGAACACTATGACTTGCTCTTTGGACGCCTCAGCTCAACCACGACAATTGCCACATGCACCAGAGCATGGGCTGAGGTGCAGGCAGCAGTGGCATCTGCAGAGGGACCCCATTGGGATGTAGAGAGTTTAAGGAAGTGCTATTGCAACATAAAGCACAACATCCATGCCGAACTCGCCAGGGAGAGGCGTGGGGCACAGGGCACTGGAGGGGGCCCAGCACAGGTGGCCAACTTAACTGATCTTGAGCGGCGCCTGGCGGAATGACTGGGGCTGATGTATATCCATGGCCTGCCCCCTGCATTGGACACAGCGCACCCACATGTCAGTATGTGTGAGTGAGCTGCACAAGTGGGAGACACCACATGCACATGTGTAGGGCAGACCAAGGGTGGGGTGGGGGGGCATTACATGGCTGATAAGTAACCGGGGGGGGGGCGACACAGGCTTAGAGGCAGCTGCTGGTTCATGACCCATGGGGGGGGAACGTGTCGACAGTGGGCAGGGGCGGCACAGCGCAGTGGATAGGTGCAGGGGCAAGGGGGACAGGCCCACAGTAGCAGCAGAGGCTGACAATATGTTGCAGGGGATACGGTGCAGAGCTGGCGGGGGCAGCAGGGCCACACGTGTAGTGATGTGGGCAACCAGGAGGCACACTGCACCTGTGCCTACCATGGTCAGTGGTTGCAGGGATGAAGGCAGTGATGGGGTTGCATGGGGTGTATGGAAGCGTGCAAGGGGGGAAGGGGGCCCTGGCAGTGCAGGGCACAGGGGCCACCGGCATGGAGAGAGCATGAACATTGAGGGGGGGGCACAGGGGCTCTGGCCCAGACCCATGCGGCTCACCTACACAGATGCGCCTGTAGGGGGGTGCGACAGGGGTAGACAGGCAGTCACGCCCCATCTGACCTATGTAACATTGTGCCCTACAGGTGAAATTTGCTTCATTGACGCGCCAGAGGAGGTGCCAGAGAAAACAGACCCTGGGCCGTGCTTCCAAATGGATCCTGTGCCAGAGGTGGCCCAGGTGGGAGCGGGGGGTCCAGCCCCACCCCTGGGGGAGGACAGCAGGCAGGGCCCACAGCCTGCACGGGACAGCACACCACCCACTACTGCAGCCACGGGGAGTTGGCTGTGGATGAGGAACAGCGGACCAGGCAAGATGCGCTGGCTGCAGTGGCAGAGGTGATTGGAGAGATGCAGGTGCACTCAGCGGCGGAACAGAGGGATGCAGAGGGTGAGTGTCCAACTGTGTTAGGGTGGCGATGCCTCTCTACAGGTGGTGGATGGTTCCCTGTCTCACAGTGCACAACCTGCTTTCCCCACAGGTATACGGCATGTACTGCGGGCAGTGGTTAGAGAACAGCACCGCCAACGCCATGCCGCATGCCGCCTGCAGCGCACCATGTCAGGGGTCCTGGTGGGGGTGCAGGACCTGGCCTCATCGGCCCAGCGCATGGCTGCCAGCCTGGAGCTGCTGGCGGCAGGCAGAGAGCCACCCACTGGACAGCAGTGGCCATGCCACCACCACCGCCACCACCACCACCACCAGCGGCAGCAGCAGCAGCGGCGGCAGGTGTGCCACCAGCACCACGGGGTGGGAGGGGGCCGCACAAGGCGTGGCAGGGGGAGGGGGAAATAAATTGCTGCACAAGCAGCCGTAGGCTGATGCCATGTGTCCTGTGTTGCTTGTGTGGGGCCACTATATGCACAGCCCCCCCATGTCCACCCCAGGGAATGACCCCATGCCACTGGCACAACCGGCCTGTGTCCCCCCCTTCCCCAGCTGTGTCCACCATGGGTAGACATCAGATCATGTACCTTGTCACGCTGGCACCCCTCACCCCTGGCTAAGGGGGGTGTGGGTCACCATAGGGCCACTCTGCGGTCTGTGTATCACCAACATCTCTCACCTATCGGTAGTCATTGCTTGGCAGTATCTGTGCATCTCACAGGGGACAAGTAGTCAGGCTGCCAAGGGGTGAGGCACATGACAGATATGTATGTTACACAATGGTGCGGTGTCACCACCTACAGGATAGGTGTCCAGGTTTCAGGGACACAGCATTCCCCGGAAACACACAAATACCCAGCAATGTGTGTTTCTGGGGCCACCATAGTACGGGATACACCGGTCCGTAGCAGCGGGGATAGCTTGTTCCCCTCTAGCCCTGCTGCCTGTGGCAGGTGACCACAGGTACCGCCATTGCCCACGATTGCATAGCCCCACACCAGCAACAGGTACCTGTGACCTACGAATATGATGCGGGGTAGGTTAAAGCTCTGTTGGAGAGGCTACATTCATACCCCAGTGCCCTCGCCCCTGCAGCAGGTGCTTAGCAGCCTCATCTCTGTTTCTAGCTGTGAATCCGTAGTCACGATAACTGTCCCCCCAGCGTCAGGGGGTGATCAGGGCCACCCAGCCTGGGCACTATGGGTACCCCTCCCTGGTGCACCCCCTCACAGGACAGGCATGTTTCATCCATGTTCCTTAGGCTCTGGAGCATTGCACAGAGCACAGTCCATGATAGTGCCCTCCACTATTAGGTGTTCCGCAGCCTCCCCCAGCTGCATAGGCCCCGGTTCTTTGTCCTTCGCACTGTCCCCAGCTACCAGCTACCCAGGTGAGCGTGGTATCCCACCTGTGTGTGGCTGCCAACCCTCCTGTGGACGTGCTACATCCCACTTAGCGGTCCCCACTCCTGGGGGCTCCATGGCCTTGCTCTGCTCTGCAATGATCCGACCCCTCCAGCCTGTGTCTGTGCTACGGCCTGTGGCAGTCTGGCACCCTGCTCCCCCTTCCCCTCTGCTGCTGCCTCTGCCCTCAGCCTGGTTCCTGCCTTGGCTCTCCCCATCATATTCTGGCCCCGGCTGCTACTTCCATGGCTCTGGCTTCGGCCCCCCCCCCCCACCCAGGTGGTGACAATCGGCCTGCCCTCCCTCACCTGCATACATGCAGCATGTCCTGCCTATGGGGCTCCATGCTCTGTGCACCTCCCCCATCTGTCCAACACGGGGACCCTGCGTTGTTGGCCCGGTGGAGGCCATTGCCTTCCTGGGGGTGTATGTGTCATCCCCACCCTGCTGCATGTACGAGGGGACCCTGTACAAAGGTGACCCCCCTGTTACCTGCCCCACCTCATACCACTGATAGGCCCCCTTGCCACAATGTCTGCTGACCTGTGCATGCTGTCTGGCCTGTCCCCACGCCCAACCCTGGTAGCACACTGGTAGGGCACTGCTGGTACTATGTACACCCCCGTGCCTGGGTTATTGCGCTGTATGCCATGGGGGTGCCCCGACCTCATAGGCCAATCCCCTGGGACGCTCTGACACTCCTGATGTACATGAGCCAGGATAGGTGCACTGTGTGTCCCACATGGGTATCCACATGGCACGCAGCCACCACACTGAACCGAAACAAACTGTTAACTGCACACGTAACAACCTTCGGTTCACTAGGTGGCCCGATCCCCTCCCCCATCGCATCCCCACTACCAACCGCCCACTATGGGCCCCTGGCAACCCCGTGGTGTGCCCCCCCTCCACAGGTTGCCACCCCTTCACGCCACCCCACACCACCCTGTACACCCGTGGCCACCCCATCCTCCTACCCCTCTATGCCCCCCGTTAAGCCCCCCCGGTACCATAGTAAACCCCGCAGGGTATATCCACCAACCCACCTGTCCACAGTCATACCATCCACACTCCACTCCACCGCATCCATGCCCCCGGCACCCTGTGGCGCTCCCAATAACTTCCTCCAACCACTATCCCCCCTCCCCTCCCTCTGATGGGCCAAACCCCCCTACTCCCCACCCCTCCCTTCCCAAAATGTGTACCACTCCAAACCCCCATCCCCCCTCTTTGCGTATCCCCCTACCTCGCCATCCATAGCTAGCCACCCCCCTCCCTCCAGTTTGCATACCCCCCAGGTCTCCTCATGTTGCACCATCTTGGCTCGACCACGTGCACCCACATTACTGATTACCCACAGAAACACCAACCTTTCCAATACTTTCCCTCATCCTCGGTATGTCCGCACACGTCCATTTTCTTAACATGGCCCGTTTAGCCACTGACACACAATAGTTACGGGAAAGAGCAAATCCCCAGGTCCCATCCTCCTCCCCCTTCAGCAATTCCACGTGGGCTGGGGCCACTTCCATCCGTATCCCTGTAGTCCCTCTATAAAACCGTTTAGCTCCCTCCACAATGGTTGCACCTTATGGCATCCCCACACTATCTACAAAAGGTCACCCCTCTCCCCACACCCCCTCCAACAGGTATCCGCTTGCTCCAGATAGATACGGTGCAGCCTAGCTGGGTCCAGATCATCCTGAGCCAGTATTTAGGGGGGCTCTCTACCGAGGTGTTCCCCATGCAAGCCTCCGTTCCCCTACAGAGATGGGCTGCCACCGCTCCACCTCCCAGGTACCCCCAAATTCCCCCTCCCACTGTTCCTGCCATCAGACCTTACCCTCTGCCCTTGCATTCAGTAACCTTGCTGGTCCATCATTTACACATACCCCGTTAGCCAGCCCTGTAGATCCCTCTGTACCCCCTGCCTTTGCCGATAGCACCAAAGCTGCATATACGAATATAGGTCGGTATCCCTCACCCCAAACTCTTTTCTGAGCTCTGCATAGGGCTGTAACCCCACTATCGCATCCACCACCTGCCTCACCCTCTTCAACCCCTTCTCGGCCCAACGTTGTAACCCCCCCCCCCCACCTCCCCGTGGCGAAGGCAACCATGTTCTGTATGTATGTGGCCCGGGGCAGGCATCTCTCTTGCAGTTATTAACCCTTCCATTTCCCCCATATCTGCAAGGTTAACCTCCAGTATGGGTTCACGGTCCCCTACCCGACCCTTCCTCACCCCATACCACTGCCTCCATACACACTCCCTCTGCCCACTCCATTGCAGGGTTTCCCCCCTCTCTCTCCACACAAACAATGCCCTATGCTGTGTGGCGTCATAGTGGTTGTCCAAATTGGGAGCTCCCAGACCCCCTTCCCCTTGCAGTCGAAGCATGGCGAGCCTATCTACCCTTGCCCTCTTGCCCTCCCAAATACACCTCATTATCGGATCATGCATCCCCCTAAGGCACTTCATCGGCATGTTAGATGGTAGGGCCATAGGGACAAACAAACCCTGTGGTAGCACATTCATCCTTATTGTAGCTATTCTCCCCATCGACGTCAGGGGGAGCCCCCTCCATCTTTCTATGTCCCTCCCTATTGCCACCATCAGGGGTTTATAATTCCATTCCTGTACACAGTCTGGAGCTGCTCCCAACTGTATCCCCACATACCGGGAACCTCCACGCACCCATTTAAATGGACATGTGCCCCCCCCACCTCTCTTCCAACCCCCTATCCATATTAGAACTCAATATTTCTGACTTATCTACGTTCAACTGATAGCCCGACACTTCACCATACTGCCCTACTGCCTTTAGAAGATTTGGCAGGCTAACCAAAAAGTGCCCCAAAGTATGGATAACATCATCCGCAAAAAGTGCTACCTTACTGAGCTGCCCCTGCACCTCAGTTCCACCAATATCTACCTGCCCTCGGACGTAGGTTGCCAATGGTCCAATAACCAAGGGATACAATAGGGGTGACAGAGGGCACCCCTGCCTTGTTCCTCTGCCCAGCCCAATGCTCTCAGTGTATCCCCCGTTCACCCGTATTCGCGCCCGTGGACAGGCATACAGTGCTCTCACCCTCCTTAGGAATGACTCTCCCACCCCTACCTTGTCTAACACCTGTAACATAAATCCCCACTCTGCCCTGTCATAATACCTGTCATTGTCAACTGACAGATATACTGCCTCCCTCCCTGTTATTTGCAAAAACCAGATAACATCTAACAGCTTCCGAATGTTATCGCACCCATGCCTCCCTGTAATGAGGCTGTCTGATCCATATGCACAGGTTCCTGGAGTACTTTCTGCAGCCTACCCGCCATAATCCTAGCCAACACCTTAGCATCCACATGAATAAGCCAGATGGGCCAGTACGCTCCACAGACAGTATGATTGATCCCCTCCTTAGGGAGAATTGTTACACCTGCCTCCTCCATAGACCGGGGTGGTTCCGCACCCTGCAGCACCCCATTGCGGACCACCATTGACAACCCCCCTATCTCACCCTGCATGACCTTATACGAGTTTGCCATGTAGCCATCCAGGCCCGGAGCCTTCCCGTCCTTAAAGGTCTTTACAGCTCCCTTTACCTCCTCATAGGTCACCAGCTTCCCCAATTCTTCCGCCGCACCCTCCGTGAACTTACTCAGACTACACCTCGCCACAAACTCCTCCCCCATCTTCCCTTCCCCTCGCACCTCACCACTGTGGAGTTTAGTATGATACGCTACAAAGGCATTCCTAATCTCCTCTTCCATATACACCATTGTCCCCTCTTTGTTGTGCACCCCTCCTATCGTGGATAGCTGCCGTCGTGCTTTCATCCTGCAGGCCATTCTCCCCCCTGCTCGGTTCCCCCTTCATTCCACCCCTGCTGCAATTTAGTCAGGGAAAATGCTGTCTCCGCTGCCCTTAACTGGTCCAATTCCACCCTCACCTTTTGGAGTGCACACAGACACACCTGTCACTCGCAGAACACTGACACATAGCAATGAGAGACATCTGGCCACCGTAGGAACGTGCAAAATATGTACAACTATATTTACAGTGCCCACTATGGACATGGACGCCCATGGTGACATTTGAGGGGCCCAGTTATCCCTGTCGTTGGTGGTTGTGGCAGGCCATGGCACGGGCCGTCACAGGGCGGGTGTGCCATGTGTATCCCCACACTACACACCCCGGGGACCCCCATCACATGGTAGCTGCCCAGGTGCGCCACCGGCGATGCGCTCCTCCAGCACACGCAGCCGGTCAGCCACCACAGTCAGGGTCGCCAGTACCTGCCCCATGATGACAGCGTGCTGCCTCTGGGCATGCGCCTGGGCACGCACAGCCGCAGCCAGGCACAGCCCACACATGCAGCCGCACAGACACACATCTCCCCTTGTCTGTGTGGCTGCATGCACGGTGCGCCTGTCAGCGGCTATGTCTGGCAGGAACACGTCCAGGAGGGGTGCATCGGCGGCATCAAGGGCCAGGTAGCTGGTGCCCCCATTGCCCTGTGGTGGCCCGTGCCGATGGGGACTTGCCACAGCTGCCACCCCCCTCCCTGCCCCCACCCCATCCCCTTCCCCCCCAACCCCCACCTGCTCCACCCCCACCCTGCCTTCCTGGTCCCCCTCTGGCCCCTGGCTCCCAACCGCAGAGCCCCCCTCCTCCCCCTCCGTCCCCCACCCACCCCTCCTCCCCCAGCCCCTCTGCCTCCTCCCCCACTCCCACCTCCCTCTCCTCCCCCGCTCCCACCACCCCCTCCACCCCCTCCACCTCCATCTCCCCTGCTCCCACCTCCCCCTCCTCCTCCCCATCCCCCTCCTCTCCCTCGGTGTAGGCTGCGGCACCCTCCACGTCAGTCCCCCCGCCGTTGTCATCCGACTTGGGCTCCGGGGCATTGTCCTCCTCCTCCTGGCCAATGTCGCCGTGTGCTTCCTCCATCCCCGCTGCGGCATACGGCTCCTCCGGCCCCGCTGGCTCCACGGCAGCACGTGCATCCGCTGTGGGAGAGGGTAACATGTATCATCTCCATGGTCACACATCAGCCACACAGTCACATGCGTCCTCTGGAACTGCCAGCCATTGCCCCACAGGGCCATGTCACATCACTCACCATCCCGTTGGGCCAGTCGCTCCCGCTGGACACACGCTACGAAGTGCGGGTACCTTGCCCTTATCTCTCGTGCCTTCTTCCGGAGGTCCTCCACCTGTCGAGTTGACAACACACATTGACATTAGCAGACACAAACTCTTTAGAGGCCTCCGACGCAACACATATATATCTCTGTGTGCAACAGGTGCCCGCCCCATGTCTGGCTTGGACCCTATGTGCCCTGTGTGTGGGCCCCTGCAACCCAGACACAGCACACCACTGTGGGCCATCTCCACACATCTGCCAGTGCCCATCAGCCAATGCCGGGATGGGAGGTGGGCCTCTGCAGTGCTCCCTGCTGCATCCTGGGGATATAGTTGAGCCTTGTACTCCTACACAGGGGCCGTCACCATAGCACCAGGATGGGGGATAGAGCCCTGCAGTGAGGCCTGCTGCATCCTGGGGATATAGTTGAGCCTTGTGATCACAAACAGGGGCAGTCACCATAGCACCAGAATGGGGGATAGAGCCCTGAAGCGAGGCCTGCTGCATCCTGGGGATATAGTTGAGCCTTGTACTCCTACACAGGGGCCATCACCATAGCACCAGGATGGGGGATAGAGCCCTGAAGTGAGGCCTGCTGCATCTGGGGATATAGTTGAGCCTTGTACTCCTACACAGGGGCAGTCACCATAGCACCAGGATGGGGGATAGATCCCTGAAGTGAGGCCTGCTGCATCTTGGGGATATAGTTGAGCCTTGTGATCACAAACAGGGGCAGTCACCATAGCACCAGGATGGGGGATAGAGCCCTGAAGCGAGGCCTGCTGCATCTGGGGATATAGTTGAGCCTTGTGATCACAAACAGGGGCAGTCACCATAGCACCAGGATGGGGGATAGAGCCCTGAAGTGAGGCCTGCTGCATCCTGGGGATATAGTTGAGCCTTGGGATCACAAACAGGGGCATTCACCATAGCACCAGGATGGGGGATAGAGCCCTGAAATGAGGCCTGCTGCATCCTGGGGATATAGTTGGGCCTTGTACTCCTACACAGGGGCCATCACCATAGCACCAGGATGGGGGATAGAGCCCTGAAGCGAGGCCTGCTGCATCCTGGGGATATAGTTGAGCCTTGTGATCACAAACAGGGGCAGTCACCATAGCACCAGGATGGGGGACAGAGCCCTGAAGCGAGGCCTGCTGCATCCAGGGGATATAGTTGAGCCTTGGGATCACAAACAGGGGCAGTCACCATAGCACCAGGATGGGGGATAGAGCCCTGAAGTGAGACCTGCTGCATCCTGGGGATATAGTTGGGCCTTGTACTCCTACACAGGGGCTGTCACCATAGCAACAGGATGGGGGATAGACCCCTGAAGCGAGGCCTGCTGCATCCTGGGGATATAGTTGAGCCTTTTGATCACAAACAGGGGCAGTCACCATAGCACCAGGATGGGGGATAGAGCCCTGAAGAGAGGCCTGCTGCATCCCGGGGATATAGTTGAGCCTTGTGATCACAAACAGGGGCAGTCACCATAGCACCAGGATGGGGGACAGAGCACTGAAGTGAGGCCTGCTGCATCCAGGGGATATAGTTGAGCCTTGGGATCACAAACAGGGGCAGTCACCATAGCACCAGGATGGGGGATAGAGCCCTGAAGTGAGACCTGCTGCATCCTGGGGATATAGTTGGGCCTTGTACTCCTACACAGGGGCTGTCACCATAGCAACAGGATGGGGGATAGACCCCTGAAGCGAGGCCTGCTGCATCCTGGGGATATAGTTGAGCCTTTTGATCACAAACAGGGGCAGTCACCATAGCACCAGGATGGGGGATAGAGCCCTGAAGAGAGGCCTGCTGCATCCCGGGGATATAGTTGAGCCTTGTGATCACAAACAGGGGCAGTCACCATAGCACCAGGATGGGGGATATAGCCCTGAAGCGAGGCCTGCTGCATCCTGGGGATATAGTTGAGCCTTGTGATCACAAACAGGGGCAGTCACCATAGCACCAGGATGGGGGATAGAGCCCTAAGCGAGGCCTGCTGCATCCTGGGGATATAGTTGAGCCTTGTGATCACAAACAGGGGCAGGGACATACCCCTGTGTGTCTCTTGGCCTTTGTGATGGACCTGTGGTGTTGTGTGGATAGGGCACATCACTGAGGCTGCAACAGCACCATATACCATTACATTGTACTGGGTACTCCATCTCTGTGGTGGTCACAGCTACCCCCTGGGGGCAGGGTGGTTCTATTTTTTTGTGGGGGGGGGGGGTTGATGTTACTCCCAGCTGGACACACCAACACATGACATTCCCTGGCAGTGTGTGGCTGATAGGTGGTTTGGTTATCAGGTGTTCTCCTTCACATCCTAGGTTGGGGTGCCTGTCCCCATGCACTTACCTCATGTGGGTAGTCAGAACCTCTATTATATCTCCTGGTGAGGCATTCCCAGGCCCTCCTTACTCTGGCCAGATTCTGCCTCCGGGATGAGCCAGGGAAGAGGCGATCCTGGTGGAGGCTGAATAGCTCAGTTAGCAGGTAGAGATCTGCCATGGTGAAGGCAGGCTTCCTGGACATGGCAAATAACTCTTGCTAACCATGTAAATAACTTGCCATTTTTGGTTCCTTGTAACATAGTTATGTTCCTTTTATTAATAGCTTACACACTGTTTTCCATGTATCATAGTTCTTATGTAATACTTAATGTTTAATGTAATGCAATATTGCACTGTTCTGCTGTATTGTTGTTTTAAGTTCCTTGTAAACCGCCCTTGATCTCTGGAAGGGGCGGTATAGAAAAGCACACAAATAAATGGCAGCCATCTCCTCCAGAATTGTTTGTGCTGTGTGGTTGCGTGCATAGGTGCGTGCGTACCCGCGTTCGTGGGTGCGTGCGTACCCGCATGCGTGGGTACGTGCGTAGCTGCGTGAGTGGGCATTTGTGATTATAAGAGCTTGAGGGTGTTTTACAGTTTTGATTGATGCTACCAACTAAACGTGTGATAGGCTATGGCCTATAAGAGGCTGTATGTTAGACCTTGATTTTAAACCCCCTACCCTTTAGTATTGCTGCTAAGACTCAGATTTGCCTGTTAGAGATGTCTGCTTATTGCAGAGTCTGCATGATTCCGTACAAAACAGTCTGCTTCAGACATTTCTCATTAAGATAAGTTCACATTCCTTTGCCCAGAGATGTCCTCGATGTGGAGATGTATCTATTTTATTTATTTGCAGTCACTTTTCATGTGCCTTTTGATCAGCTGGCTTGAGAGGGGGAAATAGAGAGAGAGGCCCAGAGGGAGACCCTGATTGGATAAAGGGGGGGGGGGGCATTTGCACCAATGGAGAGCTTGTGTGTATTTGACAGTTAGCAAATATATATCAGGCATTTGCTCCTGTTCAAGCTTGCTCAGTCACTTTTGGACTCGTTTCTGTCTGGGCCTTGTGCACATTCCATTGGCTTGGATTCTGTAAGTGACTCCTGGTATTAATTGGTTGCATACACTCCGCTGCTACAAAAGGAATAGCCTCAGACAGCCCTACCACATATCACCACAGTAGGCACAGACCCCTAACCTCTGTCTGCACAGCCAGGGCATTTGCCAGTGGCCTACATCTCTATAGCTCCTGCTACATGCCTGGCTGGCTACAGAGGGACTGCAGGTCACCACTCCAACCGTCTGCTATGGTTGCCAGGGTTGGATTGGACCAGCCACACCCATGATGCACTGCACATGCAGATCAGCAGTCTACAGAGGGTCCCGTGTTGCGGGATGCACCCCCCCAGCACCTCGGCCTGGTTGTGTGTCCTGACCATGTGCAACCCCACAGCACCTCAGCCTGGTGGGGGTTCTGACCGTGTGTGTTACTGCCACAGAGTGGCTACCGTCCATCACAGTGGACGGGTCCTCTGTTCACCCTGAGGGTGAGGTGGGGTGACCAGCACCATTTCCGCTGCACCTGGCATTTCTATGATGGGCTATGCTACAGGTCCCCATTGGTGCCTCTGTGTGATAGGTGGCCTCTGCAGATACCCTTAGCATTTGCCTGTGTCCATCTGTACATCACGTCTTGCCCGTGTGGACTATGATGCACCCTGAATAGTTCATACACTGTGTGGGTGCCATGGTCACATGATTTCAGGTCCAAGGGGGGGGGGTTTGGGCCCATAGGCGGTTTACGTACCAACACCCAACCCACCTTCTGTGGCTCAGGGTGGGAAACATGGTTTCCAAATAACGGGTTGACATTTTACCCTCTTACACTGGTGACAGTAGAGGGTACCATTCACTCCAGTATTGCTGGGGAATGGACACCCCATCAGGGCAGTCTATGCAGATCTGTATGCCTCGATAAATTGGGCAATGACAGACAGACAGTAGACATGGTACTGCGCAGCTGCCCCACACCAATATCTGACATCCTCCAGCAACAAGCAAAGTGAGTCACCAGCCGCTGCACCCTGCAAGGTGCTCCAGCCACACACATACAAACTGCAGACAGCCTGCTTGCTAGTCCATAGTACATGTTCCTGGAGATGACGTGTGCACACACCAACCAAGCAGATGGGTCAGTGATAGGGCTCCAGAGAACAGAGCCCATATATCTCACTTCAGAAGGACACTATGGGGGAACCAAGCCATGCCGTGGTCACTTCACAGTCAGGGTGAGCATGACCACACAGCAGAACATGCCGTGGCCACCCTGTCCGTGTAGGTGGTGGGCAAGCCCTACAATGTCTCAGCCATTGCCCTGGGCCCTGTGCAGGTGCATCCTGCCCAGGCCGCCCTCTCCGGCTATACCCATAGTACCTTGCTCCTCATTATGCACATTGTCAGGCCAATACTATCAACAGTGCTAGCGGTGTGTGCTGCAGAGGGTGTTGGCAAACACAACACACTGGATAGACTGACGCACACCCCCACACCTATGCCAGTATAGTGTGCCAATATAGGCTTTTGGCAGCCCAGGACACCGCACCAGTCCTGGGCACAGTGCAGGCATGGCTATGGTATGCTGTACTGTTGGGGTCTCTTCCAAAGGTGGTGGACACTGTCAGGTTCCAGACGTGACACACACTCCACAGACATCACAGAGGTTGGTATGGTACAGCACACTGGGCCGCTTGTGCTAACATTAGGGATTGCTATGTGCCAGTTATCATAGCAACCTTTTGCTATCTGTGTACCATATTCCCTGGTTTTGGGTGTCATTGCTAGGGTATGCATGTGCTAGTATTGGGGGATGCACACAGGGCCCAACATCCTGCCTCTCCAGGACGCAGTGGCTAATGGGGCCTGTGGGTGTGGGTGTTTCTGCCCCTGTGGATCAATGCTCTTGGACAGGGGTTCCCAACTGCGGTCCTGGTGGGCTGCACCATGTTCGTGTTTTCATGCTGTTCCTGATGAATATGCATGAGATACACCTGCATACCATGGGGGCGGCGCATCGACATACAGCACAGGCATCTTTATTGCAGACAGCATGGAACCTGAATGTTGTTTGGACCTCCATGACTGCCTTTGGGAGACCCTTCTCTCGGTAATGTGCCTGTTTGTGGTGTCTGTGCTCTGTACGGTAAAATGTAGGTGTTCCAAGCATGTTTATTCTATCAGCAATACAAGGTTCCATCTTCCTTACCATGGTTTATCACTGGTAAAAAGTATGGGAACAGAATTGGCAGGGACCACAGCTCGGGATTGAACCTGTGACCTTCAACTCCTGAGCACACTGGCTGTGCTTACTGCGCCACAGGGACAGATCATTCCCTGGAGGTAGCATGACTGTTTGTCATACTGAGCCTGTCTGTTGCAGTGCAAGGCACCCATCTAGACCGGGCTAGGCCATGGTCTGCTGCAGCCAGGTGCCACTGCCCCCTCCACTATCTGTACGCCCTCTGCCACCATGCTAACATGTCCTTCTATTGGAAACAGCATGACACCTGCATGATTTGTAGCCCTCCCGGGCTGCATTTGGCAGACTCTGCTCTCGGAAATGTGCCTGTTTGTGGTGTCTGTGCTCTGTGCGATAAAATGTAGGTGTTCCAAGCATGTTTATTCTATCAGCAATACAAGGTTCCATCTTTTTTACTGCGGTTTATCACTGGTAAAAAGTATGGGAACAGAGTTGGCAGGGACCACAGCTCAGGATTGAACCTGTGACCTTCAGCTCCTGAGCGCACTGGCTGTGCTTACTGCGCCACAGGAACAGATCATTATCTGCGGGTACCATGACTGTTTGTCCTACTGAGCCTGTCTGTTGCAGTACACGGCACCCACCTACATGGGTCTGGGCCGTGGCCTGCTATGGTCAGATGTCACTGCCCCCTCCGCCACCATGCTGCCATGCCCTTCTGCTGGTGGTGCTGGTGGTGGGCAGTCTCGGGCCATCCAGTGTGCATGTAGGCAGCTGCCTATAGTATGGGTGGTGGGGTAGGGGTGCCTGGATGGACGCCCACACTTCCCCCCAGCACCGCCTGCCACTGTTCTTAGGGGTGGCTGCTGGGTACTGTCCCCTGTGAAACTGCGGGGGACACACTCATGCCCATGTTGGGCCCTCAACAGTTGCAGTCTGGCTCTACTGTTTATGCATTCCTATGGGCCAAACTGAGCATCACCCTAGTCCCCACTGTGGCCCAGCTGCACCACAGCATGTGCCACCAGCAGCCCTCTATATCCCCTTTTCCAGCATCTGCCCAGTTGCCCATTCCGACATGCCCACCCTGCTGTTGCAGAACATGTGCACGCCATGGGGAACCTGTTCAGTAACAAGGCGAAGCCCTGATCTGCGCTATTTCACTGTGGCATCATTCACCTTCTATGGTGACAGAGCATACACCCTTCCATAGTTAATATCTTTTTCTGAGGCTTTCTCAGTGGTATTTTTGGCTGTTTCCCATTGATATCACTATTGGCTAGCTTGGTTATGTTATTTTCCTCGTTTCTAATGGTCATTTTCACTGCTTATTTGCCCTTTTGTTCCGTGCACATGTATCACACTTATCATGTTTTGTGGGTTTCCCTGCCTATGCTGTCCATTGCTGACGCTGAAATGGTTTCCCTCCCCTGCAAATGTGCATCTACCGGCAGGTTTTCAATCGCGGTAGGATTCAGCCCTTGAGTTCAGCGCATTGGTGTGCCTGGAGCCTCTCCCCACCAACACTCCACCCATTGACCCCTTCTCTCCGCCCTCTCCCCACCCTCTGCGGTGTTTTACCGTGCCGCAGAACTTTACGATCGTTAACTTACGTTAACGCGCGTTATGAGATGTTAACGATCGTTAACGCATCATAACGCGTGTTAACGTTACTTAACGATTGTTAACGTTACATTACACGTGTTATGTACCGTTACCGCAGTTTAGTAAACATGCCCCTAAATTTCATCTGCCATTTGGATGCCCAATCTTCCAATTTATCAAGATCCTCTTGCAATTTTCCACAATCCTCATGGGTTTTAATAACTTTAAATAGTTTTGTGTCATCTGCAAATTTGATAACTTCACTCGTTATTCCCATTTCCCGGTCATTTATGAATATGTTACAAAGCAGTGGACCCAGCATAGATCACCTATTCACCTTTCTCCATTGGGAAAATTGGCCGTTTAGCCCTAATCTCTGCTTTCTATCTTTTAACCAGTTCCTAATCCACAATAGTATGCTGCCTCCTATCCCATGACTCTTTAGTTTTGCCAAACGTCTCTGATGAGGGACCTTGTCAAAGACTTTCTGAAAGTCTAGATACACTATATCAACCAAATCACCTTTTTCTACTTGTTTATTCACACCTTCAAAAAAACCCATAACAGATTAGAAAAACAAGATCTTCCTTGTCTAAAGCCATGTTGGCTGTCTCCCATTAAGCCATGACTATCTACATGTTCAGTCATTTTATTCTTTATGATGGTTTCCACCATTTTTCCCAGTACTGACGTAAGGCTCACCGGTCTGTAGTTTCCTGGATCACCCCTGGAAACTTTTTTAAAAATTGGCATTACATTGGCCATTCTCCAATCTTCAGGTATTATAGATTACACAGGTACACTACCAAAAAACTGCCTCCAGTTTTGCAACTGATTCCTATAGATTTTGGGGTGGTGAATCCAGGAAAAATAGCCAAAATGTTCCATCACGTCACGTTTTCTTGCAAAATTAGATTTCTTACCCATATAAGGAATGTTCACATAATTTCTTTTTAACCGACTGCAGTTTATTTTCTTGGCCCAAAATAGAGGTTGTAATGGTTAACTAACTAGAAACACTCCCTCATGATATTTTAGAGTGTTTTGTATTCATTTTATACATTAACAGGACAATTGGGAGGCGGGGGGCTAAATCCAGTACTCGCGCTGGCGCATGTTCTTTCCTGTTCGCCTCGCCTCGTTAGCTCGCTCAAACACGGTGGTTGCGACATGAACGTTCCTGTCAAATTTCAGTTTCTTGCAAGTTCATTATTACCTTTTGTTTGCTCAGTCGTAATCCAGCTTTATTCCGAAGTGGTTCACTACAGTTGTAGTTTGCAGTGCTGTGTATTTGTGATGGCTCACAGAGCCAGAGGTTGCGTCAACTCTACGGACAGTGTTTGTTTTATTTGTGGGGAATATACTGTGAAAAAGCGGCAGAGGAACATTTCTGCATTTATTAAAAAAGTATATTTCGCCTATTTCGGTTTGAAGTTAGGCGATCAAGACAAACCGTGGGCTCCTCACAAAGTGTGCAAGACATGTGAGGAAGATCTACGCTTATGGATGAAAGGTAAAAAACAAGCATTTCGTTTCGGAATACCTATGATGTGGCGTGAACAAAGAGACCACAGTAGTGACTGCTATTTTTGCTCTTGCATTGTGAAGGGATACAACTTAAAAAATAAGAACGTAATAAGTTACCCCAACCTTCCCTCAGCAATTAGGCCTATGCCTCATAGCAACGAAGTACCTGTGCCTGAACCACCAAAATCTTTGGATCATATTTGTGTGGACGGTTCTGATCATGATGAGACTCATCAGATGGCTTTTCCCGATGAGTCCAGTACTTCCGAGTTTGAAACTGAACCAGATCCGAAACCTGAACTTTTCTCTCAAGCTGAATTGAATGATTTAGTCCGGGATTTAGGACTCCCAAAAGATGCTGCCCAACTGCTAGGTTCTCGGCTTAAACAGAAAAATCTATTGTCACCAGGAACAACTTTTTATTGGTACCGCAACCGCGAGACACAATTTTTGAAGTATTTCAGCAAAGAGGAAGATTTGGTATTTTGCAACGATATATACGGAGTGATGGAAAAGTTTAAACTCAAGTATGATCCTGCTGAATGGCGGCTGTTCATTGATTCGTCAAAAGACAGCATAAAAGGTGTTCTTCTTCATTATGGCAACACATTCGCTTCAGTTCCTATTGCTCACTCTGTTATTCTCCAAGAAAAATACGAGAATTTGGCCCTGATTCTTCAGAAGATTTGTTATGATGAGCATAAGTGGATGATTTGTGGAGACTTTAAAATTCTATCCATGCTATTAGGGCAGCAATCCGGTTTCACCAAATATCCCTGCTTCCTTTGCTTGTGGGATAGCCGGGCCCGCGACCTACCCTGGGGGAAAAAAGACTGGCCAATTCGGGAGTATTTGAGACCCGGTGAGAAAAATGTTCTTCATGAGAGCTTGGTACCTCGTGATAAAATTCTATTACCACCTCTGCACATTAAGTTGGGTCTCATTAAGCAATTCATCAAGTCCCTTCCAAAAGATGGTGAGTGCTTTCGGTACCTTTGCTCAAAGTTCCCCCGACTTTCTGAAGCAAAGCTAAAGGAAGGAGTGTTTGTTGGCCCTGATATAAGGAAACTCATTTCAGATGGAGCATTCGCAGAAACGATGTCTGAGAAGGAAAAAGAAGCCTGGGATTCCTTCAAGGATGTTGTTCTCAAATTCTTGGGGAACAGGCGGGATGAGAACTATAAGGATATTGTTGCCAGGATGCTCAATGCCTTCAAAGAACAAGGCTGTAACATGAGCCTGAAAGTCCATTTCTTGCACTCCCATGTGAACTACTTTCCCGAAAACATGGGGGCGTACAGTGAAGAACAAGGTGAAAGGTTTCACCAGGACATCAAGGACGCAGAGAGAAGGTACCAAGGAAGATGGAACACCACTATGATGGCTGATTTCTGCTGGTTGCTGCTGCGGGAAACCCCAGATGAAAAATACGCCAAGCAGCGCACCAAGAGAAGCATTCGGGGGAAGAAGAAATGGGCCCACCAGGAGATTGATTGACCCAAGAATGACTTTAAAATCTAAACTGTGTTGACAAATATCGTGTTTTTACTAAACTTTGAAATAAAAATTTGCTAGTTATTACCACAGTGTCGGATCTCATTTATTAGAATTTTATTTTCACACCATCGGGTGTTTGTCTTCATGTATTGCAATGGTGCGGTTTGCGTTTTCTATTCTTACATACATACCTGTACAACATTTTTTGCACATTTCTTTGCTTTGCTTTGTGTCTAACCTCGCTCTTATATGCTCAATGATTGTGCACATGTATGTGGCTGTTTTAAGTGCAGACACTTTTGCTACCATCACAGTGTGTTTTGTTGACATTACTCTATTCTTATGTGCTGCCTTGTTACAATTTTCTTTATTCTTATTTGAATAACTACTAAACAATTAGTATAAAGAATTCATCCAAGAAACTTTTATCTCGATCGCACTCAATCTGAAACGTTCACCTCAAACTGCTAACCCAATGTAGCAAAAAATCTGTACGTGATGGAGCAAATTGGTTACCAGATTTGGATTCAGCGCACCAAAAAACGTAAAAATCAATCGAAATATTAGAGGCAGTTTAAAAACATTTTTTTTTAGTGAACCTGTGTTATTTTAATGATAGCTCACAGATTACTAATAGCAGGTCTGCAAACTCATATTTTAGTTTCTTCAACACCCTTGGATGTATACCTTCCGGTCCAGATGATTTGCTACTCTTCAGTTTATCAAATAGTTGTAATACATCTTCCCGGTGTATTGATATTTCTGTTTATTCTTCCACAGTATCACCTTTAAATACCACTTCAGTCATGGGTAACATCCCTGCATCATCCACAGTAAAGACTGAAGCAAATAATTCATTCAGTCTCTCCGCTATGACCTTGTCCCCTCTTAGTGCCCCTTTTACCCCTCTATCATCTAATGGTCCAACTGACTCTCTCACAGGTTTTTTGCTATGAATGTTCTTGAAAAAGTCTTTATTATGTGTTTTTGCTTCCACAGAAAGCTTCTTCTCAAATTCTCTCTTTGCCTGTGTTATCAATGCCTAGCATCTAACTTGCCAGTGCTTGTGATTTTTCCAGTTTTCATCATTTGGCTCCTTTTTCCATTTCCTGAAAGATGCTTTTTTGGCAACAACAACCTCTCTGACCTCACCTTTAAACCATGCTGGCAGTTTTTTTGTACGTCCTTCCACTTTTTTTAAAGCATTGAATACAGCTGATCTGGGCTTCCAAGATAAAGTATTTTTAAACAACACCCAAGATTGATGTAAGTCTTTAACCTTTGCAATTGCTCCTTTTAGTTTATTCTTAATTATTTTTCTAATTTTATCATAGTCTCCCTTTCGAAAGTTAGAAGGTAGTACTATGGATTTCCTTATCATCCCTCCTCCATTAATTAAATCAAATGTGATCATGCTATGATCACTATTACCAAGAGGTCTCAACACCCTTATCTCTTCCACCAGATCTGGTGTTCCACTAAGGACTAAGTCCAAAATGGCTTCCCCTCTGGTTGGTTCATGAACCAGCTGTTCCAAGAAGCAGTCATTTATTTCATATAGGAACTTTATCTCCCTAGCATGTCCTGCCGTGACACTGATCCAGTCGATACCGGGGTAATTGAAATCACCCATTATTATTACTGCACTGTAACGTTTGTTAGCTTCCCTGATTTCTTTGAGCATTTTATCATCCATTTGTTCATTCTGGCCAGGCGGTTGATAGTACACCCCCACTGCCATCGCCTTCCCCTTTTTACATGGAATTTCAATCCATAGAGATTCTACAGCAAATTTTGTTTCCTACTAAATTTAATCCTGGGTACAAACTATATCGTAATGATAGAGCTGATCAAATTGGTGGAGGGGTTGCGCTCTATGTTAGAGAGGGCATTGAGTCAGAAAGGATTAAAGTTTTGTAGGAAACAAAATTTGCTGTAGAATCTCTATGGATTGAAATTCCATGAAAAAAGGGGAAGGCGATGGCAGTGGGGGTATACTATTGACCGCCTGACCAGAATGAACAAATGGATGATGAAATGCTCAAAGAAATCAAGGAAGCTAACAAAATTTACAGCGCAGTAATAATAATGGGTGATTTCAATTACCCCGGTATCGACTGGGTGAGTGTCATGGCAGGACATGCTAGGGAGATAAAGTTCCTAGATGAAATAAATGACTGCTTCTTGGAGCAGCTGGTTCATGAACTGACCAGAGGGGAAGCAATATTAGACCTAGTACTTAGTGGAACACCAGATGTAGTGCAAGAGATAAGGGTGTTGGGGCCACTTGACAATAGTGATCATAGCATGATCGCCTTTGATTTAATTAGTGGAGGAGAGATAGTAAGGAAATCCATAGTGCTACCTTTTAACTTTTGAAAGGGAGACTATGATAAAATGAGGAAAACAGTTAAGAAAAAACTAAAAGGAGCAGTTGCAAAGGTTAAAGACTTACATCAAGCTTGGGTGTTGTTGAAAAATACTATCTTGGAAGCCCAAGCCAGCTTTATTCCACGCTTTAAGAAAAGTGGAAGGAAATCAAAAAAACTGTCAGCATGGTTTAACGGTGAGGTCAGAGAGGCTGTTGTTGCCAAAAAAGCATCTTTCAGGAAATGGAAAAAAGAGCCAAATGACGAAACCTGGAAACAGCACAAGCACTGGCAAGTCAAATGCAAGGCATTGATAAAGCAGGCAAAGGAATAATTTGAGAAGAAGCTTGCTGCGGAAGCAAAAACGCGAAATAAAGATTTTTTCATGTACATTCACAGCAAAAAACCTGTTAGAGAGTCAGTTGGTGCATTAGATGATAGAGAAGTTAAAGGGGCACTAAGAGGCGACAAGGTGATAGCGGAGAGACTGAATGAATTCTTTGCTTCGGTCTTTACTGAGGAAGATATAGGGATGTTACCCATGACTGAAGTGGTATTTAAAGGTGCGGAAGAATTGAAGGAAATATTGATACATCGGGAAGATGTATTACAGCTATTAGATAGACTGAAGAGTAGCAAATCACCTGGGCCAAATGGTATACATCCAAGGGTGTTGAAAGAACTGAAATATGAGATTGCAGACCTGCTATTAGTAATCTGTGAACTATCATTAAAATCATCTCTAATAAGTGAAGATTGGAGGATCGCCAATGTAACGCCAATTTTTAAAAAGAGTTCCAGGGGTGATCCGGGAAACTACAGACCGGTGAGCCTGATGTCAGTACCGGGAAAAATGGTAGAAACCATCATAAAGAATAAAATTACTCAGCATTTAGATAGTTATGGCCGATGGGAGACAGCCAACATGGCTTTAGACAAGGAAGATCTTGTCTTACTAATTTGTTATGTTTTTTTGAAGGTGTGAATAAACAGGTGGACAAAGGTGAGTCGGTTGATATAGTGTATCTGGACTTTCAGAAAGCCTTTGACAAAGTCCCTCATCAGAGATTTTTGGCAAAACTAAAGAGTCATGGGATAGGAGGCAGTGTACTACTGTGGATCAGGAACTGGTTAAAAGATAGAAAGCAGAGTGTTGGGCTAAATGGCCAATTTTCCCAATGGAGAAAGGTGAATAGTGGTGTACCCCAGGGATATGTGCTGGGTCCACTGCTTTTTGACATATAAATTAATGAACGGAGTGGAACGGGTAAATGTAGATCGATTGTTTACCTTATCAGAATATAGAAGGACTAGGGGACATGCAATGAAGCTACAGGGTAAACTATTTAAGACTAATAAAAGAAAATATTTTTTTCACTCAACGTGTAATCAAACTCTGGAATTTGTTACCGGAGGATGTAGTAAAGGCTGTTAGTGTAGCTGGGTTTAAAAAAGGTTTGGACAATTTCCTGGAGGAAAGGTCCATAAACCATTATTAAGAAGTGACTGAAGATATCAATGCTTGACCCAGTAGAAGCATTGTGGAACTTGTGTCTCTTGGGGATACTGCTAGGTACATATGACCTAGATTGGCCACTGTTGGAAACAGAATACTGGGCTTGATGGACCTTGGTCTGACCCAGTATGGCATATCTTATGTTCTTATGTTCTTATATTCATAAATGACCTGGAAAGTGGAATAACGAGTGAGGTTATCAAATTTGCAGATGACACAAAACTATTTAAAGTTGTTAAAACCCAAAAGGATTGTGGAAAATTGCAAGAGGATCCTGATAAATTGGAAGACTGGGCATCAAAACGGCAGAAGAAATTTAATGTGGACAAGTGCAAAGTTATGCATCTAGGGAAGAACAACCCAAACTATGGTTACACGATGCAAGGTTCCACTTTAGGAACCACCACCCAGGAAAAAATTTATCCATCATTGTGGATAACATGTTAAAACTCTCGGCCCATTGTGCAGCGGCGGACAAGAGAGCAAATAGAATGCTAGGTATCATAAGGAAAGGAATGGAAAATAAACAAAAGATATTATAATGCCTCTATATCGTTCCATGGTGAGACCGCACCTTGAATATTGTGTGCAACTCTGGTCGCCGTATCTTAAAAAGAATATAGCATTATTAGAAAAGGTTCAGAGAAGAGCCACCAAAATGGTAAAGGGGATGGAAGGATACTCCTATGAAGAAAGGCTAAAAAGGTTAGGGCTCTTTAATCTGGAAAAGAGATGGCTGAGGGGAGATATGATGGAAGTCTATAAATTAATGAAGGGAGTGAAACGGGTAAATGTAGATCGATTGTTTACGTTATCAGAATATAGAAAGACTAGGGGACGTGCAATGAAGCTACAGGGTAAACTATTTAAGACTAATAAAAGAAAATATTTTTTCACTCAACGTGTAATCAAACTCTGGAATTTGTTACCGGAGGATGTAGTAAAGGCTGTTAGTGTAGCTGGATTTTAAAAAGGTTTGGGCAAGTTACTGGAGGAAAGGTCCATAAACCATTATTAAGAAGGGACCCAGGATATCAATGTTTGACCCAGTACAAGCATTGTGGAACCTATTTCTTTTGGGGAAACTGCTAGGTACGTATGACCTAGATTGGCCACTGTTGGAAACAGTATACTGGGCTTGATGGACCTTGGTCTGACCCAGTATGACATATCTTATGTTCTTATGTTCTTATGGGAGAGGCTAACTTGAATTTAGTGACAGTTACAGAGATATGGTTTATGGACAACCATGACTGGTATATAACTTTACCAGGCTATATGTTATTTAGAAAGGACAGTGTAGGAAGAAGGGGAGGAGGAGTGGCACTATATGTAAAAAGATACTATTAAATCTATGGAAATACAATGCTTAAAAGGGAGAGAAAAAACAGCATGAGTTAAACTAGAGAGAGAGAAAGAGAAATCCATTTGCTTTGGCATGATATACAGACCTTCATCACAGGGAGAAGACATGGACGGAGATTTAATAGAAGACATACACAGCATTGCCAGGAAAAGGGAAGTGCTATTGATAGGGGATTTCAATATGCCAGATGTTGATTGGCACATCCCTGCTGTGGTATCATCTAGAAGCAAAGAGATCCTGGATTCTTTACAGAAAGAAATATTCAGGCCACCCACACATGAAGAGGACATACTGGACTTGGTGCTTACTAATGGGAAAGTGTTTCTGATGTTATAGTGGGAGATCATCTCACATCCAGTGATCACCAGATGGTGTGGTTCAGTATTAGTTCTGGGGCTGCTAAAATCCATTCAAAAGTGAAGGTCTAGACTTTAGGAAAACTAACTTTGCCAAGGTGGGTTCATACCTCAAGGATGGGAACAGCTGGGGAATGTAGAAACACAGTGGGCAAAACCGAAAGGGATATTTTAAGGGCAACCAACCTTTTTGTTAGAATAGGAAATAAAAAGAAAAGGAGGTCACTATGGTTCTCAAAAGAAGTAGCTGAAAAGGTGAAGAAAAAGAAGGAGGCCTTCATGAAATACAAGAGATCACAGAGAGATGAAGAAATTATATTTATATAAGTTATAACTTATATTTGTAAGAACTTAGAGAGGCTGCTGCAAAGTAGTCAGGAAAAAAAGTTACAAAAAGAAGAAATAACCAATGCTATAAAATAGGGGGATAAGATATTTTTAGATATGTTAGTGAGAGAAGGAAGGGCAAAAGTAGTATTGTCAGACTCAAGGGTGAAGGGGAGGAATATGTAGAAGCTGATGAGGATAAAGCGGCATTGCTTAGCAAATATTTCTGTTGTGTGTTCACAGATGAAGGGACTGGAGCAGGACCTCAGAAAACACCCACAAATAGGAACAAAAGTGAGGGGAAACTCAAACTATATTTAGAGGACTGTGTTTATGAGACACTAGCTAAACTAAAAGTGGACAAAGCGATGGGACCGGATGAGATACATCCAAGAATATTGAAGGAACTTGGGGACATTCTAGCAGCTCCTCGGAATGACCTTTTCAATGCCTCTTTGGGTCTTTGGGTCAGGGGTGGTGACAGAAGATTGGAGAGAGGCACATGTGGTCCCTTTACACAAAAATGGAATTAAAGATGTAGTTGAAACTACAGGCCTGTTAGTTTAACTCGGTGGTGAGTAAATTATTGGAAATGCTGCTGAAAGAGAAAATAGTGAGGTTTCTGGAGTCCAACGGATTGCAGGATCCGAGGCAGCATGGATTCACCTGGGGCAGGTCTTGTCAGACAAATTTGATTGATTTCTTTGACTGGGTGACCAGGGAGTTGGATCGAGGGAGAGCCCTAGATGTGGTGTATTTAGATTTCAGTAAAGCATTTGAGACTGTTCCACACAGGCAACTTATAAACAAACTGAGCACCCTTGGGATTGACCCTAAAGCTACTGCTTGGGTTAGAAATTAGTTGAGTGGCAGGCAACAAAGTATATAGGTAAATGGAGTTCACTCTGAGGAGAAGGAAGTTATCAGTGGAGTGCCCCAGGGATCTGTCCTTGGCCCGATTCTTTTTAACATCTTTGTTAGTGATATTGCAGGAGGGCTGTAGGGTAAGGTTTGCCTCTTTGCAGTTGATACCAAAATCTGCAATAGAGTAGACATCCAGGAAGGTGTAGATAACATGAGGAGGGATCTAGCTAAGCATGAAGAATGGTCTAGAATTTTACAGCTGAGATTTAATGCTAAAAAATGTAGGGTCATGCATTTGGACTGCATAATCCAAGAGAACAGTGGTTTTGAAGTTCTTCTGACCACAAAAAAAGAGCGGGACCTGGGCATGACTGTGTCGGATGATCTTAAAGTAGTTAAACAGATAGAAAAGGCGACGGCGAAAGCTAGAAGAATGCTTGGGTGCACAGGAAGAGGAATGGCCAGCAGAAGAAAGGAGGTGATAGTGCCTCTGTATACATCTTTGGTGTGACCTCATTTGGAGTGTGCAGTTCTGGAGACCACACCTTCGAAAGGATATAAACAGGCTGGAGTCAATGCAGAGGGTGGCTACTAAAATTGTTAGTGGTGTTTGTTATAAAGCATATTAGGACAGACTTAAGGATCTTAATATATATATACTTTAGAGGAAAGGCAGGACAGAAGTGATATGATTGAGATGTTTAAATATATCCGTGACATAAATGCACAGGAGAGCCTCTTTCAATTGAAAACAAGCTCTGCTACGAGAGGATATAGGTTGATGGTGAAAGGGGATACACTCTGGAGAAATATGCAGAAATATTTCTTTATGGACAGAGTGGTAGATTGCGTAGAACATTCTCCCAGTGAAAGTGGTAGAGATTAGGACAGTATCTGAATTCAAGCAAGCATGGGACAAACACAGAGGATCTCTAAAGGAAAAAAGGGGGCTGTTGTAGTGGGTGATATGGAAGGGCAAATTAGAAAGGCCATATGGTCTTTTTCTGCCATCATGTTTCTGTGTTTCTATGAATAAAGACTGTTAAGCAAAATAATAATTAAATTAGCTTACAACTATTTAAGTAAAATCTGCATGAGGAAAAATAAATCTACAAATATATAGAAGGTTTAATCTAAACATCATGGGGGAATATTCAACAGCTGCAGCTAACAGTTGTAAAATGGTTAACCATCGCTGCTGAAGTCTAAGCCTGGATATTCAGTGCTGGGGCCATATCCCCATATCCAGCCACTGACATTGAATATCCAGGTTTTCCATAGAAACTGGAAGCCACTGACTGGTTAGCTTCTGCAGATACATTAAGGCCAGCATTTGCCGCACCTCACTTTACTCTGCCTCTAACTGGAAAGTGGCTCAAAATCACTGCTGCCCAGTTAGTGATGAGTGTTGCCTCTGCTCCTGCCCACCCCCCCCCCCCCAACCTGGAATGCCAAGATTCTAAATGCTTAGTACTGAGGCATGTAGCAGCGGCACCTTTGGATATTTAGTCTCATTTACACGGTCTGTTGTTGTTACGTGCCATCGAGTCGGTATCGACTCATGGCGATCCTCTCGATAATTGTCCTGAACTGTGTTCAGTCTTCAGTGAGGCAGCTCATTGTTGATAGAGTGGTACCCATAGCTGCTTTTATTGTATTGATCCATCTCATTGCTGGCCTTCCTCTCTTGCATTGACCTTCTACCTTGCCAAGCATGATGTCTTTCTCTAATGATCTCTCTCTTTGTATGATATGTTCAAAGTATGAAAGTGAAAGTCTCATCATCTAAGCTTCCAAGGAAAGCTTAGGTTATCCTCTAGTACTGACTGGTTTGTTCTTCGGGCAGTCCATAATATACACAGTATTGGTCGCCAGCACCATAATTCAAAGGCATCAATTTTCTTCCTGTCTATCTTTTTCACTGTCCAACTTTTGTATCCATATGATGTTATTGAAAATACCATGGCTTGAACAAGTTGAATTTTTGTATAGAGAGAGACATCTCTGCTCTTGAGAATCTTGTCTAGGTCTTTCATAGCCATTCTGTCAAGAGCAATGTGTCATCGGATTTCTTGACTGCTTGTCATTTCTTTATTGATAGTTGATCCACATAGGTTAAAGTTTTAGGTCTGCAAACCATGGAAATGACTTTGAATACCCCCTCCCCCTGTATTCATTACATTTTATACACCAAGACAAAGTAGTATTCAGGACAAAATTCATATTTAAGTACAACACCATAGTTGGGACAATATTTAAAACCCCCAATATTTAAAGGGCTAAGTGCTGATTTTGGCAGTTAAAAAACTATCTGGATACTCAAAGCCATTATCTGGATAGTGACAGACTTCAATATCTGGATAGAGCGGTCAGTGATGGCGCTATCCAGATAGCAGTGATATTCAGCCACTATCTAAGATAACACTTAGGACAGGTTTTTTTTGCTCTCCCAAGTTTATGTGCATAATGGCAGAATTTATATATCCATTCAGTCTCCAGCATAGACCTTGATCCATCCACAGACCATTTGGATAATGGCAGTTTGTGGAGGTTTTCAGATGCTCCATATGGATAATGCCGCTGAATATCTTTCACAGCATCCTCATCCAAGTAACCTCCATGATTAACCAGAAAAGTGCTTCTGAATCTTTGCCCCATTGTTTGGTTGTTGTTGTTGTTTTTTTGTTTTTTTAAATTCCATTTATATTACATACAGTAACAAAAAAGGCAACAAAAGAAACATGCTGTATTTCCTGGCTTATAAGTTGCTCCTGTGTATAAGTCGTAGAGGCCAAAATTGGGATGTTTTACTGATAAAATAATAGTATAATTCAACCCACTATATAAGTCATTGGTACTAAAAATAAAGCACAAGACAACACTGCTGTTTTTTTAAAACCCAATTTCTTTTGTTTCACTTTACAACAACACTCTTGAATAAAGTGCATAATAACAAGCAGCTCATTCCACATCAGATTTGTTCTGTATCACTTTTGGGAAAACCGTAGAAGTCCTCAACTTTGGTGTCACTGTGAAATAGTTCTGCATTTCAGGTGCCAGCTCATGTTCATGACTGTCTTCTTCTTCATCTTCATCTTCATGATTATCAGGGCTCTTTAGTATCTCAGCATTCACAAAACCTGATTTTATTATTTTATTACTCACCCCCCCCCCCCTCCAGCATATTGTTGCAACCCACCCGGAGACGTCTGGAAAAGTGGCGTGGCTCATACTGTCGGTAGCCGTGAAACTGTGTTTTCTGTGGCACATCCAGTTTTCACCGTAAGCAATGCAATGAAGCTTTGAATCTTTTGTTGATGGAAATGTGGCATAGATTGGTCACACAGTAAGTACATCAACATACTCGGAAAACAACCCATCCCATAACTAAAAAGAATTTAGAAGTACAATAAATACAGGGATGAGATCTCAAAACCCAGACCCTCCTGCACCAACCCCTAACACTTTCACTGATATATCTATTCTTTGCCAACCACAGTTACTTTATCCCTAAGAAAATCTTCCACTTGTAGAGAATCATAAGAACTAAACTGATTACCTTGAAACACTACCAGGCACTTGGAAACCAAAGAAAAAAATGGCTCCAATGGCCAGAACATTAGGTTTCAAGGACAAAAAGGATCTCCTTTATGTTTGTGTAGAATGGGATATATCAGGAAAAATCATTAACCTCTGCCCACAAAAGAGATCCTGTTTCTTCTTGAAATACAATTTCAAAATAGATGTTTTATCCATCTCATGAACAAAAGTTGCCACAAGAGTGGCCCAACCCAAAATCATTTTCGAAGAAAATTCAAGGAAATTATATAACTCCAGGCCCCATTTTTTTTAAGAATAGAAAAAGTATCATGTTATGCCCATTATGCCCAGCATCCGATCTCCAACAGTGTCCTAATCTAGATCTGTTGGAAGGATCCAAAATATTTCTTCTCTGGTGCTCATTCCCACATGTAGGAAGTGGTGATCTCAGAACCTAACTAATGGACCTATCTTCCAGAAATTTCTCCAAATTCTTGTTAATCCCAGCTTACTATTGATTTTGGTCATATATTCTGTCAACAACTTCCACAACTTCATTGTACATTGAATCAAAATATATTTTCCTTTCCTTTTTATTGCAGTAATGTTGCTTTTATTTATGGTCTCTATATGTGCATAAAGGTTAATTTTGTATTATATGTGTGATATTTTAAGAAACCCTGCTTAATTAGATTGCTTTCTGTTAATTAGTTTATTTTCAGTTTGCAAAATGTGTATAAATTCTTTTTCCTTATTGAATTAAATGAACAAAACAGGAATGCTAATTTAACTTCATTTATAATTTCTACAATAGGTAGTTTAGTATTACTGTGTATAATAGAATTCACTATAACAAAAATTAGTTGCTTTTATATATCCCGTAGTGTATAACTAGCTAACTAGCTAAACTATACATATCTATATCTATCTATCTATCTATCTATCTATCTATCTATACACTTTAAGCTTGAAAATTAGACAATGTAAAATACAAATACAACAAATTGCACTAAGCATGAAGTCCAACCTAGTTATTCCATGAAGTTTCTCGCACAAATAGCTGTATATTTATTACTGTAAAGAGCAACAGTTGAAAAAGACGACTGTTTGCTAATAGGATTCACATCTTATTATTGGTGCTGATTTGCAGTTTTCCTTAACTCACCATGATTACTTTTTAGAAGGTTTCACTTCTCCCCAGCTGATCCTCCTCTTGTTAGGCAGCATTAATGACACTTCAGTCATTGTGGCTTTCAAGCAGAGCCCTTCTAGAGTGAACAGAGAGTTGACATTTCCTGACATTTTCCCAACTAATTACAGGACAAATAATTAAGCATGTTCTCGTATGTAACAAATGAAGGCAAAAGCCGTCTGTCAGCATTGGTGATTGATGACACTCTGGGAGACTTTATCTGATGGGTCCTGCCATGCAGTAGAGGGGAAGCAAATTTATTAGAATGAACAATGCAAATTCAGAGTCATCTCATCCAGTTATTCACCAAAGCAATATCCATGTCAAGGTGAATGTGACAATGAAAGCAAAATATTTGCATTTTGTGGAGCAGGTTGAAGGGGAAATCAGAGCGAGAAGATGACAGGCCTAATTATTTTGGCTCATACAGGCTAGGACAGCTGTTTCTGGTGTCCTGAACAAGGCTGTCACACAGGTAACTAAATAGGTCTGCATATAAGTCTGTATCCAACACTGTACTGAGATGTCTACCACTAATGACCAATGCTAATGTTACTGCCATCCTTGAAAAACAGTAAATGTGTCACAGTGCACCTTCTGCATGGCAGTCAACATTTCACTACATAATTACTTGTTAGTGAATTAATTCCTATCTGTCAGTATCTATGCCAATGTCATTTTTGGACCATTACAAAATTATGCCATCACTATAGCAACTGCAAGCACAGTTAAAAGGCACAACAATTCAGATACTCTGAGAAAAGTGCTTTGTTAAGAAGAAGGCTAATAAAGCAAGACTTCTGTAGAGCAGTTGCTGCTTACCCCATAATTTTCTTTATTCTCGTTATAGTTTTTTATGGGTAAATATTGAACAATCTGAAGGTATTGATGTAAATATATAATCAATATTTAGATTTATGAAAAGGAAAATATAAGCCTACACTTGCCTCCTTTTCTAAAGTTTTACACAATTTGGTTGCTTAATATTATTTAGGAGATAAATGGAGTTAAAAATAATATCTATGCTCATATGGGAATCTGAAGACCTATTAGCATGTGTTTAGTTTTCCCTTCTTCCTTTTACAGTGTTTAAAATAATACAATTGAATCAATATTCAAAGGCAATTATCCAGATAGTGCTTGCCCCTACGCAGATAATTGTCTAATACAACCTTATCTGTGGATTTTCAGCAACACTCTGCGGATAATGGCACTGGAAATCCTCCCAGAGAATGCAGGGGCACAGCACGCCGGAGCATGGGAGGTGTGCTACTTTATCTGGAGAGCAGTGATTTTCAGACCCTTCTCTGGATAACTGTCCAGATAACAGAATAATTGTCCTAAGTGTATCCGGCTAGTTTACTGAATACTGCTGCTATCTGGATAGCAGGAGCTCTCAATGCTTTATCCAGATATTCAGCATTACCTGCAGTCGGTGCTGAATATCTAGTTTATCTTTAAATGTGCACCCAGCGTTTAAAAAATGTCAGTTATGGAATTTAAATATCAGCTCTAGTGTTTCCAGTCTGGCTTGGTTTATTGCTTCTTTTGTTGCTCTCTTCACTAGGACAGATATATCTAGTCCTTCTTTCATCCCACTGCATGCATGGAATTGTAGATCTGATTGTCCTATTGATTTATCTTAGCAAAGTAGAATTACAGGTGCATGCGCGCAGTGGGATAGGTTTTTACTAAAACACAAAGTCAGTTGGCCACCATATTTGTTGATCTTTGCAGTTTTCTGAGTCATGCTGCATCTTAGTAAGTGGCACTGACATTTCAGACATTATCCTGTGACTTTCTTCAGGGTGAAGTGAAACATTTTTCCTACTTGCTCAGGGGGCCTGTCACTATAGAGCACTAAACAGTTCACCAAACACTATAACATAGATAACTCAGCGCCTGCACTAGACAAAGGTTAAACAGGTATTCAGTCCACATTAAGCAAAAGCCTTTAACACAAACAAAAACACACACCCACGATTACCTCTCAGCTTACATCCTTTCACATCCATGTATATATATACATATAAAAACTGTATATAGTTAATCTGTGCCACTTTGTATTTATCTCACATTGTTTGACTGTTTACTTATAATATGATGTTCCTTGTAAATATGTTCTGTTATAATATGACGTTCCCTGTAAAACAAATTTACTTTGTTAATTGTTGTTCATTGTAAACCGCAACTGAACTCTGGAAGATGCGGTATATAAATATATATAAATAAATAAATAAATAAATAAACAGCACAGCTACAGCATGCCTTAACCACATTCTGTGACCCACAATAACTGTTAGCATGGGGCTAACTGGATTTCACAGGTTGGGGTGGTAAGTGGGTGGGTTAGGGGTGGAGAGTGGGTGGTGAGTGCTTTGCAGTTAGCGTGCCCCTTGCTAACTGCAAGGTATGTGATTAGTGCGAGTGCACATACTGCACCTCCATTGTTGGAGATAAGTGCACCCATGCTAACTTTAGGCCATGTTATTGCAGGATGCCCCATATCAATTGCTAGAAGCATGCTTTCCATACCCCCGACAGTTAATGTGTTTGTGTTGCACCTATCATGCTATGATTTTGAGCACTATCAGCGCGTTAGGTGCAACTGCAAAGATCATGATATTAGCCACAGAAGCCTAAAAGAACACCATACAATATTTTTTTGCCTCTTTATCATGTCCTTCTGCACTTAGTATTTCCTAAAGGTTTTGAGAATCAATACTTGTTCAGCTGTCATTTATTGTTTCAAATTGTCAGTCCATCATCATCTTACTTCTTTTCTGTGTGACATCTTTCCACAACCCCTAGAGTCTCGCATGCTAAGGGTTGCTAACAGTCCTAAGGATAAGTTTGAAACAGCTAAAACTTTGTCACCTGTCTATTGATAACCTACATAAATCTGCTATAGACAGAAAAGTGGATATGTCACCTACAGTTTGTAATTTCATAACATGCACAAATATTGATACCTGAAATGAGGATATAGCGTTATTAGAAAAGGTTCAGAGAAGAGCCACGAAAATGGTAAAGGGGATGGAAGGATACCCCTATGAAGAAAGGCTAAAAAGGTTAGGGCTCTTTAACCTGGAAAAGAGATGGCTGAGGGGAGATATGATAGAAGTCTATAAATTAATGAACGGAGTGGAACGGGTAAACGTAGATCGATTGTTTACGTTATCAGAATATAGAAAGACTAGGGGACATGCAATGAAGCTACAGGGTAAACTATTTAAGACTAATAAAAGAAAATATTTTTTCACTCAACGTGTAATAAAACTCTGGAATTTGTTACCGGAGGATGTAGTAAAGGCTGTTAGTGTAGCTGGGTTTAAAAAAGGTTTGGACAAGTTCCTGGAGGAAAGGTCCATAAATCATTATTAAGAAGGGACCCAGGATATCAATGCTTGATGCAGTACAAACATTGTGGAACCTGTGACTTTTGGGGAAACTGCTAGGTGAGTATGACCTAAATTGGCCACTGTTGGAAACAGGATATTGGGCTTGATGGACCTTGGTCTGACCCAGTATGGCATATCTTATGTTCTTATGAGGCATTATACTGTGCATGTTAGGCATGTACAGGACCAAAAAAAATGTTTTAAACAAAACACAAACTTTTTTTATCCATCAAACTGTGTGCCTACTTTGTGTGCTAAAGCTTTATTGCAGGAAAATCAATTGTGTATGTGTTAATTTGCAGGCACGCACATAAGCAACTTGCATACTTCATTTTTAGTACTATTGCTACTACTACTACTTCACTTGTACAGCACTAGAAGACATAAGCAATGCTGTGCATATGCATCTAAATGACAATCCCTGCCTGAGAGAGCTTACAATGTATTAAAGACAGACAGTGGACTCAGGTTGTTTACTGCTTCCAAAAGTAGAAAGACTAGGGGACACACAATGAAACTACAATATGGCCCATTTGAAACTAATAGGAGAAAATATTTTTTCACTCATCATGTAATCAAACTCTAGAATTTGTTAGCGGAGCATATACTAAAAGCTGTTGTAGCTGGGTTTAAAAAATATTTTGGGCTAGTTCCTGGAGGAAAAGTCCATAAACCATTATTAAAGAGGACCAGGGAAATCCACTGCTCACTCCAGGATAAGGAGCATGGAATCTACTGTATGTACCTTTTTTGGAACCTGACAGGTACTTGTGACCTGCATTGGCTGCTGTTGCAAACAGGATACTGAGTTTGATGGACCCAGTATCTCTTATAGTTCTATGGTCTTAGGGCAAAACTAAGGGGGGATACTTACAACACATGAGGGTGGTAAACAGGAAAATAAGCAGGCTAGGATCCAAAATCAGTCCCAAATAGGTGGGTTTTTAGAATGGATTTGAATAGGACCAGAGATGTATACTGACTTAGGTAGAATGTTCCAGGCATATGATACAACAAGGTTGAATGAACAGTCTGGAGTTGACAGTAGAAGAGAAGGGCACAGATAAAAGTGATTTGCCTGATGAGTAGAGTTCCCAAGGAGGGGGGAGAGTAGGAAGAGATAAGAGAGGAGAGGTAATGAGGAGCTGCAGAATGAATACACTTGCAGGTAAGCAGGAGAAGTTTGAACTGGATGAGGAGCCAATGTGGAGTGGAGGAGTGGCCTAGTGGTTGGGGCAAGGTACTTCAGGTCAGGGGTTCAAATCCCACTAGAGGACAGCAACCTTGGGCTGGAAGGACTGGGGTTTCTAGTCCCACAGGTGCTCCTTGTGGTCTTGGGCAAGCCACTTAACCCTCCATTGCCCATGTTCCCTGTAAAATAGTTATCTCCAAGTTATAATGCCCTGTTCAATGTAATTTCAGTTTGTTCAATGTAAACCACACTGATGCAGAATAGCACGGTATATAAGAGAATGTAAAAAAATAAAATAAATAAATGTAGTGGCTTTAGAAGAGGGGTTATGTGGGATGTAGTGATGCTGGCAGAAGATTAGTTGTGCAGCTGAGTTTTGAATGGATTGAAGGTATTCACAAGAGCCCAAATGCACAATGGTAAACCTTATGCTACATTTTCAAAGATGCATACATAGATAGCATGCCACTAATGAGTCTGATATGCAAAGGTTTAGGCAGCAGTTAAAAGTTTAAGTAACAATTGTTTGCATATAATTGGCACCGATGTTCACAAAGTGAATTTTTAGCTGCCAGTTGTTTTACAAATATCATTGATGATTGCTGGCACATGTATACATCACAGCCAGGGCTTTGGAGGGTGTTTCAAGGGTATGACCAACAGTTCTAAATATAATATAAATTTTCAGCATCATGGTGATGGCCTGCTTTTCATGTTTATATGTTTATATTTAGGCCTCCTTTTTCATATTTTATTATTATTATTTATTTAATTAATTTTCTATTGCAGTCTAAGATATGACTCTTGTACAGAAATGCAACTTCTGCCAGAAAAAAAGGGTAACAACAATACCAAGTTATATTTATATCAATAAATTCCTGACAAAAGAGACCATAAAGTCCTCAAAGTGATAGAGCAACAAAGCCCAATATTCCAAAAGAAAAACAAGAGAAAAAAATTCAATTACAGGAAAAAACAGACAAATATCTAGTTAAAATCATTCCTACAGTACCCTGTCAAGTCCCATCTTGAAGGGGGATAGTGGCCATAGGAGAAAGGTGAAAACACTTGCCAGTGAGGAACTGCATCAGCTGCACTGATTCAAAAACACATACTTAACATTTTTTCTATTTAATCACACAGCAACAGGGAAAATTAAGCCGAAATATGGCACCAAGCTTTAGTACCCCAGGGTGCAATAACAGGAAATGCTGTCTTTTCTATTTAGTGACTTTTGATACATCAGGGACTATATGAACTTTACAACCAACAAAGGGCTCCAACTGATGACGATATGCCATACTGGGTCAGACCAAGGTCCATCAAGCCCAGTATCCTGTTTCCAACAGTGGCCAATCTACGTCATAAGATACTAGCAGTCTCCCCAAAAGACACAGGTTGCTCAATGCTTGCAATGAGTCAAGCAGTGATATCCTTGGTCCCTTTTAATAATGGTTTATGGACCTTTCCTCCAGGAACTAGTCCAAATGTTTTTAAACCCAGCTACACTAACACCTTTTACTACATCCTCTGGTAACAAATTCCAGAGTTTGATTACACGTTGAGTGAAAAATATGTTCTCTTATTAGTCTTAAATAGTTTACCCTGTAGTTCATTGCATGTCCTCTAGCCTTTTTATATTCTGATGATGTAAACAATCTATCAACATTTACCCGTTCCACTCCATTCTTTAATTTATAGACTTCTATCATATCTCCCCTCAGCCGTCTCTTTTCCAGGTTGAAGAGCCCTAACCTTTTTAGCCTTTCTTCATAGGTGTATCCTTCCATCCCCTTTACCATTTTGGTGGCTTTTCTCTGAACCTTTTCTAATAACGTTATATCCTTTTTAAGATACGGCGACCAGAGTTGCACACAATATTCAAGGTGCGGTCGCACCATGGAACGATATAGAGGCATTATAATATGCTTTGTTTTATTTTCCATTCCTTTCCTTTTGATGCCTAGCATTCTATTTGCTCTCTTGGCCGCCGCTGCACACTGGGCCTAGGGTTTTAACATGTTATCCATGATGACGAAAGTGTAGGCAAAGAAGAAAATCTCTATCAGACCAAAGACACAACCATTTTAGCAGACAAAACCTTTTCTTCAGATGATTACAGAAAAGTAGTCAATCATGAGGTATCTAAGGACTGTTCCCTCTAGGCTCCTTACTCCCTCAGTGGAGGCAAATAGTAAACCTTCGAAACTTCCAGGCAGTCGCAGGATTTTTCAAGTGCTCCAGAATAAACATTTTAAACATATCTTTAGGTGAGGTATACCGTGATTCTGAAAAATTTATCAAACATAAAGTCTTCTTCTTGATGCTATTCTGCAAAGCCTCTTACTTTTCTGTACAAGAGAGTTCTCTTTAATCAATAACCAAGGCAGCTCGGACCCGGTGGTACCCTGATCCTCCCCCTCCCCCTCCCCCCCCTTACTTCGTCATTCTCCCTTTTTACCCAATAATCAGTCCAGACAATAACTTGGCTCAAAATGGTCTCAGCTTTTATTAACCAAATTATAAAATTCCAAACATTGCTTAAACCATACAACCGTTATATAACAAACCATTATATAACAAACCCCCGAGTAGGATGAGCCCTCACCCGCCATATTACTAGCAAGGTGAACTCATTCCACTCCCGCCGCGGCCGAGCCAGTGGCAAAGCCAACCCCCCCTTTCCCCGGCCTCGCCATATTACTAGCAAAGACCGGCCAGGGGTCATCCAGGTTGGGGGTGACCGCCCCCGCCCCAATTCGAGCTTAAGGCTCCTGACCCCGGAAACCTCCGGGATCCCGCCCCACCTCCAGCTGCGACAACCCTACCCAAAGCCCACCAAAGCAAGGGCGGGTGGGTGGGACGACGGACCTCTCTCTCTCCGCTGCTGGCTCCCGAGAGACCGCCGCCGCCGCGCGCCCTCCTTTAAAGCCCCGGTCATCCGGGCTTCTGCATCGCCCTGCTCATTGGCTCGCCCCCAATTCTTCATCGGGGCGAGCCAATAGATTTAAATTATGCCCGCGAGAGCCCTCCCCTCCTTAACCGTGGGCAGGGTCCTCGCACCGGGCCGCGCGCCTGGTTATCTACGGCCGGGGGGACCCTGCCCCGCGGCCTTGCCAAATAGTAAGAATGTCACGATCCTGAAAGACCTTTGTCTCAAGCATAACTGTGCTGGCAATCTTTTAACTTTCTCATACAGTTACAGTCTGAGACTCAATCTAAGTTGTAAGCATAACTGTTTGAGAGGAAACAGTCACCAACATCTCCCAGATGCAGATGGCATCTAGGTTAACAACACTAGGCTTAGAAGGCACTATAAATTTTGACAAACCTTTTCCCATAGACACTACTCCTCCTCCATAGGGACAAGGGCTCCCAGCTTTTCCATGCAGGCCAGATATCTCCTCCTCAGGGCTCAAAATGTGTCAAGATCTTAAAGTGGAAGCTTCCTCCATAGATAAGCCCTGCTGCGTTGTTTACAGAGGGGATAAAACTTTCCCTTCTAACGTCGCCAGCTGTACCATACCGGTGACCACAGCTTCTGCACCCCACACCCCCCAGCATAGGGAAGGTACCTGGCAGACCAGACTCAGTGATGCATCCAGCTTGAAGGCAGGGGCAACAAAGCCTCTTTCACCCCTGCGCCCAGTTTGACCCTGTCTCCTTGCTACTTCACGGCTGGAATAAGGTGACGATCCATAGGCTCACTCTGTGCTCCGGTGGCCTTGGGCTGCTGTTCCCACATATTTCCTTTTCGCTTGGCTTTACCCATACAAAAATGTTGAGGAAAATTGTTTAAAAAGGAAACTTGTCTCTTGGGAAGAGAAAGCCAAGCGCACATGGGCGTCTTGGTATCCTCCATCATGCTCCAGCTCCTAACCAGCCATACCTCCCTTTCCAGTTTTTAGAGTGGCAGGATTTTGAAAATTCAGGCATAATTATGGCAGCTTTACATTTAATGCTATAGTTATGACATTTAATTCTATTCAGTACCAGTACTTCTTATAGGCAGAATGCTGACAGATAGTTTTGGCCTCATTGCTAGTACATGAGATGGAGGTAGCAGAGGAGGCAGGTCCAATTCCAGACACAACAGAGGAGGTACCAGCAGAAAGGCTCTACAGGATTAAATATATTTTTTAAATCTCACAGATCTAAAAAATATATTTGTACCCTGGGGCTGCCTTTTCTGCCCTACAATTGCTTAAAGCCTACAGGAGACAAGCCCCGAGACACCTCCAGGAGGCTGGAGACTTTTGGTGCTTAGATATGCACTCTAGTTACTGGAAAATTAAACAGGATTCAAAGGACTTGTATCAGATGTAGTGAGACTGGTTATCTCTAAATAGTGAGTACTGAACCCTGTGAAGTAATGTACTATTTTCAGAATAAAAGCAGACAACAAAAACTAAGCCTTTTCTTTTACTCTCAGAACAAGAAACAGCTCACAAAGAAAAACAATATAGATACAGTATTTACTGAAGCAAACCAAAGACAGAAATGGAATAATTAAATAACAATATCTTCCAAAATAAATCCGCAATTAAGGCAAACTGGTAGGATACGTAAATTAAAAGTTTGCATTGCTGGCTGACAGCAGAAATCAGGGCAGCTTTGTTTTTACCCAACATTGAGCTACCAATGTAAATAGTTAACTGTATATATACCAATGTAAACAGTTAATTGTATATATACCTTGTTCACATGTTCACGTTTATTATGTTAAATGTAATAATATGTTAAATGTAATATGTTAAATACTGCTCCATGTACGATGTTGTTACCTTGTAAACCATGCTGATCTTGAATAGTGTGGTATAAAACCAAATAAATAAACTAAGGTAGTCAATTTGGTAACTGAAACACAATAATTATTGCGAATATTGTACAAGTACTATAAATTGTGTTTGGCTCCAAATACGAGCCCAGTTCCATCAAAATCTTTGATGCCTTTTAGGAGAAAGCCTGGTTTTCTTTATGGTTAGATCTCAATATTTGGATGGCAGTTCAATTTGGTCTCTGGCAGGTGCAAGGCTCAGCTTCCAACAAGGGAGCAGAGATTGACCACAGCCACACCAGTGAAGTCATCGTAAAACCAATTTTATTAAAGAGACCCAACTTGGTCAAGTTTCAGCATGAAAGTCTGCATCAGGGGTCTAAAGTATAAGAACATATAATTACATAAAAATAAGAAACATTGCGGGAGCATTACTGGACAGTCAGGAAGCGGTTTGGAGGAGGCAGGCTGAACTCTGGGTGGCCAAAATGTCATTGGGGGCCTGCTTAAAACCAGCTGCTGTTTGCTCTACCATTGGGAACATTACCAGGCAACCAGGAAGCCATTTGGAAGATGCAGGCTGAGCTCCTGACATCATGGGGGGCCTGCTCTATTTAATTTCTTTAGTCTTAGGCACAGCCCCAGGCACCTTGCAGTGGGCGCAATCTAAGGGGCATGATACAAGGGGCTCTCTTGTCCCTTGGGAGCCCCTTGGAGGACCGCAGGAGGTACAGTTGCTGTGCCGGGACTAGGGCTTGTTCTCTATGGGTAAGTAGAAGAAGTCTGTGCCTGCTGAACCCATTATAGGGCCAATGGATCATCATGTGAAGATAAATGTGAGGGAGAATTTTCCTGCAGACTCAGACTTTCTTACTCTGTGATCCCTGGCCGCATCACTGATTTCTCCAGACCGCACCTCACCTCCTCCCCCATTTGTACAGATGTCATGGAGGAACCATTACAGTAGAGTACCCCTTTGCAAAAGGACAAAACGCTGAGGCCTGTCTCCTGGTCTCCTCCCTCCTGTGATACCAGGGTGGTCTCGGATTCAGAGGTATCCTTGACTGATATATGGAGGGTTATCACTTGGCTTGAACAGACTTTGGTTACCACGGTATCTCAGCTTTGTGTCTTCTCTCAGGAGACAGACACAAAACTGAACAGTGTTGAGGGGGGGGGGGGAAGGTTGAGTCCTTGGCTATTCAAATTTCAAAATGTGAAAATCATTGTATTTACCCATAGGCAACCTATGCCTCCAATATTAAGGATAGTTTGGCTATTCACCATAAATTAGAAGTATATGAGAATTTGCTTAGGGCAAAGAATGTCCATTTTTTAAATTTTCCTGTATGTCAATGACTTTCACCTGTGATATTGTTGCGGAAATACCTTCAGGAGGTCCTGGCCATTGCTGGGGCTGACTCAATGTATTTTTCCAAATTATTTTATTTAACTGGATGATGGGTTTCCTCTGAGTCTCCAGAGGGATTTGATATGTTACAAGTACATCCTGATATTAATTTGACTTGTTTTCTGGAGGACTCGCAGGATACCATAGTCTCCAGAGAGACTTTATTAGCTGTTTTTGTTTCAGAACAAGATAAAGTATCTGTATTTAAGGCTTACTTTAAAAATAAAACTGCATTGCTTTGTGGGGCAAGATTACAGTTGCTTCCAGATGTCTCCAGGACCACACAACTTCGGAGAAGGGCTTTTTTAGCCCTTAAACCAAGGGTGTTGGCCCTGGGGGCTAGCTTTTTTATCCGCTATCCTTGTAAATGTTTAATTACATTGCATAGTACTAGGTTTATATTTGTGGACCCATCACAGTTGGAGGCCTTCTTAGCTACTAGGGAAAAACATGAGGCTGTTGGGTGAGGATAAAGGGGGTGATAGCAGTTAATGGCTGCGCATTTAGGGGGAGTGGTCTAATTAAGATGGCCGTCGGAGTGAACGCTGGTTGAGATCATGCCGAAGCGGTAGGGCAAGCTAAGGGTTTTTCCGCCTGAAACCATAGCGGGTCCCATGGATCGGTTTGTTCATTTGTCCGAGGAAGAGGATATTAGAAGGGCAGTGGAGGATCACGAGAGGAGACGATTTCTCCGGAGGGCCTGGATACTACACTATCTCCTGTGGCAAGAACTCTACCGCAGCTCCCAGCGTCTTCCCCGCTACCTTCTTCAACTTCTCCAGTGAGTGAGTTGGAATGCGGCGTCACTGCTGGCGCAGGGCGGGAAGCAGAAGTTGTTGAAGCGGAGAGAATGAGCAATGTCACTGGTGGAGATGATGCGGCAGTTGGCTCCCAACAGCTGGGTTTGCAAACCCCGTCTCATGTTTCAGGTACTTTGGTTAAGCCTTCTGAGGTTTCTCCCTGATACTAATATGGCTCTCATTAAAGATAATAACTCTCTTTGTGTAAAGATGGAGGGTCTGGAAAATGCAGCAAGGGCTGCTAATCTGAGAATGCTGAATTTTCCTATTATTCCAGGGACTTCACCGCTGGAACTTTTAAAAAAGTATTTGGTTGAAGTGTTCATAGTGCCTCAGGATTTAATGCCACCAATTTTGAAGGTCTTCTACTTGCCTCAGGGGAAAAGGCAGTCTGGGGCTATAAAGAATGATATTGTATCAGACGTGGTTTCAGATGTATTACATGTTTCTGATCTGTTAGCTTCTCCAATTGAAATTTCTGTAAAAGTGTCAACTTTGTTGGTATCCCTTGCTTTGGTTTCAGACAGGGAGTGGCTCCTTAAATTGTTCTTCAAGAAACATTTTTCTTTGTTTTATGGGGTAAAATTGTCTATGTTTCCTGATATTATTAGGGAGTCTCAGAAGAGACGTAGGCAATTTATCTTATTGAAGAGTGGGGTGTTGCAGATTGGGGGGACATATCATCTTTGTTTCCGTTGTAAATGTGTTATTGTATATAATTCACAGAAATTTATATTTTTTCAGCCTGAAGCTTTATTTTCATTTCATTTTCATTTTCATTTATTTGATTAACCGCCCTTCAGGGTAGGCAGAGCGGTGTACAATAAAAATCAACAAGTACAGAGTGGCAATTAGCCAGAAATTTGGAAAAGAAGTTACAATTAATTAAGAAAAAGAGATAGCAACAGAGGTGGAGGGAAAAACGGGGAAAGGTAGGGCATAGGCTAGGGAAGGGGGAGGTTGAAGGCAAGGGAGAACAGATAGGTTTTAAGGGAGCGTTTGAAGGTAGGGTGATGGGGTTCGAGTCGTAGGGGGGGAGGGAGAGAGTTCCAATGTGCAGGGGCTACAAAAAAGAAGGCTGAGGAACGGGTGGACTGGAGGTGTGCGCGAGAAGGTGGGGGTAGGGTTAGACGGTTGAGATGGAAAGAGCGGGGTGTATGACGAGGGGTGTGGAAGTGAAGTAGATCAGCCAAGTATTGAGGAGTGGAGGTGTGTAGTGCCTTGTGAACTAACGTGAGAAGCTTAAACTGAATGCGATAGGAAACAGGGAGCCAGTGAAGTCGGAAAAGGAGAGGAGTGACGTGATCTCTGACAGAGGAGTGGGTGACGAGACGGGCAGCGGTATTTTGAATGCGTTGTAGTCGGGAAAGCTGTAGTTTTTGAATACCAGAGAAAATGGAGTTCGAGAAATCGAGACGAGAGATGACGAGGGTGAGTAGTAAAGTGGTTAAAGCAGAAGAAGAGAGGAAAGGACGAATAGCACGAATTTGCCGTAAGTGGAAGAAAGAAAGTTTAGAGACATGGGAGACGTGTGCTGAGAAAGAAAGATCGGAGTCGAAAAGAACCCCAAGGTAGCGGAAAGTGGTGACTAGTGGGACAGGTGCATTAGCGAAAGAGGGAGCTAAGGAGGGGGGCTGGTGACCAGGAGAGAACCAAATGGCGATGGTTTTGGAGAGGTTAAGATGTAGACAGTTGTGAATTAACCAATTGGAGACAGCAGCTAAACAGGCATTAAGGGGAGCTAGATCAGGAGAGTTAGGAGAGGTGTGGTGGAGGAGAAGGATGTCGTCTGCATAGTAGAAAGCTGTGATCCCGAATTGTTGAACAAGCAGTGTGAGAGGAGTGAGAAAGATATTAAAGAGAAGGGGGGCTAATACAGAGCTTTGTTAATTTTAGATTACCCCCGACCTTGTCCCAAACTGTTGGTTGAAGTAATCTTGCTATATATTATTTTCCTCGGCCCTTTGGCTGTCTTTTCTTTCCTTAGATAATTAATTTATTAATCTTGGTAGAATCCTCTCTCCCAAGTGTTATTCTTCACTCTCCCCCTTGATGTGGACTACAGCTGATCCTGTAATTATGTTGCTTCTTTAAAATTGTTGCTGATAATTTTTGGATGGTATCTCCTTTTCTGTCAAGCTTATTTTCTTGTGTTTTTTTTTCTGTCAAAATTTCTAAATATTAAAAAAAAAAATGGCTGCGCATTTAGAGCTTTGCTTGGTTTGCCTTATGTTCTAATTTCTTATATTTTTTTCTCCCCGTTAATGTGGGCTTAGTGAAGAAGTTGTATTTCCTGGCATTGGATGCTAGTATTATTTTCAACCAATAAGGTAATCTGTAATCAAGTTTATTTTATATTTGTTTGTAAGTATTTGAATTATGAAAATCAAATTAAAAAAAAAATTAAATTAAAAACATCCACAAAAAAAGGAAAATAAATGACAAACATTATAAATATTAAAATATTAACCTAGAATCATAACACAGAAATGGTAAAAACATAAAAGAGTACTCAATAACATAAAAATACTCAATATTATAAAACAGAGGGTTATTGATACAGTTAAGTCACTTCCAACTTGATACACATACACAATAGGTAATAGGACATACACAAACCTTAAAAACAACAACCATATTAAGTGAAGCTCAATACATAATAAATAAATACATGAATAGAACAGTGTTAAAAGTATATAAATCATGATTAAAAAAGCAATTTAAAACATTCAAAAACATATAGGGGTATGATTACTAAATGGTGCTAAAGGCGTCTGTGGGTGATATGGGCACCCGGTAGTGGTTTATGTGGCATAAAGCACAGATAATGCAGCCGCAACGGGAGCTAACGTGGCTGTGACTGGCAAGGGCAAAAGGGGTGGAGAATGGGTGGTAACTGGGTAGAGATTAGGCAAGCTAAACGATGGAATACTAACGCTGGTCCTGATTAGTAGGTGTTAGAGGCGCATTACGTGATCCCAGTGAACGCTAATGGCCATTCACAATAGTAAAATGACAGCCAGGTGTGTGCAGCAGGGCCAACCCACAGTCCAGCCTATAAATGGGATCCCTGCCTTGCTACATCATGGCCTACTATATAGCAGCACAAGTAGCTTCATGGCTAGATGGTTAAGGACATGAGGCAGTTGAGGAGGCTCCACAACACCCGGGACAGCCCCTGCCCCCTACCCCCTGACCCTTCTCAGATGGCGGGGGCCAATGTGCAGGGCATCAGCCTGGAGAGCAGCGGACCCTGCATCCAAAGAGGAGGGAAGTCCAGCCCAGAAAGCCCCTTATCTACAAAGATAGGGCCACCCTCCTTGGCCTCCCTGAGGACCAGGTGATCGCCCTCTACAGGCTGAGCACAGAGGCCATAAGAAAGCTTTATGAGAATCTAAGACCTGATCTCGAGCTTCTTACAGCCCGGTCTTGTGCCATACCGGGGCTGACAAAGCTCCTGAGTGTGCTACATTTCTTTGCCTCTGGCTGATTCCAAACATCTGTGGCTGCAGTTGGAGGAATGTCCAGGTCCACCTTTAGAAGATGCCTCTACCAAGTACTGCGAGGCGTGATCAACTGGGTCAGGAACTACATAGTATTTCCTAATGAAAGGTAACGATGGGTGACCATCAAAAAGCAATTTTAGAGAATTGCGGACCTACCACACATGATGGGAGCCATTGATTGCACACATTTGGCACTTATCCCACCCAGAGACAGGGAAGCAGTGTTCTATAACCAGAAGCACTACCATTCCCTGAATGTGCAGGTGGGGTGTGATGTAAACATATGCATACTGAATGTGGTACCCAGGTTTCCTGGGTCAACCATGATTCCTACATCCTGCATCACTCAGCACTGTTACAACAATTCTAGGGAGAGACATTATGGACACAGCTATCTACTGGTTGTGTGATCTCTCATTATTTTACATTTGCCAGCAGTGGGAAGCACATGCCAGGTTGAGCAACTGAAAAGCTAATATGAAAATGAGGCCTAGGGTGTCCAATTGTCTCCAGAATTTACTTAGTTCCCAGACTCAAATTAGTAGCTAGTCCTGCCTCACAAAAAGTCCCTTGTGAATGGCCTGTGGAATCTGTAGCATTACATGCAAGGAGATAGGCGAGGGAAGACAAATTTATTTATTTATTTATTTATTAAGACAGATTTGCATGCCACCTTTTCCTTCAATCAAGGTGGTCACGTCACATAACAATTGGAGGGTTACATTTAACATTAGGGTACTGTATGTGTAAACATTTAGACAGTACAGTTACTTAACAGCATTTATTTATTTATTTATTTATTTTTATTTATTTATTTAACTGTATTTATATCCCGCCTTTCTCCGGGTCAAAGCGGTGCAACATTGAGTGGGGGGTGGACAATAATCAGCTTCTGGGGGTGGGGGCTATCACCAGGAGTCCAACATTAATGATTTTAACAAATACTTGGGACATAGACATAAATGTTGTGTTACAGTCTCTTAGAGCATATGTTAATGGAGGTGAACAGGGGGGGGGGGGTTGGGGGGGGTCAGAGGTGGGTGCTGGCTGCAAAAGAACAACCTATCCATCAACATAAAGAAAACAGAAGCCCTTATAGTAACAAAGGACCCAGACTTCACCCCACCTTCACACCTCAACATTGGAACTACACAAATACAAATACAACCGCATATAAAGTATCTAGGAAACATCATAGATCAAGCACTAACACTCAAGCAACAAATCAAAAAGACCACTGGAACAATATTCCACAAAGCCAAAACAGTACAACGCCTCAGACCTCTCCTTGAACCACAGGACTTCAGAACAGTGATGCAAGCCATGACACTCCCCCACCTGGACTACTGCAATATAATCTACCTCGGACAACCAGCCACCCACACCAACCCACTCCGAACTGCCTTAAATACCACAGCAAGGATTATCCAGAAAGCAAAAAAACGAGACCACATCACCCCTGTCCTAAAGGAACTACACATACTCCGCCTCGAAGCAAGAACCAAATACAAAGCCGCCCTACTTACCCATAAAGCTCTCTACCAGACTCAGACCTCCCAGTTCCGCACACTACTACCCCGACCAACCAACAACAGAACAACCAGACAAACCTCCAACAACTCCCTCACCATCCCCCATAAACGAACCAAATGCATTCAACGGACCTGCAACAGAGCCTTAAAACTGTATGCACCAACCCTCTGGAACTCTCTACCAAGTCACATCAGATGCAATAGAGACCCCTCATCGTTCAGGAAACAGCTAAAAACCGCCCTATTCCAGGAATACCTCGGACCAGAAACAAGCATTTAGACAGTACAATTGAGGTAACATTTAACATGAAGGTATTTAATAACATGGTATGATAGACTTGTGTGTGTGTGGATAGGATGGGTGTGTGTTTAGTTGGCGGAGGTAGTAGCATTTCTGTTTGGGTAGGGGATGTTGCCTGACTGCTCATAGGTTTCTATAAATAACAATGTTTTGAGGTCTTTGCGGAAGTCTGTGAGGTCATCTAATGCCCTCAGGCTCGTTGGGAGGGAGTTCCATGGTGTGGATGCCAGTAGTGTTGGTGCTCTTTTTGATGTGGTTTGTTTGGTTTTGTGATAGTCTACAGGTGTGCCAATCATGTTGTCATTATTGGTTCTTCTTGGTCTATTGCTGATATCCCTTGTTATGACGTTTTGGAGTACATCTGCTGAGAGATGGTGAATGATTTTGAAGATGATCATGATGGTTTTGTATTTAGCTCTTGCCGCCATTGGGAGCCGGTGTAGTTGTTGTAGGACGGGAGTGATGGGCTCGGTCCTTGGAGTGTCTGTAATGATGCGTGCTGTGGTGTTTTGTACCATCTGTAGTGGGTGGAGTGTCTGCTGAGGAAGGCCTTGATATAGTGAGTTTCCATAATCAAGCAGTGGTGTAATGAGTGCTTGGCACACTGTGCGAAAGTGGTTTTGACGGAGCATTGGTTTGATTTGTCTGATTGTGACACAGTGTTGAAGGCCACCGAGATGTCCATGAACACTAGCAGGTAGCCGTTTTTTATGTTGTCCATGCCTCTAAGGAGATTGTCAAAGAGGGAGGTGAGTAGTGTTTCCATGCCATGTTGGGGCTTAAATCCATGTTGATGTATGTCCAGTGGGGCACTGATATCTATATGGTCCTGAAGTTGCCTTTGCACTACCTTTTCCACGATTTTAGCAAGGAATGGCAGGCTTGAGATGGGACGGTATGATTTTGGTTCAGATGGGCTCAGATTGCTATTTTTAAGTATTGGTCATATCATTGCGTGCTTTAAGGGTTGCGGCATGTATCTTTGTTGGAGTGAATCTTTGACGATTTTTTGAATGTGATGAGAGAGCTGACTTTCTGTAGCTTTGATCCAAGTCACTGGGCATGGGTCTGATGGTGAAGTTGTTGTGTTTAGTCCAGATATAATGTCTTCTACTTGCTGCTTTGTTGGTATGTTGTTTTGAATCTGTATTCATTTCTGGTAAGTATTAGTACTCCTCCTCCTCTCTTTTGTGCCGAGTATCCTGTTGGGGTTACTTGGTTTAATATGACCTGATCTGAGTCGTCTAGCCAGGTCTCGGTGATGCATATTATATCAAGCTTCTTGTCGTGGATTAGGTCAAGGATAGTATTTGGTTTGTTCCTGATAGATCTGGCATTTAGTAAAGCACACCTTGTGTTTGTTGTTATGATTGGGTTTGTGTGTTCATTATTTGTGTGGTGAGTGGTGTTCTTTGAATATATGTGATGTTGGTGTGCATTTGGGTTGGGTGGTATATAGGTTGATTAAGGGGATTTGTTCGTTGAGTCTGATGCTATGTGTGCAGAGGGCAAACATGTGGAGGAGTGTGAGGTAGGCCATGAAGTAGTGGGTAATGGAATGCATTTTATAACTTGTATTTTACTGACCAAATGGCTGCAAACTATTGATCCTCGTAGGGGAAATAGGTGGCACAGGAAACACAGGAATAGCTTGTAATGGACTCAATTGTCTGACCTTGCCATGATCTATCTGTAAACTCTGCTGCATGTTGGAGGGCCATCTGTGATGGGGGATACCAAGTCACCCTGCTTGTACAGGAGTCTGTGAGTTGGGAGTGGCATGGAAGCTACCAGTTGATTACCAAAAATGTGCATAAACTGTGGATGTTACCACGGCCCTGTCAATTGAACACTCAAGGCACTAGCCGAGCCCAATCACACCCCCTAGAACTCTATATCCATGGAAAACAGGAGTATTGACCTTACTGAGTTGCAGCTGTGACAATGTCATATAATGCAGCCTCTGAGGCCACATAATCCTACTGCATTTTGGGACTGTGGTCTGGCTAGCAATGTATCCGCAAAGCTAACGGAGAAAGTACACCTCAGTGGAATGCTAGCAGATAGGGACTTACCTGGGCCACAGCGCAAGTGAAACCACAATGGGTGATCAATCACTGAGTTCACATAGTATGATATGCAGGCATTGTTCCCCTCACATATTTACCATCAGATAAACAGTGGAACAAATGTGGGGGACAAATGTGGGGGAGAAAAATGTGAGAGGAAAAGAAGGGCATGAATTGGCAAACAATAGGAACACCTCAGTGATGTTCTGTGAATCAAACCTTTGGCCTAGGCATCTGCAATGACCAAATCCGATGCAGTATATCAGAGAGACATCTATGAGTGAAGATGCATGTCACCCTGCTCATAGAGCACATAGTGATGTAGGGATACCTAAAAAAAACATTGTATTATGCCAAGGTCATGAAGCATCTGTCTGTTGAATGCCCAAAGAACTTGCAGAGGCCAACCACACCCACTAGCAGGATGAATCCATGGTAACTATGGCCCGGGGTATGTTTGCCAACAGGCTCCAGATATGTCTGACAGGCCTGATCCAGTCCTAGATTCATCCATTGCATGCTGGGACATGTAGTTCTGAGTACTCAATTGTACTCCACCAAACAAGAAAGACTACAGATCCCTACATGCAATGGGGTTAGACAAGCACTGGACCGAGCCTGGTATGGGTATCTGTAGCCAAAAGGCAGTCCTATCCCAGCGGAAGGTGAGGAGTCACCATTTCACAGCTCTAAGATGGTCACTCAATCTGAACTCCATGACCAAGGATGGCTAATGCATCCTGGGACAAGGTCTTGATTTATATTGCCACAATCAGGGATCACAAACTGCACATAGGGAATATATGGTTATAGGCTGGAATGAGTCACAATCTGACAGATGCAACTAACTTACCTGGGAAAGCAGAATCTGCACTCAGAACATGGTTGCCATGGAAAGTGAGTGCATGGGGGTATGGCAGATCTCTGTAACTATTGTGATCACTAAACTGACAATGATTTGGTTACTCTGCAACCCAATAACCATTGTAATCCTCCCTAGGCAGCATCTAATCCACCACTCAAACACTGACCTATCCCTAATCCAGAGTGCTTGCCACCTATGCTCACAGATGGTTCTCCCAACTGCAGCACTGAATCAAATCATTACAGATTCAACAGTCACAGCTTAGGATTCCATCAACAGTTCTGATGGCTAAATGAATTGTCTGTATTGGCCATGCTATGGCCCTGTATGGCCATGCTATTCCCACATTTGTTCCCCCACTTTCAGTGCAAAACAGTCCATCGGAGGAAGAATGGAAAAAAGGCAGCACTGCCTGTACATCACCCTCTACAAACTCAGTGAGTAAGCAACCATTGTCATATTATTTGTGCTGCAGGCCAGGTGAGTCCCTATGTAATAGCATCCCAGTGGAGTGTGCAGTCTCCATTAGCTGAGAGTACACATTGTCAGCCAGACCACATATCCCCAAATGCAGCAGGATTCTCTGGCCTCAGAGGCTAGACTAAGTTACATTCTCCCAGCTGGAACTCACCAACTTAGGAATCCTGTTCCTGCTTCCAGGACCTGCTGACTCTGGCAATTCAGTGCAAGGGTGTGGGTAAACAGATCCTTTGACAGGTAACCTGCCAATATCTGTGTAAACGTGGCAGCCCCAAAGCTGTACCAAAGCAAATTCGGGTGAATCAAATGCATGCCACAGTCAGATATGTATTCAGCAGGTAGGGTGGCTTGCAAATACACACACAACTCAGCTTATCCATAGATGGCCCCAGTGGCATCAGCACAGAATGACATGTTCAATGCCAGGTCCACCTCTGAGATAGCAATCTGCATGGTGCTGGTTTCCTATGCCATTTTCATTTATCATCAGTAATGCACTGCTCGCCAGGTACCTTTCGATCCTCATATGACTATCTGCCAATCATGAGAGACTGCTAGGTACTTTTGACTTAGATTGGCCACTGTTGGACTGGCCACTGTTGGACCAAAGTCCATCAAGTACAATTGGGCTTGATGGATCTTGGTCTGACCCAGTATGGTATATCTTATGTTCTTATGTTCTTGTTCCCAGTTGCATCAAAGGGAAAATGTGTGGATGGCAGCACTGTGAGGCATTTCCACTCAAGGATCGATGATTCCCAAATGCCCCCAGATCCGGCCCACAAGCCTGATTCAGACCTGGGGTTACACCAATGAATGTAGGGAGATGTAGTGAAAACATCTCTATTGAACCCTTCAGAAATTTGCTGCCTACTACTCCCCACATGCAATTGGTTCAAAGCCAGGACTGGGTCAAGCATATCATGTGCATCTGGTGCCAGTAGGAAACCCCAATTGGAATATGAGGTGTTGACAACCCATGTCAAATTATCTTGGCTCCAACCCAGGTGTGTGCCAGTGCTATGAAAGCCCACTGAAGCGTACTGCTTTGAGTCCTTCATTGTACACAGTGTTAGACTCTCTGCAGGTTCTATAGTGCATCATGATTGAATAGTCACAACAGCTGGATTGCCTGACCATCTCACACCAGGAAACTCCAAACTCCCCAACTCTGGCTGACCTACTGTATAGAATCCACACTTCTGCAGCACTGTGGTTCCACTGTCAGCAGGGTCAGTGTAGGGAAGTGACCCAGTACCTGGACTGAGCTTATTGGGCACAGCATTCCACAATTCACCTTGTTGTGCATTAGACCATGCGTACACTGTGATCCCATCCATTGGCCACCCTATTGCTCCCCCTGTCCTGAGATCGCTGATTATATGTATCAATCTTTCCACTACAAGGATCACAAAGGCAAGGTCCTCACAGATCATATGAGTGCAGCTGCCCACATATGCAATGTATCTAACACTCTCTAATTTCCACCCACAGGTGATGCAGGATATGGGTGCAGGGCGTGGTTGCTGACCCCTGTGAGGTTTCCAAGGACATGTGCAGACGTCAGGTGCAATGAGACACATGCCACAACCCGCTCTGTCATAGTGCGCACCTTTGGCATGTTGAAAAGTTGCTTTAAGTGTTTGGACAAATCTGATGGTGCCTTACAATTACGGCCTCTCACAGTGGCTGAGATCATTTTGACCTGCTGCATACTACACAACATTGTAATCAGGAATAGAATCCCAGTCAATATTAATCCAGACCTTGAGGATGATCCAGAAAGCTGACCTGCAAGTGCCAGGGAGAACACAGGGGCAGGCATCCAGGCCAGAGGACAGCTCATACAGCAGTTGTTTGCCTGTGAGTATGCCCTATATTTATTTATTTATTTATTTTATTTATTTAACTGCATTTATATCCCGCTTTTCACCGGGTCAAAGCGGTGTAACATGTAACATAGGGAGGGGTAATTTCTTTTAGGAAGGGGCCATCACCAGGGTCAACAATTAATGATTATGGGTGGACATGGACATGATTTACTTCTGCTAAAATCTAAGTGTGAGGTCATGGTGGTGTTTCCGTTGAAAGATGTTCACGGAATAGGATTGTCTTTAGCTGTTTCTTAAATGATGTGATGTCGTTGTTGTTCTTGATGTGGTTTGGTAGAGAGTTCCAGAGGGATGGAGCATAAAGTTCGAATGCTCTGTTGCAGGTCCGTTGTGTAGATTTGGTTCTTTTGTGGGGGACAACGATAGAGTTATTGGAGGAATGTCTGGTTGATCTGTTGTGGGATGGTCGAGGCAGTAAGGAGTGTAGTGAGGTGTTCCGTGCTTGGTGGATAGTTTTGTGGATGAGTAAGATGGCTTTGTACCTGATTCTTGCTTGCAGTGGAAGGAGGTGAAGGTCTCTTAGGATTGGGGTGATGTGCTCCCGTTTTTTTGCATTTTGAATAATCCTTGCTGTGGTGTTTAAGGCAGTACGGAGGGAGTTGGTGTGCGAGGCAGGAAGTCCATGATAGATTATGTTGCAGAAATCCAGATGAGGGAGTGTCACAGCTTGCATCACTGTCCTAAAGTCGTGAGGTTCTAGGAGGGGCCTGAGTCGTTGGATAGTTTTAGCTTTGTGGAATATCATCCCAGCGGTTTTGTTGATTTGTTGTTTGAAGGTGAGAGCTTGATCAATGATGACGCCTAGATATCTTATTTGAGGCTGGATTTGTATTTGTGTGGTTCCCATGTTGAGGTGGGTAGGTGGTTTGAAGTCAGGTTCTTTTGTTACTATTAGGGCTTCGGTTTTCTTTATGTTGATGGATAGATTGTTCTCCTGTAGCCAGTTGGCCATGTCGTTGAAGCAGGCTGATAGCTGTTCGTTCTTTGGGTTGTTGGTTGTAATTGGTGCGTAGAGCATTATGTCGTCCGCGTAGATGTGGAAGTTGATGTTGTGGGTGCGTATGATTGAGCATAGTGGACGTAGGTATATGTTAAACAACATGGCTGATAGGGTGGATCCTTGGGGTACTCCTTGAAGTTGTTTGTATGGGGGCGAAGTTGTGGAGAGGGTGCGAATCCGTTGCTGTCTGTTAGTTAAGTAGGATCTGAACCATTGGAGTACAGTGTCCTTGATTCCGATTGTTTGTAGTCTGTGTATGAGGATTTCGTGTGAGATTGTGTCGAAGGCCGCTGATATGTCTAGGAAGATCAGGATGTACCCTGAGTTTTTCTCTTGTGTTCCGATGATATAAACTCATAGCCATACTGATTGATAGATCCAAACATTGTGCCTCTACATGCTACACCAGCATGCTCATGTCTAATATCTATTATATTACAGAGGCCCAGATGCCTGAGGAAGACATGGTATAGCTGCTGCACTGCAATCATATGGATACTGGGGTAAGAACCAAAGCCCCACCTGTATCTGCATGCTGACATGTTTCTGTCAATACCAAGAGAAGCATAACATATCTGGGCTATGTCATTGACACACTAGAATCATGTATATGCTTCATCAGGGACCTTCAGATAAATATTGATGAGATGGGTGGCTGCTAGAGTGGTATGTGCAGATTGAAAGTGTACTCTGCACCCCCCTCACCTGCAACAGGCAGGGCTCTTGGGTTACAGAAATCCGCACACAAAACAAGGAGAAGGTTAATTGATCACAATTCTTTGAATAATACACAAATCTGTAAATAATACACAACACACTTGTATTATAAAAATAACCAAAGCTTTGGGAGAGCAAGCTAGGCCTCTGCCTATGTTTACTCTGATATCATAGCTTTAGGCCACTTTATTTATAGGTAAAGATTTGATTATACAGCATAATTTCACTTTATCATTCTATGTCTCGCATCATGTATATTCATAATATACATATTCTATTCTACGTCTAGTGTCACCTATATTCATAACATACTTTTCTATAGGCATGCACGTCATAGACAATCATGAAAAGACATACATATATTCTCAGACATGACTATGTAGGCCTTAATTCTAATTAATCCTAACACTGACAGTTTGATATCTCTGACCAGAGACTGAGAAATTGCGAAGCTGGGTAAACAACTTGCCTTTTACTTATCTTTCTAATAAGAAGACTAATGTTTATGTTATCTAAAACCTTTCACCCAGTTACTTCTACAGAGTTTTCAAGGATGGTATTAAGGAGCTACAAATGATATTAACTCTTTCTTAGGGCTTATAGTAATATAATGTTATACACAGGGCCTGACTGTGTATCCAACCTGGTACAATCAAGCTTTCTTTCAGTCCTTCCTCTGATTCTGTAAAGAATCATTTCACAGAAATGGAAACTCAGCCATCGGTATTAAAAATGGATCGTAGCTAGCTTCTGGGTCAACCTGTAACATCATTTTAGGGGTCAGTGTCTCCACTGATTTCTTACAGCAAGCAGATATTACACAAAGAATTATTGTTCCTAAAATGATAATCCCTAATAAGCCAAATAATGAAGCTAATATACCTTGCAGGGGCCTAGATAATAAACTCCAGAAAGAAGAAACAGAATCAAAAAATCAGAAAAAGAACTTACATAACTACTACTTGATACAAATGTACGATTCCTAACCTTATCTAGTAGGCCTTTCACTATTTTTCCTTCATCATCAAGCAAACAATAATTAATAATAATAATAATAATAATAATAATAATAATAATAAATAAATAAATAAATAGATAATCCATACATGCCATTTTCCTTCGCTAGGAGATAGTCTAAAGCCATGCGATTCTGAGCTGCATAAGTGGACACCTTGTCTACTGCACCTTGTAACACGCTAATAGCCTCTGTGAGATCCAGGGCTGTAAGTTCAACAACTGCCTGTAATCGCATAATCTGGGTATCATATTCTCTAGTGGGTGCTATGGCTCCAAAAGTTGAGAGCCAAACAGTACCTGTAAATGCATCTATCTGAGATTTAGTTAAAGGACTTGTAGAGTCTACCAACTGTTGTGCTGCTATTAAGGTTTCAACCTGAGGGGAAACATCCCTTTTTCTTCTTAAGGAATTATTCAAGGTTGATAATAAAGTAACATTTTGGTAAGGTAAAAACCGCCACGGGGTATCCAACTGAGCAACATAGCAAGTACCTGACCAACCTCTGGGAAGTTCTGTATATGCGAGATTACCACACACAAAATAATCTCCCTTTAAAGCCACTAATCCATTTTCCCAAATTGTCAAGTTGCGGGGACAGACTAGATTCTGTGTACAATTATTCAAAGCCCACTGAGTAATGTTCATTTCCTTAATTCCTACAGATAGATTACGTTCCCAGGGATGGTAATATCCTAATAAGGGGTCCGTGGCGAAGGATTAAAATCATACAGAAATTGTGAGTCTATTTGTCATGACTGTAGTTTGTGAAGGTAGTCTGCTGTTCTGTTTTCTCCTATCTTAGCTATCTCTTTGTCTATCTGTGTCTCCTACTCTGTCCTATCTTATTAATGGCGTTCTTTTCTTATTTTCCATAACATAAATGTAGGATTGTAAACCGCTCTGATGCTTCTTGGCCTGAGCGGTATATCAAATGAAATAAACATAAACATAAACTACAGTTAGGTATGTCTCGGACTGAGTCATTCAAAAGGTAGCCAGAACTATTATACTGTAACAAGTCATAATCATGCACCTGATTCCCTTGAACTTGCATTAATTGTACTATGGAAATATAAGGTTTCTGTACGTGGGATTTCTTATACCAGATGGAAGAATTATGTAGCATTATTATTATACAAACATTCCATGGGGTGTCCCCTACCTTTTTCCCTGTACCTTGAGCCATAAAACATATTGGAGGGGACTTTAAAGGCATAGAACTAACTACTCTAGGTTCTGTGTTTGTATGAGACCATCGTACAGTAGTTAGATTAAAAGCTGTAGCACGGAACTCTTCAAAGGCTTTGGGCCTAACTTGTGGTAAAAACCCATGTTGAGTGGCCGTACAGATGGAAGGCAGACCGCACAACGTGACAGATTAAAATGTTTTGTAACTGAGTGTAAATGTGACTCAAAAATATTTGGATATTCCCCATAACTTTCCCAAGATTCTAAATGCAGTACTGCTTCATTAACAATAATATACCATAGCACAACTAAGACCAAACACAGAAACATTCTTAGCAAACCTCTAAACATCTGAAACTATAATTACTCCAAAAATAAATGTTCTAAGACAAAATAAAAATACACCTACTCTTCTTAAGATGATGAAGATATATATTATAGCTATAACTACCCCTTAATTCTCAATTACATCATGAAGTAGAGGTTAAGTACCCAAAGGTCATTGCTTATATATTAGTAAAATACTAAATTAAACCACCTTTATCCACCTAATCAGTAGTATAAATGCTGGACAAAGGTTTTTGCATAAGTAGTTCATTCAAAAAGCATGTAAATCCTGATGATCTTTTCTGTAATATCAATGTAATGTTCATTAAGTCTCTGTGTTGTATTTTCTTGATTCACTGATGAAGGGAGCCACCGTCTGGAGTCTGTGAAGGAGCCTTTTTACACTGTGTAAGGTGTATCCAACGAGAATGTCCTTCCACTTTACAAGCCGAGTATCCCACCAGGAGCACATGAAATGGACCTAGAAACTTGGGAGCCAGAAGCGTCTTTGGATGCAAATTCTTAATCAGGACCCAATCTGGTGACTTCACTTCTGGATATAATGATTCTGATGATTCTGGATATGATGATTCTGTCATCTCGTTGAGGATTCACTTGCAATAAAGGGGAAACAGGACTGAGTGCAACCGTGAGCAATAAGTCAAAATATCGCTGCGCAACAATTGGGGATCTGGGATAACTGCCAAGTCATGTGGAGAAGTAGCTGGACGTCCAGTAACTATTTCATATGGTGTCAGGCTGGGGGAACTACGCACTGCCATAAGGGCAAAGGGAAGGGCTTCTGTCCAATCTGTAGCCCACTCCTGTGTCATAGTGCGCAAGTGACTTTTGATTGTCCTATTCATCCGTTCCACCTGGCCAGAGCTTTGCGGATGATAAGGAGTGTGCAATTGTCTCTTAATATCAAACCAAATTTTCAATACTCTCCCAGACACTCACAACAAAGGCTGGACCCAGACAAGAAAAAACAAAAGGAACACCCCAGACAGGAATAATCTAAGTGAGCAGTAATCTGATGGCAACCCCAGCAGTCATACTGGTAGTGGGATAAGCCACTACCCATTCAGAGAAAAGACAAGTGACCACCAAACAATTACCACTTCCCTCCTCTGGCACAGGGCAGATCTGCAAAACAGGCTGAAAAATCAAAAAGAGTTCGGAAGGCAGAAATCGTAATAACTGACCCTAAGCTGACCCTACAGTTCCAGTCTTGAAACAGTGCAGACAAGCTGTGCCACAGGAAAAATAACAGAAGTTCAGGTGATACCGGAGAACCAAAAAGACATAATTCATAGCCGCAGCGGTAAAACTTATGATGCAGGAACAGGGCAAGTAGAAACAAAAGACTGTCAGGACAAATAAGCAGATGATCCTCTTTCCAGCAGCCCTGAGCATCACAGGTGCACCCCATAAAGTCAGAGTCTGGGTTTCAAAGGAAGTATCTTGCTATTACTGCAAGAAAGATGAAAGGGAAAACAAAGTCATATTAAACGGTGTTAAATAGCCCACCCTGTATATAGCTCAAACAAATCAAGCACCCAACACATCCCTCACACAACTAAGTTTTATCCTCACTGCATGTACAACACACACACTTTACCTGATTGCTTGCTGTGATACCACCTTGATTATTAAGATAAGGCGGTTTAGAAATACTGTTAAATAAATAAATAAAATAAATAAATAAATACAGCAATGTCGGTGACACTGATGCCCGAAGAGCGGCTTGCTGTGCTTCTTGGTTTGCAAAATGGTTGTCCTTTGCAAACACTTCTGCTAGCTGTGCACTGGCAAACGGCAAAGAAGTTGTTTCCACTACATCATTAACTGTTGTGACTGCATAGCCCATCTTGTAGAGAAAATGTCAAAATAGTTTGTAAACAATCATGAGACCCATCCTCCTCCACAGGTGTAGAAGGGTTGCATATTGATGTAGTACATACTGAAACATGAAGCGGAGAAATGACTAATTCCAAAGCCAATAAAACGTGTGGAGGACAAAGGCTGAGTCTTGGTTAGATGGAACAAAAAGGGCGCTGTAGAACCAGAAAATCAGTAAGTTTCAGTCGCAAAAGCCACTGCTACTAAACTACGTAGACATAGTGGGAGTCCCAAAGTCACTGCATCAAATCGCTTTGAGAAATAGCCTACCGGCTTGCAACCAGTTGGGAAAGCTTGTAAAAGCACACAGGTAGCAGAGGAATCAGAAATAGCCACATACAATTTGAATGGTAAAGAATAATCATATACAATAAACATGGCGCATTTCCCAGTGCAATTTTTACATTTAAAACAAACCTCCCACTGTGATAATGTGGGTACAATGAGGCATTCAGATCCTTCTTTCCAAGATGAGAGCATAAAGCGGAGCAGTAAGATCTGAGAAATTCGCTAGCTATTATTTACAGAAAATTAATAAACTCAGGAAGCTATGCAATAATACTGGTGTCGCTGGAAAAAGGCAATGACAGAATAGGTTTCAATCTAGCAGAGGTAATTGCACGACCAGATGGTTTTAGAACAACACCCAGGAAAGTAACATTTTGAGATACAAAATTGCAGTTTAGACAGATTAACCTTCAAACCTAAATTAGTAATATGAGCTAATAGAGACAAAGAATCTGACAAACAAACTCATAACATGGTGAACATAAAAGCAAATCATCCACATATTGAACTAAAGAGGAATGGTTGAATCTTACATCAAATAATGCAGTTCTTAGGGCCTGTGAAACATATGCAGGACTATCAGGGTACCCTTGATACAAAGTGGTCCAAATATTTTGTTTATCTTCAAAATGGAAAGCAAATAAAAAATTGGTTGTCTTTGCAAATTCTCACTGAAAAATAAGCAGAACTCAAATCTACAACAGAAAACAAGGTAGTCCCTGAATATATCTGTGTCCAGATATCATGTGGATTAGGTACCAAGGGAAAAATTGGCAAAATCACATTATTTACTGCTCGCAGGTCTTATACAAATCTATAAGTCTTTCCGTCAGCCTTTAGCACAGGAAGGATTGGAGTATTGCATGGTGAAGTTGTAGGATAAATGACACCTTGTTTCTGGAGATCTGCAATCACAGGACAAATTCCTTCAATAACAGCTGCTGGCAATGGATATTGCTTGAGTCTAGGAAGCTGAACTCCAGGTTTCACGGTGATTTTCACAGGAGGAATAGAAAGGCACCCGACATTAGATCCTGGCACTGCCCACAAAGTAGAAGGAAGGTCTTCAAGCGCCTGATGAGCAACACTGGCATCTGCAGGGGATGGCACTTCAGAGAGAGGGTACAGCTGGAAAGAGAACTTGCCACTCATCCAGGATAGAACAGCATGATGTGACACCAAAAAATCCCGACCTAGAAGATTCACTGGCAAAGTGTCTCCCACAAGAAAAGTAGTTTGATATACAGTCTCTCCAATCTGCAAAGGTAAATATTCAAGTCTATGATGAGGAATTATCTTTCCCTCAATGCCTTCACAATGTACTATCGGTGCTTGTGCTAATTGAGTATGATAGATGACAGGCAAATCCTGTAAGCGCAGTGCTGATGTTGTAGCTCCAGTATCAATAACAAATTTCAAATTAGAACCTCCCAGTTTAGCTTCTAACTCATCCTGAGGAGTTACAGTCAAATTCAGGAATAGTCATGCATCCCATGTATCATCTCCACAATCTTTTGGGTTAGAGAAGCACTGATATACTGGAGTGAATTCAGCTTGAACTGGAGGGGGAGGAGGGAAATCAGCTCTCTGACCATCAAGATTCCAATTCCGGGGACAGTCTCACCACAAGTATCTCTGGACTGTCCACGCCCTCGATGAGGATTCCCATAACCTCCTCTGCTTCTACCTCTCCCCCTTGCCCATGGGTGGCTGTATAAACAATCTGTAGATTGAGCAATTTAGTCTTTTCACATCTATTTTAGTTCGCTCTTCTTGCTGATCCTTAATAAATTTCAAGTCACTGTATCAAGCTCCTTCCAGAATTGCATCAGCTGTTCTAGCTGGCCAATCTATTATTGAAGTTTCTAAAATTTCTTTTATTCTTGGAATCAATCCATTTACAAAAATATTAGTAAATCCTGAAGGTGTCTTCTGCCTCACCAGAATAGTCTTTAAAAGCTAGCATGCACCTAGTGTGAAAATCTGTAACCTTTTCACCCCTATCCTGCCTTAGAGATGTTAATCTTGACCAATCCTTTACAAGTTTGCATACTACTGTAAGGAATTCTAACAATTTTTTCTTTACACAAAAACAAAATTATCTCTTTGAGTCTTCTCTTGGAAATCTATCACAGGGTCTGTCACGAACTGGATGAGTGACCCTATGAAAATCAGCTGGATTATAAAAACACGGTTCTGAGCAAATTATCTAGAGCTGCCCACATGGGATTATAACTGTTAGTTATTTGAGACCATAAAGATACAAATCTACCAGGATTATCCCTGTAGTTAGGAAAGGTTTTAGCCAAATCAAACACTTCTTTAAGTAGTCACAATATCATTTCCCACAGCTGCTTCAGTTTAACAGTGGCAGAACATAAATTATGTTGCTGGTGTAGAACATCCTGAATAGAGCCTAGATCATAATATAATTGATCACACTCCTCTTTGTAAGTTTCATAATGTCTAAATCTCTCTCAATTTTATCAATAAGTTCATCAGAAACACTTAATTCTTTTGCAACAGAAACACTATGACCTATTGCCATTCTTAAAATTCTTATTACAAGTACAACACTTTCCGTTTCTTGGTTCAAACGTGCTCTCAATTCTTTGAGCTGAGAGACATTCCAAATATCCAAAATACACAATACTACTCCCCCTAACTGCTGTTGCTCTTTAAGCATTTTCTTTTTCTCTTAGCTCTGCTACACGAGTGACCCGCATTTGCTCAGCAGGTCATTAATTACATTTCTTAACACAAACATCTTTTGTTTGAAAACATAAACATTCCAATGTTTTGCATCATGTACCATCCGTTCCCACCATGTAAGCACATTTGCACGGTTCACCTTTAACCGCTAACCCATATCCCAGGCAATGGACCTTATCTACAGAGAAAGTTCCCTCCCAAGGAAACTGCAATTTCACATTACCTTTTGTCACTGAATCCCTATGTGCTACGGAATCAATGGCTACATCACCATGCTTCTCATACATACAATGGAAGCATACAATAAGAAGGGCTACCTTTCTTAAACACTAAAGCCCTAGCTCTGTCATGCCACTCACGCATCTGAGACGGAGCCTGTCTACTTAACAAATTACCCATCACTGGTAATACTCACAAATCTTCAGGCACCTTCTGCCCTTGCCATGAATGCAGAGATCTATCCAGTACGGCACCAACTGAAAGTGTACTCTGCACCCCCCCTCACCTGCAACAGGCAGGGCTCTTGGGTTACAGAAATCCAAACACAAAACAAGGAGAAGGTTAATTGATCACAATTCTTTGAATAATACACAAATCTGTAAATAATACACAACACACTTGTATTATAAAAATAACCAAAGCTTTGGGAGAGCAAGCTAGGCCTCTGCCTATGTTTACTCTGATATCATAGCTTTAGGCCACTTTATTTATAGGTAAAGATTTGATTATACAGCATAATTTCACTTTATTATTCTACGTCTCGCATCACGTATATTCATAATATACATATTCTATTCTACGTCTAGTGTCACCTATATTCATAACATACTTTTCTATAGGCATGCACGTCATAGACAATCATGAAAAGACATACATATATTCTCAGACATGACTATGTAGGCCTTAATTCTAATTAATCCTAACACTGACAGTTTGATATCTCTGACCAGAGACTGAGAGACTGCGAAGCTGGGTAAACAACTTGCCTTTTACTTATCTTTCTAATAAGAAGACTAATGTTTATGTTATCTAAAACCTTTCACCCAGTTACTTCTACAGAGTTTTCAAGGATGGTATTAAGGAGCTACAAATGATATTAACTCTTTCTTAGGGCTTATAGTAATATAATGTTATACATAGGGCCTGACTGTGTATCCAACCTGGTACAATCAAGCTTTCTTTCAGCAGTTGTTTGCCTGTGAGTATGCCCTATATAAACTCATAGCCATACTGATTGATAGATCCAAACATTGTGCCTCTACATGCTACACCAGCATGCTCATGTCTAATATCTATTATATTACAGAGGCCCAGATGCCCGAGGAAGACATGGTATAGCTGCTGCACTGCAGTCATATGGATACTGGGGTAAGAACCAAAGCCCCACCTGTATCTGCATGCTGACATGCTTCTGTCAATACCAAGAGAAGCATAACATATCTGGGCCACCGCTATGTCATTGACACACTAGAATCATGTATATGCTTCATCAGGGACCTTCAGATAAATACTGATGAGATGGGTGGCTGCTAGAGTGGGATGTACAGATGACTGACACAGGACCTTAATATAAGGATATGATAATGATGTTTCAAAGAAAGATGTGCAGGGGGGGGAGGGGAGGTGCAGCTCAGCATATAGATGGACATATGAAAGCAATTCATGTGAAAAGAAGTCACAAAAATGGACTAGCACCTGTAAGGAGGATAATGCCAATAGCAAGGGTGCAGGGGGAATTCATTTTCCTAACATGGAAAATATCAGTTTGATACAATGAAAAATTGCCATGACATGAACAGGCGTGTCCACACTGTATGTATGTATGTATGTATAGAACTGTTCTTCTGAACCTCAAGCTAGGAAATCAACATTATTGTGTGGAAAGGGTTGTCTGGCTCTTGACAAACTGAAGCACCAGAGAGAAGCTGTGTGGTTAGCAGCCTCCCTTGTGACTTCCACCATGGCCTAATAAAGAGTACAACAAAGTGGCTGCTGTCAAGGAATTCTGGGAGGCCCAGGATGTAAATCCCCCCAAGGTGTTGTGTCAGGCACTCCTTCATGGGGGTCATTAGGAGTGGTTCTGCCCTCCTCTCCCCTCCCCCCGTGCCCCGTGCATGGACCCTGTGTGCTGACATTATAGCACATATGGCTCGTTTGATGTCATGGAACTGCTTCTTAATTTGCTTTGTATCATGTACCGGGCCTCCCAGGTCTGTAACTGCCTCTGCTATCTCTTGCCAGATCACGTGATGTGCTGTCACAGGGATTTTATTGCTCTGATGGCCCAATAGCACCTTATATTTGTCCATGACCATCTCAAAAATCAGCTCATCGGCCTCATCACCAAAGTGCTGTGCCCTCTGCCATTGATCATCTGGCACCGCCCTCTTCTTCCTCTTTTGATGGAGGCTGCAGCAGGTGCACCCTCAACTCCAGAAGGTGCCTCCATCCCTGAAGGACTCTGTAAAGGATATGGGGACCCATCCTCGAGGCCTGGTGGCAGCCAGCCCATCCTCCGCATGGACCACCCCTGTTGGCCCATGGGGCGATACGCCCCCACAGCAGATAATATTGTCACCTGGATCACTCTCCCCATCTCCTGAGACCCAGCACCCCTCCCCATCTCCTGGGTACTATAATCATCTGCATCACTGCCTCCCATACCCCGAATCCCACCACTTCTCCTTAGCTACCAAGTCCCAGCACTCCCCCTATCTCCTGCTACCCCCACCCCCCACAGCTCCTGTGCCCTAGCACCCCTCCTCATCTCCTGAGTACCATCATTCTTCCTCAGCTCCGAGTAACTCCACTCCCCAATCATTCAACAGATCTGCAACATCATGAAAGAACACAAGATACAATACACAATCTATGCCAAAACGACATCATGATATACACTCCAGTCACTCTCGACAACCCAGACTACACCAAAATAACACTGTCTTCAAGACAACAACCTGACCATAAACTACATCTAGACTGAGGCACTAATCATCACCCGAAAAACCAGCTTCGTCCCTCTACCCACCATCAAGATCAACAACACAATACCCATAAAACCGGAAGTGAAATACCTCGGAGTGACTCTCGACAAAGAACTAAACCTACAATCACACATCAGCAGAACCACCAAAAATGCATACCACAAGATGAGACTAATCCAACGCCTCAAGCCCCTCCTCTCTCAGGAGCACGCACAGTCTGTCAGGCACTAATAACTCCAATCTTAGACTTCTGCAACCCAATCTATCTCAGCCTAACAAAGCAGTCACTCCAACCACTGCAAATGGCTCAAAACACAGCAGCACGCATAATATATGGCTCATCAAGACAAGATCACATCACCCCCATTCTAAAAAATCTCCACTGACTCCCAATCAGCTCCCGCATCAGATATGACAGTCATAAACATATTCAAAATCAAACAACAGACCTCAGCACTCAGCCTACAACCACTCATACAACCCGACAGCAGCACAAGACCGAGGAGGAGAGGCACCTCCGACCTCATCAATACACCAAAAGACTTCACCAAGGTACGCAAGGACACTGCAAAAAGAGCTCTATCACTGGCAGCACCTGCAATATAGAACACCCTCCCTGATGACCTACGATCGACGATAGACATCAAGGACTTTCGGAAACAGCTCAAGACGACCCTCTTCATTGAGCACTACGGTGACGTCACATAATCTTCCTGCCAGCCCGGAATACAGACCAACCCCCCTCCCTTTCTCATTCATGTACAAAGTATTGTAAAGTAACACATGCTGTAAATAGCCCACCACGAATCAACGCCAACTTACACACACACACATTCATTGTATAACACTGCATGCACACACAAATGTCATTATACTTCGATTGTTTGTGGTGTAAACTGCCTTGATTACAGGAGAAGGCGGTATATAAATCCTTTTAAATAAATAAATCTTCTTTGTACTGCTGTGCCTTCTCAGCTCCCAAATATCTCCACTCCCCTCTATCTCCTGAGTCTTAGCACCCCTCCTCATCCCCTGAGCATCACCAATCTCCGTCCTCCACCAGCAGTCCTGCACTGCCAACCGTTGCCCTCTAATTATGACATCACAGGTGCACCAGACAGTCCTCAAAGCCAACAGCCCCTTGGACAGTGGCAGACTACATACTGGCCTCTTTAATGACCATACAACATGATGTCGGCCATTATGTGTGTGTGGACACCAGAATGGGCCTTATCCAATGCGGGCTATGTAAGACACACTTACCAGCCACTGCCCTCTCCCAGCAGATGTTCTATGGATGCCTGTAATTGTCAGAGACATGTCCTGCACAGCATTAACAGTGAGTACCCTTCCATTGTGGCTGTATGTGATATCTCATTAGTGGTTGCATAGACATATGTGGACAGAAAGCATGCAAGTTCTGTCAGTGAGGCAAGGGCATAGAGGTTGCCTATCCCATATCCTGCTCATGGAGATGTGGATCTTCCAAATGGCTCTTAGTGGAAAATGTGTAGGGTGGGCCTTTGCTCTCACATGGCAATGGGCTCTATTCAGGATATTTTCTCCAAATGGGTTAATTTTGCGGATGCCATGACAGTTGTGAACCTTACTTCTAAGTCAGGGCATGTGGAGTATGATCTTAATCTGAAATTTATTGCTAATGCTCAGTATAATGCTTGCATTGTGTCAAAGAGAGCTTCCTTCTGGTGTTCATAAGATGTAGCAAGATATACTTGGAAATTCTTCTTTATCAATCCATTTCTGTATCTTTCTGCCACATTTTCTTCATCTCTGACTGCATTTCATGATACTTCAGGATCGTCTGCCTCTCACAGAATAATCACTTGGTACCGACACTTCTATTATCAATGCCGTTCCTGTATGCAGGCATGGGTGATGAATAACAGCGGGTGTGAATAACAAGAGGGTGGCAGTGGGCACAGCCATAACCCATGATCCCCTGGCACAGTGTTGTATGACCTCACTCTCCATCCCCTTACACAGCATATTGGGGATCAGGCCTACAACACTGTTCCATAACTGTCTATGAGATGGCTATGCACACTGGCCCTGTTTCCTAAGCCATGCACATGGGGCAACACCATTCACCCAGTGAGGCATACAGGATCCAAATACTTGCAAGGGACCTGGCAGCTGTATCCACACTTACTAATGAGAGGACTGGCTATCTGCAGTCCATCCCACAGTGGTAAAGTTGCCGCAACTGCTGCCAGTCTCGGATGGGTATGTCAGTGGCTGTGTCTCAGGACTGTCCTGGTACCTTTGTGGGAGTTGAATCAGTTCTCTTGGGTTTGGAGGATATGCCAGCACCAAGCCCACCCATGCAAATGAGGGCTGAACATTGCTTTACCCCTGGACACAGACCCACAGTCCCAATTACACTACACATCTGGCATAGGCTGCAACTGTGACAAAACAATGGCTGCGAAAATTCATATCGCTAAAGCTGTTGCCCCCGTTACAGCTTCTGCCTCTGTCCAGACAGAGGTCCCAATGCCAGTTGAAGGACAGGTTCCATGTGCAGGGTGCCTGCATGCTGAAGCTCTGAGGAAACAAGTGGAGGAACTCAGAGAGGAGGTGGCAAGGCTGAGGAACATTCAAGACAGTGAGAAGTACATTGATGAGATGCTTCTTGAAGCAACCAAGCTCTCCAGCAGAGGCGAAGATGGGTGCCAACAGAATGATGAAGGTTGGACACAAGTCACCAAGGCCTGCAGAATCACCAATCCAACTTCTCCAGCCCTTGAATTGGAGAACCATTACGCAGGAGGAGGTGAAAGTATCCCTGGAAAGGGAAGAACCAGAGTTCAAGTACCTTAAAGTTGCAGAATCAGTGACCACAAGGAAGCGAAGGGTAGTAGTGGTTGGTGACTCTCTTCTGAGGGGTCCTGAGGTGTCCATCTGCCGACCAGACTTGATGTCCAGAGAGGTATGCTGTTTGCCTGGTGACAAAATCCAAGATGTTACGGAGAGTTTGCCGAGACTCATCAAACCCACCTACTATTACCCAATGTTGCCAAGCCATGTCGGAACAAATGATACTGCCAGGTATCCCTCTCAGTGTATCAAAAGTGACTTCATGGCTCTGGGACAGAGGGTGAAGCAGTTAGGTGCAGAGGTGGTGTTCTTTTCAATCCTCCCTTTTGAGGATAACGGCAAAGGCAGAGAGACTCGCATCCTGGAGATGAATGCATGGCTGCGTGGATGGTATTATCGAGAGCGTTTTGCTTTGCTAGACCATGGGATGCTGTTCCAAGGGTTGCAGAGCAGAGATGGCATCCATCTGTCCAAGAAAGGTCAACGCGTCTTCAGTAGTAGACTGGCTAATCTACTGAAGAAGGCTTTAAACTAGATTCGTTGGGGATGGGTGAAGAAAGCCCCCAGGTAAGTGAAAGCCCCCAGGTAAGTGATACATTAAATACCTTTATAGAAATGAGTAAGGGGGGTAACATATGGAAAGCAGTGTGTATAAATGCCCATAGCATGGGAAATAAGATCCCTGATTTGAAGCTTTGGTGGGAGTGGCTGACTTGGATTTAGTGGCAGTTACAGAAACATGGTTCACAGAACACCATGTCTGGGATGTAACTATACCTCGCTATACTTCATTCAGAAAGGACAGGGGAGGAAGAAGGGGAGGCGGAGTGGCACTATATGTAAAAAATACTATTAAAGCTTTGGAATTACAGAACTTAAAAGGGAGAGAGGAGGCATTGCGGGTTAAACAAGAAAGAGGGAAAGAGAAATCTATTTGCATTGGCATGATATTCAGACCTCCCTCACAAGAGGAAGAGGTGGACAGAGAGTTAATTGAAGACATACGCAGCATTGCTAGGAAAGGGGAAGTGCTACTGATAGGGGATTTCAATATGCCAGATGTTGATTGGCAAATTCGTGCTGCAGTATCATCTAGAAGTAAGGAGATCCTGGATTCTCTACAGGGAGAACTATTCAGGCAATTGGTTTACACACCCCATACATGAAGGGGCCATACTGGACTTGGTGCTTACCAATGGTGAAAGTGTTATAGTGGGAGATCATTTTGCATCCAGTGATCACCAGATGGTGTGGTTCAGTATTACGACTAGGGCTGTTAGAATCCATTCAAAGGTGAGGGTCTTAGACTTTAGGAAGACTAAGTTTGCCAGGACGGGCCAATAACTCAGGGAGTCGTTAGCGGGATGGGAACAGCTGAGGGATGTAGAAAAACAGTGGGCACAACTGAAAGGAGATATTTTAAGGGCAACAAACCTTTTTGTCAAAATGGTAAATAAAGGTAAAAGGAAAAGAAGACCCCTATGGCATATGAAAGAAGTAGCTGAAAAAGTGAAGAAAAAGAGAGAGGCCTTCATGAAATACAAGAGATCACAGAGCGAGGAAGACAGGCATCTGTATTTGGAAAAACTTAGAGCAGCTAAAAAAGTAGTCAGGAAAGCAAAGATTCAAAAAGAGGAGGAGATAGCCAATGCAATAAAATGGGGGGATAAGGCATTTTTCAGATATGTTAGTGAGAAGAGGGAGGGCAAAAGTGGTATTGTCAGACTCAAGAGTGAAGGGGAGGAATATGTAGAAGCTGATTAGGATAAAGCGGAATTGCTTAACAGATATTTCTGTTCTGTGTTCACAGATGAAGAACCAGGAGAAGGACCTCAGAAAACACCCACAAACAGGAACAGAAGCAAGGGACATCTTGAACAATTTTCAGAAGATTGTGTTTGTGAGAAACTAGCTCAACTTAAAGTAGACAAAGCGATGGGACCGGATGGGATACACCCTAGAATACTGAGGGAACATGGGCACGTTCTAGCAGCTCCACTGACTGACCTATTCAATGCCTCATTGGAGTCGAGAGTGGTGCCAAAGGACTGGAGAGAGGATCATGTGGTGCCTTTACACAAAAGCGGAAGTAAGGATGTGGTTGAAAACTACAGGCCGAGTTTAACTTCGGTGGTGAGTAAATTATTGGAAACGCTGCTGAAAGAGAAAATAGTGAGGTTTCTGGAGTCCAGTAGATTACAGGATCCGAGGCAGCATGGATTCACCAGAGGCAGGTCTTGTCAGACAAATGTGATTGATTTCTTTGACAGGGTGACCAGGGAGTTGGACCGAGGGAGAGCCCTAGATGTGGTGTATTTAGATTTCAGTAAAGCCTTTGACACTGTTCCTCACAGGCAACTTATAAACAAACTGAGCACCCTAGGGATGGACCCTAAAGTTACTGCTTGGGTTAGAAATTGGTTGGGTGGGAGGCGACAAAGGGTACAGGTAAATGGAGCTCACTCTGAGGAGAAGGATGTTACCAATGGTGTGCCCCAGGGATCTGTCCTTGGTTCGATTCTTTTTAACATCTTTGTTAGTGATATAGCGGTAGGGCTGTCAGGTAAGGTTTGCATATATGTGGTTGATACCAAAATCTGCAATAGAGCAGACACCCAGAAAGGTGTAGATAACATGAGGAGGGATCTAGCTAAGCTTGAAGAATGGTCTAGAATTTGGCAGCTGGGATTTAATGTTAAAAAATGTAAGGTCATGCATTTGGGCTGCAGCAATCCAAGGGAGCAATATAGTATAGGGGGTGAAGTACTTTTGTCCACTAAAGAAGAGCGGGACCTAGGCGTGGTTGTGTCTGATTATCTTAAAGTAGCTAAACAGGAAGAAAAGGTGACGGCAAAAGCTAGAAGGATTCTTGGGTGCATATGGAGAGGAATGGTAGTAGAAAAAAGGAGGTGATAGTGCCTCTGTATCAGTCTTTGGTGCGACCTCATTTGGAGTATAGTGTGCAATTCTGGAGACCGCACCTTCAAACGGATGTGAACAGAATGGAGTCGGTGTAGAGGGTGGCTACTAAAATGGTTAGTGGTCTTCATTATAAAGCATATGAGGAGAGCCTTAAGGATTTTAATATGTACACCTTAGAGGAAAGGCGGGATAGAGGTGATATGATTGAGAGGTTTAAATACCTCCATGGCATAAATGTTCAGGGGGAGCGCCTCTATCAATTGAAAGCAAGTTCTGCTATGAGGGGACATGGGATGAGGGTGATGGGGGATAGATTCAGGAGTGATATGCGGAAATATTTCTTTATGGAAAGAGTGGTGGATCCGTGGAATAGTCTCCCAGAGGAGGTGGTAGAGATGAGGACAGTAAATGAATTCAAAAAAGCATGGGACAAACACAGAGGATCTCTAAAGGAAAAAAAGGGGACTGTTGTAGTTGTTGATATGGAAGGACAGACTAGATAGGCCATGTGATCTTTTTATGTCGTCATATTTCTATGTTTCTATGTTTCTATGCTACTGGAGGATGGGGGGGGAAGGGGGATGGCAGGGGTTGGCACGGATATCTAGGCTTATGCAAGTTGTAGGCTCCAGCACACATCAGTAGATGAATGCTGATGACAATTGGTGGGGCTAGGCATACCTTTGGCCAGGGTATACATGTGCAGACAGTCAGGGTTTTTGCTTGGGCCTGGACATACTGCTTACATGTTTCTGAACTACATGATTCCCACTCTTTAGCTGGGGAGTGGTGATCCTTGGTTGACCACATGATTGCCCTGGTGGCTAACGATGTCCCAAACTGTGCCAGCTGTATCCCAGTGGTGGACTGCCCCACTGAGCTACATGTCTCCAAGAGCAGTGTCCATGCACCACAGCCATCTCTAACTGTTCTGTTTCTGACAGAACATGGGCGTCTGTGCAGGTGCAATGCATCAGGGGTATCAACTAATTGTGCCACTTTGGACATCATGTGCACGATTTGGGTGTATAGGGTGGAGCTGAGGGCTATGGACATTCTTTATTCTTTATTGTTTATCAGCACTTGATATACCACAACCTTTGAAATATCAGGATGGGTTACAATTTCACCAAAATCAGGAATGGCCAAGGCCGGAGAAGGAAAGGAACTCCACTTTCATGTAGTAAAGAAGAGAGGGTGGGGAGAGACAGGTAAAATGTTAGGGGTCTATGGGAGGAAGACAGGTAAGATATTAGGGGTCTAGGGAACAGAGGTCATAAGCGGTACAGAAAAGATGTAGTTTGAGAAGAGCTTTAAACCTGGAGAAGGAGGCAGGGGCGGCCCAAGGGAGGTGCGGGGCCATGTGTGGAGACTTGGTGCGGGGCCTCATTTGCATAAGTGGCCTTATTTGCATAAATATTTGCATAATGTTACCATACACTAACTTTTAGTAAACATGTCTCTTAATGAGTGTACGGATAAAGAAAGACTAAAAAATGTCTACATTATTATAATCCAGTGCCAACCGCCAGGCACATTAGGAACTACTACAAATGCTGCCGATTTAGAACCCATCGAGTACTAGAAAATACACCCCCAAAAATCAATCCTAACTATCCAAAACCATACTTTGATTTCCATTAGCAGCCCATATTTACTGGAACCCAAACACCTACCTACATCTCAAAGAATTCCATGAGCACAATCATGTGAACTTAAATTCCAGGCTATATCACTATTTTTTGTCGGATCACCCACCATGAACAGGAACTTTCCTGCTCTCGAAGTGGGCCCTCCTTTTTAATCAATTTATAACTGACCCGAAGGCCATAAGAAACAGAGGTGGCAGCACTATTTAGCTGTCTGATCCATTAAAACTTTAGCTCAATTGTCCCAACCGACACCAAACATACACTCCACTTAGCTTAAGTTGGAAATGTCCTTTCTTGGTTAGAAGTGATTTTCTCAACCGTATTCTTTGAAGTCCATGCGCAGAAAAATGGCCCCCTCCTTTGAATTATCTTCTTCTTATGACAGAGGAAAAATCCTTCTACTCCCAAGACACGGTCGGGAATAATCCAAACCTAAGGTTCACGCTACACCAATCAGTGTTTCAAGCCGTGTAGCTTCCCAGCTCTTCATCAGGCGAATGAACCTTACCCCAATCTAGTTCCATTTTAATCACAGCTGAGAAAGAGACGTCCAAGCATCAGTGACATCACACACCTATTGGATACCCACCAATCAAAGCCGTAAACTCCACTAGTCGATCTCCATATTCATGCCTTCGGGGGTCATTGAACGTAAGCGGAAAATCCACTGTTGTTCTTTCAGATGCAATTGTGCTTTACGATCTCCCCCCATCTGTAATGGAGGTATAACATCCAAGATGCGCCAAGTTAAATCATCAAATTTATGGCCCCTAGCCTGGCAATGCGGGACCAATGGAAACGATGACACTCTGGAATTTATACGAGAGCGGTGTTCAAGCAACTGTTTCCGGATTGGACGAGTGGTTTTTCCAACATATGTTAAATAGCACGGACAAATTTAAACATGTATTACAAAAGAAGTCAAGCAATCAGATCTGTAAAAAGAGAGATAAACCCTCCCAGTCTTACGGTCTTCCCATTTATCGCCTTGCAATGTGGTCAACCTCTCAGCTGTCTATTCCAGAGGGTTCTTTCTTAGTGACTCTAGATGTTGTTTCTCTCTACACGAACATTCCTCAAATGGACGCCTACAATGTGTTATCTGCATTGGATATCAATTTGCCAGCGAGACTACCAAAATGCTTTGTATTGAGGTTGTTGCGAATGGTCCTATTTCACAATTATTTTGCATACGGGTCCACAGTTTACCATCAACAGTTTACCATCAACAGTTTGGGGTGGCTATGGGCGCCACATAGCGCCTTCGGTGGCTACGTTGTACATGGTAAACTTTGAAGAGCGTTTTATTTATAGCTCTGGGGGCTTTCATCATATTTTACTGTGGAAAAGGTTTTTAGATGTTATTTTTTTCATCTGGGTGGATTCGGAGGCTTCTTTAAAGCGCTTTCTTCAATGGTTGAATTCTTTGGATAGCAACTTGCAGTTTACTCCTAAATATCATAATAAGGAGATTGAGTTTTTAGATCTTCTTTTAGTGATTAAGGGTTCAACATTGGAGAGTACTCTCTATAGAAAACCGGTACAACGTAATGTGTTATTGCAATATTCAAGTTACCACCCCCCCCCCCCCGCGTTGAGAAGAGGATTACCTTTTGGACAATTCTTGCGTTTTCAGAGATTGTGTTCTTCGGTAGAAGAGTATCAGAAACACGCACAAGATCTATGCAGGCGGCTTCAGGAACGTGGCTACCCTCAATCGGTGATACGTATGGCTTATAAACGGGCTTTACACGTTCATCCTGACTGGTGGTTAGATGATCATGTCCGGTCTGAGCCCCCTGATAGAGTTATACGGGTTATTCCATACTTACCATACGCCTCTAAAATAGTGGCGATACTGAAGCATTATTGGTCATTATTATCTTTACATCAGTGCTTTCAAAAGCCCTTAATGATAGCTTATACATGTTCATGAACTATTAGCAATTGGGTGGTCAGTACTCGGAGGGACGAGCCTGTTGAGAGCTCATCACTGCAGAAGGGCCATTTTGCGTGTGGCCACTGTGATTTTTGCAAGACCACATTGCAAGGCGATAAATGGGAAGATCGTAAGACTGGGAGGGTTTATTCCTCTTTTTACAGATCTAATTGCTTGACTTCTTTTGTAGTGTATGTTTTAATTTGTCCGTGCTATTTAACATATGTTGGAAAAACCACTCGTCCAATCAGGAAACGGTTGCTTGAACACCGCTCTCGTATAAATTCCAGAGTGTTATCGGCTCCATTGGTCCCACATTGCCAGGCTAGGGGCCATAAATTTGATGATTTAACTTGGCGCATCTTGGATGTTATACCTCCATTACAGATGGGGGGAGATCGTAAAGCACAATTGCATCTGAAGGAACAACAGTGGATTTTCCGCTTACGTTCGATGACCCCCGAAGTCATGAATATGGAGATCGACTGGTGGAGTTTACTTCTTTGATTGGCGGGTATCCAATAGGTGTGTGATGTCACTGACGCTCAGACATCTCTTTCTCAGCTGTGTTTAAATTGGAACTAGATTGGGGTAAGGTTCATTCGCCTGATGAAGAGCTGGGAAGCTACACGGCTTGAAACACTGATTGGTGTAGCGTGAACCTTAGGTTTGGATTATTCCCGACCGTGTCTTGGGAGTAGAAGGATTTTTCCTCTGTCATAAGAAGAAGATAATTCAAAGGAGGGGGCCATTTTTCTGCAAATGGACTTCAAAGAATACGGTTGAGAAAATCACTTCTAACCAAGAAAGGACATTTCCAACTTAAGCTAAGTGGAGTGTATGTTTGGTGTCGGTTGGGACAATTGAGCTAAAGTTTTAACGGATCAGACAGCTAAATAGTGCTGCCGCTTCTGTTTCGTATGGCCTTCGGGTCAGTTATAAATTGATTAAAAAGGAGGGCCCACTTCTTGAGGAGGAAAGTTCCTGTTCATGGTGGGTGATCCGACAAAAAATAGTGATATAGCCTGGAATTTAAGTTCACATGATTGAGATGTAGGTAGGAGTTTGGGTTCCAGTAAATATGGGCTGCTAATGGAAATCAAAGTATGGTTTTGGTCATTTAGAACCCATAGCAAACCCGCCGTATCCTGACAGCATTACCAGGACTCACAAAGCACCATACCCTACCTATCAAAAGGCAACACTGCAAATATTAAACCAATACATTTCAGAGAATACTGGGGAAAGAGAACAAGTGGCAATGTCAAATAGGAATTACATAAACAGAATACCTCAGTTCAGTTACACATGCAGAACATAGACCATCACCAAACAAGGAATCACAATTTAGAAACAGGAAGGCAATAATTAAACTGGGAACCCCAAAAGCCAAACTTGGAATGTACAACAACACTGTAGAAATAAAACTATAAATTAATTTCCTCTTCTACCAAACAAAGCGCAGACATTAATGATGCACTTTTCCCAGAGCTTTCATATTCCAGTTAATAAATTCAAAATAAAGAGATATCTTTCTACCTTTTGTGCATTATTTTTCAGTTGCAAATGCTCCAGCCACTTTCTTCTGGTTTCTTCATGTTTTCTGCTAACTCTCCATCGTCTGCTGTGAATTTGTCCTTTCTTCTCTCTTCTAGTTTTCTTTTTCCATTCTCTCTCTCTACATCTGCTTTAACATACTAATCTTTCTCCTTTTGCTCTTTCCTCATTCCTATTTCATCCACACAAATTTTACCCCACCATCCTCAATCCCCACTTACTCTCCCAATATCCGGCCAATTGTAGATTTTTCATCCCTCCCACACAAAATATTTTCCCCTCTCCATTTTACTCTCCCAGCCCCATCCCATTCTAATCCTCCCCCAACATCAGCTCCCTTCTAGTTCCAGTCTCACCCAGCATCCATTCCCTTCTAGTCCCTGCATCAGCCAATTTCCAGTCCTAGACCCCCATCAGCCCATTTCCAGTCCTAGCTCCCCCATCCATTTCCAGTCCGAGCCCCTTCATCAGCTCATTTCCAATCCTAGCCACCCCATCAGCCCATTTCTAGTCATTTCCTAGCCCCACCATCAGTCCATGTCAAATCCTAGCTCCCCTCCACTCAGCCCAATTCCAGTCCAAGCCCCCTCATGAGCCTACTTCCAGTTCTAGCCCCTCCATGAGTCAATTTCAATTCAAGCCCCCACCACAGCCCATTTCCAATCTTAGCTCCCCCCAACAGCCCATTTCCAGTCCTATCCTAGCTGCTCCATCAGCCCATTTTCAGTCCTAGCTCCCTTCCCTCACAGCCCATTTCCATTCCAAGTCCCCTCCCCATCAGCTATTTGCAGTTCAAGCCTCCTCTTCCACTCAGCCCATTTCCAGTCCTAGCAACCCCCCCAACCCAATACCAGTCCAAGCCCCCCATCAACCCACTTCCAGTCCTAACCTCCCATCACCCCATTTTCAGTTTAAGCCCCCCCTAAAACCCATTACCAGTCCTAACCCCATCAGCCCATTTCCAGTCAGCCCCCCATAGCCCATTGCCAATCCTAACCCCCCCCCATCAGCCCACAGCCCATTACCAGTCCTAACCACATCAGCCCACCTCAAGTCCTAACCCCTCCCCATCAGCCCATTTCCTGTCCTAGCCCCCCATAGCCCATTATCAGTCCTAACCCCACCGTAGCCCATTACCAGTCCTAACCCCCATCAACCCATTTCCAGACAGCACCCATCAGCCCACAGCCCATTACCAGTCTTAACCCCCCCATAGCCCATTACCAGTCCTACCCCCCATCAGCCCACAGCCCATTACCAGTCCTAACCCCATCAGCCCACCTCAAGTCCTAACCCCTCCCCATCAGCCCATTTCCTGTCCTTGTCCCCCATAGCCCATTAACTGTCCTAACCCCACCATAGCCCATTACCAGTCCTAACCCCCCATCACCCCATTTCCAGAGAGCCCCCATCAGCCCACAGCCTATTACCAGTCTTAACCCCCCTAATAGCCCATTACCCGTCCTAACCCCCCCCCCCCCCAACAGCCCACAGGCCACCTCAAGTCAAGTCCTAACCCCCTCCATAGCCCATTACCAGTCCTACCACCCCCCCCCCATCGGCTCATGGAAAATTAAAAAAAAAAAAAAAGCTGGCTGCTGCCGTTGCCGCCGCGGTAGCGGCAGAATGGAGTGTCCCGCAGGGCCCCCTCTGCCCGGCTGAGCTCTCCTGGCATGGCTGAGCCCCTCTGCGCCGGCTTTCAGATACGCGAAGGGAGAGTGTTTCCCTCGCGTCTCTGTTAAGCCCGCAGGGGCAGATGGGAAATTTCCCATCAGACCCTGCTTCCCATCAGCCCCTGTGGGCTTAACAGAGATGCGAGGGAGACACTCTCCCTTCACGTATCTGAAAGCCAGTGCAGAGGGGCTCAGCCGGGCAGAGGGGGCCCCCGGGACACTCCATTCTGCTGCTGCTGCGGCGGCAGCGGCAGCAGCCAGCTTTTTTTTTTTTTTATTTAATTTTTAAAAAATCAGAATGTTCTTTGCATGTGGCCCCCTGAAATGCGGGGCCCTGTGCAAAAAACATTCTTGCTCAATGGACGGGCCGGCCCTGGAAGGAGGGTTCCTGGCAGAGGGAAGAAGGTAGGGAATTCCAAAGGCAGGGTGCTAGGAAGAAGAAGGCAGAGTGATGTGTGGAATCCAGGTGTACACATGAGGGGGGAGGGAGATGTAGTCGATTGATATGAATGGAGCAGAGGGTATGGGGCACACTATGAGGCTGTAGTGAATCTGCTAGATATTGTGGAGTATGAGTATGGAAGGCTCTGTGGGTTAGAATGAGTAGCTTATAGCAGATGCAGAAAGGAACTGGAAGCCAATGAAGCTGGATGAGATAGGGGGTGATATGATCATAGCAAGAGATATGTGAAAGGATCCGAGTGGTTGCATTTTGAATTAGCTGAAGGTGATATACAGTAGTTGTGACTGAGACATACTGACCAGAACAGAGTTACAGTAGTCAATCTTGGAGGGCTATGGACATTGCTAGGGCAGAATTTTCTCTTTTTCCCACACTGCAGAGATAGTCACAGGATGTCTGCCACTCTGATAAATATGTGGACCTGTGGACGCCAATGTATCTACATTGTTAGGCATATGGTGTTGCCACAGTGATACAACTTCTATCCCATTTCTGGATAGGCTCTCACTGGATTGGCTGCCTCATCTCCATTGTTATTTGCACATCAGCCACAACATCATGGTGGCTATATGCACTCCTGGGATGATGTGCAGCTGGCAGTACCCACATGGTGGGTTGGTGGGTGAGTGAAACGGCCACCTACCTCACTAGTCCCTTGTGAGTGTGGGGTCATCCCAGAGATGCCTATGGGGGATGGGGATGGCCTGGCTGCCTATTGGGGGCTATGTAGAGTGGTGGTCAGAAAGAGGCTGGCCTGTGTAGAGGTGTCTGGCTGAGACATCACAGTCCTCCCCACCCATGGGAGCAACCATCCCCTGAATATGTCCACATTCCCTATACTGATATACCCTTGCCACAGCCATCTTGTATCACACTGAGATATAGCAATGTTCAGCAGCAACTGCATCTGCTCAGTGGCCCACAGTCTCTTTCTAGCTACTGCTGTATGTCAGCAGGCTGGGTTATTTAATAAAACTGATTGGGCAGTAGTGAGCCCTGAAACCACCAGAGTGACACTGCTAGACTCAGTGCATGTTTAGGCTATGTATTTCAACATGGGAGACCCAAATGTTTAGCTGCTGCTGAGGGCAACCAGGCCATATGGGCACACTCACTAGGTCAGGTTGAGCGATGTGACATAGCAGTCCCACCTGTCTTGGGACAATGTTGGGCATTCACAAACAGCCCCCACCACATCTATGGGCTCCAAAGCAGAATAGGTGTACCAGCCACATTGTCTCCAGTGCTTGTATGTGTTCCCATGGTGAGAGGGATCATTGGAAATAAGCTGGCCCCCGTGAGAGGCTTCACATGGCCACAATAGCAAGCTGAACCAACAAGGTGATCATCATAGCAGTACACTGCATTTCCAGAGTGGTTTGGTCACATCATCCACAGTCCCCAGGTAAGAGGAGGAGAAGGGAGGGGTTCTATTATGGGCATGCTGTTGCCCCATGGAGGTGTAGAGCATTTAGGAACAGCAAACCTGTGTGTGCAAGCTCTTGGTCGTGCCTATCTCCTGCTAACTGCGCTGCCCCTCACAGCTTAGTTGAGGCCTTGTTGCCATGTCACAGGCACAATCAGGGACACACATCTGGTCAGCATATCTTGTCAGCATATGTGGGAACATCAACAGTCATCTGAAAGCGACTGGTCAGTTGACCATGACATGTTTCTGATCTAGATGGGTCACTGGCTACTGGTGCAACACTGTACAGGTCAGAGATAGCTCGCCATGATACCTTGCTGGTATGCTGTCCATAGACAACTTGGTCAGGCCATCAGGCTACACAGTTGGTTCTCAACTAGATGTCAGGCCAGGATGTCAGCTAGTGCATGCAGGGACTGCTATGATAGCTGTTTGTGGGGGTACACCCACATAAAGGGAAGATGTATAGCCTGATAGTGAGAGGATAGGCCTCATATGCAGCTGATGGTTGTTTGATCCCTACTCTGACCTCATGTGTTCTCAGCACTCTCCATATCCTTGGCCTAAGTGACTGAGACTTTGGGGGCACCAAAAATCCTCAGCAGCTGGCTGACCCTGATATACTTGGGGTTACATGTGGATGCCCCAAAATGAATGTCCACATATCTCCTCATGCATTTTGGTGAACACTGCACTGGCGCAGTCTCCAATGGGCCATCAGAACCCTCTAGAGCCCACCTTTCACAGCCCTGCTGTTAGTGAGAGCACATAGGTTGTATAACAGGATCTCCTTGGTCGGCCCTTGTGCTGGATGTGGCCCCATGTGACACACAGGGCAACATTTTAATGTAGATAGATTAAGTAACTTAATTTAAACTAAGGTTAATAATCAGCTCAGAACTTTCCATATTTACTCACAAATACCACGTGTAAATAGTTGGTTGAAATTCTTTGCTAAATACTATACTAATCTTATTATGTGTATTTACTACTATAGCGCACCCTTTTACAAAGTTCTTTGTAATGCGTATATGTTGTAATGCAGTTCTTGAGTTCATTGTAAACCGCTTTGATTCAGGAAAGGCGGTATAGAAGTGCACATAAATAAATAAAAATAAATGTATCCTTTACTAGCAGTACATTATCCTAAGTAGTGGGGTCTGTGCCTCACATCCTGATTTTGAAGTTGTTGATGGCAGTTAGGCTCACTTGTGTTCTATGGAGACTGCAGTGACAAAACGTGCTTTGTGTGACTTTGCAGCAGTTCTGTGTGTCGCTCAGGTATAGTGTTTCTTTTCCTGGGCCCTGGTTCTGGCTATTCTTACAGGCCCAGTCTGGGGGAAAGTTGTTGTTTATTTATTTATTTATTTATTTAACACTTATTTATATACCGCATCTTCCAGCGATCAGTTGCGGTGTACAATTAACAACAATTAACAATGCAGAGCTTGTTTTACATAGAACAATTATAACTTTTTACATAAAACATCTTAACTTGTACAACAAAGGGTTTAAAGATTAAGCAGAATGATTCAGTAAATCAACTAACACAGTTTGTGTTACAATTTAAGCAGAAGTACTGTCTCTAAAACAGTTGTAACTATATACAAGTGGGGTATCAATGCATAGGAATGGAATGATTATTCATTTAAGTTTGTACATATTGATTGTAGTAGGGAGTATAATCTTGATTTTGGGCAGGTTCATCCTGATCTCAATGTTGTGACATCATTACTGAATGATTGCCAATAGCACATACTGTAGAGCCTAGGTATCAGAAGCAGCAGCAGAAGTTGGTTACCTAGTGATAGGGAAGGTCAGTAGTTTGCGTCCCATCCCACACCATGGTGGGCAAGTCGCTGTTGGTGACTCCACAAGGACCTGCCATCTAATGGCTGTGGTGTATCTGTTATCTCTGAGTTATAATAATGCTCAGGACAGTGTATTGTCATACCCATGATGCATCTGTGAGTCCCACGTGGTGGCAGGGGCAGCTAATTGTGCACACACGCATACATGCACCCACACACACAGGGACCCATCTCAGAAATCCTCCTGGCTGACAACCCAATCTGTCTCATAGTGTGACATGTATTTACTTTGGCCATTCTGTGGATGATCTCTTGGGCATACTATGCATGCCACCATGGCCTGTACATTCTGAGTGTGGACATGTAGAATGTATGGCTGACATATTGTTAACAGTGGCAAGTGTGCCAAGGCACCCCAGATCCATTGGTGGTCATACTTTAGTGTTAAACAGAAAATGTGCAGCAACAACGGCTGTTGCAGTGTGCAGCCGCCATGCACAGGCTGCTGGGGCCCTATGAACATTATGAACGACTAGCAATACGGGGCATTGACGTGCACCTGCTATGTTTGCCCATTTCATCAGGGAGCTGATCTCAAGTGCTTGTACTGTGGTTGTCAAAGTACCTTGGTCAGGTACATAAAACAGGGACACAGGTAACGTGGCCACGTCTGAGGCAATGGGGGGTGGTGGTACATGGCCAAGGACCAAAGTTGTGCTAGTGGGATGCGAACCCAGGTCATTTGCATCCCACACCTGTGCTCTTACCAGTCGGCCATAGGATATGTGGTGTTCAATGGTAAATGGCGCCCTATGAAGCAGCCGCTGGCAACAGCTGTTGCAGATCCCATGGCCTTGATGTAACCAATACAGAACTCTGCATCCTGGAGGAAATGGCAGCCCATGTGAGGAACCCATGTTTCTTAAATGCCAATCGGTGGCTAATTGCCCGGCTGATTTCCCCAAGGCAGCAGAAGCTGTTTCCCTCTGCCAAGTGAGGCACAACCAGGCATGCATGATGAGGGCCTGGGAGCATCTGCACCAGCATTATCTGCACTCGGCAGATTACCCACACACGGTGAGTCTGTTGCAGCAGGGGATGTGCTAGTCTAACATTGCCAGTGCCCCTTGACTGCACTCGTAGAAAATATGATAGCCACAGTGTGAGGAAGTAGCCTAGTGGTCAGTGCACTGGCTTGGCAGCCAAGATACCAAGGTTTGAGTCCCACTAGTGTTCATTGTGGCCTTTACCAGGTTACTTAGCCCTCCCTTGCTTCAGAGGAGAGGCCTGCCCAACTACCACTGGTTACACTGCCAAGCAAACACTGTTGCTGCTGGGTTACTAACATTGCCTGGAAGGCACACTTTAGTGTATTTTATTTGGTTTTCATTGCCATAGTTGATTGTATATGTGAATGTGGAACAGTGATTATGCAGACTCATGTTACATGCCCATCCCCCCAGTGGCCACAAGGGGAACGGATGGCAGGTGATTCTAGTTTCAGGCCTCACATGTCACTGTCCTTGCCATTGCACTATGCTATGCCTCTGCCCAAACTTCCTCTCAGACACTACGATGTACCAGGTTGCCCACTAGCTCCAGATGAGGCCATCAGGCTACATCCAATCCTAGCTTTACTCCACTGCATGCAGGCATATATCTTTCTGCATTCCCCATGGCAATCCATGTGACATGCTGGACTACTGGGCCCTGACTGCAATGAGCTACACCTAGGACTAGAGCGGGGCTGGCCTGTGCATATGGAGCAACTTGGCAATCTCATCAGGCACAACAAGTACATGTCTATGCTATGACTGTTGTGGGACATTTATTTATTTATTTAACATTTCTTATATACTGCCTTTTATGATATCAAGGTGGTTTACATTGAACAAACTGAAATTACATTGAACAGGGCATAATAACTTGGAGATAACTATTTTACAGGGAACATGGACAATGGACAATGGACATGGACATGGACTCGATCTATCATGTAACACCTATCTGTTGGCCATTTCCTGCAATGTGGCATCTTTGTAGCTATACAGCTTTGTTGTACACCATATGTACACTGGGATGACCTCAGCAGCCATTGTTCCATTAGTGGAGACCTTGTGCACTGCTGCCACCATGCAGGCCACAGGGCTCCTGGCACATGGCAGGTGTTGGCTCCAGTTCTGCCCTTGGGGCACTGCATGCATCAACCTACTGTTCTGTATCTAGGGTTGCCAACTGTGTGCAGAGTTTGGGGTTAACATGATCCAGTCCTGTTTTTGCCTTACTGGCTGCATGTACTGACTATCTGGATGTGCTTGGACTATACAGTGGGGGCGGCACAACCACATGTCAGTGACCCCAGAAATGTTCACCCAGGACTAGATCGGGTTTTCCCTCCAAGCTGGATACAGTTGGCAACCCTATCTGTGTCCCTTATTCCACTCTGTATAGACATTGTGCATAGCCATTACAGCATATGATGCAGCTCACATAGGAGTCTCTGATGACTGTCTTGACCACAGTCAGGGGCTTGGCTTCCATTTCTCTACATAATCACCTCCACCTCACCTTCCCCCTCCTCAGTCCCATGTTCTGCCCTCACTTTCAGTTACCCTTACTTTCTTTTCAGCTGTCCCAGTTGTGCTAGCAGCATATCTTTGCTCCTCCTACAAACTGACTACATGCTCTTCTGATCCCATCCCCACCCATATCCTCCCATCATAGTCTCTTCCATGTGTCAGCTCCTGACTGTATCACTGTGCATCTCAACTCTTCCTATGTTGCTGAGACCTGATGTGCTTCCACCTCTACTCCAGGAGGCTGCACATGATCCTACATTTCTCTCCTGTGCTTAACCTATCTCTCTCCTCTCCTGAGCTTCCAGGAAATATGCCTGAGCAGTTCACCCTTGCTATCAGGACATTCCTACTGCTCAGTATCTTGTGGCTGCACTGCAATCAGGATTTCCTCATCTACAGTCCACAGACTTGGCTTGTGACCAGGTCACCTGCAAACGTGTATTTATTGCAGATTCAGACACCTGGTACCCAGATCTCATCATCCTTCACATTTCTGCTGCCTCTGATACTGTGGATCAGCACCCTATGCTACCTACCCTGTCCTCACTTGCATGTTGGGACTCTGTTGGGTCCTGGTTGTTCTCTTAGCTCTGGCATCACATGTTCTGTCTTTGTTTTGTGGTTTCTACTTCTACCACCATCTCCCTTTCAATTAGTGTCCTCCTGTCATAGACTTTGGACCTCTTTGAGTCCCTCCCTAAACTTAGTCCTTCAGTGCACTTATTTCCCCCTATGGTATTCATGACTTTTACATGCTGACACATCTCTGATTGACCTATCCATGCCTGACATGACTCCATGATAAGTCAGCTGGCAGCTGACTTATCATGGAGCTTATCTGACATTGCTGACTGGATATCTCAATGTCCTCTGGATATGGACACCTGTCCTATCACCCTACAACTACCTCCCCCCTTCATTCCTTCCTTCTTTATAAATATGGGTGACACCTCACTCCTCCCTGTTTCCCTATTGTGGGACCCTGTGATGATCCTTGACTCCACTCTCTCGATCTCAGTTATCAGCCTATTGATAGCTTGGACCTGTTGCTTCTCTCTCTCTCACATTACCATAATGCAGCCAATTCCTTTCTCTGCACACTGTGATGATACCTGTTTACTGTATTGACCCCTCCCATCGACACTATGGCAAACTCCTATTAGCTGGTGTCGCCCTAATTCATCTCTTCATCCTTCAATCTTTTTATACATCAGTTGTGCTGTGGATCATCTGACACATGATGCTGATATGCCCCCTCCACTGATGTCACTTGATGGCTCCATATGGTCAAGGATTGCTAAAAACAAAAAGAAATAGGGAAAATAATGTGTATTGTGCCACAGGTTCTGCCCTAGCAACCCCACTGGGCAGACTGGATGTTTCATATTGTTTTTTTTATCTGCCATTATCTTACTATGTTACATAAGAACATAAGATATGCCATACTGGGTCAGACCGAGGTCCATCAAGCCCAGTATCCTGTTTCCAACAGTGGCCAATCTAGGTCATACGTACCTAGCAGTTTCCCCAAAAGACACAGGTTCCACAATGCTTGTACTGGGTTAAGCATTGATATCCTGGGTTCCTTCTTCATAATGGTTTATGGACCTTTCCTCCAGGAACTTGTCCAAACCTTTTTTAAACCCAGCAACACTAACAGCCTTTACCACATCCTCCGGTAACAAATTCCAGAGTTTGATTACACGTTGAGTGAAAAATATTTTCTTTTATTAGTCTTAAATAGTTTAACCTGTAGCTTCATTGCATGTCCCCTGGTCTTTCTATATTCTGATAATGTAAACAATCAATCTACATTTACCCGTTCCACTCCGTTCATTAATTTATAGACTTCTATCATATCTCCCCTCAGCCGTCTCTTTTCCAGGTTAAAGAGCCCTAACCTTTTTAGCCTTTCTTCATAGGAGTATCCTTCCATCCCCTTTACCATTTTGGTGGTTCTTCTCTGAACCTTTTCTAATAACGCTATATCCTTTTTAAGATATAGCGACCAGAATTGCACACAATATTCAAGGTGCGGTATCACCATGGAACGATACAGAGGCATTATAATATCTTTTGTTTTATTTTCCATTCCTTTCCTTATGATACCTAGCATTCTATTTCCTCTCTTGGCCACCGCTGCACACTGGGCCGAGGGTTTTAACATGTTATCCACAATGACGCCTCAATCTTTTTCCTGGGTGGTGGTTCCTAATGTGGAACCTTGCATCGTGTAACCATAGTTTGGGTTGTTCTTCCCTAGGTACATAACTTTGCACTTGTCCACATTAAATTTCATCTGCCATTTTGATGCCCAGTCTTCCATTTTACCAAGATCCTCTTACAATTTTCCACAATCCTCTTGGGTTTTAACAACTTTAAATAGTTTTGTGTCATCTGCAAATTTGATAACCTCACTCATTATTCCACTTTCCAGGTCATTTATGAATATGTCAAAAAGCAACGGACCCAGTACAGATCCCTGGGGTACACCACTATTCACCTTTCTCCACTGGGAAAACTGGCCATTTAGCCCTACCCTCTGCTTTCTATCTTTTAACCAGTTCCCGATCCACAATAGTACACTGCCTCCTATCCCATGACTCTTTAGTTTTGCCAAAAGTCTCTCATGAGGGACCTTGTCAAAGGCTTTCTGAAAGTCTAGATACACTATATCAACCGACTCACCTTTGTCCACCTGTTTATTCACACCTTCAAAAAAACATAACAGATTAGTAAGACAAGATCTTCCTTGTCTAAAGCCATGTTGGCTGTCTCCCATTAGGCCATGACTATCTACATGCTGAGTAATTTTATTCTTTATTATGGTTTCTACCATTTTTTCCGGTACTGACGTCAGGCTCACCGGTCTGTAGTTTCCTGGATCACCCCTGAAACCCTTTTTAAAAATTAATGTTACATTGGCGATCCTCCAGTCTTCAGGTATTAGAGATGATTTTAATGATACTATCCACTATGGTCCAATTTTCAAAATATTTAAGTGCCATGGATGTCAGCTGTAGCACTTAAATAGCAGTGGTATATTCAGTGGCAGTGTCAGGATAGGCGTAGCTGCTAAATATATCTGGGCTGAGCAGCACTATCTGGATATGCACCGACAATTATCCGGGTAGCAGGATCTTCAGATTAAGATTGCAACTTAAGACATCTTTCATGCAGTCTAAGTTGCCTGGATAAGTGCCAACTGAAAATCCCACTATCTGGATAAAGTTGGCTCTTAATGGAACGCAACACCACCCTCGTTATCTCCATGAATCATCCTTACGCTAACCAAATAGTTCTGCGCGATGGTGGAGACATTTAGTGCCACTGAATATTGTGGTGAGCACCTTTAACTGGACAGTCTCTCTTTGGCTGACTGGCTAAGGGACATGAATATCGACACCGATGCTACTGTGTTCCTATATTACTATGTTCAGTCATCTTTTTTGATGTTCAATACCCTTTATCATTTTGCCACTTTTCTTTGAACCTTTTCTAGTTCGTCTTCATCCTTTTGGAAAAGGATGACCAGAATTCCCACAATACTCAAGATGCCATCATACCATGGAGCTAATCAGAGGCATAATGATTTTCTCAGTTTTGTTCTCCACTCATTTTCAAATAATCCATGGCAGCTGAGGCACACTTGGCTGAATACATCAATGCATTGTCCATAGTGACTACAAGATATGTATCTTTTGAAGTATGTTCTAACTCAGTACCCAGTATTTTATACCTGTTGTTGGGGTTATTTTTCCATACAACCTTCACTTTGATTTTGCCCAAATTAAATTTCATCTGTTGTTTAAATGCCCAGTCTCCGAGTCTCACAAGTCCTTATGTAATTCCTCATAATCCTCTACTGTTTTGATGATTTTTTTAAAAATTATGCCATGTTTACTAATGCTTATAATGTGCTAATGAATAGTAATGAGTGCCAAGCACCTCCAGGACCATAGGAATAAAGTAGGCTGCAGTAACACTCATCCATCTACTATCTTCTCCAATATTCGTGAATCCTGTCATTTCTCCTCCTTACGTCAGCATTCATTACCCTTACCTTTCCTTCTCCTTACCTCAGTATCTATCTCTATGCCCCTTCCTCTCCACCTTCCATGGCATATACCCTTGCTTCTTCGCTCCCTCCCACCCAAATAATATCTGTCCTCACTCCCTCAGCATCTGCCCTTTTCTCTCACACAGATCTCTACATGTGCCAGCATCAGTCACCTTGTACCGGCCCCAGCATCACCCTCCAGCACCTTCCATTCCCAGCCTCTGCAGGACCAGCATCAGCCCCCTTCCAGTGCTGTCCCTCAGCACCCTCCCCTGTCATTTCCAGCCCCCACATTAGCCTTCTTCCAATCCCAACTCCAACTCCAGCATCAGCATCATCCCCTTTCCAGTCCCAACCAACGTTCCCTCTAATTTTCTGTAGGCTGTGTGCGCATAAAATATCAGCTGTGTGCAGCTTTTGAAAGAAGGTTAAATATTTGTGCGCCACATAATGACACTCGGAGTTATATACTTTAAAATTTGACTACACATCAGAATACAGTATGTACACCACATTGATTTTAATCAAATTAAATTAAAATAGACGATTACTAAATGAAGCGGGAAATTTCTAGTAATTACAATCATAACTTTTAACTTTTAAATTTTAAGACGTCTGTGTTGTTTTCTATCAGAATCAGAGCTGTGATTTTTGTGCGCTCTGTTGTAAAGTATGTGCGCTCGCTCGGCGAGGTGTGTGCGCGCGCACACGCGCACAGCTTAGAGGGAACAGTGGTCCCAACCCCTCCCCCAGGATCACCCCATTTCCATTTACCACCCCAACTCCAGCATTAGCTTTAGTCCCAGACCCCTTCCAATTTCTGCTAACCCTCCATAGCATCAACACAGCCCCATTTCAGTCCCAGTCCCAACCCCAAGCATCATTTTCAACCAGACACTTCCTCTTCTCCTCCCTTATTATTAATTTACACAACGATGGGAACATTTCCCTACACTCTCACAGCTGTGATGTGCTGCTACTTTTGGCACTATAGCATTTTTAAAAGGCAACATTGCATACTTCCTCTCTCTTACAAGAAACAGGAAGTACCTATGTCTTTCTTTTAAAAATGTTGTGCTGCCAGCTACAGCATATTACAGCTGCCGGAGCGAAAGAAAAGACTCCTGGCACTGTGAAGAGGCTGAGAGAGTGAGGCCGGCTTTTGCACCCTTAAACTTGTCTGTCCCAAGTCAGTGCTTCACTGGCTGAACCCTGTTGTTATCTAGTGCTGGAAAATGTGTGGAATATAGAAAATATTCAAGTGATAGTCTCTAATACAGTGCTTACCAAAATTTTATCCAAAATGACTCCATTTTAACACTAAAAAATCCACATGACCCCAGATGATGATGAACACGAAATAGTAGATCGCCAGTACCCTCTCCTCCCTCATTCACCTCTGCCTCCCCCCCCCCCCCCCCGCAAACCCCAGTTATACAAAGCATGAAGGTGGAAGCAATAGTAGTGGAATCAGTAGCAGCACATAATACAGGGCATCGTGTGTCAGAGAACATTGACAGAGTGAACCAGCTGGTGCGGAGTGATCGCAGATTGACGGTGCAGATGATAGCTGAGGAGCTCAGCCTGAACAGGGAGTGAGTGCGGACTGTCTTGGTGCAGGAGCTGGGGATGCAGAAGGTGTGTGCCAAGATGGTGCCCAGGCTTTTACTGGACGACCAGAAGAAGCACCGGGTCAATGTTAGTTGAGACTTGCTAGAGAAGATCGGAGAAGATCTAGAGTTTGTTGGTCGAGTCATCACAGGAGACAAGACTTGGGTCTTCCAGTGCAACCCTGAAAGCAAGAGACAGAGCCTGCAGTGGAAAACTTGACTGTCACCCAGACCCAAGAAGGCGTGCATGTCAAAATCAAGGATCAAGGTCATGCTGATCACATTCTTTGACCAGAAGGGAGTCATCCATCATGAGTTTGTGCCTGAGGGTCAGACAGTCAACCAGCACTTCTACCAGCAAGTCCTCAATTGCTTCCATGATTGGGTTTGTTGCAGAAGGCAGGATATGTGGAGAGACAAGTTGTGGTTGCTCCACCACGACAATGCTCCCGCACACACTGCAATTCTTGGCCAACAAACAGATCACAGCTCTCGACCACCCTCCTTATTCCTCAGATCTCACACCATGCGACTTCTGGCTCTTCCCAAGGCTGAAGAATGGGCTCAAAGGTACTCATTTTGCCTCTGTAGAAGAGATCAAGGCCACTGTGATGAGGGAGCTGAGGGACCCCAAGGAGGAGGACTTTACCGAGTGCTTCCGTATGTGACAGAAGCGAATGCAGAAGTGCATTAACTCGGGGGGGGGGGGTATTTTGAAGGGAACAATGCATAATATCTCTGTAGATTTTTTAATAAAACATTTATGGGACAGTCTCGGGTTTTTTTGTCACTCCTCATATGTGCAAAACTAACTGATAAAGAGATTGTCAATATGAATGAAAAACATACTTTGAAATGCCTTTATACAAATGCTAGGAGTCTGAACAATAAGATGGGAGATTTGGAGCACTGTATAAGGCACTGAATGATATATTTAGTATATCAAAAGCCTGGTAGAAAGAAGATAACCAATGGGACACTGTGATGCCAGGATGCAATTTAGATATCAATGATAGGGTAGATAAAATTGGTAGAGGAGTGGCTCTATATGTTAAAGAGGGCATTGAGTCAAACAGGATAAAGGTTTTACAGCAAACAAAATACACTGTAGGATCATTATGGATTGAAATTCCATGGGAGAAGGGGAAGGGAATATCACTGGGAATATACTACCACTTACAGGGCAGAATGAATAGACAGATGATGAAATGCTAACAGAAGTTAGAGAAGCTAACAAAATTGGCAACACAGTATTAAGGAGGAATTTCAATTACTCTGATTTCAACTGGGTGAGTGTCACCTCTGGACATGCCAGGGAGATAAAGTTTCTAGATGAAACAAATGACTTCTTTATGGAGCAAGTGGTTCAGGAAACGACATGAGAGGGAGTTATCTTGGACTTAGTCCTTAGTGGAACACAGGATCTAGTACGAGAGGTGATGGTATTTGTACCACTAGGCAATAAAGAACATAATTTGATAAAATTTGATTTTATAAATGGAGGGAGAACAGTAAGAAACACTACTGCTCTAGTATTGAACTGTCAAAATGAAAATCATGAGAAAATGGGGAAAATGTTTAAGAGAAAGCTAGAAGGAGCAGCTGCAAAGGTTAAGAGTTTACATCAGGCCTGCACATTGTTTAAAAATACCATCTTGGAAGCTCAGACCAGATGTATTCCATGCTTTAAAAAAAGATGGCGGGAAGGCCAAACAACTACCAGCATGGTTTAAAGGTGAGGTGAGAGAGCCCAAAAATATCTTTCAAAAATGGAAAACGAATCTAAATAGAAGCAACAAGAATCAGCACAAGCAAGTTAGATGTAATAAATTGATAAGGCAGGCAAAGAGGAAATTTGAAAAAAGCTTTCTGTGGAAGCAAAAACTCATAATAAAACCTTTTTCATGTGCATTTGAAGCCAAAAGCCTGTGAGGAAGTATGTTAGACCATTAGATGTTAGGGGAGTACAAGATACCATAAGGGAAAACAAAGCCATAGGAAAGAGACTAAGGGGCATGTTTACTAAGTCCCATGCTGGTAAAAAATGTGTGGCTGCATTACCAGCACAGGGCTTTGGGCTAACTACAGGAGGGTAGGTACATCTTTCCCCCTGCAGTTACTGTGCTTCAACATAGCAAGTCAGCCAAGGGAACAACTAATGACACCCATTGTGGTAACATTAGTTGCACCACACTACTTGCACTGAGCACAGTTAGTACAGGCTACTAAGATCCTTGCTAGTTGTGCCATGGCTGGAACTCCCTCATCCTTCCCAGTCCCTGCTCCAACACTCACTATGAGGGTAGAACAGGTTTTTGGCTCAGGGTCCCACATTATCTTTAGTACCAAACAGAAGCTGCATGCTAACCCTACATGAAGCCCATGCTACCCTTCTAGTAAACATGTTCCTAAATGAATTCTTTCTTTACTGAAGAAAATATAGGGAAAATACCAAGGCAAAAGATAATATTTAAAAGTAATGAATCAGAGGAATTGACATAAATTTGGGTGAACTTGGAAAATGTAATAGAGCAATTTGACAAAAGAAGGAGTAGACAAGATCCCAGGATGTTGAAAGGACTCAAACATGAAAATGCAGACCTCTATTAGCAATTTGAAAGCTATCATTAAAATAATCTATAGTATCTGAAGGTTGAAGAGTGGCCAACATACCACCAATTTTTAAGAAGGGTTCTAGGGGTCAGCCAGAAAACTATAGAACGGTGAGCTGGACATCCATGCTGAACAAAATAGTAGAAAATATTATAAAGAACACAATTAGTGAGCACATAGGTAATCATGGTTTAATGAGACAAAGCCAACATGGATTTACCCAAAATAATTCTTGTCTTATTTTTTGAAGATGTGAATAAACAGGTAGATAAAAGTGAGCCAGTGGGCATAGTGTATATGGATTTTTAGAAAACCTTTGATAAGGTCCTTCATGAGAGACTCTTGAGGAATGTGTCTAAGGGGCAGTTTCTCCAAATGGTTTATTTTTGTGCATACCATGACAGTCATGAACCTCACTCCTAAGCTAGGGTATGTGGAGTTTAATTTCACGTAATGATATTGCTTACTAGCAGACATGCAAAGCGGAGTACAAAAGTAATAACAATATTAAAACAAGTCAATTCAATTACAGTTAAAAAATTTTCTTCATAACCACGTCTTTAGAGCTTTACAAAATTGGACATAGTCCACAAGATCCCTAATCACAGAAGGTAAGTAATTCCATAATTTTGGTATTGCACAAGAAAAACATCTATCTCTCACCCTCTTCTGTCAAAAAGAGGAGGCAGAGGCAGTACCAATGTACAGTAAGTCGTGGAATGCAAAGACCTTACTGACGAACAAAGAATCAAACTATTTGATAGATAAGTAGGGCCTATCTTATGAATAGCTTTAAAAGTTAAACAGAAAACCTTGAACAAAACTCATGTTTCTATTTGTAACCAATGAAGGTTTAACAATGAAGGATTAACTCTTTCCCTATAACTACTATGGGCCCGATTCTGGGACGCAGGTTACGGGGCTGCACATCCCGGAGGAACGTGCAGCCCCGCAAACCATCCAAGCCCAATTCCCCATCAAACTCTCCCCATATGTCTTGAGCAGCAGGATGGGGAGCGTCAGCGGGGGTGAGAGGGGCAGGATCTAGGTAGAGCGGGCATGGGTCAGCCCGGCAGATTGTACGGGACCAATTCAGGTCATAGCCCTGTACATCCTGCTGGTCAAAGGTGATGTGCTGCTTATTTCACCTGGAAGGTGGAATAAGCAGCACCGACCCGGCAATCGGACCCGGGGATTCACCCCAGGGCCAGAGCAGGTGCAGGGGGGTCCCCACCACCCAATACATGCCCCAGCAGGCCACCCATGGGTTGGGCGGTGAGGATGAGGGGGGTCTAAGCCTCGGGAGTCGGGATCACCTGCAGGGAGGACGTTCCCACAGCCGGGCCATCCTTGGGCTCAATTCTGGTTACTAAAGGAACTTTTTGTTCCTGTGGTCCAGAATTGGGTCTTAACAGGTCCATCTTGCTTGGGGCTGTCTGGATAGCCTGGACGTACCCCTTCATGAATCAGGCTCTATGTGTAATCAACTTAGCAGAAATGTTTTGGATTCCTTGCAAATAAGGGGGTTATTCTGTCGTATGAAAGTGGGGATGGACGTCCCAATGGTATGTCCATCCCCGCTATTCATCCCTGTTCCCACTGGCATCTAGCTTCCCTGCCGGTTGTATGGGGAAGCTAGGTGGGGGGGCTGGAAAGGGGAGGATCAGGGACAGAGTTAGGGTGAGCAGTGGGCGCTCACCGGCCCCGGACATACAGGGCAGAGTCTAATGTCGGCCCTGTACGTCCGGGGCTGGTGACCCAAACATGGAAGTTATTCCACCTCCAAGGTGGAATAACTTCCCTGGACATCGGAGATAGGTGGGCCCTGGTCTGGGAAAGGGTGGCAAGGGGCAGAGAGCATTCTCCGCAGCCCGACCCTGGTTCTGGGAGGGCTAATCAGAGGTCGGGCTGCGGGGAATAAATTGTTAGTTCCGGTGCCGCGGCTTCATTTAACAGCCCTGACTGAGTTAGTCGGGCAGTGCCTGTACATGCAGGCCGGGCTGAATCGCAGTCCCGGCCTGCATATACAGGACTGATTATCATTCTGATCCGGCAGGGCTAGATGTGCCTCGCAGGATCAGAATCGCAACTCCCTCTGTACGTCCAGTAAAACCAGACGTGCGGAGAAGATGTATGTCTGGGATGGAATGAGCCTGTAACTGTTTAGACATTCCCAAAAATACAGAGTTACAATAGTCCAGATGGCTCAGGACGTTTGATTGAATCACTGTATGGAAGTCTTGTGATCTTAACACTTCTCAATTGCCTCACCAATTTCAATTTACCATGTCATATTTTGTACATGATGTATGTACATATGATAAGTTTGATCTTAGTCTCTCAAATTTACTGCTAACTCTCAGTCTAGTACTTGCATTGTGTCAAAAAGCACATATAAACATAAAAACATAAGAAATGCTATACTGGGTCAGACTAAGGTCCATCAAACCCAATATCCTGTTTCCAACAGTGGCCAATCCAGGTCACAAATACCTGTCAGGTTCCCAAAATGGTACACATATTCCACAATGCCTATCCTGGGGTAAGCATTGGATTTCCCTGGTCCTCTTTAATAATGGTTTATGGACTTTTCCTCCAAGAACTTGTCCAAACCTTTTTTAAACCCAGCTACACTAACAGTTTGTACTACATCCTTCGATAATGAATTCTAGAGTTTGATTACACATTGAGTGAAAAAAAAAAGATTTTCTCTTATTAGTCTTACATGGGCTACATTGTAGCTTCACTGCATGTCCCTTAGTCTTTTTATTTTTTGAAGGAGTAAACAATTGATTTACCTTTACTCGTTCCACTCAAATCATTAATTTATAGGCCTCTGTAATATCCACCCTCAGTCATCTCTTTTCCAAGTTGAAGAGTCATAACCTTTAACCCTTTCCTCATAGGGGTATATTTCCATTCCCTTTACCATTTTGGTGGCTCTTTTCTGAACCTTTTCTAATTCTGCTATACCTTTTTAAAGATATGGTGACCAGAATTGCACACAATATTCAAGATGCACTCATACCATCAAATGATACAGAGGCATTATAATATCCTTGGTTTTATTCTCCATTCCTTCCCTTATGATTCCTAGCATTCTATTTGCTTTTTTTGCTGTCACTGCACACTGGGCAGAGGCTTTTGAGGCATTATCCATGATGACGCCTAAATCCTTTTCCTGGACAGTGGTTCCTAATATGGAACGTTGCAATGTGAAATGATAGTTTGGGTTGGTCTTCCCTAAGTGCATAACTTTGCACTTGTCCACATTAAATGTCATCTGATATTTGGATGTCCAGTCTACCAATTTATTCTTCTTGCAATGTTCCACAATCCTCTTGGGTTTTAACAACTTTGAATAATTTTGTGTCATCTGCAAATTTGATCACCTCACTCGGTATGCCCATTTCCAAGTCATTTATGAATATATTAAAAAGCAGCAGGCCCAGCACAGATCCCTGAGTTACTCCACTATTCAGCTTTCTCCATTTAAAAATTGGCCATTTAGCCCTACTCTCTGCTGTCAATTTTTTTAACTGATTCCTGATCCACAATAGTACACCTTCTTTGGGAATTCATAAGATGTAACACGTATGCTTAATTTATAAAGGTGTCTACAGTTTGGGATCCTGCCATGTACCTGTGACCTCAATTGGCCACTGTTGGAAATATGACACTAGGACCATTGGGCTGACTCATAATGGCAAATTTAATCTCATTATATGCTTATGTTTTTGCAGAAAGAAAGATGTTACTTGTCTCAAAAGTAGTAGAACTACAAAGAATGTAAGCACCAATAATGAAATCTGTTTCTCAAAATCCACTTTTAAGTCCAAAGAAATTTCAGGCTCTTAACAGCCAAATTTATCTTCAGAGGCTTCTTTAGCTAGCCTGGGCTGGTTAACCGGTAAGTCTGACACATTAGTGGTTAACAGACATTAATGTGTTAACTGCCAGACATACTTCCTACCTTTTCCTGTCCCTTCTCCACCACCAATTATAAATTTTAGTGTTAGCTGTTTTGTTTAGTGCAGCAGTTAAGATATGATTTGGGGCATGTTTACTAAAGGTTAATGTGCATTAACATAGTTACATCTCTGACTTGAAAAGGTCAGTCAGTGGAGATGCTAGAATGTCCCCAAGTTCCCTCAGTATTCTAGGGTGTATCCCATCCAGTCCCATCGCTTTGTCTACTTTAAATTGAGCTAGTTTCTCATGAACACAGTCTTCTGAAAATTGTTCAAGGTGTCCCTCGCTTCTGTTCTTATTTGTGGGTGTTTTCTGCGGTCCTGCTCCTGGTTCTTCATCTGTGAACACAGAACAAAAATATTTGTTAAGCAATTCCGCTTTATCCTTATCAGCTTCTACATATTCCCCCCCTGCACCCTTGAGTCTGACAATACCACTTTTGCCCTTCCTCTTCTCACTAATATTTATTTATTTATTTATTTAACATCTCTTATATACCGCACTATTATCATCAGCGCGGTTTACATGGAACCAAACATATGCATACAGAAAAACTGTAGTGCATTTTACAAGTAACAGGAATTTGAACTTGGTAATAAAGGGAAACTATATACATTATGTAACTATATACAGTAGTCTATACACATTAGTCACAGTTGAAATTGTCTTGACCTGAGTATGGATGTAGTATTTCTCTTGTGCAAAACTAAATTGGGAAATAGCTTAAGAAGAGGTGGTGTTTGAGACTTTTTCTGAATTGTGTTAGGCTGGTTATGGCTCGCAGTTCTGGTGGGAGTGCATTCCAAGCTATTGGGGCATGAATGCTGAAGGCTCTTTTAGATGTTTCCTTAGTGTATCTGATCGTTTGTCTTGGGATTGTTAATGAGTTTATAGCAGTTGATCTTCTGGATCTATTGGGAGTCTGTGTGTGTAAAAGGTTGGTGATCGTTGATGGTGCTTGATTGTTTAGGGCTTTGAAAGTAATGACTAGTATCTTGTAGTGGATTCTTGCGTTGGTTGGTAACCAGTGGAGGCTTTTTAGAATTGGGGTTATGTGGTCTGTCTTTGATATTCCTTCGAGAACTCTAGCAGCGGTGTTCATCGCCAATTGTAGGGGATTTAAAGTTGATTGCGGGAGACCATGTAGAATTGCATTTGCGAAGTCAAGATGAGGCATTACCAAGGCTTGGTAGACAGTTCTGAAGTCTGTGGGTTCAAGTAAAGGTCTTAAGTGGCGTAGTGTGCGTATCTTGTGATATATTAGTTTTGTTATGTTTTTTATGTGGGTCTTCATATTAAGGCGCTGGTCAAGGGTAATACCTAGGTATCGTATCGTAGGTTTTACTGTCAATTCCTTGTCCTTTATCTTTAAGGTAGTGGGAGGTGTGAAGTTTTGATCCCTTGTGATAAACATAACATCGGTCTTGCTATGGTTGATTCTTAGGTTCTGTGAGAGGAGCCAGTCTTCTACTGATTCAAAGCATTTTATCAAAGGTGTAAAATCAGGGTGGTTGATGGAGAATGGCATGTATAGGAGAATGTCATCTGCATATGCTAGGCAGGTAACATTAAAAGAGCGGATGAGGTCACAGATTGGTTGCATGTATATGTTAAACATTAGTGCTGAAAGAGAGGATCCTTGTGGTACCCCTTGATCTTGCAGAAATGGTTCAGATGTTTTTTCCTCAATTTTTACTTGTTGCCAACGGTTATTTAGGTAGGATATACACCAGTCAAGTGCGGTTCCAAGTATTCCTTTTTCCTTAAGGCGATGGATAAGTATTTGATATCTGAAAAATGTCTTATCCCCCCATTTTATTGCATTGGCTATTTCCTCCTCCTTTTGAATCTTTGCCTTTTTGACTACTTTGCTAGCTTCTCTAAGTTTTTCCAAATACAGATGCCTGTCTTCCTCTCTCTGTGATCTCTTGTATTTCATGAAGGCCTCCCTCTTTTTCTTCACTTTTTCAGCTACTTCCTTCGAAAACCATAGCGGTCTCCTGTTCCTTTTGACTTTATTTACCATTTTAACAAAAAGGTTGGTTGCCTTTAAAATACCCCCTTTCAGTTTTGCCCACTGTTTTTCTACATCCCCCAGCTGTTCCCATCCCACTAACGACTCCCTGAGGTATTGGCCCATCTTCGCAAAGTTAGTCTTCCTAAAGTCTAAGATCTTCACCTTGGAATGGATTCTAACAGCCCTAGTCCTAATACTGAACCACACCATCTGGTGATCACTGGATGCAAAATGATCTCCCACTACAACATCAGAAACACTTTCACCATTGGTAAGCACCAAGTCCAGTATGGCCCCTTCACGTGTGGGGTCTGTTACCAATTGCCTGAATAGTTCTCCCTGTGGAGAATCCAGGATCTCCTTACTTCTAGATGATACTGCAGCAGGAATGTGCCAATCAACATCTGGCATATTGAAATCTCCTAGCAGTAGCACTTCCCCTTTCCTAGCAATGCTGCGTATGTCTTCAATTAACTCTCTGTCCACCTCTTCCTCTTGTGAGGGAGGTCTGTATATCACACCAATGCAAATAGATTTCTCTTTCCCTCTTTCTAGTTTAACCCACAATGCCTCCTCTCTCCCTTTTAAGCTCTGTAATTCCAAAGCTTTAATAGTAGTTTTTACATATGGGAGGGGAGGAGTGGTCTAGTGGTTAGGACAAGGTACTTCAGGCCGGAGGGCCGGGGGTTCAAGTCCCACCTGGGGACAGCAATCTCAGGCCAGAGGGACTGGGATTTCTAGTCCTATAGGCACTCCTTGTGGTCTTGGGCAAGCCACTTAACCCTCCATTGCCCATGTTCCCTGTAAGTATTAGTGTATGTGTCTCATATCCCCTCGTGTTAAATGTATCCCCCAATTGACCGCTTTGACCCGGTGAAAAGCGGGATATAAATACAGCTAAATAAATAAATAAATAGTGCCACTCCTCCTCCCCTTCTTCCTACCCTGTCCTTTCTGAATAAAGTATAGCCAGGTATAGTTACATCTCAGTCATGGTTTTCTGTGAACCATGTTTCTGTAACTGCCACTAAATCCAAGTCAGCCACTCCCACCAAAGCTTCAACTTCAGGGATCTTATTTCCCATGCTACGGACATTAATACACACTGCTTTCCATATGTTACCCCTGTTACCCATTTCCATAAAGGTATTTAATGTATCACCTACCTGCGGGCTTTCACTTACCTGGGGGCTTTCTTCACCCATCCCCAACGAATCTAGTTTAAAGCCCTCTTCAGTAGATTAGCCAGTCTACTACCAAAGATGCGTTGACCTTTCTTGGACAGATGGATGCCATCTCTGCTCTGCAACCCTTGGAACAGCATCCCATGGTCTAGGAAACCAAAACGCTCTCGAAGACACCATCCACGCAGCCATGCATTCATCTCCAGGATGAGAGCCTCTCTGCCTTAGCCTTTACCCTCAACAGGGAGGATTGAAGAGAACACCACCTGTGCATCTACCTGCTTCACCCTCTGTCCCAGAGCCATGAAGTCACTTTTGATATGTTCCGAGGTATACCTGGCAGTATCATTTGTTCCAACATGGATTAGCAACATTGGGTAATAGTCAGTGGGCTTGATGAGTCTCGGCAAACTCTCCGTAACATCTTGGATCTTGGCACCAGGCAGACAGCATACCTCTCTGGACATGATGAGAGAAGATAATCTTCCCCTTGATGAATGTTTTTATCTTTGGTTAGTTACCTCTCTAGGATGGCTTGCAACAGCTAAGTGATTCTCTCTTTTTCAAATTTTCAACTATAAAACAGTTTTTGAAATATAACACTTTAAGCACAAATATAAATGTTTTCACCGGTACATACTATGGAGTTTGGTCTCCTTAGTGTGGTTTAGGGGTTTATTTACCCCCTTTTTAAAAAAAAGATTAAAAAAAGAATAAAAAGGAATAACACACTACGAGAGGATATAATGTTAAATTGATCCTCATAGTGTGCGTTCCAACAAAAGTATGATAGATGAGTGTTGCTCTTAATAGGGGTTGTAGTAAATTTGTGGGGAACACTATTGGGGGTTAGTGATTACGATTATAACGGTAGCCAGCACTCTAATGCCACCCGACAACAACACTATTCCTGAAACGAAAAAGAAAAAAAGACTTAACTGGAGGAGGCAAGAAACAAATTGCACAACAGTGCTCAAAGTTACTTATCTAGTAATTGCCAGCTCTTCAGCCAGAACAACCACCCAACAAAGATATTCATTTCACTGATCTCAGCTTCTTCAAGGGTGATATCTCAAAGAAACAATTCAGCATTCACTCTAGCAGTGGTGTATTGAACTGCCACCTCTACTTTTAAATTAAAACTTAGCCAATCAAGGAGAAAGGTAGGTGGAGCCACACAGTAACCCATCATATGGTCTAATTTGCATCAGCATGCATTTATCATCAGTTTCTATGTCTTGTATGCATCAGTGAGCACAGCAGCTTAGGAGATTCACGTTTTTACAGCAGAGGTGTGGCTAGCTCAGAGACGGTCATGAGTGGAAATGGCTATCTTCACAAAATATGGTGAGGACGGGCATGTCCAAAACGTGATTGCCATTTACTCGTATCTCCCACTACTGCTGGAAATGTGTATCTCTGCACGGGCCTGCCGAACAGTATGCTGGACATGCCGCGCATGACATGTCTATTATCCCGATGCCAGAAATGCAGGTGTGTCTAAACCCGTGTTTCCAGAATCGGGTAGGAATCATGCCCGTACCCCATTTAAACATCTCTGTTGCAGTGAGACGTCCTATATGGAATCGGCATCTATATGTATAGTAGTGCAGAATATAAGAATAATTTGAAATGTCTAGATTAGATATGACAGAGTAGAGGAGTAGCCTAATAATTTGGGTCACAGCTTGGACCAGAAAGATCAGGCTTCAAATCCCACTTACACTTCTTTTGGCCTTGAGAAAGTCACTGAACACTTCATTACCTCCAGTACAAACTTATGTTGTAAGCCCTCTGGGGACAGGGAAATGCCTACTATATCTGAATGTAGCTCACCTTGAATTACTTCTAGAAAGGCTTGAGCTAAATACTGCTAAATAAATAAATGGAAATGCAAGCATGGTTCAGCAGTTGATGAAAAACCAGCAATAATGAAACTCTTCTTCCACCATCTAAAGGAGAGGATGGATAAAAAGGAAGAGGAAAAGGGATCAGTGGGGAAACAAGGAGGAGATAAAGGATCAAATATTCTTTACATAGAAACATGACAGCATAAAAAGACCATATGGCCTATCTAGTCTGCCCTTCCATATGAACTACAATACTCCCCTTTTTACCTTTAAAGATCCTTTGTGTTTGTCCCTTGCTTTTTTAAACAATTCAGATAAAGCCCAATTCCATCCTGGACGTACAGGCTCTCTATGCACCCGGTTGGAATCGGACACACAGAGGGAGTTGCGATTCTGATGCCACAGGGCACATCTAGCCCATGGGAACAGAATCACGAACAGGCCATACATGCAGGCCAGGACCGCGATTCAACATGGCCTGCATGTACAGGCCTTGTCTGACTAACTCAGTCTGGGCTTTACAATGGATCTGCAGTGCCATGGTGTCCAGTTGCCATGACACTGTGGCTCCATTGTAAAGCCACGATCTCCGGCCGCCAGCTCGTGAACTGCTTTCCCCGCAGCCCAACCACCGATCTGGCCTCCCAAGGTCAGGGTCGGGCTGTGGGGAATGCTCGTTGCCCCCTCCCGTCTCTTTGCAGTCCCAGGCCTGCCATCCACTGCCTGATCAGGGAACTTATTCCACCGCAGAGGTGGAATAAGTTCCCCGTCCAAGCCATCGGGCCAACATTGGAATAGACTCTGTACATCCGTGGCCAATGACCGCCCACCATCACCCTAACGCCACCCTGATCCTCCCCTTCCTTGCTCCCATCTAACTTCCCCATACAATGAGTGGGGAAGGAGGACAGGGCAAGAAAGTGCACGAATAAATGGACGTCCCAACTGTCCATCCTCGCTGTTTGTTGCACGGAATGACCCCCATACTGTCCTCATCTCTACCACCTCCATGGGGAGACTATTCCACACATTTACCATTCTTTCCATAAAGAAATATTTCCATATATTACTTCTAAGTCTATCTCATTTCACCCTCATCCTATGTCTCCCTCATAGCAGAGCTTGCTTTCAATCGAAAGAGACTCTCCTCCTGTGCATTTATGCCACTGAAGTATTTAAATATCTCTATCATATCTTCTCTATCCCGCCTTTCCTCTAAAGTATATATATTAAGATCTTTAAGTCTGTCCTCATATGCTTTATAATGAAGACCACTAACCTGCACTAAAATATCTGGTTATAGCTCTGTTCCCCCTCAAATTTAACATGCTCAAAAGAACTTAAAAGATGTCATACCGTGTCAGACCAAAGGTCCATCAAGCCCAGTATCCTGTTTCCAACAGTAGCCAATCCAGGTCACAAGTACCTGTCAGGTTCCATACTGCTTATCCCAAGGGTAAGTAGTGGATTTCTACAGTCCACTTAATAATGATTTATGAACTTTTCCTCTAGGAACTTGTCCAAACCTCTTGTAAACCCAGCTACACTAACAGCTTTTGATCTTTTAGTCACTCTTTTAAAGTAGCTAAAAGTAATTGCACTATAGAAGGGAGAGGAGAGTAAATTTCAGTCAAGCTGTTTTATAAAGGATAGATTTAAGATTTTAAGACCTAAGCAGTCCTTGGGGCACACCTGTTCATTCAGGTTTTCATAATATCCACAATGAATATGCATGAGATAGATTTGCATGCACTGCTTCCTTGGTATGCAAGTCTGTCTTATGCATATTCATTGTGGGTATCCTGAAAACCCAACTGGGTGGGTGTGTCTTGAGGACTGGGTTGTTAACCACTTTCCTAAAGGCAGGACTGGAAAGTAGTGTGTTGTGTTGGAGGGTATGTCTTCCACTTAACAACTGGATAAAAACTGAGTATGGAGAGTGACATCCATCCTCTGAGAGCAAAAAGGAGTATGAATTGTCAGGATGGCATATTATTTGAAGTCTCACTGGTATACAGTCTTAAAGAGATTGAAAGCAGTTCCTCTTTGGCACACATTTTGGCACCTTCAATATTCGGTGCCCTATGCTGAGGCCTATGTAGCCTATTTTTAAATCCAGGCCTGCATTTCAGTTCTTAAAACACCATGTATCTGGGTAAATGTCTTTCATAACTATCCTTGAAAAAAACAGCTCAAAGCAGAAATACAAAACATGAAATATATGTCCCTAATCTGCTGTATATAGTAGCATAGCAAATGATGACAGATAGAAACCAGCATGGCCCATCTAGTTTGCTCAGTAAAGTGGCTAGGACTTCAAATGCTGCTTTGTGCTAGTTACCCCTCTTTATACTTTTGTTTAGGATTGTAACTGCCACTCCATGCAGGCTACCACTACTAATACTACTTATCATATGTACAGTGTTACAAGACATACATAGCATAGCGCTGTACATGTACATTTAAGAGACAGTCCCTGCTCCAGAGCTTTTTTGAGAGGGTTCATGGTGGTACAGTGAAATGACACCTTTTTCATTTCCTGCTAAATTTGACCCATGGTTTTCATGTATTAATGAAAGAGCCCTGCAAGAGTACTTGTTTTTCTGGGACAAATGCACTGCCTTGCTCCATAGAGTTTAAAATCTAATCATGAAGGACAACACAACAACTAGGGGCTAGGGTCAATGGGGAAAGATGTAGGTGGTGAGCAGGAGAAGAAGGGGATCAGGATACAAAAGCAGCATTGAGAGGTGGGTTTTTATTCTCGATTGGAACAGGACCAGCTATGGAGTCTGGCGTACTTGCTCAGGTAGTTTGTTCCAGGCATATGGAGCAGCAAAGTGAAATGAATGAAGACTGGAGTTGGCAGTGGCAGAGATGGGCACAGATAAAGGGATCTGCCAGAGGAGCATAGTTCCCAAGGAGGGATGTAGAGTAAGATAAGAGAGGAAAAATAGTGAGGAGTCACATAATGAATGCACTTACATGCGGAAATGGATAGGGAGCTAGCGAAGTGACTTGAGAATAGGGGGTTATGTGAGCATAGGGACATTGTCGGACATTAGCTGTGCAGCTGAGTTTTGAACAGATTGGAGGGGAGAGATGATTCAGTGGGAGACCAACAAGGATCAGGCTGCAATAGTGATGACTGGATAAGGCTCTTAGTAGTATGCTTAAAAATGAAGAGTGAATTTTGATGATGTTATAGTGAAAGAAAAGGCAGGTTTTAGCTGTTAGATGTGTGTAGAGAAAGAGAGAATAAAGTCAAAGATGGTCCCAAGGTTGTGATCTGAGGAAACAGGGAGGAATATAGTGTTATCCAGAGAAACAGAGAATGGAGGAAGGGGGAAGTGGATTTATGGGGACAGATAAGAGCTCGGTTTTGGCATTGTCTGGTTTCAGATGGTGGTGCAATGCAGCAATGTCAGATAAGCAGGCTGAGATATGGGCATGGATTCCTTGAGAGATCTAAGTGCAGAGAAGTAGATCTGAAAGTCATCAGCATAAAGATGGTACTAAAAACCATGGGAGGGACTGAGTGTAAAGAGAGAAAAGGAGAGGTCCCAAAACAGAGTCTTGGGGTACATGAACTGAAAGTGGGATGGCAGTATAAGAGGATCCATCAAAATATTCACTGAAAGGGTGATGGTAGGGATAAGAAAACCGAGAATGAGCAAAGCCCCTAAATTCAAGAGAGAACAGGGTATCGAGGAGAAGGTGGTAATAAACGGTGTCAGAAGCAGCAGAAAGGTTAAAAAGGACGAGGTTTGAGTAAAGATCCTTGGATTTAGTGAAGACAAAAGCCAGATTAGAGTGGATTCTGAAGGGCTAGTGAGGAAAGAGAGTCAAGACAACAGTAGTGGATCACACATTCAAGTAGTTTAGAAGTAAAGGGGGAGAGGGAGATGGGCCAATAATATGAAGGACAGGTAGGGTCTAATGAAGGTTTTTTTTTTAAATTGTATTTTTATTGTAATTTCAATTACTTTACATTAAGTGAAAGAAAAAATAAAGAAAGAAGCATCGAGAAGAAAATAAAGCATACCACAACAGTATATATATGTTAGCCCGCATCAAGGAAGACATAGAAGCAAAAATAGTTAACCTATACATATCTTAAAATATAGCACTAGGATAAATTCTTCTTCTAACATAAAAAAATAAAGTACAATGAACAAAGAAAACAAGATCCCAAACAAGAAGACCCCCACCAGCTAAGGAAATCTTTTAGTTGCAAAGAATCAAAGAAAATAAACTAATTCCCCTGAAGCACTACCAGGCATTTACTTGGGAAATGAAGAAAAACACTTGCTCCTATAGCAAGAACTTTAGGTTTTAAGAGCAAAAAGGATCTCCTCTGCATTTGTGTTCAAAGAAACACATCAGGAAAAATCATTAGCCTCTGACCAAAGAAGGGATCCTTTTTCTTCTCGAAATACAATTTCAATATTGATATTTTATCTACCTCATTAACAAAAGTTGCCACAATGGCAGCCTACCCAAAATCTCTTCAGAAGAAGACTCAAGGAAATTAGATAACTCTAAAGAATTGTCAAGCTCCGGTACTTTTGCCTCCGCTGTGGCAGCTTTGCAGGAACATAGTAACAATCAGAAATTGCTACCTGTTCAGGGTTAGGAATATACAATATATCCTTAAAGTACTTTCTCAACAGGATCAAAGGTGACAAATACTACGTCTTGGGGAAATTAAGAAAATGGAGATTCTTACTGCATGACGTATTCTCCAACAGCACTAGCTTTCTATGTACAAACATTTTATCCTTAATACTAGATGAAGCTGACTTTTGTAAAATAGAGAGCTGATCAGTAAGCTTATCCAAGCAAATTGGCATTGCCTGAAACTGTTCTTCATGCAACTGAAGAGTAGAAATATTCTCTTTTGAAAAGACAACAACTTGTTTCGTAGTCCCTCTAAGAAGAGAATTATTCTGGCCTACCATGTTCCAAAAATCTAATAGTGTAACCTCAGTAGGAAACTTGGGAGGAGAAGACACAGTAATCACAGGAAGTTTCATTTCAGCAGGCAAAACAGTTCAACACTTCACTGAAGAAGAAACCATAGACAGGGAAGAATCAACCCCTACCCTCATCCCAAGGGTGGGAAATCCTTCCCTGAAATAAGGGGTCTTTGAGACCTCAGAAGGAGGAGGTGGAATACTAGATATAGGACTCAAAGAAGCCCCAGACAATACAGGAGAGGAAATTGAGCCACAGTAGACTGAGCTGTTATAGTTACAGTTACATGTTTGTTCATCAATCCTTGTTGTTTCTTAGCTGATCCAACAGATGGAACTACAGATTTATTCTTGTTCTTCCTCTTACATGACCCCATAAGCATATTCACAAGGAAGAAGATGGATTTCAGCCAAATTGATGCTGAATTGGCACTGAAGGGGCATGCCACCTTTGGTCATGTGCCCCTTAGGATCCTTGCTGACTGCCGCATGGCCTACAGTGCTCTTAAATGGGCCTAGCAGCCCTAATGATGCTGTGAAGAGGGGCAGAGTTACCACAAGCAGCCAATGCTCTTCCCGTGCTGGGGCTCTGCAGTGGATTGCCAAGCCTCCCCCTCTACTGCTCTCACACCGGCTTCTCAGATTAGAAGAAAAGTCCTCTCTACCATCCATGACCTGCAGCATTGTTAAATGTGCCCACAGCCCTGATGATGCTATGAAGGGGGGTGCAGTTACTATAGGCAGCCAGTGTTTTTCCCATGCCGGGCCTCCACAATGGTTTGCCAAGCCTCCACCTCTTCTGCTCTCACTCAGCTCTCTCAGATTAGATGCAAAGTCCTCTCCCAACATTTTGTGAAGAGAAGTGTAGCTATATCATGTTTGAAGACTGTAAGAATAGTTGTAGCAGAAAGTGATCGGTTGAAGATATGACAGATTGAAGGGGTGATAGCGGAAGAGATAGAGCTTAGTAGACAGAAATAGAATCAGAGAAGCAGGTAATGAGTTTGGAGGAGGAGAGGAGATGTGTGGTTTCCTCCTAAGTGATTTTAGAAAAGGAAGAAAAGGTGACAGAGGTTGAGGGAAAGATTTCTTTAGGGTTGTAGCTCTATTAAATAATTTCCAAGTGCTGCTTTGTTTTCCTACGCTCATCCAAATATTTCTAAATCACTTGTGCAATAGGCATATAAGATATTTATTACTTTTTCGGGTCTCAGTCTGGTCATCGGTAAACAATTCTGGGCGTGTTAAATATACCCAGTGTTTTACCCAGTTACATCAACGACCCTTTTATTCAAAATATCTTAAAACTCATTGCTTGTCTGGTATATTAACTTCTCTGATTATGCTGAAGTTTATAATTATGCTTAAAACATTCTTGTGAATTTGGCTGTTAGCTCGATCCTTTTTCTCTTGAATTCCCAACGCTGTTATCAAAAGCGCCCCCGCGTTTCATTTCCCAACGCTGTTATCAAAAGCGCCCCCGCGTTTCACTTGTATGGTTCTTCAGGGGATTCGGGATCAAACTACAAATATACAAAGCAAATCATATATTAAAACCACCTGTGATTTAGTTTCAAAATCTCACCTGCCTTACGTGATATCATCTAGAAACTGGCTGCTTACTGGAAATCTCAAAAACCATTCTTATTTACTCCGATGCTGCCCACGTTTCTGATTAAGTGTTGTTCTGCTTGGAGCCGGAATTGAAACTGTCCTAAAACGCCACGCATGCGGATCAAGAGCAATGCTCTCATTTAAAGGGCTCTCTATTGGCTCCTCCTTCCTATCCATGGCTGTGTCTATCTTACCTAGGCTATACCTAACCACTCTTACGTATTAAAAACAATGCTTACGTTTACAAGGCTCTCTACTGACTCCTCCTACCTATCCAAAGTTATGCCTATCTTACTTAATGTGCTCTTAAACCATCTAATATCTCATATACATGCTCCCCATTCTATTGCTACATCAAGACCCTTCGGTTGAACTGTCCCCAATCGATAAATCCATCGCTGTTCCTGCTTTATTAAAGTTTGCTCTCGTGACCTACCTTGGCTTCCCATAACTACTTGTTCTATGCACCAACATCTAAGATCTTGAAATTTGTGTTCCTGAGTTAGACAATGAGATGCCATAGGTGCTTCCATTTTTTTACACCGCAATCGGCTCTCATGTTCTTTCATGCGGACTCGGAACTTCCGAATTGTCTTCCCTATATACATTAAGTCACATGGGCACCGCACCGCATAGACTACATGTGTAGACTCGCACGTGGTACTGCTATTAAGCTGATAAATTATTCCCTTATGGGTGAATTGCCCTATTTCACTTGTAATGTGGCAAATGCCACATTGGCCACAAGCTTTATGTCCTCCGTCTATGTGTAACGTTTGTCGAGATCGCAAAATTGTAGGACTCAGATACTCCTTTAAATTTCTATCACGTCGCCAAACACACCGGATTTGGTGTCTCTGCATGCTAGGCATTGTCTTTAATACTTTACTGTGCCTCTTAATACTTCTTTGGATTGCTATGCTAATTGGAGAGTATTTAGTAATGAAATGTACAAATTCTTCGTCTTCTTTGCTAGGCAATGGACGAGGGTTCAGTAGCCACGCGCGGTTATAATATAAGGCCCGTTTATACGCTCTATGAACTAAGGGCGATGGATAACCCCTCCGAACAAAAGCCTGCCGCAAACGATTAGATTGGCTCTTGAACTCGTCTACAGTGGAACAATTTCGCCTATATCTCAGAAATTGTGAGAACGGAAGTCCCTCTTTCAAACTCTGAGGATGCGCGCTGTCATATTGTAAGAGAGTATTTCTGTCTGTTGGTTTAGTATATACTGTAGTGTCCCATTGATCACTGCCCTTCTTCACATACACATCTAGATAAGCTATAGCTGTACTATCATGATCATAAGTAAACTGTATGTGTATATCGCAAGTGTTCAATCACCGAACAAACTCCTGCAAATGTTGTTCTGTTCCTTGCCAAATTAAAAAGACATCATCTATATATCTATACCAAGCTACGATGTGATCACGCAGGGGATTTTGGGGCATCCATCTGTTCTCAAAATCTTCCATATATAGGTTCGCCACCGACGGGGCACATGTAGCCCCCATGGCGACGCCAAATAATTTGGCAGGTTGTAAATATAGAATTTCAGTAAGAAACACATCTGTAGAAAAGTAAATAGATCAATATTGCAATGACTATTATATACAAATTTGATACAAGGAACCAATGAGATATTTTCTGTCTAATGATCCCAGGCAATTTAATTAATGTATTCTGCTACATTACATTTTAAGAAGTGACCATTGTGTAATACATTTTGAAATAGGCACAAGCTAATGGGATAAAATACAAAAATTATTATGCTGACAGTAAATCATATTACATTCCTAATAAGCATTAACTAGATAACTAGGTCAAAGCAGTATTATCTTAATTGATTTTTCAAAAGAAACCTGACAGAAAAATGTCAATGCTTGAATATTTCTTCATGCATCATTAAAACAAGATTGGCTTTTAACAAAAGAAGAATCCTTCACAGAATTGATTCTTGCTTCAGGCTGCCTGCAAGTAAGTGTATTACATAAAAATCTATACAGGATATTAAAACAACACCAGTCTGCAAGACAGTTACAATTAAAAGCTGACACCCCTCCCCTCACCCATGTATCTACTACAGTGGTTTACCAGCAAATGTATTTCAAGTCTTCATAACAAATATATGTCAGTCAGGAGATGTGTTGATCAGGTGTTCTCTAATTAAAATCCTGTATTAATAAGTAACACCTGTAGTCATTACTTCAATAAACAAACATGCAAGAATAGAGCACTACTTTAGCATTGCCTTAGCACTACAATGACAGACATAAGCTGTACCTGAGCCATACTCAGCAGTGAGAAACAAGCAAGAGGCATCTTCCAAAACATCGGCAATTTCCCATATCAACTGAAGAGGGAAAATACATTAATCATGTACAAACACACATCTCTGTGGTTATGCTTTAAGTTTAATATAGATAGGTTCATAACAAAGAAATATTTCCGCAGGCATGAAGATGGATTGATTGTAGAAGGACTAGCTTTTTCTTCCAAATGTGAGCCGAAGGTGAACAGAAAATTGATCAGCTGAGTTCACAGATAAGTCATTTATTTTAGATTTACAAACAGAAAGCTTTTTGTTTTTCATTATTTAGTTTGAAGAATTGTACAATCGTTTGAGAATAAAGGATAAAAGAATACTCCCTTCTGAAACATATGCATAAAATTAGCACATATATAGCTATAAATATTGCCTGTCAATTTGTCTTGTAGATAAAAGTATGTGATTGAACACTTTAAGTTATTTTGAAAGCATTGTAATGAATTATGATTTAGCTAACTTAATTAATATGGGTAGTTGTGACTGTCCAGCAGACTTTTTCTACTCCTTCACTCAACTTAACATGGCTTTAGGAACTTAATATACTGCCCTTTACTGTGTGTACCAGAGCAGTTTATAGATATATTCTAACAGGCACTTTTTTATTCCCTTGTCCCCAAAGGGCTCACAATCTAAGTATGCCTGAGGCAATAGAAAGTTAAATGGCTTGCAGAAGACCACAAGGAGTGGCAGTGGGACTAAAGACCCCAGTATCTCCAGCTGGAGGTTACTTGTCCCTATGTGGGAATTGAACCTCTAGCCCACCAGCCTTAGGTAACCTGGCCCAACCACTTCTCCCTCCTTTCCCATATGCAAATAAAGAGCTGAAAATATAACTCTGGAAAACAAGGGCTGCAGTTTTACCAATGTTAACAAGTGCATAAAACAGCCCACATTGATAAAATAATCATATCTAAGGAAACCTCTCAACTCAATGCTTGGGAAATCCATCTGCCATGTTCCTCCCATCATCTGACAGAGTGCCACTACAAATCATGGGGATCCCTCAGGCATAATTATTTGATGATTAGACCTGACACTGACATGCTACTGTCATCTAGTGTAACAGCTTCAAACCCCCCCCCCCCCCCAACTTGCTAAGGTTTAGCCGGCTAGCATCAGGGCATGCCGGGGACATTCGGGGCAGAGCAAAGGCACTAGGCATGCAGCACTGATATTGGTTATCTTATAGGTGTTGAGGCTTACCATGCATCATCTAATATCGATGCTGCACAGTTAGCCTTGGTGGCTTCCGGGCAGCATGGCCAAACCCGGATATTCACTTCCGTTGCTGTGGAAATGAATATCCTGGGTTTGAGGATGGGCAGGCAGGACTAAACAACTATGGTGCTTAGCCTTGTCCCATTGAATTTCAGGCTCATGATGTCTAAATAATTGTATAATAGGATTTTTGGGGAGTGATAGTGTTGAGATGGTGTCGAGATTATTATGATTGAATTTATTTATCAAAATCTTTGCGGGAGAGTACTAAGCAGTCTAAAGCTAATTGTGAGTGAGCACAAGGCTGAACGTTTGCCTAGGGTATCTAATATACTTGCACCAATCCTGTCAAAGACAAAGTATACAAACTTTCCCTTTGAAAATTGTTCAGGAAACATTATCTTCAGAGATTTGAATCTGAGTCTTGAAGGACTACAAAAAGGGGCTGCTACTTCTGGAGAGAGATCTGCAATTGTAAGTACTTACTTCTGGGAATTTTTGAAATCTTAGGGAAAAAGGAATTCTTTAGATTAAAGCTGATTAATCTGTGTAAATTAGAATCCAGTGTATTTGTTAAAGCAGTCAGGATCTAGTATTAGCAAAGAGCTTTTAGTTAAAATAAAAACTCAACAGGTAGCTTTCAGTTTAAATAGCGCGGTATAGAAGAAATGTTAAATAAATAAATAAGTTTAAAACCCAGTAGAGCGTTTTCATTTTAAATTCAGAACCTTGCAGAGAACATTCAGTTTAAATTTAAAAACCAGCAGAGGGATTTCAGTTTAAATTTAAAGCCCAGCAGAGAGCTTTCTGGTTAAATTTAAAACCCTAGCAGAGAGCTTCTAGTTTAAATATAATACTCAGTCAGGGCCTAGTGTCAGCAAACAGCTTTTAGCTTACATTAAAAACTCAACAGGTAACTTTCAGTTTAAGTTTAAGACCCAGCAGAGAGCTTTCAGTTTAAATTCAGAACAGAGCAGAAAGCTTTCAGTTTAATTTTAAAACCCAGAAGAGGACTTTCAGTTTTAATTCAAAACCTAGCAGAGAGCTTTCAGTTTAAATGTAAAACCTAGCAGAGAGCTTTCTGGTTAAACTTAAAACCCAGAAGTTTAAATTTAGGAAAAACAGGGTAAGCATTCTTTGAGCAATAAATTGTTTCTAGAGACATTTACAAAGAAGCCTTCTAGATAGGGGACAAAAGACCTGTGAAATTGTTTTAAATAGATGTTAAAGAGAAGGGACAGATCAAAGGGGAATTTTGAAAGACTTCCTCTATTATAGTAACATAGTAACATAGTAAATGATGGCAGATAAAGACCAGTATGGTCCATCTAGTCTGCCCAGTAAGATGGCAAGAGTAGGTGCACCTGCCGCTCCATGCAGGCCACCCCTCCCCATGTCTTTGTTTAAGGGATAAACCCACTGCTCCTTGTAGGACACCCCTGTATGTTGAGAAATTAGTTAGTTATGTTTATTTTGATTGTATCCTGTTGCTGTAAAGGGATCCAATGTGTCTGTCCCGTGCCATTTTGAATTCTGTCACTGTATTTGCCCACAACACTTCCATCAGGAGGGCTTTCCAAGTATCCACCACCTTTTCAGTGAAAAAAGTATTTCCTGACATTGCCTTTCAATTTACCCCCTTGCAGCTTCATGTTATGCCCTCTAGTTTTACAGCTTCCCCGTCTTTGGAAGAGGTTTGTTTGCTCATTATTTCTCTTTAAGTATTTAAAGGTCTGAATCATATCTCCCCTGTCCCTCCTCTCCTCCACAGTGTACATATTTAGGTCTTCAAGTCTCTTCTCATAAGGCTTCTGACGCAGGCTCCAAATCATTTTTGTCGCCTTCCTCTGAACAGTATCCAGTCTTTTTATATCCTTTGCAAGATATGATCTCCAAAACTGAACACAGTATTCCAAGTGAGGCCTCACCAGTGACTTATACAGTGGCATTAGTACCTCTTCCTTTCTGCTGGTCATTCCTCTTTGTATGCAGCCCAACATCTTCCTGGCTTTTGCCACTGTCTTGTCACACTGTTTTGCCACCTTGAGATCTGCAGAAATAATCACACCAAGGTCCTTCTCCTGGTCCGTGCACACCAACCTCTCGCCCACTATCGCATACATTTCCCCTGGATTTCTGCTTCCCAAGTGCATGACACTGCACTTGTTCACATTAAATCTTCACTGCCATGCATTAGACCATTCTTCCAGATCTTTCCTCATGTTATCCACTCCCTCAGGTCAGTCCACTCTGTTCAAATTTTTGTGTTATCTGCAAAAAGACAGACTTTTCCATGCAGTCCTTTAGCAATATCACTCACAAATAAATTGAACAGTACCGGGCCCAGGACCGAACCCTGAGGCACGCCGCTAATCACCCTCCTTTCATCCGAGTGAGCTCCATTTACCATCACCTCCTGTCGTCTGTCAGTCAACCAATTTCTGATCCAGTTCACCACCTTGGGACCCATCCCCAAACTACTGAGTTTATTGATAAGTCTCCTATGAGGAACAGTATCAAAGGCTTTGCTGAAATCCAGGTAGATGGCATCCATCGCATGCCCCTGATCTAGTTCTTTGGTCACCCAGTCAAAGAACTGAATCAGATTTGTTTGGCAAGATCGTCCTTTGGTAAAACCATGTTGCCTCAGATCATGCAATCTGTTGGTTTTTAGAAAGTCCACTATTTGCTCTTTCAGAAGTGCCTCCATTACTTTTCCCGCCACCGAGGTAAGGCTCACAGGCCTGTAGTTTGTCACTTCTTCCCTGTCACCACTTTTGTGAAAAGGTACCACATCTGCCCTTCTCCAGTCATGAGGAACTACTCCTGTTTCCAAGGATCTGTTGAAAACATCCTTTAATGGCCCTGCAAATACCTCTCTGAGCTCTCTCAGTATCCTGGGATGTATCCCATCCGGTCCCATGGCCTTGTTCACTTTCAGTTTTGTAAGTTGTTCTAACAGATCATCTTCTGTGAATGGTGTGGTATCTATTTCATTCCCATTTTTATATTTGGGAGTCACAGGTGGTCCTTCTCCAGGATTTTCTTTAGTAAAAACAGAGCAGAAGTTTTTGTTTAGCAATTTTGCTTTTTCAATGTCACTTTCCACAAATTCGGTCCCAGCACTTCTGAGTCCTGCAATTACATCTCTGATTTTCCTCCTCTCCCGAATATACCTGAAGAAAGTTTTGTCGCCACACTTCACATCTTTAGCCATCTTTTCCTCTGCCTTTGATTTTGCTTTCCTTAATTCTCTTTTTGTCTCTTTTAGTTTGATCCTGTATTCCTTACTGTGTTCCTCTGTTTGCAAGCTTTTGAATTTTATGAAAGCTTTGTTTTGTGCCTTTATTTGAGCAGCCACTTCTTTGGAGAACCAAATAGGTTTCCTTCTCCTCTTGTTTTTATTTACTTTCCTTACATATTTATCTGTTGCCCCTTTTATTGCCATCTTTAGTTTAGCCCATTGAAATTCCACTTCCCTTATCCCCCCCTCCCCACCCTGTCAACACCTCCTTCAGGTACCTGGCCATTTTAGTGAAGTCAGTGTTTTTAAAGTTTAGGACTTTGAGCTTGCTATGATTGGGCTGCACCTTGGCTTTTATCTCAAACCACACCGTGTGATGATCGCTGCTGCTCACAGGGGCACCCACCCAGACATTCGACACGCTATCACCGTTGGTGAGCACTAAATCCAGCATTGAGCTTTCCCTGGATGTTCCATCACCATTTGTTTAAGTAACGCATCCTGGAAAGCATCCACAATTGTTTTTCTTCTTGCCAGATTCGCAGAAGGAGTGCTCCAATCTAAATTGGGTAGATAAAAGTCACTCAATATGATCACTTCACCCTTTGTGGCTATCTTGGCAATATCTATGATCAATTCATTATCTATTGCTTCGATTTGAGTTGGAGGTCTGTAGACTACAGCAGTATGGATAACAGTGCCATCTCCTCTTTCCAACACAATCCAAAGCGCTTCTTCTTTTCCCCATGCCCCCTGCATTGCAGTAGCTTTAATATTGCTTTTTACATACAAGGCTACACCTCCTCCTTTTCCTCTTTCTCTGTCTCTTCTGAATAGATTATAACCAGCTATGGCTATATCCCATTCATGTGATTCATTAAACCATGTTTCTATAATGGCCACAATGTCCAAGTCCATTTCCAACATTAGGGCTTCCAGGTCAGGAACTTTGTTGGCTAAGCTTCGAGCATTTGTGCTCATTGCTTTCCAGCATTTAAGTGACTTGTATGTATTTTGCATTGATTTTGTTTTGCCCACTTCTTCCCACTTGTCAATGATGTGTGGTTTAAAAGTGTGACTGTTTCTGATGTTGTTCTGCATTTGTCGGGAGTGACGTCCTGAACTAGTCCTTCTCCATCCGTCACCCCCTTTTTCTAGTTTAAATGCATATCCACATACTGCCTCAATTTTTCACTTAGGATTCTTTTCCCTGCGACAGAGAGATGTAGTCCATCAGTACAGTATAGTCTCTTGTTGGTCCATCTGTTTCCCCAGTCGCCAATAAAACAGAATCCTTCTCGTTCGCACCAGGTCTGGAGTCATGTATTAAAGCTGGTTATGCAATGCAGCCTTTCTGCCCCCTTACCATGAATAGGTAGAACTGAGAATGTTACAGTGTTAACAATGGGCTTGAGTTTCTCTCCCAGAGTCTGGAAGTCCCTTTGAACTGCAGAGGCACTGTTTCTAGCCAGGTCGTTTGTACCCAGGTGGATGACAACATCAATTTTGGAGTGCTCACTTTCTGCGATAAGTACATCAACAATTTAGTTTGTATTCCTGCTGGCTGAAGAGCCTGGGAGGCATTTGACTATCTTCTCTCCTTTGAACTGTGTTCCCAAGTTGGTGCCTCTGATGATGGAATCTCCAAGGAGTAGTAGTTTTCTGTTTCGTGAGTTTTTCTTCATATTTGGTGCTTTAGCAGGAGATTGAGCATTGACTGACTCATTTAAGGGCCCTTCAGTTTCCATGGGTTGGTGATCCTCATTAACCAAAGCAGAGAAGGCATTATGCATGGATATCTCTTGATGTATAGGATGTCTCTGCATTACAGGTCACAATCTACCCGAGCCCACTGTGATCCATTTGTTCCTGGGATGTTTGATTCTTTGTGGGAGCGGTGGTGGACTTTGTTCTGTTTGTATCCTAGAAGAGGTGTGTTTCATTGCAACTAGTTCTTCCCTTAGTAGAGTCAATTCTTTATGCATGGCAGCTAGTTCCTCTCTTAGTAGAGTCAATTCTTTAGGCTTGGCAGCTGACTTGATGCACATAGGACAAGCTCTTAGGTTCCAAATGATTTGTCTCAGAATGAAAGCACCACAGCTATTGCACTGAATACATGACATGCTGATTAAGCAGTCCTAGAAGGAGAAGAAGAAGAAACGGTAGGCTTAAAACCAAATTAAAAAGGATAGATGGCAACATATGTGACCACTATATAAGCAATGCAGCCCTGGGGTGGGTGCGGTGAGGGGTAGGGTAGGCGGGAACCCAAGTGTCTCTGGCCAGTAGGCCTTACATGAACAGTGGGCACACTCATATATCTGATTTAAGGGCTACACAAGGAATGTAGGCAGTCAGAATATTCCCAAAAAGTAATGTTTAACCCTTTCATGGCTGTTGTTGCCATATGGCAACCTTCAAATTTTCCCCCAAATTTTTCACCAGATTCTATATTTCCAAAAAATTTGCACACTGTGTGTGAAATGTGATGTGTATCTGTGCTTGACATCTGAAAAAAACTGTTATTTAAACTATCACACCCAGCAGTAAATGAAACTTATACCAAGACTGTTTTTAATTTTCAGCCATTCAGGACCGTAGTTGCCATATGGCAACAATAAATATTGTTTCTTAGAAATTAAATTTTTTCAAAAAAACTTTATATTCTGCATCATTTAGCTCTAATCGTAATTTAAAAAAACAGAAAAAAAAATCATATACAAAACAATTATGTGGATGTGAAAGGGATAACCAAGTTAAATCCTATATTAGCAACAGGCAAAGATAGAAAGCTGAAAGCTTCACTGTATGCAGGCTCTGGAAGCTGTGAAGACTGGAATAGACCAGGTACATGTGGCAGGCTGTAAGATAATCTAATTAGCCCCTCCCTGGGAGCAGGCTTGCAACAGAAAATTCAAACAATGGAAGCAGAAATAGTCACAAGAAAATTCATACAATGGAAGCAGAAATAATCAAACTTAACTTTTTCTTTCTTTGTATCTGCCTACTATGCAAAGGTCCCTGCAACTTTAACTGATACCTTTGCTTCTAAAGTCAGTGGGAAACACAGGTTAAAGACCAGGTCCCTGCAATTTAAGTATTTCTATTCCAAGTAGCTTTATATCTCTAGTGTCCCTGGCCAGTAGGCCTTACATGAACAGTGGGCACACTCAGATAGAAACAAACATACTGTCACTATCTAAATTGTCTAACTGGAAGAATACCTGCAGAGATTCCCTCCCTCTTTTTCAGTAACCACCTGTTTGGATAGAAATGATGGGATTCATATTTAAACGCAGTCAAATGTTTACCACTGTCAGCGTATGCTCAGTCATGACACACAGACAGTGTTGGGCTGAAAACAAATGTTCCCACACCATGAAGGTAATTTCATAGGGATACACACAGACTACTGCATTTTTGCACTCTCATACAGGCCCTATTTCATGAAACGTGTGTGCATTATACTTCATAAATAACTGGTGGATGGATGCACTGGATCCTAGACACGGCACCTGCTCTGTGGCAGACGTAACCTGGGGCATCTAGATTGGTGCACTGACACGTGTAAGTCACAGTATTCTATAACGTATGTACATGTTTATGCACTGCCCATGGGAAGTTACCATGTGCATACAGAATAGCGACCAGCCAATGTACAAGCAAAAATGCACAGTCACATGCGGGCAGACTAGATGGACCATACTGGTCTTTATTTGCCGTCATTTACTATGTTACTTTGTTACTATGTAAGTCCGTGAAAATAGGGGCTTATGTACATTAGGAACCACCACCCAGGAAAAAGATTTAGGCGTCATTGTGAATAACATGTTAAAACCCTCCGCCCAGTGTGCAGTGGCAGCCAAGAGAGCAAATAGAATGCTATGTATCATAAGGAAAGAAATGGAAAATAAAACAAAGGATATTATAATGCCTCTTTATCGTTCCATGGTGCAACTGCACCTTGAATATTGTGTGCAATTCTGGTCACTGTATCTTAAAAAGGATATAGCTTTATTAGAAAAGATACAGAAAACAACCACCAAAATGGTAAAGTGGATGGAAGGAGGTTAAAAAGGTTAGGGCTCTTTAAACTGGAAAAGAGATGGCTAAGGGGAGATATGATAGAGGTCTATCAATTAATGACAGGAGTGGAACAGGTAAATGTAGATCGATTGTTTATGTCATCAGAATATAGAAATATTAGGGGATATGCAATGAAGCTACAGGGTAAACTATTTAAGACTAATAAGAGAAAATATTTTTTCACTCAACGTGTAATCAAACTCTGGAATTTGTTACCGGAGGATGTAGTAAGAGCTGTTAGTGTAGCTGGGTTTAAAAAAGGTTTGGATAATTTCCCAGAGGAAAGGTCCATGAACCATTATTAAAAGGGACTCTGGCTATCACTGCTTTACCCAATTCAAGCATTGTGGAACCTGTGTCTTTTGGGGAAACTGCTAGGCACTTATGACCTAGAATGGCCACTGTTAGAAACAGGATACTGGGCTTGATGGACCTTGGTCTGACCCAGTATGGCATATCTTATGTTCTTATGTTCTTATATAGATATCTGATTTAAGGGATACACAAGGAATATAGGCTGTCAGAATAGTCCCAAAAAGTAATGTATAACCAACAGTTAAATCCTATATTAGCAACAGGCAAGGATAGAAAACTGAAAGCTTAGCTGTGTGAATCACCCAGGAAATTGGTCACAGTTTACCTTAGAAGCACAGGACAGGGAACTGTGTAGCAGCCAGCTTTTAATAAGACTCCTATACCTCCCTTCCTCCCCAACTCCCAACCACTCCTGGGATAATCATAGCTTTATAGGGGCTTAAACCTCTTAAAGGGAAGGAGGTGCCCATATTCACTCTCAGGTGCAGCTGTTTGTCCTCATCAGGCATACATTAAGGACCTGAGATTAATTAATCTTGAGGTGAACAAAGTACATTAAACATATCAGTTAGTTTTATTAGTGTAGGTGTCCTTAGCAAACCTAAGTAAGTAAACAACTTAAATACCTAAACACATCCTTAAAACTAAGATGCAGACAGCAGTCCAACAGCAAGATGGGGGCTTTCCAGTCTTTTGTACTGAATGTCACGAGTATGATTTTCTCCCAGTTGATAAGGGGTCTTACGTGTGCACTAGGTGCAAGGACCTCCTTGCTCTCAGAGAATGAGTCCAATCCCTGGAGGAGTAGGCTTGGAGGACATAAGGAAGACAGAGAGGTACATAGATTAGATCTACAGAGATGTAGTACTGAAGTTCCACCTCCAGTCTGGCAGTATCCCTGTTGTCATGGAGGAGAGAGGTCACGTGACAGGACAGCAATACCCTGGTGTGGCAGGAAGTGATCCTGTAGCTAGGATCTCTCCTCCAGGTGATATAAAATCCTCTCACAATAAGAAGGTTTCTCCAGGGCTGTGTGTCCATGAGGGAAGGGTTAGGACAGCTGTTATAGTTGGTGATTCGATAATTAGGCATGTAGATAGTTGGGTGGCTGGTGGACATGAGAATCACCTGGTAACATGCTTGCCTGGTGCAAAGGTAGTGAACCTCACGTGCCATCTAGCCAAGGTCTTAGTTAGTGCCAAGGAGAAGTCTGCTGTCTTGGTACATGTTGGGACTAATGACATAGGAAAGTGTGGTAGGGAGGTCTGGAGGGAAAATTTAGGCTTTTAGATAGGAAGTTGTAATTCAGAACTTCCAGGGTAGAATTCTCCGAAATGCTTCCCATTCCACAAACAGGATCCAAAAGGCAGGCAGAACTCCGGAGTCTCAACGCATGGATGAGACGATGGTGCAAGGAAGAGGGTTTTGGATTTGTTAGAAAATGGGGAACATTCTGGGGAAAGGAGAGGCTTTTCCAAAGGGATGGGCTTCACCTTAACCAGGATGGAACCAGGCTGCTGGCATTAACCTTGAAAAGGAGATAGAGCAGCTTTTAAACTAAATAATAGGGGAAGCTGACAGTTGCCCAAGAGTGCATGGTTTGGAACAACATATCCTTGAAAGAAACTTGCAAAAGTTAGGGCATATCAACAGAGAGGTTCCAATAAAGACAACTCAAATGCCCTTGAATACAGAGCAGATGGAGCTTAAAAAAATCCAAATTGCCTCTGCCTACTGATAACCAGATTAATATGAATAAAATACAGCCTCTAAAATGCTTTTATGCTAATGCTAGAAGTCTAAAAAATAAGATGAAAGAATTAGAACATATAGCACTAAATGAGAGGTTAGATATGATTGGTATCTCAGAGACATGGTAGAAGGAGGACAACCAGTGGGACACTGTGATACCTGGGTACAAACTAGATTGTAATAATAGAACAGATCAAATTGGTGGAGGGGTTGCACTCTATGTTAGAGAGAGCATTGAGTCACAAAGGATTAACATTTTGAAGGAAACAACATTCTCTGAAGAATCTCAACAGATTGAAATTCCATGTAAAAAGGGGAAGTGGAAGGTGATGGCAGTGGGGGTGTACTATCGACTGCCTGGCCAGAATGAACAAATGGATGATAAAATGCTCAAAGACATCAGGGAAGCTAACAAAAGTACAGCACAGTCATAATAATAGGTGATTTCAATTACCGCTGTATCGACTGGGAAAGTATCATGGCAGTACATGCTAGGGAGATAAAGTTTCTAGATGAAATAAATGACTTCTTCTTGGAGCAACTGGTTAGTGAACCAAACAGAGGGGAAGACATTTTGGATGTAGTCCTTAGTGGAACACAAGATCTGGTGCAAGAGATAAGGGTGTTGGGGCCACTTGGCAATAGTGATAATAGCATGATCACATTTGATTTAATAAATGGAGGAAGGATGGCAAGGCAATCCACAGTACTACCTTTTAACTTTCAAAAGGGAAACTATGATAAAATGAGGAAAATAGTTAAGAAAAAACTAAAAGGAACAATTGCAAAGGTTAAAGATTTTCATCAAGCATGGGTATTGTTTAAAAATGCTATCTTTGAAGCCCTGACCAGCTGTATTCCATGCTTTAAAAAAGTGGAAGGAAGTCCAAAATACTGCCAGCATGATTTAAAGTTGAGGTCAGAGAGTCTGTTGTTGCCAAAAAAGCAACTTTTAGGAAATGGAAAAAGGAGCCAAATTATGAAAAGTGTAAACAACATAAGCACTGCAAGTTAGATGCAAGACATTGATAAGGCAGGCAAAGAGAGAATTTGAGGTTTACTATGGAAGAAAAAATATGCAATAAAGATTTTTCAAGTACATTTGTAGCAAAAAAAACTGTGAAAGAGTCAGTTGGACTATTACATGATAGAGGGGTGAAAGGGGCACTAAGAGGGGACAAGGCGATAGAGGAGAGAATGAATGAATTATTTGCTTCGGTCTTTACTGAGGAAGATGTAGGGATGTTACCCATGACTGAAATAGTATTTAAAGGAGATGCAGCGGAATAATTGAAAGAAATATCGATACACCGGAAATATGTATTACAACTATTTGATTAACTGAAGAGTAGCAAATCACCCGGACCAGATGGTATACAACCAAGGGTGTTGAAAGAACTGAAATATGAGATTGCAGAACTACTATTAGTAATCTGTGAACTATCATTAAAGTCATCTCTAATACCTGAAAACTGGAGGATGGCCAATGTAATGCCAATTTTTTAAAAGGGTTCCAGGTGTAATCAAGGAAACTACAGACCAGTGAGCCTGACGCCAGTACTGGGAAAAATGCTAGAAGCCATTATAAAGAATAAAATGACTGAGCATGAAAATAGTCATGGCTTAATGGGAGATAGCCAACATGGCTTTAGCCAAGGAAGGTCTTGTCTTACTAATCTGCAAAGTATTTTTGAAGGTGTGAACAAACAGGTAGAGAAAGGTAAATTGGTTGATATAGTGTGTCTGTATTTTCAGAAAGTCTTTAGCAAGGTCCCTCATAAGAGACTATTGGCGAAACTAAAAAAGTCATGGGATAGGAGGCAGTGTACTATTGTGGATCAGGAACTGGTTAAAAGATAGAAAGCAGAGGGTAGGGCTAAATGGCCAATTTTCCCAGTGGAGAAAGGCGAATAGTGGAGTACCCCAGGGATCTGTGCTGGGTCCGCTGCTTTTTAACATATTCAAAAATAACCTGGAAATGGGAATAATGAGTGAGGTAATCAAATTTGCAGATGACACAAAATTATTCATAGTTGTTAAAACCCAAGAGGATTGTGAAAAATTGCAAGAGGACCTTGATATATTGGAAGACTGGGCATCCAAATGGCAGATGAAATTTAATGTGGACAAGTGCAGAGTTATGTACCTCTGAAAGAACAACCCAAACTATGGTTATACGATGCAAGGTTCCACAATGGGAACCACCACCCAGGAAAAAGATTTAGGCATCATTATCTATAAAATGTTGAAAACCTCCACCCAGTGTACAGCGGCAGGCAAGAAAGCAAACAGAATGCTAGGAATCATAAGGAAAGGAATGGAGAATAAATCAAAGGATATTATAATATCTATGTACGTTCCATGGTGAGACTGCATCTTGAATATTGTGTGCAATTGTGGTTGCCGTATCTTAAAAAGGATACAGTGTTATTAGAAAAGGTACAGAGAAGAGCCACCATAATGGTAAAGGGGATGGAAGGATACCCCTATGAAGAGAGGCTAAAAAGGTTAGGGCTCTTCAACCTGGAAAAGAGACTGCTGAGGGGAGATATGATAGAGGTCTATAAATTAATGTATGTAGCAGAATGGGTAAACATAGAGCGGTTGTTTACGCCATCAAAATATAGAAAGACTAGGGGACATGCTATGAAGCTACAGTGTAACGTATTTAAGACTAATAAGAGAAAATATTTTTTCACTCAGTATGTAATCAAATTCTGGAATTCATTACCTAAGGATGTAGTAAAAGCTGTTAGTGTAGCTGGGTTTAAAAAAAGGTTTGGACAAGTATTATTAAAGGAGACCGGGGAAATCCAGTGCTTGCCCCAGAACAAGCACTGTGGAACCTGTGTCTTTTGGGGAAACTGCTAGATACTTGTGACCTAGATTGGCCAATGTTGGAAACAGAATACTGGGCTTGATGGACCTTGGTCTGACCCAGTATGGCATATCTTATGTTCTTATGCTTTTTCAAAGAGGTACTTTTTCATAAAGAATAACATGTAGTTTTCAAAATGCAAAATTGCTTGCATTATTGCCTTCCGCAAACATGCCTTTTTTTTCCAAAGGTTAAAAGTACAGATAGCGGGAAATTTTATAAAGTCTTTTTGCATGCATGCTGTTTACAATATTACCCCAGGTATGAAAGTTCACATGATGACAAAAACGAACACACTTTTAATCAGTGGTGTATCAAGAACAGGGAAGGTGGGTGTGGCCCATTATGGGTGCCGGCTATGAAGGGGTGCACTTGTGCTGCACCCACACTTTGAAGGCAGTGCAGCAAGCATACCTTCAAGATGGGTGGTGACACTTTGGCCAGAAAAGAAGAGATGGTGTAGACTGGAGATGGCATGTCAATCCTCCCATCTTGAAGGTATGTTTGCCACACTGCCTGCAAAGTGTGGAGCAAGAGGGTGCTTACCATGCTGTGGAGAGGGGAGGGGGGGGATTTGCTGGCTGCAAGGGGGAGCACCCACTCTAAGTAGAAAGGGGGCTAAGAATGCCATTGCTTTTAGGCAATTTGAGCGTAGGAATATTCTGGGATAGAGTGTGGGCAGAGAACAGGCAGAATCTCAATTCATATAGTAATTTTATAACAAGGAGCCTACATCGGTAGACCAAAAGGCACCTATTCTAAGCCTTTTTTTATAATGACACATAGGTTCCTCTGTGTCTTTATAAATACTATCACAAATCTTTCCTAAATAATAAGCTGTGGACATTTATGCATGATTAGGAGCAGATGTCATTGTTTGCACACACCTACACCCAGATCACATAAAAATACACATATTCTTGTCATTGAACATATTTTTATGCCTGTGGCAATTTTATAACTAGCATTTTATGTGCATATGTGCACAAAAAAAATGTTACACCCAAACTGTTAAATTCATCCAGGGAAAGAGTGACCAATTTCCACACAACCCAAGTAACTAGTGATCTACTCAGATAAATGACTTTGGAAAGTTGCCTTCTCAGAGACTGAATTGAAAAGCCATTTCTGCAGGTACAAGTGAAAGTTTTTCAGTTTGTGTTTGCATTTTTGGGGACTTTATTGATTTTGGAGCACTTTTTTTCACGTCATTACAGACATGCATTCTAATAAAAATATGTAATTTGCATTATAACTTTATAATGCATGCAAGTAGATTGTACACATGGAAATGAATAGGCTACAAGTGTTAAATCAATTTAGCAAACACTATGGGGCATTTTACCAAAGTGTGCAAAGCAGTTAGCACAGTTTTTTGACTGTGGCAATACAGTAACTTAGTGCAGGGGCAGGTTAGGGGTAGAGAGTGGGCGTGATGAGCACATTGCAGTTAGCACGGAGTACATGTCATGCACTGTCAATATTACAATTATCGCAGATGCAATTACTTCCGCCTCAATAGATGGAGGTTAGTGCGCAGGGGTAACAGCGCCATGCGTTCTTGTGCACATCCATGCGTTAACTGTCAGGAACATGCTGGTCATGCTCCTAACAGTTACCGTGGTGGCTTGGCACTTAGTGAATGTTTATTTTCACACTAAATGCATGCTCCATGCAAAAGGCTAATTAAAAGGGCCCCTACGTTTTTTAAGGCAAGCTAATGAATGCACATCCCTGCAATGCCTTTATAAAATAGGATCCTGCAATGACTCCTGGTAGCCCATGAATTCTCAGGCACAAATTTACACCCGTCCTGAAGATGTTGTAAATCTGTGCATGCATTCTATGCATGTACACACGAGGGGGATATCCAAACCTATTTACATGATTTGCAGACCTGCAAACTATGCAATTGCTGCTCAGCAGGATATTCAGCAGCACTAACATGGTTAGTGTCACTGACTATCCATGGTTGCTGCCTCCACTTAGCATCAGGATGTGCCAGGATCGCACCCGTCAATAATCAGGCAATGATACTGAGCCGCTGCCCAGTTACCAATACGTGGTGAAAGTCAGATACAGGAAAGGCTGGCCTAACTTTCACTTCAGAAGCTAACTGGCAGCAGCTGAATATAGCTTCCTGGCAATCTGGACAACCTGGATATTCAATTATTGGGCCCGAATATGGCCCCAGCATTGAATATCCAGGTTTAGAGTGCAGCAGGAAATGGCTAGCCATTTTAGATAAGCTTGCCGCTGCCACAGAATATCCCCCCCCCCCCTCCACACACAAATTTTATAAAATACAAATATATATCACAGGACTGCCCCTATACCCCAGGGATGCCTCCAAATCACCTGAAAGGAAATGCAGTTTTGAGGTGTGAGTGCTTTTTATACATATATAGCCCTGCACAGTTTTTCAAGAGACATTTTCCATGCATAAAACATATTTCATATGTAAAAAGCTTTATAAAATTGCACTTATTCAGCCTGAATACATGCATGTTTGCCTGCATTTTCAATAGATATTACCAGAGGTGAGGGTGAAAAAGGGTTTAGAAAAGGGATGTTGCATGCCAAATATGTTAGTTTTTGTCCCTGAACCCTGTTTGGCTAGTTTTCCTAGATACAAACACCTTTCTGACCAAAAGAGGGGCAAAGGGTACAAATAGTAGCAGAAAGACTACAGGAAGCCACCATCAGAAGGGCAAAGTGGCACAAAGAGTGGAATAAAAACCCTAAAGTACTGGAAGAAGGCAAAGCAGCAAAAAAAATTGGTAGACGAACATCAAGGCACTTTCAGATGAGTAAAACAGCACTAATATTGATAGGAAGACACCAAGGCATTGGCAAAGCAGTAAATGCAACAGCAACATCCAGATGACCCCGAAGGCAGTGTTAGTAGGTTAAAGCAGCAATAGCATTGGTTGAAAGGTGCAGGAATACTGTAAAACAGCCAGTTTAGCACTCAGATTAGCTGGAAGGCCCTAAAATGCCTGATAATTACGAACACAGCACCATGAATATCACCAAACTAATCAGCATTTGAGGGCATGTTTGTGTGACACATTCATTGTACCTTCTGTAACACTCTATATAACAGATACATATAGGCTAGACTAGAGTATTTTCACTAGCTGCACCGCAATTGTGGAATGATCTACCTCTGGATGTTAGAGGATTTTTTAAATTTTCTTTCTCTTCATAAAGTAAAAATCTGCTGATTTACTAAAGTGGCTAGCCAGTGGCACCTAACTTAAAACCCAGATATTTGAAAAGATCGGAGGCTTGTGGCAGGGCTGGGCTGCATTCTGAGCCGAGGTTTGGTAACCAAGGTTCAACAAGGGAAGAAAGATGTGCTGAGCTGAGGTGAGCCGCTTCAGGCATCATCACAGCCACCCCCCTGTGTTGTCATCAGAGCAAACCCTGAAGGCGCTTTTAAGCCGGATGGGAGGCCCTCAGGGCCGTTGCCTGAAGGGGCATGCCCAATTGGGCAGGAGCACTGACGGAACATTGATGGAAGCTTTTGTGTGGTAGAGATTCTGCAGAGGTCAGGTACTGTTTCTCTACTTTTGTGACATTTGTCTGGTTGGCTAGTTTGCTTCGCTTACATAGGGAAAGGAAAGCTAAGAATATGGCCAAAACTGTGCCTGTTTCTCAGTCTTCATGTAAAGTGTTTGGCCCTTTGGACAAACATTTTACAACTGGTGCCTGCTTACAGCTCTCCTCTGAGAGAGCATCTATTAGTTCTGCAGGAAGATCCCCCCCACCTCCCTTCCCTAACCCACAACTGCCATCAACTGTTTTATCCGATATTCTTCAGAACATGTGGCTCCTCCTCCATTACCTGGTCCTCTGCTGAAGCCAGTATATCTGCAAGAAGGAGGGCAGGCTGTTTTACTACAATCCCATGATATTACTGTGAAAGACTTATGGCTCGCTATTTCAAATATTGATGCTAAATTGTCTAATGCTGTCACTTCGCTCTGTCTCTTTTCTTAGGTTTGGATGTTGCAGGAAGCAGATAACAGGTTTCTGGATATGGGTAAATCTATTTCTAAATTGGAGGGTCAGTTGTAATCTTTGCAGCAGACCAGTTCTTCCTCTATTAGAGATTTCCTTTCTATTCACTATAAAATGGAAGCTCTTGAGAATGCCTCTACAGCTTAAAGATTTCTTAATTTTCCAATAATACATCTGCATTCTGCTGAAATTTTGCTTGAGAAGTATTTCAAGGAGGTACTGTTAGTAACAGAAGCCATTCTGGTACAGAAATGTGTTATTTGCCTGCTAAGCTTAGGAAAGAGGTTGCGGGGGGGGGGGGGGGGGAGGATATTGATGTATTATCAACTAATGAGAGTCAGGACTTAACTAAATTCCTTGAGGATTCCACTGATATAATATCAAAGGGAGACACTTTATTTGTAACTTTTCTTTCAGAAACTGACAAAACCAAGGTTTTGAAACTTTTCTTTAAAAATAAAGAGGCAATTTTTTGTGGTCAGAAGTTGAATGTGTTTCTTGAACACTCAACTTCGTAGGAAACAGTTTCTAGCCTTGAAGTCAAGAATTTGGGGTATGAGCGCAACTTTCTTTTTGCGCGTTCCTTGCAAGTGCGTAATCACTTTGCTTGTAAATACATTTTTTTTCTATGATCTATCACACTTGTAGAAAGTTTTGGTAGATAAACAAGTTGCAGGTTAATCTGGAGCTGTTAAGGAAGACAGCCCACTCATGTTCGTTAGGAAGATTTTTTTTTTTGCTCTTCCCTTTGACCTTCCTATATTTTGCCTTTTGAATTTTTCTTTATCTTAGCAATTTGCCTCTTTCTTCCCTTGATATGGACTACTATTCAACTATGATTCTTAAAGGATCATGTTCCTTTTCTCTTTTTTGGTTATGATGTCTGTAATGAGCATTGCTTGTACATTTTATTTGATTTGTATTTTGACAAAAGCTTAATTTAAAAAACAAACAAACCAGATATTCAATGTCGGGGCTCTGGCATTGAATATCTGGGATACCCAGATTGACAAGAAGCTAAATTGGCAGTGGCAATATTCAGCCGTTGCTGGGTTAGCTTCTGTGGTGAAAGTTAGGCCAGAGTTTCTTGCACTTGACTTTCACCATGTATCGCTAACTGGGCAGAGGCTCAATATCGCCGTTGCCCAGTCAGCAATGGGTACCGCCCAGAAATGCCCCAGTAGCGGCAACTAAACATGTTAGTGCCTCTGAATATTCTGTAGAGTGGCATTCACACAGTTCACAGGTCTGCAAAGCATGTAAATGCCTTTGAATATCCCCTCTAAGGCTTTTAATGTTGTTTAAATCAAACAGCTAATTTATATTTTTTATCTGCTAAAATTTCAGTGGCCAATATTGAGAGCCCTTAGTCAGCTGGCCAAAGGGAGGCAGGCTGTCTAAGTAAAAGAAATTGAGATTTTCAACAGCATTATGCAGATAGTGCTGCTAAATATCACCACAAACTGCTTCTATACTGTCCAGTTAGTGCAAGGGTAATTTGTGAATTCAGAGGAGGTAGTACCAGTGCTAACTGGATAAGTGGATAATGCAATTTTCAGTGGTCCCTGTCCGGACAACTTGGGCCACATAAAAATCTGACCTAATTTGCAATCCAGACAAGAACCAGCTGAAAATCACGCTAATGGGAGAATTATCAGCACTTACCCAGTTAGCACCACTGAGCTCAGATTTTGAGCTGCAGCAACTATCCGGATACTGACGCTGAATATCCTGGCCATATTCAAGCACAATCACTGACTGTCCTGGCATTTAAATATCAGCATTCTTTGATTATTGGTCAGTTAATTGCCTGGTTCATGTTCTCTTGTTTGCATGTGTGTTTTACTGCTATGGATGTTTATTGTAAATTGCTCAGGACTTGGTAGTTTGGTAGGTATTTTAAATAAACAAGTAAATAAGAAGGGTTGGAAGGCTGTAACACATCACAGGAGGACCAACGCAGAATCAAGATAGACTAGACGAGCCAAGGCAACATGAGTGAAATGAGGTCAGAAAAGCTGTAGATGGTCTGAAATGAGATTCTGAGGGATTAAGATAGACAGCAAAGGATATATTCTGATAGAGACACTAAAAGCAGTGAGAATGGGTAAGGAGGAGTGGCCTTGATCTAATGGTTGGGGCAAGTTCTCTCAGGCCAGAGAGCCAGGGGTTTGAATCCCACTGGTACGACAGCAACCTTGGGCCAGAAGGACTGGTGTTTCTAGTCCCACAGATGTTCATTGTGGCCTTGGGCAAGCCACTTAACCCTCAGTTGCCTCAGGTACAAAAACATAGATTGTGAGCCCACTGGGGATAAGGGAAAGCATAGTTAGTCATTACAACAGGTGATCTCTGGGAACAGCAGGAATTTAGTCTTCACATATGGGTGAAGTTGGTACCAACAGAGCCCACGCAGGAATTCTCCCCAGTGTCCAATAGGAACGCTTTTGGGAGTATTCCACTGTGCCTGCGTAGCTGCCTTCCCATCTTTCACACTCTCCCTCCTCAGTTGAGTTTGTAGCTGAGAGAAAAAGAAAAAAGAGAAACCCTACAACTCCTAGGGGAGGAGGGTGGGTTGTGAAGACTAAATTCCTGCTGTTCCCGTAAATCACCGGTTACAAGTGGCTAACTACGCTATCTCCAGGAACAAGTAGGAATGTAGTCTTCACATACGGGACTCCTAGCTAGAAGATGCCAGAGAGATGATCTCAGAATTGGCTGTGGTTTGTCCCAGGTATGCCTAAAGAGGTCATGTATCCTCCATGTCTGGTATCGAAATTCGGGACGGAGGGTAGAAGTTGCCCTAAGTCTGAAAGAGATGCTGGAGAACAGCCTGGCCAAACATGGCATCCTGGCAGAAGTCCTTGTCTAGGCTAAGTGAGCAGAAAAAGTATGGACCAAAGACCAAGTTGCTGCTTTGCAGATTTTGTCAATAGCTATACATCGTAGATTTGTCTTTGAGGTAGCCATGGTTTGAACATTATGGGCAGTGACATGACCCTTGATGGAGAGTCTTGCCTTCTCATAAGCAAAGGTGATGAAGTCTGCTATCCACTTGGAAAGAGTATGTTTGGAGACTGGCAACCCAAGGTGACTAGAGTCAAAGGAGATGAATAGCTGTGAAGCTTTCTGGTGCTCTCGAGTCCTCTGGAGATAAAAAGCTAAGGCACATTTATAATCCAGAGTGTGGAGGGTTGCTTCTGCCCTAGAGGAGTGTGGTGTAGGGAAAAACACAGGGAGGTAGAATGACTGGTTCAAATGGAAGGGCGAGGCCACCTTCGACATGAAGTGAGAGTGAGTCCTAAGGATTACCTTGTCATGGTGGAACTGTGTGTAAGGTGGGTCAGCCACCAAAGCCTGGAGCTCGCTAATGTGCCTTGATGAAGTGAGGGCAATGAGGAAGATGATCTTCCATATGAGAAACTTAGTGGCAAGAGGTTAAAAGGGTGGCTTGAGAAGCTGTCCTAGAACAACATTGAGGTCCCATGCCATTGATGGTGGCTTAATGGGAGGTTTGGTTAATAGAAGACCTCATGAAGCGTGCTACGAGTGACTGAGAGGAGATGGATTGGCTATCTAAGGGTAAGTGAGAGGCCACAATTGCACTTACGTAGGTACTTTTACTGAATTGGTTTTGTGTCCAGAAGAAGATAGGTGGAGGAGAAACTCAAGCAGCTTCTCCACCAGAGCTGAGAGGGATTACGATTCTTCTGAGAACACCAGAAAGAAAACCTACGCCACTTGAAAGCATAGGACCACCTGGTGGATGGCTTCTTAGAAGCTAAGAAAATGTTATTAACCTCCTGGAGAAGGTTAATGCCTTGGAAGGCTATGCCTTCAGCAGCCATGTTGTGATATGGAGAGACTGCAGATTGGGATGGAGCAGCATCCCCTTCTCCTAAGAGAAGAGATCTGGAGGAGACCCCAGATCTATAGGTTGAGCCTGAGATAGATGTAGAAGGAGAGAGTGAGGCTATGAGTATCATGAAGCTCCTGTCCATCTGGAGTTTGAAAAGAGTTTTGGGAATTAGGGGAATGAGAGGGAAGGCATATAAGAAGCTCTGTCCCCAGTGGAGGTGAAAAGCATCCACCTATTGGTTGTCCAGCGCAGGAGTCCTGGTACAGAAGCGAGGGAACTTAGCATCATGAGGATTTGTGAACAGATCTATCTAGAGTCCCCCAGATCTGAAAAATGTGGGAGACTGTCTACATGAAGAGACCACTCATGGGGAAGAAGGATTTGACTTAGTCTGTCTGCTAAAATATTGTTCTTTTCCAGGAGATACATTGCTTGAAGGTGAATGCAATGATGTATGGCAAAGGACTAGAGATGTACAGCCTCACTGAAGAGGGTCCAAGAACCTGTTCCACCTTGCTTGTTCACATAGAACATGGCTACTTGATTGTTGGTTTGGATCAGGATTCTGCAACAACGAAGATGGTCCTGGAACACATTGAGAACATTGAGAATGGCTCTGAGCTCCAGCAGATTTATGTGGAGTTGTGACTCCTGCTGAGACCAGAGTCCTTGAGTGGAGAGAGATCCCAGATGGGATCCCCAACCCAGTCTGGATGAATCCATCATCAAGGTGCATTGATGTGCTGGCATCTGAAAAGGTGACCCTACAAGGAGATTTTCTGGTGATCACCACCACTGGAGAGATGAGACCAGAAGGGCAGAGACTATCTTGTCCCCTAGGCAACCTGATGCTTGATACCACTGGGATGCCAGTGTCCATTGGGCTGTATGCATGTGTAGATGGGCATATGGAACTACATGCACCGCTGATGCCATATGACCCAGAAGTTGTAGCATATCTCGATACAATAAGATAGTTCTTGAGACATGCCTGAGATGCTAACTGATTGGGATGAGTGGAATGGAGTTGGGACAGAAATGCCCTTGACTGCCGAGTATTTAAGAGGACCCCTATGAACTCTAAAGGTTGAGAGGGGAAGTGTTGGGACTTTGGAAATTTATGACAAATCCCAAGTGTTGTAACACCTGCATGGTGCGTGAGAGGGACAGACTGGCCTCCTGAGAGGTGCTTGCTCTCATGAGCCAGTCATCTAAGTAAGGGAGACAAATATCCCTAGAGTCCTTAGAAATGTGGCTTCTACTGCCATGCACTTTGTGAAGACTCTTGGGGCAGAGGCAAGGCCGAAAGGCAGGATTCTGTATTGATAGTGTCTTCCCTGAAACATGAAGTGCAGGAATTTTCTGTGTTCTGGCTGTATAAGAATATGAGTGTATGCTTCCTTTAGATCTAGAGAACAGAGCCAGTCCTGACTCTGGAGATAGGGAAGAAGAGTCCCCAGGGATACCATCTTGAACTTCTCCCATAGGAGATGCTTGTTTAGTTCCTTGAGGTCCAGATTGGGCCTGTATACCCCTGTTTTCTTTGGAATAAGAAAGTAGGGAGAATAGAAGCCCATTCCCTGCTGTAATGTTGGAACCTCCTCTATTGTGCCCTGCAGAAGAAGGGAGGTGACCTCTTATAGTAACAGAGCAGTGAGAGGGATCTAAGAATGGAACTAGCTTGGTGAAGTCATAGGGGAGGGGAGGCTTCATAGATGAAGTTTGTATCCCTCCTGAACTATTGTTAATGTCTCCTGCTCTGAGATGATGAGATGAGACGCCACCTGTGGGCATAATGACAGAATCTGCCGGGAATGTGGACAGGGTTGGGATTCTCTAGAGGCAAGACAGCTATGTTCTCTAGAAAGGAATCAAAAACCCGGAGCAGTCTGGGTCTGCTGAGGTGGCTGAGACTTGGAAGTCTAAGCCTTCGTTTGATGTTTTGGAAGTTGTTGCCCCTTCTGAGGAGCATGATCTTGAACAGCAGGGATATAAGAAGGATAATACTTCTTTTTATTGAAGAAAGCTTTTTTTGCTGCTTTCTTCCTAGATGGGTTGGCAGTAGGTCTAGAGAGTCTATTTAAGGTAATGTTCTAAGACTCCAACTGAGAAGCCTTGTCTTGCCAATCCTTGCCAAAGAGGTTTTCACTGGTGCAATGGATATTACCTAGCTTATCTTGAAACCATTGTTCAAGATCCGATGCTTGGAGCCAAGCAATCCTGCGTGCACCGATGCAGATGGATGAAGTCAAAGCAATCAAAAGTTGCTCTATTGACAAATTTTGAGGCATTCTGAGCATGCTTTCTTCATTAATAAAGCGCTTGTGACCACCACTACCCCTCGATTTGTGTGTTCACTCCGGTACCCGGTACATGGTATCAAGCCGGCAGGTATGGGAAGAAATAGTCAGAGGTGTCTCCCACATATGAAGCATAAGGATGTGGAATATCCAATGGATATGGAGCATAGCAGCCTCTTTTGGAGCCGCTGGGTATTGAAAAATTTCCAATTCCTCATCCCTGGGCTCTTTCTCCAATGTTACTTTTATGGACAGACCCTAGAAACATTGCAGATAAAGTCTTGGAAAGATATGTCCTCTGGTGGGGACATGTGGCATTGTGGAGATGGAGACGGGTCTTCCGGGAGAGTCTGCATGTCTCTAGTATCGGCCGATTCATCGTCCGGGGAAACGGAATCTGAAGACTCGGAGTATCGTCGGGCAGGGTGTTCCTGCTCTGTTCAAACTCTGTACTGGTTGAATCCAGTACCTGGAATCTGTGCAGTCTGAACCTCTGCACCAGAAACAGATTTGAGGGCTGGCAAGGGCAGTAGTGTGGAAAGCGGCAAGAGAGTTGATGCAGCCTGTATCGGTACCGTTGCTGTGGATCCAGCTGTAAGGGTTTTACTGGAACCAAGGCTGCCAGTAAAGTCTCTAAGCTCTGCTCGATGGCAAGGATATGTTGATCCATGAAGCTTGCTGATGTCTGGGTATCAGTACCGGAATTATGACCCACAATCCCTGAGCATGGCATTAGGAGCTCTCCGGAGGTGGAGGCCTCGGGACCATCCTGGGACCCCACTAAGGCTTTGGAGGGAAGGTCCTCCCAACGGAGTTGTTTGGCTGGTGTGTCCCCCTCCAGGGAAATGCCTGAGGCATCTTGATGCTTAGAAGGAGATCTACCCTTGGGTGAGGGGGGGGGGGGGGTGGCCAGCCTTCGGTGAAGACTTAGGTTTTGATACCTGAGATCCTTGGGAGGAAGATTAAGCCCTCAATGATGTTGATGCTAAAGAGATGGCGTTGGAGGCAAAGAGGGTACACAGCTTTGCAGCTCGATTCTGTTGCCTTTCTTTGTCATCTTTCTACATAGAGGACATTCAGATGGTTGATGATCAAGCCCTAGGCATTTTGGACACCAGTCATGGTTGTCTGTGGCTGAAATGGTACCAGCACACCTAGAACACTTCTTAAAACCACTAGATGGTTTCTCCATTTTATCAGAGATAAATGGAAGGCCTAGGCCAGAGATAGCGTTGATGTGCCTGAGGAAAGAAAAAGTCCTTCCTCTTCACAATTTTTTTTTTTAACCCTGGAAGTACCGATGGGGTCAAAAGTGACCCCATTGCAAGTTTCACAACGCGTATCTCAGAAACTAGTTGTTCAAGAATGCAATCTTTTTATGACTTTTCACATTTTATTTATTTATTTATTTACATTCTCTTATATACCGCGCTATTCTGCATCAGTGCGGTTTACATTGAACAAACTGAAATTACATTGAACAGGGCATTATAACTTGGAGATAACTATTTTACAGGGAACATGTCAATATTCACATGTCAATATTCTCATGTCAATATTCACATGTCAATATTCTCTTTATATTGCACCATGAGAGGAATAATTTTCATCCGTTAGGTGATGCTAGTGATGAATTGCAGCACAGAGTACCAGTGGGGTCATTTTTGACCCCAGTTGCTTACTTCCGGTTTGGATCATGATACAATTTGCAGAAGTTTTTGATCTGACAAAGGTATTTATCATTAATTATATATCATTTATTTTTTTGTACTCTTATTTTATGAAAATTACACATTTTCTGTAATTGATATCATACGTTCTCTCATTATTTCTGATGAAATCTAAAGGCTTTCAGCTCGTTCATCACGATTATTGTGCACCTATAGTAAAACTGCTTTGCGTTTTATTCAACTTTATCTTTGTTTATTTATTTTAGGTTATTGTTTATGATGTCAAAACAAAATTATTCAGCTGCCCAAGTAAGAGAAATATTGCAACGAGATGCTGACAATGACGGCTCTGAGTCGTCTGATGATGCAGCATATTCAGCAAGCAAAGAAGCATATCAGCCAAGTTTGGGTGATAAATCTGATGATGACTGTCATGATTCAGATGGCAACAGCAGTTGATCGCCAAGTGAATGTGAGACTGATGTTGAGCCAGTAACATCACCTGCAGCAAAGAGTCAAGTTACAGGTCGAGGCAAATGTCGAGGCTGTGCTGGACGGGGAAGAAGGCAGGAGTCCTTGGTGTCAGTATCATCTGTGAGGAATCTTAGTTGTGGTCATAGAGAAGCTAAGAGGTCATCAACTTTAAGCACAAATGTTGCCATTAAAGCCTATGTATCTAAGGATGCCACATCATGGAACAGGAAACCTATCAAGCAAGCTGCTGGAAGATACGCCAGAGCTAATGTCATGCCCATACAACAAGGTCCTACAAGGTATGCTGTACGAAATGTTGATGGCCCTCTCTCAGCATTCCACTTGTTCATGAGGAAGAACTTATTGAATGAAATCATGATGTGGACGAGCAAACAAGGAAGACACATTTATGATGACACCTGGAAAGATTTAACAGATGGAGAATTTCAACATTTTCTTGGACTTCTGATCCTCTCAGGCGTGTACAAGTCATGAAATGAATCCATAGTTCAGTTGTGGAACCTTGAAGATGGTCGTTCTGTTTTCGGCAAAAATATGGCCCGTAACCGTTTTCAGCAAATTTCTTGTGCTCTCAGATTTGATGATGCAACCAACAGACATGAACAACGATAAGCTTGCTCCAATCAGACACGTTTTTGATACCTGGGAAGCAACTCTAAGTGATGCCTTTGTTCCTGGTGAAAATGTTACCGTGGATGAGCAACTGCTTACATTTTGTGGCCGTGTTCCGTTCAGACAATATATTCCCAGCAAACCTGGGAAATATGGCATAAAGCTATGGATGTTGTGTGACAGTGCAATGTCATATGTTCTGCATCTTCAAGTATATACAGGAAGGGAACTCGGACAAAACAGGGAACAGAATCAGGGTGAAAGGGTTGTGCTGCAACTCACTGAAGGATTGACACAATCTGGCAGAAATGTTACTGTTGACAATTTCTTCTGCAGTTTATCCCTGTCACGGAAATTGCTAGAAAAACAAATGACACTTTTGGGGACAATTCGAAAGAACAGAATAGAATTACCTCCAGAATTTGTAACAGCAAAGGGCCGAGAGATATTCACTTCACTGTTTGCCTTTTGCGATGACGTCACTCTGGTTTCCTATTGCCCGAAGAAAGGAAAAGTGTTTTTTCTTCTGAGCAGTTTGCATGATGAAGAAGAAGTAGATAACACACGTCCAGACAAAAAAACACACATGATCTTGGACTATAATTCTAGTAAAGGTGGAGTAGATACGGTAGATCAAATGTTACGCACGTATACTACAAAACGAATGACAAGACACTGCCCAGTGACAATCTTCTACAACATGTTGGACATCAGTGCTTTGAACGCCTTCATTGTTCGGATGTCACTAAATCCAGAATGGCAGTCCAAGTCAAAGCACAGACATCGTCTATTCCTTCTGGAATTAGGAAAGCAGCTGCTTCAGAGTAATTGCAGCGAGACTTCTTCCAGCATTGAAGAAGCCACTGATGCTGTTTGCAATGTCGGGATCCCAAAGAAAAGGGCAAGGTGTCACTGCTGTTCCAGAGGAAAAAGACAAGAAAAGCAACATAGTTTGCACCTCCTGCAAGTGCAATGTTTGCAAAGAACATTCAGAAATTGTCTGTGTCTCATGCAAATGACTGTAGTACTTTACTGTGTTCATCAAGTGCATGCAAAAACTGCTTTCATGGCAACTCTTCTTCATGTAATTTTATGATAAAGCATTAAATTTCAAAACATTTAACCTTCATATAATAAATAATTAATTCAGAATAATATTTTGTCTGTTTTGTTTAAATTTTTTCATGGTTAACAATTAAAATTTGTCGTGGGGTCATTTATGACCCCAACGGTATTCAGTGTGTGCAAAATTCTCGGTAATTCCAGGGTTAAAGAAGAAAGAAAGAAAGTACTGATGGAGGTCGGTACCAGCATCAACGGACGCAAACCACAAAAATATGAAAAACAGGAATTTGCTTCCTGTCGGCTCCACGGACAACAAAGAACTGAGGAGGGAGAGCAGTAAAAGCGGGAAGGCAGTTATTCAGGTGCAGAGGGATACTCCAAAATCTTTTCTATTGGATGCTGGGGAGCATTCCCACGCAGGTTCCATCAGTGCCGATGTCACCCATATGTGAAGACTGCATTCCTGCTTGTTCCTGGAGATAAATATATATACAGTACCTGAATGTACACTGCTTTGACTGGTTGGTTATTTGAGCCCAGCACATTAGAAAAGGGTTAACATCTCAGGAAGGCCCTAAAACATACAGTTATTTTTGTTTATTAAAACTTTCTATACTGCACTAGGCAGGGTAGCTTCTGAGCAGTTTACAATTAAAACAAAATTTTAACAATCTATATGAAACAGAAAAGAAAGATAGTTTGACAGCTTTGAGGCACATTTCACAATGGAATGTCCAAGTGTAATCTAGGACATCAAAGTCAGAATGTCTGGAAAAAAAGCAGGCACAGAAGTTCAGGCACAAATTCAGAAATGTGAACATGCCCGATATGCATGTGAATCAAACATCTATACAGAAATCTCCAGGATAGTATTTTAGAACCAAGGCATCTAATAGCATAAAGGTTAGAGTAGTGGATTAAGAGCAGGGTGGCCAGGGTCAAATCCCAGTGTGGGCCCTTGTGATCTAAGACTGGTCACTTAATCCTCTATCTTCTCTACTCTCACTGAATGTTTTAAGGTGGAAACAAGCACTTTCCTGATGCCTATTTGTGCCTGGAGCAGATATAAACATGGATGTGCCTGCAGACATCTCTTCAGTTTCTGAGATCAAACGGGGGATGTGTAAGTTCATTGCTCCTCTCTGGACATGCCTTTGTCTCACTCCCATGCCTACTTGGACTTCCCTGCACCAGAGACATCTGTGAACATCATTTTTGGAATGGCTATGGAGACGTGTCCATGATTTCAACATCCACATGCATGTCTGCAGACGTCCAAATCACAACTAATTTTTTTTAAAATGACCCTCTAAATCTCCAAAGAGGAACACCTCAGGATACTGAGAGAGTGGATTTCAGTCAATGAGAAAAGTCATATATCTCACCCTATGACACTTTTAAAGGAGAAGGATTCTCAAGTGGAGCAAAATCAACAAGTATAGCAATGGAATTTTGAGAAGAATTGTGAAGAGAGTTCAAGGCTTGTTGAAAATATTAGGCTGGTAGTTTCCCCCGCAATTCCAAGTTTAGTTTTCTTACAGTCAGGTTGTCTAGAACTACAGCCCAAAGTGGGTGGTAGAATACCTAAAGAGGAACAACACAGCATCTAGATTGGCTGCAAAGCTCTAGAACACATTAAGAATGTAAACACAGAAGCAAGACAGGTTGAATAAGCCCTAAAATGAATGACCACTATTGGCAGGAAGCCAATAGTCAACAGACAGTAATGACAATCTGAAAAGATCTTTGAAAAAAGAATTCAAGGGTTTTTAAATGATGAGGAAAAGAAATGTTTTAAGTGGGGAAAAGCTGGTGGTGGGAAGAACAACCAGGCTAGTGCACATGGGTTCAAGGGGCAATAACAGTAGGTCCAATATTGAAACACTTCAGTCAGTGTTTTGTAAGGATGTGCATTAGTTGTGCAACTAAAAGTAAAATGCAATAAATCATGGCATTTTGCTTAGTTCCTGGGTAAACTAATTGAATGTGATGGGTGGCAGTTTGACAAATTGTCAGTCATGAACTTTATTTTTGCCATGAGCGTATGTGCAGCCAGATATATTGGAACCACTCTGGGAGGGAGGAGGACAAGCAAGGAGCATGAGTCACTTCAGCCAATCAATTTGGAAATATTAGATAAGCAGGCAAAAAACCTATGCCTGCTTGGGCTTTGTAAATCCATAGGTTATGATGTCATTGTGGGGCAGAAAGACACAGCCCAACACAAACCCCAAAGAAATATTTTGTGTATGACTTTGAAGGAGTGAGGAAGCGGTACCGATGCTGGTGCTTAGTGCTTAAAGACAGACAATTAAAAAGCAAAGAAAAAAATTTCTTTCAGGGAGCATAGTGTCCCTTTGTTTAAGCAGAGGAGTGCTTCTCTCTAAGGAGTATGTTTACTAAAGGTTAATGTACGTTAACGCATGTTACATGCTGTAATGGCACATAGAAATGAATGGGCATTAACTTTACTTAATGCACATTAACCTTTAGTAAACATGCCCCTAAGTGTCTATTGTTTTGAATTTTCAGTTTGAGAGGGTTTTGCAGGGAGAGCCTTCGTGGGGAGGGAGGGGAGCAGAAAGAGACAGGTTAGGTAAAGTGTGCTTTCACAATTTACCAGTACTTGCTTTCCTCATTTGGGAAAGAGGTGCACTATGTTCAGAGTGCACATTTGGAGAACAGTTAGGCAGGCATGGTCCCCCTCCTCTTGACCCCCACACCACCCACACACACGCGCTGCCCTTCCCCCACAAACTGGACGACACATTGCTTACAAACATGAAAACATTTATTTGATAACTGTGCTAACATATTTGCAATCCTGCCAACAGTGGCAGACATTGGTGCACTTTGGACTCCTTTTGACCTACCCATGTCCAAGGTGTATGGGACAGGCTGTCGCTCTATGGTGCAGGGGGCCCCTGCCTTTGCCCTGACACAGCTGCTGTGAGGGCCTCTAGGTGCCGGCTGATGGTCTGCACTGCAGTACGTACCTTCTCCATGAGGAGGTGCACCTCTCTCATCAGGGCGGCCAGGGCCCAGCCACTACATTGATGAGGGGGTGGTGACTCTGGCTGTGACACAGCCAGGGTGTGCCCCTGGGTGCTGGAGTAGCTGTGGAGGACCCCAGCTCTGGGGGCGGGGGGGGGGGGCCGCAACATTGCTCCAGGTCTCCCCTGGCCTGTAATTCGTCATGCGACAGGCACATGACCCCTTGGTTGGTCAGCTGGTGAGCACGTCTGTGGGCTGTGGGGTTCTACTGGGGGGTGTAGCTCCGCCTCTGGCTTCCCTGTCAGTTGCCTGCTGATGGTGCCCTGTGTCATGTCGTCACACCTGGGGTGCTTGGTGGGTTGTTCCTGTGTCATCCCTTCCACTCCCTCTGCTTGCACCCCCTCCTCCCCACCCTGCTCCTGGTCCTCTGATCCCTCCTCCACTTCTCCTCTGATACCCCCTCCTCTCCACCCTGCCCATGGCCTTCTGATCCCTCCTCCTCCTTCTCTGACACCCCCTCCTCCCTACCCTTCCCCTGGTCCTCTTATCCTTCCTCCTCCTCTGATACTCCCTCCTCCCATTGTGCCATGGACCCCTCGCTGCCCCCTCCTCCATTGTGGTGTCCTCATATGCAGTGCCACTTGTTGCTGATGATGGCAACTTCTCCTCCTCCTTATCACCGCCACTGGTGGTACTGCTGCTGCTGCTCTGCTCACCTGCTGTGGCCAATGTTCCCTCTAATTTTCTGTAGGTTGTGTGCGCATAAAATATCAGCTGTGTGCAGCTTTTGAAGGAAGGTTAAATTTTTGTGCGCCACAAAATGACACTCGGAGTTATATACTTTAAAATTTGACTACACGTCAGAATACAGTATGTACACCACATTGATTTTAATCAAATTAAATGAAAATAGACGATTACTAAATGAAGCAGGACATTTCTAGTAATTACAATCATAACTTTTAAATTTGAAGATGTCTGTGTTTTCTATCAGAATCAGAGCTGTAATTTTTGTGCGCTCTGTTGTAAAGTATGTGCGCTCGCTTGGCGAGGTGTGTGCGCGGGCACACACGCACAGCTTAGAGGGAACAGTGGCTGTGGCCCCACAACTCCTGGGTGACTGGCAGGGGGTCCCGGCAGTCCTCTAGGCAACCCTGGAGCCAGCTGTGCAGAGAGGGGGGGTTACTGGTACACACCGGCATGGCCTTGGTGTGAGACTGGCACACCCCTGGGGAGGCCAACACATGCATCACTCACCCACCTTTGGCCCACAGGGGCCTGCCCCCACCACATTGCACACTGCACTCCCTCTTTGCCCACCTCCAGCCTTTTCTGTTCCCTCCTCACATGCTGAGTTGTGCCTTGCTGGCCGCCGGTCAGTGGGTGCACACAGGTGGCAGCATGGGCAGGTGCACTATGTGCCCCTGCAGCCTTGGCTTGGGGTATGTGCCCCTGTACTGCCCTTATGTGCCATGCCCCAGCCAGATTAACACACACTTGTGCGTCATGTGTGCTGGCTGGTGGCACCGGGGGGATGGCACAGCTGCCCACAGCCCAGTTTCATCATTGCATATTGGGAGTGTCCACCACCAGGTACTCTGCCTGCACCAGTTTTGCAGCCCTGGCTGCTGACTCTTGCATCTGCTGGGCACCACTGTGTACCCCACTGACCTTCCTCAGCCGCCTGCCACTCCCTGATCTTCTGGAGCTGGTTGGGTTGCCTCAGGTGCAGGGTCCTGAACATGTATTCCAGGGCCTCCAGTGTCTGCTGTACTCCATATTCCCTGTGAGAGAAAGTGGGGGAGATGTGCTCAGTTGGCCACTACCATTTTGCCTGCTGTGCATACCTGTATCCTGCAATGGTCTGGTGACATGCCCTTCCTACGGGCAGGGGCATAGCCATGGCTGTGGTGTCAGAGCTGCTCACCTCCTTTGTTTTGCCAAAATCTCTGCAATTATCACACAACATCATAACCATGAAAACAGAAGTCAAATACTTGGGGATATAGCTCAACCAAAACCTAAACTTCCAAGCTCACATAAAGAAGATAACAAAGATAGCCTACCATAAAATTAGAACGCCACAAAACCTCAAACTTCTTCTGGACTCCAACAATGTCCGCACAGTTTGTCAAGCCTTAATAATGCCTACTTTGGACTATTGTAACATCATCTACCATGGTCTGCCAACCCAATCCATCTACCCTCTGCAACTACTCCAGAACACCACAGCACACATCATAACTGGGACAACTAGAACCAGCCACATAACTCCAACATTGAAACAACTCCACTGGCTCCCCATAATCACCAGAACAAAGCCATACTCACTATTTTCAAAATCCTACACAAACTATCACCACCAATACTTCAAATGTTTATCAGCAAAGACCCTGAAAACAGAACCAAAAGGAAAAACAATAAAAACCTATTAATAATACCTAAGAACAAAACTAAAGCAAAATAGACAACCTGTCACAGAGCCTTCTATATATATGCTCCATCTCTCTGGAATGCACTCCCAGAAAGAATAAGAACCACCAATGACTTATGGGATTTTCGGAAAGCCTCAAAACCACACCTCTTTTCAGAGTACTATGGACCAGAAGCAGAACCATCATGCGAAATGTAGCCACTATGATAAAATCTGAACCCATCCACACCATCCTAGTGACTACAACCTGTCTTAAACACCTAACTATACAATAACAACATCCCCCAACCTGTAACAAGAAATCATGTAAATAATATTGTTAATACCTTTGTGCTCCAAGTTTTATGACCCTGTTCTATGTAATGTTCCTTGTTTATTGTTCAGTGTAAACCACTTTGAATATAAGAAAAGTGGTATTGAAAAACTGATAAATAAATAAATAAGTATAGGCACCACATGTTTGGTTTCTGCCTCTAGGCCCCCCCCCTCCCGCACCAGGGCACAGGGGCTAGGGGGGTAGGATATGTATTCAGGGCATCTAAACTGGCTGCCTGTGTCCCCTGCAGTGCCCAGCCCTGCCACGGCACCCCCTGCATCGAGCTTTTCCATTGCTGTGCATGCCCTGTGGTATTGTTACCAACCACCACCAGGAGGTGCAGTGCCCTCATCAACTGCATATGCCCCCTGCTGCAGGCATTCGGGACTGGCACCTCTACCAATGCATGGCCAGTTCCCCACCCCCACCTCCCTATAGGCACACAGTGGGGCAGCCAGCAGAATCTGTCTTGGCATCATGCCCAATCTCTCTGTGCAGACATACAGTTGTGCCCTTCAGGGTGTGTCTGCCTAGCATGGTGCTCAGCCCCCCTCCCCCCTGCCTGTTTTAGCCTGCACAGCTGGAGTTGGATCCCCCTCCGTAGAGTTGTTGCCAGTCTCAGGTTTGGGCAACGGCCCCCCTGAGGTAGAGGACCCCCTCATGCTGCAGCACAGAGCAGATGAAGCATTCGCTCTCATCCGGAGAAAGGTTCATGCTTCCCCTTGCCTCCATGCCGCTAGTGTCTGTTCCCCCAGCCAAAGGGGGATCCTGCACAGGCAGCCCACGGGGCCTGTGTGATGGTGTCATCTATGCTTGGGTACACCGGACAGCTGTGTATGTCGGTCAGACGATACACGAGTTGCTGACTACGGTCCATCGTACATCTCTAGCCACTGTTGTTGTGGCCACATACATGAATATCGTCTCTGCCTTCGGTGCCATGCCTGGATTATGCGCCTGGTGCTTATCCATCATTGCCACAGTGGGCGCCTGCCACTGTGCTTGGTTTGTACTGCATTATCGTTGCTTGCCTGTTTTGTCAGCGCCTGACTCATGATTCAAGCACTTTTCCTGACCGGGTAACCTTCTTCGGGTATGGCAGACATCGGCACCTTGTTGAATATCGGGCCCTATGTCTTTTGTGACAGCAAGTGAGTGAGTGTGTGTGTGTGGTTTGAGGGTTGCATGATTTTACTGCATTTTGAATATTTTGTGCAATTCTAGTTGCTATTTCTAAAAAAGGATACAGCAGAATTAGAAAAGGAAAAGAGAAGAGCAACCAAAATAATAAAGAGGATGGAAGGATATTCCTACAAGGAAAGACGTAAATGGTTAGGACTCTTCAGCTTGATAAAGAGACAGTTGAGGGGAGATGTGACAGAAGTCTGCAAAATATGAGTGGAGTGGAATGGATAAATGTACTGTAGATCGGTATCTTACTCCTTCAAAATGTAGAAAGACTAGGGGACACACAATAAAGCTACCATGTAGCACATTTAAGACATTCAAATTTGTTGATGGAGGATGTAGTAAAGGCTGTTAGTGTCAATGGGTTTAAAAGAGGTTTGGACAAATTCCTGGAGGAAAAGTCCAAAAACGTCTATTCATGCAAGGGACCTGGTGAAATTCAGTGTTTACCCCCTGGATAAGCAGAATGGAAATCTGTCTACCTTTTATGAATCTGACAGGTATATGTCACTTGAATTGGCCACTGTTGGAAACATGATACTGGGCTTGATGGACTTTTAGTCTGGACCAGAATGGCATATTTTATGTTCTTATGTCGAGTTACTGCTGGAGGATTCTGTCATTCAGCCTGCAGTATCTGAGGAGAACCCTCCCTCTATTTCCTCTCCTTTAGATGATCCCCAAGAATTGCTCTGGTAGTAGTACAGGAGAAAATTCCAGGGTTAATGATAATCCCTCATGTCACCCCAACTGATGTCTCCACAGTGCTGCCCACTACCTACATAGATGCAGCTCCAGCATCTTCAGGAGCAGGGTTGTTACTTAGAACAGCCTCTTATGGCACTTCCTTCCCTCCCTCTGAAGATTTGAGAACTGGAGGACATACAGAGAGAACTGAGGGTCAGTGGCAAGAGCTGTGATTGCTGTGGCCTAATTCAATTGGAGCTTCTTGTATAGCATTCCTCAGGCACTGGCATCTCCTAGGCCCATACAGACATACACTTCCCTGGAACTCTTCTCTTGTTCTATCAGGACAAAAGCCTACCCATTCCTTTTCCCTTTAGTTTAGTCTTCACCACTACCATTCATTGTTTTGGCATCGTTTCTCATGGCAACACAAGAAAAAAGAGGAGGGGGACAGCCCTTACTAATGAAGGTCCATCACAAAAAGAAAAAAGGGGGAGGGGTTAATGAAATTGCCACAGAGTAAATTAATTACTATACAGTAGATCTATTCAGCCCAACTTGGCATTGTTTCGGCACGACATGCCTGCATCAGGGGCAATTATTGCAATCCAAAAAAAACTATATAAAAACTAGATCATAGCATCAGCAATATCCTGCATGGCAAAGGATATTGCTGATGCCACAGTCTGATTTTATACATATTTTTCTTGTATTGTAATAATCTCCCCTTACCCAGGCATATCAGGCTGAAACACAGCTGTGTCATGCTGAATAAATCTATTCTGAGGAAATTAATTTACTCTGTGGAAATTTCATTAGCTCCTCCCCCTTTTTCTTTTTGTTGTGGATCTTTTTTCATGGGGCTTGCCTACGTGCCTGGCATGAGAGGAGTTGATGCCACAATATTGTCTTCTAAGAGTTGTTCCCAATATGGGTAGCACTGGTGGGGCAGGGTGACCATCTTGCACACTGCAAGGTGCTCCTGCATTCTGATAACATTACTGTGGTAGTTCTGCGCTGCTTGTGACTGAATATCATGTTGACAGCTTGGCATATCCCTGGGATCCATAAAGAGAATATAGATGTTCTTTTTCATTTCCAGTGGATGTATTTCCAGGCATTGGCACCCAGGGCAGACAATAATCCTACCCAGATAACAAAAGACTTGTAGATGGTCTTGTCAGAATCATCTGGAGTTTCTTGAGGAGTTCATTGATGCTAAGTACCTGGAGGGCTTATGCATCAGGATGGAAGAGATTTGAATTTTTTTCTGAAACAGAGAAGTGAAGATGAGCGGCCACCATTTACATTCAGCATGCCAAGCAGGTGGGCATGTCACTAAGAGCAATGTCAAAAAGCACTTTTCTAAATAAGGACCAAGGGTACAGGGATGCCATATCTTAATTTCTGATAAGATGATTTATACGAGGATACTCCCACCTGGTCATACCCAGGAGGGCCAACTCACCTTTTGATCATGCATATGATCCTCAAGAGGCTCCTGGAGGTGCTTAAGCATGTTTGCTCCTTGCTTTTCTAGGTGGTGCTATTATAGATGGAATTCATTGTTGTTTTCTATGCCGTTTTGAGAGTTAGTGATTTGGTGACCCCTTCTTAACATGCCTGTGGTGTATATGGGCTCCTCCAGAATAATGAGTTGGCTGATGAACAGAGGATTTGTCTACAGATTCATAGATCCATGCTGGACCAGGTTGGAAAAGGGGTGTGAGTGTTTCTGAAGTATTCTTCATAGCTGATGTCATGTATAGTAGTTTCAGCTCAGGTGCTTTTGCACTTTAATCCTGAAGGTAGGCTGCACTGGCTGACCCATATGGATGGTTCAAAGAAAACAAGGCAGAGTGGAACACCTCTAAAATCCAAAGCAACTTTATTAAAACCCCTACACTTGCAGTGCTTCGGCAAATATGCCTTCTTCAGGGGATAGAGTTACCTCCAACAAAAAAATACAAATAAAAACATATCAAAATACTATAAATATAAATTATAAATTCAATTAATAAATGTGTAATAAATAATAGAATTATATAGTATAAATAAGTTGTTATCACGCTAAAAACATTAAAGATTTGATTTTTTTAGACCCATTGCCATGCCATGATAAAAATGAATAGTAAAAGTACTATAACATCTTAAATATAAAATATAAATGGATTATTAAAAATGTAGAGATGAGGAGGAAGAATAATATTACCAATATTCCCAACTGTAGTCAGGATAAATATGATGAACCATAAGTTATGAAAAACTTTAAACAACCTACTTTGCTGCATTTGGAACCTATAAGAGTCAAACATATTTTCTGAAAGATAAGAAACAACAGGACAATAAACCTTCTCGTATATAGCAGTTAGATTCAATCAAATGTAGACAATTAAATCTACACTCACTATTATATCTAAATCATTGAGATCAGGTTTCTTGTTCTAAATGGGGTCATACTATGCTGTAATTATAGAGCAATCAGTGATGTGAATTAATGAAAAAATTTGTTTTAATACCCAAGGAACAGTCCTGTGTGCTCAATACTGACATTGAATAGTGTCAGTGACAGGATGTTTCAGTATCGGAACCAATTTATGAAGCTAATGTTGAGTCACTTGAATATACTTCAATATTTTCAAGGCACAAGGAATCAAGTTTTATAATCATACTGTTGGCCAAAATGCCACCCTGCATGGTTTTTAACACTAGAAGCCCCAAAAGGCATTTTACCTAGAAACCCCAAAGTGTGTCAATTGACACATTATCACAACAACTGCATGTAGTATGAAATGCAGATGTGAATTAATTTGAAGTTACTTATTTGTTAAATACGTGCCGTATGTGACGTCATTACATGACATCATCGTGTGTTTATTGTTTTGTAATGTCGGAGTAAAACTGTAAACAGTGATTGATTTAAAACCAAAATTTACTCTGTTACGCGGATATGTACAATGTTTTGACTTTCGAACACACTCTAGAACAGGCCGACACTCCAGAACGTTTAACATATCACTTCCTCCCTGAATTTTTTTTCATTTTATTTCTATGATTCTATTTACAGAATGCCAAGACAGCAGTACCTAGAAGTGCTGGTACAAAATCAGATTCAAACGTTGACCTACATGTTACAGGTTGTGCAGGCATACGTGCTTATCCTGTTCGTTTGATAACTGACATGAACTTTGCAGTTACCTTTGAATTTGCAGTTACTTTTATATTTAGTTAATACTATTCTTATGTTAGTCGTTGTATGAAACTTGTGAAAACCACTCAATTTTCTTAGTTGCGTCAATTGCCGTACTTTGGGGCTTCTAGGTATAAACAAAGTCATGGAACATAACTCACATGGTTCTAGCAGTGGCGCTGGTATACAACTTCAAAGATGCATTTGCGTCAATTGACGTACTTTGGGGCTTCTAGGTATAAATTCATTTTCCCGCTAGGTGGCGCATCTGTCATTAATTTTCGATGCACATATTTGATCATCATGACCTCGCTAACAAAGTAATGGAACATAACTGACATGGTTCTAGCAGTGGCCCTGGTATACAACTTGGAAGATGCCTTTGTGTCAATTGACACACTTTGGGGCTTCTAGTGTTAATATACCAAGAAGAGATATAGATTGCTCTTTCAGTATCAGAGCAGAGGTATGTACATATTACAGCTCTGATTACTTTCTAGTTACGCCAAGAACAGACAGCTAAAAATTCATTTTTTAACCAAAGGGGAAGAAATGGCACACGTTTGTGCCAGGCCGATTACACTGGTCAACAAATTTTACAAAAGTCATGTTACTGAAATAAAAATAGTCATTTCTTATAAATTTTTATATGCTGGACACGAATATGACAGTGAAATTGCAAAGTTGGCTCTAGATTTTTTGTAATCTACAAGAATTAATGTTTACATCACAAAATGCATGTCAGTAGTAAATATAATAGGCCTTCAGTTAATACCTGAAAAAACCAAGTCATAGACTACTTCTTAGATTTTTTTTGCCTGTCTCTTGTACAGCTGTTCGGGAGCTTCTTAAAGAGAAATCTATTTGCATTGGTGTGATATACAGACCTCCCTCACAAGAGGAAGAGGTGGACAGAGAGTTAATTGAAGACATACGCAGCATTGCTAGGAAAGGGGAAGTGCTACTGATAGGAGATTTCAATATGCCAGATGTTGATTGGCACATTCCTGATGCAGTATCATCTAGAAGTAAGGAGATCCTGGATTCTCTACAGGGAGAACTATTCAGGCAATTGGTAACAGACCCCACACGTGAAGGGGCCATACTGGACTTGGTGCTTTCCAATGGTGAAAGTGTTTCTGATGTTGTAGTTGGAGATCATTTTGCATCCAGTGATCACCAGATGGTGTGGTTCAGTATTAGGACTACGGCTGTTAGAATCCATTCAAAGGTGAGGATCTTAGACTTTAGGAAGACTAACTTTGCAAAGATGGGCCAATACCTCAGGATATCTTTGCTCCCTGGTATCTTTGCTCCATCATTGCGATATCCTGGTGAAAATGTTTTCCCTATTCATCACTAACCATACCACAGTTGTCAGGAAAGAAATTGAGATGGGAATCAAGGAAATGGATCTTTAGAGACATATTGCAGCCAAGTTTCTGATACTGCATCAGCATGTTTTCTACTAGTTCCTTGTAGTTTTCTGCCCTAACATTCCTGAGAAAGTTTGTTGACACTAGGCAAAAAACATTCCATGCTTATTTCGCATCACCCTGCAGCAAGTTGTTGAACCGTCATCTTTGAAGAGCTCTCAAATCTGAGGACCCTCAAAAACTCCCTCTTTAATCTTTGCTTCGCTGAGTCGAGGGAATTTGTTATGCAGGTATAGGAAAGCTGGCGAAGTGTGGTCCATGGCTTTCACAAAGTTTTTCATCAAACCTAGTTTGATGTGAAGGGGTGGTAGCAGGATTTTGTGAGCCTGAACCAGAGCTGAGTGCTGGATATTCTTCTCTCCAACTGTTACATTTTGTCTGTGATTCCATTCCTTCCGCAAGTAGTGCCAATCACTTGCTCGGCTATCCCACTCACATAAGAAACACATGTATTTTATATATCCCTGCTGCAGTCCCATTAAAAGGGTAACTACCTTCAAGTCACCACAGAGGTGCCAGCTGTACTTGTTATAGTTAATGGAAGTCAGTAGATGCTTTAAGTTATCGTATGTCTCTTTCATGTGGACAGCATGTGCTACTGGAATAGATGGAAGACGGTTTCCATTGTTCAAAAGCACAGCCTTCAGACTCAGTTTCGAAGAGTCTATAAATAGTCTCCAGTCTTGTGGGTCATGAGTGATTTTTAAGGCATTCATGAGGCTTTCAATATCGGAATAGAATACCAGATTACTTTCCTTTCTGAAGAAAGGCTCCAACTGCTGGTGGCGCTTTCGATATGGAGTAATATTGACATCTTCTTCTAGAAGATTCCATTGTTGGAGTGTTGATCCTAGCAATTCTGCCTTGTTCTTGGATAAGTCCAAATCACAAACCAGGTCATTTAGTTTTTCCTGTGTTATTCTGTGTGGAGTTGATAATGCAACCCAGTGAAAATCTGGATCACTGCATGCTGACGGACCAGAAGAATAGGTCGGCTCACCCTTGTCCTCATCAGATTAATCAAGAGAATATTCTGATGGATGTCTGGAATAGGAAGTCCCTCACCATGTGGAACTGGTCTCAATGCAGACGGAATGTTTGGGTAGACTATGGTCGACTTCTTTTGCTTCGTTATTCCGCTGGAAAGAGGAGGAACCAAGCAGAAGTAACAGTCATTTATGTGGTTGCTTGGCTCTCTCCACACCATGGGGACTGCAAACGGCATTGATGGTCTTTTGCAATTCAACCACTGTGAAAGCTGTGTTGTACATGTAGCACAGCATATATGCGGGGCCCAAGGCTTGTCTTGGTCACCAATCTTGCATCCGAAGTAAAGATGATATGCCTTCTTCAGTTGAGAAGTGATACTTTTCTTCTGGTTGGCAAATGTCACTTCCCTACAAATGTAGTAGAAATTGTCAACGGTATTAACGCACTTTCGCGGCATTACTGTTCTGTATTGTACCTAAATGGCTAAAATTATATGATTAATAAAAGTTGCATGTAACAGTAGCTTAAACTGTCTCGCACACAGTCTGAAATATTTTAAATGCTCAACCTTTCCAACTGCGTATAGTACATTGCTGACGTCAAATGGCTTCAGCAGCTCTCTGGCAGTAGTATTGCATTGCATCAGAAAATGATGCAGTCAACTCTGGATGATGTGTGCGTGCTGGTATTATGCAATGTGATGCAATATTACATGATTCAAGGCTTATTTGGAATGTTGTTGATGTCCTACTGGATAAATTTACACAGTGAAATGTCAAAAATGAACTACATGCAATATCTTCAAAACGAGAGCCAATATTTTTTTTTAATGTTATATTCATGTTCAGCTCACCAAGATACTACAGATTAGGGACTTTTAAAGTCAGTAACAATTTCAATGTTGACCAGTGTTACCACAAGGAATTAACATTAAGGAAATTTGTCTCCAGGCAGGATGAAAATGTGTTCCAAGGGAGATGGGAACAAATCAGAAAACCTGAGGATGGGACTGCATATAAAAATGCCCATATAGACTTGGTGACACAGATCAAGAAAAAAAGCAATTGCTAACATAATGGGTACTATCTAGTTATAATATAATCATGAGGGAAGGCAGAGGGAATGAGAGGAAAAGGGGGAGAAGGGGAGAAGAGGGAGGAAGGGGAGGAAGAGGGGAAGGGGGAGGGAGGAAGTGGAGGAAGTGGAGGGGAGAGAAAGGGAGGGAGGAAGGAGGTGGGGAGGGGAGAAAAGGATAAACTATATATTATCTAAAATTGTACAGAAGAGGCAATAGAAAAAATTGTATATAGTAAAATATATATATATATCAACTAATACACAGCAGAGATGGCTCCGGACATAAGACAATAGATTGAATCACCAAACCCATAATAAGATGCATAGACAATTGTGTAAAAAGAAAAACACCTTATGCACAAAGAATGGCTATGGACAAGAGACAATTAAAGAGATTAAAACACCAAACCCATAATAAAAGGCATAGACAATTGTCTAAATAAATAAGTTAAGACAAACCCATAAAAACCTTAAGTAATGATGCCCACTAAAAACAAAACATTAAAATAAAAGACAACCATTAAACAAAATTGCTTAAGGATATTAATTAAAAAGAATTATGATAAAAGTAATATTAAAACTGTAAAACTTATTATAATACTTATTATAGAACAATTTTATAAAATAGTTGTTTTTAAAATATGAAAGTGCTGAAACAATGGAGATAATTATAAAGCAACTAAAAGTCTATGCATGGTAGAAGGGGCAGTGATCCCATGGCAATGAAGTGTGTTCAGCAATCGTGCATTAAAAGTGAAAAAAGGGGTGAAAAAAGGGGTGAAAAACAAAAGCCATGTTCTTAAGCAAGATTCAAAGAAAAACTGAAAGGTCCTGGTCTTGATTAAGACTCCTTGGAGAGAGGGAGCCCAATTTAAAAATGTATATTTGTTCTAATTTAAGTGGAATTTTATCGATATCACCTCCTCTCCAATGTGATCATACAACTTTTAACACCAGACATTTTAAACCAGATATTAAGTGTTGAGTCTGGAGCCAATGAGACACTAAAGTTTTATCTATATGTTGTTTTCTTATACAGCTATTGTGCTCTACAATTCAAACACATAAATTATGTTTTGTTTTTCGAACATATATTAATTTACAGGGACAAGTGATGATATACACCACATGATTTGTTTTGCAATTGGAAAACTTATTTAGAAAATATTTCTTAGTAATGGGATGCATGAAAACTTGTCTAGTTGTCAAGGTATGCTCGCATATTGAACAATGGCCTCATTTGAAATGACCAGCCACTTTTGGTTTAACCCTTGATATGGATAGTGCCGATGGTACAAGGATGTAACCGTGGTAGATCGGACCCAGCACCCACCCCTCCAAATCATCACCCACCCACCTTTTTTCCCTCAACAAAATACACAAAGAAATTTATCGTGGGAAACCAACTGGTCACAGCTTTATTATATTTATAAACAATTGAATATTACAAACCAGAACAATCCTCTTAACAATCCCCCAACAGGGGAGCAATGCCTCACCAGCCATACAATTAGCAAAGTGACCTCGCATCCGCTTCGGCCGTGTCCTGCCACCGGCCAACTTCCTACCGCCCTTTCCCTGTCCTCGCCATGTGAATAGCAAAGGCCAGCCAGGGCTTATCCGGGTCGGGGGCACCCCGCCCCCGCCCACGTATGTCCTAAAGGCTCCGGACCCCATAGACCTCCCCCCCCACACACACACAGACACACTGCGACACCCCAACATAACCCCGTCTCTATTCCCTTGCAACCATGGGAGGGAGGGAGGGAATCCGGTCCGCCGCACACCCACCGCCTGGCTAGAATCAACTGCCAGCCACCCCCTCTCTTAAATCCCCTGACACCAAAGCTTCTTCTCATTGGCTCCGCTCCTCGCGCACCGCGGAGCCAATGAGTTCAAATGACGTTAACCGCGTCATCAGCGCATGTCCCCTCTGCTCGCCCCCCCCCACACCATACCCTAGCAGGGTCCCGGCACCGGGCCGATCACCCGGTTACCATCATCCACCGGGACCTTGCCCACGTACTCTCCATAACCGTGGTAGATCGGACCCGGCGCCCACCCCTCCAAATCATCAACCACCCACCTTTTTTCCCTCAACAAAATACACAAAGAACTTCTTCGTGGGAAACCAACTGGTAGCAGCTTTATTATATTTATAAACAATTGAACATTACAAACCAGAAAAATCCTCTTAACAATCTCCCATCAGCGGAACAATGCCTCACCAGCCATACAATTAGCAAAGTGAACTCGCATCTGCATCGGCCGTGTCCTGCCACCGGCCAACTTCCTACCGCCCTTTCCCTGACCTCGCCATGTGAATAGCAAAGGCCAGCCAGGGCTTATCCAGGTCGGGGGCACCCCACCCCCACCCACATATGTCCTAAAGGCTCCGGACCACGGAGACCTCCGGGATCCCGCCACCGGCACAGGTAACATTAATGTCCCTGTGCCGCCCCCCCCCTTACAAGCTGCGACCAGTCAACCCCCGCTGCGCTACCCATTCCAAGGCCTCTTGCCAGTCATTTAAAAGTAAATCGACACCCACAGGGGACAGATGTACACCATCCTGCCGGTACAACCCAGCACAAGTAACCTCCACCCAGGGATGTAAAACCTGAATCCCACCCTGCTCACATATCCAGTGCCCAATTTGTCGATTTATTTTTGTAAGACCCCGCGACCAACGCCGCTGGGCCTTGCAAGCAGGCCTTGGAATAATATCAGACCAAATTAATACAACCCCCGGGAACATGCGCAGCACCATCGCCAAATCCCTCATCACTGCTCTGATGAGCTGCTTGCATGTCCATGCTGTCAGATCATTGCCACCTAGATGTAACAGTACCAACTTCGGCTTGGGCTGTACTCGATCATGGTGCCGTAGCAAAGGCATGAGCTGTGTCCACCGCAGCCCTCGCTCGCCCAGCCATAGGATCGACATCCGGGCCGGATCAAGTCCCAGATTAGGCCCCAACGGCCTCACTGCCGCTCGCCAACCAGCCCAGAAAACGAATGAATGCCCAATCAGCCAACAACTCTGAGCACTCCTGACCTCATCTGCAAAAGAAAATAACAGTCAATCCCCGAAATAAATGGCCTCTCCCGATCCCTCATAAATTAACATAACCCTGGAATGCCCGAGACCGCCATCTCCCAATATGCTGTATTTCCTGCTCCGACAATCCTGCCGCAGCATCACTGGTTGCTGCGCCAATGCGAAAGGAATGTGCAGCAAACTGCTCCGAGCATTCACCCACGAACCTAAGCGCCATCCTCAGGACTGCTGACACTTGAAAATGCGTCAACGGCAGCTCATTCTCATGCAGGAACAAACCTCCCTCCACCGCCAGGCGCACCCGCAAGTACTCCCGCATTGCGGCTACCGGGCACGTGGCTAATCCACGAATCCTGCTCAGCCGCACCCACAAACCTTTCCCTTGCTGGTCCGTCTTAGATTTTGCCAATAAAACTCTTAACTGACCCTTTTTAAAGCAAACATGTTGCCGCTGCACAATCCCGACCACCCCCGCCCTGCTCGAGTTTGGCACCAATTCACCCATCCGAAAGGCACCGAAAAATGCAAGGCTAAATACCGCCTGAAATAGCACTGCCTCATACGGGGACGCAGCCACCGCAGGCAACACCTTGCATAACCACACCAATAACTCATACGTTATCAGCCTCCGAGCATCTGGAGGCAAAGGCGCCACCCGCCCCCACCCTTGCAGCAGCTTACGGGCAAGGAATCCCTCAACAGGGAAGTCCCAACCCACTGCTTTTACAAAAAAGGCAAAGCTCGCTAAGTGGCTGCACACCGAAGATCGAGCCAACCCACACACTTTAGCCCAAGCCACATACTGGCCAATTAACTGGTCGGTCACCACCCCACCCTGCCACCCACAGCCTTCAAGAAAGGCCACTACTTTTGCACATCCTCGCAGATACACTGCCCATGTTCCACAAGAGACCGATCTCCGCAGCAAGTCTTTCATCACGGGTGGCCAAGACTCCTTAACTTCGACGGGACCCTGCATCCTTCTGCATCCGCTTTGGGCGCCAGCTTCCGAAATTGCTCCCACTTGAAACAGGAAAGAGCATCAGCAATCACATTAGTGTGCCCCGGTATATGTCTAGCCCATGCTAACACCACCTCCCTTATCAGGTTCGCCACCTGCACGCAAAGTGGCGTCTAGTTATTCACCACACTTACCACTGCCGCATTATCGCACCACCATATTACCCTGCGATTGCGAAATCGATCAGGCCACAACTCCAAAGCCACTAACATGGTAAACAAGTCTAAGAACGTTATGTTACTGGTGACCCGAGACTCGCGCCACGCTTGAGGCCGCCGCTCCGCACACCATGACCCTCTGAAATAAATACCCAAACCTATGCCCCCGCTGCATCCGTGTGCAATTGCAAATCCATACTAGTAAGTTCTACCTCCATCAGCACTGTAGTCCCATTAAATTCCGCGAGAAAGACCTCCCATATCCTCAAATCCGCCCTGATTGTCTTCAAGACCCTAATATGGTGATGCGGCCTACGAACACCCGCAATAGATGCCGCTAACTGCCGCAAGAAAACCCTCCCCATAGAGATCACCCGACAAGCAAAATTCAACGATCCTATCAATGCTTGCTTCTCCCTCAATGTTAACTTTGATGACATCAGAACATTGGCCACCAACATGCGCAATCTCCTAACTTTCTCTTGTGGAAGGTGCACCACCATGAGTTCGGAGTCCAGCTCTACCCCTAGAAACGTGATCCTCGTAGCAGGGCCCTCTGACTTGCCTTCCGCCAGAGGCACTACCAATTCCTGCGACAATTCTACAAAACCTTCCAGCAACGCACAGAATTCCTCTGATTGCTCTGACCCAACAAAAAGAAAATCATCCAAATAGTGCACAACATTCCCACTACCCACATTACGCTCCAACGCCCACTGCAGGAAGGTACTGAATTTCTCGAAATAGGCACAAGATACGGCACAGCCCATTGGCATGCATTTATCGAAATAAATTCCTTCTTCAAAACGGAAACCTAATAAATAAAAGGAGGCTGGGTGCACAGGTAACAGCCTAAAAGCCGATTCAATATCCACTTTGGCCATTTCAGCCCGAGGACCAGCATTCCTCACCAACTCGACTGCCCTATCAAACAACGCGTAGCGGACGGTACACAATTCCCATGGGATGTGGTCATTAACCGACTCGCCTAGGGGCCAGGACAAGTTATGGATCAACCGGAATTTCCACGGCTCTTTCTTAGGTATTATTCCTAATGGTGAGACCACCATCCTCTCGAATGGCTGCACTTCAAATGGGCCCGCTACTCTCCCTAACTTCAACTCCACTGCTAACTTCTCCTTCACCCTCATCGCAAAGCGCCGCACCGAAAGCAAATTCCTCGTCCCCGCCCCTTCTACCTGCCCACAAACTGGAATCACAAATCCAAACTTAAAACCCGAGTACAAATCCTCCCTATCCTTTCACCTAGGATATTGACCCAGCCACCCCTTTAACACATCCACCCTAATCAGAGAGGGGGCAAGGCCAAACAACTCCTTATTGCTTTGCGACAGGCGCAGGGGCCAGTGAGCCCCCTTTTAAGGCATTTTGCTGCGGGGTGGGCCCCCCCACAGATGGAGCACACATGTCTAAATTTGCAGTACGGAAAAGGGCACAAGGCTTTGTTGAACCTCCAACAGACATCCCCTGCTCCACTTCTGACTGCTCGCTGCTGCACAAGGTTTCCTCCCCCACGAAAGGAACGTCCCGCACCAGCAGTAACCCCCGTTGCGCTTTTCACCCCACCCGTTCCACCGCCCCACACACCCTGGCCAACATCTGGGTCAACCACAAGTTAATGTCCTGCGTGCCCCATGACACCAACCGATTCTCTTCCATCTTGTACCTGAATGTTTTGTCATAGTTTAACCATGCCCACCCTTCATGAGTCTGCGATGCTTCCAGAATTGAGTCAGCATACGAAAGCAGCATCTCGTATTGCTTCGGATAATGCTGTCCCCAAACACTCACCAAACTCAAAAAAGCTCAGGTCCCGTTCACGACGTTCCTAGAAACTTTCTTGATGCGCCCCACCTTCTCATCCTCCTTACGCTTCTTCCTGCTTTCACCCGAGCGCTTCCGTCCCTCTAGCAGCCGGAAAATATCAATATAACGACGCTTCTTAATTTTCTGCCGCAACCTCTTCGGGACCCCCTCCCATAACTCTGTGATAGCCACCATTGTAGGAGCTCCCGTTGCTTGCCTCCCCCCTTGCACTCCCTTACCAACCCCACCTGGGCGCCTGCCATCCTCAGATGATGACGACGAGGACGACAACTCCGAGGACGACGACGACGCAGATGAGTTCGACCTACGATGCCTCCTACAGGAATGCCTTCATTTTTTACTCCTATTTTCCTTCCTCTTCCCCTTGCCCCTCCTCTTCTCTAGCCCATCCCCACATGCCCCTTGCAACTCACCAGACAATCCTGCCGCTGTCGCCACCACCTCTGCAGGACTCAAAGCCGCCGTGCTGAGCTCCTCATACTGCCGCAGTCCATCTTTGTCTCTAGATGCGATCCCGCCTGACACCCTCCTCTGTGATGCTACATCAGCTGACTCCACCGGCACTGCTCACAGCTGCTCTCCTGCTTCGTCATATCCGTCTGTTTCTCGCGCAGTCACCTGCGAATGCATAACTGGAACCTGTGGAGACATAACAGGAAAAGGAGGGGGGGAACAGCAGAGGGCCGTACAGGTTGCCACGCCTCCAGCCATTCAGCTCTGGAGGATCCTTGGCCACCACCCAACCAATGTGCCCAGGATGGATGAACACCCCAAGACCCGAAGCAACTGTGACCGGTTGGCCAGCCTATGGGAGAAGCCATGCTTCTAGCATCCAAATTGTGTGGTCCCTCAAACCCCGCCATAGGCCCCAGCCCTCCATCACCACCGCCCCCCCCTACTGTGGGTAGCATTCCTCTGCACCTGTTCAGACCACAGTTCCACGTCTGCCTCTCTCCCACCCCAGACAGCCCTATGATCTGCCCTACTTGTAGACTCCCCCCCCGACTGGACCCCTGTAACGCCAGACCTCATCTGACCACGCTTTCTTGACCCCCGCACCCTGGACCCCGAACCCCTTTTTCCTCTGACAGATGGAGACCCCCCGTGCCCTCTTGGAGGCCCTTCCTATCTTGCCTGACCCAGACGCGAAGTCCCCGGGTGCACTCGCCCACCAAAATTGCCTTCACCCTCAACCAACCCCCCTCCAACCCCTGCTTGCCCAACCGCCGCCCTGCGGCCTTGCACAGCCCGACCCCGACTGCCCCCCCTTTTCTTTCCGGGTCCTCGTGCTCCTGCCCGCTCCCTTCCCCGAGCCATCCTCCCAACCTTTACACTGTCTGCTACCTGCAGAATAAAATAATACCAACCCCCGCCACAAACTAGCTAACGTATTAGCTATCCAAAATATATATATAGATTTTTTTTTTTTAAACCACTGGCTCTGGTCACTTCCTACCCTTGATTACTCGCCTCTCTGCGCCTCTCCGCACACTCTCCGTGCCACAGTCTCCACGCCTCAGCTCCGTTCGCCTCTCTCTTTCAGCCTTAGCCTCTGGCCCCTGCACGTGGAGACGCCTGCCGCACCGCCTCTTCACCCCGCAAAAAATTCGGGACCCCACGGAATGGACTGTCTCCGCTCCTTCGCTCCTCCAGTGCTCCAACTCAAGCCTCCCTTCACCACGCGCCCCCAACGACACGCGAAATCCGCCAACGAAACCAAAGCCGGTCCGCTGCACACCCGCCGCCTGGCTAGAATCAACCGCCAGCCACCCCCTCTCTTAAATCCCCTGATACCAAGGCTTCTTCTCATTGGCTCCGCTCCTCGCGCACCGCAGAGCCAATGAGTTCAAATGACGCTAACCGCGTCATCAGCGCACGTCCCCTTTGCTCGCCCCCCCCCCCCCCACCATACCCTAGCAGGGTCCCGGCACCGGGCCGATCACCCGGTTACCATCGTCCGCCGGGACCCTGCCCACGTACTCTCCATTAGAGAGGTTAGTGTTGTATCTGTGTGCTACGGTTATTTTAGATGTACTTAAAGGAGGGAGGACAGATAATATAAGCCACTCTTCTTTCAGAATCTTGGTAATTTTATGTGACAAATTTGAGAAAGAAAGTTCACAAACAAATTGATTTTGAGTGGTCTGATTAGTTCCTTGTAAAAACTGTTGTCTATTTGATGAATTGGTCTGCTGATAGGCCTGTTCCGCTCACTGTTTAGAATACCCACATTCCTTAAATCGTTGTTTCATATCTGTGGCATGTTTTTCAAAGTCCTGAATACCAGTATAAACTCTTCGAGATCTGAGAAATTGACTTACTGGTAGATTCCACTTTAGGGATCTATTGTGGAAACTATCAAAATGAAGTAAATGATTTATATCCATGGGTTTTCGAAACAGGTCTGTAATAAAAACTTCTGGACCTTTCTTTATAAGAATATCTAAATATGATACTTCAGTGGTACTGATTTTCTACTCAAATTGTAAATTCTCATTAAGAGAATTAAAGCATCTTAAAAATTATTGTAAAAGTTCACTACCGCCTTCCCAGATCATCAGCACTTCATCTATATAGTGTTTCTAAAGTTTAATAGATAAAGTAAAAGGATGTTTCTCTAAAAATTGTTTTTCAAAATGCACAACATACAAGTTTGCTACATCCAGAGCTATAGACAATCCCCTAGCAACTCCTTTAATTTGGCAATAAAACAAGCCTCTAAAACAAAAATAATTTTCAGTGAGCACCAAATGCGCTAATGTTGTAAGGAAGAAAGTAGGAAGTGTTCTTGGAACTGGTCTCTGCAATAAGGCATACTCGATTATTGATAAGGCAGCTTTCTGTGGTATATTTGTATATAATGATGCCATATCTGATGTAACTGGTTAGTATGATAGTCCTGAAACCCATTCAAAATCTGTATAATATGGGATGAGTCACAGACGTAGAAGGGTGCCTGTGCTACAAACAGTCTCAAGAACACATCTAAGTACTTTGAAACGAGTTCAAAAATGGGCCTGATAGCTGAAATTATTGGTCAACCCAGGGGATTCTCAAAAGACTTTTATATCTTGGACAGGATGTAAATAGTTGGAGTGTTAAGATGGTCTACATTTAAAAATTCAACCTTTTTTTGTTAAATCGCCCAATTCAAGACCTGTTTGAAAAATAGAGTCAAGACTAATTTTAAGGGGGGCAGTAGGATCATCATCTAGTCTCTTATAAAATAAGCATTGCTAAATAAATAAATAACTTATCTTGTAATTGCCTATTCACCTCCTTTATGTAATCTTGTATATTCATAAGGACCAATGATCCTCCTTTGTCTGCTGATTTTATTACCAGTTTGGGATTATTCCAAAGTTTAGTAAGAGCAGCCTTCTCATCTTTTGACATATTGTAATACATCTGTGTAGTTTCTGTATATAGAGACTAAACTCTTTTGTTACTATCCTTTCAAACGTATCAATAACAGGATTGACATTCCCAGGAGGTATCCAAGTTGAGGGCTTCTTAATGACAGATTTGTCTGCCGTACCGATATCTTGTGATGCAAAATAATCTGCAATCTTAGGTTTTCAAAAAAAAACTTATAAAGATCAACCTTGATTGTAAATGGGTCATATTTAACAGATGGGACAAATGACAAGCCTTTGTTCTGAAAGGATAAAAATAGCATTAAGAACATAAGAACATAAGAAATGCCATACTGGGTCAGACCGAGGTCCATCAAGCCCAGTATCCTGTTTCCAACAGTGGCCAATCTAGGTCATACGTACCTAGCAGTTTCCCCAAAAGACACAGGTTCTGCAGTGCTTGTACTAGGTCAAGCATTGATATCCTGGGTCCCTTTTTAATAGTGGTTTATGGACCTTTCCTCCAGGAACTTGTCCAAACCTTTTTTAAACCCAGCTATACTAACAGCCCTTACTACATCCTCCGGTAACAGATTCCAGAGTTTGATTACACGTTGAGTGAAGAAATATTTTCTCTTATTTGTCTTAAATAGTTTACCCTGTAGCTTCATTACATGTCCCCTAGTCCTTCTATATTCTGATAGCGTAAACAATTGATCCACGTTTATCCGTTCCACTCCATTCATTAATTTATAGACCTCTATCATATCTCCCCTCAGCCGTCTCTTTTCCAGGTTAAAGAGCCCTAACCTTTTTAGCCTCTCTTCATAGGAGTAGCCTTCCATCCCCTTCACCAATTTGGTGGCTCTTCTCTGTACTTTTTCTAATAACTCTATGTCCTTTTTAGGATACGGTGACCAGAATTGCACACAATATTCAAGGTGCGGTCGTACCATGGAGCGATACAGAGGCATTATAATATCCTTTGTTTTATTCTCCATCCCTTTCCTTATGATACCTAGCATTCTATTTGCTTTCTTGGCCGCCACTGCACACTGGGCAGAGGGTTTTAACATGTTATCCACGATGACTCCTAAATCTTTTTCCTGGGTGGTGGTTTCTAATGTGGAGCCTTGCATCGTGTAACTATAGTGTGGGTTGTTCTTTCCTAGGTGCATAACTTTGCACTTGTCCACATTAAATTTCATCTGCCATCCTATTGTGAGAGCATGCGATTGAATGAACCCCTTCCTCTCCCTCTCCCTCATGTGGGATAAAATGACCTGGTGTGTTCGTAATGGTTCTGATGATTGTTGTGAAAATGGGTCTGATGATTGTATTTCTGTTTTTTGTTTGAGTCCGCCACCTTTCCAAACATTGTCCATTTGAAAATCACAACTGGGACCTGCTTGTTGGGAAGAAAACAGGGAAGCAAAATTATCAGGAAATTCATCTATTTGGGAATGGCTTCATTTTCTAATGGGTTCATTAACCTCATCCATTTTATATTCAGAAAATGAGGCCTTTAGTGGTTGATGTTTTTCAACCTTGTACCGAGAGGGGAATTTTCTACGACTTGGTCAGATCTTTTCCCATGGATAGACATATCCCATCTTATAATCCTCCTCGTCTCTATGATATTTTTCTACTTTTTTTGTCTTTAATGCTCATCTGTTATTCCAGAAAATTCTGATCAAAGTTGTTCCTATTGGAATCAAAGCATGTATTGTACTCCTTAAGGGATCCTAACTTAATATCTATATCTTTTTAAACAACCTGAGCCTTTTTCTTAGAAGTATTATTCAAAAGGATCATGAGATCTAGTGAACATTTATTAAGAAAAGATGTCCAATTCTTCATAAATTCTTCATTATCTCTGAAAAGTCCAGGAGCTTTATAAACACGTTGTCCCCTGGGAATAATCTGATTTCTACAATATTTCTAAAAGGGAAGAAGTGTGCATGTCCTCCCTAATCTGTTTTTGTGTCAACTGGACCACCTCTTTCCATTGTTGTTTCTTATCTGTAATTAGTGTCAGGTCACCATAGTAATCACTTAATTTCATTTTGCGCCTCTTTTTCCTTTTAAAATGAGGCTGCAGTCGGCTGGTGTTTACTTGCACTTTTGAACTTGAAAGTTGCTTTTGGCCACAACATTGAGGTAAGATTCTATTTTGGGCAGATTGGTTCATTTGTTGATTATATAAATGTTAATAGGAAGAAATTAGAACTGTGCCTTGAAAATAGTGTTCAAGTGACTCAACATTAGCTTCATAAATTGGTTCTGATACTGAAACAACCTGTCAATGACACTATTCAAAGCCGGTATGGAGCATGCAGGGCTGTTCCTTGGGTATAAAAACAAATTTATTCATTAATTCACAACAATGATCACTCTATAATTACAGCATAGTATGACCCCATTTAGAACAAGAAACCTGATTTCAGTGATTTAGATATAATAGTGGGTGTAGTTTTAATGGTCTACATTTAATTGAACCTAACAGCAAGATTCTACTGAAGATTATTCAAAAGAGACTAAAATCATACCTGGAACAAGAACTACCTGAAGTGCAAGCAGGGGTCAGAAAAGGGCGAGGAACGAGAGACATCATTGCGGATGTGAGATGGATCCTTGAAAAGACTAAAGAATACCAAAAGGATATCTATTTGTGCTTTATCGACTATAGCAAAGCTTTTGACTGTGTAAACCATGAGAAACTCTGGGCCACATTAAGAAGCATGGGTATACCAGAACACCTGATTGTTCTCTTGCACAATCTGTACATTGAACAAGAAGCAACAGTTCAAACAGAAAAAGGAGAAACAGAATGGTTTAAAATAAGCAAAGGTGTAAGACAAGGCTGCATACTTTCCCCCTACCTGTTTAGTTTATATGCAGAACAAATCATCAGAGAAGCAGGATTGTATGAAGACAACAGAGGTGTGAAGATTGGTGGAAGACTCGTCAACAACCTTCGCTATGCTGATGATACCACATTACTGGCGGAAAGTGAAGATGATCTGAAACATTTGCTTCTCACAATCAAAGAACATAGTCTCAAAATGGGCCTGCACCTTAATGTAAAGAAGACAAAGATCATGACAACTGGCATAATCAACAGGTTCATCGTCGAAGGAGATGAAATTGAAATCGTGAATAACTTTAACCTACTTGGATCAACTATCAATAAAGAAGCAACAAGCAGTCAAGAAATCAGACGACGCATTGCTCTTGGCAGAATGGCTATGAAAGACCTAGATAAGATTCTCAAGAGCAGAGATGTCTCTCTCCATACAAAGATTCGACTTGTTCAAGCCATGGTATTTTCAATAACATCATATGGATGTGAAAGCTGGACAGTGAAAAAGATAGACAGGAAGATAAATTGATGCCTTTGAATTATGGTGCTGGCGGCGAATACTGTGTATACCATGGACTGCCCAAAGAACAAACCAGTCTGTACTAGAGGAGATCAAACCTAAGCTTTCTTTAGAAGCTCAGATGACAAGACTTTGACTTTCATTCTTTGGACACATCATGCGGAGAGAGAGATCATTAGAGAAAGACATCATGCTTGGCAAGATAGAAGGTCAATGCAAAAGAGGAAGACCAGCAATGAGATGGATCGATACAATAACAGCAGCTACGGGTACCAGTCTGTCATAAAATAAGCCGCCTGACTGAAGACCGAACACAATTTAGGATAGCTATCCAGAGGGTCGCCATGAGTCGACTCCGACTCGTCGGCACTTAACAACAACAACAACAGGTATACAGAAGGTTTACCATCCTGTTGTTTCTTATCTTTTGGACAAAATGTTTGACTCTTATAGGCTCCAGATGCAGCAAAGCAGGTTGTTCAAGGTTTTTCATAACTTATGGTTCATCATATTTATCCTGACTACAGTTGGTAATATTGATATTATTATTCCTCCTCGTCTCTACATATTTAATAATCCACTTATGTTTGATCTTTAAGTTGTTATGGTACTTTTACTATTCGTTTTTATCATGGCATGACAATAGATAAAAAAAATTAAATCTTCTTCCTCTTTAGTGTTCCTACTCCAGACTCTTTTATGTCTAATGTTATAACAACTTAATTTATACTATATAATTCTACTATTTATTACATGTCTTATTTATTGAATTTATGATTTTTGTATTTATGTTTTTAATATGTTTTTATTTGTAACTTTCTGTTGGAGGTAACTCTACCCTCCAAATAAGGTTGCACCAGAGACTTATACATTTCACATGCCTAAACAATATCTAACCCTTGTATATATGTTGCAATGTATATAAGTTTTTGCCTCTGAGCAGACCCTGCATGTCACCCCTACCTAAGTTTACACTTTGAGTTCTCTGTTATGTTTGAGTTTTAACATAAACAGCTTTGATTGTACGAGAAGGTGGTATAAAAAAATGTGTTATATAAATAAATAAATAAATACAGAGGCACTATCGCCTCCTTTTTACTCCTGACCATGTCTCTCCCTAAACACCCAAGCATCCTTCTGGCTTTTGCCATGGCCTTTCCTACCTGGATATCCACTTTGGAGTCTATTCTATAATGCTATCTGCCCCCCTTCTGTCCCCGGCAGAAGCCTCCCCATACAAACAAGGAGTTTGTATGGGGAGGCTTAGTTGGGAACATTCTGGAGGCAGATCAAGGATGGGGCATGGGTGATCCGTGACCCCGGATGTACATGGTCAATTCTGATGTTGACCCTCTATGTCTGGGGTTGGCATACTGAACAGGGGACTTATTTGACCTCAGAGGATGTTGGGGGATGGCAGGCCCGGGCAGCACCAGTGAGGTGAGGGGGTGCAGGAGGTTCCCCGCAGTCCGACCCTTGCCATGGAAGGCCAGATCAGGGGTCAGGCTGCGGGGAAAGGAAATTGTGGTCAGTGACTGGGGATCACAGCTCCCGAATTGAGCTGCAGTGCCATGGCAATGGGAAACGATGGCACCGTGGCTCCATTCGGAAGCCTGACTGAGTTAGCCGGGCAGGGGTCTGTATGTGCAGGCCGATCAGAATCAGGTCCTGGCCTTCATGTATAGGCCCAGACCTGATTCCGATCCTGCAGGGCACGGCTAGCCCCCACAGGATCAGATTTGGGTCTGCCTCTGTGCGTCCTAATTCCGATCAGGTGCACAGGGGCCTGGACACACATATTAGAATGTGCCGCCACAAGATCATCAGTACAATTGTACTTAACCCCCTACATTGTACCATTCCCTTTGAGTTTTGCAGCCCAAATGCATGGCCATGCATTTTTTAGGATTAAATCTCAGCTGCCAAATTCTTGACCATTCTTCAAGCATAACTAGATCCTTCTTCATGCTATCTACTTCTTCCTAGGTGTCTATTGTATTGCAGATATTGATATCATCCACAAAGAGGTAAACCTTACCTGACAACCCTTCTACAAACATCACCAATAAAGATGTCAAAAAGAAACAGACCCAGGACTGATCCTTCTGGCACACCAATGCTGACATCCTTTTCCTCAGAGTGAGCTCCATTTATCTGTACACTTTGTCACCTCCCAATCAACCAATTTTTAACCCAGTCAGTCACTTTAGGGTACATCCCTACGGAGCTCAACTTATTTATAAGTTGCCTGTGATGAATGGTGTCAAAGGCTTTACTGAACTCCAAGTACACCCACATCTAAGGTACTCACTCAATCCAACTCTCTGTTCACCCAGTCAAAGAAATCAATCAGATTTATCTGACAATAACTGCCTCTTGTAAGCCCATGCTTCCTAGGATCCTGCAATGCATTGGACTCCAGAAACCTCACTATCCTGTATTTTAGCAGCATTTCCACTAATTTACTCAACACAGAAGTCAGACTCTTGACCTCACCCTTACTTTCGCTTTGGTGTAAAGGGACCACATGCGCCTTTCTCCAGTCCTCTGGGATCACTTCCAACTCTAAAGAAACATTGAAAAGGTCAGTGAGTGAACCTGCTAGAATGTCCCCAAATTCCTTCAGTATTCTCAGATGTATCCCATCCGGCCCCATCGCTTTGTCTACTTTTACTTTAGCTAGTTCCTCATGAACATAGTCTTCTGAAAATTGTTCAAGATCCTCTTCACTTTTGCTACTATTTGTGGGTGTTTTCTGAGGTCCTGCTCCTGGCCCTTCATCTGTGAACATAGAATAAAAATATTTATTAAGCAATTCCGCTTTTTCCTCATCAGCCTCTACATATTCTTCCCCTTCCTCCTTGAGCCTGACAATACCACTTGTGCCCTTCCTCTTTTCACTAACATATCTGAAAAATGTCTTGTCCCCATCCACCCCCCATTTTATTGCAGTGACTATCTCTTCTTCTTTTTGTATCTTTCCTAGCTTCTCTAAGTTTTTCCAAATATTAATGCTTGTCTTCCTCTCTCTGTGATCTCTTGTATTTTATGAAGGCCACCCTCTTTTTCTTCACTTTTTCAGCTACTTTGTTTGAGAATCATAGTGGCCTCCTTTTCCTTTTATATTTATTTACCTTTCTAACAAAAAGATTTGTTGTCCTTAAAATAACCCCTTTCAGTTTTGCCCATTGCTTTACTACATCCCCAGCTGTTCCCGACCCGCTAACGATTTCTTGAGGTATTGTCTCATCTTGGCAAAGTTCGTTTTCTTAATGTTTAGGACACTCACTTTTGAATGGACTTTATCAGCTCTAGTTTTAATACTGAACCACACCATCTAGTGATCACTGGATGACAGATGATCTCCCACTATAACATCAGAAACACTTTCCCTATTGGTTAAGTACCAGGTCCAGTATGGCCCCTTCACATGTGGGTTCTGTTACCAGTTGCCTGAATAGTTGTCCCTGTAGAGAATCCAGGATCTCCTTACTTCTAGATGACACTGCAGCAGGGATGTTCCAGTCAACATCCGGCATGTTGAAATCACCTATCATGGTAATTCTGCATATGTGTTCTATTAAATCTCCATTACTTCTTCTCCCTGTGAAGGAGATCTGTATATCATACCAATGCAACTGAATGTCCTTTTCTCTCTTTCTAGTTTAACTCACAGTGCCTCCTCGCTCCCTTTTAAGCCTGTAATTCTATAGTTTTAATATGATGTTTTTACATATAGTGCCACTCCTCCTCCCTTTCTTCCTACCATCTCCTTCCTGACATCCCAGTCATGATTGTCTGTGAATCATGTGTCCATTTATATTGAACAATATCCTGCTTTGATTTTTAAATGGCGTTCTTTTCTATATATCTGCAGCTTTTAATTTTTGATTGTAAACCACACAGAAGCATTTGTTATGGGTGGTATAACAAGTTTTAAATAAACATAAACATAAACAGATGTACAGTAAACAGTACAAAATAATTTACATGAAACAGTTGACCTATATACAGTGTATTTGAACAAAATGATGGCTATATCTAGACTAGGTTGTGAACTATGTACATTGAACAAGTAGGGGGAAGGGAAAAGTAAGGGATGAGAGAGAGTGTCTGATTATGCAGATGGGTTGGTATGGTCAGTATTGATAGACTCTCGTGGGGTTCCAAAGCGCTGGATGAAAAGGAAAGTTTTAAATTTTTTATGGAATGTGGGGCAGTTATTCATTTCTCTTAGTTCATCTGGAAGAGTATTCCAGACAGTGGGGGCGAAGTGGGAGAAAGCCCTGTTATTAGTTGCTTTGGTGGATTTTCTGTAGTTCGATGAAGTGGTTAGTTTGTTTTTGCTGCATCCTTCGCTTCACTTGGGTATCTAGGTCCTTAGAGGTTAGTGTTAAGAGATGTGAAGGGGTTATGTCTCTGAGGAGCTTAAATATGGTTACTAGTATTTTGTAGTTTATACGGCTTGGGATTGGGAGCCAGTGTAAGTTGTATAATATGGGGTGAAATGATCTGATATGTTGTGTTCCATACAGTGTGTGCTGCAACGTGTTGTGCCATTTGGAGTGGTCTTAAGGTTTGTCTTGGTAATCCTTGGAGAATGCTATTACTGAAGTCACAGTGAGAAGTGATGAGTACTTACAGGACTGATCTAAAATCATGGGTGGGTAGTAGGCGGTGTATTTGTTTTAACAATTTGAGTTTGTAGAAGATTCTTTTTGTTGTTTGTTTTATGTGTGTTGTCATATTGAGTGACTGATCAATAGTGACCCCAAGGTATTTCACTTCGTTCTTTACTGAAATATCTGTATCTTGGATTCGTATAGAGGATGGAGGGTGGGGTGAAGGTTTGATTTCTGGTTATATAGAGGGCTTCAGTTTTTCTGAAGTTGATCATGAGATTGTGGGTGGAGAGCCATTTTGCTACTTCAGTGAAGCAGTCTGTAATTTGTTGCAGCAAGGGATTAGAGATGGTGAACGGTAGATATAATATAATATCGTCCGCATTTATTTATTTATTTATTTCTAGCTTTTCTATACCGCGCTATTTGACATCAATGCGGTTTACAGTTAACAATTTTACACAAGGCAGGGGAGGTGCCTTGTGCTTACATCGAACAGGACATAGTAACTAGGATTCATAACATTGAACTATTTACATCTGAACAATGACAGCTTACTAGTGTCACTTTTACATTCTTAAAGCTGTTGGGTGGTTGTGTTTGTACAAGGTGTAGGGGTACAGTTGGATATGATATTTTACCTTGAATTTTTTTACAGTTGGATATGATATTTTACCTTGAATTTTTTGAAGATCATGCAAATGGGTTGTAGATAGATATTGAACAGTAGGGCTGAAAGGGCTGATCCCTGAGGTAGTCCTTGTTCTAGATTATACGGTTTAGATGTATACTGTCCGGATTTGACTGTTGTATTCTATTAGATAGATATGATTGAACCCTTTGGAGTACTGTGCCTTTAATACCTATTTGCTGTAGTCAGGTGAGCATAATGGAGTGGTTTATACTGTTGAATGCTGCTGTGATATCTAACAATATCAGGTAAATGCTTGTTTGAAGTTGTCTATGCCTTGGATAAGATTGTCAAAAAGGACAGATAGGAATGTTTCATCGTCATGATGTGGGCAGAAGCCATATTGGTGTTCATCTAGAGAAGAATAGGTGTCGATGTGATCTTGGAGCTGAATTTGGACTATATTTTCTATTAGTTTAGCCATGAAGGGGAGGCTAGATATAGGTCTGTATGAAGAGAGACTGTTTTCATCCAAAGAGGTGTTTTTCAGGATTGGGCAAATTATGGCGTGTTTAAGAGGGGAAGGCATGAGACCTTATTATAATGACAAATTAATAATGGGCAGAAGGAAAGGAGAAAGCTCTGCTTTGTGGCTTTTATCCAGCTGACCGGAGATGGGTCAAGACTGGAAGTAGTTGTATTCATTTTAGTTATTATATTACCGAGGGTATCTTTACTGGTCAGTGAGAATGTTGACCAGGTTAAGTATGGCTTGGAATCTGTATTGAGTAGGGAGTTAAAGGCTAAAACATGATGTTTTCGTTTTTCTTTATAGTAATTTGCCAGTATTTGAGGGACGATGGTAGGATCTTTTGTGTCTTTATTTAAAATGATATTAGTAAGGAACTTTACAATTTTGAATAGTTCCCTAGGATGGTTAAGAGGTTTTGAAAGAATGTTGGAGTGGTATTCTTTTTTAGTTTTATTGATGGCATCTTTATAATGTTGGAGTGAGGTCATGTATTGAGAACGTAGTGCAGTAGATTTTGTGTGTCTCCGTTTGCATTCAATTATGCATAGAGAGATTTTTAAATCATTTAGTTCATAGTTATACCATGTTGTAGTTCTTTTTCTAGTGTTGGTTGAAAGTGGTGCTTTAATGGTGGCAGCATATAGTGTCATTCCAATTTGTTATAGCTTCTTCTGCATTTTTTGGATCTCTGTTTAGGTGCTGTAGGGCTTGTTTTAAGAAACTGTCTTTATCAAATCTCCTGTATCTTATAGGTGGTGAGTTGCCAGTGGGTACAAGAGGGTTGTATGCTGGGAGTTGGAATTTGATAACATGATGGCCTGACCAAGGGATCAGTTGTATCTCTGTAGGGTGTGGGGAGTTAAGGATATTATTGGGTATGAATATTAAATCAAGGATGTTACTTTGATGTGTGTGGGAGCGTTAATTAGTTGATGGAAGTCCATGTCATTTATGAAGTTTAAGAGTTCAGTAGCATAATTGTGGTATAGTGAGGCTAGGTTGAAATCACCTAGTAATATTAGTGGCTGTTTGCTGGTGGAGGAGCATATTATTTAAGTTATAACATCTAGGCTGTCAGGGTTTGAGTTTGGGGGTCTGTAAACTAGACAGAAGGATAAACTGTTAGTGAGTATGTCAATATCATCAGCATTGTTAGAGGTGAGTAGGGAGGCATTCAGCTCTTCTTTAATGATGATGAGAATGCCTCCCCCTCTCCTTGTAGATCTTTGGGAGTGGAATATATCATAAAATGAAGTTTTGAGTTGGTTAATTAGAATCGAGTTTGATTCCGAAAGCCATGTCTCGGTGATGCAGACAAGGTCAGGGTTATTATCAATTATTATGTCATGAAATATTGGTATCTTATTCCTTATTGACTGTGCATTCATAAGGTAACATGTTAGGTTTTTCAGGTGGGGTGTTGTCTTAGTTGATGGTGTGAGGTATGGTTTTGGTTGGATTGTGATAAGGCTATTTTGAATATGTTTATTGGCGTGAGTGGGTTTGTACTCTATATGGGTGGTGGGGTGCTTAGTGGAGCAGTAGATAATGGGGATGTAGTAATATTGTGTTTGTTGGAAGACATGACTTTGAATTATGGAGTAGATTATAAAGCATATAGTGTATTTGAGCAAGAATGATGGTTTGTTATCCATGGTGGTTGTGGTGTGGTAAAAGGTATAGGGAGGAACATTGAAGGGGGGAAGATGATGTTTAATCTGGGGGATAGGATGGATCGAGGTAGATAGTGTAGGGGGATATTGATATGCTCTTACTACTAAGCTGAAGAGTTTGTATAAATTTAGGTCACTCTTAATCGAAAAAATACTAACTAAATAAGAGGATATAGCCAGATGAATTAGACTACACTTAGTATTCAGTTTGGAATGGAGCTGTGGGTCTGTATGGAGTAATCCAACTAGAATAATTATTGGGGTGGATTAAGGAGTGTTAAACAATTGTATAAGTAAACTGAGTTAACTGTCCAAAGAAGATTGTGCAGTTTGGAATAGGATAAGCTAATACATTAGATTGATTAGATAGGTAAAGTCCTGTTGTAGCATTAATATTAGGCGGCACTAGCCAGGGGGTGCCAGATTAAGACACTTATCTTTACAGTTTAAGGCACTTATTTTACGGTAGTACAGGCATGAACATGCTTTATGGAATAGTTAAATAATATATTTAATAATTACTGAACTGTCTAAAATGGATGCAAGAACAAGAGATACTTACAATGGCTGACATATGGAGTAAGTTGATTTAGAGTACTTGCAGGAAATGGGTTTTCTGGTTAGCAGTGAGACCTGATATTGAGTTTCAGCTGCATAGCATTTTAGCTGCTGGGAGGAGATTTTGCAGTGTTCCGAGTTGATGGTAGAGTCGAGTGTTGGTTAAGGCGTTACTGTTAGGTCTTGGTTGAGTTTTCATGATATGCAAGGAGATTTGGGAAGGCGCCTAATTTCCACACCAAAGGCCCATGCCAAAGGGTTCTCTGGCGAGGCCCTCAGGTGCAGGCCCCCCAGGTGTGGGTGCGCCTGATCTGGCACTTTTTTAAAGTCTCTTGCTGCTGCGGTGCAAGGCCAGATTGGCCTTGGTTGAGGGGGGCAGGGAGGGGTTTCCTTACCCACTCCTCTTGCCCGATGATGATCGGAGCAGTGTGGAGGATGGAGAAAGGTCTTTCCGCCTGATCCAGTGCTTTGCCCTGGTCAAGTGCCCTATAGATTTAATTCAGGACTACCATGATAACTGTCTCTGTGCTATGCTGAAGGCGAAATCCCAATTGTTGAGGATAAAGGAAGTGAACCTGTTCTATGTGATTAGATAGTTGTTGAAAAACAATTTTCTTGACCACATATGAATGGCAAATTCAAGACTGGCCTATAGTTTTGCGGAGGGTCCACCAAGAAACAGCAAACTGCCACGTAGGCAACAGGAACCAGTCAGAAACCGTGGCAGGAGGTTCAAATTGACCTTTATTGATCCACGGATAAGATGCGCCAAACCCAACACAGGCCGTGTTTCGTACACCACTTCCTCAGGGGTTATAGGCTCACTACAAATATACATACACATGAAAACAACAGCAAAAAGAAATTGTTGTATAAACATGGATACCAAAAGACATATCATATTATACCACATTTAAAAAATATGTCATATTATACCACATTAAAAAATATATATATACAACTAAGATAATTCATTAAAAATTTTTTTAAAAATAAACTGAGTATAAAAAAAGTATAAAAATGTACAACTAAAACACTTTAATAATAAACCAATAATAAATAAATTAAAAAATTAAAAATAACCATAAAAAACACTCATAATGCGATAACTCACTTGCTAAAACTATAAAACAACATCAAGAGTATCTATAATGATGTTAATAATAACAATGAAATATAATAAAGAAAGATGGGTCAACTATGTATATATGTTCATAAATCCACTTGACTATAACCACAAAAACAAAAATAAAAGGAGAAAAAGGAGAAAAACGGAGAAAAGGAGGAGGAGGAGGACTTAAAAAACATAAATTGTTAGTGCCAATGTCCAAAATAAATTAAAACATAATGAATAAAATTAAAATGTAAAGATATTGATTTAATAAAATTAAATAATTTAAGAAATTTTTTTATAATAAATATATTAAAAATAAAATATATATGGATATACTTACATTTATATATAAAAAAATATATATATAAAATATAAATAAAAATTACACACATACAATGTATAATAAAATTATACTATAAAAAAACTTTAAAAACGAATTACAGAATAAGAAAATTTAAAAACATAAAAACAATGATTGTTAAATGTAACTAAAATGAATATTCTATTAAAAAATATAATAAATAAATAAATAAATAAATAATGATACGACCTACCACTGCACCAAGCTAAATTCAGAGAAACCTTTTGTAGAGCAGAAGCACGGATAGCACCGGCCTCTAGTGCACGATGCAATTATGATCGTGTGTGAAAAAACTAAACAAATAAACAGATAAGTAAAATCAATAAATAATTCAAACATTGGCAAAGACAATATAAATGAAATTAAATTAAATTTATCTTTCAAAGGAATCATAACCTAAAGAGTATCATAGAACGGGGAGAGCCTAGTATTCAACTAACTAGATTGTGTTCAACCAATCGGGTGCTATGATACAAAACTACGTGTTCTGCTGTCTTTAGAGAGACTGATGGTTGTGATGCGAAAATTGTAAAATGTGTCCTGATAAAATGATGTTATTAATACCTTAAATTAAAAACAAAAATGTTTAGTGGTTTTACCAAAACTGATTATTTAAAACGTGCAAACTGCCGTAGGTAAGTAGCCAACACTTTAAAACTCAAAAAAAAAAGAAAAAAAAAAGGGGGGAGAGAGATATATAGGTGGGGGATGAGAAAAACGTTTTCTCTCGTACTCTATGTATTAAAGACTAACCTATGGTGATATTATTGGCACTAAAAATACTACTAATGGAATACATATTGGAGAATAACTTTTGCCGTGAAGAGTGCAGGATCGTGACAACAACGGCGGAGTACAGTGAAAACAAAAATTTTCATGCAATGCTGAAATGTTTTAGCGTAGAAAAATGTTAAACCCGCTCTATCTAGTAAAGATCATTGTTCTTGTGACAGGATTGTATGTAAAAGTGAGAACCCTGTGTACCGAAAAACATTAAAGAGATGGGTCGCCATCTACTGAAAGCACAATGATGGATATGAATGAAAACGTGTGCTTGCCCCGTGTCTCCGTTGTTTTGAGGGAAGCCGTGCCAGTCAAAAAACTTATAAATTGCCCCTGTCACCTATAAAAATATTGCATATGATAAGTTGTCCCACCTAAGGAATCGCCATAAGAACGACGCCGAGTACTGATATCGCTGTTAAACTACACATATATACTTCTTTTAAAACGCCATTTCTGGCGGGAAAACCGGAGGCATTCAATCCTAGACAGTCACCATGTTAGGAGTACTGTTGAAAAAGTTTACTGCAACAAATAGCGTACTAGTCTCGTATACCCATTATTTTTAGGGGACAAATTAAAAACAATAATACATTGACAATTGTAAAACACCCCTATAGCCCTTAAAAACATACCGCATATAATCGGTTATCCAAACCTGAAGTACACTCGTAACCGTCATGAAACCAGGCACCTCGCACTGATTATAGCCTTACAGTCAAACTGCACATGCGTGCTTCTTTTAAAGCGCTATTTTTGGCGGGAAAAAAGGCTTTTAAAACTCAACTTGTCAGCTCTTTGTTGTATAAAAAATTTGCACTGCCCAAAGAAAATTTTTAAAAAATGGAAAAATGGGGGATGACATATAAATAAAATTGTAAACGATAATATTAGGAACCCCTAAAAGGACAAAAAATGAACCTAAATAATTTATTGATTAAAATATGGAACCTATTAAAACATAATGTAGACATGTTTAAAAATAAATAAATAATCAATAATTCCAATTCTGAGTGTAATAATAATAAATAATACTTAAAAAACATTTTTGTTAAAAAATATATATTTAAAACAAAAATTTGTTAAATTAAACAAAAATTTGTTCTAAGTTACGGATTCATTGGACGTTGGAGGTATATCAAGAACAGCATATTAAAAAATAAAAAAATATAATTATAAAATTTTTTTTTAAAAAAAGGAAGAAATAAAAACATACCTAACCCGACTACAAAAACACTGATAAATCTTGATCCATGTTTAATCCATGTGGTACCATGGAATTTAACAAGAAAATGTATTTTTGTTCTAACCTTGCTGTAGTTTTGACTAAATCTCCCCCTCTCCAGTTCAATTGTATTTTTTTCAAAACAAAGAATTTTATGTCAGCCAAAGTATGTCCCATATCTAGCCAATGTTGTACAATGGGTTTGTCGGTTAATTTTCTTCGTACGCAACTTTTGTGTTCCACTATACGTGTCCGTATGCAACGGTTGGTCCTGCCTACATAAAGTTTACCACAAGGGCACTGTATCACATATATTACATTTGCTGTTGCGCAATTTGAAAAATCATTAATGTGAAACTTTTTATGAGTATCTGGATGCATAAAAAAAACCCTTACGGGCAAAACATTAAGACATACCGAACAGTGACCACACTGAAATTGGCCCTTAAATTTAGATAATCTCTTACGTTCGGTAAAAGCTGACGGGACCAACAGATTCCTAAGGTTAACATTCCTTTTGTGGGCAACAATGAGAGAGGTGTCATGAAAACCAGGGAGCGACTGGATAAGGTGCCATTCTTTTTTGAGAATGTGTACTATCCTCCGCGATTGTAGAGAATATAACAGGGGGCAAACTAATGTGGATTGTTGGTTGACCTTTCGTGTTTGAAGTAAATTGTCACGCGGCTCTCTTCGTGCTCTCGTGTAGGCAGCTTCAATGCAACGGGATGGATATTGTCGTGTCTTAAAGCGCTGGGACAGATCTTGTGCATGCCGTTCAAAATCTTGTGCAGTGGAGCATACTCTTTTGACTCGGAGAAATTGCCCCACAGGTAAATTGGTCTTAAGAGAGGGATTGTGAAAACTTGTATAATGGAGGAATTGGTTTTTGTCTGTGGGTTTTCTATACAATGATGTGGTGAGCAGGCCTTCATCTTTTTGAACAAGGAGGTCTAGGAATGAAATCCGTGAGGGATCATATGTGAGCTGGAACCTGAGATTGTTATCTAGGCTATTAATCCAACCATTGAACTCTGAAAGCAAATTAAATGAGCCCTTCCACAGGATGAAAATATCGTCAATGTACCTGATCCAGAGTAGTACCTCATTCTTAAATGGGTGTTGCCTCAAGAAGTCTTTCTCAAACTGATACATGTAAAGATTGGCAATATCAGGAGCCATGGAGGACCCCATGGCTACCCCCTTTATCTGCTGATAAAAGAGATCCCGGAAACAGAAGTAATTTTTGCACATTGCAAGTTCCGCAAGTGTTAAAAGAAAACTAGTAGGAATACGTTTGTGATCTTGTCTAACTGTTAAAAAGTCCTCAATAACCTTTAAGGCCCCATCTTGTGGGATATTCGTGTACAACGATTCCACGTCTAGTGTGACCAAAAGCACGTCATCTCCCAAACCACTAAAGGTAGAGAAAATCTCTATAGCGTGAGAGGAATCACGTATATATGACTCCATTTGCATAACAAAGGGCCGCAAAATGACATCAATTAACTGTGAGAGTGGTTCCAGGAGAGAACCTATCGCAGACACAATAGGTCTACCAGGAGGTTTTTCTAAAGATTTTTTTTTTTTTGAGTTTTAAAGTGTTGGCTACTTACCTACGGCAGTTTGCACGTTTTAAATAATCAGTTTTGGTAAAACCACTAAACATTTTTGTTTTTAATTTAAGGTATTAATAACATCATTTTATCAGGACACATTTTACAATTTTCGCATCACAACCATCAGTCTCTCTAAAGACAGCAGAACACGTAGTTTTGTATCATAGCACCCGATTGGTTGAACACAATCTAGTTAGTTGAATACTGGGCTCTCCCCGTTCTATGATGCTCTTTAGGTTATGATTCCTTTGAAAGATAAATTTAATTTAATTTCATTTATATTGTCTTTGCCAATGTTTAAATTATTTATTGATTTTACTTATTTGTTTATTTGTTTAGTTTTTTCACACACGATCACAATTGCATCGTGCACTAGAGGCCGGTGCTATCCGTGCCTCTGCTCTACAAAAGGTTTCTCTGAATTTAGCTTGGTGAAGTGCTAGGTCGTATCATTATTTATTTATTTATTATATTTTTTAATAGAATATTCATTTTAGTTACATTTAACAATCATTGTTTTTATGTTTTTAAATTTTCTTATTGTGTAATTCGTTTTTAAAGTTTTTTTATAGTATAATTTTATTATACATTGTATGTGTGTAATTTTTATTTATATTTTATATATATATTTTTTTTATATATAAATGTAAGTATATCCATATATATTTTATTTTTAATATATTTATTATAAAAAAAATTTCTTAAATTATTTAATTTTATTAAATCAATATCTTTACATTTTAATTTTATTCATTATGTTTTAATTTATTTTGGACATTGGCACTAACAATTTATGTTTTTTAAGTCCTCCTCCTCCTCCTTTTCTCCGTTTTTCTCCTTTTTCTCCTTTTTCTCCTTTTATTTTTGTTTTTGTGGTTATAGTCAAGTGGATTTATGAACATATATACATAGTTGACCCATCTTTCTTTATTATATTTCATTGTTATTATTAACATCATTATAGATACTCTTGATGTTGTTTTATAGTTTTAGCAAGTGAGTTATCGCATTATGAGTGTTTTTTATGGTTATTTTTAATTTTTAATTTTTTAATTTATTTATTATTGGTTTATTATTAAAGTGTTTTAGTTGTACATTTTTATACTTTTTTTATACTCAGTTTATTTTAAAAAAAATTTTAATGAATTATCTTAGTTGTATATATATATTTTTTAATGTGGTATAATATGACATATTTTTTAAATGTGGTATAATATGATATGTCTTTTGGTATCCATGTTTATACAACAATTTATTTTTGCTGTTGTTTTCATGTGTATGTATATTTGTAGTGAGCCTATAACCCCTGAGGAAGTGGTGTACGAAACACGGCCTGTGTTGGGTTTGGCGCATCTTATCCGTGGATCAATAAAGGTCAATTTGAACCTCCTGCCACGTTCTCTATAGTTTTGCGGATCCTGATGGTCCCTTTGCTGATTTTTGAGCAAAGGCCTCAGCATGGCCTTTTTCCAGGGGTCTAGTACAGTAACCGTAGTATGACTGGTTCATAATCAAGTGAAGAAAGGGGAACAGACCAAAAGAGGGTTCAGCCACCCATGCAGATGGCATAGGGTCACGTGGAGAAGTTCTCCTGTGGATGGGGTGCAGACTGTGGGATAGTTTGTGGAGAGAAATTGGGGTACAATTGCACCAGGTATGTATCAGTGCAAGCGAAGCTGTCTCACCATCCTCAGGTGATGAGAAAATAGGAAAAATCAGGAGCATACTCTTGAGGTGCAGAACTTTTTCTAAAAGAACTGACTAATTCTTCAAAAGGGCTTGACCAGGGTAGGTCACGCTGAGACTGATGTTGTGAGGAGAGTTGGGACATGATGGATCAATTTGGCTGAGGAAGAAGAATCATTAATAATTTTTGAAAAATTATTCCTTTTTTGCTGTCATAACCTGTTAACGATAGTAAGAATAGCAGGCCCAGAATTGTGTCAGTGAAGCAACAGATCTAGACTTTTGCCAAAGTCTCTCAGCCACTCGAGTCTGTGGTCTCATAAGGAAGAGACTGACATGGAACCACTTGTAAGAATGTCATAGTGGGTAGGTACTAATGTTTAGGGGCGCAACTTTATCCGGGCCTGGACGTCGACTGACAATGAGTGAAAATCAGCAAAAAATAAAGGTATAATTTTCCTATAGCTAACAATAGAGGCGTGAGAGACTGAACCAGCAATATTTATTTATTTTATTTATTTATTTAGAAGGATTTAGTATACCGCCTTATCGTTAAATCAAGGCAGTGTGGCACATCAATCAAAATCAATAATAAAGTGTGGTTTGTAGCATGCAGTGTGAGAACTAAGAAGTGTAGTGTGTGGGGCAGTGCGTTAGATTATATTGGTGAACAATTTACATAATGAGCTATATACATATTTACAAAATGGGGCTGTTTGAGAGGCGTGCTAGGATTGAGATTCTGTAATGTCTTGGGGGTAGGATCGTGATCCTGTAATGTCTTGAGGTAGAAAATTTATGTGAGGTCCTTGAAATGCACTGTAAATAGATCAGTCTTAAGAAGTTTTCTGAAGTCCTTGAGGTTCTTGGTTGATCTTATGTGGTCTGGGAGAGAGTTCCATATAGCGGGTGCTGCCAGGGAGAGTGCCTTCCTTGATGTGGCCAGCCTTGTTTTAGCAAATTCTTTTGGTGTTCTGATGGTGTCTGAGGTTCCTTTTCTTCTTGGTCTCCTGTTGTCATCAATAGAGGATTGTGGTATGGGTAGCAACAGATTCAAAAGGAGGAAGATATGATCAGTGAATATTAAAATCTCCTAGCACTATGAGGTCAGGGTGGGTGACCAAAAGGTCAATGATGAGCTGCTGGACATTGTCCAAAGCTGCAGTAGTGCAGGAGGACAGTAGAGAAGCAGTAACTGTGCACCTGGAGAGAGGCCGAATTTGATTAAGAGTGGTTCGATACTCAATGACACAGCCACTTGAAGTTCAGTTACCATCAGAGAAGACTTGTGTATGATAGCAACTCCTCTACTTTTGTGGTTGGTTCTGGGAGTGGAAAGAGCAAGGCAATCAGGGGGAAGACAGTGGAAAAGGTTGGCTTTTTCACCTTTATGGAGCCAAGTCTCCATGAGGCAGAGAATATCAAGTGTATATGAAGAGAGTAAATCAGAGATGGGAATAGACTTGTTTTTTAATGATCTCCAATTCAAAAGAGCTACATGAATAGGTTGCATCAGTAAACTAGAGGCAGACAAAGGGAAAAGGAGCTATCCCTATGGGTGGGTTGGAAATGAGAGTAGCAGGGGATCAGGTTGCTTGTTTGGTGGTAAACGCAGGAGTGCAGGGGAAACAGGCAAAGAACCTGGTCTAATGGACTGGTATGACTGTCATGGACTCAATAGTGCAATATTGCTCAGAAACGGGAACAAAAGGCAGGATATTAAAAAAATACCAAAAACAAACATCTTATCAGGAGACACCCCAAGGGTCGCTCCAACGAGCTCGACCAAGGAGAAGGACCTGCTCCTTCGTCACGCTCCTTTGGCACGTCATCATGGTGCATTTGCCGCTGAAAGCACTTTTGAAAGTAAAGTGGAGGGTCACCTCGGTGATGTCACGGGTCATGGAGGCAGAGCCAGAAATGAAAGGGAAAACTTGCATCTAGTGTCAGGCACAGCAATAGATGTAAAAGGCACAATAAACAATTATACAAATAATAAAAGCATATACAAAAGAAAAACACAGTAATCTGTAGATTATATGTGCATAGTGTGGTCTCAAATTATTCCTAGGCTGATCTGGAGGGATGTTCAGCAACCCAAGGTGATAGACAAATTCCACTGGTGTGTGAATGCTGCTATTTCCAAATTTATGGCATCACTGAGGAGTTCATGCTATTGCATAAGCTGCTGACATTCAAGTGTCTAGATCTCTATCGCAGGGATGGAATTCATCTCTTTGATAGGATTGGATATAATTTTGATTATGATGCAGGATTTGCTGGAGGCTTCTTACAGTAGTGGAGATTGCAGCTAAAGTGGGAGAAAGACTAGCTAGAGGCTGTCACTACTTATGACATGGGATGAGGGAGTCTGATAACTACCCAGGATTGGTCAAGAAGAGGGAAGAGAATGGAAAATGGGGAGAAAGGATATGGAGACTAGTGTGTGGCACCACCACAAGCTACAGGGGCATAACCTGGTATCACCACAGTCTATGCATGGGAGTAGAGAACAGGGTAGGTGGTGTCACAGGGTCCTTAGGACCTTATCACAGCTACCAACTAACTGAAAGGCTAATTGAAGCTATGAAAGGGGGAAGGTTAAGGGTTGATGTATGGTCATGCATTTAAAATTGTTCTGTTACGGGGGGACAAACTAATCTGGAGAAATATTAAGGACTGTTACTGTGATAGAAACGGTTGAAGTGTTTACAAGTTGCAGTAAAGCTGTGGTCATATGCTTACCACTATCATAGTATCATGTTAGAAGTACCCTCAAACTTAAGCTGAGGGTACATTGCAATGTCCAAGTTCTCCAAGCAGGGGAAGAGGGGGATGAATTGAGAAAGAAAAATGCCAGTAGAAGGCCAGCTGGTTTAGAAGAGCAAAGATGTGAGGGTTGGGCATAGCATGGGGATTGGCCAGGTGAGTGGGGAGGAAATGTTCAGGGGAAAGTCTTTGGGAGCAGGCAATAGCATTTGTTGGGTGTTTGTGACAGTTGGGTGGGCAGGAGAAGGAAGAGAGAGAAAATTGTCCTATCCCACCCACCCTGCTGTAGGATCATCAGAGGGGGCATGCGGGAGGTGAAGAATGCTGGGGGGGAGCTGAATGGGGCAGGGGTTGAAGGAATCTAGTAACTCCCCAGAATTAGTCCAGAAGGAGGAGGATAGTGGATAATGAGGAAAGAGGAAGGCAAGATGGTGGCGTGAGCTGTGGCACTGGTGAGCTGGTGAAAAGGAGAAGCACACTGGTATTATGCCACACAAGAGGAAGGGGAAGACTTCGGAAATTGTCTCTGTCTCCACACTGAAACTGCTAGTGCAGTCTCTCCTTCTGTTTTCACCACCTGTTCCTATGCCACAGAGTTCTTCAGCCCGTTAAGGCGCGTCAGTGTCCAATGCTAGATGCAGTGGTGTTTCCCTGAGCCACGAGTTGAGAACAGCCTCACCACCACCGCAAGTGGGGGAAGCCAAGAGAGGGCAGAAAAGCTCCGATGGCATTTCCCAGAGTATTTCCTTGATTATGATGCCTCTGAACACACCTCAGATTCAGAGGCCTTGTTGCAGCCTCCTGCAGTTCCTCTAGAGGCGGGTCAGCATCAGGCAGTAACTGAAAGAGACTGGCTGTGGTAATGCTTGATGTGTTATGGGATGCAATCAAGACTGTGGACTCTGCTCTGGCAGGATATGCTAGAAACTTGGATGCTCGGATGGTGAGTGCCCAGACTAAGATGGGGCAGTACGATTCTACTCTGGCACAGCATGTTACTCGAATAGAAAAGGTAGAAGCTGCCCTGGAGTCTCTTCAGGCTGTGAGTACAGCGCAGATAAGGGAAAGGGAGACCTTGAATAGGAAAGTACTGTTCCTGGAAAATCAGGTCCGAAAGAACAATTTAAGATTTCTTAATTTCCCTAAATGTCCTCTTATTACTCCTATGGAGATGCTGCGGAAATATATGCCTGACGTTCTGAAGATACCGGCAAAGGCGGTAGTCTGAGCTCAGTATTTGTCCTTTAATATCGTAGGACAAGAAAGGGAAGGAGTCTTTGGGTCAGCCCAGGCATCTGAAGCTGGGAATTTAACCACTTTTTTGGAGTCATCTTTAGAGGACATCACAGAGCAGACTACCTTGGTAGCATGTTTTGCTTTTGAGACTGATAGGAATTCCATCTAACATTTATTTTTCCGTAATATGTCTGTTTTATTTCTTGGCTCAACAATTTATGTTTTTCCTGATGTTTCATAAGGTACACAAAAGAAGTGCAGGGAGTTTTGGACCCTAAGGAAAAGGCACTTAGACATAGGTGCTTCCTTTAAACTGTTTCCCTGTAAATGTTTGATTTCCAGTCAATCAAAAAATGTTGTGTTTTTTTGAGTCAGATCAATTGCTACAATTTATTGTATTAGGAGAGAGTACCGTAGCTTTGACAAATTCCATAAATGAGGCAGTTAGATAGGACCAACTGTTTCTGTGGCATTGGTTAGCCATTGTCTTGATGATTGTTTTTCTTGAAGGCATGGTCTGAATGCTTTTTTTTTTTTGGCTCCTGATCTTGCTTGCTGGCAATGTATCGTGGTCTATCAAATGCTATAATGGTGCTTATGAAAAATTGTGTTTTTTCTTTTTATTGCTCTATTACTGTTCATCCATGATCTATTTTGGATGTATTGGAGAAATGCAAAAATAAAAAAAAAGAAAGAAAATGAAGAAAGAGGACATAGAGGCTGACATGCAACACCACCATGAACTGCAGGAGTATAAGCTGGCATCACCAGAGGCTATGCATGGAGGTGGAGAATAGAGAGAGTAGAGCCACAGGGTCCTTAGGACCTTATCACAGCTAGGTCAACACCAACTAGCCAGATGACCAAGTGCAGCTGTGCAAGGAATGGAAGGAAAAGGGTTGATGTAAGTACATGCATGTGAAGTTTTATGTTATGGAGGACAAACTGACCTGAGGAAAGGTTAGTAGACTGTTACTGTTATGGAAAAGGTTGGTGTCTCTACAAATTACTAGAAACCCATGGCCATAAGTTTGCTGCCATCATAGTATCATGTCTTTTTCTTTGGTAGATAAAGGATGTGAAGATGCAGGCGCAAGTGCCTATGATTAACTATGGCAAATTTTGGCACATTTTGATGCAACTAAATTGTTTGCACCAGTAGAATTGAAATTTTACCAATGGAAATTTCCAAATTGCAAGAACCTGTTCTCTCTTCTGGCACTCTGGAGCCAAGAAAACTGTGCCAAAGCCAAATGAGATAAGTGGAAGCAATAGAAAGGTCAACCATTTCCAAGCAACCTTCTGATAGAACAGCAGGGTCACCACGCCAGGCAAAGCACCATGAAGGGGCAAAGCTGAATTTTTTTTAAAAGTTAAAAAGATCTTTTTGTTAGAAAACATTTTCTTTAAATGTTTATAAGCCTTTTTCTTCACTTTGCTGTGCCAGTCTGTGGCAGCCCATTGTCCGTCATGGTGTTGCCTAGCAATGATGGAATTTAAAATATAGGCAATTACAGATAAACATGGCTTTCTGGACTGCATTTGTCATCATGCCTTGCTCAGCCAGTCATTCATAAGATTTGGTTGAACTGAGAAATCTTGTATTTTTTGGATACATTCCTGTGAAAATGTTTTAAATTTCAAAATGTGCCAATAAAATATAGTTTTTGTCATACTCATTCATCTCCCATAGCCAAAACCCCACAAAGTGATTAATTGTGATTAATCACTCAATTAAAATATAATTGCATGATGGATTTTGAACAAAAATATAATCGATCCCCACCCCTATATTTAATTCTTTTTTACCATATTTATATTTTATTTTGTGAGTTGATAATTACAAATTTCTAGCATGTCTTTAAGGGGCTCTTTTAATAAAGTGCTCTAAGCAGTTAACATACGTTGTACCACGCAGAAACTGTTAGTGCAGGCCTGCAGTACCCTTACTGCATGACAAAAGCAGCCAACATAGTTAAAATCCTGCATTAACTGCTTAACCTATGAAGGGGCAATGCCTTGTTGGGTTATTGTTGGAGAGAGTGCATGGACTGTAGATCGCAAAAGGAGCCACTAGGTGCACCCATACAAATTGCAAATGAACGTAATGCATGGTAAGGGACTTTTCCTCACAGTAATTGCAGGGGGCATGTTGGGCCCACCCCTGACAGTTAATACATGGCTTTTGCACTTAGCATACAGTACGTTTTTACTAAAGTGCAAAAACTTACTGCACTTTAGAAAAAGGATCCCTAAATGAAGTAGAACACTTCAGCACTAGGATCAATATGGATATTTGTTCTCTCTGACTATCAAAAAGTAAAGAATAAAAATGTAACTTGACATGGAATGACCTTGGAAGTTTACTATATTATTCTTTCTATGTGATAAAGTATTACAGGATATAGATTATATAAAATGTATTATATAAATACAAAAGTCTTTCCTTTTCTCCCTCTGACACTCCTGACACACACAAAAAGTATGCTGAAAAAAGCTTCTATATAGCTTTAGCAGCTGCATTGGCTCCTTTGACTGAAACAGTTTGTATATTCTGGCATAACATGGTAGCATGATCATTGACCTGTTCGTCATTATGAGCTTAGCAGGCAACCACGGTAAATTTAGAAACTTTTTCAAGAAAGCTTGGGGAAATTCCTTCACTAGGACTTTAAAAAAAAGAAAAAAACAACCGAGCGTAGCTTACTCTAAAATCCACATGTTACACCAATTTGAATTATTACAAAGAAACAATGAACTAATTCATCAGGCTTAAAGTCATGTTTCCTTTGCTTTAAAAAAATAATCATCTTTCTCTCTCTCTCTCTCTCTCTCTCTCTCTCTCTCTCTCTCTCTCCTCCTTCTCTCTCTGTTTATGAATTTATTTATGTGAAGTAACATTTTGAAAACATTTTCTAATATTTGGCATACTGTAGGTATATTTTTGCTTTTACAAAAATATATATAAAAAGATTAATAGAGAGATGATTTCACTGCATATCTACGGAGGTGATTTTAGAAGGACTAGATTCTATTTACATGTATAAAATGTCAATATGCATGTGTAAGGAGATATTTTAGAAAAAACCCTGCTTATGTATGTATTCTGGTAGCATACTCAGTTTGAAGGTGGCATATCTTGCATGTGCTTTGAGTAGAGATTCATGGTGAATATGCATGTGTCCCATATTTCAAAATGGTAATATACAGTATATATATATATATCCTGGAAAATTTCCCCATTAGATTTTACACCTGCTTTGAGGCATATATTACTCTCAGCATACTTCTTGTCTGGGACTGGGCTTGGGGGGAGAATTTAAGGGGGAGGATTGCGCTTAGCTTTTGGGAATGAAAAACACATTGAATTTGTAAATATTAGGATTTTGGAGGATTGCTCCTTAATTGGATAGATATAGACATATCTATCTATCCACCCAGCTAAATTACTATAGTTGTAGATATCTATAATAATATACAGTACCTTGTAAAGGTCTTCACACCCTTGAGCATAACAAAGTTAACTGGTGTAAGTCCACAAGCCTACCTGATCAACCAAACCACACCATCAAATTTAACTACCAATTCCCTACCTCCCCGCCTCATCTACCCCCTCCCTCCATTTCCCCAAAATAATAAATCCACACCACCATTTTTGGATAATAAACTAGTCGCAGCATTATTTATCAACTTCCAGCACACATCTTTTAGAAAACACTTACCAAATCCATAGGGGAATGAGAAATACAATTTTATAAACTCCAAATACCCCACTGGATTAAAGTAAAACATCTGCCATGTTACTAGTTAGGTATCTCCTCTATCCAAGGATGACTTCAAACCATCACCCAGAACCTTCCTTACTGTATCACTAGCTGAGAACTTGGACACTGCGGACTCTGGTTATATTGACTGACCCATGTGTTGCGTCTTTTTGGCTGCTACCACCTGATAGCAGCCCTGACCCTCAAACCCCATTCAAGATGTGAGCAAGTACAAATTGGCTCAGGCACTGGCATGGGCATAGGGCCAAATAACTGCCCTGGCCCAACCCCGCACTGAACATAAGAAAACAAAGATGCAATAACCAGCTTATTGAGGACCAATCTCTCCCATATTTCCATAATATCAAGTCCAATTTTGGATAGGAGAATCCTGTCCTTTTTATAAAGGCTCGGGCATCCCATACCAGCCCACTCATACTAAATCTGAATCTCAGTCTTCTCCACTACTCAGTGCCCAATTTGGCAGTTACCTTTTACCAAACCCTTGAACCACTTCTTCTGACACTTGAAACAAAGCCTTGGAATGATGTCCAAACAATACAATTTTGTGTTCAGGAAGTAAAACAAGACTTGCTACAGGTCCTATTTTATTGACCGTGTAATCAGGGAACAAGTTCAGTCTGTGGAGGTTAGAGTAGCACATTTGGAGGATCTGAGGCAGACAGAGAGGTAAATAGATGAGACCTACAAGGATATAGTAGAAAAGTCCCTCCTCCAGTCTAGCAGCATCTCTGCTGCTATGGAGAAGAGAGCTCACAATAAAGGAGAGCATCACTTTGGTGTGTAAGGAAGTGATCCTGTAGCTAGGCCCTGTCCTTTAGGTGATGTAATAGCTTCTTACACCGAGTATGTGTCTCCAGGGCCATCTACACTTGAGGTAAGGGTTAGGATAGCCATTATAGTTTGTGATTTGATCATTAGGCATGTAGATAGCTGGGTGGCTGGTGGTTGTGAGGATTGCCTGGTAACATGCCTGCCTAATGCAAAGGTAATAGACCTCATATGCCACCTAGGCATGGTTTTAGATAGTGCTGGGGAGGATCCTGCTGTCTTGATACTTACTGGTACCAATGACAGTAGTATAATGGGTCTAGCATTCATCAAACTGATTAACAGGTTAGATAAGGATATCATCACCAATTAGCATTCATTTCTGGCTTAGGCTACACCCATACCCTACCCCCTCCCATAGAAATTAATTGGGTTAGCTTTGCCTAAGCCCTACCCATCACCACCCCAGGAACATCCCCTCTCACACTCAATCACACCTCCTAAGGATGACATCAGTCAATCTGTGCTCACTTCTAGATAGGCCACATCCACAATTTACCCCAAGGAATACCCCTTCCCACCCCCAACCACACACCAGCCTACATCATCGTAAATGGATCCTGCCACTTTTTGATGGCATCATCGGAAGCAGAGTGTCTGAATCTTGGAAATTCAAGTGACGGTTTCCGGCAATGCCCCTAGAACCCGTAAACAGCACAATAAAAGAGAGAACTAAAAGGGTTTTTTTCCCCGTTCATTTTTTTCTCACAAAACACTGTCTCATTGCTTTTAGTGAAAGGTGTGTATTCCAACCTATTTACTACTACTACTACTATTATTTATATAGTACTACAAGGTATATGCAGCGCTGTACAGACATATATAAAAGACGGTCCCTGCTCATCAGAGTTTGCAATCTAATCAAGATAGATAGTACAATAGATGAGAACAAAGGTACAGTAGGGAAAGGTAATGAGACAAAGGGAGAACAAAAGATAAAGATCCAAAAGCAGCCTTAAAGAGGTGAACCTTTAGCATGGATTTGAGAAGGGGGAGGAATGAAACCTGAAATAAAGATACAGGTAGTCTGTTCTAGACATAAGTAGCAGCAAGATGAAAGGATCAAAGTCTGAATTTGGCTGTTAAAGAGAAGGGCATAGAGAGAAGCAAGCCAGAGGAACAGCAGAGTTCATGAGAAGAGATGTAGGCAGGGCCGGCTTGCCCACTAGGCAAACTAGGCAGCCACCTATGGCGGCCAGCCTGGGTGGGTGGTGGAAGCAGCACACATGAAAGGCTGGTGCCACCCCCCCCCCCCCCAGCTGCTGCCGATTCCACTGGGGAGGCAGGCAGTGGCAGCGGAAGTATTTCCAAAAGCGGCAGCAAAAAGCTGCCACTTTTGGAACTACTGCCACTGCCAGCCTCCCCATTCTGAGACAGAATCGGCAGGAGCTGGAGGAAGAGTGGCAGCAGCTGGGGGGGGTAGCAGCTGCTGGGGGGGGGGCAGCGAGGCTGGGGTTTCTGCATAGGGCCTGGGTGTAGGGAGAGAGAACAGAGGAAAGGTAGTGAGGAGTAATAGAATGAATGTGCTTCTAAATCAGATGGAGTAGTTTGTATTGGATACATAAATGGAAAGGAAGCCAATGAAGGCATTTGAGAAGAGGGGTTATATGAGTATATTGCGTATGGCAGAAGATTTGCCACATAGCAGAGTTTTGAACAGATTGAATGAGAGAAAGATGACTCAGAGGGAGACCAGCAAGGAGTAGTTGTAATAGTCCAGGCGAGAGGTGACTAAAAAGTAGATAAGTGTTTTAGTAGCGTGTTCAGAAAGGAAGGGGGACATTTTGTTAATGTTGTAGAGCAAGAAATGATAGCTTTTTGCTATCTTTTGGATAAAGCCTTGTGCCTTGTGAGAGGGAGGTGTTGAAAATGACTCCAAGGTTGTGGACTGAGGAAACAGGAAGGAGAAAAGTGTTATCAACAGAGATAGAGAAGAGAGGAAGGAGGAAGAGGGCTTAAGGGGAAAAATAAGACGTTTGGTTTTGGCCAGGCTCAATTTCAAACAGCAGTGAGACATCCTGGCAGTGATGTCAGATAGTCAGGCAGATATATGCTTTTGGAGTATAAAAAAATATCAGGTGGAGATACATGTAACCAAAGGAAAAGAAAAAATGAAAAAAAAGAGTTAAAAATAAATGTACCTGATTGAAGCTCCGAGTGAGATCAAGGGCTGTAAGGGGGGAGGGGGGTGTTATGACCACTGTTCCCTCTAAGATGTGCGCGTGTGCGCGCGCACACACCTCGCCGAGTGAGCGCACATACTTTACAACAGAGCGCACAAAAATTACGGCTCTGATTCTGATAGAAAACACACAGACGTCTTAAAATTTAAAAGTTATGACTGCAATTACTAGAAATTTCCCGCTTCATTTAGTAATCGTCTATTTTCATTTAATTTGATTAAAATCAATGTGGTGTACATATTGTATTCTGACGTGTAGTCAAATTTTAAAGTATATAACTCCGAGTGTCATTATGTGGCGCACAAACATTTAATCTTCCTTCAAAAGCTGCACACAGCTGATATTTTATGCGCACACAGCCTACAGAAAATTAGAGGGAACATTGGTTATGACTATTCTGAAGGTTTCTTTTTCTTACCCTTGTAATCATGGGAAGAAAGAAGGGGAAAGAAGCCCCTTTTATTTATTTATTTATTTATTTATTTATTTAACATTTTTTATATACCGCACTATTCATCATCAGTCTAATATTTTAGACTTAAATATTTTTAAAAAACGTCCAGGAGGGCAGGAGAGGTCTGGTGATAAAGCCGGAGTTTTAAAAAAAATGAAAATGGAATGTTTGAGCTTGCAGGGGTGAGGGAGAAGTGCAGTGCTGGTTGTAAAAAATAATAATAATAATAAAAAGAAACATGAGGAGGGGTTGTGGCAGGCTGCTGATTGGACCTCCGCTCAGTTGCAAGTGCTGTGCCTAACATTGGCCGATATTCAGCTTGAGGGGTAGGCTGGAGCACGATCAGGCCTGTGATTGGGGAACCATGTTTTGCCCTGGCTGTCCCCGATCATCTCGGAGGGAGGCTTGAGACATCTGTGAGGGCCGCGGTAAAGCAGAGTGTCCCTTGATGTGTGTGGGGGGATGATTTTGCCTACGAGGTCCTCTGGAGCCTTTGAGCAAGGCCTGGAGTAAGTGGGTGGGGGGGCAATTGATGGGCACAGATCACCTCATAGCCCTTGGGCAAGGTTTGGTGTGGGTTAAAGGGGCTTTGAGCTTCCTGATGTGTGTGTGGGGGTTTCTCTGAGGAGGATTTTGATAGATTACTGGCCCATACACAGAGGACAGTGTTAGAGAAGGACTAGATAAACATATTGCGGTTATGGAAATTATCCAGGCTATTAACTCTATGCAAGAGGGTAAGGCTACTGGTCCAGATGGCCTTCCGGTTGAATTTTACAAAACCTTTTCCAAATCTTAGGCCCATATCTTCAACAATATTATAGGCTTCTTTTGGTAGCGGAGGCCCAGACTGGAGTGTTCGCCTCTGCAAACATTGTTGTACTTGAAAAACCTGGGAGGGGCCCTCAGTTGGTCAGTAACTACCGTCCAATTTCATTACTAAATGCAGATTATACAATTTTTGTGGGCATTTTAGCTGGTTGTCTCTCCAAATTGATCCCTTCTTTGATTCATCCAGACCAATGTGGCTTCACTGAATGACGCTCCACAGTCGATAATGCTAGACTGCTTTGCCATGTTCTGGAAGCTGTGTAAGGAACAGAGGGCCCGCTTGTGGGATTATCATTAGATGCAGAAAAAGCATTTGATCGACTGGAGTGGTCTTTCTTATTTGCTGTTTTTGAAGTGGTTTGGGTTTGGTGAGGGTTTCTGTAAATGAATCAAACTTATGTATGCGAGACCAAATGCTAATATTTCTGTGAATGCGACTCAGTCTAGAGATTTTCTTTTGGGGCATGGCACATGTCAGGATTGCCCCCTTTCACCCATCCTTTTCAATCTGGCCTTGGAACCTTTGGCCCTATTGTTAAGACAAAGCCTTGCAGTTAAAGGTATGTCCATAGCTGACATGGAAATTAAACTTTCTGCATACACTGATAATTTACTGCTGTTTACTACGCCCAGCTCTATACCAACTATTCTAGAGTTGATAAATCAATACTCAGGATTATCGGGCTATAAAATTAATTGGTCAAAGTCTGTAGCGTTCCCTTTAAATTCAAGGGTTTGTAGGGTGGATTTGGAAGATTTTCCCTTTGTGTGCGAGCCTAAAATGGTGAAATACTTGGCTGTTCACTATTGCTATCCACTTAGTGAAACTTTACTGTTCAATGAGCTCCTTTCTACAGTTCGTAATATAACTGTGAAGTGGTCGCCAGTCTATCTTTCTTGGTGGCGTCGTCTTGAAGCAATAAAAATGACTATCACTCCTAAAGTGAACTATGGGGTATGTTTACTAAGCAGTCTTAATGTGCGCCCGGTGATAATGTGCAGGATGCCATAAAAGGAAGGGGCGTTCTGGTCTAAACGTAGCAAACCGGGATTATCGCGCGATAACGAGCGCTGCGCACATTATTGGGCGATGGATTGAGCTGTGCATGTTAACATGCATTAATCTGTTTGCATGTGCGCTGACATGCAAACAGAGCAGCAGAGGTGTGCACAATGGTTAATACACAGACTGATGGTACAGGGGTCATAGGTTTGATCCCCCAGTGTGCCTAATGAATAAGGCTGGCTGAGGCATTACCCTTTACGTTTAAGCAGTGCTTTGTGAGGCATTTTAGTTTTATTTTAATTAGTGCTGCCAGAAAACACACCTTCACAGTTCCGTAACCTAAGGTGCCGCATAAGGCGCCCTATAAGGCACTTCAGAGGGCACATTATAAAGTGCACTGTCTGCCAAGGCACCTTATAATGTCCCCTATAGGATGCCTTATAAGGCGCTTTATAGGGCGCCTTATAAGGCGCTTTAAAGTTACAGCACTGTGAGGGTGTTTTTGCTAGCAGCGCTAATTTATATTAAATATAGACAATGCCTTGGACAGCCCTATCAAATAACTCCACTGTGGGATCAAACCCATGACTTCTGGCTCCACAGGCAGTGAAGTAACCAGTGGGCTACATCTCTATTGCTACTAACACACCCCTGACTGGCTACAGAGGGACTGCAGGTCACCACACAAACTGTCTGCTGTGATTACCAGGATAGGGTTAACCCACCCATACCCATGATGCACTGCACATGCAGATCAGCAGTCTACAGATGATCACAAGATGGGGTATGCACCCACACAGCACCTCGGCCTGGTAGGGGGAACTGACCTTGTGTGTTACTGGCACAGAGTAGCTACAGACTGTCACATTGTGCGGGTACTGTGCTCACCCTGAGGGTAAGGTGGGGCATCCAGCACCATGTCCACAGCACCTGGCTTAGCTGAGCTGGCTATGCTGCAGGTCACCATCAGTGCCAGTGTGTGATGGGTAGTCCTTGCAGACACACCTAGGATACACCTGTGTCCATCTGTATTTCCCAGTCATGTTTAGTCCTTGTGGACTATGATGCACCCAGAATAGTGCATATCCTGTGTGGGTGCCATGGTCACATGTTTTAAGGGGGGGGGGGTGTTTGGACCATAGGTGGATTATGTAGTACCACCCATCCTGCCCTCTGGGGCTCAGGGTGGGGGACAGGATCTCCCACCAACAGATCCACATTCTACATCCCTGCAATGGTGGCAGTAGAGGAGACCATCAACCCCAATCCTGCTGGGGAACAGACACCCTACAGGGCAGTCAACGCAGATCTGTACACATCCATAAAGCAATAGCAGACAGACAGTAGGCCTGGAAATGCTCAGCTGCCCCCCTCCACTATCTGACATTCTCCTGCAGCGAGCACAGTGAGTCTCCAGCCTCTGCACCCTGCAAGGTGTTCCAGTCATACACATACTAACTGCAGACAATCTGCTAGCTAGTCCATAGTGCATGTTCCTGGAAGAAATGTGTGCACCCAAAACTGGGATGTAAGCACACCCACCAAGCAGATAGATCAGTGATTAGGCCCCCAGAAAAGAGAACCCATATATATCAATTGAGAGAAATGCAATATAGCACTATGGGGGAACCTAGTAGCCATGCCATGGTCACTACTCAGTCAGGGTGAGAGTGACCTCCCAGCAGGACATGCTGTGGCCACCCTGTCCGTGCAGGTTGTGGCCGGGCACTACAATGTCCCAGCCATTGCCCTATGCCCTGTGCAGATGCATCTTGCCCAGGCCGCCCTGTCCGGGCCATACCCACAGTACCTTGCTCCTCATTATGCACATTGGCAGGCTGACACTGGAAACAGTGCAAGCAGTGTGGGCTGAGTAAGGTGTTGGCAGCCACCACACACTGGATGGACAGAAACACACTCCCACACCTATGCCAGCATTGTGCAACTATACAGGCTTTTGGCAGCCCTGGCCACCACACCAGTCCTGGGCACAGTGCAGGCATGGCTATGGTACGGAATACGGTTGGGGTCACTCCCAGGGGTGGTAAACACTGTCAGAAACCAAAACTGAAACACGCTCCACAGATATCAGAAAGGTTGCTATGACGCAGCTCTATCAGCAAATTGTGCTTAACTTAGGAATTTCTATCTGCCATTAATCATAGCAACCTTTTGATATATGTGTAACATATTCTCAGGTTTAGGGCGGCATTCCTAAGGTATGCAAGTGCTAGTATTGGGAGATGCTGCTACACGCAGGGCCCAACAACCTGACCCTCCATGAGGCTTTGGATAGTGGAGCCTGTGGGTGCGGGTGTTTCTGCACCTGTTGGCCGCTGCTCTAGGGCAGAGGTTCCCAACTCCTGGTCCTCGTGGGCCAAACACTGTTCGGGTTTTCATAATGTCTCTAATGAATATGCATGAGATACATTTGCATACCATGGGGGCGGCACATAACAATGCAGCACAGGCATCTTTATTGGAGACAGCATGACAACTGAATGGTGTTTGGCCCACCAGGACTACATTTGGGAAATTCTGCTCTAGGTATTGCACATGTGCTCTGTAGGGTAAAATATAGGCGTTTGAGGCATTTTGCTGTTATCTGCAATAAAGGTTCCCTCCTTATTACCACGGTTTATTAGTGGGTAAAATATGGGGACTGTGTTGGCAGGAACCACAGCTGGGACTTGAACCTGTGACTTTCTGTTCCTGAACATACTGGCTGTGTGTACTGCACCACCATGTTGCTACAGAAACAGTGCATTCCCTGGGGATACCATGACTGTTCGTCAGACAGGGCCTGTCTGTTGCACTGCATGGCACCCACCTACACAGGGCTAGGCCATGGTCTGCTGTGGGCAGCTGCCACTGCCCCCTCAACCATCAGTACCCCTCTGCCACCATGCTGACATGCCCTTCTGCTGGTGGTGCTGGTGGTGCGCAGTCTCAGGCCATCCAGTGTGCCTATGGTGCGTGTTCTGGGGTAGGGGTGCCTGAATAGATGTCCACGCTTCCCCCCAGCACCGCCTGCCAATGTTCTGTGCCCTTGGGGGTACCTGCTGGGTACTATCCCCTGTGACACTGTGGGAAACACACTCATGCCCATGTTGGGCCCTCATCAGTTGCTGTCTGACTGCTCTACTGTTTCAGCATTCCTATGGGCCACCTGGGCATCACCCTAGTCCGCACTGTAGCCCAGCTGCACCACAGCATGTGGCGCCTGCAGCCCTCTGTATCCCCTTTTCCAGCATCTGTCCAGTTTCCCATTCCGACATGCCCACCCTGCTGTTGCGGAACATGTGCACACCATAGGAAACCTGTCCAATAACAAGGGGAAACACTGATCAGCGCTATTTCACTGTGGAATCATTCACCTTGTATGGGAACAGAGCATAGACCCTTCCAAAATTAATATCTTTTTTGGAGCTTTCTTGGTAGTGTTTTTTGCTGTTTCCCATTAATATCACTATTGGCCAGCTTGGTTATGTTTTTTTTTCCATTTTGTTCAGGTCTTTTTCAATGTTTATTTGCCCTTTTGTTCCATGCACATGTATCACACTTTTCACTTTTTGTAGGTTTCCCTGGCTTTGCTGTACATTGCTGACGTAAATGGTTTCTCTTCCCTTTAATTCTGCTCTAATGCCAGGGTTTCACTGGCGTTAGTTTTCAGACCCGGAATCCACAGCGTTAGTGTGTAGGGAGCCTCTCCCCTCCCACTCTCCACCCATTGACCCTCTCTCTCTGCCCCTGGGGAGCCTTCCTCCACCCTCCGGGAGCCTTTCTCCGCCTTCAGCGCTCGTTTGTGCCGCTGCACGCGTTATCGCGCACTAAGGTAACTTTGCGCCCGGTAAAGCACCATTATTGCGCAATAATGCGCCTTATCACCCGATAATGTGACAGCAGCGCAAATAGCGCCCTTTAGTAAACATACCCCTAGAAATGTTAGAAATGTTACCAGTTTTTCTTACAAGTAACACTTATCGTCAAGTTGAAAGGACTCTTGTCCATTTCTTATGGAAAAATAAAACACCTAGAATTGCTTTTAGGAAGCTTAAGTCTAAAAAAGAGGAAGGAGGTGTGAACTTTCCTGATTTTCAGGCCTACCATTGTGCTTTTCTACTAAAACAAGGTTCAAAATGGGTGGAGGGGGCTGGGGGAAAATGCCCAGTATGGCTCGACCTGGAAGAGAGATTAAATGCTCTATTCCCCTTGAATCTCCTCCCTGGCTTGGTGTCTTCTGAGAGGGTGAAGTTTCACAGGGTAATAGCAGACATTCAAAGGGCCTTTCAGCAGCTAGTGAGGGCAATTCCTAAGGAGGAATGCTTATCAAAACTAATCCCCATCTGGCACAGTCCTTTCTTAAAAATTCACCAAAGTCTGTTTGCATGGCAACAATGATTCAGAAGGGGTATTTGGGCCATAGGCCAACTGGTATTAGATGGCAAGTGAAAGCATTTTGCTTGTCTACAGCACGAGTTTGACTTGCCTAAATCCTTATACTTCCAGTGGATTCAGCTGAGACATTGTATAAAGACATCCCCTATTAATATTAAATCTTTACCAGAAGAATGGGGATTGTTGAATATTATAGGTTCAGCCCAAATGGCTTCTGGGGTGGCTTCTTACTATTATAAATTGGCCATTCAGAATCCCACCTCACAGTCCATTGGTGTTCAATGGGTATGGGAACATGACACAAGAGAGACTCCTCCGGAATCATGGGTGAAATTCTGGAGCAAGAAAAATAGAGTATTTCAGTCTGCCTCTATCTCACAAGCTCTATATTTTTTCGCACACAGAGCTCACTTTACCCGATAAAGGTTGCTAAGTGGGATAAAACAGTTGGAAACAAATGTTGGTCTTGTCAGAGTGATGTTGTCACTTTAAGACATGTGGTATATGACTGCCCTAATATTCCATCCAATTGGATCTTGATATGGAACCGAATCCAAGAGGTCTTGGGATTCAGGGCCACTCTCTCCTGGTCTGTTATTATTTTTCGGTCAACAATTGGCATCTCGTCGTTACAGAGGGCTTGTCATTTTCTATTTGACCTCATGATGGGAGTGGCTCTGCATCTCGTTATTGCAAACTGGAAACATACAGCAGAGCTTAGCTGGCACGAAAAGTATTTAAAGAGAACTATCACTTTAATTGTAATTTTTGGTTTTGCTGTAATTTGTTTGAAAATGTAAATAGACATTTAAAAAAAAGGAGATAGAGCAGCCAGGCTGTACTTCAGGCAGTATCAGCTGAACTTGAAAATGAATCATCAGAAGATGAAACAGGAATAGAAGGTGAAGATGCTGATGGTGAGCCAGACAATGTTGAACAAACTAGTGACTATGACGATCAAATTGAGGGACAGAAAGCACAGTACCTGGCAGGTGATACTGCAGAGAATGAAGACAGTTCATCATCATCTGATGATGATCCACAATCAAGCAAGAAAAGAAAAATTAACTCAGGATTTTATAAACAGAAGAAATCAGGTAAAATCTACAAGGCAAAGAGTGGATGCATATGGTCAGTAGACGAGCCTAATGCTGCCTTGCGTACAATGGCAGCTAATCTGCTTTGTCAGACGCCTGGCGAAAGTTCAGTCAATAGGCGAGGCATTCTCTTTGTTCATTACCGATGAAATGTTGGACATCATTCTTAGAGAGACTAATCATTATGCCAAGAACTACTACCGCACACAAGCTGAACAAATTGATGGAGATGTAAAAGAGTGGACAGATATTGACAATGTTGAACTAAAGGCAACCATTGGAATATTGCTGAATGCCAGTAAAGACAGATCATCAAAAGAAGCAATTACATCATTGTTTGCACCTGACTCAAAACCTTTTTATCGCTCCGTAATGAATATAAATCATTTCCGGGATATCTTACAGTTTATGAGAATGGATAACTTGTGCACTCGTCCAGAACATGTAGCCACCGATAGACTGGCACCCATCCGTGACATATGGGACATGCTAAATGCACGTTCATCAATCATGTACTTACCTGGAATGGATATGACAGTTGATGAGCAACTGGTCAGCTTCAGAGGCAAGTGCGGCTTTTGACAATACATTCCCACAAAACCAGGAAAGTATGGAATAAAGATATTCTGGAACTGTGATGCAGAGACCAGCTATCCACTGAAAGGAGAAGTTTATCTGGGGAAGCAACCAGGAGCAGCGGTCGAACTGAAGAAAGGATTTGAAGTAGTGAAAAGATTGACTAGACATTGGTGGAAAACTGGCCGCAATGTTACATGTGATAATTTCTTTACTGATGTAGCACTGGCTGAAGATCTTCTGATTCAGTTGTTGGCACCATGAGAAAAAACAAAATGGACATACTGGGTGAACTGCTGATTTCGCGGAACAAGGAACTGTTTTCATCACAGTTTGTTTTTTGCAAAGAGATCACACTAGTGAGTTATGTTCCAAAGAAAAACAAAATGGTCATTGTTTTGAGCAGCATGCATCATGACAAGGCGATAGACGACAAGAATGAAAAGAAGCCTGAGATGATTCTGCACTATAATGCTACTAAGGGACATGTTTACTAAACCGCGGTAGTAGACTCTACCCGATATCGGAGCCGCCGCCCCATTGTAAACAAGCCCCTAAGTCTGGAGTAGACAATCTGGACAAGCTTGTGTGTACATATACATGCAAATGTGGCATTAGAAGATGGCCGTTCTGCCTGATGATGAACATGTTCGATGTCGCTGGTGTGGCAGCTTACATAATTTGGGTGCAGCAAAAACCAGAATGGCAAACAGAGGTGCCCCACAAATGGTGACTGTTCCTAACAGAACTGGCAAAAGAGTTCGTTCTGCCACAGCAGATATTGCGATTGCAGAACCCAGAAAGGGGTGCGGATCTGCATGCAACTACTTAGATTCAACTTACCTGGTCCTACAGGCTGTGAATCCAGAGGGGCACGATCGCGCTGCCAGCTTTTCACCACATCATCAGATAAGAAAACATCAAAATACTGCAGGCAATGTGGTATAGCCATATGCCCAGAACATTGCCAGCTGTTATGCAATGAACGTGCTGACTAAAAGACGCCTAGATAGATGATTATACTAGGGGTGTCGAGACTTAATTATAATTAAGTGATAAACTGAAGTTAATAGTTAGACTGCTTTTATATCACAAAAACTGAACATTTGTAAACAGCAAAAACTAATAACTGTTTTTAATAAATGCATTCAAATACCAATCCTATGTGGATGAAATTGTTAATGGTTTCTGGTCATTTACTGATGGGGTCAATTTGATCCCAGGTGTGTAAAGTCGTCGGTAATTTAACGTGTGTGATGAAGGGTTAAGGTCCTAAGTCTGTCCTCAAATGATTTATAATGAAGACCATTAAGCATTTCAGTAGTCACCCTCTGCACCAACTCCAAACTGTTTATATCCTTTTGAAGGTGCAGTCTTTAGAATTGCACACAATACTGCAAATGAGGTCGCACTATCACCTCCTGTCTTCTTCTGGCCATTCCTCTTCCTATACACTGTCACCAGGTGCCCCCAGTGGCCAGTGGCTATAAGGGCATCCGGCACATTTATTATTTTTAAGGAGCGATGTGACTTTAAGGGCCTAGTGCATTTTGGTCCTTGTAGTTCTAGCTCCTTGAGAGCACAAATTATCCAAGCCAAGAGTGTAGGGTAACAAGGCTTTATTTCCCCTGTAACGCAATGATTCACTAAGACAGGTAGAAAATAAAGAGAGTCTTTTTCTTTATCAAAAGGGGTTCCACCAATATTCAAGCAGATAACTGTTATAGGCTTCACAGTTCAATGCAAGTCCTAGCTGAGGCTTCTTTTAGTTCAAAGCAATTTAAACAACTCAGCAAACAAACGGTTATAAGGTTCACCATCTGTTGCACAGTTCTTTTCTATCTACAATTCCAGCAAGGATTCAACACTAGTTGCTGAACAGAAATTACAGTCCATGGATTCCTCCTGAGGCATGGGAATATTATTCTCACATTCAATTTCCATAGACTCTGCGTCACTGGCTTCTTCCTTTGAATAGTAGTTTTCACTCCCTGTTACAAACTTACAGGGTCTATCTTGCTTCCAGTAAAACTTTCCTGTTAAGCTATGAGGGATTGTCTTAAGAAGCTCTGCTTTGCTTCCCCTCCCCTTATAGGGAATAGCTGCTTTAACAGGGTTTCTATTAGCAAGGCTTTCCTTTAGAATTAAAGATTCAGCATACCTTGGCTTCCTGGAATTGCCTCACCTAGAGCTCTCCTTCTGACGTACTTCTCTTGGGAGATAGGCTTTCCTGTGCAGTGCTTTGCTTTCATGGCACTCAGGAAAACCTGGTAAGGATTCCCACTCACTGTGGTTCTCTGAAAAGGTACTTTCCTGTGCAGTGCTTTGCTTTCATGGCATTCAGGAAAACCTGGTAAGGATTCCCACTCACTGTGGTTCTCTGAAAAGGTATCTTTATAATAAGAACCTCTCTTCCTTGTTCTTTGTAATCCTGATCCAACAAAGTTACTTGGGCTGGGAGAGTCACTCCTACCAGACAAACTGTTTCTTCTGGCAGCTTTTCTCTGGACTCCATCCCTCTGTGCTCTGCCCCTCTGGACTCTATCCGTCTGAGTAAACCTCCTCTGGATTCTGTCCCTCTGGGCTGGCTCTGAATGGAATCTCTCCTGTTCCACGTTCCTCTTGTCCTGCACGTCCTGCAGGTGCTGTAGGTTCCTTCCCTCTTCTTCTCTTTCGTCTCCTCCTTCTTCTGTCTTGCTGCTCTCTGTTTCTCCTTATAAAGGGAGTTTTGGTTTGAACGTCCCGGGCTTGGCCTCAGGTGCAACTGATTGCCACTTATACAATTAGTGTCTGAGCACATTGCTTCAGCCTCTGTGGGATTACTCTTGCCCCCTCTGACTGTGCTATGATGCAACTGCACTCTCTGCAAATTCTCAGCTCTATGCAAAACAGTTTTTTTTTCTAAAGCTGCAGCTTCCATGGCTCCAGCCCCATGACATATCCCCCGTCTTAAAATATTACGGGCTGAGTGTTCATCTGCACTACAGCACATAATCGTAGCTTTTGCATCTGCCTTATAATGCAGCTCTCTTGTTCTGTTTTCTCCTTTGTAGCCATATGGGTGCAATGTCATGTACTGGGATCCTTTCTTAACTGATGTAAACAAAGCCAGTCTCTCACGCCAAAGTCTAAGGAGATTTATATGGTATGTCTGTTCATGTCCCTTTGTATCTCTTACTAAATAAGAGGTAGGACCAAGTGGTTTGACTACCATATAAGGCCCCCTCCATTGGGCTTCAAACTTCGGGGTAGGTCTGGATACCAAAACTACTACCTTCTCACTGGCAGTAAGTTGTCTGGGTTTAGTACCTTTGTCATAATACTTTTTCTGCTTCTGCTGACTATCCTTCAGCTTCTCTTCGGCTAGCCTAGAAGTCCGCTTTAGACGGCTTCTTAATTTTTTCAAAAATTGTGGTATGCCCAATTCATCTTCCACTGGTTCCACCCATTGTTCCCGGAGAATGTCCAGAACTCCCCTGGGTGATCTCCCGTACAACAATTCATACGGCGATGTACCCAAAGAAACTTGCGTCCTTTCTCTGCACGCATACAATATGAATGGGAGCATCATATCCCATTCGGCCATTTCTCCATCTAAGGACCGTCGCAACATCTGTTTTATGGACTGGTTCATACGTTCAACCAACCCATTACATTGGGGGTGATAAGCAGATGTCTTAAGATGGCGGATCCCGAAAGTGTCCCAGACCTGCGCTAGGTATCTGGACATAAAATTACTTCCTCTGTCAGCACTTCCTGAGGAAATCCTACTTCGCAAAATAGCTTTATGAGCTCGGTGGCGATGGATTTTGCTGATATGTTCCTTAAGGGCATCGCCCATGGGAAACGCGTGGCTTGATCAATGACGACCAGTATATACTGAAATCCTCTGGGGGTTTTGACTAGAGGTCCTACTATGTCCATTGCCAGCCTTCGTATGGGATCTGAGATTATTGGTATCGGCAGTAAAGGCACCTCTGGTGGACGTATGGAGGTCACTCGCTGGCAAGAGGCACAGGACTCACAAAATCGTGAGGTCTCTTTGAACACCCCTGGCCAATAAAACCTATCCAATATTTGGTCAAGGGTCCCCTGTACCCCCTTATGACCGCCTTTTGGGTGGTCATGAGCCAACCTCAGTACTGCGGACTTAAAGGTATTTGGAACTACTAGTTGCTTCCGCATATTTTTGGTCTGTGGGTCTATACTTTCCCTGTATAGTACTTCCTCTTCCATTATAAACCTTGGAAAGGTTTTTCTTTCCTCCTGGGCATATTCAAATGCACGTTATAGCGCGGGGTCATTCCTTTGCTCCTTTATAAAAGAAGGGAATTTTTCCACCACCTCCGATGGAATCCAGGGCAGTCCCCTCCCTGCTTCCAAGTCTGCTCGGCCTTGAGAGCAGCACTTCCTCTCTTTACGCTTTTCTGCCTTTGCCTTCTTCTCTTTTCCAGAGGGATTACTTATTAAATCATCGTGTGATGGAAGGTCCTCCAAAACTGTCTCCCGTGAACAAGAAGGCTTTTCTGAAGTTTCCGCCTGGGAACGAGTAGATACAAAAACTTTGCGGGGGTTTAAACCTTCTTTTAAGCCTCTTTTAAACTGGGGCCAGTCTCGGCCTAAGACTAACTCCTGAGGTAACCTGGGTACAACAGCAACCAACATTTTCTTCATTATTCCCAAACCTCTTACAATCAGGTTATATACAGGGTAAAATGTGGCAGCCCCATGAACACATTTTATTTTCACTTTGCCCTCTGGTTGATCTGGTGTGGATTCAGCTCGGTCTTTAATCACCGACCAAAGCTTGCGAGAGATCATCGTTTGATCCTCACCAGAGTCAAGAAGAGCTTTGGCCGGAACCCCTTGTACAGTCATGTCCAACACTAAACCTTCACATGGTGTTTTTCTGTTCTCACCTATGAGAGCAGTACGTGCTTGGCACTCACTTCTTATGTGACCTGTTTTTCCACAGGTAAAACATCTTTTATCATAACTCTTTGATACAGCATTATCATATTTTACATCTTGAGTCTTACAATGTGAGAGACTTCCTGAGGACTGCTTGAACGCACCCACTGCCCTCTTTGAGACCTCCTCAGGATTTTGGGTGGCCAATTCTGCCTCCTATGAAGAAAGGCTAAAAAGGTTAGGGCTCTTTAACCTGGAAAAGAGATGGCTGAGGGGAGATATGATAGAAGTCTATAAATTAATGAACGGAGTGGAACGGGTAAACGTAGATCGATTGTTTACCTTATCAGAATATAGAAAGACTAGGGGACATGCAATGAAGCTACAGGGTAAACTATTTAAGACTAATAAAAGAAAATATTTTTTCACTCAACGTGTAATCAAACTCTGGAATTTGTTACCGGAGGATGTAGTAAAGGCTGTTAGTGTAGATGGGTTTAAAAAAGGTTTGGACAAGTTCCTGGAGGAAAGGTCCATAAACCATTATTAAGAAGGGACCCAGGATATCAATGCTTGAACCAATACAAGCATTGTGGAACCTGTGTCCCATGGGGAAACTGCTAGGTACATATGACCTAGATTGGCCAATGTTGGAAACAGAATACTGGGCTTGATGGACCTTGGTCTGACCCAGTATGGCATATCTTATGTTTATGTTTTTAATATCTTTCTCTCAAAACAATGGCCTCTGCAGTGGTGTGACAGTTCTGCAGGATTAGGAAGCGCTGCACATTGTTGGGCACTGCAGACATGAATTGCTCTAGGACTATTTCATCCATAAGTGTTTCAACAGTTTTACCATCAGGCTTTAGACACTTTCCAGCTAAGCCTCTCAACCTGTGTCCCAATGCCTTTGGGGTCTCACCCCTCTTAAGGTGTGCGGCCCGCAGCATGCGATTATATACGAGGGGAGTCAGGCCTAAGCGCTCCCGAATGGCCTTCACCACCTCGGTATAATCACCTGCCAGAGAATTGGGCATTGCCCTATAGGCTGACAGCGCCTCCCTGGTGAGAGAAGCTGCCAGTCTAATTGGCCACTGTTCTTTCGGCCATCTCACCGAACTTGCTATTCTCTCGAAGGAGTCGAGAAGGTCATCGATGTCATCGGTAACTGCTAACTTTCCTAAGATCAAAGAATCATAGGCCCCTGGTCCTACCGGCCAGCTGCCCAGTCCAGAACTCTGTCCCAGATGACTGGAGGCTTCCTCTTGCACCTTTTGTTGCTGGGCTGCCCAAGCCTCCATCAGCTGCAGGACGGGCTTCTGTTGCTCCTGCAGAGCCAGGATGGCCTGCTGCTGTGTTTTACAAGCCAGTTCTCTTTGCTTGTCGAACTGCATTGCCATCCAAGCAAGTATTTCTTTCTGCTCCATTTCGATGGAATTTCCTAAAGAAATAGAGAGAAGAGAAACAAAACCAAGTGTGGTCCAATAACACACTCAGCCCCCCTTTTCCTCCTTTTTTTTTTTTTTCAAACTAGTATCCACACAAATCTGCCCCTCTACCTTTTACCTGGTAGCAGAGTAGATTCCAGCTTCCAGAAAAGGATGCAGCAGCTCTACAGCGTAGGCCTCTATGACTGCTGACAGCAAACTCACGACCTCCTCTCCTGGTTTCCTCCTTCCAGTCCGAATTTTCCGTCCTCTGGTCCGGGTTTTCCTCAGCTCCGGTCCGGGTTTTCCTCAGTGCCGGTCCGGGTTTTCCTCGACTCCGGTCCGGGTTTTCTCTCGCTTAGTACTGGTGGTTTCTTTCTTTCTTGTATGTCTTAGGGCGTTATCCCAGTATCTGAACAACTACGCCATTATGTCACCAGGTGCCCCCAGTGGCCAGTGGCTATAAGGGCATCCGGCGCATTTATTATTTTTAAGGAGCGATGTGACTTTAAGAGCCTAGTGCATTTTGGTCCTTGTAATTCTAGCTCCTTGAGAGCACAAATTATCCAAGCCAAGATTGTAGGGTAACAAGGCTTTATTTCCCCTGTAACGCAATGATTCACTAAGACAAATAGAAAATAAAGAGAGTCCTTTTCTTTATCAAAAGGAGTTCCACCAATATTCAAGCAGATAACTGTTATAGGCTTCACAGTTGAATGCAAGTCCTAGCTGAGGCTTATTTTAGTTCAAAGCAATTTAAACAACTCAGCAAACAAACAGTTATAAGGTTTGCCATCTGTTGCACAGTTCTTTTCTATCTACAATTCCAGCAAGGATTCAACACTAGTTGCTGAACAGAAATTACAGTCCATGGATTCCTCCTGAGGCATGGGAATAATATTCTCACATTCAATTTCCATAAACAATGCGTCACTGGCTTCTTCCTTTGAATAGTAATTTTCACTCCCTGTTACAAACTTACAGGGTCTATCTTGCTTCCAGTAAAACTTTCCTGTTAAGCTATGAGGGATTGTCTTAAGAAGCTCTACTTTGCTTCCCCTCCCCTTATAGGGAATAGCTGCTTTAACAGGGTTTCTATTAGCAAGGCTTTCCTTTAGAATTAAAGATTCAGCATACCTTGGCTTCCTGGAATTGCCACACGTAGAGCTCTCCTTCTGACGTACTTCTCTTGGGAGATAGGCTTTTCTGTGCAGTGCTTTGCTTTCATGGCATTCAGGAAAACCTGGTAAGGATTCCCACTCACTGTGGTTCTCTGAAAAGGTATCTTTATAATAAGAACCTCTCTTCCTTGTTCTTTGTAATCCTGGTCCAACAAAGTTACTTGGGCTGGGAGAGTCACTCCTACCAGACAAACTGTTTCTTCTGGCAGCTTTTCTCTGGACTCTGTCCCTCTGTGCTCTTCCCCTCTAGACTCTATCCGTCTGAGTAAACCTCCTCTGGATTCTGTCCCTCTGGGTTGGCTCTGCGTGGAATCTCTCCTGTTTCACATTCCTCTTGTCCTGCACATCCTGCAGGTGCTGTAGGTTCCTTCCCTCTTCCCTCTTCTTCTCTTTCGTCTCCTCCTTCTTCTGTCTTGCTGCTCTCTGTTTCTCCTTATAAAGGGAGTTTTGGTTTGAACGTCCTGGGCTTGGCCTCTTATGCAACTGATTGCCACTTATACAATTAGTGTCTGAGCACATTGCTTCAGCCTCTGTGGGATTACTCTTGCCCCCTCTGGCTGTGCTACGATGCAACTACACTCTATGCACATTCTCAGCTCTATGCAAAACGGTTTTTTTTCTAAAGCTGCAGCTTCCATGGCTCCAGCCCCATGACAACACCCATGTATTCTTCTAGCTTTCACTGTCACCTTTTCTACCTTTTTAGCTACTTTGAGACTATTGGACACAATCATACCTAGGTTCCGTTCTTCGTTCATGGACAGATGTACATTACCACCTCTACTATTCCACTCCCTTGGATTGTTGCAGCCCAAATGCATGACCCTACATTTTTTAGCATTAAATCTCAGTTGCCACATTCTAGACTATTCTTCAAGGTTAACTAGATCCCTAATCATATTATCTGTGCCTTCCTGGGTGTCTACTCTGTTGCAGATTTTGGTATTATCCACAAAGAGGCAAACCAACAGCCTTTCTGCAATATCACTAACAAAGATGTTAAAAAGAATCGGATCAAGGACAGATCCCGGCGGCATGCCACTGGTAACCTCCTTCTCCTCAGAGTGAACTCCATTAACCTGCACCCTTTGTTTCCTCCCACTCAACCATTTTTTAACCCAAGCAGTAACTTTAGGGTCCATCCCAAGGGTGCTTAGTTTGTTTGTAAGTTGCCTGTATGGAACAGTGTCAAATGCTGTACTGAAATCTAAATACACCACATCTAGTGCTCTCCCTCGGTCCATCTCCCTGGTCACCCAGTCAAAGAAATCTATCACATTTGTCTGACAAGACCTGCCCCCGGTGAATCCATGCTGCCTTGGATCCTGTTATCTGTTGGACTCCAGAAACATCACTATTTTCTCTTTCAGAAGCATTTCCAATAATTTACTCACCACCAAGGTTAAACTAACCGGCCTGTAATTTTCAACCACATCCTTACTTCCACTTTTGTGATATCCACTTCCTCAGAGGAGTCCACTCTATTGCAAATTTTCATGTCATCTGCAAAAAGACAGACTTTTCCATTCAGTCCTTCAGCAATATTACTCACAAATACATTGAACAGTACTGGTCCCAGGACGGATCCCTGGGTTATGCCACTAATCTCCTTCCTGTCATCTGAGTGAGTTCCGTTTAGCATCATCTTCTGTCATTTGACAGTCAAACAGTTTCTGATCCAGTTCACCATCTTGGGACCAATCCCCAGGCTGGTCAGTTTATTGGTAAGCCTCCTATGAGGAACAGTAGCAAAGGCTTTGATGAAATCTAGGTAGATCACATCCAGGACATACCCTTGATCTAGTTCTCTGGTCACCCAGTCAAAGAACTCAATCAGATTTGTTTGGCATGATCATCCTTTGTTAAAGCCATGTTACTTCAGATCATGCAACCTATTGGTTTTGAGAAAGTCCACTATTCTCTCTTTCAGGAGTGCCTCCATTACTTGTTACGCCATCGAGGTAAGACTTACTGGCCTGTAGTTTGCCACTTCTTCCCTATTACCACTTTTGTGAAGAGGTACCACATTGGCCCTTTTCGAGTCCTGCAGAACTTCTCCTGTCTCCAAGGATCTATTAAATACATCCTTTAAAGGCCCTGCAAGAACCTCTTTGAGCTCTTTCAATATCCTGCGATGTATCCTATCTGGTCCCATGGTTTTGTCCACTTTCAGTTTTGCAAGCTGCCCAAACACATCATCTTCTGTGAATGGTGTTGTATCTACTCCATTTGTGTATTTGTCAATCACAGGTGGTCCTTCTCCAGTATTTTCTTTAGTAAAAACATAAGTACGTATTTGCTTAGCATTTTTGCTTTTTTCAATGTCACTTTCCATTAATCTGTTCTCAGCACTTTTGAGTCTTGCAATTTCACTTCGGATCTTCCTCTTCTCCCAAATATAATTGAAAAAAGGTTTTATCGTCATGCTTTAGATCTCTAGCCACCTTTTCTTCTGCCTTTGATTTTGCTATCCTTATTTCTCTTTTTGTCTCTTTTAGCTTTATTCTGTATTATTTTCAGTGTTCCTCTATTTCTGAACTTCTGAATTTTGTGAAAGCTGTGTTTTTCGCTTTTATTTGTGCAGCCACTCCTTTAGAAACCATATAGGTTTCCTTGTCCTCTTGTTGTTATTTACTTTCCTTACATATGTATTTGTTGCACCTTTCATTGCCTCTATTAATTTAGCCCACTGGAATTCCACTTCCTTTACCTCCTTCCACCCTGCCAACTCCTCCTTCAGGCACTTGGCCATCTTTCTGAAGTCAGAATTTTTGAAGTCTAGGACATTGAGTTTGCTGTGAGGGGACTCTGCCTTGGTTTTTATCTCAAGCCACACCATGTGATGATCACTGCTGCTCACATGGGCATACACTCAAACATTTGACACAATTTCTCCATTGGTGAGTACTAAATCCAGCATCAAACTTCCCTCAGTTGCTTCCATCACCATTTGTATAAGCAATGCATCTTGGAAGGCATCCACAATTGTTTTACTTCTTTCAAGATTTGCAGAAGGAATACTCTAATCCACATCGGGTAGTTAAAGTCACCCAATATGATCACACCTTCATGGCTACCTTTGCAGTATCAATGATCAAGTCTCTATCCATTTCTTTGGTTTGAGGTGTAGACTACATCAGCATGGATGATAGTGCCATCTCCTCTTTCTAACACAATCCACAGTGTTTCTTCTTTTCCCCATGTCCACTGCATTTGATCAGCTTTAATATTGATTTTGATATATAGGGCTACTCCTCCTCCTTTTCTGACTTCTCTATCTCTCCTAAATAAGTTATAGCCAGCTATGGCTATATCCCATTCATGTGACTCATTAAACCATGTTTTGGTAATGACCACAATGTCCAAATCCATTTCCACCATTAGGGCTTCCAGATCAGTAACTTTGTTTTCTAGGCTACGAGCATTTGTGCTTGTTGCTTTCTAGCATTTGTTGAGTGGCTTGTCTGTATTTTGCATAGATTTTGTTCTACACACCCCTTCCCACTTGCTATTGATGTGTGGTTTAAAAGTGTCTGTTTCCAATGTTATTATGCTTTCGCTGGGAGTGACACCCTGAACTTGTCTTTCTCCATCTATCACACCCTTTCCCTATTTTAAATACCTGTGCACATACTGCCTGAATTTTTCACTTAGGATCCTTTTCCCTGCAACAGAGAGATGTAGTCTATTAGCACAGTATAGTCTCTTGTTGATCCATCTGTTTCCCCAGTTGACTATATATCTAAATCCTTCTTGTTTGTACCAGGTTTGGAGCCATGTATTACAGTTGTTTATGTGATGCAGCCTTTCTGGCCCCCTTACCAAGAACAGGTAGAACTTTTGAGAATGCTATAGTGTTAAAAATGGGCTTGATTTTCTTTCCCGAAGTCTGGAAGTCCCTTTGAACTGCAGAAGCACTGTTTCTAGCCAGATCATTTGTACATAAGTAGATGACAACATCAGTTTTGGAGTACTCACTTTCTGCACTAACTATACCAATAATTTGGTTTGTATTCCTGCTGGCTGAAGAGCCTGGGAGGCATTTGATCATCTTCTCTCCTTTGAACTGTGTTCCCAAGTTGGTGCCTCTGATGACTGAATCTCCAAGCAGTAGTAGTTTTCTGTTTTGTGATTTTATTCATCATATGTGGTGCATTATCTGTAGATTGGGTATTCTCATTTAAGGACACTTCAGTTTCCATGGATTGGGCATCCTCATTATCCAAAGCAGAGAAGTCATTAGGCAGGAACAACTCTTGATTTAGAGGGTGTCTCCGTATTATAGGTCGCAACCTACCAGAGGCCACTGTGATCCATTTGATCCTGGGCTGTTTGATTTTTTGTGTTTATGTTTATACATTTGATATACCGCTCAGGCCGAAGCATCGGAGCAGTTTACAATACCATATCATTTGAGAAAATATGAAAAGAACGCCATTTATGAGATAGGACAGAATAGAGGACAGAAACAGTCAAAAAGATAAGAGGAGGAGAAAGAAAAGTAACAGCAGGTTACGATGATATACGAGCATGACAATCCAGTCCACACCTTCAGTGTAAACTTCAGAACAGATGCCAAGGACCAACGCCTAAGGGAGTGGTGGTGGATTTTGTTCAGTTTGTACCCTAGAAGAGGTGTGTTTAATTGCAGCTAATTCTTCCCTTAGTAGAGTCAATTCTTCATGCATAGCAGATAACTTGAGACATATTGGACAAGATCATAGCAGAGAGATTGAATGAATTTTTTGCTCATGTAGGGAAGATACCTATACCTGAAATGGTAGTTAGAGGTGAGAATCAAAACAAATATCTATAAACCGGGAAGATGTATTACAATTAAAGAGTAGTAAATCACTTGGACCAGATGGTATACATAAGAGGGTGTTGAAAAAAAAACTAAAATATGAGATTGCAGATCTACTATTAGTAATATGCCATCTATCATTAAAATCATCTGTAGCACCTGAAGATTGGAGAATGGCCAAAGCAATGCCAATTTCTCAAAAGGGTTCCTGGGGTAATCGGGGAAACTACAGACCAGTAAGCCTGATGTCAGTAACAGGTAAAGTGGTAGAAACCATTGTAAGGAATACAATTACTGAACATGTAGATAGTCATGGCTTAATGGGAGAAAGCCAACATGGATTTAGCCAAGGAAGGTATTGTCTTACTATTCTGTTATATTTATTTGAAGGTGTGAATAATCAGGTTGATAAAGGTGAGCTGGTTGATATAGTGTATCTGGATTTTCAGAAAGCCTTTGACAAGTTCCCTCATCAGAGACTCTTGGATATTTTAAAAAGTTCTGGGATAGGAGGCAGTTTACTATTGAGGATCAGGAACTGATAAAAAGATAGAAAGCAGAGATTGAGGCTAAATGGCCAATTTTCCCAATGGAGAAAGGTGAATAGTGTTTTATATCTTGTTCTCATGTTCAATGAATCTTTTCAATGTAATATGTTCATTGTTAAACTGTTCCAGGTAATATGTTGTTATTTTGTAAACCGTGCTGATCATGAATAGTGCAGTATAAAACCAAATAAATAAATACCCCAGGGAAGTGTGCTGGACCGGCTGCTTTTTTACATATTTATAAATGACCTGAAAATGGGAATAATGAGTGAGGTGACCAAATTTGAAGATGACACCAAATTATTCAAAGTTGTTAAAACACAAGAGAATTGTAAAAAATTGCAAGAGGATCTAAATAAATTTGAAGACTGGACATCTAAATGGCAAATTACATTTAATGTGGATAAATGCAAAGATGTGTATTTAGGGAAGAATAATTCAAACTATGGTACATGATACAGGGTTCCACATTTGGAACCACTATCCAAGGAAAGGATTTAGGTGTCATTGTGGATAATATGTTGAAACCCTCCACGCAGTGTGTAGCAGCGTCAAAGAAAGCACATAGAATACTGGGAATCATAAGAAATGGATGGGAGAATAAAACCTAGGATATTATAATGCCTCTGTAGGGCACTTCAACTGGAAAAAAAGATGGCTGAGGTTAGATAAGGTCTAGAAATTAATGAATGGAGTGGAATGGCTAAATGTAGATCAGTGTTTACTCCATCAAAAAGTAGAAAGACTAGGGGGCATACAATGAAGCTACAGTGAAGCCCATTTAAGACTAATAAGAGAAAATATTTTTTTTTACTCAATCCATAATCAAACTCTGGAATTCATTACTGGTGGATGTAATAAAAGCTGATAGTGTAGCTGGGTTTAAAAAAGATTTGGACAAGTTCCTGGAGAAAAGCTTCATAAAACCTTTTAAAGAGGACTAGGGAAATCCACTGCCTACTCTGGGATAAGCATTGTGGAACCTGGGCATTATTTAAAAATACTATCTTGGATGCCCAGATCAGATGTATTCCATGCTTTAAAAGAGCTGAAATGAAGGCCAAACAACAGCCATGATGGCTTAAATGTGAGGTCACAAGAGGGTGTTACAGCTAAGAGAGAATCCTTCAGAAAATGGAGAAATGAGCCAAATGATGAAAACAGGAAAGAACATAAGTATTGGCAATTTAAATGCAGGGCATTGATAAAGTAGGCAAATAGAACATTTGAAAAGAAGCTTGTCATGGAAACAAAAGCACATAATAAAAACTTTTTCAAGTATATTCATAAGAAAACACCTGTGAGGGAATCAGTTGGACCATTAGATAATGGAGGGATAAAAGATGCACTGAGAGAGAACAAGGTCATAGTGGAGAGACTGAATTACTTTTTTGCTTCAGTCTTTATTAAAGAAGATGTAGGAAATTTACCCATGCCAGAAATGATATTTAAAGGTGAAGTATCAGAGGAATTGAAACAAATCTCGATAAATCAGGAAAGATGTAATACAGCTAATTGATAAACGAAAGAGCAGCAAATCACATAAACTGGATAGCAAGGTAATTTTTTGGATGACTCTGTCAGTTCCGATTTGTCTCCTTCTGATGGGGAAGATTTTTTAGATTGAGACAAACTGAACTTTCCCAGTTGCAGCCACATGAGGGCAGACAAAATGGACAACTTAGGGCACTGCCCATGGACCCGGTCGCAAGGGACCCTGGAACAGGATGGCTTGTAGTCAACCTTTCTTCTAAATCCTTGACTGTTACGCAGTTACAGGTGTTGGAAGAGGGTTTGTCCTTTGTCCCTCGAATCATGCATGACACCTTTTTGCTTCATCTAGATCTTGAACGTTTCATTAGGAAGATCCAAATCAAAGCCTTTTTTGCAGCAGGTTCCACCATCATAGATGCCCCTTCCACGGCAGTTGTTCCAGTTGACCCTTTGTTTTCTAATAGAGTTAAACTTTCTCTGTTATCCACTTGGTGCCCCCCCCCCCCCCACTGGTTTCTCTGGCATATTCCATACATGTTTTTAGAGAACTGATTTGGCATGATTTATCATGTTTGGAACAAAAATGCCATGCCAGAAGGTTTTCCACAGCCTTTCTAAAGTGGAACAGGATGCATTGATGAGTCTACATGCATATACAGATCTAGTTATCAGACAAGCAGTCAAAGGTGTGGCAGTAGCGGTGCTTGGTCATTCCAAATATTTCTTTGAAGTCACATGCCAGCTTTCGGATGATTGAACCTATTTGCCTTTATCTGCTGATCCTTCCTCAGATCTTAGCACAACTATTTCAAATGTAACTCAGCAGGCTTTGGAGCAGAATCTCATTTCTAAGAAGGAGTTTATTTTTTTAAATCTTGTGCACCCATGGGCTCCATATTTTTACATATTCCATAACTGCATGAAGACCCGGTGAATCCTCCTGGACAGCCAATTGTTTCACTTTGTGGTTCTTTGTTAGAGCCCTGTTCAATTTTTGTTGATTCTTTTTTTTCATCCATTGATGATCACCATTTCTACTTTCCTGCGAGACACTACACACTTTCTTCAAAAACTTGATTAGATTTCAGGAGGGATTGATTGCCAACATATTTTGTTGGTCACTCTCTAAATCAATTCTCTGTAGACCAGCATAACACAGGATGGTACGTTGTGAGTGGTGGAACAAGCTCTTTCCTCTAGGGGTGATTTGAGCACCGAGATGATGCAATTTGTGTTGTATCTTTCTTAATTGGCCATGTACAAGAATTACTTTTGATTCAATGGCCAATTTTATGAGCAGTTTCATGGCATCGCTATGGGTGCAATGATGGCCCCCTCGATAGCTAACCTTTATTTGGCTGAATTTGAACGTCAGTGGATACACCTTCACCCTCTTTCTGCTTCTGTCACCTGCTGGCTTTGTTACATCAATTGCATATTTATGCTTTGGGATGGGTCAGTGGTAAAACTCCAGGTCTTTTTCCAATGGCTTAACACCTGTGATTGCAATATTCAGTTTTCTCTACATTATGATTTTGACAACTTCTTTTCTAGCTATTTAGATTGGTAAATTTCTCGATGGTTTTACCACATCCGTTTACCATAAACAGATGCACAGACATGTATTTTTGCACTTTTCTATTGCTTGCCCACCTCACTTGAAAGAAAGCCTACCTTTTGCATTATTTCTGTGCTACCATCAGAATTGTTCTTGTCTTTCTTTTTACAAATCACAGTCAAAGATTTGGCTGCAGCATTTTTGGACCGGGAATATACTGCCCACATCATTCACAATGCACAGCAATAGACATGGTTTAATGATCGCTCCTGGCTGCTGATCCTGTCTGCTCAATGTAATCAGTCAAACAATACCTCCAATTTTTTTGCATTTTGTCACTCGCTACATGCCTTTGAGCTATCACTTTAGCAAAATTTTGAAGCACCATTTTCATGTTGTACAACTCTTACCAGGCTTACAGGATCTGGCTGTCTGCATGGTTTACACACAAAGTCAAAACCTAAGTAACCTATTAACCCCCTCTCAATTTTTGCAATCTTCATCAATAACGACTCTGAGTTCAGGACTTTTGAGCTGTGGACATTGCTTGGTTTGTTTCATCATGTTGGCACAATCTTCATTTTGTTATTATCAACATACTTATGCTCTTTGACATTCCACTACTTGTTTGAGTTCCTTTATTGTATATTTACTTTTTGCGCTCATGGGGCCTTGTTTATGTGGGGAAGACTCATCATTCACTTAGGATTAGACTAATAGAACATTGTAGTAAACTATGGCATGCAATGGAAGGAGCTCCTTTGGTCAAACACTGGCAATGTTTTTTCTGACTTACATTGCCTAACCATCGATCACCTGAATATGCCCTTCTCGGGAGATCGTGATCGGCAACTCATCTACATGAAACAAAGGTAGATTTTTTGGCTCAACACCTTAGAACCTGTTGGCCTGAATGAGATGGTCTTTTGTAAAGCTTGCCTTTGATGAGGTTGTAGTGGGATTTTTTTTTTTTTTTTTTTTTACATATTCATTGGTTTTTTCCAGGATTTTATTTTGATTGGCCGCTTCTCAGAAGGAGTTCCCCTTTTCTGCTGGCATAGTTTTTTCCATATATTTGAGTTTTTCGTCTGATGGGGACTCCTCGTGCAGTGGCTACTTTCATGTTGCATGTCTGTGCCTTGGTGTAAGTTTTGAATAGTTTTGAACAGTTTTGAATAGTGTTTGACAGGTTTCTAGAACTCTTTCATGCCTGTTCCATTATTTTTTCAATGCCTTCCTTTTCACTGTCTGGGTTTTGCCAGTCTTTCAGTTGCTCTCATTTTTCTGCTTGCCCATCATGACTTTTTCAACTGTCCCAATTTTCTTTCATTTTTAAGCTTTTGGGGGCTATTATGGGTCCAGTCCCTGAAGAAGAAGTTGCAAAACACTTGGTGTTGGAGTGGTGAATGGCTTGGTGAAGTAGTGATTTCAGCCAAGCACCATGCCGAAGTGGTGACCTAAGCTAAGTCACGACAGTATTTTTGGTGTTGGTGTTATTACTTGTTGCTATAATGTTGCCTATCAGCAGATACGGGCAGTGATGGAGAGAGCAAGCGGTATGCTGAAGAGCCACTTCTGGTGCATTAGCAGGCGTGATAGGGAACTCTTCTATAGCCCAGAGTGTGTATACCAGATATTTGCAGCCTGCTGCATACTACACAACCTTGTAAGCACATGTGGATTGACTGATCCAGAGCCACAGGCTGTGGTGGAGTGGGAAGTTGCCGATTCAGTGGATGGCAAAGGCACCCTGGTTGGGAGCCAGCAGCAGGCCCAAGCACTGGCACACTGCATATGGCTGATAAGGGACAGCCTTTGAGGTGACTACTTCACACTCTCATCCTGTTATGCTATGTACAATCACTAATAAAGTGCCCTCACTGCCGTTATGTGTTGTGTGAGCTCATTTTCCACCAAAGGTATTCCCTGCCCCCATGTTTCAAGCCTGCCATGGGTGCTTGCTCACATGTACACTGCGGCATAGTGGAGCAATGTTCGATGATGTTCTGGCAGTGTCATCTCCCTCCCCAGAGGGGCAGGTCCCTGCATACAGTTCAGGGCTATCAGGTGTCTAAGCAGGTGCACTTGCACCACCTGCTCCCACTTCCCTGGCCTGCATTATGCCCAATAAACTGTGCAGCGAGCCAGCAATAGTTGCCTGGTATGCTGCCATCACCTGCATGAGACACAGGTGCTGCTCCAGGTGCCACTCCACATGCTATCTGAGGTATCTCCACTCCTCATGCTCTGACTCCCTTGCTTGTTCAGAAGCCTGCATGTCCTGCCGGATACCATGCAGCTCAGTCTAGATGCCCTCTCTGCATGCCAGAAGGCATGCCCCCTCCCACACTATCTCCTGGTCTGCATCTGTGGCAGCAGCAGCATCCACAGGGTCATTGAGAATGGGAACTCTAGCACCGCCAGTGGTACATCATCCATCCTGGTCTCCACAGCCCTGGCAGATGCCCTGTTCTGCTCCTTATTGCTAGGTGATGCACTGGACCACTCCTTGGCCCCTGGAATGGGACAGACTGCCTCACTTGCCTTGATGCTGGACTGGGCTACCTCTCCACCCTGGCATGCACATCACCCCCTGTGGATGTGCTGCATTCCAGTTGCACACCGGCTACATCCTCTGCAAGTGGTGAGGCTTCCTCCGATACATCTAGTCTTGGCTGTGTGTGTTGGGTCCCTGTGAGGTCTGTGGGGGAGCAAAGGTGCCAGAGGTTGGTGCCATGGGTTGCAATGTCAGCCAATGGGGTGGTATCAGGTCATCAAAGGGACAGGTAGGGGGTTCCCCAACCACCACTGCCCCCAGCTCTCACATCATCCAAGCAACATCAGACAGACAGGCAGGCTGTTTGCGGGCAGCACCATGGCATGGGCACAGACATGGCCCCCATGGTGCCACCCAGGCCATGTGGCAACCCCTACTCATCCTCCTGTGTGTCATGGGTGAAGCTGTCATAGCCTGTGACTCCTGTATTGGAGACCTCCTCCACATACTGCAGTACCTGTTCCTCCAGGGGGGTGAGTTTGTGCTGGCACACAGCTGGCAGCTTGTTATTGCTGGTCCTCCTCTCCTTTGCAGCCTGCATACCATCTGCCACTTTTTCTTTATGTTCTCCACAACCCTATTGTAGTGGTGGATGGCATTGACCTGCCTGACAATGTCACACCATCTGACATCTGTGTGTTGGCATCTTCTGCCACAAAGAATGCTGCATGCTGTTTTCTGATGAGTCCCAGGACCATAGAGGCCTCTGAGGGTGTGGTTGGCCTTCCTGGTTCTCTTTTATTTATTTATTTTATTTATTTAACAGTATTTCTAAACCGCCTTATCTTAATAATCAAGGTGGTATCACAGCAAGCAATCAGGTAAAGTGGGTGTGTTATACATGCAGTGAGGGTGAGACTTAGTTGTGTGTGGGCTGAGTTGTGTGCTAGATTTGTTTGAGCTATGTACAAAGTGGGCTATCTACAGTGGTGCTAAAAAACATATTTTATATACATACAGTGTTTAGGAGGTATGGTGAGCTGTTGTTCATTCTCTTAGGTTATGTGATGTGTCCATAGTGCTCTATGAACAGCATGGTTTTCAGCTGTTTTCTGAAGTCTTTGAGGTCTGGAGTTGCCCTGAAATCGTCCGGTAGATTGTTCCATATTGTTGGAGCAGCCATGGAGAGTGCTCTGTCTGTTGTGTCCTTGCGTGTGTGCTTGTATTCATTTGGGGTACTGACTCGGTTGTGTGTTTGTTTTCTTCTAGGACGTGTGCTGGTTTCTGGTTGTATGAGCGTGTGGAGGCTGTTGGCTGATGTGTGCTGTTTTATCTTAAATAGGTTTATGATAGTCTTGTATCTGATGCGTGCACTGATTGGAAGCCAGTGTAAGTCCTTTAAGGTAGGTGTGATGTGCTCCCGTCTTGCAGCTCCGGATATTATTCATGCTGCAGTGTTTTGTGCCAGTTGGAGTGGTTTGAGGGCTTGTTTCGGTAGTCCAAGGTATATCGGATTGCAGAAGTCCAGTAGAGGGGTTATCAGGGCTTGACAGATGGTACGGAAGTGTTCTGGGGCGAGGAGTGGTTTCATTCTCCTGACGATTCGCATCTTGTAGTAGGCTTTTTGGATTGTTTTGTCTATGTGTGGTTTGAGATTGAGTTTATTGTCCAGAGTAACCCCAAGGTATTTCACCTCTGATCTTATCGGTATCGTAGTGCTTTGTATCTTTATGTTTGGTGGGTATATGAAGCTTTGGTTCCGAGTGATGATTAAAGCTTCGGTCTTGTTGTAGTTTATTGCGAGGTTGTTGTTTTGGCACCAACTCGTCATTTGGGTAAGGCAGTCTGTTATCTTAGCGAAGTCCGGGTTGTCGATTGATATCGGGGTGTATATCATGATGTCGTCTGCGTATATTGTGTATTGAATGTTGTTCTATTTCATAATGTTGCATATTGGTTGGATGTAGATGTTAAATAGGAGTGCTGAGAGTGCTGATCCTTGCGGTACTCCTTGTTGGACATTTATGGGTCGGGAGGTGTCGTGTCCCACCTTGACCTGTAGCTGTCTTTCGGTTAGGTACGAGTGGAACCATTTCAATGTGATACCGTGTATGCCAGTGTTCTTTAGTCTCTCCAGGAGCGTATTGTGGTCAACTGTGTCGAAAGCTGAGGAGATGTCGATGAAGATCATTATAATTCCATTCCTGGTGTTGTCAATTATTCTTATGATGCTGTCGAAGAGGTAGATCAGTAGAGTTTCGACTCCATGGTTGGGACGAAATCCGTGTTGGTTGTCGTCGAGTGTTTCGTGTTTGTCGATGTGTTCCTGAAGTTGTAGAAGCACCGAATTATCGATAATTTTTGCGAGGAAGGTTATGCTGGAGATTGGTCGGTATGCTGCTGGATCTTTTTTGTCGAGAGTTGTTTTCTTTGTGATTGGTCTTACTGAGGCAAGCTTTAGTTGCTTTGGCATGAGTCCTTGAGTGAGTGAGTTGTGTACCATTTTGTGAATGGTTGGGATGAAGTTTGATTTAGTGGCTTTGACCCATGACACTGGGCATGGGTCTGTAGGAGCAGTGCTTGTGTTGATTGTGGAGATGATGTGGGATATCTGTTCTGTTGAGGGTGAGTAGAATGTGCCCCAGGTTTTGGGGTGAACGTTCGTTCTGGTGGTTCCACTGGGTGTTGTTCGCTCTGTGGAGTGAAATTTGTCTTTGATGTGGTCGGCGAATTTCTGTGGATCAACTTGTACTTCCCCTTCTGTTGCTTGCTCTTTTGTGAGGATCTTTACTATTTCGAAAAGTTCTCTGGGTTTGTTGATGGAAGTATTTATCATGTTTGTGTGGAATTCTTTCTTTGATTGGTTGATGTGTTCATTGTATTGTTTTTGCTTTGTTAGGTAAAGATGTTGGTCGGAAGTTGTTTTGTTTTTTCTCCATCTCCGTTCAATCTTCCTGAGCTCCCTCTTCTCCTGTCGTATTTTTGCTGAGTACCAAGGCTTGTTTTGTCTCTTGTTATGGTGTTGTTTCACGGTCCTGTCATCGGATGTTTTGGCGGCGTTAGCTAAAATGCTGTTCCAGTTGGAAACTTGTTTCTCCAGGTCCTCTGTGTCAATGTTCAAGTGTTGTATTGTGTCCTGTATGAATTTGTCCCTGTCAAAGGACTTGAATCGTCTTTGTGTGTGTGGGATGTTCGCTCTTTCGATTGTCTGGTCCTCTTGTGATCGCAGCTTTGTCTCGATTAAGTAATGGTCAGACCATGGTACTGAGGTGATGGTGGGTGTAGAAATTAGGTCTCTTGATGTTAGGTAGTTTGATGCGAAGATGAGGTCTGGGGATGATCCAAGTCTGTGTGTTGGTGCATTGATTATCTGTGTGAATTGAAGTGAGGTCATTGCTTGAAGGAAGGCCTCTGCATCTTTTGTATTGGCGGACTTGAGGTTGAAGTCTCCTATTAGTAGTGCTGGTTTGTTGTTTGTTGTTATGGCACAGGCTTCTTCGAGTGTGAAGGCTAGTTCGTCGGGTGGAGCGCGGGGTGCTCTGTAGGTTAGGCAGATTGCAATGTTCTTGTTCTTGATGCTAATTGTGTTACATTGCTGTGTATCGGTGAGGTTCTGTGTCTTGAACTTAAGTTTTGTTTTTGCTATTATCAGGACTCCTCCTCCACGCTTGTGAGTGCGTGGGCAGTTGTACGCTGAGTAGTTGTTCGGTACTAATTGGTTGAGTAGTACGCTGTCGGTAGGGTTGAGCCATGTCTCTGTGATGCATATTATGTCGGGCTGTCGCTCTTCTATGTGGTCTACAAGAGTGTTATCTTGTTGCAGACGGATCTGGCGTTTATGAGCTCAATTGTTGTTGTCTTTGTGGAGGAGGTTGTTGTTACATGTGCTTCCTTTGTGCCGGTGTTGGTGATTGATTTGTGTCTGTTTGGTCGCTTTGCTTGGGACGTTCCGAGTGTCTCTTTGTGAGTGTGTTGTGGTTCAAAATATGGCAATGCAGTTGGAGGGTACCATGGCGTGCTTGTTTGTGGGTAGTGGAGGTGTGTGGTAGGTGGGAGGAGTTGTGTGACAAGTAGGTAGAGAGGGAGGAAGTATGTGGCGTGCATGTTGGAAGTTTGTGATGTTCTGTTAGGATGATGCCTGTCTCCTTAGGTCTTCATCTGTTGTCTGCTTGGGGAGAGCTGTACTTGGTGCGGGAGCCTGTCCTGTGGGGGGAGCCTGTCCCGTGGAGGGGGCTTGTCCCGTGGAGGGAGAGCCAGATCTGTGTAGGTCGTCTTGGTGCGGGAGCCTGTCCCGTGGAGGGAGATCCAGATCTGTGGAGGTCGTCTTGGTGCGGGAGCCTGTCCCGTGGAGGGAGCCTGTCCCGTGGAGGGAGCGCTGAATCTGTGTCGGTCGCCTTGGTGCGGGAGCCTGTCCTGTGGAGGGAGCCTGTCCTGTGGAGGGAGTGCTGAATCTGTGTCGGTCACCTTGGTGTGGGAGCCTGTCCCGTGGAGGGAGCCTGTCCTGTGGAGGGAGCACTGAATCTGTGGCGGTCGCCTTGGTGCGGGAGCCTGTCCCGTGGAGGGAGCCTGTCCCGTGGAGGGAGCGCTGAATCTGTGGCGGTCGCCTTGGTGTGGGAGCCTGTCCCGTGGAGGGAAGGCTGGGGCTATTAGGGAGTGTGTTGTGGAGGAGGGAGTTTGGTGGTGTGCGATGTTTTATGTTCTGCGAGAGTTCTACTTGCGGTTGTGATGTCCTTCTCCTCGGTCTGCTCCTCTGTCGGGATCCGTTGGGATGCTGTCGGCGCTGCTGATTCCCTTGGATGTTTCCTTCTTTTCGCCTTCGTGCCGCGCCTAAGGGCCACGCCAAAGGGCCCTCTGGCGAGGCCCTCAGGCGCGGGCCCGCCTGGCGCGGGCGCGCCCTGCAGGGACGCTGCTTTTATCCCTGGCCGGCTGCTGCTTTGCGGGCTCCCATTGCCCGGATTGGGCAGGAGCTGAAGAGGGGGTGGAGTGTCCTGGCAGCGGCGTCTCTGTGAGCAGGGACACCGCTTTTATCCCCGGCCGGCTGCTGCTTTGCGGGCTCCCACTGCCCGGATTGGGCAGGAGCTGAAGAGGGGGTGGAGTGTCCTGGCAGCGGCGTCTCTGTGAGCAGGGATGCCACTTTTATCCCCGGCCGGCTGCTGCTTCGCGGGCTCCCACTGCCCGGATTGGGCAGGAGCTGAAGAGGGGGTGGAGTGTCCTGGCAGCGGCGTCTCTGTGAGCAGGGACGCCGCTTTTATCCCCGGCCGGCTGCTGCTTCGCGGGCTCCCACTGCCCGGATTGGGCAGGAGCTGAAGAGGGGGTGGAGTGTCCTGGCAGCGGCGTCTCTGTGAGCAGGGACGCCGCTTTTATCCCCGGCCAGCTGCTGCTTCGCGGGCTCCCACAGCCCGGATTGGGCAGGAGCTGAAGAGGGGGTGGAGTGTCCTGGCAGCGGCCTCTTTTGCCTTTTCCACCCTGTCTCTGCCATCATGCTGTACATACAGGTGCAATATCTGGATCGTGCTACCCCCGTAGGCCCTTTTACACATACGCAGATATGATGTGCAACCATACCATGCCCCATCCAAAACCATATCCGCTACCCACGTAGATTCTTGTGCACCATCGGTACAAGCATCTGTCTAACAACTATCCACCATAGGACGCAGGGGCTTCACGCCACATCACGAAGGCATATACATGCATGGATGCCCAGACAGCAACACACGGGTAGGCCAGACAGCATGGTAGCGGGTATGGGTGCTGCAGCATGAGGTGTGCCCTCCCAGGCCAAGGTGCATGCTGTGCATGTGCCAGCACTGTGACACATCCGTGGTGAATGGCAATGGCACATGCACCCTGCACACGTATGGTGGCACCGGCTCGCCCTGTTGTGCACAGGTATGCAACATGCACACTATCCGTGCAAAGCAGGTCATGAGGGAGCACTGTATGTGTATGCATCAGTGGTATTGCCTGTGCAGAGCTGATGCAGCATCCACCTAGCGCCAGTACAGTATGGTACGGTGACACTACCTACATAGGGCAGTGCTACGCGTGTAGTTCCTTTGTGCCATACCCGCACAGGGACCCTACTCACATGGCAAACACCCCCAATGCCTAGAATACCAGTGCCCCCTCCCATAGATCCCAGCACCACACATGAATACAAACAGCCCTGCACCCAGAAATCTGACAACACGCTGGGATTGCAAAAGATGGGAATGTTTATTTACAAGGATGCAACATAGCCAGCAATGGCAACATACGTATTTGCTTCAAACAGTGACAGCAATCCCCACAGCTAAGAGGACAATGGGTACCCTTGCCCTCATCAAGGTGTACCTGCTTGTCACAGCCAGGAAAGTGGGGCCTTGCCTGTGGTCCATTAAGGCATCAGCAAGGGTATCCAGACACATGGAAAGTGCCTGTATCACTGTTTGCATGCCCCCCCACCCTGAGGAGATATATCTCTGACACCAGAGTGGCCAGTGCTCAGTCTGCATATTGCCTGTTTGGCGGTAGCACAGAGGTGCCTGGTATGGGTCTGATATGGTGTATGCAGGAGGCTTGGGGTAGATGTGGGGCCCATGGATGCAGAGTGATGCCCATTGATCTGGGGTGCATCATGCTTGCTCCTGTCCATGCCCAGAGGATGCCCCATGTCCCTCTGGGATGGGCATGTACAGGCATGGCTGTGGGGGGCAGGGGTCAGCCAGGATCTGCTGTCACTCCCTGGTTACATCACACTGCCATACCTGCACCGTCTCCCTTGGCCTCCCCTTCCTGCCCCTCACCCTCAGAGCTATGCTCCTCTTTGGATGCCCCTTCCTGCCCCTCACCCTCTGACTCACCCTACCCTTGACTCCCCTTCCTGCCTCTCAACCTCTGAGGCCTCCCCCTCCTCGGACTCCCCTCCTGCTGCTGCACTGTGGACCCGTCACTGCCCTGCCCCTCAGTGGAGCTGTCCTCCATCCTGAGGTGCTGATCTCCTCCTCCTCAGCATCGCTACTGCTTGTGCCAAATGGGGATGCAGGCTGGGATGGATGCGCCACAGCAGGTCCGCCGCGCATTTTGATAGTATCTGCTCAACAGAAGCTGACATAGAAGAAAACGTGGGCAGCATCTTTGCAAATGCTTAAAACTGACCCCATGGGAGGCGGAGCCTGCACGACTCCAGCATGGCGGCGTGAGAGTTTTCTCCCCCGAGCCCAGTCAGCGAATCCTGCCGTCTCAGCGGGTACTGCAGAGAGTTTTGTTTTACCTTTCCACAGCGAACTCCGGATATGTCAGGGAGTAAGCAGACCCGCTTAGAGTTTGCAAATTCATCAGCGGCCGGCACTAAAAGGACGAAGTCAGACCCGTTGTCCCCACACAAAATGGCGCCTTCTCAGGAGTCGACAGAGGGGATGCAGGAAATCCTAAAGGAAGTGCGAGCGATCCGAAGTAGAGTGGATGCTAATGGAGAGGCTCTCACTATTGTGCAGACGGATCTAAAAGAACTTAGTGCTCAATTGAATTCGTTAACCACCAGAATGGATAAGCTGGAGGAGGTTGTTACCGGGCATGAAGAGAGGTTTGTGCAACTCCCAAAAATATTGCGCAAAGTAGAATGGCTGGAAAGAGGCTTTGAGGACATGAATAATAGAGCGCGATGCAACAATATTCGCATCGTGGGACTCCCAGAGGGAGTGGAAGGGAGAGACCCTATCGGGTTCCTAGAAGCCCTACTCCCAAAGCTTTTGAAAATTGAGTTTGCCCGCTCGTTGGAGTTGGAAAGAGCCCATCGCATACCTTCATCGATGAATCCACGCGATCAGCATCCACGGCCAATGATACTGTGTGTACTGAGGCACCAACATGCAGTCCAGATCCTCTCCACTGCAAAAGCTTGTCGACAGCTGCAGTATGAAGGTCATAAAGTGGCCTTTTATCCGGATTTTAGTAAGCCCACAGTGGAAAAACGCAAACAGTTCCTGGCTCTGAGGCCTAGGCTGCAGCGGCTCCAGGCGCACTTTGGCCTGATTAATCCGGCCCGGTTTAAAGTTACACTGAATAATGTGACTAAAACCTTCGATGATCCTGCGAAGCTTATCCAATACTTGGAGGAACAAGAAGCCTTACTAATGCAAACCAGCTAGAGTGGTGGTGTTTGTTATCCTCTGGAGGAAGGACATTATTGATGGCTATGGTGCCTGTCTAGCCGACCGCTGTGAGCTATAGACCTGTATCTTTGTATTGACTTTAGGGGCTGCTTACTAGGATAAGATGGTAGTTTCTGGGGGAGCCTAATTCTGTGCCTGATTGTTTCTGTTATAGAGGGTTATGGCTCTGAGTTCATGGGTATTAGCCGCAGTTTCCCCTGCTGAGATGTGTTATTGTTCCTGTCTTGGGACTGTTTCCCATGGGCTGTGGTACGCTCTGTTGGGTTGGTCTTGTTGTCTCACCCAAATTGTTATGGGTTGTTTTGTGGGGTAAGGGCAGGTTCTCCATGGGAAATTACAGATGAAGTTATTGAAAGCTGCCTAGCACAGGCCATATTTAAATTTTGTTTTATAGATAACCATGGCTAATGGGTTAAAAATTTTATCACTGAATGTTAAGGGTATCAATTCTCCAATAAAGAGGAAGAAATTGTTAGCATATTGTAACCGTCAACAGGCGGACATTGTCCTATTTCAGGAGACCCACCTTTCTTTACAAGAATCTAGGAAATTAGAGGATGGGAAGTTTATGTTGGCTGGGTGCTCTCAGGCTGAAAAGAAGAGGAATGGGGTTGCCACGCTAATACGTAAAGCGCTGGGAGGGGCGGTAGTGCGAGCCAGTTCTGATGCTTGTGGAAGGTGGTCTATCTCTCTAGTGCAGTTCGGGAGCTTTGAGTATGTTATAGCGAATGTGTATGCCCCCAATCGGGATGATCCCGGATTTTTCTGTGCTCTGAATAGTGCATTACAACAGGAATCAGTAGCTCCCATAATTCTGGGTGGGGATTTTAACATGGTGAGAGAGTCCCTGTTAGATCGTAATCCCGGAAGAGTGAGTAAGCTTTCCAGAGCGGGCATGGCCCTCTCCAACCTCTTGGAGAACTGTGGTCTTGTTGACATTTGGCGCTTGCTCCACCCGGTAGATAAGGAGTTTACCTTTTTCTCCCCAGTTCATGGTTCCTCCTCTCGAATAGATTACTTCCTCATCTCAAAGTCCCTGGTAGCGAGCTGTTGTGCTGCGGATATCTTAAGTGTGACAATTTCCGATCATGCTGCAATAACATTAAAGATTGTGATGCAGAACACGTTAAAGTCACCCTCATTTTGGTCTTTCAATAGAGCTTGGTTGGCTGAGCCTGCTTTCCAGGAGGAATTGCGTTCTACCATTCATCTTTACTTCAGTGAAAATAACCTAGGTGATACGAAGGGCTGGGCTTGGTGGGAAGCCTTTAAGGCTACTTTGGGAGCTACCATCACAAGTTATAAGATAAGAGCAAACAAGCGGCAAAAGGCCCAATTATTGGCCCTAGAGAATCAAATTAAAGCTGGAGAACGGCTGTGGATTAAAAATCCTGCCGCAGATATTTTACAGAGATTACAAAGATTGCGGCTTGAGTATAATGAAATGCTAAGTTCTGAAGTAGAATGTCTCATGATGAAACAGGCAGCCTGCTTTCATGTAGAGCAAAATAGGGCCAGTAAACTTTTAGCTGCTACCCTGAGAGGCAAGCGAGAAAAGTCGAGAATTACCTCTATTCTTGACGAAAATCAGACCAGGCTTATGAATGACCAACAAATTTTAGATGAATTTTCTAAATTTTATGAAATATTGTATTCCACTGAGGTGGGCGCAGCCCCAACAGCAGTTGCCAACTTCTTGGGAAAGTTAGACCAGCCTAAACTGGCGGCAGCGCAAGCCAAGAGTTTGGGGGAACCATTTACTGTTAAAGAACTTAGGGAGGCGATTACTTCCATGGCGGTAGGAAAGGCAGCAGGCCCGGACGGGTTGCCGTCGGAGCTATATAAAACATTTGCCAAAGAATTGCTACCTTATCTGGCGTTGTACTATGAGCAGTTAGAGAAAGAGCTGGAGCACACAGGACGCTTCTCGGAAGCCACGATAGTTGTCCTCGAGAAACCGGGTAAAGATCCCCAGTATGTCATGAATTATAGACCTATTTCTCTGTTAAACGCAGATTATAAGATCTACGCGAGCGTATTAGCTAGACGATTGGCGGTAAGCATCGGGGAGTTAGTACATACAGATCAAACTGGTTTTATACCTGGTAGAGCGACGACAGACAATGCTCGCCTGTTATGTAATCTCTTAGCTCAAGCCTCAACGGAGAATGTGCCGTATATTGCTCTCTCCCTTGACGCCGAAAAGGCATTTGATAGACTGGAGTGGTCCTTTCTTTTTTCTGTGTTGGAATGGTTTGGGCTAGGGGAAAATTTCATCAATAAGGTTCGGGTGTTATATTCAAGGGCCAGTGCCCAGGTGTTAGCGAATGGTGTTCTTTCTCGCTCCTTCTCTTTGCATAGAGGCACCCGGCAGGGCTGTCCTCTTTCTCCACTTCTCTTTGATTTGGCATTGGAGCCCTTGGCTATTGCCATTAGACAAAGTCGTGATATAACTGGCTTCTCTCTGGGACAGGCCCAGGTGAAGCTTTCCGCCTACGCCGATGACCTTCTCCTGTTTGCTCAGCCATCGGAACTCCCGCAGATTTTGGCGCTAATAGTAGACTATTCGGGTATTTCGGGATATAAAATTAATTGGGCCAAGTCGGTAGCTTTCCCGCTTAACAGCTGCTCCCACTATAGCATGTTAGCCCCCTTCCCCTTTAGGTGGGAGACGGGTCGCATTAAATATCTCGGAGTCTATTACGGCCCCTCACTGGAGCGTACTATCCTGGAAAATACTGAGGAAATATTTCAGCTGGTGCGTTGCCAAACCCTGGCTTGGTCCCATATGCATTTCACCTGGTGGGGTAGACTAGAAATTATTAAAATGGTGTTGGCTCCAAAAATCAATTACATACTTGGAATGCTTCCCCTCTCCATACCGGTAGATTTTTATCTGAAACTGGAGAGAATCCTATTGAGATTTCTGTGGAATGGATCTCAGCCGAGGATAGCAAGTAAGAAACTTAAAGCTCCTAAGGAGCAGGGTGGAGTCCACTTTCCAGATTTCCAATGGTACCATCGTGCTCTCTTGTTAAAGCAAGGGGCTATGTGGCTAGCTGAGGATAGCCTTGCAGAGAGCCCCAGCTGGCTGAAAGTCAAGTCACACATTGCTGGCCTGCACCCTTTACTTTATATGTTAGGGAGTCTGAATCCGGAGATCGGAGATAGGGGGAGAGTCATACGCGCTACTCAAGAAGCTTACTTGCAGCTGGCGCAATTGGCGGGTAAGGATAATTTGCCCTCAAGGGAGACCCCCTTGTGGTGGAATCCCCAATTTAGAATCCGAGGGCGGAAGGTAGCGTGGAAGAAATGGCAGGAGAAGGGAGTCTGGACGTTGGGCCATCTAGCGGGGATTAACGGATGGAAAAAATTTGAGGAGCTTATGGCAGAATTCTCCCTTCCGAAGTCTTGTTTTTTTCAGTGGGCGCAACTTAGACATTGCATCTTTGCGTCAAAAATTGCTCCTGTTGATTTGATGGCAGAGGGAGAGTTGTATAAACGCCTGCGAGAGATGTTGGAGCGGAAAGGTTCGGTCTCAAAAATATATGCTATGTATAGGACATATGTCTCATGTAGCCCGGCGGGTCTGGTGAAGGTCTAGGAACATGAGCTTAGTAGCTCTTTACACCCCGGTTCTTGGAAGGTTTTGTGGGGCTCGATAACGAGGGTTTCGAGATCAGCAGCAGTCACCCAGTCAATGTATTTCTTTCTACATAGGGCCTATATTACACCTGCGAGGCTTGCTAAATGGGCCGGGACAGTTTCAGGCAAGTGTTGGACATGCCAAAAAGAGATTGGCACTTACACCCATATGTTTTTTGAATGCCCTTCGGTGTTACGATTTTGGAAAGGGGTATGGGGTAAAATTCAGGACATCTTAGGCATTCCAGATGCGCTCTCTTACAGAGTGATTTATATGAGGTCTTTGGAGTTCCATCCGAGGTTGAATAAGGGGCAATCCTTTTTATTAAACTATATGATTGCAATGGCTCTTAAATTGATCCTGGTAAACTGGAAAAACTCACAGAAATTAACCTTTCGAATGTGGTGGAATATGGTATGCCAGTACTCTAAGTATGAGAGATTATATAGCAACCTCCACTTTCCTCTCAGGTCTGATCTCAACTGCGAGAGATGGATGTTACTGGATCGGCATGTTAGCTGACCTAGTATGCTCTTTCTTCCTTTATTCTTAACCCTTCTTTACCCTGTAGCTGTAATGGTAAAGTGGTGATAGTTTGGCACTGTGCTATGGTAGCGCTTGGACTGTTGTCCATGCTGGTACTTTCCCTGGAGAACCTTGGGGGGTGGGAGTGGGAGGGGGGGCGTTGGGGATTGTCTCATTATTGGTGTGGCATTGTTTCGCTGCATGATGTACTTTTCGATTGTATCTGTTATGTGTTCTACAGAGGGGCCTGAGTGGGCATACATATTATAAGTTGTAGTCTACTAATGGTCTTGTAATCAATCTTGTAACCTTTGATGTTTCTCTGATGTTCTGTGGGGTTAGTGGGGTGTGCCTTGCTCAGTTCTTTCATTGGCTGCATTGGGTGGATTTGCAATCCGGTTCCGCAGCGGTTGTATCTTGCCTTTATTGTGTTTCTTTTTTTTTCTTTTTTTTTTGTTTGTTACTTGGAAAATTTAAATAAAGGATTAAAAAAAAAAAAAAAAAAAACTGACCCCATGAGGAAGCTCTGGTTGGAGTGAAACGTTTGAGAGGGCGCCTGAAGTTAGCGTTGGGGAACGTTTTAAAAGATAAGCACTTGTGTTTTAATAGTGTGTGAGGATGGCAAAAAATGGTGGAGGGTATATAACAAATAATTAGAATCTAGAAAAGTCGTTGATGCAATGAGCGCTATGGATAGTATTTTATATACTGTTTGACTTGCGCGCTACAGAGTCTGAGACTTTCTGGTGGGGTATCATAGAATCCGCTCACACTGTTGTTTCCATTGTCACGTGTATGTTATTGTGGAGCCATCACTAGATTGAATTAGAAGTATCACATGCTCTGGTAAAGACCAACAAATAGTGTTGTATGATTACAATAATGGCTGCTCAAGAGATATTCAAACATATAAAAATTTTCTTATAGCCTTCCATCAATATATACCATTGCATAGCTTTATCCCAAAGATTCTTCAGCAGCTCCAAGTTTGGCATGTTTAGATTTTTGCTTCAAATTAATTTCTACAACTGAAACAACTTCATTCTTTATCCAAGCATATTTAAATTAGCGCAGATACTGAGATTAGACACAAGAGGATGGTATTTAACTTTTTATAGGCCTTATTAAGGCAATTTTTGGAAACAGAGCAAATTTGGGCATGCTATTACAAAGGGTGTCAAGATGTATACTGTAAAAGGGCCTATTTATTAACGTGCTATAAGGTTTTGTAGTTACTGTGGATCAATGGTAAAATTTAATGTGTGGTAACTGAAATGCCTCCATAATAACAAACTAATTTATAGCAGGCCACCTAGATTTATGCACATACAATGCACACATATTAAGATAGTTTAGACATATACATGCTAAATGGCCACTTACACATGTAAAGATGCAGTCACAATTCTATAAGAATTCAGAAGTTCACTCTAAGTTGTGTTCTCAGTGAAAGTGTACAGTTAAATTACCCTATGTTCTATGTTAAAGCATATAGTTAAGTTACTCTGTAAACTGCTTTGACTTGTAGATAAAGTAGTATATTAAAAAAAAGATAAATAAATACATAAATAAAAATAAGGACTTACCTCAAGTCACATGTACTTTCACTATGGGTGTGCACAGGTGTAGGAGATTGGGCGGAGCACCCAACTACACACATACATTATAAAATATCACAGTTTATGAAAGCTCCTTACAAATTTAGGTGTGGGCATTTACACCAGCCTGATCATGCCTTAAATTAATGCATAGTTTCAGCCAGTTATGCTAGTATTTTATTAAATATTCTTGAGACTTTATAAAACAGGCACATCAAAATTCATTTTAGGTAAGCGGAATTTATAAAATTTCCCTCCAAGAGAGCCAGGAATATGGGGGCATGCCAGTAACCTTACATTACATTAATCAGTCATAGCATGATAGGAAAGGGTATTGGTAGTGTGTACCAATTGCTAGCATGAAGGCAATTGGTACACACTCTGTGGCAATGTGGTATTAGAAGTGCAGCTAGTGACAGCGTTATGGGACTCGTCAGGTGCACTTGTGTTAAATGCACCACATGTCAAGATATATGCTAATGTGTTAGCTGCTGGGAACATGCTGGACATGCTCCCAACAGCTAATGCCAATGCTTTCCAGAGAGAGTAGGCTAGCGGTTGGGGTAAGTTACCACAGGCCAGAGGGCCAGGAGTTTCAATCCTGCTAAAAGATAGCAACCTTGGGCTGGAAGCACTGGAGTTTCTAGTCCCACAGGTGCTCCTTGTGGCCTTGGGCAAGCCACTTAACACTTAGTTGCCTCAGGTACCAAAACATAGATTGTGAACCCTTCGGGGACAAGGGAAAAATATATATACAGTACCTGAAAGTACACTACTTTGACTGGTAGAAAAGCGGTATATAAGCCTAGTTAAATAAATAAATTTAAGTGTATTTGTAAACCAAGTTAAGTGCAAAACCTTGGTGGCCTTTAGTAAAATGGCCCCATAGTCATCTACATGGGTAGATGTTTTAAATTTCTATAAGATATTAGTGTGGCTTGATCTCTACTAAGCCGTACTACTAAGAACATAAGAAATACCATACTGGGTCAGACCAAGGGTCCATCAAGCCCAATATCCTGTTTCCAACAGTGGCCAACTCAGGTTACAAGTACATGTACAAGAACTTTAGCTCATGTATATAGCCTATTTCTTGTAAATAGTTCATGTATATAGCCTATTTCTTGTAAATAGTTCATGTATATAGTTCAACCCCTGTTATCCAAGTTTATACCCCTGTTCGATGTAAAACCAAACAGAATGTGTGTTTTGGTCACTTTGTTATACTGTAAACCGCGCTGATGCCGAATAGTGCGGTATATAAGCAACTGTAATAAATAATAAATAATAAATAAAAACATGTCGGGTTCCCAATAGGAATACAGATTCCATGCTGCTTGTCCCAAGGGTAAGCCATGGATTTCCACTTTAATAATAGTTTATGGACTTTTCCTCTAGGAAAAACCCCTTTTAAAACAAACTACACTAACAGCTTTTACTACATTCTCTGGTAAAAAAAATTCCAGAGTTTGATTACGCATGGAGTGAAAACATATTTCTCTGATTAGTCATAAATGTGCTACATTGCAGCTTATTTGTGTGTACTCTAGTGTTTCTACTGTTTGAAAGAGTATGCAACTGATCTGTGTTTATCCTTTCCACTATGTTCATTATTTTATAGACCTCTATCATAACTCCCCTCAGTCTTCTATTTTCCAAGTTCAAGAGCCCTAACCTTTTAAGCCTTTCCTCATAGGGCATCTTTCCATCCTCTTTTGCATTTTGGTGGCTCTTCTCTGTACCTTTTCCAATTCTGCTATATCCTTGCTAAGATGATGATGAGAATTGCTCACAATATTCAAGGTGCAGTTGTACCATGGAGTGATGCAGAGGAATTATAATATCTTTGGTTTTCTTCTCCTTTCCTTTTCCTTATGATTCCTAGCATTCTATTTTTTCTTTGGATGACCCTGCACACTGGACAGAGGATTTCAATGTATTATCCATGATGATGCCCAGATTCTTTTCCTGGGTAGTGATTCTAATGTGGAACCTCGCATTGTGTAACTGTAGTTTACATTCTTCTTCCCAAATTCCCCAGTATGCAGGGTCATCCAAAAAAAAAAAAATAGAATGCTAGGAATCATAAGGAAAAGGAAAGGAGAAGAAAACCAAAGATATCATAATTCCTTCTCCTTCTCAGGAATGTTGTTCTTTATCATGGTTTCTCCCAATTTGCCTGGGACTGACATCAGGATCACCAGGTCTGTAGTTTCCTGGATCACCCCTGGAATCCTTTTTGAAAACTGGTGTTACATTGGCCATGGTCCAATCATCAGGATTTGTCTGGGCGTGCCTACTGTCCTCTACCTGCCTTATTGTGCCTTGTGTTTTTGCCCAGCGGATTTACAATGACATTCTCTGGCTGTGCTGACATCACCACTTTCTGTCACATGACCCCCATGAGTCCAACTACTGGCTCCTTTAAAAGCACAGCAGATGCTTACCGTACCTGGGGAATGCGTGCCGCTGGCACCCATCGAAGGAGCATACCCAAGGAGCAGGTCCTGCACCTTGTGCTTACTCCTTGGGGCAGCTCCAGGAGTCATATGCATAAGTATTTCCAGGGGCACCCTTACACCAGGTCTCCATCAGTGGGTTGTTAAGATATTATGGATATGTTTATTATTCTTAAAGTTGTTTTTGATTACGGTGATTTGGGTTAAATGTCCAACCCCCCCTCCCCCCCGTACCTGTCCATGACATGCTTGCTCTCCAGGTAACCTGCTTCCCTGTCTAACAATAACTTTCCCTTTACCTGATGCCATGTCCTTTACCCCTCTATCCCACTATTCCTTTCTATCCCCTCTGCACTGTTGAATTGCCGGGGAAATGGTTATGGCATACCCAGATCTGCTTATCTTAGGGGATTTCAATTGTCTTATTAATCACCCCGTTAGGGCTCGGGATAAACAATTTCTTTCTCTTCTGTCAGATTTGCAGATTTGGCCCTTACTCAACATATCCTTTCCCCTACCCACATCACGGGGCATACGCTGGACCTCCTCATTACTTCTTTGGACTCCAGAATTAACCTCTCTTATGTTCACAGTGTTGCTTTACCATCGACAGATCATTACTGCATCTTCTTCTGCTTATTTCATCTTTCTTCCTCTCCCATTCCAACTTCCTCTGGTTCCTCACGTCGATCAGCTCAGTATATGCCATATCCACACTCCAGGCTTTTCCATCTGCAGACACTCTTTTTCCACCATATTCTCACCTCCTTTCACCAGATGATCAAGCTTTTATGTGGAACCATACTCTCAAGAATGTTTTTGATAATCTGGATCACACATATATTTCCTCCCATCCACGATCATCCCATCGGCACCTCTGGTACCATGTAGGGCTTCGTACCTTCCATTGCCAGTTACGTAAAGCTGAACATTTATGGCATTGTCTCTGTACTTTTCCACTCTAGTTATGTTTAAGGATAGTCATGTTAGTTATTGCCAAGCCTTATTGCAGCAAAGAAGCAATACTATGGTCAACTTATCAACAAAGAGCTCAAACAATTATACTCTATAGTTTCTCATCTTTTCCGCTCCTTCTCTCTTATTCCACTACCAACTATTATTTATTTATTTAGCTGAGCTTATATACCACTTTTCACCAGGTCAAAGTGGTTTCCAGAGAAAGAAACATTTAATAGTGAAACAATATGTTGAACAGGCAACAGGGAAACAGCTAACATTTGACATAATTTGACATTTTGTAACAATTTGTTCATAGAACATTTTAACTGATATATACAAATATTTACAATTATGAATCTGTTGTTGATGAGTTATGTTGATGGAGAGGGGTTAGGTGGATGGACCTAAGTGTTCAGTGAATAAGTGTTTTCAGGTGTTTGTGGACTACCCCTTCAGCGGAGTCTCTGGCTTAATACTTTTCAGATAGTCTCTTCCCTTCAGCAACATTTTCTCCTGTCAGCCCTCCTCTTTCTCCTCCCATTATAGAGGACCCTTCCATTATTGGGCCCTCAGATGGCCTGCCCAACTCTTTTCATCCCCACACTTGGTCTCGATTTAATCATAGAAACATAGAAACATGACGACAGAAAAAGACCACATGGCCTATCTAGTCTGTCCTTCCATGTCAATCACTACAACAGTCCCCTTTTATCCTTTAGAGATCATCTGTGTTTGTCCCATGCTTCTTTGAATTCAGATATCGTCCTCATCTCTATCACCTCCACTGGGAGACTATTCCACAGATCCACCACTCTTTCCATAAAGAAATATTTTAGTATATCACTCTTGAATCTATCCCCTTTCACCCTCATCCCATGTCCCCTCGTAGCAGAGCTTACTTTCAATCGAAAGAGGCTCTCCTCCTGTGCATTAATGACATGGAGGCATTTAAATGTCTCAATAATATCACCTCTATCCCGCCTTTCCTCTAAGGTGTATATATTAAGATCCTTAAGTCTGCTCTTGAAAAACTAATTTCTTCCTCCTTTTGAACAACTTGTGCCCTAGATCCTATCCCCTCTGCATGGATCTCTGAAAATTCTTTGACACTTGTTCCATATATCTTAACCCTTTTCAATAATAGTCTCTCATCAGGCATTTTCCCTTTATCCTGGAGAATCACCGTGGTCCAGCCTATCCTGAAAATCCCCAACCTCAACCGGACATGTCCTGCTAACTTCTGTCTGGTTTCCAATCTCCCATTTCTATCCAGACTTCTAGTAAACTTGCCTTTGCATAACCTTTACATCATCTTGAGCACACACATTTTCTCCACCCCTGTCAGTAAGGCTTTAGGCTGGGCCACAGCACAGAAACTGTCCTACTTTCAGTTATCAATGAAAGTCATGTGTCATGGGAGAAGGGCAATATTACTCTCGCAGTATCACTTGATCTTTTCAGTGCCTTTGATTTGGTTCACTGCACTTTACTTCTGTCATGCCTTTCTTCTGATGGTCTGAGGTCTACAGTACTCCATTTGTTCTACTCCTTTCTCTCTCTTCGTATATACTATGTCACCTTCTAATCTGCTTCATCTTCTAATTTCGCTCTTCGCTGTGGGGTCCCACAGGGATCCGTGTTGGCCCCTCTTCTATTCATTGATTTTCTTGCTCTACTCTTATTCAGCAGCAGTATGTGTCCACATATTTCTATGTGAATGACATCCTGCTGTTCTTTCACACTCATCCTATTTCTCCTGATTTTACGTCTGCCTATGCCTGTCTCAGCCTGGTATCCTCCTTGCTGAGACCCCAGAATTTTAAAGCTCTACCCCATGAAGACACTGGTGTTATGGTTATTTGACACATTTACACCTCCCTCTGTATCCCCATCACTTGAAGGCAATACTATACCTACAGTTTCAACACTCAAATATTTGGGAGTCACTCTTGATTGAACTTTCTATTTCCAATACCATATCAGTACTACCATCCGTTGTTGCTTCTCCCTCCACCAAATTCGTGCCATCCGCTCTTATTTACCATCATCTGCTATTGACACCCTTCTGCTTTCCTTAGTTATTTCAAAACTGGACTACCGTAATACCATTTACTCTGGATTACCTCAATACCAATTGAAATGTCTACAATCAGTCCAAAATACTGCTACCCACCTTCTCCACCACTCCTCACGGTTCGATCATGTCACCCCATTATTTATCCAGTCTCACTGGCTTCCCATACCATATCACTCTCAGTACAAGCTTCTTTCCATTATCCACAATATTCTTAACTCCAGTACCCCTGTTTATCTCTCCTCTTACATTATTCCATATACGCCTACTGTCACGCCCTCTTCCCCCATATAGGCGGTTACCTGGAAGAGGGGGGACGTGACCACAAATTTATAGATCCTTGTAAGTGCTGATGTCCGGGTTCCGTGTAGTTGTGGGCCAAGACGCGGACAGCCAAGGTTAATTGGGGTAACAATAACTTTATTGTTAGCACAGGAATTTTGCATCTACTACCCCTAAATAACAGAAACAAAATGTGGATACTTTTCTAAACCAAATAAAGTCAAAGATGTAACAAAGTCCACCTGATACTTCTCAGGGTTGTCAGTTCCAAACAAGTTATCCAAACTTCTTTCCAGCTCTGAACAAGGTCTGTTCTTCACACTAGAAGCTTTACTTTCATGTAACAACTTTACTTTGCAGATAACTCAATAGCATTGCATTTGCTTTTCACATTTGCTTAATGAGGTTGAGTTTTACAATTAGGCAGTACTCTGCCTTTCCCCATGTAAAAGCTCAATTGCATGAAGTTGGACTTCTCCAGCACTTATCACTTGCACAAAGTTATACAGCTTTCACTCCTTATGACAGTAAGCACACTCTGTCTCCATATCAGAATAACTGCTATCTATTACAGCTGCCTCAGTCTGCATTGGTTCTACTTCTGAGTCTGATAGGTCCTGGTTATAGTCAGGGTTCTGCAGAGTAACTGGCTTCCACTGCTCTAGTAAGCTTTTAAGCTGTTTCCATTTAGAATCCTTTTTACTTCTTGGTATATGTGAGGAATTAAAATTACCAGCTTCCTTTAAAACTGAATTAATGGAAAAAGGGCTCACCTTTATTCTGGTATGTCTATCTTTCCCAGTTTGGTTAAAAGGCAAGTATTTGTCCTGGTACTGCTTCACTATCTCCCGTGTGGCAAACTGCTCAGCAGGGTCTGGCTCTAACCTCCGTCTCCGTAGCACACAATCAGCTGTTTGCTTATGAGCAGCTGGGCTATTCTCAGAGCTTGAGCTAGAGACATGCTGCCTGCCCTGGGAACGTTTCTGCAGTTTTTCACCTGGAACTTTACTCCAGCCTAATCTCCCACCTGTAACCACAGCTTCCAGAGAAGACTCCGAGGAAGAACTCCTGTCTCTCCTGGGTAAGGTTTCCAGCCTCTCCCCTCGAGGTTTAAAGTTACTTCTGACCTGTTTCTCTCTGCTGCTTGGCCCGTGGTAATTCCTCTCCTTTACAGGAAGCTTTCTCAGACGCTTTTCCAGAGACCTTTCTTTCTCTAAGCAGTCTTGCTGGCAACTCCCCAAGCACCGTGTACTACCTTGGTAATGGTTGCTCCTTCCTTTGCTTCCTTGGTTCCTCAGGTCTCCCTCTGGATCTGAATCCGAACCAGAACCTGAGCCAGAGTCCAAAACTCTGTCTCCATTCTCCTTCTTCCTCGTTCCTTTCTCTTTCTCATACCACTTCTCTGAATCTCCTTCCTGGTTAAGAGCATGGGGCTGCCCTATCCGCTTTGACTCCGCCCCCTTGCCTCTTACGTCAGCTCCCGGGGTTGTCATGGAGCTGGGGTGTGGCTCTCTCACTGACTTTCTATGCAGAGAGTTTCTCTGGGCTGTAGCTTTAACCCTTTCCCTGCCTGTATTGCTGTCTGCTTTTGGGGAAAGAAGCTGTTTTAGACCCCTATTTCCGGTGTTTAAGCCTTCTGCATCATCACACTACTCATTCCCTTCGCTCCTTGCATGCATATTGACTCTACTTACTTCTTCCATCAAAGGCTCATCTTGACAGCACATAAAACTCCACTTTTTTTTCCTGGGTCCTTCGTTATGGAATTTGCTTCCACTGACCTTACATCTTGAATCATCTTTTTTTTTTTATTTAAGTTCAAAACAGCACTCATAATCCATCTCTTTCAACTAGCCTTTGACCTAACCCCTGACACTAACAAGAACACATTGGCCCCAGACTTTTTCATGGCTTTAATGCCTTCCATGCCTGGAGTATGTTGTAATTTCCACTTCCCTTCCCTTCCCATTTGCCTTTTAAGTGTACCTAATTTACTTTATTTAATTTTAATTGCTATTCCTTTTTCTTGCTCTTAAGGTTTTTATGGTAAACAGCTCTAACACACTGTAGAAGGGTGGTATATCAAGTTTTTAAATAAACCATAAACCATTCAGATGATTTTAATGATAGTTCACGGATTACTAAAAGTAGGTTTTCCATCTCATATTTGAGTTCTTTCAGCACCCTGGGATATATATCATCTGGTCCATGTGATACTACTCTTTAGTTTATCAAATAGCTGTATTACATCTTCCAGAATTATCAAGATTTGTTTCAATTCTTCTGCTACATCACTTTTAAATATAATTCCTGGAATGGGTAAATTTCCTCCATCTTCTTCAGTAAAGACGGAAGCAAAGAATTCATTCAATCTCTCTGCTATGACCTTGTCTTCTCTTAGTATCCCTTTTTCCCCTCTATCATCTAAGGGTCCAACTGATTTTCTCACTGTTGTTTTGCTACAAATGTACGTGAAAAAGCTTTTCTTTTTTTTTTTTCCACTGAAAGCTTCTTCTCAAATTCTCTCTTTGCCCGCCTTGCATTTATCTTACCAGTACCCAATGTTCCCGCTAACCTGCGTTGGGTCCGCCGCCAACATTCCTGCTGGCGGGGGGAGGTGCAGAGCAATTGATCGCTCTGCCCCTCCCCCCACTGGCAGGAATGCTGGTGGAGGACCCGGTGCAGATTAAAGAGAGCATTGCGAGGGTGCTGCGGCATGTGTTAGACCCTGTGTCTAACGTACACCACAGCACCCTCGCAATGTTCTCTTTAATCTGCACTGGGTCCTCCGCCGGCATTCCTGCCAGTGGGAGGAGGGGCAGAGCGATCGATCGCTCTGAACCTCCCCCCCGCCGGCAGGTATGTTGGCGGCGGACCCAGCGCAGGTTAGCGGGAACATTGCCAGTACCTATGGTTTTTTTTCCTTTGTTCGTCGTTTGGCTTCTTTTTCCATTTTTGAAAGATCACTCTTAGCTATAACAGCCTCTCTGACCTCACCTTTAAGCCATGCTGGCTATCATTTGGCCTCCCTTTTTTCATTCTTAAAGCCTGTAATACTTATGGTCTGGGCTTCTAAGATAGTATTTTTATATAATGCCCAGGTCTTATATAACTCTTAACCTTTGCAGTTGCTCCTTTTAGTTTTTTTCATTGCCATTTTCCTCGTTTTATCATAAACTCTTTTTTTAAAGTTAAATGTTAGCACATTCAATTTCCTTGCTATTCTCCCTGCATTTATTAAATCAAATATGAACGTTATGATTGCTATTGCCAAGCAGTCCCAACACCATTACTTCTCCCACTAGATCCTACGTTCCACTAAGGGCTAGGTTTAGTGAAAATCATTTTTATTAAGCATTTCCAGACATCCAAGGGATGACAATATCCAATGCATCTGCGTAGAGTTAACAGACAATCAAACAAGCAAATAACAGCAAACAGCAAACAGACAGTGGTGGTCTAGCAGAAGTAGGACGAAGTCTCTACTACTACCGATATACAGCCATGGTCAAAGTGTGATAGCATAACATCACAGTAGCCGCCACACGGTACATTGGTATAAATGTAGCATAGCACAGAGTATTAAGAATCCAAGCTATCACAGCAAGAAAGATCTGAGTACACAGATGCATAAGGGACAACAAAGCAAGAGCAAACTCAACCCAGAAGTTACCTATCCCATCCTGTTGTCCTCTCCCCCCTTCCCCCCTTTCCCCACCACCCCTCCCCCCCAACCTCCCCCACCCCCCCACCTCCCACCCACGCAAGGCAGCATTCACATCAAACACGCATAGAAGGGAAATCAACCACTCACATCAGCAGCCCCTCTGAGTAGCAGCAGCCCGCTACTAGCCGCCCGGGCAGGGGCCATATTTGTCATCAGGGGCTATTAGTGGCTATCATTGTCTTTCAGCGGAGCCCAGAGTTCCAGAAATTGATCCAGCCGCCGCTGGCCCAGTTGCTGTGCCGTACACCTTTCCATGATGAATAAAACCCGCATCCTCCCCTCCCATTCCTGCACACTCGGCGGCGTTGGTGCTACCCAATGCCGCAAAATTGTTTGCTTGGCCACCAGAAAGCCCCTCTCACAGAGCTGCCTGTGTCGGACACTCAGGGGAGCGACAGCTTTGTAAGAGCCGAACAGACACCAGGCAGGTCCAAGGCTTACCGGTTGGCCAAGCCAGCCACCAAGTCGCACCCCGACACCCTCCCAAAATGGCTGGATGGCGATGCACAGCCAAAACGTATGTGCTAGAGTGCCCTTCTCCACCCCACATCGGTGACAGCTCTCTGAGTCGGTAATACCCACCCTCATCGCCCAAACATCATGCACATAGGCTCGCCACAAGCATTTATACTGGACTTCCTGCATCTGCACAGATTCCGAAGCACTGGATATACCTTGAAAAGCCTGAAATAAGCGCTCCAACGTTCCCTCCAAGATTCCATCCGCCTGCCAACTGCGCGCTAATCTCGTCAGCCCCGTCAAATCATCCCCCACCGATAGCTCCTCATGCAGTCTCCGAACCGTGATTTTACCCTCCAAGGCACGAAAGAGGGCCACCATCCCTCGCTCCCCCTTCCATATGCTCGCCCCTTTCTCATGGCCCAGACTGTGTACAAAGTGCCGTACTTGCAAGTAAAAGTAGAAATCTTGCGCTGGCAACTGATAACGGCTTCGCAGGGACACATAAGAATCCATCTGCGCCATATGCTCCATCCGCAAGTGACCCACATATTCCACTCCGCACTTCGCCCAGTGCTTAGCCACCCCACCCTGGCACCCGGGAAGAAATTCCCCATTGCCACCTAGTGGAAGACAATCCGAACATTGCCAATCACAACCCCTAAGGCAGCATAGATGCTTCCAGACCTGGCAGACAGCTCCAAGATACATGGAACGCTTCCAAAACTCGGGCAGCGCCCTACCCGTACGGTGCAACCAGTAGAGCCGGTGGTACGGCGCCGAGATATCATCAACCATCTCGATGGGAATAATCTCGGCAGTCCCTGTGACCAAATCACAAAGCGGCCGCAACAAACTAAGCAAATTGTACTCCCGTATCGAACGTAGGCCAGCACCCCCCTCTCTGTCAGGTCTCAGCAGAGTCGCAAAAGCGATGCGTGCTCTCTTCCCCTTCCAAAAGAATTTGGATAAGTGGCTCTCCAACAGTTTCAGGTCCCTTCTCAGGAGCCAAAGAGGGGCATGCCTTAACATATATATCCATCGGGGTAGTTCGACCATTTTGAAGAGAGCTATACGTCCCTTCAAGGAGAGCGGGAGCTCCCGCCATTTCTGTAGCTGTTGAAGCGTTTTACCCAATAAGGGCCGCACGTTGGCTGCATAAAGATGACTGGGCTCATAAGGAATCTGGATACCAAGGTAACGAATGGAGTCCTCCGCCCAGACCAACGGGAAATCTCCCTGCCAGTACCCCCGGGCCCTCCCATCAACATCTAAACCCATCAACTTGGCCCTATTAATCTGCATGCCTGAGAAAGCACCAAACCATTCGATAGTAGATAAAGCCCCCTCCAACGATCGCTGCAGGTCCGTCAAACACAATAACAAATCGTCGGCAAAGGCACTAACCTTAATGCCGCCGCCCGGCCATGTAATCCCCCGGATCACCTCCATCTGCCCTAACGCACGCAGCAAAGGCTCCATCTGCAAGATAAATAACAGGGGGGAAAGCGGGCAACCCTGCCTCGTCCCTCGGCGTAGTTCAAAGGGTGCCGAGTGAAGCCCTCCAACTACTACAAAAGCCAGAGGCGCCGTGTATAAGGCCTGCAGCCAAGTCAGGAAAGCTCCGTCAAAACCAAACCTCCCGAGCACCTCAAACATGTAGGCCCAAGACACTCTGTCGAAGGCCTTCTCTGCATCCAAACTCACCAACAACAGAGGGTCCCCTCGCAGCACACTCCATTCCGCCCCTAGGAGTACCTTACTTATATTAGAACAGGCCTCCCGCCCTTTGACAAAGCCTGTCTGACATGGACTTATAAGCCGCGGCAGAATTCCCTGCAGCCGCTGCGCTAACACACCAGCCAACACTTTCATATCATAGTTGATTAGAGAGATCGGCCTGTAGGAGGCTGGATCCTCCACGTCTTTCCCAGCCTTGTGGATCACTGTGATCGCGGCCGTTCGCATGTCATGGGGAAACCCTCTCCCCTCTAAGATGTCATTATAGACAGCAGCTAAAGTCGGGGTCACTTGCAGCTCTAACATTTTGTAAAATTTGGCGCTATAACCATCCGGTCCAGGAGCCTTATGCGGTTTTCCTCGTCTAATCACTCTCTGTATTTCCACACCCTCAATTGGTCTGTTTAACTCCGCTCGCTCGGTCTCCGAGAGCTGCGGTAAGGGTGTCACATCCAAAAATGCCTGCTCCCCTCCCCTATCTACCGGCTCAGGAGTGTACAACTGTTCATAGAATTTCTGAAAGACTTCTACGATACTACGAGGGTCGGAAAGCCTAGCCCCCGCGCTGTCTCTTATCACGGCCACCACCTTAGACCCTCCCCCTTCTTTCACTAAACGGGCCAAAAGAGTACCCGTCTTGTTACCATAACGGAATAATTGGTGGCTATAAACTGCACGCTCTTCCAAGGCACTGTTAAGCCGCCGCTGAGCCTCCAGATAAGGCGGGATATGTTCTGTCCCCTGACCCCTTACTACCAACTTCTTCAACCTCTGCAATTCCTGCGTTAGCAACAACACCTCCCCATTGATTCTGTGCTTCTCTTGTGCCACATAAGCGATGATGTGTCCCCGCATGACAGCCTTCCCGGCCTCCCAACATAAGGTAGCCGAGCTAGCACTGGATTCATTGAAATGTAAATATTCTTCCCACTTTTGCACTAAATAGTTTTTAAAGCTAGCATTCGCCCACATCTGTCTAGGGAAGGCCCAGCGAGACTCCCCTCGATCTCGCCCTCTCCATTCCATCCGCACCATGGCGTGATCCGACACCACCATCGGCTAAATCTCAGAGCTAAGCACTCTGTCAAATTCCCGCTCTGCCACCAGGATATAGTCAAGTCTGGACCAGGTGTGATGCACCCTAGACAGATGTGTGAAATCTTTCTCTCCCCCATGAAAGGTTCTCCAGGTGTCTACCAGCCCACCTGCCAAGCACAAATAACCAACTCCCTTTTTGCTCCAATCGCCTTGCAGTTGCCCACCAGATTTATCCAACACAGGGTCATGAGGACAATTAAAATCACCTGCCACAATCAGCGGGATCCTCGGGGCTGCATTTACCTTTCTACATACCCTCTGAAAGAAAGAGTGTTCATAGGTATTGGGGGCGTACACAGTGCCTAGAAAAAATCCCTCTCCGTTTAATTTTAAGTGCACAAACAAATATCTACCAGAGGGATCCCGGTCTTCGCTCAACAACTCTACTTTTATTTCCTTACCGATTAGGATGGCTAACCCTCGCTTCCGACCCCCCGAGGAGGCTGCTAACACCTGGCCCACCCAACCTCTCTGTAATTTAGCATGTTCTTTCTCAGAAAGGTGCGTTTCCTGCAACAGCACAACTTGGGCTTTAGTCTTCCGCAGGGCCTGGAGTACCTTGGTTCTCTTAATGGGAGAATTGATCCCACCCACATTCCACGAGATAAATCTCAGGTGATTCCTCACAGACTCGCACATGAAAGAGGCAACAGCAAATGACACTCCCTCTGTACAGCCCAGGGTTGCCCAGCCTCAACCCCTGGCCCAGAAACATTCTGGATGTGAGAATAAAACCCAACTACAGCAAATGATGGCTCCTTCCGCCCAGTAAGGCTCCCACGTGCTGCCCGCTCCTCCCTCCCCCCCTTCTACCCCTCCCCCCCACCCTCTCTGCCCCACCCCTTCCCCCCACCCTCCGCTTCCCTCTCCCCCCCTGTTCCCCTTCCTCTTCTCACTCCCCTTCCCCCCCTTCCCCCTCCCAACCCCCTGTGAAAAATTACCTATCCCACCATCAGCCAACAAGGCTGATCTGCAAGTCCCTGCCGTGCACTGCAGGGCCGCCTCGAGTCCCCACTAAGGGGGGGAAAGGCGAAGCTAGTCTGCCCCTCACACACTCGACTCCAACAAGTCTGCCATAACCTCATGCTAAGCAAGCACACACATAAGCTAGGCAGTAAGAGTTGCCCTCTCCTGTCTCTGCCCCAGCAGCCTCTCACTCAGGATCCCACATACCACATCTGTAACCTTCCGGAAAGGAGAGGCAATTAAAAATGAAAAATAAAGAAGAAAAGAAAAGAAAAGGGGAGGGGGGGTCATAAGGCTGAAGACAATCAATAGAGTTAACATGGAGCAACCATAGTAATGCTTACAAAACCATAACCAGAAAAACAGACAGGACAAAAGGCGGGCAACGGTCCATTCGAACAACCACAGGACGAGGCACGTTTAAACACGGCTCGCACCACCTCTACCACCCAAGGATAGATACTGGGCCCTGGTCAAAGGGGGAAACTGCTCCGAGGGGATTTTTAACACCTCCCCAAAATACTTCCGCAGCATCTCAGCCGCTGATAATACTGGAGACCTAGGAAACCCCAGGAACCGGAGGTTACAACGCCGGGCCTGGTTTTCCAGGTACTCCATCTTCCTAGCAGTTACATTACTATCCTTTAGATGGATATGGACCAGACCCCGCAACTCCCCCATCTCCTTCTCCAGGGTGGTAACCCTACTAACTTGCCCTTCATGAGCTTTAGAAAGAGAGCACAAGAATCTCTAACCACATTAAGTTCCTTTTGAAACGTCCCACAAAGTCTATTCATGGAGTGATTCAGGGATGCCATTCCTTCCCATAGTGTTTCCATAGTAATTACCGCGGGTCTCACCAGAACTGGAACCACAGGAAGCTCTTCCAACATCGTCAAGACTGCAGACTCAGGTCGCTCCGCTGACACCCCCATCTCACAGCTCCGACCCCGGCCTGCATCCACCGAAGGGAAAGACACCTCTGTAGCTGCACCTCCTATGGCCTCAAAAGTCGTCGTGCTTGCTGCAACCAACTCCAGGGTCAAAGCAGCTCCAGAGGATAAGCTTCCGGGACGCGGCGGCGGTGTCCGCTCCTCAGGAGAGAGCCAGACACCCGACACGCTCTGGGGCGACACTCCTCCCTCTGCCCCAGCCAAGGACGCTGCTCCAACGCGGGGCTCAAAGCCACACTGCCCCAGGGTACGCTGGCCCGCAGACCTCGATGGTTTCTCACCCGGAGGTAAGGCGACTTGCTTCCGCTTTCTCCGTCCCATCTCACGGTCGCTGCTCCACAGACTCAGACAGCTAACGGCAGGCGCTCACCGCTCCGCGCTGACATCCCCTTGTGCTGACATCTGCCATCTTGGTTACTCCCCTCTTATCCGGGGTTGGGGGATCTCACAGGTCTCCTTGAGAGTTCTCTGGAGATTGTTACGGAAAGAACTACCCTCCTTGCTACTTTTGCTTTGGAGACTGATAAAATGTTTATTCTTAAAATGTATTTTAGGAACGCTAATGAAGCTTTTATGGGCTCAAGAGTAAGAGTATTTCCTGACTTAGCACGAATTACCCAATTGAGAAGGAAGGAGATTTTGGCTCTTCGCCCAAGGACTTTAGCCCTGGGCGCTTCCTTCCAACTTAAATTTCCTGTGAAATGTTATGTTAATTTTAAGCAAAAGATGTTTCTGTTTTTTGAGCCCAAGCAGTTGTTAGCCTTCTTGGAGTCTAGGGAAGTGAGTGATGTCGAGGTTGTTGTAACTTCTCATACAGCTGATGTGTGAGTCTCCCATTCACCTGTTATAATTTGTGTGATTAATGGATATGTTACTGTATCATTATATCTGTTTGATTGTTTCCTAGTACTCCCCTATTTCCTAATTTTTGTGGTCTGATTGAGGGAAAATGAGTATGGGATGGTTGTAATTACCTAATGTATTTGATGTTTATTTTTCCATTTTTCCATTTTTCCATTTTCATTCATGGATATTGTGTGGATGTTAAAATGTATTAAATCCATAAATAATAATAAAAAAAAAAAAACACGGCTCGCAGGGCAGCACCAGATGTCCACTGTCTGGAGAGCCAGAGTAGCCAGTACACAAAACCAGCAAAGTCCTCAGCCGTTCATGACTCGGAGGCCTGGCTTCGCTCCACCACCTGCGCCGGCAAATTCTTCTCCAAGTCTTTCAAAAAAGTCTGAGCCGCCTTCACCGAGTCAAAAACTTGAGTCTTACCCATGCTGTGTACGCGTAGAACAGCTGGGAACGCTAACGTGAAATGAACGTTCTTTTGGAACAAGGCTGCACACACCGGGGTAAACTCTCTCCTCTTCGCGGTGACCAGGGAAGAGTAATCTTGAAATAAGAGGAGCTGTTTATTGTCCAAGGTGAGCTGCCGGTGCTGGCGAAACGCCTGTAACAGACGCTCTTTGTGCGCGAAGTTGAGGATCCGAGCAATCACTACCCTGGGCCTAGGTCGGGATGCCATCTTCCCACTGACACGGTGTGCTCGCTCCACTTTGATGTCGCCCACCAGCGCGTCAAGGCCCAGAGCCTTTGGGAGCCACTGCTCTATCAAGGGTACCAATTGCTGATCAGTGGTAGCCTCCGATATCCCCACCAACCTGATGTTGTTGCGTCGGGAGCGGTTCTCGAGGTCGTCGATTTTAGCTTGCAAGGCCTCGAGTTGCGTCCTCGTGCTCTCAAGCCCCTGTGACTGCCGCCCCTCGTCTTCCTCAACAGCCGCCACTCTGCTCTCCAACTCCTCCATCCGTTGACTCATCTCAGCCATTGACGCGCCCATAATCTCCAGCTTCGATAATATCTGGTCGAATTTGGGATCGAGCTGCCTTACCACCTCTCTCGCCAGATCCTCTGTAGCCGACTCCACACTATCTTTGCTCGGCGAGGAGGGCTGCGTGGTTGACATGGCCGGGCACCGGGCCTGAGCCCTCTCTCCTTCTCCTTCTCCTTGCGGGTCGGAGGTGGCATTGTGCTGCACGCTACCGTTTGGTTAATGTAGCCCAGGGCTTAAAGTGGTGTTCCCGCTTCCGACAGGTCGGTTTTCGGGGGCAGATAGTATTTCAACAAAGTTTCTCGAGGCGGCCCCGGAGCGAGCAAAGACACATCTTCACCCGCTCATGCGTCACGTGGACCTCCAGGGCTAGGTTTAATACAACTTCCTCTCATGTTGGTTCATGAACCAGCTGTTCCATGAAGCAGTTAGTTATTTCATCTAAAATCTTTATCGCCCTAGCATATCCTGATTTGACATTGACTCAGTCAATACCAGGTTAATACCCGGGTAATTGAAATCTCCAATTATTACTGCATTGTAATCTTTGCTAGCTTCTCTGATTTCGGTTAGCATTTCATCATCTGTCTGTTCACTCTGGCCAGGAAGATGGTAGTACACCTCCACTGCTATTCCCTTCCCCTTTTTACATGGAATTTCCATTTATAGAAGAAATGTTAAATAAATAAATAAATAAAATAAATGACTAACCTTCCCCTCTCCCTACTCCCCAGATCCCCCACATCTCTTACCTGTCTGTCCCTTCTCCAGGAACATTATAGGTATGTTTTTGGTTACTTCCAAATCAAAGGCTGGTTATAAACTGAGCTGTTCTAAGGTTTTGATATACTTTGAGAATATACTAGTCTCCCTTTACTAAAAGGTGTCTCATTTCTAAACTCTATGGGCCCGATTCTGATCACAACATAGATCTCCTTTGTACGTCAGGGCTGACTCGGACGCACAAAGGAGATCGTGATTCTGATCCTGCAGGGCACGTCTAGCCCTGAGGGATCAGAATCGTGAACACACAAAAGGTTCACAAAAGGTTAATTCCCCACAGCCAGACCCCCAATCCGGCCTCCTAAGGCCAGGGTTGGGCTGCGGGGATTAATTTTGCCCCCCCCCCCCAGCCCCTTCCACGCTCCGAATAGAAAAAAAAAACATCCAGGCAGGTTATTCCACCCCGGGGGTGGAATAATCTCCCTGGCCAATTTGCCGGCCCTGGATGCACAGAGCCTACTCGTCCAGGCCGGTGACCGCCCACTACCCACCCACTCTCTGTGCCCGGGCCGCCTCTTCTCCGCCCCCGACTAACTTCCCCACACAACCAGCAGGGAAGTTATTCGGGGGCCTGCTGCCGCATGAATAGTGGGGATGGATGTCCCGTTGAGAGGTCCATCCCTGCGATTCGTGGTTCGGAATAACCCCCTATCTGTTACTACTATCCCCTAAACATACAGATTTTACACATCCTGAAGTCTATTTGGGAGAGTGATCTAGGCTGCATTTTTTCAGAGGGGGAATGGTTGGCCCTCTTTGAGAAATTGAAGAAAAGGAATTTGGTCAATGCAGCTATTCAAAAAACTAGGCATAAGATACTGGTACTAAACCCCTGATCAATTGTTTAAGACAAAGTACACTATTTCAACTCTGTGCTGACAAAAATGTGGAGAGAAGGATACTTTTTTCCATATTTGGTAATCATGTCCAGTAAATCAGACATTTTGGTCTAAAAATATCTCCTGGATTTATAATATTGCCTGATGCTGTTTTCTTTTGAGGCCAGCATCTTTATTAGTGTGTCATGGTCTGGAGAGACAGAGGTGAGCCACACACTTGATCTTCTGGCAGTAACTGCTAAACATACAAATTGCCTAGGCTGAAAGTCCTCTGTGAGGCTGCCTATTTCCCACTGATTGTAAGAAGTCTGGTATGTATATTGATGAAAAATTTTCTCTTATAGTCAAGAATAAATACCCTGACGTTAAGGATATTTGGTGGCCTTTCCTAGAAGTACTTTTTACATTACTAAATGGGATTCTTTCCAATTTAGGAGCATATTTGTGGCATCCCTTTTTCTTTTATCTTTTTTTTATGTATTCAGCATTTTCTGAGTTCTTGAAAGTGGTATACACAGGTGTAGGCTGGGTTAGTATGAGTCATAGGTTCATAATCTTTTTATTTCCTTCTTATTGTTGGTAGCCAGTTTTAAGAAACACATGGTTGTGATTGTGTTTTATGTTCCTTTGGCTTTAGTTCAGTTATGCTTCTGGACAATTTATATGTGTACACAACAATGTAAAATAACATAAAGTGGTGGACAAAAAACAATAAAAAAAGATATTAGTATTTTTACATACTATAAGTTTCTTTTGCTGAAATTTTGTGGTTTTCCAGGAAACAATTTAGTGGTTAATTCACTCTCAGTGATATTTTAGGGATTTCTGCATTAATTTGGTGAATAGCAGTCAAATTCCAAATCTCTTTAAAGGGGATATATCTCAGCTTTATAAGAAGAAGCACAAAGCTATTTGAGGTATACATGAGGTAAAGTAGCTCTGTACTGTTTGCTCCATTATCAGGTTCCATGCCGCCTCCAGCTCTAATCACAAAGAAAGAGTCACCTACCTAGTTATGGAGGTTTCTATTGTCTCCCCAAGGCCTCTATGCTAAATTGATTGGCTGTCTGCTTTGAAAAAGAGTAAGTCCCAGTAGACTCCATTTGGCTCACATTGATTCCATTATTTCGATGGGATGAAAAACACACTTTTCCTTTTCCTTCTGTGGAGAATCATGGGGGCTGTGTCATCTTTTTTTCTTTAACTTTATCATATACCGTAGGAACAGAATAGGAAAACATGTCATGAAAGAGATTTGAAATGTGTTTTTTTTTCAGAGCTATTGCCTTTACTTTCAAGCAGACATTGTTGTGATTACTGCAGCATATTGCAGCACCAATCTCATAATTCCATAATTTTGTTTACAAATGAACAAATTGTGTCATTATTTCTTTGCTCTTTCTGTATAAAAAGAACAGGAATCAAGCCTTATTCTAGTGCTGCACTTATTTTGGAATAGTAGAAGTGTGCTGCTTCCTGTATTTCATCAAGGTTTGTCCTGTATCAGTGGTTCTCAATCCTGTCCTGGTATACCACCTAGCAAGTGAGGTTTTTGGTATATCCACAATGAATATGCATGAGGGAGGTTTGCATGTACTGCCTCCATTGTATACAATCCCTTTCATGCATATTCATTGTGGATATACTTAAAACCTGACTATCTAGGGTTCAGAACCACTGTCCCACTTGAATATACCTCCAAGAAACTTTGGAGGTATATTCAAAGTGATTAACGTGGTTAGCAGACCTGCTAGCTGAACTAATTGGAGTGAGTGGGATATTCAGTGGCATAAATTCCATGTCTTGTGATGCTGGATATGAGGACACTGTGGCGTAAATTCCACCCATGCAGCCCCTGCAATGCCAGAAAGCTTGAGCAGGAAAGGGGCCCACATCAGACTTTGGCCCAAGAGGAACACTTCTGGGCCTGGAACAGAGAAAGCACAGCAAACAGATTAAACTAAGATTGCTGCATGGGGCCGCTGTCACCAGAGCAAAGTTGACGGGTGTGGTGTTGTGCTACCACCATCGCAATAAGGGGATTCGTGCTGTCACTGCCACCACCAGAGTCTGAAATAGGGGGGCCCCTCAGCAAAATTTTGCTGGGGGGCCCCCCACTAGAACTTTTGCCACTTTTCCCTCCTAATGTCACTATGCATTCCATACTAACTGCGTAGCAGCAGGTGTTCTGGAGGCCTTTCTGAGGCAGCGCTCACGCTAACTGGTCAGCTGCAAAATTCAATCACTGGTTGGTTAACAAAAACTAAGTAAAATCCAGACACTTCAAAGACTGGCCTAACTTTAGCTGGGTTAGTTAACCAGCCAGTGGCTGAATATTGCCACTGCCCAGTTAGCTAATATACTATGTGCGCACACCACATATTCAGTGCTGTTGGCTGGATATGATCCTGACATTGAATATCCAGGTCAAAATTAAAGCAGCGGCTGCCAGATGCTTTACTTGGGCTGGTCACCACCACTGAAAATGCCCCATCTTTCCTCTTTCCACTCACATCTTTAGAATATGCAATGACTCTATCATCCATTTTCATTATGGCAAATACAGGTCTACTTTCATATATTAGATCCCTATCCCTCCTCTGGTACATGGAGAGTGAGGGAAAGTAAGTGATTTGCAGGCAATAGGCTTTATACAGCAGATGGAGACAGCCTAGGCAGTGAGAGAACTGACTGGAAAGTAAGACTGATGGGATGGAGTGCCCAGCTTATCCACAAGTGGTTGCATACAAAGAGTAGGGCAGTGGTGCAGCCCACCCGGGCCCTCACAGAGGAGGCGCGAGTAGCAAGCATACCTTTGCTAGCTTGCTGTGCTGCCTCCTCTCCAAACCCATTGGCAGTTCCCTCCTGGCCGAAGTCTCGTGGTGCAGCTGTTCTCACGAGACTTTGGCCGGGAGGGAACAGTCACCAGGCCTGGAGAGGAAGCAAAGCAACAAGTCAACAAAGGTATGCTTGCCATGCGTGCCTTCTCCATGAGGGCCCAGCATAGCAGGGAATGGTCCCAGGGGGTCATAATTTAGGGTGAGTCATCTGTGGAGGCCACTGTTCTGGACACCCAATAATGTTAGAACGTCACTGTCCACAAGATAGTTTATCACAGATTTTAATATGTCACAGTTTGAGGCCTAGTCTGGAGGGAAGACTTAATTTCCCTTCTCTGAAAGATATGAGATTGGGTGGGAAAATTGATTATTCTTTTTCAGGACCTATCCTGCATTTCATAGAAAGCACTTCCTATAGAACTCCATTAAGAGCTTTACCACTTCTGTAGGTTTTTAGGAAGACACACACAAAGCTGGAGGTAGATATTCAACAGGATGTATGCCTCTTAACTTTAAAAGTACGAGTGGTCCAGACTTCCGGTGACATCATCAATCCTCATGGATGGTTGAAAAAGTGCTCTGCCGACAAAACCCACAAAAAGCAACAAAACCCCCCTGAAAAAAGCAAAACGTATACTCCAGGGAAGGCAAGCATAAGTCCCAGAAACAGCATAAGCAGCTATGGTGGTGTCAAGGAAAAAAAACTCAGATATAAGAGAATATGCATATTCGGCATTATGCAGTGAGCAAAAAGAAGGAGAAAAAGCGGTAGGCGAGGTGAATCTGGAGCCTGAAACTGAAGAGCTTCCCTGTGCAACGGAGGTGGTGCAGGGTAAGAGCACCATAGTACAAATCTCAAAAGAAGAGCTGTGCTCAGAAATGGCGGGATTCAGGGAGGATATGGAGGCAGCCATCATAGAATTCCTTGCTGATGTATAAAAACTAGGTAACAGAGTGGAGGATGCGGAGGAGCAAGTGGAGGAGTTACGAAGCACTGTGAGTGAAATGAACAAGTTAGTAAATACTCTGGAACAGTCTAAAGAGCAGATTGAGCTCAAACTTGAGGATTTGGAGAACCGGGCTAGAAGACACAAGTTAAGAATAAAGGGGGTACTGGAAAGTGATGAGTACAAAGACTGTGAACAAACTGCACGAGAAATATGTAAAGCTGTATTGGAAGGTTCCGATGAAACAGCGGATGCACAGGAAATTAAAATTGATAGGGCACATTGTATGCTAGGCCCAAGAAGAGGGGAAGCCCCACGGGATATTATTATATGCCTCAAGGACTTCAAAATTAAAGAAAAAATAATTAACAAGGTGAGAAGAGCAGGACAATTTAAATGGAGGGGACATAAAGTGGCAATATATTCGGACTTAGCCATGGCCACATTACAATGGAGGAGAGAATGGCGAGGATTTACAATGAGACTCCAGGAGGAGATTTATTTATTTATTTATTTATTTACAGTTTCTTTTATACCGCACTATTTGACATCAGTGCGGTTTACAATGAACAGAAACTACACGTCACAAAAATTGATCAGTGCTTACAAAGAACAGGAAAATAAGCTGGGTATACATAAAACAGGTTTCATAAACAGAGAACATAATAAACTATGTACAGAAGCAACTATGTACAAAGCAACTAAATGCAGCTAAATGTTCTTTAAATAGTTTAAAGATCTTTAAATATAAATAGTTATACCCGGCAGTCATCACATTTACCATCAATGGCACTACAAGAAGGGCGACCACATTGACACAGTTAGTACCAGCAATGATGGAAGCAGGAATAACATGCATAACAGAGATGGTAGAGCTGAGGAAATCAGGAATTGGGAAAAAAACAGGCTGGCAAAAAGTGGAGAGGAAAGAGAGGAAAAGCAAACGAGTAATGCAAAAAAAAAAAAAAAAAAAAAGGACATGGGACAATTGTAAATAACTAGAGAAATAATACTAGGTAATGGAATGGACTTGTGCTAAGTTGGGAAGGAAGTGTAACCTGAAAATTAAAAAGGAATGAAGGCAACAACAAAGTACAAGAAAAAGAAGCTTTTTCAGTATCAGCTTTTTCAGTGTCAAAGGCCAGTAAAGCCTTTGACACTGTTCCTCACAGGCGACTTATAAACAAACTGAGCACCCTAGGGATGGACCCTAAAGTTACTGCTTGGGTTAGAAATTGGTTGGGTGGGAGGCGACAAAGAGTACAAGTAAATGGAGCTCACTCTGAGGAGAAGGATGTTACCAGTGGTGTGCCCCAGGGATCTGTCCTTGGTCCGATTCTTTTTAACATCTTTGTTAGTGATATACCGGAAGGGCTGTCTGGTAAGGTTTGCCTCTTTGCGGATGATACCAAAATCTGCAATAAAGTAGACACCCAGGAAGGTGTAGATAACATGAGGAGGGATCTAGCTAAGCTTGAAGAATGGTCTAGAATTTGGCAGCTGGGATTTAATGTTAAAAAATGTAAGGTCATGCATTTGGGCTGCAGCAATCCAAGGGAGCAATACAGCATAGGAGGTGAAGTACTTTTGTCCACTAAAGAAGAGCGGGACCTAGGCATAGTTGTGTCCGATGATCTTAAAGTAGCTAAACAGGTAGAAAAGGCGACGGCAAAAGCTAGAAGGATGCTTGGGTGCATACGGAGAGGAATGGCTAGCAGAAAAAAGGAGGTGATAATGCCTCTGTATAAGTCTTTGGTGCGACCTCATTTGGAGTATGGTGTGCAATTCTGGAGACCGCACCTTCAAAAGGATGTGAACAGGATGGAGTCGGTGCAGAGGGTTGCTACTAAGATGATTAGTAGTCTTCATTATAAAGCATATGAGGACAGACTTAAGGATCTTAATATGTACACCTTAGAGGAAAGGCGGGATAGAGGTGATATGATTGAGATGTTTAAATACCTCCGTGGCATAAATGTTCAGGGAGAGAGCCTCTTTCAATTGAAAGCAAGTTCTGCGACGAGGGGACATGGGATGAGGGTGAAGGGAGATAGATTCAGGAGTGATATGCGGAAATATTTCTTTACGGAAAGAGTAGTGGATCCGTGGAATAGTCTCCCAGTGGAGGTGGTAGAGATGAGGACAGTAACTGAATTCAAAAAAGCATGGGACCAACACAGAGGATCTCTAAAGGTAAAAAGTGGACTGTTGTAGTTGTTGTTATGGAAGGACAGACTAGATGGGCCTTGTGGTCTTTTTCTGTCATCATGTTTCTATGTTTCTATGAAGCTGTATGGAAAGACTGAGTGGATAATCTGAATGAGAGGCAAGGGGTAGATTAAAGATAGTATGGAATAGTTGGAGGGGGGAGTTTAAGATAAGAGAGTTAATGTTAAGTAACACGGGTAATGAATGGTGGGGGAAGATGTAACTGAGGAAGGGAGAGCTACTAACTTGTAGCGTGAAGGTGGGGAAGATGGAAAGGGGGGTTGGGGGGTTGGGGCTGAGAGGGAGGGGAGAAGGGTGGGGGGGACTGGATCCTGTAGATGAAAAAAGAGAAGGTACATATATTTGCAATCATGGTGGGTAAGCAAAAGAAACCTGAGAAATGTAATATAGTAACCATTAATACTAAAGGCCTCATTCATGGCATAAAAAAAAGTGCTGTTAAAAGAGGGTAACAGACTTCAAGCTGATATATTGCTAATACAAGAAACTCATCTAAAAAGCACACAGGAAAAGTGGTTGGTTAGTAAAGGCTATGATAAAGTGTACTTGGCCCATAATCGTGAGTCTCCCAAGAAAGGGGGGGCTGGAATTCTTTTTGCCAAAGGAATGGTCTTGGAAGAAGAACAGGTAGTGAGAGACATGGGGGAATCGATTCATATTGTGGCAGGGTAAAATAGCAGGAATGCCCATAACTGTAGGTAGTGTATATATGCCGAATAGACAACAAGAGGGAAATTACTACATAAACTAGGCACAGTAGATGTTTGGAAATATTTCCATGAAAACAAGAGAGAATATACACACTATTTATATCCACACAAAACCTACAGTAGACTGGATATGGTATGAGAAGATGGAAGGATAGTAGAGCATGTAAAGCGAGTAGATATTTGACCCATAAGTTGGACAGATCACACACCTGTGGAGGTTACATTAAATATTCAAATAAAAGATTGGCCTGTGTTTCTGGAGGCTAAATGAATCCCTCATAGAAGAGGAAGAGGGGCATCACCATAGCAAAAAAACTATAAATGAGTACATACGGCAGTGAAGAGGTGGGGCCAGCAGTTTTATGGGATGGACTGAAAGCGGTGGTGAGGAGGCACTGTATAGCTATGGCAGTTAGGCGGAAGCATCAAAAAGAACAAAAGGAACGAGAGCTAATAAACCAGTTGAAGCAAGAAAAGAAAACTCATAAACAGAAAGATGGGAAAAGGAGGTGCAGCGTATTAAAAACTTACAAGAAAAAATAAGTAGATTAAATAATGAGGAAGAGGCATTTAGACTAAACCAGATCAGGCATTAATTTTTTGTACAGGGAAATAAGCCAGGTAGATACCTGGTTCAAAAACTTAGGGGTATGTTTACTAAACCATCTTAACGACGCAGCGGTGGTATTATCGCGCGATAAGTGATATTGCGCGATAACGTCACTTATTGCGCGATAACGAGACGGCGGTGTTAAGGCACACTAACGCTGTGAAATCCGGGTCTGAAGGGTGGAGTAAGGCTTCCCAGAGGGCAGAGAGAAGGGGTCAATGGGCGGAGAGTGGGCGGGGAGAGGCTCCAGGTGCACTAACGCTGTGAAATCCGGGTCTGAACACTAACGCCAGTGAAACACTCGCATTAGGCACATTTTCAGGAAAGAGAAACCATTTCAGTCAGCAATGTGCAGCAAAGGCAGGGAAACCCAGAAAAGTGATAGTTGTGATACATGTGCAGGAACCAAAAAAGGCAAATAACCATATAAAATGACCAGAACCACATTAACCAAGCTGAACAATAGTGATATTAATGATAAACATAAAGCAACACTACTGACAAAGCGTAAAAATTAAAATATAACGTTTGGAAGGGTCTATGCTCTGTCCCCCTACAAAGTGAATGATCCCACATTGTAATAGCGCTGATCAAGGTTTCTGTCATTTAGATTGGGTAGTTTTGTTATAGCGTGCACATGTGCAACAGCAGCAGAGTGGACACATAGGAAATGGCAACTGTACTGATGCTGTAAATGGGATACAGGGGGCTGCAGGCGGCACATGCTGTGGTCCAGCTGGGGCACAGTGCGGACTAGGCAGATGCCTAGGTGGCGCATAGGAATGCAGAAACTGTAAAGCAGCAAGAGAGCAACTGATGAGGGTCCAACATGGGCATGAGTGTGTGTCCCACAGTGTCATAGGTGATATTACCCAGCAGGTACCCCCAAGGGCACATAACATTGGTAGGCGGTGCTGGCGGAAAGCGCGCATGTCCATGTAGGCATCCCTACCTGAGAACCCACACCATAGGCAGCTGCCTACCAGCACACTGGATGGTGTGGGACTGCACACCACCAGCACCACCTGCATAATGGCATGGCAGCATGGTGGCGGAGGAGTGCTGGTGGCAGAGGGGGCAGTGGCATCTGCCAAAAAGCAGACCATGGCCAAGCCCCGTTTAGGTGGGTGCCGTGCACTGCAACAGACAGGGACTGCCTGACGAACAGTTATGGTATCCCCAGGAAATGAGCCATCCCTGTGGCAACAGTGTGGTACAGTACACACAACCAGTGCATTCAGGAGCAGAAGGTCAAAGTTCAACTCCAAGCTGTGGCTCCTGCCAACCCTGTCCCCATGTTTTACTCAGTACCAAACTGTGGTAATAAAGACGGAACCTTTATTGCAGATAAAATAAACATGCCTGAAATGCCTATATTTTGCCCTACAGAACACAGACACCATAAACATGTGCAATCCTTAGAGCAGAGTTTCCCAACTGCAGTCCTGGAGGGCCAAACACCATTCAGGTTTCATGCTGTCCCTAATAAATATGCCTGTGCTGCATTTGTATGCACCACCCCCATTGTATGCAAATGTATCTCATGCATATTCATTAGGGACAGCATGAAAACCTGAACAGTGTTTGGCCCACCAGGACCGGAGTTGGGAACCTCTGCCCTAGAACAGCGGCCAACAGGGGCATAAACACCCACACCCACAGGCTCCACTATCCAAAGCCTCATAGAGAGTCAGGCTGTTGGGCCCTGTGCAGAGCAGCATCTCCCAATACTGGCACCTGCATACCTTAGCAATGCCGTCCTAAACTTGGGAACACGTTCCACATATATCACAAGTTTTCTATAATTAATGTCAGCTAACAAATCCTAAGTTAAACACAATTTGTTGATAGAGATTCATCATAGCAACCTTTCTGATATCTGTGGAGTGTGTTTCAGTTATTGATTCTGACAGTGTTTACCACCCCAGAGAGTGACCCTAACAGTAGTGAGTACCATAGCAATGCCCACACTGTGCCCAGGACTGGTGTGGCGGCCAGGGCTGCCACAAACCTCTATATTTGCACAATGCTGGCATAGGTGTGGGAGTGTGTGTCTGTCTATCCAGTGTGTTGTGGCTGCCTACACCTTACTGAGCCCACATTGCTTGCACTGTTTCCAGTGTTAGCCTGCCAATTTGCATAATGAGGAGCAAGGTACTGTGGGTATGGCCCAGACAGGGTGGCATGGGCAGGATGCATTTGCACAGGGTATAGGGCAATGGCTGGGACATTGTAGTGCCCGACCACCAACTGCATGGACAGGGTGGCCACAGCATGTCATGCTGGGAGGTCGCTCTCACCCTGACTGATCAGTGACCACAGCATGGCTAGGTTCCCCCATAGTGCTAAACAGTATTTCTTTCAAGTGATATTTATGGGTTATTTTTTCTGGGGTCCAATCACTGATATGCCTGTGTGGTGTGTGTGCTGACCTCCCAGTCTTGGGTGCACATAGTTCTTCCGGAAACATGTACTAGCTAGCAGACTGTCTGCAGTTAGTATCTGTATGGCTGCACCACCTTGCAGGGTGCAGCAGGTGCACACTGACTGCCCTCTGCTGGTGAATGTCAGATTGAAGTGGGGGGGCAACTCAGCTGACTGGACCCACTACCTATCTGCCAGTGGCCCTGTCCCAAGTGCAGATCTTCAGCAGCTGTCTGTTTGCCACCAGGACTGGGGTTGCTGGTCCCACAGCCTGTCCTCATGTACCTCCACTGCCCCACCCTTGCAAAGGGGTGAGAGTGTGGGTCTGTTGGGGGCAGATCATGTCCCCCACCCTCACCCAGAGAGGGTGGTTTGCTAAGTACATTGTCACCATGTGAGCCCTGACACAACCCTGCTCCTTAAACAGGTGACCATAGCAAGCACAGTGGACATGCATTATGTTGTGTGCGTCATGGTCCACAAGGGCCAGACATGACTGGCAATTACAAATGGACATATAGACCTTCTAAAGGTGTCTGCAGCAAATACCTGTCATACACTGGCACTGATGGAAACCTGCAGCACAGCCCACTTCAACCAGCCCGGGTACTGCGGACCTGGTGCTGGCCACTCCACCTCACCCTCAGGGTGAGCACAGAACACGCACATTGGCATGGCCTGTGGGTACTCTGTGCCAGTAACATGCATGGTCATTCCCCTCTACCAAGCTAACATGCTGTAGAGAAGCATACCCCATCTGGTGAGCAGATGTAGACTGCTGTTCTGCATGTGAATTGCATTATGGGTACTGTACTGTGCTATCCTATCCTGGTAGCCACAGCAGACAGTTTTATGGTGATGTGCATTCTTTCTGTAGCCAGCCATTGGTATGATAGCTCCCACAGTGATGTAGCGCAATGGTTAATGCAATGACTTCAATAGCAGAGGTCATGGGTTTGATTCCTCTCTGTTCCCCTTTTTTATGGCTGTCCTATTTGTGCAGATCTGTGCTGCCACCACATTATAACCTCATCACTGTTGCCATCCATCCTTCTGTCCGTCTATGTGTGTGTGCCAGCTGTGTGGCATCCTGCCCTAATGTGCAGGCTGCTACCACTTGTCCTGCACTGGCACACTTTTCTGGAGGCAATAAATCCTGCTCAATAGGCTCAACCTGCATTTCCTCTGGCTCCGGTAATGCAGTGCCCTGCTCTGATCTTTTAACGTATGTCTCAGGGTATACTCTCTATGAGGATCCCTGTGTCTCTCTTGAGCACAACTCCACCCAGTAAGGATAAATTGTACCTGAAGCTGTGGTCAGTTCTCCCTGGCTGAGTTCACCAGTCTCCTTTCCAGCTTCTGGGAAACAGTCCCTGGTTCACTTCCCTGAGTTCCTTCCTGGAGCTCTGCTATGGCTCCCTGTTCCAGGCTTGGCTCCTTTGACTCCTGTGCTGAGTCCTGGGCTCCCACCTCTGAATTCTCTGAACTCTCTGATCAGGAACTGGGGCTTGAAGCCTTCTCTGCTCTCTCCTTCCGTGCTCTCTCCTCCAGTGCTCTCCCTCTCTGGGCTCTCCTCTCCCAGGCTCTCTCCACCCAGGCTCTCTTCTCTTTCTCCTGGCTCTCCCCTCCCGGGCTCTCTCCTCCCAGGCTCTCTTCCTCCAGGCTCTCTTCTCTGCTTTCTCTCTAGCCAAGGTTTATATCCCTGCTTCCTGGGCAGTGTCTCTCCCTCTCTGGACAGGTGCTTGCAATTATCTTCCAAGCCTGCAACTACATCAGCAGAGCTTGGGTGTGGCAGTCTAGGTTCAGTTTCTCTCTGCTTGCTTTCTTTAGGCAAAAGCTGAAACCTGTGCACTGCAGGGATGTCACTTTTCTTAAAAGCAAAATCATTAGTTTCTTCTATTTCCATAGGCTCACTACAGGCTTCCTTATCACAACACCCTTGGGGAGGAAGCAAGGCTGAAGGGTAGCACCCTGTATTGATAATGATATCTGCTGAGCATGAAGCAGAGATACTGCTGATGCAAGGGGTGAATGAGAACGCACATGTAAGCATCTTTGAGATCCAAGGATCACAGCCAATCTTACCATTGAAGATAGGGTAACAACATTCCCAGAGATACCATCTTGAATTTGTCCTTCACCAGGAACCGATTGAGGTTCTGAAGATCCAGGAAGGGTTGGAATCTGCCTGTTTTCTTGGGAACTAAGAAGTAGTGGGAGTAGAAGCCTCTTCCCTCTTGAGATAGAGGGACGAATTCCATAGCCCAGTCAACTAAGAAGGTTTATATCACCTGCTGAAGGAGATGATGATGAAGAGGCTCAAGGAGATACTCCCCTGGAAAGAAGAGGGGGAAGCTGATCAAAGTGCAGCAGGTACATGTCCTGGACCATTTGAAGCACCCAGGAATCTGTTGTGATGATGGGCCACCTGGGGCAAAGTAGATCAGTCTTCTCCTGACCTGGGATGGGACAAAGTCTGGAATGGGAAGAAGAGCTAAATTCCGGAGGTAGGAGTCAACCCTCCCCCCCCCTTTCCCAGGCTGTGGCTGTGGTGTTGGTTGGGCCTTCTGAGGTTTTGGCTTGTGCTGCTGGCACAGCCCCTGACCTTTCAACTGCTATCCCTTTTGGGTACCTGGTAAGAATGGTACAGGGTGTAGGTACCATAAGTTTTCTTCTTCTTGGGGAAGAAGGACTTCTTCCCCAAAGACTTTCATCTGGCAGGGTCAGAGGTCTTCCGAGAGAGCCTGTTCATGGTGAGTTGTTCATGTTCCAACTCTCCGGCCTTGTCTTCCATGTGTTTGCCAAAGAGATTTTCTACTCAGCATGGGACATCGGCCAACTTGTCCTGAACCTATTGTTCCAAGTCTGAGGACTGTAGCCACACCAGGTAATGGGCACCAATGCCTACCATGGCCATCCTAGCCATGGACTCAAACCTATCATAGGCTGCTCTGGTGAACCTGGAGCATTCCTTGTTCTTGGCAACAAGGCTCTGGAAGCATTCAAGGACTTCCCCCGACAGTCCAGTCGAGAATCCGGCGAGATCCCCCAAAGGTCTCAGAGGTGCATCTCTATATATAACTTGTATGCTGTGCTCCTTCGAAACCAGGACTCTTATGCACACAATATATTGAATTGAGGTGCCAACTTACCGAGGGCACCATCAATGATGTGTCCCACATGCGAAAGAGTAGAGACTCCAGGATGGGGTGGATTGGCACCATGATGGTCTCTTTAGGGAGAGTGGAGTATTAGAGGATCTCCAATTCCTCTGTCCTGGGTTCCTTCCCCAAATTCTCAACAAACTCATGGAAGGATATGTGCTCTGGGGGGGGGGGGGGGAGGGGAATTCCATCATTCGTGCAGGGGTGAGGGATTGGAGGGGCAGTCAAGATGACTCACAGTCTCCGGAGATTCCTAATCGATCTTTCAGTCAGAGTTGGAGTCCAAGAGGAACTCAAAGTACTGCTGGAAATCCGCATGACACTGATAGTGCTCACACAGGGTCTAGGGAGTCCTCGGTTTCCAGTGGTCTGATTCCAAGGCACTTGGGGGGAAAACCTGATGCACCAAGAGGGACCTCATGCTTCCCCCAGAACAACTGTCAGCTCTCGGAACAGCATGAACTTCTAAGACAGGCTGCACCTCTGACAGTGAGGCTACCACCAAGGATGGGGCCATCACCATTGCCAAGGAACCTGAGGTGACAGGGTCTCGAGCAGCCTACTGCACCAGGAAAGCAGCAAGGCTACGCTCGAGGGCTTGCATCTGCTCCGTGAGGAGTGAGTCCGATGCTGCTGAAGCCAGTGCCACAGCCTTCGGGGCTGATTCCAGTTGCATTGATGGGGACTCCTTGATGGTTACAGCTTTGGGAATCCCACACTGGCCTTCCATAGCCTCGGGAGGCAGCTCCTCCTGCTGAAGCAGCTTGGAGGCTGCTCCCAGCTCTCACCCTCAAAGTCACGCTGAAGGCTACAATGCACCCTGGATTCAGCATTGCCCTTCAATGACGAACAGGGCAGAAGTCCAGTCCTTCAGGAGGCACTTCTTGTTGAAGGAGAGCCACTGGTCTGATGCTCCGTGACCTCTCATTCCAAAAGGGCCTGGCCCCCACATGAAGCTAAAGCCTCTCTGTAGGCTTTTGAGGGTATCGCTGAGGTCAAGGACAAGTCTGATGTTGATGAGTCTGAAGACGGGAACAGCACTTCCTGTTGTTTCTCCCAATTCCTAAGCCCCTTAAGCATCATCTGTAGGCAGAGAGCACAAGTCAAGGACTTGTGGTATGGCTCGAGGCACTGAAGACACCAGTTGTAATGTTCTGTGATGGAAATAGTCCAGCCATGCTGGGAGTACTTCTTGAAGCCACTGGCCAGCTTTGATATGGTAGGGAAGACAGCTTTCCTCTAGTTGGCAAGTACTCCCATGTCCTAGCCAACCAGGGGGGTCATGAGAGAAAAAAACTACACACCAAAAAGAAAAGATAAAGAACCCCAAGAAAAACATGGCACTGAGGCACCGATGTTCCCGAGATGGGCAAGAAGACGGTGATGAAGCACGCAACTGAAAAATAGCTGAAACAGACATACTCGAGGGTATCAACTATTTTCCAGTACTCAGACAGTGTCTGAAGGGCTCCACTGAAAAAAGAAGACTAATGTAAGATGGCTTCTTCAGGTGGGAAGACAGGCACATATGCATGGTGGATCTCCCAAAAGCTTCCTATAGAAGCTGGGGAGTGTTTCCTTGTGGGCTCCGTTGGTGATGTCACCCATATGTTAGGACTGCATTCTTGCTTGGTCCCAGAGAATCATTTGTGATATGGGGTCAGAAAATATTTTTTTTCAGTGGTAAAGGGGTCGATATTCAGCCAACAATGGCCAATCTATTCTTTTTTTTTTTTTAATACGTGCCACTATAGGCAAAATAATCCAGATATTTAACAGCAGTGTCTGGATAGTGGTTGCTGTTGAAAATCCAGATACAGCAGTCAGAGCTGGCAATATCTAGACAAAAGTGATACTCAGATGCTCTCTAGATAGCTAATCTGCGGACCACTTAGGACATCTTTTTACTATCCTAAGTTTTATAGATGGTTATCTATATAGTAGTATTCAAGAAAGTCCTGTGTACATTTTAAGTGTTTCCCAGAAATATCCACGTTATTCCTGTTGAAACATGGAATTAAAACAGGACTTAGAAAATATGCTCTGCAATTTGTCCCATATAGAAAAATGGCTGTGACAAGTATGTGCTGAAGTGATGTGACTGCAGTCTGGAAAAACACAAGATGCAGTTATAAAGAACAGAAGGCAGAGGTGAGGGAATGTTGTAAGGTAAAAAAACATTAATAAACACCCTTACGGAAATGTTAAGAAGAGCAATAGTGTTTCTCCTAGGACAAGCAGGATGAGTCAGCCACAATTGGTGACGTCATCCGACGGCGCCGAGACGGAAGTACTCTCCATAGCTCAGAAGGGCTTTTCGCCCTTCTGAGCATGAGCCAACTGGCCCCACCCCCTGCCCGCCCCTAGCTAGCCAGTTTCAGTTCTTCCGCCTTGCCAACAAGACGGACTTTTCTACTCTCCACCATTTTTTCCTTTTAACAGATTCTATCCTCCTAATCGTATGTATATATCAGTTTTAACTTGACTTAATGTTTCCAAATCTCCTTTCAGAGCTGGCCCAGCGGAACTTAAATTCCTGCGGGCCATGTGCTCCCGGTCTCAACATCTTAGAAATATTTTCTTACTGTTGATCAGTTTCATCTTGCGTTTTAATTCTATTCTTACTCATATGTATATTGCAGTTTAAACTTGCATTAATGCTCTTCCGAGTTCTGTCTCAGATCATTGGACTGCACTTCAGCTCTCAACAGGCGGCGTAACAGCCGCTCGCAGTAAGACCGGAGTTCACTGATAACCTAGTGCAAGTCACTACTCACGGACCTTCGTGGGACCTCTCCGACACTCCTCCAGCTCTGCTGCCGCTCAGGGTGCGCCTAAGGGCCTCCACCCCAGCCGCAGGCTTAGGCTGCCAGCTCTGCCGCCTCTCAGGGTGCGCCTAAAGGCCTCCAACCCAGCCGCAGGCTAGCCGCCTGCTCGGCCGCCGCTCGGGTTGTGCCTGGGGGCCTCCAACCCGCAGCGAGCTTGGATCGCCCATCGCGACTCTAATCCAAGAGGACCCTCTTCCAGGTTGAGAGCCCTTGCGGCAGCCTGGGCCTCCACCAGGACTCTGCCTGAACCTCCTCGCACGTGGGTGAACTATGGGGGCGGCCATTTTTCCTGCTACTCTGTGCTACACGCAAAGCCGCGCCCCCCATCTTGCCTCTGATGTCAGGACCCAAGCTCCTCCCCCGACGGCGCCATTGGTCGACACTGACCCAACGTCACGGGGGGAGGCACCAGCGCGGATGACACCACGATTGCCGATTGTCCCGTTCAGCGCAGAGGCGTCGGAGCGGACACCAGATGCAAGAGAAATTAAGCCTCGCCGACGCATCGGAGCGGATGAGCATCAGAGCCCTCCCACTCCAGCTCTCAAGGCCAAAACCAGTGCTAGGCCATTCTCGATCGTGCCGATCGATATGGCACCCCTCCATCGGCCCCGATCCTCTATTCGAAGCAGACGAAATGGCCTGCTTACAGCGGCTCCTCCCCCGAGATGGCACTCCTCCATCAGCGCGGAGGCAGCCCACGGCCCCTCCACCTGCAACAGCGCAGTTCGAAGCAGCAGGAGGAGAGGCCAATCTATGCTTGGGAACCGAGGGCCCGATGACTTCACGGCCCCTCCCCCCCCCGCAGCGCCATTGGTCTGCGCCGATCTAAACGGAGGACTCCGAAGGATCTCATGCGGTGAGGGGGGGAGCAACGCCTAGGCATGCCACTGCTACCAGCACACAGCCCGGGACGGCGTGAGATCAATGATCAAGAGACCCTGAGCTCTCAGTTTTCCGGATGCCGCTTAGCTGAGCAGGTTTCGATTTGCCTCCAGCGCATCAAGTAACCTAAGCAGCAGCGACAAGTGGCTGCCCTTCTAGCTTGAATCTGGATCAGCACCGGGAAGCCTCTCCGCTGATCACATGCTGTGGGCTTTAAAGTAAGGCTGAGACTGGAAGCGAGTCCAGCTACACTCCGCCACGAAAGCATTAACCACCAGGGCAACTGGAAGCAATGATCGATGGACATAGACCTCTGCACAACCTCGGAGTTACGTGAGGTCAGCCCACCTCGGGCGGCCACACTGTGGTGCAGTGAACACAGGCAATGTGTTCTGTAGCCAAAGGTCACAATGATGCAGGGGCCATGGGTTCAATCCCCCACTGTGCCTAATGAAGAAGGCTGGCTGAGGCATTACCTGTTATGGGTAAGATTGCGGTAGGAGGCAGCTGGGGCTCCTGCCAACCCAGTCCCCATATTACCACCTTAGCCTGATCAACCGCACAACCGTTACAGTCGTACCGGAGCGTTAGATGGCGACTTCCATCCCCGCTAAAGATTTGCTAAGCGTGTGGTGTCTGCCCGGCCATAGCCATATGAGGCTGACAGCTTCGTTCTCCGGGACCAACAGCATACTTGCCGGCAATGTTCCCCATGCGTGGCGCCATCGGCTCGTGGGAAGCCTAGGGCACTCTCCCATGCCACTTTTTTCTGGTGGGAGACCTGCAGCCTCATGCCTTGCATCAACTGCGTAGTTGCCGGCACAGCTTTACATGCTTTGCACCAGCACTTGAGCATTCGAGAAGGATAGGAGGTCAATCCTCCACAGTCCAACGCTGATCTGCATGTGAGAACTGCACCCAACCCTTCTGTGGATGGGGCTGTGGTAAGGGGACCCCCTTGCTGAGGAAGAGCGGAGCTACTTAACTCAGCGGTAGGTGCTTGGCTGCCCTGAAGCTCACTGCCCCATGGACGTTCCCAGACCAACTAGAGCCTCTTCCGGTCCATGCCTGCGCCTTACCACGCGTCAGCGTACACCAGGCTCTGAACCTAAGTGGCTCATCTCGCACCTTTCCTGCCTTCATGGAGGTGCAGCTGCGACATCTGTCTTTCTAAAGGAGGTTTAATTCCAAAGGTCAATCCCTACCTGCCCTGTAGGGACTACTGGGCTTCTGTGACAGTGGGGTGTAGTGCTCACAACAGTATGTCCAAAGCAGAGGGTCACAAGTTCAATCCCCAGCTGTGGACCCCGCAGAGCATGTCCCTACCACGACTCCTGCCTTCTTCTTCTTCTCAAAAAAAAATAAAAAAAAATATTCTTCCTCGGGATGCAAGTCCCTCAGGCAATGTACAGACCTGTAGTCATTCTTCTCTCCACTGCAAGGCTTGCTTTGATCAGGATACAGACCAGATCTTGAGTTTGGCCAGCTCCGCCCTCCAGCAGGGCGAGAAACGCAGGTTGTGACATCTCCTGCTAGAACTCTAGACTCTTGACCTTCCATTCGTCTACCTCCCCACTCCATAACCTTGCTACAATTCAAAGTTCCCAGAAGTAGGTCCTTCCATGGCCTACACTAAATCTTGCTTCATGGTACATACCACACCAGGGCTGACATCGCCCAATAGGGCTCCACTCGGTACAAGCGTGGCGACACATGATGCTGTACACACATCCAGTGTGTTCAGGGGCAGGAGGGCGCAGACTAAAGTCCCACAGTTCCTTATATATGTATTTATTTTTCACGGTCCATCACCATCCTGATCTCTGATCTTCATACACCAGGTTTACTTACTAGTGCATAAGCTTCGGGACCTACCTACCAATCTTGCAGGCACATACAGAGGAAGATGCTTATGTCCACTGGTCAGGACATGGGCTTCGGGACCACCTACCACAAATGGCTCAAGAAACCATCCTCTGCTCCTAAGGGTGGGACAACTGTGTTTGTCCAAAGAGGGGGTCAGAACAGACCCGTGGCATCAACACAGCCACCAGCACGCAGAATCTGGACTAGAGTGGGCAGCTTCTGCCATCAATTCCTCCAGCAGCCCTTCAAAACAAAGGCGGAAGGAGCCCAGGATCAGTTCCTGAATGACCACTTGGCCAACACCCTTACAGGGATTCACATCTGCTTCAGTCTTTAAATAAAAGCCTCAGTCTTCGAAAGAAAACGCACAGCCCCTCTGCAGCAGGCTCAGTGCCCGCACAACAGGTTAGAAGAGCAGCCTGCGCCTTGTGCCCCCTATCCTGCCTTGACTCCTCGCGTCCTCAACAACTCGGTCCATGCCACATACCCTCAATGTGGTGGCAGCAGACTCGGTGCCCTCTCTACCTCGTTGCATGGGTCCCTGTGCAACCCCACCAGACAAATTGGGTCCCCCCCCCCCTTCCACTTCTTGAATGAACAGCGCTGCCTCTTCTGCCAACAACAGCCTTCTCATGCCGACTCTGGATCCACCACCTGCAGCCCTCGATGTGATCCACCAACCTGGCCGCCCATTACCTCTGAGCCTTCTGGTGAACCACCTCAAGACCCATGCTCTCCTCCTGTACATGATGCGGGGCATCTTCTCTACCCCGCTAAGAACACCTGCCCATTGAACTCTGCGGCGCTGAACCTAGCGCCCTAGAGGCAGAAAGGCGGAGTGTCAGGCTCATGGCCAGCCGATGTCTCACGGCCAGGCTCATGAGCTACCCAGGGGCCAACTTGCCTCAGCGTGCTCAAAGACAGGTGTACCTGACCATCGGGTTGCAGGATCGAGTCACAGGTCCAAGACCCGTCGTGGACCATACTATGGAGATGCCTACGGCTCGGCACTCCAGGGCCTGGACGGTGAGGAAACTAATGCTCCCAGCAGCACCTCCCCTTCTTGGGATCATGCAGCAGCTCAAAACGTAGGCGTACTCCTTCACTGGGTCTCATCGCGAACAGATCGGCATGCTAACCAGATCTGCATGCTGGCGGTCCAGCACAGAGCCAGGCCCCGTTTACTCCTGTCCCCGCTGACAGGCTGCAATCCAGACCTGTCCCTGCAGTCTTCTACTTACCAACACTATTCCTGAACGGAATGGATGACGTGACTCACAGGCACGAACAACAGCCTCCACAAACCGTTGCTCTGGACAGCCCTGGCTGTACAGTGCATGTTTACCTGTAATAGATCGCTGGTATGCCCAGGGTCTGCCCAGTCTGAACAGACTACATCCCTAGAGACTCCGCCGGATGAAAACGTAGCCTAGTGGTTAGCGCAGCAGCCTACTATCCAGGCCAACTGGTCGCTTCCAAGACACAGCCATCTGGATACAGGCAAGGGCTCGGCTACACGGGCATGAGCCCAAGCCACGCCAGACGCAGGCAAAGGATAGGCTACAGGCAAGAGCCCAAGCCACACCTAGGACATGCGCAGAGGCAGGCACATTCATTCCCAGAGGCCTTCCCTGCATCCGGCACACTGCCAAGAAGTGGCAACTTGAACTATCACATCACCCGTGCACCAAACACCATCAGTGATAAGGCACCTCACGAGAAATATAAGGTCGTAAGGCCTTGAGCCCTTGCTGACCAGGCAGCCCTAACATCTGGACTGCCACCTCCACAGACCGCCCGGCTCGGAGCCGACTTATCCTACATAACCGATGCCGCCTTGACCCCGGCGCGCGCATCGCCTCACGGATGGCATAGACCCGATGGTACACCACATTTGGTCAAATGAAGCCTGTCACGTCCATTCTCCGACCTTCAAATATGGGCCAACCGAAATCTCGCCGGCCCAATGGCACAGGTTCCCAATGCCGGCTATCTCTTATCCTTCCACACGGAAGGGTTTACAACTCTCTCCAGTAACATCACCGGAGTTGATACAAAAAAATAAAAATAAAAAATAAAAAAATAAATAAAAAAATAAGAGAAATATATATATATATATATGTTTATAGTGGATGAATAATCAAAGGGATAAACAACCAAGGCGACAAGAGACGCCTCTCTTCGTGCCCTTTAATTACGATCGTGCCTGTTTATTACAATCGCGTCTGCAGACCATCGTATGGTGCATGGGCACTGCACGCTGCTTGGGCATATGCATACTCCACTTATGTTCCCGCAGGCCTAGGCCCCTGCAGGCCTATATATTCTCACAACATTATGGTGCATCGACTCTACAAGCCTATCTTAGGCCTATATGTTCTTGTTGCAACAGGCAACATACTGTCAGGCCAGACCTGAAAAAGAGTCTCGGCCGTCCCCCATCCCCCACAGCACATGGCAGCTTGGGAGGCACCAATTGTGGCTGACTCATCCTGCTTGTCCTAGGAGAAAACAGAGTTACTTACCTGTAACTGGAGTTCTCCGTGGACAGCAGGATAAGTCAGCCACACATACCCACCCACCTCCCCTGGGATGGGGTCGGCCTCCGTCCGGTGACTGCCTCCTAGCTACAAAAGGCTCAGCTAGTGACATACTGGCTAGCTAGGGGCGGGCAGGGGGTGGGGCCAGCTGGCTCATGCTCAGAAGGGCGAAAAGCTCTTCTGAGCTATGGAGAGTACTTCCGTCTCGGCGCCGTAGGATGACATCACCAATTGTGGCTGACTTATCCTGCTGTCCACGGAAAACTCCAGTTACAGGTAAGTAACTCCGTTTTATTCAGGCTATGCTGAAATGTGATGTTTGTGCTAAAACAGGGACCCTAACAAATCCTGTGTTATGAAAACTGGGACTATTGATGTAACACTAGTATGTGAGTGAGTTGGAATCAAATCATGTTGCAGTAAGAAAGGGAGATCATATGTGTAGTCCTGGGACATCATGCCATTATGGTGTAGCAGCTGTTAGTTATAGGTTCAGTTTGGCAGAATGATGTCTTTGTGACTGCAAGTGAGAGTTTGTGGTTTGGGGATATCACGGGAGGATCTGGTGTGCTGATCGTCAATTCAGGGAGGTCATGAATGTCTGGCTGTACCTGGACCATATGGATGACTGCAGTGTCACCAGGTACTAGTGTGATAGGGAAGTAAGGCACTGGGAGACATGACTGATGTTGTGCCAACATCCCCTAGATTGTACCATGAGGCCTACATCCTTCCTAGTCCAGGATCTATGCAAGATGCGAGAGTGGTGATGTAGCAGCAGAGCACATACAAACCAATAATACCAGGAGTCTGTTCAGAAGGTCCAAATCATTTATTTGTGCACAAGACTCAAGCAGAATCACATTCAAAATGGCTGAGCAATGGTTTCTAGCAAAACAGCAACTTTTATACCGTTCCTCTCCATTCTGGACATAGGCAAACTTCTCATTGGTCCCAGTAACCTCTTCCACCCCATCTATTGGTCCCGGTACCAATACGTAGCTCCAATGAGGACCTTGGTCTGGGCTCAGCACCTGCTTACCCCCCTTACAGTCCTCATTACAATGATCATTTCTTAGGCTCTTGATAAAATTCTCCTCCAAGGTCAACTGGCTAACTAGAACATGTGGGAAAGCAGGGCACTGTAACTTTTCTTTCAGCAGTTAATTAATTCCATAGAAGCTTCACTCTCTTATCAATACCAATTAAACTTGTTTTTCTATATTCTCTAAGTTTCGATTCTGCTTAGCTATACTTAATTGTGCTCTGTTAAGTTTCGATTCTATGGTAGCAGCATTTGGGGAAATGTGTAATTCCTATGGGCCTCTCCACAGGCTTCATTTACAGGTCAAGCTGTTTAGGCCTCCCTGTTCATTTCAGACACCATGGATCACAGGCCTTCGCCTACCACATTCCCCCCTTTGATTAATCTCACCCTATTACTAATAAGGTGTGAGATTTATATCACTCAATTACACTGGGGTCGGGTTTCGACCATATGTAGCAGGATTAGGGTGCCATAAGGCCAAAATCTTGGTAGCAGTTTTTCGCTCCACTGTATTCTCAATAACACTGTTAATAGAACGCATACAACATGGGATTATACATGGTAACAAGAAGAACAAGGTTACAAATATTAGTATTATCATAGCAAAAGTAGTAAGTCCTCCCAAACCAGAGAAGATAGATTTGAAACAATTGGGCATCTGAAGACCATGCCAAGTCTGCACTGGCACATAAGCTTGCTTACGCATGTTTTCAGCAATGTTTTCAACTACTTGACCTTTATCATCTATCTTCAAGCAACAATTTGTGAGATTTAGCTTTCCACAGACGCCTCCTTCAGCAGCTAATAAGTAATCTAATGCTAAACGATTTTGATATATTGCAGTACGCATTTGTGTGCTCTGTCTAGCTAAAAGTGTGAGCGCTTGGCTAGTTTCATTAGTGATAATTTCGACTACTGCTTGCAAGCGTATAATTCTATTCAACATATAAATTGGGGTATGATATCCCCACATGCCATCTTGCTCCCAAGTGGCAGGTCCGGGTTTAGGCCTCCCTGTTCATTTCAGACACCATGGATCACAGGCCTTCGCCTACCACAGTGATATATCTGGATTCTGGCTACTTGGGCATGATGGCACAGGGATCGCCCCTCCCATGCCCATACAGGTCTAACCAGGGGAGCAGTGCAACAAAGCAGATTGTGGGAAGGCAGACCGGATGAATGCAGACCGAAATACGCCACGATGGGACAAGTGTGGCTGCTGTGAGAAATGCCAGAACCCAGATACATGAGAATCAGATGCCATAGCCAGAAGGCCCTTCTACTACCACTACTACTATGACTGATAATTTGTATAGCACTACAAAGAGTATGTAGTGCTGTACAGACACACATAAAAGATGGTCCCTGCTCGGTAGAGCTTACAATCTAATCTAGACAGATAACATAGCAGCAGTGGACATGATACATTTAGGGGGAATGGGAAGGAAACACAAGGGAACTTAGGCAGATCCAATCCAAAAGTGGCAATGAAGAGGTGAATTCTCAGCCTGGATTTGAGAAGGGCCTGAGAAGAAGCCTGACGTACGGACTCAGGTAGTTTGTTCCAGGCATAAGGGAACTAACTACCTGAGTCATTATGACAGGCATAAGGAGCAGCAAGATAAAAGGAGTAAGGTCTGGATTTGGCAGTAGAAGAGGAGGGCACAGATAGAAGCAATCTGACAGAAGAGAGGAATTCCTGAGGAGGGGTGTAAGGAGCAATAAGAGGGGAAATGTAGTGTGGAGCAGCAGAATGCATGCACTTATAGGCCTGAAGCACGGAAAGGAAATACATTTGTTGCTCAGCAATATTATGCATTCTTTGGGGAACTGCAATGCTAGTTTTGTGTTTGATGAGCTTGGTAAGGGTTCATTCCTAGCAGTTAAAAGTGTGTTTGTAGAGATGACCAAGGCAGGAATCAATGGGGCCATTTCCTAATGCCAAGTACCATTTGATGCAAGATATGTCCTGACATACATGTTCATATTTACATTCTCTTATACCATATTAGGGTGCACTGGGGTTATTTAGCACTTTTCAGGGCCTGAGGAGGACTAGTATATGGTCTAGGTTGCAGCAACAATCATTTCTCATTGGTATTTATATCTACTTTGTATCGGCTAACTACTGTCAATGTGAAGAGCAACTTAGGAGAAGCACATTTTTCCCGAGGGGCATGGCATCTGCGGATGCATTGAGGGTATTGGCAGGATCCGAAACGTGTAACTTTTCAGAATTTCAGTCCCAAAATTTGCAGTGGTTATCTTGGACTCTGCATTTAATTAAAGACCACAGATGAGGGATCTCTGAAGAATCATTTTTCCCAGCTGCACCTATTATATGGGTTGATACCTTTTTCTCCCCCCTTGAATTTTAGATCAATGGTATATGACCTTTTCTCTCCAGTATTGGATTATAATAATACTTGACCCTACAATGTGCTGAACATACCTTGATTACCAATGACTGGCACTCTGACTGTTTTTTTTTAGGCCCATTATTCTTCTGGGACAGCTTTAACCCCAGATATTCAATGCTGGGGTCATATCTGGCCTGGCATTTCATATCCGGGGTTGCTGCACAGCCTACAGGTCCACCCCTTGGGCACCCTGCTGTTGCGGAACATGTGCAGGCCATAGCAAACCTGTCCAATAACAAGGGGAAACCGTGATCAGCACTATTTCAATGTGGGATCATTCACCTTGTATGGTAACAGAGGATAGTGGAGGAGTGGCCTAGTAGTTGGGGCAAGGTACTTCAGGCCAGAAGGTCAGGGGTTCAAATTCCACTACAGGACAGCAACCTTGGGCTGGAAGAACTGGGGTTTCTAGTCCCACAGGTGCTCCTTGTGATCTTGGACAAGCCACTTAACCCTCCATAGCCCATGTTCCCTGTAAAAATAGTTATCTCCAAGTTACAATGCCCTGTTCAATGTAATTTCAGTTTGTTCAATGTAAACCACACTGATGCAGAATAGCGTGGTATATAAGAGAATGTAAATAAAATAAATAAATAAAATAGACCCTTTCAAAATTAATATACTTTTTTTGGAGCTTTCTCGGTAGTGTTTTTTGATGTTTCCCATTCATATCACTATTGGCCAGCTTGGTTATGTTTGTTTTACATTTTGTTCAGGTCAGTTTCAGTGTTTATTTGCCCTTTTGTTCTGTGCACATGTATCACACTTATCACTTTTTGTAGGTTTCCCTGGCTTTGCTGTACATTGCTGAGTGAAATGCTTTCTCTCTCCTGCTATTGTGTGCTAACGCCTGGTTTTCAGTTACGTTAGGATTCAGCCCTTAATTCCTCCGCGTTAGTGTGAAAGGGGCCTCTCCCCGCCCACTCCCTGCCCATTGACCCCTTCTCCCCGCCCTCTCTCCACCCTTTTCTGCACTTAACGTGGCCGAGAACGTTAAGGCGCGTTAAGGACTGTTAAGGCGCCTTAACATAGCCACTGCTACGTTAACGCAGTTTAGTAAACATGCCCCTATGTCTCTTAAAATTGTTATCATTAATATGGGTATTCTTTACTTGTATTATGCAGTATTTCTAGTACTAATATTAATGATTTTGAATTAGATTTATAAAAGATTTTTTTTCTATTTTGTGTAAAAAAATAAACTTCTGATAACGCTTAAAAAAAGCACAATAGTACTACATTTTTTGGGTACAAATATTTCATTAATATTGCAGGATTAATTCACCCATTTTGACACCAAAAGGGAGATTGTAATAAATAGCTTCTTGGGAAGACATCATGAAGGAGAAAAAGTCTCAACACCCCCCTCGCCCCCCTCCCCTCCAAAGCATAAACTCTTCAAAGAAGAGAAAGAATTCCTATGTATTTCTACAGGGTAGGGATATATCTTTGTTAGCATGGATTTGGTTCATTAGCATGGCTCAAAAAAATTACTGCATATTAAATTGATTTAACACATGTTAATCTTTGAATTAATGTGCATGAAGGTGATTTGCACGTGAAAAAGTTCACATGTGCTTTCAAAAATTTTCTATTAAAATAAAGTAATAAACAAAACCCAAAATTGGGAACGGTTTTCAAAAATCCAAAAATGAACCAAATATTTTTTGCCTGTGCACACCCTATCAGATAATCATTTTATGCCACTTCTCAGCCACTAGAGCCCACATTGCCTGGGCTGGTTGCTGTGCCACTCAGGGCCGACACTACCATCAGGTACCCTAGGTGGATGCACCCACTTCCATCAATGTCACATCACATTGGTCCCTCTCTATGGAACTCACTTCCCTCTGCCCTCCTCCAAGAACAGTCCCATTTCAAATCAAAACACATCTCTTCTGCTTAGCCTATGATCTCCCCTCCCCGACCCATAAGGCTACTAGTCTCCTGTGTCTCTGCTCCTCTGTCTTTCCTCTCCTCTGGTGTGACTGTGTCCTTTCCTTTAAAAATTGTAGTTCTTTTCTGTTTCTGGTCATGACAACTGTGCATTTTGTGAAATTTTAAACCACCCTGATGTTGCAAAGGGCGGTCAATCAAGCTTAATAATAAAGATAAAGATAAAGTGGCCTGCAGTGGCCACAATGATTCAGAAACTGTGACACAGTGCATATGTCAACTTGCCAGTGCAATGTCATGGTTTCTGCTCTCTACTAGCTGTCTCTTCCACTCCCCTCTGATGCAGTCAAACCAGAAGTCTGTGTCAGAGGGGGGCAGAAGAGACAAATAGTAGAGGACAGAAACTGCGAAGCAGCGTTGGGGAGTTGCTGCCGCTGCATGCTCCAGAGAGTAGCGGCTGCAGCGACAATGGGGGCGGGGGGCACAGGTGGGGCAGAAGAATGGAGTGCTCCTCCTAGACTGCCTACAATTCTTGCACCGTGTCTGGTGTCCCCTCTTAACCACTGGGGTGAAGCTCCACCATCTCTCAGCCAAATAAAGCCCTCACTCACTACCAAGGGTTGCAGTTTTGATAGGTGTGTGGTTTAGCAATTTGTATAGTTATTACAGGCAGCTAAGCTCATGTCTTGTGACTCAGCTTATCCTACTGTGGAGAAATTCCTCCTTTCACTGCCACAAGTCTGAAAGACAAGCAGGAAGATACAGAGAGAATGTGATATTAATTCTCTTTCTCCTGCCCTGGGCTTTTCTACCTCCCTAAAATCCGGACGATAAAGGGTTCAGCCTACATTTATTGTCTGAGGCGAGGATCTACTTGCATGTCTGAAAAATTATTCTTACTTTCCCCAACATATATCTCTCTTTCTTTTTCAGACTTAGGGGCATGTTTACTAAACTGCGTTAATGTGGCAGCGGCTACGTTAAGGCGCCATAAGGCGCCTTAACGGGACATTCTGTACCGTTAAGGCGCCTTAACGTTCCCGGCCGCGTTAAGTGCAAAAAAGGGTGGAGAGAGGGCGGGGAGAAGGGGTCAATGGGCATGGAGTGGGCGGGGAGAGGCCCCTTTCACACTAACGTGGAGGAATTAAGGGCTGAATCCTAACGCATCTGAAAACCAGGCGTTAGCACACAATTGCAGGAGAGAGAAACCATTTCAGTCAGCAATGTACAGCAAAGCCAGGGAAACCTACAAAAAGTGATAAGTATGATACATGTGCACAGAACAAAAGGGCAAATAAACACTGAAAATGACCTGAACAAAATGTAAAAAAAACATAACCAAGCTGGCCAATAGTGATATAAATGGGAAACATCAAAAAACACTACCAAGAAAGCTCCAAAAACAGGATATTAATTTTGGAAAGGTCTATGCTCTGTCCCCATACAAGGTGAATGATCCCACAGCGAAATAGCGCTGATCACGGTTTCCCCTTGTTATTGGACAGGTTTTCTATGGCGTGCACATATTCCACAACAGCAGGGTGGGCATGTTGGAACGGGAAACTGGACAGATGCTGGAAAAGGGGATACAGAGGGCTGCAGGCGGCACATGCTGTGGTGCAGCTGGGCTACAGTTTGGCCCAGGGTGATGCCTAGGTGGCCCATAGGAATGCTGAAACAGTAGAGCAGCCAGACAGCAACTGATGAGGGCCCAATATGGGCACGAGTGTGTTTCCCACAGTGTCACAGGGGATAGTACCCAGCAGGTACCCCCAAGGGCACAGAACATTGGCAGGCGGTGCTGGGGGGAAGCGTGGACATCTATGCGGGCACCCCTACCCCAGAACCCGCACCATAGGCAGCCGCCTACCGGCACACTGGATGGCCTGCGACTGCGCACCACCAGTACCACCAGCAGAAGAGAATGTCAGCATGGTGTCAGAGGGGTACTGGCAGCGGAGGGGGCAGTGGCAGCTGCCCACAGCAGACCATGGCCTAGCCCTGTGTAGGTGGGTGCCATGCACTGCAACAGACAGGCCCTGTCTGACGAACAGTCATGGTATCCCCAGGGACTGCACTATCTCTGTGGCAACACGGTGGTGCAGTACACACAGCCAGTGTGTTCAGGAGTGGAAGGTCACAGGTTCAAGTCCCAGCTGTGGTTCCTGCCAACCCAGTCCCCATATTTTACCCACTACTAAAACATGGTAATAAAGACGGAACCTTTATTGCAGATAACATGAACATGCCTTAAACACCTATTTTTTACCCTACAGAACACAGACACCATAAACATGCGCAATACCTAGAGCAGAGTTTCCCAACTGCAGTCCTGGAGGGCCAAACACCATTCAGGTTTCATGCTGTCTCTAATACAGATGTCTGTGCTGCATTCCTATGTGCCGCCCCCATGGTATGCAGATGTATCTCATGCATATTCATTAGGGACAGCATGAAAACCCGAACAGTGTTTGGCCCACCAGGATGGAGTTGTGAACCTCTGCCCTAGAGCAGCGGCCAACAGGGGCAGACACACCTGCACCCACAGGCTCCAGTATCCAAAGCCTCCTGGAGAGGCAGGATGTTGGTCCCTGCGTGCATCCCCCAATGCTAGCACTTACATACCCTAGCAATGCGACCTTAAACCTGGAAATACGGTACACATATATCAAGAGGTTGCTATGATTATTGGCAGATAGAAATTCCTAAGTTAAGCACAATCTGCTCATTGAGTTGTATCATACCAACCTCTGTGATGTCTGTGGAGTGTGTTTCAGGTCTGGTGTCTGACAGTGTTCACCACCCTGGGGATTTACCCCAACAGTATTGCATACCATAGCCATGCCTGCACTGTGCCCAAGACCGGTGCGGTGGCCAGGGCTGCCAAGAGCCTCTGTAGTTGCACAATGCTGGCATAGGTGTGGGAATGTGTGTCTGTCTATCCAGTGTGTGGTGTCTGCCAACACCTTTCTCAGCCCACACTGCTTGCACTGTTGCCACTGTAAGCCTGCCAATGTGCATAATGAGGAGCAAGGTACTGTGGGTATAGCCTGGACAGGGAGGCCTGGCTTGGATGCATCTGCACAGGGCATAGGGCAATGGCTCGGACATTGTAGTTCCCGGCCACAACTTGCATGGACAGGGTGGCCACAGCATGTCCTGCTGGGGGGTCACTCTCACCCTGACTGAGCAGTGACCATGGCATGGCCAGGTTCCCCCATAGTGCTATATAGTCTTTCTCTCAAGTGGCATTTATGGGTTCTTTTTTCTGGGGCCCAATCACTGACCTAGCTGCTTGGTGTGTGCGCTCACATCCCCTCCAGGAACATGCACTATGGATTAGCTAGCAGACTGTCTGTAGTTAGTATGTGTATGGCTGGAACAGCTTCCATGGTGCAGCGGCTGAAGGTACACTGGGCTTACTTCTGGAGAAAGTCAGCTAGTGGTGGTGGGCAGCTGAGCATCTCCAGGCCTACTGTCTCTCTGCCATTGCCTTATGGATGCATACAGATCTGCATTGCCTGCCCTGAAGGGTATCTGTTCCCCAGCAAGACTGGGGTCGATAGTCCCCTCTACTGCCACCATTGCAGGGATGTACACTGTGGATCTGTTGGTGGGGGATTCTGTTCCCCACCCTGACCCACAGGGGCAGGTTGGGTGGTGCTCATATAATCCGCTTTAGGGTCTGCATACCACCCTTCATGTATTTTGTGACCATGGCACTCACACAGGATATGCACAATTCTGGGTGCATCATAGTCCACAAGGGCTAGACATGACTGGGGAATACAGATGGACACAGGTTTATCATAGGTGCATCTGCAAGGACTACCTATCACACACTGACACTGATGAGGACCTGCAGCACAGCCTGTTTCAGCCATGCCATGTGCTGCAGACCTGGTGCTGGGACCCCCACTTCACCCTCAGGGTGAGCACAGGAACCGCATGCTGTCACGGTCTGTAGCTACTCTGTGCCAGTAACACACATGGTCAGTTCCCCCTACCAGGCCGGGGTGCTATAGTGGTGCATACCCCATCTTGTGATCAGACATAGGCTGCTGATCTGCATGTGCTGTGCATCATGGGTATGGGTGGGTCTACTCTATCCTCATAACCACAGCAGACAGCTTGTGTGGTCACCTGCAGTCTTTCTGTAGCCAGCCAGCAGTGTGTTAGACACTATAGAGCTGTAGCCCACTGGTTACGTTGATGACTGTGGAGGCAGAGGTCATGGGTTCAATTCCTTTTTGTTCCCTCCTGTCCAGGGCAGATATTTTGCTTGCCTGTGACAGTCATATCTTTGCAGATCTGTGCTGCCAGCCACACAGTACCCTCTCCACAGCTATCAACACTCCTTAAAATACATTACAAGGCTCTTAATTAGGCACAGTACAAGGCGCCTTATAAAGCGCCATATATGGTGCATTATAAGGTGCTTTATAAGGCATGTAAGGCACGTGCTTTCTACAGTGCCTTATAACGTACCTTTTAACGCTCCTTATCTGACACACAGCTTTACTGCTGCCCCACCCACTCCTTTATATGGGCATCTCTACATTTACTGCGGAATGACATTACCGCAGTTTAGTAAGCATGCCCCATAATTTTAACTCATGCGCCAATAACCCAGTGAAATAGGAGTCAGGAATACAACCCAAGCAAAATAGAGGCAAGTCTACCAAAATCCGCCCGCAGGTAATTAGCACAAACTTTCATAGTCTAAGGCAGGGGTGTCCAACCCTGTCCTGAAGAGCCGCAATCCTGACAAGGTTTTGGGATAGCCCTAATGAATATGCATGAGATATATATGCATTAGAGATATCCTGCCAACCTGACTGATAGACAACATTTTGGTGGTGATGAGAAGCGAGGAGGAATGTGACAAATTCTATCTACCCTTTTTGATGTCTAGGACATCTGTACCTTGCCCACTCACAATCTTAAATGACAGAGGTGTAAGGCAAGGGTCTCCAAACCAGTCCTGGAGGGCCACAGACCAGTCAGGTTGGCAGGATATCTCTAATGCATATATATCTCATGCATATTCATTAGGAATATCCCAAAATCCTGTCAGGATTGCGGCCCTCCAGGACAGGGTTGGACACCCCTGGTCTAAGGGGTATGTTTACTAAATCATCTTAACGTTGAAGCGGTGGTATTATCGAGCAATAAGTGACGTCATTGTGTGATAATATTGCGCGATAATGTCACTTATCGCGTGATAACACAGCCGCGGCGTTAAGGCACACTAACGCTGTGAAATCCAGGTCTGAAGGGTGGAGTAAGGCTTCCCAGAGGGCAGAGAGAAGTGGTCAATGGGCAGAGAGTGGGCGGGGAGAGGCTCCAGGCACACTAACGCTGTGAAATCCGGGTCTGAACACTAACGCCAGTGAAACCCTCGCATTAAGGCACTTTTGCAGGATAGAGAAACCATTTCAGTCAGCAATGTGCAGCAAAGGCAGGTAAACCCAGAAAAGTGATAGTTGTGATACATGTGCAGGGAACAAAAAGGCAAATAAACATATAAAATGACCAGAACCACATTTGAAATCCCAATAACCAAGCTGGCCAAAAGTGATATTAATGATAAACATAAAGCAACACCACTGACAAAGCTCAAAAAATAAGATATCATGTTTAGAAGGATCTATTCTCTGTCCCCCTACAAAGTTAATGATCCCACATTGAAATAGTGCTGATTAGGGTTTTTTCTCATCTATATTGAGCAGGTTTGTTATGGCGTGCACATGTGCAGTAACAGCAGAGTGGGCACGTAGGAAAGGGCAACTGTAGTGATGCTGTAAATGGGATATAGAGGGCTGCAGGCGGCACATGCTGTGGCCCAGCCGGGGAACAGTGCGGGCTAGGCAGATGCCTAGGTGGCACATAGGAATGCCAAAACTGTAAAGCAGCAAGTGTCCCACAGTGTCACAGTGGAGATTACCCAGAAGGTTCCCCCACGGGCACATAACATTGGCAGGCAGTGCGGGGGGGGGGGGAGCGCTCATGTCCATGTAGGCACCCCTACCCAAGAACCCACACCATAGGCAGCTGCCTACCAGCATACTGGATGGCCTCGGACTGCGCACCACCGGCATAATGGCATTGCAGCATGGTGGCAGAGGGGTGCTGGTAGCGGAGGGGGCAGTGGCATCTGCCCACAGCAGACCATGGCATAGCCCCGTTTAGGTGAGTGCCATGCAATGCAACAGACAGAGGCTGTCTGACGAACAGTCACGGCATCCCCAGGTAAAGAACTGTCCCTGTGGCAACAGTGTGGTGCAGTACACACAGCCAGTGTGTTCAAGAGCAGAAGGTCACAAGTTCAAGCTCCAGCTGTGGCTCCTGCCAACCCTTTCCCCATATTTTACCCAGTACTAAACCGTGGTAATAAAGACGGAACTTTTATTGCAGGTAAAATAAACATGCCTGAAACACCTATATTTTATCCTACAGAGCACAGACACCATAAACATGTGCAATCCCTAGAGCAGAGTTTCCCAACTGCAGTCCTAGAGGCCTAAACACCATTCAGGTTTCATGCTGTCCCTAATAAATATGCCTGTGCTATATTAGTATGCGCCCACCCATTGTATGCAAATGTATCTCATGCATATTCATTAGGATAGCATGAAAACCTGAACAGTGTTTGGCCCACCAGGACCAGAGTTGGGAACCTCTGCCCTAGAGCAGCGGCCAACAGGGGCATAAACACCCACACCCACAGGCTCCACTATCCAAAGCCTCATGGAGAGTCAGGCTGTTGGGCCCTGCGCGCAGCAGCATCTCCCAATACTAGTCCTTGCATTCCTTAGCAATGCCGCCCTAAACTTGGGAATACGTTACACATATATCAAAAGGTTGCTATGATTAATGGCAGATATCAATTCCTAAGTTAAGCACAATTTGCTGATAGAGCTGCATCATAGCAACCTTTCTGATATCTGTGGAGTGTGTTTCAGTTTTGGTTTCTGACAGTGTTTACCACCCGGGGAGTGACCCCAACAGTATTGTGTACCATAGCCATGCCTGCACTGTGCCCAGGACTGGTGTGGTGGCCAGGGCTGCCAAAAGCCTCTATATTTGCACAATGCTGGCATAGGTGTGGGAGTGTGTGTCTTTCTATCCAGTGTATTGTGGCTGCCTACACCTTACTCAGCCCACACTGCTTGCACTGTTTCCAGTGTTAGCCTGTCAATGTGCATAATGAGGAGCAAGGCACTGTGGGTGTGGCCTGGACAGGATGCATCTGCAGAGGGTATAGGGTAATGGCTGGGACAATGTAGTGCCCGGCCACCACCTGCATGGACAGGGTGGCCACAGCATGTCCTGCTGAGAGGTCACTCTCACCCTGACTGAGTAGTGACCACGGCATAGCTAGGTTCCCCCATAGTGCTATGTAGTGTTTCTCTTAAGTGATATTTATGGGTTCTCTTTTCTGGGGCCCAATCACTAAATTATCTGCTTCATGTGTGTGCTCACATCCCCTCCAGGAACATGCACTATGGACTAGCTAGCAGACAGTCTGCAGTTAGAATGTGTATGGCTGGAACACCTTGCAGGGTGCAGTGACTGGAGACTCACTGTGCTTGCTGCTGGAGAATGTCAGATAGTGGTGGGGGCAGCTGAGCATTTCCAGGCCTACTGGCTTTCTGCCATTGCCTTATGGATGTGTTCAGCTCTGCATTGACTGCCCTGTAGAGTGCCTGTTCCCCAGCAGGACTGGGGTTGATGGTCGCCTCTACTGCTACCATTGCAGGGATGTAGAATGTGGATCTGTTGGTGGGAGATCCTGTCCCCCACCCTGAGCCCCAGAAGGTGGGTTGGGTGGTGCTACATAATCCACCTATGGGTCCAAACACCCCGTTCACTTAAATCATGTGACCATGGCACCCACACAGGATATGCACTATTCTGGGTGCAACATAGTCCACAAGGGCTAGACATGACTGGGAAATACAGATGGACAATGGACTATCTATCACACACTGGCACTGATGGCAACCTGCAACACAGCCTATCTCAGCTAAGCCAGGTGCTGCGGACCTGGTGCTGGGCGCCCCACCTCGCCCTGAGGGTGAGCACAGTACCCCCACAAGGTGTCCGTCTGTATCTACTCTGTGCCAGTAACACACACAGTCAGTTCCCCCTACCAGGCCAAGGTGCTGTGGGGTGCATACCCCATCTTGTGATCATCTGTAGACTGCTAATCTGCATGTGCAGTGAATCATGGGTGAATCATGGGTTAACCCTATCCTGGTAACCACAGCAGACAGTTTGTGTGGTGACCTGCAGTCCTTCTGTAGCCAGCCAGGGCAGCTATAGAGATGGAGCCCACTGGTTACGTCACTGCCTGAGGAGGCAGAGGTCATGGCTTTGATCCCACAGTGGTGTTATTTGATAGGGCTGTCTGAGGCATTTCCGTTTCCTTTTTTAATTTAAATTAGTGCTGCCAGCAAAAACACCCTCACAGTGCTGTAACCTTAAGGTGCCTCTTAAGGTGCCCTATAAAGCGCCCTATAAGGCGCCCTATAGGGAACATTATAAGGTGCCTTGGCGGACAGTGCACTTTATAATGCACCCTCTGGAGTATCTTATAGGGTGCCTTATGCTGCACCTTAGGTTACGGCACTGTGAGGGTGTGTTTGCTGGCAGCACTAATTTAAATTTAAAAAGAAAATGCCTCAGACAGCACTGATTTAAAGTAAAGGGCAATGCCTCAGACAGCCTTACTCATTAAGCCCACTGGGGATCAAACTCATGACCCCTGTTTCTTCAGTCATTGTATTAACCAGTGTGCTGCACCTCTGTTTACAGGTCAGCACGCCTAATTAAGGCTAACGCGCGTTAACGTGCCACGGCTCCTTCTATTGCGCGATAATGGACTTTATTGCGCGATAACCCGAAATGCTACCTTAAGGCCTTATATGGCATTCGTCACAGTAAGCCTGCAACTAACGCCGGTAACATTAAAACGGTTTAGTAAACCTCCCCCTAAGTAATAAAGTTCCTGACCTGAAGATCCTGGTTGGTGGAAATGGACTTGGACATTGTTGCCATCATGGAATTATGGTTTAATGAGTCTCATGTCTGGGATGTTTCCATATCTGAATATAATCTATTTAGGAAGGACAGAGTGGGCAGTAAAAGGAGGAGGAGTAGCCCTCTATGTCAGAAACAATATTAAAGCAACTGAAATGCAGGGCCTCTAACACATATGAAGGACATAGACAGGTACTTGATCGGTGATATTGCAAAGGCAGTAAAAAAGGGAGAAGTTGTGGTACTGGAGGGATTTTAATCTGCCAGATGTGGATTGGCGTATGCCATCTGTGAATATGGAAGGAAGTAGGAAGAACATAGATGTCATACAGGAGGCATTGCTCAGGAAAGTGGTGCAAGAACCCTCCAGGGAAAGGTCGATGCCGGATCTGGTGATCACTAAGAGAGACAGCATGTCTAATGTCCATTTAGGTGCCCACTTTAGCACCAGTGATCACCACATGTGTGCTCTGAGGTAAAGGTCAAGGCAGAGCCCAATCGCAGCAAACCCAAAATCGTAGATTTTAAAAATGCTGACTTTTTTAGTAAAATGGGAAAGTACCTGAAGGGGGAGCTGGCAGGGTGGGAAGAGATAAGAGAAGTGGAAAGGTAGTGGTCTAAACTGAAAGTGGCCACAACAAGGGCAACAGATCTATATGGAAGGAAAGTACATAAAACAAGAGGAATCGGAAACAGATAAGGTTCTCCAAAGAAGTTACAAAAATAAAGGCAAAAATGACAGTGTTCACAATTTTCAGAGAATCGCAAAAAGAGGAATGCAGATATGAATACCAGATTAAGCTGAAAGGCAAAAAGAGTAATTAAGATGGCAAAAAAACATGCAGAAGAAAAAATGGCTAAAGATGTGAATAGAGGTGTCAAGAATTTTTTCAAGTATATTGGGGAAAGGACAAAGGCAGGAGATGGAATTGCAAGACTCAAAGCTGCTGAGGACAGATTTGTGGAACCTGATAAGGGATAAGGGAAAAGCAGAATTGCTAAACAAATACTTTTGTTCCATGTTCACAAAAGAACATCCTGGAGAAGGGCACACATGGCTGACAAAGGTATCAAGGGGACCAGAGTAGATGTAACACTATACACAGAAGAAGATGTTTGTGGACAAGGTCATGGGACTTGATCAGATACGTCTCTGGATACTGAAAGAGCTCAGGGAGGTTTGGGAAAAATAACGGAGACACTGCTGAATGAAAAGATAGTGTTTTTTTCTGGAAGACAACGGGTTGCAAGATCCAAGGCAACATAGATTTACCAAGGGAAGATTATGTCAAACAAATCTGATTGATTTTTTTGACTGTGTGACCATAGAGCTAGATCAAGGGCATGAGGTGGATGTGGTCTACTTAGATTTCAGAAAAGTCTTTGATACTATCCTTCATAGGAGGCTTGTGAATAAACAGGGCAGCAAGATGATGGATTCCAAGGTGGTGAACTGGATCAAGAACTTGTTGACTGACAGACTACAGAGGGCAGTGCGGAATGAAGAAAGGAGGGTGAGTAGTAAAGTGCCTCAGGGACCACTACTGTCCCATGTTTTTGTGGTTAATATTGCCAAATGGTTAAAAGTTAACATGTATCTTTTTGCAGATGATACAAAGATATACAACAGAGCAGATACTTCTGAGGCAGTAGACAACATGAGAAAAGATCTACAAAACGTAGAAAATGGTCAAATTCTTGGCAATTGAGATTTAATGCAAAAACATGCAGAGTGATGCACTTGGGATGCAAAAATCCAAAGGAACTATACATGTTTGGAGATAAAAGGCTGGTGTGTATGAACCAAGAGAAGGATTTTGGGATTATATTATCTGAGGATCTCAAGGTGGGGAAACAATATGACAAGACAGTGGCCAAAGCTAGAAGGATGTTAGACTGTATACAGAGAGGAATAATCAGCAGGAAGAAGGAGGTATTAGTGCCCCTGTGCAGGTAATTGGTGTACAGTTTTTGAGTATTGTGTTCAGTTTTGGAGACTGTATCTTACAAAGAATATAAAAATAGTTCAGAGGAAGATGACCAAGATGATTTGGGCCTGAATCAGAAGGAATATGAGAATAGACTTGAAGAACTAAATATGTATATCCTAGAGGACAGGAGAGACAGGGGGTATATTATACAGATGTTTAAATACTTAAAAGGTACTAATGAAGAAACAAACATTTTTTTTTTTTTAATTCTTTATTTTCGTTTTATAACAACAAAGGAAAAGGAAGACATACAGCTAAAAGACAGATACATAAAGTGTAATACATACACCAAAGTAAACCCCTGCCACCCCCCTCCCCCCTGCTTCTTCTCTAGAAACTAATCATTCCCGAAGTGGGCGTGTACTTACATTATTGTGTTACAAAGCCTAACGGTGATCTGAAACATGATGAGTGCACATTATACAGGCATGTTGGAACAATGAGCAAATTGTACATAATCATTAAGCATCTGCCATTTAGACAAGCGAGAGTAAGTTTGGGCATGGGGAATAGCTCTCCGAGGTATCTGCTCATATTTACAATATAAGCAGACGAGGTTCCACCATTCATTGACAGGAAGTCGAGAGCTATCCTTCCAATAACAGCACATATTGCTGCCTGTACAGATAATGTTTTACAGCACCACTGTATATAGCCCACACTGTACATAGCTCAAACCATTCTAGCACGCAACACACCACACCTTGTACATAGCTCACCCCAATCTAGCACACGATACAACACACACTCAACTAAATTGCACCCTCACTGCATGATTAACACACTCACTTTACCCGATTGTTTGCTGTGATACCACCTTGATTAATAAGATAAGGCGGTTTAAAAATACTGTTAAATAAATAAATAAATAAATTCCTCGTGATTAAGCATATGGCTATACCCAGCATGAAATCAAGGAGAAAGCGACCCTTCTTAGGAAGAGAGGGGACCTCCGCCACAGAGCGGAGTCCCACGATCTTCCAAGAGAGAGGTTCGTGAAGGTGTAAGATAAATTGAATACAACCCCGTGGTATGACTCTTGGGGGGACCACTTGTCCTAGGCGGCTGTTTGTCAATCAGGGGATCAAGAACTAGATTGAAATCCCCCCCAATTATCAATGAATTATTAGCAGAGGCCTGCGCAACCTGAGCAATGGTAGCAAAAAAGGCAGGGTCATCCACATTAGGAGCGTAAAGGCATATACATGTAACTTCAAGGCTACCTATCTTGAGGTGAACTCTGGACCATCTACCTTCTGTATCTGAGCTAGTCATAATAATAGTAGCATGCAAAGATTTCCTAACCAGTATGGCAACCCCACATTTCTTAGAAATGGCTGGGGAATAGGCGGCCACCATGTAAGGTTTAATATTGAGTTTAAGAGTTTCCTTCGAATTTAAATGCGTTTCTTGGAGAAAATCAGATCCGCAGCTTCCTGACTTAGGTAGCTTAGGATTTTCTTCCGTTTTATCGGATTATGGATTCCTTTTACGTTCAATGAGAAAATCTTACATGGTGCCATCAATCGGTAATAGACATTTTAGGTAAGGGCGCTGGAAAACATACAACATAATCAGAATCTGTGCAACAATGACATAATCACCGAGTATTCTGGCTAATACACCCCATATTGAAAAGTATGTACCAAAGTATCTTAGAGAAGAAGCAAAACCCCCAAAGAATATGGCGACCATATGTCTGCGGGAGGAGGCCCTAGAGAGGAAATAGAAAGACATGAAAAAAAAAAGAAAAGAAACACCAGAGTCCATAATTAACACTGTCTCTGATACTCATCGAGGCTACTGTGGGTAGATGGAGTCGGGTCACAGATATCATCAAAAGTAAGGCAACAAACTGCCCTCGCCAGACTCTTTGCTGGGCTGCGGCAGATCCAATATGGCAGGTACAGCGGATATGAGAATACCTGCAGGAATATTCTGGAAGTCAGCGCATCAAGTCGGCTTCTTTGGAATCCAAAAACTCCGCTAGTAGATCAGGGTCCTCAAATGTTCTTGTCTGATTGTGAAGCGTGACTCGGAGCTTGGCCGGGTACATCAGGCCATAGCGTGCTTGTAGTTGTTGAAGCCTCGGCCGGAATTCCAGAAAGCGCTTTCGGCGGTCGACCGTGGGTTTAGCCAAGTCGGGATAGAAGGAGATCTTGTGGCTCTCAAACTCCATATGGCCCTTTGCCCGAGAGGCACTTAGAATTTGCTCCACGTGTTGATATCTCAAAAGTCGAAAAATGATAGGCCGCGGGGTCTTCCTGTTGAGCGTTATGCTTGTGGGTACACGATGAGCGCGATCGATCTCCAAATCTTTGGTAAAGGTGATTTGGAGCAGGGAAGGGAGGATTTTGCATAAAAACTCTTTCATGTCTCCCGATTCCGCTCCCTCCGGTATGCCCACGAGTCGTATGTTGTTGCGGCGCGCTCTATTATTGCCATCTTCCACTTCTTTCTGCAAGGCCCGCACCTGACATTCAACTTTGTCGAGTTTGGACAACCGGGCCGCATGGGAGTCCAATATGCTCTCCATTTTGTCCTGACGCGAAGAAAGCCCTTCTAGCTTGCTTTGCAGCACACCAAAATCTTCCCGCAGCGCTCGGAGTGCTTCACCGTTTGACTGCACGAGGTTTTTGACCCCTCTAATCTCTGCGAGGATTTCCTGCTGCATTTCGGGGCCCTCGCGCAAGGCCAGCCCCTTCTGCGGGGACGGAGGTTCAGTTTTGGAACGTTTGCCGTGAGAAGCCGCTGGAGATCCAAATTCCAGGCGCGTGGGTTTGGTCCCCGCCATCTCACCAATGTGCCCCGGAAAGATCAGAGTAGAAGTTCCAAGTATGTACGGTGTTAATTCAGGATTCTGAGTAGGCCTCTCGGGAGCCTCAGCGTTATGCGACCATCCCGCTGGACATCAGGCTCCGCCCCTCGAAACAAACATTTTTCAAAGATGGGGAAACTGTAGAACTAGAGGACATGAAATGAAGTCACAAGGAAATACATTTAAAAACAATATAAGGAAATACTTTTTCATGGAAAGGGTGGTAGATGCCTGGAATGTCTTTTCAAAAGAGGTGATGGGAGTCAAAACAGTGATGGAATTCAAAAAGGCATGAGACAGACACATAGGATCACTACATAGCAAGAGAATGACATCAAAACAAACAAATGAATGAATTAATTAATTAATTTAACTGTATTTATATCCTGCTTTTCATCGGGTCAAAGCAGCATAACATTGAAATGGGGAGGGGGGGTGGACAATAATCAAATTCTGGGGTTGGGGCTATCACCTGGTGGCCAACATTGATGATTACAACAAATATTTGGGACATACGCATAGACATTGTATTTCAGTCTCTTAGAGAATATGTTCGGGGGGGGGGGGGGGCGGGGGTTGGGAGGTAGTCAGTGGTGGGTGCTTGCTTCTGGTCCAAGGTATTCCTGGAATAGGACAGTTTTTAGTTGTTTTTGGAATGAGAGGGGATCTCCGTTGCCTCTGATGTGACTTGGTAGAGAGTTCCAGAGAGATGGTGCGTATAGTTCAAAGGCTCTGTTGCAGGTCCGTTGGTTGTATTTGGTTTGTTTGTGGGGGACAGTGAGGGAGTTGCTGATGGTTTGTCTGGTTATTCTATTGTGGGCTGGTCAGGGTAGTAGTTCACGGAGCTGGGAAGTCTGAGTTTGGTAGAGAGCTTTGTGAGTAAGTAGGGCAGATTTGTATTTGATTCTTGCTTTGAGGGGGAGTATGTGCAGCTCCCTCAGTATTGGGGTGATGCGGTCTTGTTTTTTTGCTTTCTGGATAATCCTTGCTGTGGTATTTAAGGCAGTTTGAAGTGGGTTGGTGTGGGTGGCTGGGAGTCCGTGGTAGTCCAGGTGGGGGAGTGTCATGGCTTGCATCACTGTTCTGAAGTCCTGTGGTTCAAGGAGAGGTCTGAGGCGTTGTACTGTTTTAGCCTTGTGGAATATTGTTCCGGTGTTTTTTTTTATTTGTTGCTTGAGTGTGAGTGCTTGGTCTATGATGATTCCTAGATACTTTATGTGCAGTTGTATTTGTATTTGTGTGGTTCCAATGTTGAGGTGTGTAGGTGGTGTGAAGTCTGGGTCCTTTGTCACTATGAGGGCTTCTGTTTTCTTTATGTTGATGGATAGGTTGTTTTTCTGTAGCCAGCTGGATACTTCTGAGAAGCATTCTGATAAATGGTTGTTTGTTGGGTTGGAGGTTGTGATTGGGGCATAGAGCATTATGTCATCTGCATAGATGTGATAGTTGATGTTGTGGGCGCGTATGATTGAGCAGAGTGGTTGTAGGTAGATGTTGAAGAGCATGGCAGATAGTGTGGATCCTTGGGGTGAAGCTCTCATTAACTCCAACAGTGAAGCTCTCATTAACTCCATCACATCACACATAGACCTGGAAAGCACTGACCTCGACAGTCTAATAACCAGCTGGAACTCAGGAATTCAAGAGGTCTCAGAACCAAGATGGAAACCAACAAAAAACAACCACAAGCCCAAAACCGAACCATGGTACACAGAAACTCTGACCACCCTAAAGAGAGAACTACGAAGAATAGAGAGAAAATGGCGACAAAGCAAAACTAACGAACACAAAACAGAATACCTAACCCTACTCTCCAAATACAAAAACGAAGTCAACCTGTCAAAACGAACGCATCACATAAACTCACTAAACAAAGCACTAAACAAGCCCAGAGAGCTATTCGCCCTGGTCAAATCCCTCACCAAAACAGCACAAGAGGATCAATTCAATGACAAAATCAAGGTCCAAACCCTAGCAGATCACTATGCTGCCAAACTAAACCCTCAGGCCGGACCTAAACCCTTACTACCAATGGATGTGACCCCCACCACGCCACGACCCTCCTTGATGACAGCGCAAACCCACATCACCCACTGGGACAAGTTTTACAACATTGGAGACAAACACGTCATGAATATAATTGCCAACATTAACACCACAACCTCTCCCCTAGACCCCTGCCCAGCTGCATGGGTTAAAGCAACGAAAGCAGAAACCACCCACCAAATCGCTCACATAATAAACCAATCACTCCAACAGAGCTCCATGCCAACTCAACTTAAGAAATCAATCATAAGACCAATACTAAAAAATAAAACACTCAACAAGGAAGACCCAGCATCTTATCGCCCAATATCCAACATAGCCCTTCTAGCGAAAATTATTGAAAAGGTAGTCCTACAGCAATTACAAGACCACCTGGACAACAACGGAACACTAGACGAGCACCAATACGGCTTCAGGCCACACCATGGGGTCGAGACTCTGCTTATTGCACTACTGGACAAACTACTCAAAGGGATTGAAGACAAAAAGAAGATGTTCATTCTCGTATTCATTGACATCTCAGCAGCTTTTGATACGGTTCACCATCAAACACTACTAAACAGAATAGAAATATAGGAATAACGGGAACCCCACTAAAATGGTTCTCATCGTATATATCCAACAGGATGCAACAGGTACAGTTTAACAACGAAAAAGCAGAGGCTTTCCCACAAACTCAGGGCATACCACAAGGCTCAGCACTATCCGCGCTTCTCTTCAACATGTACATGAAACTAATCTGTGAAATATTCAAAAAGCATAAAATCCATTATCACATATACGCGGATGATATTATGCTATATACCCAACTCGACGCAAGTAACCCAAACTACTCCCAGCTAGAAGAATGCATAAAAGAGATGCAGACATGGCTTCAACGAAACAACATGGCCATAAACCATAAAAAAACCGAAGTCATGTACATCTCAAGAAAACCAGAGTTCAAACCACCAGCTACAATCTCCCTATGCGAAAATACTTATCACACAAAGAATGAAATAAAATACCTCGGAGTAACACTGGATAGCGAACTAAAGATGGCAAAACACCTCCGCTTAGTAAACAGGGCCATTTTCTACAAACTCAGGGTTATACAACCACTAAGGAACATCATTGAAGCTACCGACTTTAGGACAGTGGCTCAAGCCCTCATCATACCCCACTTCGATTACTGTAATGCAATTCTACAGGGCCTTCCAAAAAAAACCCTAAGCATACTCCAGATGGCACAGAACGTCGCAGCCAGAATCATCACTAAAACAGGAGTGGCAGAGCGCATCACGCCAGTACTAGTTGAACTACATTGGCTCCCCATCATAGCTCGTATAAAATACAAAACCCTAGTGACCACATTTAAACTCATCCACAACTTGGCACCAACTTTCCTCACCAACCTAATCAACTTGCAACCTGCCAACAGAAATAGGAGAACCACCACCATAAACAACCTACAGGTACCAATAAGTATAAGATCAGTTAAAACAGCCACAAGCAACAGGGCATATTCCTATACTGCCCCCTCACTTTGGAACCAACTCCCGCCTGAGATGCGCTCAATCAATGACCTGATGGCCTTCAGAAAAAAACTGAAGACATACTTATTTCAACAGGCCTACAACGTATCTTGAACAACAATACATACCAACCAGTATCTGCATCACCAAAATGTAGTCAAGTGTAAAATAGTCTTATGCTCCTGAATGTAACAAGTGTAAAATGTATATGTAAATATCCCTCTCTCCCCCTCCTAACTGTGTGCTGTGAATATCCCATGAATCATGTTGTACTCATTGAAATTTTCTGGCTTTGTTCTGACAACCTATCAGACAACCTTGTAAATCACGCTGTAATTCTTGAAATTTGTCATTTGATCTGGCACTCCCTGTTTACTTAATCAAACCGCTCCTGATCACTGGAAGTAGCGGTATATAAATATATGCTAAATAAATAAATAAATAAATAAATTGGGGTACTCCTTGGTGTTGCTGGAAGGGGGGTGAGGTTGATGTGTTTGTTCGGATCAGTTGTTGTCTATTGGTCAGGTAGGAATGGAACCATTGTAGTACGGTACCTTTGATGCCAATTGCTTGTAGTCTGTGTAGGAGGATGTTATGGGAGATGGTGTCGAAGGCTGCAGATATGTCTAGGAAGATCATGGCATATCCAGAGTATTTGGCTTGAGTTCCTATGATGAGGGTGTTCATTAGTGATGTCATGAGGGTCTCGACTCCATAAAGTGGACGGAAGCCATGTTGTTGCAGGTCCAGTATGTAATTGGCATCTAAATGGTCTTGGAGCTGTTGCTGAACTACCTTCTCAATGATTTTGGCGGTGAACGGGAGGCTTGCTATAGGTCTGTAGGAGGCGGGGTCCAGGGGATCCAGGTTGTGTTTTTTTAGGGTTGGCCGGATGATTGAAGTTTTGAGGAGGTCTGGCATGCATCCTTGGCTGAGGGATTCATTGACAATGCGAACAAATAAGTTCTAAATGGAAAGGGGTAACTTGCCTGGAGCAGCATGTACAAATCTACAATTCTGGCAACTTACTGGTCTTTATCTGCTGTTACTTAATATGTATTATGTATATTTGGGCTGTAAATGTAGCGTGAAGGACTCCAGCAATTTCAGGGGATGTGTGTGTTCATCCCCTTGCCTTTACTGGGCTGCAAACATGTGGCACCATGCTAATGGAATGTGTGTACATTTAACACGACCCACTGATGTAGCCTTAAGTGTACCTGCGCCAACAACAACAGTTGAGGTTAGCGCACACCCAAATGCCCACGTTAACCATGAAATAACATTAATGCCTGTGTTCCGCTTCTAACCCATCCAGTCTCTGCCTAATTAAGGGGTGCCCTTTTAATGCAGGATTTTTAGCGTGGGATCCCATGCTAGCTTTTAGCATGTCACACTGAACAGCATGCTAAACTGCACTCTAACAGCACAGCTTAGTATGCATGCTCCTAAATGTACTTGTTTGTTTTAGAAGTGAATTTGATGGCTCCTACTTAAAGAGAGTCTTGACACAGGCACAAAATGTTTAGAATCTTTATATAAATAGACACTTAAATTTTGAGAACTTTCATTATGCTTTTCCATATATCACTTCCTCATAATATTAATGTAAGAATACTAAGTGTAAGTTCCTATCGTATTTTACTAATGTGCTGGAAAGTCTGCAACATAATGTGCTGTATTTTGTGTCTCAAGATATCTAGTGCTAGAGCATTTCCCCAAGAAGAACAATATGGCCTTCTCTTGAAAAAGCCCTGTGGGCTGATCATTGTCAGGTTATGTTATCCTTTAACAGTAGACACTCTGAATGCTAGTTTTGTGCAGAGCTATAACAGAAACAAGAGGTCTAAACAAACAGAAGGGTCACTAGGGCCTTATCATTTATCATGCTCTACTGACAGGAGCCCACATATACTGCTTAGTAATGCTAAATGAATTTACAGTTCTGTTTTACTTCTATCCTTTGAAAAAAAAGCCTCTTTCTTTCTATACATAAATGGCAATAATCTAATTCATCTTGATGACAAAACAGTATTTTACTTTTAGGATTTGATCTTTGATTGTTGCCCTACCTTCAATGGGGGTAAAAGAATGCATGTTGTTGAACAAAATATATGTCCTTTTTTCTGCTTTATTCTGAGACATTCCTGGGAATGGAGTTTGGTTGGAGTAAGAAGTAACACGTGTAATTTTGCATAATCAAGACAGTGTGCATTCCGTTCAATGGAAAAAAAAAATACCTGAAGAAAAAGCAAGCACAAATCTCAGCAGATACGTTTTGTTAGGTAATAATGAAAGCAAAACTATCCATGTAACTTTGCTTTCATTATTATGGTAATGTTCACAGGTTATAATTAACCACAGCTTTGAAAGACTATGATGAGATTGACTATTGCCACCATAATGTCCTAGATGTGTGAGTGTCACTGTGTGTGTCATTCTCCAAAAGGCATATTTGCCATTACATATTGGAATATGTGATATTTGAGTTTAATTGCTGTGACATTCTTTTTAATATCCCACACAAAATAATCCCACAAAAATGTATATTAAGATAGTAATCTTGATTTCCTCATTAGTATGTTTGATGCATCATAAAAGTACACATGCTGTTGGGGAGAAATGGGGTAGAAGTATGAGCATTGTTGTCTTGAATATTCTGAATCTGGCAGGGCAACAGGGTGAAAAAACATGAATACTGATGGAGAAGAGAAAAACTTCATACACTGTATACCCATGCATTGTGTACTGGGCAAAGAAAAGTGTAATGCATAGTCTGTGTTCAGTGGCACAAGTTCCAAAGAGGGGCCCCCAGGCAAAGTTTTGCTGAACATAAGAACATAAGATATGCCATACTGGGTCAGACCAAGGTCCATCAAGCCCAGTATCCTGTTTCCAACAGTATCCAATCTAGGTCATAAGTATCTAGCAGTCTCCCCAAAAGACACAGGTTCCTCAATGCTTGTATTGGGTCAAGCAGTGATATCCTGGGTCCCTTTTAATAATGGTTTATGGACCTTTCCTCCACAAACTTGTCCAAACCTTTTTTAAATCCAGCTACACTAACAGATTTTACTACATACTACAGTAACAAATTCTAGAGTTTGATTACACGTTGAGTGAAAAAATATTTTCTCTTATTAGTCTTAAATAGTTTACCGTGTAGCTTCATTGCATGTCCCCTAGTCTTTTTATATTCTGATGACGTAAACATTCGATCTACATTTACCTGTTCCACTCCATTCATTAATTTATAGACCTCTATCATATCTCCCCTCAGCCATCTCTTTTCCAGGTTGAAGAGCCCTAACCTTTTTAGCCTCTCTTCATAGGAGTATCCTTCCATCCCTTTTACCAATTTGGTGGCTCTTCTCTGTACCTTTTTCTAATAACGCTATATCCTTTTTAAGATACAGCGACCAGAATTGCACACAATATTCAAGGTGCAGTCTCATCATGGAACGATACAGAGGCATTATAATATCCTTTGTTTTATTTTCCATTCTTTTCCTTATGATACCTAGCATTCTATTTTCTCTCTTGCCCATCGCTGCACTCTGGACAGAGGGTTTTAACATGTTATCCATGATGACGCCCAAATCTTTTTCCTGGGTGGTGGTTCCCAATGTGGAACCTTGCATCGTGTAACCATAGTTTGGGATGTTCTTTCCTAGGTGCATAACCTTGCACTTGCCCACATTAAATTTCATCTGCCATTTTGATGCCCAGTCTTCCAGTTTATCAAGATCCTCTTGCAATTTTCCACAATCCTCTTGGGTTTTAACAACTTTAAATAGTTTTGTGTCATCTCCAAATTTGATAACCTCACTCATTATTCCCTTTTCTAGGTCATTTATGAATATGTCAAAAAGCAGCACCCGGCACAGATCCCTGGGGTTCTCCACTGTTCACCTTTTTCCATTGGGAAAATTGGCCATTTAGACCTACCCTCTGCTTTAAAAAAAAAATATATATATATATATGAAGGTAATTTTATAAAATAAAAACATTGAAATAGTAGCAGTCCAACAAAACAACAGATAGGGTAGTAATATTGATTTTAACATATTCCATTACAAACTGTATATTTATAACAGAAAAGAGATCATTCAGCATCAACCTGACATGTTTTGGCTTGCACCTACCTTGGGGCATATATTATAATTATTTAAAACATATATATACTACATTAGTACAATACACCGTGGAATAATAATATCACTGTAGAGTAATAAAGGACAAAAATCAAAAGTATTAGTAACAAAAATCATATATAGAAAAACAATCATAAAAGCTTACCAACATATAAATATATCAAAATTTAAAAAACAATACTACAAATAAAATCAAAAATTGAAAACAAGAGGCGGAGCCAGCGAGACCAACATGGCCGCATAAGAATTATCTCCTGTGGACCCTGACACATAATCCTGTTCATCTCAGTGGGAATTCACTTTATCGTAATGGCTAAGTCGAACTACAGTTAGTCGGACATGGCTGGCAGTAAGCAGCCCCGGCTGGAGTTCGCGAATCCCCCGGCTTCGGGTTCAAAAAGATCTAAGATGGACCCACTCTCTCCGCAAAAAATGGCGCCACAGCAGGAAGCATCTCAGAGTTTGCAGGAGATGCTGCGGGAGATTCGGGCAATCCGTGCTCGCGTGGGCTCTAATGGGGAATCGCTGGCAGCGATGCAAGTGGACTTGAAGGACCTATGGTCACAGATGCAAACTTTGACTTTTAGAATGGAAACAGCGGAGACATCGATGGCAAGATACGAAGAACGAGCCAAGCAACAAGCAAAGACGATACATAAAGTGGAAATCCTTGAAAGGAGCATAGAGGACATGAACAATAGGGCCAGGTGTAATAACATCCAAATTGTTGGGGTAACAGAAGGCTCGGAAGGGGGAGACCCTATTCGGTTTTTGGAGGCCCTGTTACCTAAGCTTCTGAAAGTAGAATTTCCTCGACCACTGGAGAATGAGCGGACGCATCGAATACCATCCTTGCCTAACTTGCATAGCCAAAGGCCGCGCCCGATGATCTTCTGTGTGCTGCGCCATCAACATGCTGTACAACCTTTGGCCGCGGCCAAAGCGAGCCAATCCCTCCAGTATGAAGGGCAGAAACTTAACTTATATCCGGATTTCAGTAAACCCACGGTTGAAAAAAGAAAGCAATTTCTTGCGCTCAGACCGAGACTCCAGCATGTTCAGGCAAAGTACGGTCTTTTCATTCTGGCAAGATTTAAAGTTACTCTGAATAATTCAACTAAGATGTTCGAAGACCCGGCGGTTCTCACACGGTTCATCGAGGATCAGGAGGCCTTAATGATGCACCAAAACTAGCCCCCCCCCCCACCCCCCCAATATGACTTGACTTGTAGCCTTTGCTTTGGGAAATTGCTTTGGTTGGGCAATTTTGATATTGTTGCCCACTCTGAGGCCCATCGAGGGATTTTTCAAGGGGGAAACCCCTATTATCTATCACTGGGATGAGTACTCACGGAGTCTCGTCCGGTCTGCTTCTGACAAAGGCAAAGGTGACTTTATCGTTTGTGGGACTTAACACTGTTCACTCCTAAATCCTTGCCTGCATAGAGATGATTCTTGTTCTTCAGTTAGGCTTCAGCCTTGCGTTTCACTGGGTCCTGGCTGCGCCATGTGTGAATGGTCATGCTGCCTCACCCATATCTTTGTTTATTTATAAGGGGGTTTGTTGTTGGTTCTCTGGGGATGGTTGATGGTGGTTTTAGAGCATGGTATGGGGGTTTGGTCGGTCATATATCAGGTGGTGATGTTATCAATTTGTGTAAGATACAATGGTAAATGGGTTAAAACTCCTATGTTTAAATGTAAAGGGCATTAAGACTCCTGCAAAAAGAAAGAAGATATTAATTTACTGCGGGAGAAAACAAGCTGATATAATCCTGTTACAGGAAACGCATCTCACTGCACAGGAGATGAGTAAATTGGAAAATAAATAGTATATGGTAATTGGCTCCTTCCCGGCAGTTCATAAGAGAAATGGGGTGGTAACTTTAATGAGGAAAGCGTTGGGGGCCACGGTTGAAAGCGCTAGCAATGATGCCTCAGATGGGTGGGTTAAATCGCTAATTCAGGTTGGGGGAAGGTCCCTTATCATTTTAAATATCTATGGCCCTAACTCTGATGACCCTGTTTCCTTCCGGTCGATATCGGGCAGGTTGCAAGTAGAGAATCAGATCCCAATCATCTTGGGTGGAGACTTTAATATGGTCAGGGACCCGATCATAGATCGTAATCCCGGGAGAGTTGAGAGGCCCTCCCGTGCTGGCCTAGCAATAATGGCTCTGATAGAGGCTAGTGGCCTGGTTGATATATGGAGGATGCTTCATCCTGTAGAAAAAGAGTATACTTTTTTCCTCCCCCTTGCACAAATCTTTCCCCCGTATTGATTATTTTTTAGTATCTAAATCCCTTGTTACAAAGGGATGCAATGCAGGTATAGAGGGCATAAGTATCTCAGATCATGCAGCCATCACATTAAAGGTTGCTATTCCTGATATGGAGAGGCCTAGGCCGTCTTGGTCTTTTAACAGGGCCTGGCTTGCAGAGCCCTCTTTTCAAGAGGAGATAAAGGCTGCTATCAGTGCTTATTTTGACACCAATAAGCTGGGGGACTCTGCAAGCTGGGCCTGGTGGGAGGCCTTTAAGGCCACTCTCCAGGCTACAATTACTAGCTATTCGATTAAGGACAACAAAAAGAAAAATGTGCAATTAATAGCTTTAGATAGTTAGATTAAAGCTGGAGAAAGATTATGGTGTAAACAACCGGATCCATGTATATTATACAGGCTGCAGCATTTAAGATTTCAGTAAAATGACATACTATCTTCTGAGGCTGAGCAGGTGTTATTAAAACAAGCAGCTAGATTTCATATTGAGCAGAATAAAGCCAGTAAGTGCCTGGCCAATGTTTCGAAAGGGCAACAAGATAAAAAGAAAATCGTCTCCGTCCTGGATGATAACTCAGTAACACAAGCTAAAAATGTGCAAATTTTGGAAGAATTTTGGAAGAATTTTGGGAGAGCACCATCTTCTTCCCCTGTTCGGGGAATCGAGCACCACCCGGCCAGCCGGCTCTCCCGAGCAGCACCTCCGTCCCATTCGGGGCTGTGGGAGGGGGAGGAGCAGCAGGCCGGCACAAAAGCAATCTGCCGCCGGCGGGAAACCCCAGAGAGCACCATCTTCTTCCCCTGTTCGGGGAATCGAGCACCGCCCGGCCAGCCGGCTCTCCCGAGCAGCACCTCCGGCCCATTCGGGGCTGTGGGAGGGGGAGGAGCAGCAGGCCGGCACAAAAGCGATCCGCCGCCGGCGGGAAACCCCAGAGAGCACCATCTTCTTCCCCTGTTCGGGGAATCGAGCACCGCCCGGCCAGCCAGCTCTCCCGAGCAGCACCTCCGGCCCATTCGGGGCTGTGGGAGGGGGAGGAGCAGCAGGCCGGCACAAAAGCGATCCGCCGCCGGCGGGAAACCCCAGAGCACCATCTTCTTCCCCTGTTCGGGGAATCGAGCACCGCCCGGCCAGCCGGCTCTCCCGAGCAGCACCTCCGGCCCATTCGGGGCTGTGGGAGGGGGAGGAGCAGCAGGCCGGCACAAAAGCGATCCGCCGCCGGCGGGAAACCCCAGAGAGCACCATCTTCTTCCCCTGTTCGGGGAATCCAGCACCGCCCGGCCAGCCGGCTCTCCCGAGCAGCACCTCCGGCCCATTCGGGGCTGTGGGAGGGGGAGGAGCAGCAGGCCGGCACAAAAGCGATCCGCCACCGGCGGGAAACCCCAGAGAGCACCATCTTCTTCCCCTGTTCAGGGAATCGAGCACCGCCCGGCCAGCCGGCTCTCCCGAGCAGCACCTCCGGCCCATTCGGGGCTGTGGGAGGGGGAGGAGCAGCAGGCCGGCACAAAAGCGATCCGCCGCCAGGCGGGCCCGCGCCTGGTCGGGCCCGCGCCTGAGGGCCTTGCCAGAGGGCCCTTTGGCGTGGCCCTTAGGCAGTGGCCCACCCCGAGGCACCCACACGGATCATCAACGCTCTAAAGAAACCTTCTATCCTCCAAGCCATCGCCTCATCCAACACGGAGCAGCCCTCACGCTGCAACCAGGTTTGCCAAACCATATCAACCCGTCTAATATATAAGACTATAAGTGACTCATACCAACTAGAATTAACTAATTTGTTAGTACTTCCCACATGTTATTACTCTCTGCATTACTTAACAAATGGTTGCTTGTGCCTAGAGTCACCTAGACAAAATTTGTTACATAGTGTTCAATCCTAACATAAAGATTAAAACTTTGTTGCTACTACTTGTTCAACGCTCCAACTAAAAAGTGTTAAAGTGTTACTGCTGATTACTTACCTGCTGCCTACCTTACTAATAACATTCCACTATAAAAAGCCACTTCTTTCCCACATTTTAACAACCATGACCTCTCCAGCCATAACGTTAGTTTGCCTACTCCTCAGTGTATTATATGAAGCCAATTCACTCTCCCAAGATCACCACCATATCACTACACTACATAGCACGAACAAAAAACACTTCCACAACTTTCACCAATATACACAAAACCCCTGCCATAAGAGACACTCTCACCTTCTACACATTGCATTAGACCAAACACCCATCACAAAACGCAACCGACCTGTTCCTCAACAAGAAGAACTCAGATGCGCCCTCATAAACGCCAGATCTGCACGTAAAAAATGGCCAGCCATTTCGGACCTAATAATCAAACAAAAACTAGACATTCTAATGGTCACAGAAACATGGTTTTCTGACTCTGACTCAGTTATAATAAACCAACTCACACCACCTAATTACTCCACCTACACATGTAACAGAGCGAATAAAAGAGGAGGAGGTGTTGCCATAATAGCAAAGACCGACCTTCAATATCGTACAATCACAACCAAGAGCACAAAACAATTAGACGTTATCTCAATATACAACAACCACAATACCATCAACCTTATATATATTACACCGAACTCATCATCAGAAGAACTTTCCAGCGTAATTGACCTAGCCTGCAACCCAGTACACCCAGATAAACCTAACTGGCTAATGGGCGACTTCAACCTCCCTTCCATACAAACTGCCCTTTCTACCTCATTCTTAGATGCAATGAAAAACCTCAGCTACAATCAACTCATAAATCAACCCACTCATCAACGTGGCAATATGCTCGACCTTGTCTTTGCTCCACCCACCTACACGTCCGCAAATGATGATTTCAACCTATCCATCACTCCGGTCCCATGGTCAGACCATAGCCTAATAACACTCACAATACCAGCACACAAGGACCCATCAACGGACACAACTAAACGTTCACCAACAAACTCCACACGCTTCAGACCTCTCAATGAAGAGGAAATCAAGAAACATATACTTCCAATACTCAATCAACCCTCTACCAACATCAATGACATGGTCACCACATGGAATGAAACCATCAACCAATACGCCATACTACCACCAACCCATAAAAACCCAACAACAAAGAATAATATAGTGAAGAAACCATCTGCACCATGGTTCTCCCAAGATCTAAGGAAGTTCCTTACTATCTTGAGGAAGCTCGAAAGAAAATGGCGTAAATCTCATAATTTAACAGTTCAACAAACATACTTATCCCACCTGCGAGCCCATCATGAAGCAATATGGAACACAAGAAAAACCTACCACGCTGAACTCCTCAACCGCTCCCTAAATAAACCTCGTGAACTCTTCAATCTAGTAAAGTCACTAACTACAGAACCATCACCACCTCAACAGGAACCCATACACCCGCAGAAATATGCCAACTTTATACAATCCAAAGCGATCAGAACAACAACTTCTTCATCTCCAAGTCCCCCCCAGCAACACGTACGAGTTCTCCCACTACTGAAGCTCTCATCACCCTCAGCTAAATACGTGGAAGACATTATAGTCAAAATGAATACCACCACAGCTCCTAACGACCCATGCCCAGCGCACTGGATAAGAACTATGCGATCTGACTTTAGCCCAGTCATAGCAGAAATAATAAAGATGTCCTTCTCAACTGGCATCTTCCCATCGGCACTAAAACAGACTTCTATAAGACCGTTGCTAAAGAACAACCAACTAGACCCAACAAAGGAAGAATCATACCGCCCAATATCTAGTATACCGCTGCTATCCAAAATAATCGAGAAAGTAACCAACAATCAGATACAACAACACATAGACACCTCCTCCCCCCTCGACCCCAGTCAGCACGGATTCAGGGAAGCCCACGGTGTAGAGACACTGCTAACCACATTAACCAACACACTCATCAGTGGATTAGACGACATTAAGAAAGGCTTTGCCCTAATATTTCTCGACATATCTGCAGCATTCGACTCGGTGGACCATGAAATACTACTAACCCGTCTATATGACAAAGGAATCCACGGGCTAGCATGGCAATGGTGCAAATCATATCTCGAAGATCGCTTACAACACGTCAGGACTGTTACAGGTACCTCACAATCTTTCCAGTTAAAACAAGGAGTACCTCAGGGATCATCCCTATCCGCGCTGCTATTTAATATTTACATGCAGCCTATATGCGACATCACTCGGTCCTTTGGCATATCCTCGTTGATCTACGCTGACGATGTGCTAATATTCACACCAATCAATGTCAAGCTCCCAGACTACACAACACTAGTAGATTGCTTTAACGCAATAGCAGACTGGCTCCTAACCCAGAATATGCGAATAAACTATAAAAAAAACGAGGTACTGATAGTCACTAAAAACAGAGAATTCTCAGCCCCTGAGACCCTAAAAGTACGAGATGCAGACCTCCCAATCAAGCCCTCCATAAAATACCTTGGAGTAATACTGGACCATCGCCTGGACTTTAAAGAACATATCAACCGCACGGTGAAAACCATTTATTTCAAGATAAGGACCCTACGCCATTTGAAAAACATGCTTGAACCAGACAGCTTCAGAACCATATTCCAAACCATAATCACACCCCACTTCGACTATGCTAACATAATACTCCATGGTCTTCCTAAAAACACCCTAAATACTTTACAACTTGCAATGAATGCCGCAGCCCAGGTACTATATGGCGCTTCAAAGAGCGAACATATAACACACATCCTAATGGAGCTTCACTGGCTCCCCATATACTGCAGAATAGCATATAAAGCTCTTCTCATGACATTTAAAGTGATAAATACTTTAGCTCCTTCTTCAATGTCTAAACTCCTCCATCCCACCCCCGACATCAGAGCCAGGAGGTCAGCAGCGACAAACACCCTAGTTACACCACCTGAGGCCACAAAATGCAAACGTTCAACTACAGACAGGGCCTTTGCATACTACGCTCCTAGATGTTGGAACAACCTACCCCCCAACATAAGAGCTATTACTGACCTCAAGCATTTCAGAAAAGCCATAAAGCATCACCTCTTCATTCTGCATTTCCAAGGCTCATTATCATCCTTCTAAAATGCACAGTAAAATTGTAAATACCTCATACTAAGAAATTCTATCCTTTGTATATAGATTCTTATTTACAAATATGTACAAAGTTTCTCAAAGTATAAAGGTTCTTTACAAATATGTACTAAGTTTTACAAAGTTTTTACAAATATGTACAAAGTTTCCCATGGTTAAATTCCTAGTTGTATTTGCCTGTTATATGTAAACTCATTACAGTCTGTTGCGTGCAATGAGTATTCTGTTTAATGTAAACCGCGCTGACGAAAAAGAGTGCGGTATAAAAGAACTATAAATAAATAAAAAATAAATAAATATTATGATAAGCTGTACTCATCTGATCTGAATTCGGATCCAAATGCTTTTCTAGAATTTGTGAGGGATTTGACTTGTCCCAAAGTGACGATGCAGCAAGCCAAAAGTCTGGGCAAGCCTATTTCAAGTAAAGAATTGCATATGACCATTAGGTCTATGACAGGGGGCAAAGCCACAGGCACTGATGGAATCCCCGCTGAGTTTTATAAGGTATTTTGTGAGTAGTTGTTCCCGCATTTGTTGGTATATTACGAAGAGTTGGTGGGGGGGCAGGGACATACTGGCAATTTTTCTGAAGCTACAATTGTAGTCCTGGAAAAGCCAGGGAAGGATCCCAGGTTTGTGACGAATTACAGGCCAATATCTTTATTAAACATAGACTACAAGATTTATGCAAGCATTTTAGCAAAAAGGCTGGCTAAGGTTGCTGGGGACTTAATACATCTGGATCAATGTGGCTTTGTCCCAGGGAGATCAACTACTGATAATGCCCGACTGTTATGTAATCTACTGGAAAGGGCCTCTATAAGTCGAATCCCGTATGTGGGCCTCTCTCTAGACGCCGAGAAGGCAGTTGATAGACTTGAGTGGCCCTTTCTCTTTTCGGCTTTGAAGTGGTTTGGCCTTGGGGATGAGTTTATCAAGATGGTAAAAGTGTTATATTCCAAAACTAGTGCTCACATTTTTGCCAATGGGACTCTCTCTTGCCCCTTTTCTCTTCACCAGGGCATGCGTCAGGGTTGTCCTCTTTCCCCTCTCCTGTTCAATTTAGCATTAGAGCCTCTGGCCATTGCTCTTAGGCAAAAGTTGGACATAGCTGGCTTCCGGATAGGAGATTTGCAGGTGAAGCTCTCGGCTTATGCTGACGATCTTCTCCTATTCACTCAGCCAGAGGAGGTGCCGATAATCCTAACTTTAATTGATTCTTACTCCTCCATCTCTGGATACAAAATCAATTGGGCTAAATCAGTAGCATTTCCGTTAAATGAGATTTCCAACTCAAAACTTATGGCTGCTTTCCCTTTCAGGTGGGAGGCGGACAAAATCAAGTATTTGGGTGTTCAATACAGCGCCTTGCGGGAGGAAACAATTAAAATCAACATAGCTGATTTATTGCATATGATTCGTAAGCTGACCTTTACTTGGTCGCCCCTCCACCTGTCTTGGTGGGGCAGGCTCGAAACAATCAAAATGTCTCTCACTCCCAAAATAAATTATGTCCTGGGAATGCTCCCCTTTGAACTCCCGAAAGGAGTATATGTGGATCTTGAAAGATCTTTATTAAGTTTCCTCTGGAATGGAAAACGACCGAGAATAGCCACTAGAAAACTTAAGGCTTCTAAAGAAATGGGGGGTGTCCAATTCCCAGATTTTCAGTGGTATCACCAAGCTCTTCTTTTAAAGCAAGGAGCATGGTGGGTGGACATTGAGGGTCACGGGCAAAGACCGATTTGGCTTGAAGTGGAGGAGCGGGCTGTGGCCCCTTACCCCTTGGTGCATTTACTGGATATGAAGTTTCCGGTGGGGTCTGCAGGTGGGAGAGTCATCTTGGCCACCCAAGAAGCATATTTAAAAGTGGTGCAGGCAGTGGGCGGCGCTGGCCTCTCCTCAGGGCAGTCTCCGCTGTGGTGGAATCCAATGCTGAAAATCAAGGGTCAAAAATTTGCTTGGCAAAAGTGGCAAGAGTGCGGTATTTGGACATTGGGGCACTTAGCTGGCGAAAATGGCTGGAAGGAATTTTCCTCCCTACAGGTGGAATTCTCCCTCCCGAAGACCTGTTATATTCAGTGGATGCAACTCAGACACTGTATGGCTGCAAGTGGTATCAGGGTGGTGGATTTGAAAGCGGAGGGGGACCCATTTAGTTTCCTCAGGAAATCGATAGGCCAGAAGGGCGCTATGTCTAGTATATATGGGCTAATTAGAGATTGCGCCCCGCATGGTCTAAAGAGTTTAGCAAGGGCCTGGGAGTCCGATTTGTTGGACATGATACAGCCCAATAGTTGGAAGCTGTTGTGGGGTCCTATAACTGGGACTTCGAGGTCGGCGGCAATTACTCAATCAATGTACTTCTTTCTACATAGGACCTTTATTACTCCTGTAAAAGTATCCAAATGGGATAAATTGTCGTCCGGTAGATGCTGTTCCTGTCAAAAGGAGGTTGGCACATATGCGCATATGTTCTTTGAATGCCCTTTGCTTCAAGGATTCTGGAGGGACATATGGGTTAGAATTCAGAAATTTTGTGTATCTCTACTAATATTTCTATGAGCACGATCATGTTAAGGTCCTTAGAGGCCTGTCTGGATATTCCCAAGGAGAAAACCTTTTTGCTGAATTTCATGGTAGCTATCGCACTAAAGCTTATGTATTATCAAATTGGAAACATTTCCAGGCATTGATCCCAGATGGCTGGTGGAATTCAGTTTGCTACTACTCTAAACTGGAGAGACTATATAGTAAATTGCATCACCCGAGTAAAGTTGACTTGAATGTTGAAAGATGGGCACCTCTGGTCCAGTAATGTGCCCGCTCCTCCATAAAGTGAAGGGGGGGGGAGCTCACGGTGCTGGTCCTGGGGTGGCTGGGGTTGCCTAGGTGGCAGCCTAATTGCTGGACCTATGCTCTGTTTGATGTATAGTAGCTCCTCAGAGAACCAGGGAGGGTGGGGGATGGGAGGGATAGGGGTTTTGCTTTTATATGTATCTGTATTATCCTTGTAAACAATGCAGGTATTTATTTATTTAACATTTCTTATATACCGCGCTATTTGCCATCAGTGCGGTTTACATTGTAACAATAAAACACATTGGCCAGATAAATTGGTCTTCGTTTACAGATAACAGGGGAATTAACATGGAGGTAAACCAGGGGAACTATATACAATCTTTGAAACTACCTGTTGGTACATATGTCAGTTCTATGCATTCATATAGGATAGGTATGGGGTTGTGAGGGTAAAGGTGGGAGAGGGGGAGGTGTATCCAGAAGCTTGAAGTGTGTGGTAAAAAGGTGGTGCTTGAGGGCTTTTCTAAACTGTCTCAGGTCCCTGATTGCTCTAATGCCGGGAGGGAGTTTATTCCAGCATTTGGGGGCGAAGTTAGCGAAAGCTCTGTTTATAGTTGATTGGTTAGACTTTATGGATTCGCTCGGTATGATTAGCATGTCCACAGCGGAAGTTCTTCTAGGCCTGTTGTTCTCTGTGTGTGTGATGAGATCCGAGATGGCTGCAGGAGATAGTTTATTGAAGGCTTTGAAGGTAATAAGGAGGGCCTTATATAGGATCCTACAGCTTATTGGAAGCCAATGAAGTTCTTTTAGAATGGGGGAGATGTGGTCACTCCTTGAGGCTCCGTAGAGGATACGGGCTGCTGCATTCATGGCTAACTGTAGGGGATTGATGGTGATCTTATGGAGGCCATGCAGTATTATATTAGCATAATCGAAGTGCGGTGTGACTAGCGCTTGGAAGATAGTTCAGAAGTCATCAGGTTCCAACCTAGGTTTCAAGTGCCTCAGGGTTTTAATCTTGAAGTATATTGATTTTACGGTGCGTCTTTTGTATGTTAAAAGGTATGTTTTTGTATGTTAAAATTTGAAAATAAAGAAGTTAAAAAATTGAAAACAAAAAACACCTAACCTGCTGGTAAAGATTCCTTACTTCTACCAAGCATCACACAGACCTAAAGGATTCTATCTAGAAAAACAATCAATGACACAGCTAATTAACACAATGGTTGCCATTCCATTCCAGGAATAGCAGGGTTGTACATCCGGGTTGGATATCCAACCTGCGCACAGCCCCTGATCGCGATTCCAATCCCAGTGCTCCCTGCACATACAAAGCATTTGTGCGGAGAGCACTGGACGGGGCGGGAGAGGGCAGTGCAGGGGCAAAACGGAGGCGGTGCTGGGGTGGTGCCATTTGCTGGGATGTACAGAGGAAATTCAGATCATGCCTCTGTATGTCCCCAGGCATTGACTTGAATGCCTGGTTTATTCCACCCTAAGGTGGAATAAGTGCTGGGCACCATGCCAATTGTTGGCTACAGCCCCCCTACCCCATCGTGCCACCGTGGAAGTGAATCTGTCACTCAATCCAGGCCTTGGAGGCCCCCACATAGGACCAAACGCTAGGGTGATGAGGATGATTGGCGTCTGGGCACTGTGAGCCTCTGGCTGGACGTGCCGGTGCTGTGGCAATGGGACACTGCTGCACCATCATACGAGTCAAAGCGTTGGGTGAGCTGGCAGGGCAAATCACAGGACGTCTCCTTGCTTTGAATTGGGTGCACACTTGGCCATCTAAGTGCCCGATTCTGCAACCATTGGAATGTATAGCTTCTGCATCCATGTGGAAAACACAGCTTTGAAAAGGCCATGATTTTTATATTCTAATGCCAGGCCTGCCATTTTTTTCATCTTTTTCCAGGAGGCATTTGGGGTGGGGAGGGTTTAGGGGGTTTGGGGGCATTTATTTTTTATATTTTTTATTTATTTATTTATCTGTATTTATATCCCGCTTTTCACCGGGTCAAAGCGGTGGGACATATAACAGGGGGGGGGGGGAAATCAAAAGGGAGGGGGCCATCACCGGGGGCTCAACATTAATGATTTAGGATGGACATAGAGACTGACAAGATAGACAGTTATTGGTCTGAGGATCTTGAAGAGAATAGGGGTTCCTATTCAGAGATGTTCTTGGAATAGGATGGTTTTTAGCTGCTTTTTGAATGAAGGGAGATCACCGTTGTTCTTGATGTGGTTTGGTTTGAGTTCCAGAGGGATGGGGCATAGAGTTCAAAGGCTCTGTTGCAGGTCCGTTGTGTTGCTTTGGTTCTTTTGTGGGGGACGGCAATGGAGCTGTTGGAGGATTGTCTGGTTGTTCTGCTGTGGGTTGGGCGAGGTAGTAGGGTGTGGAGTGGGGTGCTTTGTGTTTGGTGGATGGTTTTGTGGGTGAGTAGAAGAGCTTTGTACTTGATTCTTGCTTCGATGGGGAGAATATGAAGGTCTCTTAGAATTGGGGTGATGTGGTCCCGTTTCTTTGAGTTGTGAATTATTCTTGCCGTGGTGTTTAAGGCAGTTCGGAGGGGATTGGTTTGTGTGGCAGGTAGGCCATGGTAGATTATGTTGCAGTAGTCCAGATGAGGGAGTGTCAGAGCCTGCATTACTGTCCTGAAGTCCTGTAGTTCGAGGAGAGGTCAGAGACGTTGTGCTGTTTTTGCCTTGTGGGATACAGTTCCGGTGGTCTTGTTGATTTGCTGTTTAAGGGTTAGGGCTTGGTCAATGATAATTCCGAGATATCTTATGTGTGGTTGTATTTGAATTTGCGTGGTTCCCATGGTGAGGTGAGTGGGTGGTTTGAAGTCTGGGTCTTTTGTCACTATAAGAGCTTCGGTCTTCTTTATGTTAATGGATAAGTTGTTCTCTTGTAGCCAGTTGGATACGTCGGTGAAGCAGGCTGATAGCTGGTCGTTTTTTGGGTCTGTGGTTGTAATTGGGGCGTAGAGCATTATGTCGTTGGCATATATGTGGAAGTTGATGTTGTGTGTGCGTATGACTGAACAGAGTGGACGGAGGTAGATGTTGAAAAGCATGGCTGATAATGTGGATCCTTGAGGTACACCTTGATGTTGCTGGAATGGGGGTGAGGTTGAGGTTTTGGTGCGGATCAGTTGCTGTCAGTTGGTTAGATAGGACCTGAACCATCGGAGTACAGTATCTTTGATCCCAATTGCTTGAAGTCTGTGGAGAAGGGTGTTATGGGAGATGGTGTCAAAGGCTGCTGATATATCCAGGAAAATTAGGATGTATCCGGAGTGTTTCTCTTGGGTTCCTATGATGAGGGTGTTCATCAGTGTGGTCATGAGTGTCTCGACCCCATGTAATGGTCGGAATCCGTGTTGCTGCGGGTCCAGTATATTGTTGACGTCCAGGTGTTCTTGAAACTGACGTTGGACTATCTTCTCGATTATCTTTGCGTTGAGTGGGAGGCTCGCTACTGGTCTGTAAGAGGCAGGGTCTAGGGGATCTAGGTTGTGCTTTTTTAGGGTTGGTCGAATGACTGTGGTCTTAAGGGCGTCTGGCATGTGTCCTTGGGTAAAGGATTCGTTTACGATATGGGTTAATGGTGTGCTCAGGTCTTCCTTGGTTTTCTTTATCCAGTCGGCAGGACAGGGGTCCAATGGGGAGGTGGTGGTGTTCAAGCAGGAGATGGTGGAAGATATTTCTTCTTTCGAGGTTTTATCGAATGTATTCCAGTCGCTGTTCAGGGTGGGGTATGAGTTTGTGTTGGTTGTTTCAGCATAGTGATGTAAGCTTTGTGGTTGCTGAAGCTGTTTGTATTTTCTGGCTAGAAGATCAGGGGGGATATCTGGCAGCTGGTCAGAGTTACTGGGTGCCCTTGTCAGTTTTTTGATAATTTTGAAGAGTTCTCGAGGTTTGTTTATAGCTGTTGTGATGATTTTGGTGTGGTAGGTTTTTTTGGCGTTGTCAGTTTCTGAGTGGTACGCATTGAGTTCGTGGAGGTATTTTGCTTTGTCTTTGTCGCTTTTGGTTTTTCTCCATTTCTTTTCGGTTCTTCTAAGTTTGGTTTTCAGTTTTCAGAGGGTGGGGGTGAACCATCGGGCTTTTGAGGAGATGGGTCTGGTGTTAGTCTTGTTTCTAGTTGTGCTGGCGGCTGAGGAGATTGTGGTATTCCAGTTGTGGAGCAGGTCATCAAGGTTGTTGGAGTTTGTGTGTAGGTTAGGCAGGGTTTGCGTTAGGAAGTCTTCTTTGTTAAATGCTTTGAATCTCCTTGCGTGATGTTCGTTTTCTCTGTTATTTTTGAGTTGATAGGTGTGGGATATGTTGATGATGTAGTGGTCTGACCACGGTATTGGTGAGATTGTTGGGGCATGGCATGAGTAGTGCTGGCATTTTCATGTCTATGACCTATTTCACATAAGCTGGTGATGTGCAAGGCAGAATTTCTGAACATGCCAATTTACACCTGCTATAAATCATGAATAAGCACTGGCCTCACTTGTCTTTTGGGACTGCTTGTGGAATTGGTAACTGGGGGAACTTTGCTTGCGATTCGTTGGCTTGACTATTATCTGTGTCCATGTAGGTATATTTTGGGCTACCTTTTGTTTTCCTACACCCTTTCCTGTACCTCTCTTAAACCTATCTTCCACCACCTTTCATAGAGTCCTGTACAGTACAGTCCATTTCCCTGAATCACTTCCCCCTCAGTCAAACTCTTTCTAAATTGCCAGTATCTCCTATCCTGGCCCGGGCCATGTCAGTCTTTCTTTGGCCAGCTGCTAGGTGCTTTATGTTTGTGTGTCTCAGCATTCCTTTCTGCATCTGTGCATCTGTGTTTCCCTGCTGCCTCTATGCGTGTGACTCTATGCGTGTGACTCTATGTGTGTGTGTGTGTGTGTGCATGTGACTCTATATGTGTGTGTGTGTGTGTGTGTGTGCATGTGACTCTATGCGTGTGACTCTATGTGTGTGTGTGTGTGTGTGTGTATGTGTGCGTGTGCGTGTATGCGTGTATGCGTGTATCTAGGCACGTGAGTATAGGTACATGTCCACCACTATTGATGTGTATGTACAGTCGTCAACTGACCAGTTTTAGGCCAGCCCGGCTGGTTTTACAAGTGGGAGGTTAGAAGTTAGCAGGACAGTTTTTCTGCCCATCAGCAATCGCTCCCACGCTCAATCGCCACTCTATTCCACCAGGACGCTACCACAGCTGCAAAACCCTGATCAGGTTTCTCGGGTCAGTAACTTGATGCAAGAGGGCAGTGTTGGACCTGTGTTTGGATCATGCGCTTGCTGAGACGGCTCTGCCATGTCCCGTCCCATCCAACGTCTAACATGGGAGGTCAGGATGCAGAGGATTGATGCTGGACATGGTAGGGGCAAGGATACATAGGAGGAGATGCTGAACAAGAAGGAATAAGGACACAGAGGGGGGATGTTGGACATGGTGGGGGTAGGGATAAACAGGGGGAGATGCTGGAGATAGGGAGACAGGGACACAGAGAGGGATGTTGGGCTTGGGGGAGGAGGATAGGGACAGGGACAAGAGGGCAGATGGACACAAAGAATAGAGCCAGAGGAAATATGATGGGCATGGAGGGAGGGATAGGAAAATACTGGATGGAGAAGGGGAACATGCCATGGGAGAGGGAGGGAGAGTGTTAGTGAAAGACTAGGAAATAAGAGGCTGGGGAAGGAAAGAGAGCTGGGAAATGGGAGGGTTGGGGTGAGGAAAAGAGTGAAATTGAGGAGTGCTTGGTAAGGGGAAGGAGTGAAATCTGATAAAGAAGCAGAAAACTAAATGGAAGAAAACTGAAAGGAAGAGAACAGTGTTTAAAACTGATATAAGGGAGAAAGAAGAAATGGCACATGGAGAGGAGACCATGAAAAGAAACTGAAAAGAGAGGAAAAGAAAAAAACAGAAACTAGGATCAACACCATTAGAAACATAACATGAGCGACAACAAAGGTAAAACAAATAATTTTATTGTCTACTTTGTGATTGGAAAATGTTGTTTTTTAGAAAGTACATCTGCCAGGAGTCAGGACTGGTGTTGGACATGACTGTGGCCTAGCCCAGGGCAAAATTTTGAGAGGGGACCCTGATGCCACCCTACATGTTAGCAAGCTGTGCCTTTTTCAGTCTCAGACAGATCTGAGGCCCTCTCTGGCTTGGGGACCCAGGGCAATTGCCAGGCTGCATCCCTCCTAATGCAATTCTGGTCATGTTATCTTAAAAAGGTTATAGCAGAATTAGAAAAGGTACAGAGAAGAACCAAAATGGTAAAGGGGATGGAAGGATACCCCCATGAGGAGAGGCTAAAAAGGTTAGGACTCTTCAACCTGGAAAAGAGATGGCTTAGGGGAGATATGACAGAGGTCTAGAAATTAATGAATAAAGTGGAATGGGTAAACATAGATTGATTACACAGGTACACTAAAAAATTTTTTTTTAAACTGCCTCTAATGTTTCGATTGATTTTTACATTTTTTGGTGCGCTGAATCCAAATCTGGTAACCAATTTGCTCCATCACGTACAGATTTTTTGATACATTGGGTTAGCAGTTTGAGGTGAACGTTTCAGATTGAGTGCGATTGAGATAAAAGTTTCTTGGATGAATTCTTTATACTAATTGTTTAGTAGTTATTCAAATAAGAATAAAGAAAATTGTAACAAGGCAGCACATAAGAATAGAGTAATGTCAACAAAACACACTGTGATGGTAGCAAAATTGTCTGCACTTAAAACAGCCACATACATGTGCACAAACATTGAGCATATAAGAGCGAGGTTAGACACAAAGCAAAGCAAAGAAATGTGCAAAAAATGTTGTACAGGTATGTATGTAAGAATAGAAAATGCAAACCGCACCATTGCAATACATGAAGACATACACCCGATGGTGTGAAAATAAAATTCTAATAAATGAGATCCGACACTGTGGTAATAACTAGCAAATTTTTATTTCAAAGTTTAGTAAAAACACGATATTTGTCAACACAGTTTAGATTTTAAAGTCATTCTTGGGTCAATCAATCTCCTGGTGGGCCCGTTTCTTCTCCCCCGAATGCTTCTCTTGGTGCGCTGCTTGGCATATTTTTCATCTGGGGTTTCCCGCAGCAGCAACCAGCAGAAATCAGCCATCATAGTGGTGTTCCATCTTCCTTGGTACCTTCTCTCTGCGTCCTTGATGTCCTGGTGAAACCTTTCACCTTGTTCTTCACTGTACGCCCCCAAGTTTTCAGGAAAGTAGTTCACATGGGAGTGCAAGAAATGGACTTTCAGGCTCATGTTACAGCCTTGTTCTTTGAAGGCATTGAGCATCCTGGCAACAATATCCTTATAGTTCTCATCCCGCCTGTTCCCCAAGAATTTGAGAACAACATCCTTGAAGGAATCCCAGGCTTCTTTTTCCTTCTCAGACATCGTTTCAGCGAATGCTCCATCTGAAATGAGTTTCCTTATATCAGGGCCAACAAACACTCCTTCCTTTAGCTTTGCTTCAGAAAGTCGGGGGAACTTTGAACAAAGGTACCGAAAGCACTCACCATCTTTTGGAAGGGACTTGATGAATTGCTTAATGAGACCCAACTTAATGTGGAGAGGTGGTAATAGAATTTTATCACGAGGTACCAAGCTCTCATGAAGAACATTTTTCTCACCGGGTCTCAAATACTCCCGAATTGGCCAGTCTTTTTTCCCCCAGTGTAGGTCGCAGGCCCGGCTATCCCACAAGCAAAGGAAGCAGGGATATTTGGTGAAACTGGATTGCTGCCCTAATAGCATGGATAGAATTTTAAAGTCTCCACAAATCATCCACTTATGCTCATCATAACGAATCTTCTGAAGAATCAGGGCCAAATTCTCGTATTTTTCTTGGAGAATAACAGAGTGAGCAATAGGAACTGAAGCGAATGTGTTGCCATTATGAAGAAGAACACCTTTTATGCTGTCTTTTGACGAATCAATGAACAGCCGCCATTCAGCAGGATCATACTTGAGTTTAAACTTTTCCATCACTCCGTATATATCGTTGCAAAATACCAAATCTTCCTCTTTGCTGAAATACTTCAAAAATTGTGTCTCGCGGTTGCGGTACCAATAAAAAGTTGTTCCTGGTGACAATAGATTTTTCTGTTTAAGCCGAGAACCTAGCAGTTGGGCAGCATCTTTTGGGAGTCCTAAATCCCGGACTAAATCATTCAATTCAGCTTGAGAGAAAAGTTCAGGTTTCGGATCTGGTTCAGTTTCAAACTCGGAAGTACTGGACTCATCGGGAAAAGCCATCTGATGAGTCTCATCATGATCAGAACCGTCCACACAAATATGATCCAAAGATTTTGGTGGTTCAGGCACAGGTACTTCGTTGCTATGAGGCATAGGCCTAATTGCTGAGGGAAGGATAGGGTAACTTATTACGTTCTTATTTTTTAAGTTGTGTCCCTTCACAATGCAAGAGCAAAAATAGCAGTCACTGCTGTGGTCTCTTTGTTCACGCCACATCATAGGTATTCCGAAACGAAATGCTTGTTTTTTACCTTTCATCCATAAGCGTAGATCTTCCTCACATGTCTTGCACACTTTGTGAGGAGCCCGCGGTTTGTCTTGATCGCCTAACTTCAAACCGAAATAGGCGAAATATACTTTTTTAATAAATGCAGAAATGTTCCTCTGCCGCTTTTTCACAGTATATTCCCCACAAATAAAACAAAAAATCTGTCCGGAGAGTTGACGCAACCTCTGGCTCTGTGAGCCATCACAAATACACAGCACTGCAAACTACAACTGTAGTGAACCACTTCGGAATAAAGCTGGATTACGACTGAGCAAACAAAAGGTAATAATGAACTTGCAAGAAACTGAAATTTGACAGGAACGTTCATGTCGCAACCCCCGTGTTTGAGCGCGCGAGCGAACGAGGCGAGGCGAACAGGAAAGAACATGCGCCAGCACGAGTACTGGATTTAGCCCCCCGCCTCCCAATTGTCCTGTTAATGTATAAAATGAATACAAAACACTCTAAAATATCATGAGGGAGTGTTTCTAGTTAGTTAATCATTACAACCTCTATTTTGGGCCAAGAAAATAAACTGCAGTCGGCTAAAAAGAAATTATGTGAACATTCCTTATATGGGTAAGAAATCTAATTTTGCAAGAAAACGTGACGTGATGGAACATTTTGGCTATTTTTCCTGGATTCAGCACCCCAAAATCTATAGGAATCAGTTGCAAAACTGGAGGCAGTTTTTTGGTAGTGTACCTGTGTTATCCTGGGTCCCTTTTTAATAATGGTTTATGGACCTTTCCTCCAGGAACTTGTCCAAACCTTTTTTAAACCCAGCTACACTAACAGCTCTTACTACATCCTCCGGTAACAAATTCCAGAGTTTGATTACACGTTGAGGGAAAAAATATTTTCTCTTATTTGTCTTAAATAGTTTACCCTGTAGCTTCATTACATGTCCCCTAGTCTTTCTATATTCTGATAGCATAAACAATCGATCTACGTTTACCCGTTCCACTCCATTCATTAATTTTTAGACCTCTATCATATCTCCCCTCAGCCGTCTCTTTTCCAGGTTGAAGAGCCCTAACCTTTGTAGCCTCTCTTCATAGGAGTAACCTTCCATCCCCTTTACCATTTTGGTGGCTCTTCTCTATACTTTTTCTAATAACGCTATATCCTTTTTAAGATATGGTGACCAGAATTGCACACAATATTCAAGGTGCGGTCGTACCATGGAACGATACAGAGGCATTATAATATCCTTTGTTTTGTTCTCCATTCCTTTCCTTATGATACCTAGCATTCTATTTGCTTTCTTGGCCGCCGCTGCACACTGGGCAGAGGGTTTTAACATGTTATCCACGATGACTTCTAAATTCTTTTCCTGGGTGGTAGTTTCCAATGTGGAACCTTGCATCGTGTAACCATAGTGTGGGTTGTTCTTTCCTAGGTGCATAACTTTGCACTTGTCCACATTAAATTTCATCTGCCATTTGGATGCCCAGTCTTCCAATTTATCCAGATCCTCCTGCAGTTTTCCACAGTCCTCTTGGGTTTTAACAACTTTAAACAGTTTTGTATCGTCTGCAAATCTGATATCCTCACTAGTTATTCCCTTTTCTAGGTCATTTATGAATATGTCAAAAAGTAGCGGACCCAGCACAGATCCCTGGGGTACTCCACTATTCACCTTTTTCCATTGGGAATATTGGCCATTTAGCCCAACCCTCTGCTTTCTATCTTTTAACCAGTTCCTGATCCACAGTAGTACACTGCCTCCTATCCCATGACTTTTTAGTTTTGCCAAAAGTCTCTGATGAGGGACCTTGTCAAAGGCTTTTTGAAAGTCCAGATACTAATAAAAGAAAGTCCAGATACTAATAAAAGAAAATATTTTTTCACTCAACGTGTAATCAAACTATGGAATTTGTTACGGGAGGATGTAGTAAAGGCTGTTAGTGTAGCTGGGTTTAAAAAAGGTTTGGACAAGTTCCTGGAGGAAAGGTCCATAAACCATTATTAAGAAGGGATCCAGGATATCAGTGCTTGACCCAGTACAAGCATTGTGGAACCTGTGTTTTTTGGGGAAACTACTAGGTACGTATTACTTAGACTGGCCACTGTTGGAAACAGGATACTGGACTTGATGGACCTTGGCCTGACCCATTATGGCATTTCTTATGTTCTTATGTACCTGATGAAAGTCCATTATGGTCTGTTAGCGCTGCTGGACAGTGCTGGGAAAGCATATGCAATACCCTGTGAGAAGCTGTGTGATACACAGTGACACAGTGACAGGCACAAGAATGCAAGGGCTGTGGTGTCCTTGACAGCCATAGGTATGGGGTGGCCTCACTGTATGCTGGCACTGAAGTCTTGCTCTAGCTCCAGGCACAGCTGTTATTTGGTAGCTTTGTCCAAATGGAACCAAGTCTGGCACTGTTCATCTGTGCTGGCTTCTCCACTGCTATATTTTCTCATATGGATGCTCTCTGTGCACCCTCCTGGTCTCCCTCTGCAGTTCCTCATCAATGATTTCTCCAAATTACCAGTTCACATTCTGCATGTCTGCTACCTACACCTACACTCATGGGGAACCACCACCGCATGCCCCTTTCTCCCACCTCCACCTACCCTGTGCTGCCACCATCAGCACGCAGTGCTGTGTGTTGTGTGCCACAAAGACATGGGCAGATATTGACACATGGCAAATTGACACTCAAACCCTCCTCCACTCGTCTGTCCCTGCACACCCATACCAATGCTCACTACCATTCTGCATGCACTTACACAGATGCCTTTACCCTGTGGAGACACTGGGATCAGCGGATGGGATGTGATAGCTGCCTGTGGCTGGAGTAAGAACATAAGAACATAAGAACATAAGAAATGCCATACTGGGTCAGACCGAGGTCCATCAAGCCCAGTATCCTGTTTCCAACAGTGGCCAATCTAGGTCATACGTACCTAGCAGTTTCCCCAAAAGACACAGGTTCTGCAGTGCTTGTACTAGGCCAAGCATTGATATCCTGGGTCCCTTTTTAATAGTGGTTTATGGACCTTTCCTCCAGGAACTTGTCCAAACCTTTTTTAAACCCAGCTATACTAACAGCCCTTACTACATCCTCCGGTAACAGATTCCAGAGTTTGATTACACGTTGAGAGAAGAAATATTTTCTCCTATTTGTCTTAAATAGTTTACCCTGTAGCTTCATTACATGCCCCCTAGTCCTTCTATATTCTGATAGCGTAAACAATTTATCCACGTTTATCCGTTCCACTCCATTCATTAATTTATACACCTCTATCATATCTCCCCTCAGCCGCCTCTTTTCTAGGTTAAAGAGCCCTAACCTTTTTAGCCTCTCTTCATAGGAGTAGCCTTCCATCCCCTTCACCAATTTGGTGGCTCTTCTCTGTACTTTTTCTAATAACTCTATGTCCTTTCTAAGATACGGTGACCAGAATTGCACACAATATTCAAGGTGCGGTCGTACCATGGAGCGATACAGAGGCATTATAATATCCTTTGTTTTATTCTCCATCCCTTTCCTTATGATACCTAGCATTCTATTTGCTTTCTTGGCCGCCGCTGCACACTGGGCGGAGGGTTTTAACATGTTATCCACGATGACTCCTAAATCTTTTTCCTGGGTGGTGGTTTCTAATGTGGAGCCTTGCATCTTGTAACTATAGTGTGGGTTGTTCTTTCCTAGGTGCATAACTTTGCACTTGTCCACATTAAATTTCATCTGCCATTTGGATGCCCAGTCTTCCAATTTATCCAGATCCTCCTGCAGTTTTCCACAATCCTCTTGGGTTTTAACAACTTTAAACAGTTTTGTGTCATCTGCAAATTTGATTACCTCACTAGTTATTCCCTTTTCCAGGTCATTTATGAATATGTCAAAAAGTAGCGGACCCAGTACAGATCCCTGGGGTACTCCACTATTCACCTTTTTCCATTGGGAATATTGGCCATTTAGCCCTACCCTCTGCTTTCTATCTTTTAACCAGTTCCCGATCCACAATAGTACACTGCCTCCTATCCCATGACTTTTTAGCTTCGCCAAAAGTCTCTGATGGGGGACCTTGTCAAAAGCTTTCTGAAAGTCCAGATACACTATATCAACCGACTCACCTTTGTCTACCTGTTTATGCACACCTTCAAAAAAACAGATCAGATTAGTAAGACAAGATCTTCCTTGTCTAAAGCCATGTTGGCTGTCTCCCATTAGGCCATGACTATCTACATGCTGTGTAATTTTGTTCTTTATGATGGCTTCTACCATTTTCCCTGGTACTGACGTCAGGCTCACCGGTCTGTAATTCCCGGGTCACCCCTGGAACCCTTTTTAAAAATTGGTGTTACGTTGGCGACCCTCCAATCTTCAGGTATTACAGATGATTTTAATGAAAGTTCACAGATTACCAATAACAGGTCTGCAATCTCATATTTCAGTTCTTTCAACACTCTGGGATGTATACCATCCGGTCCAGGTGATTTGCTACTAATCAGTTTATCAAATAGTTGTAATATATCTTCCCTTTGTAGCGATATTTCTCTCAATTCCTCTGCAGTATCACCTTTAAATACCACTTCAGTCTTGGGTAACACCCCTACATCTTCCTCAGTAAAGACCGAAGCAAAGAATTCATTCAGTCTCTCTGCTATAGCCTTGTCTCCTCTTATTGCACCTTTTACCCCTCTATCATCTAATGGTCCAATTGACTCTCTCACAGGCCTTTTGCTACGAATGTACTTGAAAAAGTCTTTATTTCGTGTTTTTGCTTCCGTAGCACCCGTAGGGGTGCCTATTGAGGCTGGATGAATGGGGGAGGGGGTGTACAGGATTTAGGTTTGTGACACAGGGGGTCACTGGGCATGGCAAACAATAGATGGCACCAACATGGAGGTTCCTCTCTATCTCTCTTTCATACTCTCCTTCACACTCCTCCTAGCACAATTGCATCTGTGGTCAACATGGACAGCAAAGTCCCTTACCTGTTTGTGCTTTATAGCAGGTCTAGGTCAAGACGCTGTGTAAAATACACTTTGGGCATCTGTATCCTGGCTCTGCCTTGGCCCTGTCCTGGAATGCCCTCAGACATGCTCATTTTTGAATACTGGCAATTATACATTCCAACTACAAGGACATGCGGATTTGCTTGCTTCTGAAAGAGCATTTTCAACATCCTGGCCAGAAACACACCCACAATGCCCTTTTTCTCTTGCAAAATGACCCCTTTATGTCTGCTTCCATACAGTACATACATACAGTACAAGTACTACAAGAGCGTCTATTCTAAAATTGATACTTATATGCCTCTTTTAAACCACACCTAAGGTTTCTAAAACTTACTCCTTAATCCAGGCAGGTGATAACTATTCAGAATATGTGTAAAGTGTATAACAATTGCAATAGCAAATTCAATTGACCATTAAGATGCGCATACATTTTCATGCATTCATTAATGGGCCTTAAAAGTTGTAGTGAGTGTGAAATTGATTTAACATATATTAATCTACACATTTTTGTATATTAAAAAAGTTCTAAAGCTTGTTAATTTTTTCATTTAAGTGAAAGTGCTAAACAAACTGAATAAAATGCTTGAAAATTGCAAAATGTGTCCAAAATGCCCATAAAATGAACCAATATGTTTCTGTTCACATTCCTATTCATCATAGTAAAGCAGCATAGCATGATAGTCTATTTCCAGGACTAATATATGTATTGTTAAATATTGTCATGAGAAGTTCCTTATGAGAGGTACTAGGGGATGTCATAAAAGATTTTAGAGTTTTGTGTTTTTGCTTAACTCAATTCACTATTTATTTCTAATGTAGTCTGTCATTATTTAAATCTCTCTCTCTCTCTCAGAAAATTCCTTAATTGTGGTACGCCACGCATTGCTTGCATATCACAACTTCCCTTTCCACCCCAAGTCCTGTCAAAGGATTTTAGAACTCATCCAAGGCTTTCTTATCCATGAAGAAACATAGTTTCCATTGAAGTGAAACAGATTATTGGTTACTATAGTTTCCCTATTGCTCAATTCTTTGCAGCTTAAAGCTTAACACAAGAGGTTTAAAAGTCCTGGTAGAGTAAATAAATCCATGTTCTGAAGAAGGAGAGTGAACATAACTGTTCTTATGTCTTTGAAGTAGAATATCCTTTCTGCTCCTTTATATAAATTAGTGGATTATAAATTGTTCAATATTTGTATTCCATACTACTAGCTTATTGCATATTAATGAAATCTCTTAAGCCACTGGATGGGACATTTAACTTTGTTTACTTCTTACCATATCCATCAATCTGGCTTTTGCAGAAATTCTTGGAGATCTCCTTGAAGGATGATAGGCTTAGCTATTAAACTGGCATTTAGTAGTCTTCTTTCATGGTCAGAAACTATGGGATATGTTTACTAAAGCTCAGTAGCTGGGAGCGCAGACTAACACACATCCTAAAAAAAACATGCTACCTTATTGCCTTGCAAATAGGTGGGGTTAGTGTGGAACTGGGGTGGAGAGTGGAGGTAAACAGCCACATATAGCTAACATGACTGCATTAGTGACATTTAACTATGGTAGAGACACCGCTGGCACAAGTGCAGATAATGCCAGCCTCTGACCAAGCACTAATCACACCTATCATGTCAGTATGTCCCTAATACATGGCATAGGCAAGTTTTCCACTAATCACAGAGGTATGCCTCCTTATAAGAACATAGGATATACCATACTGGGTCAGATCAACGCCATCAAGCGCAGTATCCTTTTTCCAACAGTGGCCAATATAGGTCACAAGTACTTAGCAGTTTTCCCAAAAGACACACAGGTTCCAAAATGCTTTATTGGGGCAAGCAGTGGATTTCCCAGGTTCCCTTAAATAATGGTTTATAGACCTTTCCTCCAGGAGCTTATCCAAATCTTTTTTAAACCCAGCTACACTAACAGCTTTTATTACATCTTCTAGTAACAAATTCCAGAGTTTGGTTACACATTGAGTGGAAAAATATTTTCTCTTATTAATCTTAAATAGGTTACCCTGTAGCTTCGATTCATGATCCCTAGTTTTTCTACTTTTTGATGGAGTAAACAATCAATCTACATTTACCTGTTCTTTAATTTATAGACCTTTGCCATATATCCCCTCAGCCATCTTTTCTCCAGGTTGAAGAGCCCTAATCTTTTAAGCCTCCCCTTAAGGGGTATCCTTCCATCCCCTTTACCATTTTGGTGGCTCCTCTCTGTACCTTTTCTAATTCCGCTATAACATAGAAATATGATGACAGAAAAAGACCACATGGCCCATCTAGTCTGTCCTTCCATAACAATTACAACAGTCCCCTTTCTACCTTTAGAGATCATCTGTGTTTGTCCAATGCTTTTTTGAATTCAGTTACTGTCCTCATCTCTGCCACCTCCACTGGGAGACTATTCCACGGATCCACTACTCTTTCCGTAAAGAAATATTTCCGCATATCACTCCTGAATCTATCTCCCTTCACCCTCATCCCATGTCCCCTCGTTGCAGAACTTGCTTTCAATTGAAAGAGGCTCTCTCCCTGAACATTTATGCCACGGAGGTATTTAAACATCTCAATCATATCACCTCTATCCCGCCTTTCCTCTAAGGCAGGGGTCTCAAACACGCGGCCCGCGGGCCGCATGCGGCCCGCGAGACAACTTTGTGCGGCCCGCGACGCCGGAAAACCAAAAATCCCCCAAAACCCTGGCTTCTGCTGCTGCCGTTGCCGCCGTGGCAGCAGCAGAATCAATTGTCAAATTAAAAAAAAACACTGACTTCTGCTGCTCAAGCAGCTGTCCTGCGGCCCCTTTCCCTCTGCAAGGAGATCCGACTCTGCTCTCAGCGGCGTGCTTTTAAAGCCGCGAAGAGAGTATTCCCCACTAGCGCGGCAAAACCGCGCGAGAGGGGAAAACTCTCGTCGCGGCTTGAAAAGCACGCCGCTGATAGAGCAGAGTCGGATCTCCGGGCAGAGGGAAAGGGGCCGCAGGACAGCTGCTTGAGCAGCAGAAGTCAGTTTTTTTTTTTTAATTTGACAATTGATTCTGCTGCTGCCACGGCGGCAACGGCAGCAGCAGAAGCCAGGGTTTTGGGGGTTTTTTTGTTGGCCGGTAATGAGCTATGGAGGGGCTGACTGAACTGGAAGTGGGCTATTGGCAGAGGGGGGAGGGGGGGGTTATGACTGGTAATGGGCTGGGGGGGGTTTTAAAACTTGTAAGGGGCTATGGTGGGGGCTAGGACTGAAAATGAGCAGATGGGGGTTAGGACTGGAAGTGGGCTATTGGCAGGGGAGGGTTATGACTGGTAATGGGCTGGGGGGGGGGGGTTATAACTAGTAATGGGCTATGGTGGGGGCTAGGACTGGAAATGGGCAGATGGGGGTTAGGACTGGAAGTGGGCTATTGGCAGGGGGGGGTTATGACTGGTAATGGGCTATGGTGGGGGCTAGGACTGGAAATGGGCAGATGGGGGTTAGGACGGGAATTGGGGTTTGGGCAGGGGGGGGTTATGACTGGTAATGGGCTATGGTGGGTGCTAGGACTGAAAATGGGGTGATGGGGATTAGGACTTGAGGTGCGCTGATTGGGGGTTAGGACTGGAAATGGCATAAGAGGGGAGGTAAGACTTAAAATCTAGTGATGGGGGATACGACTGCAAGTGGGCTATGGGGGGGACTAGGACTGGTAATGGGCTGGGGGGGTTGCTAGGACTGGAAATGGGCTGAGTGGAAGGGGGGCTTGAACTGCAAATGGCTGATGGGGAGGGGGGCTTGGAATGGAAATGGGCTGTGAGGGGAGGGAGCTAGGATTGGAAATGGGCTGATGGGGGGCTAGGATTGGAAATGGGCTGATGGTGAGGCTAGGATAGGACTGGAAATGGACTGATGCAGGGACTAGAAAGGAGCAGATGCTGGGTGGGGCTGGAACTAGAAGGGAGCTGATGTTGGGGGAGGATTAGAATGGGATGGAGCTGGGAAAGTGAAATGGAGAGGGGAAAAATATTTTGTCTGGAAGAGAAGACAAATCTACAATTGGCCAGATATTGGGAGAGTAAGTGGGGATTGAGGATGGAGGGGTAAAATTTGAGTGGATGAAATAGGAATGAGGAAAGAGCAAAAGGAGAAAGATTAGTATGTTAAAGCAGATGTAGAGAGAGAATGGAAAAAACTAGAAGAGAGAAGAAAGGACAAATGGACAGCAGACGATGGAGATAGCAGAAGACACGAAGAAACCAGAAGTGGCTGGAGCAATTGCAACTGAAAAAAAATGCACAAAAGGTAGAAAAATATCTCTTTATTTTGAATTTATTAACTGGAATATGTCAGCTCTGGGAAATGTGCATCATTAATGTCTGTGCTTTGGTACAAGAAATTATTTATAGTTTTATTTCTACAGTGCTGAGGTATTCTGTGTAATTCCTATTTGACATTGCTACTTGTTCTCTTTTCCCAGTAGGTCATGTATTGTTCTCTGAAATGTATTGATTTAATATTTGCAGTGTTGCCTTTTGATAGGTAGGGTCTGGTGCTTTGTGAGTCCTGGTAGTGCTGTTATGATACGGGGGGTTTGCTATGGGTTCCAAATGGGCAGTGTTAGTAGTAGTTCCTAATGTGCCTGGCGGTTGGCACTGGATTATAGTAATATAGAAATTTTCTAGTCTTTCTTTATCCATGCACTCATTATGCAACATTATGCAAATATTTATGCAAATGATGCCCCTTATGCAAATGAGGCCCGTGTCTTATGCGGCCCCCGGGTTACTTTACAAGTCCTCATTCGGCCCTCAAAGCAATTTGAGTTTGAGACCCCTGCTCTAAGGTGTACATATTAAGATCCTTAAGTCTGTCCTCATATGCTTTATAATGAAGACCACTAATCATTTTAGTAGCCACCCTCTGCATCGACTCCATCCTGTTCACATCCTTTTGAAGGTGCGGTCTCCAGAATTGCACACTATACTCCAAATGAGGTCGCACCAAAGACTTATACAGAGGCATTATCACTGCCTTTTTTCTGCTAGCAATTCCTCTCCGTATGCACCCAAGCATCCTTCTAGCTTTTGCCGTCGCCTTTTCTACCTGTTTAGCTACTTTAAGATCATCAGACTCAACCATGCCTAGGTCCCGCTCTTCTTTAGTGGACAAAAGTACTTCACCCCCTAAACTATATTGCTCCCTTGGATTGCTGCAGCCCAAATGCATGACCTTACATTTTTTAACATTAAATCCCAGCTGCCAAATTCTAGACCATTCTTCAAGCTTAGCTAGATCCCTCCTCATGTTATCTACCCCTTCCTGGGTGTTTACTCTATTGCAGATTTTGGTATCATCCGCAAAGAGGCAAACCTTACCTGAAAGCCCTTCCGCTATATCACTAACAAAGATGTTAAAAAGAATTGGACCAAGGACAGATCCCTGGGGCACACCACTGATAACATCGTTCGCTTCAGAGTGAGCTCCATTTACTTGTACTCTTTGTCGCCTCCCACCCAACCAATTTCTAACCCAAGCAGTAACTTTATGGTCCATCCCTAGGGTGCTCAGTTTGTTTATAAGTCGCCTGTGAGGAACAGTGTCAAAGGTTTTACTAAAATCTAAATACACCACATATACCCTTTATAAGATGTGGCGACAAGAATTGGACACAATATTCAAGCTGCAGTCACACTATGGAACAATAGAGAGGCATTATAATATACTTGGTTTTATTCTCCATTGCCTTCCTTATGGTTTCTAGCATACTATTTGCTTTCTTGGCCGCCACTGCACACTGGGTGGAGGGTTTCAATGTGTTATCCACGATGACGTCTAAATCTTATTCCTGGGTGGTGGTTCCTAATATGGAATCTTGCATCATGTAACCGTAGTTTGGGTTGTCCTTTCCTAGGTGCACAACCTTTCACTTGTCCACATTAAATTTCATCTGACATTGAAACGTCTAGTCTTCCAATTTATCAAGGTCCTCTTGCAATTTTTCACAGTCCTCTTATGTTTTAACAGCTTTTAATAATTTTGCAAATTTGATCACCTCGCTTGTTATTCCCATTTCCAGGTCATTTATGAATATGTTAAAAAGCAGCAGACCCAGCACGGATCCCTGGGGTACTCCACTATTCACCTTTCTCCATTAAGAAAATTGTCCATTTGGCCCTACCCTCTGCTTTCTATCTTTTAACCAGTTCCTGATCCACAATAGTACACTGCCTCCTATCCCATGACTTTTTAATTTCACCAAGAGTTTCTCATGAGGGAACTTGCCAAAGGCTTTCTGAAAATCCAGATACACTATGGCCTCATTTTCGAATGTGAGTTGCGGGGCTGCATGTCCCCAAGACGCCTGTACCCTATTTCCTCACTGGCTCTCCCTATACATCCGGTGCATCAGGATGGGGAGATCAGACCAGGGATGGGATCAGGGCAGAGCGGAGGTGGGTCAACCCAGCAGCACATACAGGACCGATTCAGGTCATGGCCCTGTACATGCTGCTGAGCCTGCTGGGATGTGCTGCTTATACCACATCAGAGGAGGTATAAGAAGCACAATTTGCCAGAATGGGACAGGGGAGCCACCCCTAGGGCGGGAGCCGGTTGCAGAGAGGTCATCTCTGCCTGATCCAGGCCATGGGAGGCCAGCCATGAGTCAGCCAGTGGGGATTTGGGGGGATGGAACCATGGATCCCAGTGGCACCTGCAGGTAGGATGTCCCCGAAGGCGGAGGGGGCATGCTAGGGCATCCTCGAACCCGATTCTGGCTCCCATGGGAACTTTTTTTTTCCCTGTGGACCGGGATCAGATCCTAATGGCCCCATCTTCAGCAAGGACATCCGGACATCCCGGATGTCTCCCTCCTGAAATAGGGCTCTATATCAACTGACTCACCTTTGTTTACTTGTTTATTCACACCTTCAAAAAAATCTAACAGATTAGTAAGACAAAACATTCCTTGACTCCTTAAAGTACTATGGGCCATGATGAGTTGTGTTGGAAATTATATCGCCCTACCCAATAATAGGCAACAATGGGAGGCCCTGAAGGAATGGTTTAATAACATAGATGGCCTACCTAATGAGATGACTGTGATTGTTTGCATGCATGTTGCACTGTTATCATCCGGTGACAGGGAGGTGACATACCATAACCACAAACACTTTTAGTCCCTGAATGTGCATATGGTGTGTGATGTATATATTATTATAATGTGTTGACCAAGTTGCCAGGGTCACATTATGATTCCTAGTCCCCGTGCCACTCAAAAATCTTGCAGCACTTCAAAGAGCAGATACATGGTCCTGGATGCTGCACCATCTCTATCTGGCTACAACTCTACTAGAGCCTTGCAAATGTGGATGAGCCATGATGTAGAGATAGACCCTTTCCCTAAAAGCCAACATGCCCATCCAATCTGTGAGTACATCAGTGCAGGCCCACACTAATAGATGGTATAACTAGGGCACCCACCCACCCCCATCCCCATCAACTGCAGCTGCATATCTATCAGAACAATCCCTAGACCTTGTATGAGACCATGTGTGACTGTGGCTGCCTTTCCACAGAGCATATCCATTGGGGGACTGGCAGGTCCTGTCATGCCAACATCATATATGGATCATTAATGGGATCCACATATTGTTTTGAAACGTATATAATCCAAGAGTAGCAATGTTACATTTCTTAGTGAAGAGAATGCTAAAAATGAGGGATCCATAATCCCCCTGACATGTACTTGTGTCTGTAGCATGCTCTTGGAGGTCTCAAGTTGTTTCAACTGTCCAGGACAGGCCAAATACAGCCATTATGATTTCAATAGCAGACAGGCAGAGCTGACTCCAGAGTTAGTTCAAGGTGCTGTAACTCTAAGCAAACCTTAAGCCTTATGTCCCCTGCTATCAAAATCTATTGTTTAGCTTTGAATGCCATGCTCTTTGCCACCCCCAGAAGCTGTCACCTTAAGCAACTACCTGGTTTGCCTCATGGTTTCAGCCAGCCCTATGGACTGGAGACATAGCTCACAACCTTTAAAGCATGCAAAGTGCAGAAACATAGCAACCCCCCTATGGGGTGAAAACTGATTGGAAACACAGATAGAGGCCTACAGATGTATGTGAGCTGGGGCCCTTGATTTCTTCCCATAACTATCACTATCCATAATGGCCCAAGACACGACACCATCTCCCATGTGAGAAAGGGCCAACTAGGACTGAAAATGGAGTGCAGACAGTGGTGTATCTGCCTTTCACCATCACAGTGCCATGCACACATAGGAAAAACCTCAATAAGGCTGAAGGAACAGACACATTAAAGGAGGTCAGCAATGACCATCTGTGTGAATGTAGACATCAAGTGAAACTACAAACCCCTTTTCTGGGTAATACATTCCACAGGAGCTGAAAAGGCATAACCTGTTGGAAGCAGGCACCAGAGATGAAAACCCAAAGGATGGAAAGGGTTGGCATACATGCATATGCTGCTCTTCCTTTTATCTGCCATACCATGAACTTATGTGGCAGCATGTGCAAGCTTCTCTGCACGCAGTACCCAGTAAAGCACCTCAAGAAAGAATGAGGGCAACAGAGAGTTGTAACCCACCTAACAGTATCAGGGAAAAATAGTGCCAACTCTACCACAACTGTATAGCCTATCCCCTGCAGAATCACCAGAGAATGTGGAGAAGGGCTGAAACAAATCACTCAGTCCCAACAATATCCAGATTTCTGTAGCCATGTCAGAAGCTATCCCCTTGGTAAGACTAACACAACTACAAGACATGCTAGGCAACTTGAGGTGTGGAGACTGAAATGAGCAGGTATAGTGAAAGCAAACCTATGGCTCATGACAGCCACATAAATACCATGAATCAACAGTGAATACCCGACTTGCAAGAAGAATGAACAGTTGGTGTCAATTGACCACTGTAAGTGGTGTTTGTAAGTCCTTCTCATTATGCACATCTGTACAAGTTTGTCATGAATTCTGCTGTTTATCGCCCATGTGTGTTACGTCCATTTCTAGTTCCCTCTCTATTGTGTTTCTATCTTACAAGATCTATTGAGCAGGGACTGTTTCCCATGTGTATATGCACAGTATGTGTACACCTTGTAGCACTGTGCAAATGATGATAGAGTAATAGCAATAATAGTAGTAGTAGCATTCCCAGCCCCTTTGGACCTTGGGTGGGCGCTCCCCCTTGTGGCTGGTGGCCCCCAGTGAATGCCACTCCATGGCACGATGCACCCCTTTACCTAGCTCACAGTTCTGAAGCAGTGTGACAAGCTTACCTTTAAAGTCGGGTGGCTTGCCACACTGCCTCCAATCCAGGCCTGGGCAGATATGGATGTCCCAACATGGACGGTCTGGCAGTGTTCCAAGGCACAGCCAAGGCAAATCAAGGGTGCAGACATCCAATCTGTTTTTTGTAAAGCAGCCTAGACACACTGGGTGCAGCAGCCAGATGTCCCAGCCTAGACCTGCTATAAAGCATGAACAAGTATGGGACTTGGCTATTGTCATGGGCCCTCTTGGTGCACCTACCGGTGAGATCAGGTATTGCACTGGGCCTCAGTGTAACTGGCCTCCTGGTAGTTGTAGCTGCTGCCAGTTACCAAAAATAGTTGTGGACAACCGATATAAGGTAAACAGGGCTTTATTTCCCTTTCCCAATTAGGATATTTTAATATGTACAAAAACAAAACATAACCCTTCTTGGGTAAAACAGAAAGAAAACTGTAACACAAAAATGGCTTTCTTTCAGCTTCTAAACAACAGAAATATATTTTAAACAAAGACCTGTAGCCACAAAGAATAAGGCTTTCTCTTCACCTTGTTAGGCTGCTTATTCTTCTCTATCTTAGGGAGATTATATTATCTGCCAGAGACAGGCTACAATCCATTTCTTCAATATTCTCTTCAATCACAGAGGCTTCACATTGCATAGGCTCCTCAATAGGGATTAATACCTCTTTACTTTCTCCCTGTGTGGGCTTGGCAAACAGTCCGTCCTGGCTGTGACGTAGTTCTTTTTCACTAAAGGAAAACTGTTTGTTCCTACCACAATTACTGCTGTTTTGGTAGTAGGAGCCTCCCCTCTGCTGACCTCTGTTTGGCAGGCTATAGAATTCCCCTGCCCTTCTATTAGGAGGAATTACTCCTGCTCTGAGCTCTGCTCTGTTCAGGAACCTGGAACCAGATGGAACTTCTGATGGCAGCCCTTCTGAAACTCTGTGTCTCACGTACCTTTCAGAGTGTTCTACTTCTGCAGGTAACAAGCCTTTCCTTAGTTTACTATAAGGGTACTGGAGTTTCTCTGCTCCCCTTAGGCTGGCTTTGGAGGTCTTCTGGACTTCCACAAACTGTCCCTTATCTCCAAGCTCTGAACTCCCCCTTTTTGGACCGGAATAAAACTTCCTGGCTTGTACCTTTTCTCTTCTGTCTCTGCTCCAATCTGGGCTGTTACATCCACTCTCACTCTCTGTGTCAAGCTGTCTGTACCTTTCATTCAAGCATTCCTCGGACTCACTCAGACCTCCGTTCAAGCTTCCAATGTGGTAATTAGACACACTCTCTTCACAGCTTCTCTCGTCCTCCTCATGCATCCAGTTCCTTCTCTGGGTTTCTCTCCAGCTCCTGTCCTGGCTCTTGGCCTGGCTCTTAGGCTGTACCTTGCTCTTGAACTTGTTCTGCCCAACTGCTTGTGAGCTGAGTTTATCTAGGTATTTCCTAGCTGCACCACTCCCCAGCTGATTAGAGTCAGGTGAGAACCTCCTGGCTTCTCTATTGGCTGGGTGTGTCTCCCTAGCTCGTGACCTCACTTGCTTACGTTGCCCATGGCAACTTTCCACCATGTGCTTTCCCCAAACGTTATTATTTCCCTGAATTGCACTATCCTCTGTCTCCATAGGGGTCACTAATGAGTCTGCTCTGTGACACTATTCATTCTAAGCATGAATGTGATTGTGTTAGAGGAGGATGAAGGAGAGAGAGAAGCTGAGAGAGAGGAGTCTGCTTGTCATCCCTGACTGCTGTGTACTATGTTGTGTGACCCCTGTGTCTATCACTGCTGCCCCATCTCAGGCATCCCCCAGCAGCCCTGATCCCCCAAACCATCCAAAGGCCCCTGGCCACCATGACACTGCAAACTCAGATCCCCCTCTCCCTTGTGTTCCTCCACCCACCCCTGTCTGTTTTCTTGCTGTGACAGTGGAAGTGTGTGTCTGTGTCTGTTTCTATGTCTCTAGGTGTGATGGAGCTGAGGAGTATACGTGATTGTCAGTGTGGTTGTGAGTTAATATCTATCTGTGTATGCATCTGTGTCTCACATAACAGAGAGCACTGCATGTTGGTGGAGGTAACACAAGGGTGTCAGTGTAGAGTGTGAGGATGATAGGTGGTGGTCCCCACGGGTTTTGGTGATGGGTAGTTGCAATGTCGGGAATGAACTGTCGCTTTGCAGTGTTCATAGAGGAGAAGCTGGACTGAAAGTACAGAAGGTCACAGAGAGGGCACCCATATCAGAGGTTATACTGGGAGAAGGCACAATACATGGGGCTCACTGATGATTAGTGCCTAATGCAGTTCAGGTTGAACAAAGCTGTCATCTACTAGCTCTGGTAAGAGCTGGAACAAGACCTCAGGACCATCATACAGAAAGGCAAACCCATCCCACAGCATATCAGATGCTGTTGTCTTGAGACCATCTGCCGACACCTCTGTGGTGGATCCAGTAGAGCCTAATTGCCAGGTAAATCGGTGGCAAAATCGGAGGCTGGTGGTGGCACTACATGCTTCTCCTGGTGGTCAGAGAAGATGCCTTCCCAAGTCCTCTCTTTTTTGTCTTGCAACAAAATATCCTCTGCTAACCTGTCATTAGCATCATCGTGCCCCTCTTCCCTTTGGATGGTCTCCATGGCTGCTGCTGTTGAACCAGGAAGTGACTTAGGGCTGTCCCTCTCCACTCTTTCGTAACTTTTGTCCATGAGGACCTGAATACCATAATCATGAACAAGAGAACCTGCACGTGATGGAAAAATGTCCAGCTTGCAGCGCATATGTTGCAGACACAAGTGTCATTGGGTTAGGTAACCTGGTGCCCCATGCACATTCCACTTATGTATATTTTTTTTATTTATTTTTTATTTATTTACATTCTCTGGGTAAGCAGTGAATGCAAAGGGCAAAGACACAGGACATGTGAATTGAGCACCTAATGCCAAGGTTTAGGAGCTGAATATGCACAGGTGGGTGAGAAATATGGGATGCATGGGGACACAGTTTGGTAGTGGGAAAGGGGGATGGATGGGATGCACCTGTGTAGGCTGTGTCACCTATCCTCTTGCATGCAGGGGCCTTAGGTGGTCAGCTGTCACTGCCCCTCCCACCCCTGTATGGAGCTAACATGTCCATGGTACTAATGCTTCTATTTGCCACTCCATAGGCATGCCATGGCTGTATAAAGGCTGCAGAAATGCCTGCATTGCCAGGGTAGTTGGCAACACAAATTCTGGGGCACTAGCCCTGCAATGTACAGGTTGGGGGTGATGGGGATGACCCTCTGATGTAGCAATTGAGCTGTGCAGGGGATGCAGTGCCACCACCCCTAGGTTTGGGGTGGTTCAGACATGCATGCATTACACAGGCCGTTGTTTTAGACTGCGAGGGGTATGTGTAGAATGATCATGGCTACCAGTGCAAATGTGTCCAACCAGAGAGCACAACACCCATAGGCAAGGTAGAGCACAAACAAGGAACAGGTGTACTAAACAGTGGTTGATATGAGCAGCTTTATTAGGAACACTCCAACGCCTTTCAATGAAACAGCCTTCTTCAGGGGGTACTGGCCTCAAATAAAAACATAAATATATAAAACTATAAAAAACATCAAAAACATAAAATAAAAGCTCACAGATTAAAATAAACATATCTTCAAACAAAATTCAATCATTAAAACTTAAAAAGTACATAATAACAATAAAAAGTCATTGAACAGGAAGGCTGGTGAAAAACTAACAAACTTTCTCCTTCTTCCTCCTCCCCCTTTACCCCCTTTCCCTGCCTCCTCCCCTTCTTCCTTTTCCTTCACCCCTTCCCTTCCCCTCCCCATTTTTTCTTCACCCCTTCCATCCTTCTTTTATCCCTCTCCCTTCCCTTCCCTTTCCTTCCCTTCCCCTCCCCTTCTTCTCCTTCCCCTTCTCCTTCTCCTTCCCGTCCTCCTCCCTCCCCTTTCCCTTCTCTTCTCCCTCCTTTCTTCCCTCCCCTTCCTCCCTCCCCTCATCCTCCTTCCCTTCCCTTCCCTTGCCCTCCCCTTCCCCTTTCCTGCCCCCTCCTTCTCCCCACCCCCTCTTTCCTTCTTCTTACTCCCCACTCCCCCACCCCCTATACTTACCATTTATCCATATTCGCTATTTGGTTTTAATCAAAATAAACATATCTCAACAAATAGGGGTGACCTACATGGAATGGTGGGTACACCCCTTAGCAAAGGCATGGGGAGGGATGACCTGCATGGAGCAGCAGGTGCACCTACTCTTGCTGCCTTGCTGGGTAGATTAGATGGACCATGCTGGTCTTTATCTGCTGATATATACCATGTTACTATGTAATACGTACAGAAGGACTGGTTGTTTCCTTTATCATCTCATGCTGCACTATCCTAGAATCAATTTGTTTGCTTTTATTGACCATTATTGATGATCTACAATCAAGCCTTATCTTCTTGATGATTTACAATCAAGATTCACTCCTCACATGCCCATGGCACTCCCTTGGATGACTTACCTTTTACACTTAGTTTCTCATTTATTTTCAGCTTTTTTCATCAATTTATTTTAATACCATGTAGTTTTTATTCTTTTTTAACCCCTATTTGGTATGTTTTAATTAGGGCTCGAATTTTATTGTGTACTTTTTATTTTTATTTTTATGTACACAGTAGTGTCATATTTTAATCGTGCTCTTTTAAGACTCTTTTTTAAATTGTTCTTATTGTCCCTGAGGTACACAGTTGGCCTTTGTTTTAAGTGTCTTTTAGCTGTCAATCATCTTCGGTCCACTGATAATTAGTACTCCATATTAATACTCCATATTGATTATTATTTTTAGCTGTTCCATTTTTAAAGGGTTCTTTTGTTTTTACTAAAGGGTCTTACGTGTGTCTGTCTTTTTACTCTGGATTAAACCAATTTTTTTAATGAGACACTAATTGTTTTACTTTTAATGTCATTTATATGTCATTTTTTAATATAATAATATGCTCATTTTTGTTTTATCGGTTTTCTATTTTCATAGTACCATTATTTATAGTCTTTTTTATCACCATATATTCTCTTTACGTTTATTGAGCCAACACTTAATTGCTATATCTTTTAATGTTTTAATGCTTTTATTTATTTATGTACACATGGGTTTGCTGTAGGTATGTTAAAAAAATCAGACATACAATTTTGTTTTAAAGTTTTTTATTGTCCTTTCACTGATATTATTTATTTAGACAGATTTGAATGCCACCTTTTCCTTCAATCAAGGTGGTCACGTCACATCACAATTGGAGGGTTACATTTAACATTAGGGTACATGTAAACATTTAGACAGTACAGTTACTTAACAGTATTTAGGCAGTACAAATGAGGTAACATTTAACAGTATTTAGACAGTACAATTGAGGTAACATTTAACATAATGGTATTTAGTAACGTGGTATGATATATTTGTGTGTGTGGATAGGATGGGTGTGTGTTTAGTTGCCGGAGGTAGTAGTGTTACTGTTTGGGTAGGGTATGTTGCCTGAATGCTCACAGGTTTCTATAAATAACCATGTTTTGAGGTCTTTGCAGAAGTCTGTGAGGTCATCTAAAGCTCTCAGGCTCGTTGCTAGGGAGTTCCATAGTGTGGATGCCAGTAGTGATGGTGCTCTTTTTGAGGTTGGTTGTTTGATTTTGTGGAGTGGAGGAGTAGCCTAGTGGTTAGAACACTGGCTTGGTAACCAAGCAACCAGGGTTTAATTCTCACTAGCTCTCCTTGTGGCCTTGGGCAAGTCACTTAATCCTCCATTCCCTCAGAAGAAAGGCCTGGCAATCTACTTCTGGTGACACTGCCAAGAAAACCCAGGAGTCAGGACTGACTCAAAGGCACACATTGCATTTTTTGCTTGGTTTTGTTATAGCCTGCAGGTTTGCCGATCATGTTGTTGTTATTGGTTCTTCTTGGTCTATTGCTGCTGTCCCTTGTTATAACGCTTTGGAGTACATCTGTTGAGAGATGGTGAATGACTTTGAAGGTGATCATGATTGTTTTGTAGTTAGCTCTTGCCACCATTGGGAGCCAGTGTAGTTGTTGTAGGACGGGAGTGATGTGCTCGGTCCTTGAAGTGTCTGTAATGATGCGTGCTGTGGTGTACCATCTGTAATGGGTGGCGTGTCTGCTGAGGAAGGCCTTGATATAGTGAGTTTCCGTAAAAAAGCCGTGGTGTAATGAGTGCTTGACACACTGTGCGGAAGTGGTCTTTTCAGAGCATTGATTTGTCTGATTGTTTTCAATCGATGATATGCCTTGTTTGCAGTTTTGGTGATGTGGGATTTTAGGTTCAGAGATCTGTCTAGTGTTATGCCCAGATACTTAACTTCTTCTTTGACTACTATGTGTTTGTCAAGGATGCTGATAGTTTGCGTAGGTATGAAGGTGGGGTTCCTGGTGATGAACATTGCCTCAGTTTTGTCGTAGTTGACTGTTAAGTTGTTGGCTATGAGCCAGTCATTCATGTCTTCGAGGCATTTTATTATTGTTGTAGTATTTAGTGCTAGTAAATTGATTGGAGTGTATACCATGATGTCATCAGCATAAATGTAGTAGTTTAGTTTGTAGTGCTTGATGCAGCTGCATATGGGCTGTATGTAGATGTTGAAGAGCATTGATGATAGGGCTGAGCCTTGAAGTATTCCCTGCATGATGGGGAATTGTAGTGATTTCTTTTGGTCATATTTGACTTGTTGCGTTCGCCCTTCCAGGTATGATGTAAACCACTTCAGGGTATTCTTGCATAGACCTATCTGTTGTAAGCGTTGCAATAGTTTAGTGTGTGACACAGTGTCAAAGGCCGCCAAGATGTCCATGAACACTAGCAGGAATCATTTTTTATGTTGTCCATGCCTCTTAGATTGTCAAAGAGGGAGGTGAGTAGTGTTTCTACGCCATGTTGGGGCTTGAATCCATGCTGATGTATGTCCAGAGGGGCATTGATATCTATATGGTCCTGAAGTTGCCTTTGGACTGCTTTTTCCATGATTTTGGCAGGAATGGCAGGCTGGAGATGGGATGGTATGATTTTGGTTTGGATGGGCTCAGATTACTACTTTTAAGTATTGGTCATATCATTGCGTGCTTTAGGGGTTGCAGCATGTATCCTTGTTGGAGCGAATCTTTGACGATTTTTTGAATGTGATGAGAGAGCTGGCTTTTTGTGGCTTTGATCCAAGACGCCGGGCATGGGTCTGATGGTGAAGTTGTTGTGTTTAGTCCAGATATAATGTGTTCTATTTATTGTTTTGTTGGTATGTTGAAGCTCTCCCATGCTTGATGTTGTTTTTTTATCGTGTGATCGTTTTTTTGTAGTGAATCAGAGTTAGTTTGTTTGGTGTTTTTTGACTTCATGTAGTCTGCATATTTTTGTGGGTCAAGATGGTGGGTGCTTTGTTGTGTGTCATCCTTGGTGAGCTTTTGGACAATGCTAAAAGTTCTCTTGGTCTATTAGTAGATTTTATGATTAGGTTGGTATGGTGTTGCTGTTTACGTTCATTTATTAGATTGTTATAGTCCAGTTGTTTGCCTCTGTATTGTGTTAGGACGTTGTGTGATTTGTCCCGACTCCATTTTCTTTCCAGTTTTCTGAGTGTGCACTTTGCAACTCTGATTTTGTGTGAATACCAAGGGGCGTTGGATCTCTTGTGTGTTTGTGTTTCTTTGATGGCTGGGGCAGATGCTGTGTTGGATATTATTGTGTTCCATTCTTCTATGTTAAGATCCAGGGTGTCGTGTTCCTGTTGAAGTTGTGGGGTTATTTCATTTATCAATGAGTCTCTGTTAAATGTTTTGAACCGTCTAGTTATTCTTTCATCTTCTTTGTGTTGGGCGGGGTTATTCAGGGTCATGGTGAATTCAGTTACATGGTGGTCTGACCAAGGGACTAGAGTGATTGTTGGTTTTGTGGTCTTGTTCTGTTCCACTAGTTGTATTGGCATGAAGACCATGTCCGAAATTGTACCATGTTGGTGCTTTGGGGCATTAATTGTCTGGCAGTATTTTAGTGACTCCATGACTTTTAAGAATGTTGTGGTTTCTCTGGTGGGTGCTGATGTTAGGTTGTAGTCCCCTAGTGCAACCAGGGGTTTGTATCTTCTGTTATGTGCGCACATCATTTCAATTACTGTGGATAGGTGTTCAGTTGTGGTTCGAGGTGGTCTGCATGTGAGGGAGATGGTTAGGTACTTGTTGGCTATGGTGAGTGTGTTGGATTTGATTGTGTTAGTGGTGGCGATTGTTTTGAATCTGTATTCCTTTCTGGTAAGTATTAGTACTCCACCTCCTCTCTTTTGTACTCTGATGCAGTTAAATGCTGAGTATCCTGTTGGGGTTACTTGATTTAATATTACCTGGTCTGAGTCGTCTAGCCAGGTCTCGGTGATGCATATTATATCAAGCTTTTTATCATGGATTAGGTCAAGCATGTCAATTAGGTCAATTAGGTCAAGCAAGGTCAATTATGCAAGCAATGGATTGTCCAGGCAAGGTAACAGCATTAACTTATGCAAGCAATGGATTGTCCAGGCAAGGTAACGGCATTAGCTTATGCAAGCAATGGATTGTCCAGTCAAGGTAATGCAGCAACCTTAACTTACAATTAGTGGGTTGTCCATGCAAGGCAAGGCAGCAGACTTAACTTAGATGAGGGTTTGAGACGCAGATCTTAGGTCGCTACTTGGTCCGCGCCTAAGGGCCATGCCATACAAATCTTTCCATGTTACTCATTGTTTCCATTTTTTATTCATATGACACTTGCAGTCACCTCAGGGCAGCGATCAGGCTCATATTTATGCTCTTTCCACTCTTCTGGCGATGTCCTGGTGTCACCAATGATTATACCTTTACTTCAGTTTAGATCATATGCTATACATTAGCCTCCTAAGTATGGTCTATAATTGTAATGGTTGGAATTACTTTTATTTTGTATACATCATTTTTAAAATATAGGGGCATGTTTACTAAAGGTTAACGTGAGTTAAGTGCTGCTATGGCCCACAGTAATGAATGGACAATGGTAACACTTAACGTGCGTTAACCGTGAACATGCCCCATAGTCTATTTAAAGACTTTTATAATTCTCCTTTTTTTTATCTTATTTACATTGATATGTTCTCTTTGGGTTTTGAACTCTGACCCCATTTTAGCATGAAATTCGGCTTGCTATATACACCGGCAAATCCATGCTCCTGTTTCTAATTCTTTTGTTGCTTGAATGCACTGTGATTCACTTTAAGCCAAGTACACCTTGAATATTGTGTGCAATTCTGGTTGCCATAAAAAGGAAATAGAGGAATTAGAAAAGGTACAGAGAAGAGCCACCAAAATGGTAAAGGGGATGGAAGGATACCCCTTTGAGGAAAGGTTTAAAAGTTTAGGGCTCTTCAACTTGGAAAAGAAATGGCTGAGGGAAGATATGATAGAGGTCTATAAATTAATGGAGTGGAATGGGTAAACATAGATTGATTGTTTACACAATCAAAAAGTAGAAAAGGATATAGTGGAATTAGAAAAGGTACAGAGAAGAGCCACCAAAATGGTAAAGGGGATGGAAGGATACCCTTTAAGGAAAGGTTTAAAAGTTTAGGGCTCTTCAACTTGGAAAAGAAATGGCTGAGGGAAGATATGATAGAGGTCTATAAATTAATGAATAGAGTGGAATGGGTAAACATAGATTGATTGTTTACACGATCAAAAAGTAGAAAGGCTGGGGGACATTCAATGAAGCTATAGTGTAATCCGTCTACGACTAATAAGAGAAAATATTTTTTCACTCAACGCATAATCAAACTCTGGAATTCGTTACTAGATAATGTAATAAAAGCTGTTAGTGTAGCTGGGTTTAAAAAAGGTTTGGACAAGCACTCGGAGGAAAGATCCATAAACCATTATTAAAGAGAACCCATGTAATCCACTACTTGCCCCAATACAAGCATTATGGAACCCATGTGTCTTTTTAGGAACCTGTTAGGTACTTGTGACCTGGTTTGGCCACTGTTGGAAAAAGGGTACTTAGGCTTGATGGACCTTGGTCTGACCCAGTATGGCATTTCTTATGTTCTCCTATTCTTTCTGTTGCACTCCTCATAGATTGGTAGTCATATTTTGAAATGTGGTTTTTCTCTTAGGACCTGTTAAGAGTGGTTCACACATACTTCTTAAGTACAAGGTTTATTAGCAACAGTATAGTTCCACATTTATTTATTTAACAAACACTTTTATAGCGCATCCTCCCAAGGATCGGATGCGGTTTACAAAGAACCAGTGATGCAAAGCATGACAAATGGGCATGTCTAGTCTTAATACATGGAACATTTGGAAACTTTTTACAAGTAACTTTTTACATGTAATATTATAACTATGTACAGGCAGTACAAATTAAATTCCAGGTTGCTTGCGTGGAAACCAATCTGAACTGGTTAATTTACAAGGGAGTTGAGTCTCATGTATGTACAAAGTGGGATGTTTGTTAGTTACCGTGTTAGCTTGGACTTGCTTTTAGTTTCTTGTCCCTTATCCCTTGTCTATTTGTGTGTCAGTGTTAGTGTTAATCTGTGTGACATAGGGGCTTGTTTACAAAGCCGCGGTAGTGGTTCGCGATCACGATCGCAGCCGCGGCCCCATTGAAATCAATGGGGCCGCGGCTCCGATTACGATCGCAAACCGCTACCGCGGCTTTGTAAACAAGCCCCATAGTGTTTCTTGTATAGATGTGTTTTTATTTTTTTTTTTAATTTATGTCCCTCTCTCAACACTTTGTGAACTTATTTTGACAGTACACATTAACAATAGCAATAATATGTATTTTCATGTCACGATTTTATTCACATTGAGCTAGATTTCATCCTGGACATCCCGGCCCTCTGTGCGCCTGGTCGGAACCGGACACACAGAGTTAGATGGGATTTTGATCCCTCAGTGAACGTCTAGCCCCAAAGGATCAGAATCGCATCCAGGCCTGTACGTGCAGGCCGGGACTTTGATCCTTGTCAGCCTGCACATACAGGCTAGCCTGGCTAACTCAATCAAGGCTCCTGAATGGAGTCATGGACGAGGGTGAAGGGGGATAGATTCAGGAGTGATTTGCGGAAATATTTCTTTACGGAAAGAGTGGTGGATCCATGGAATAGTCTCCCAGTGGAGGTGGTAGAGATGAGGACAGTAACTGAATTCAAAAAAGCATGGGACAAACAGAGAGGATCTCTAAAGGAAAAAAGGGGATTGTTGTAGTTGTTGATATGGAAGGACAGATTAGATAGGCCATGTAGTCTTTTTCTGTCATCATATTTCTATGTTTCTATGGCATCTAGTTGCCATGGCACCACAGATCCATTCAGGAGCTGCGATCCCCGGCCGCTGACCAGATTTTTCATTTCCTGCAGCCCGACCCCCGATCTGGCCTCCCAAGGCCAGGGTTGGGCTGCAGGGAATCTCCTTCACCCCTTCCTACCTCCTCCAGCACCCGGGCCAGCTGTCTGCCACAGACTAGGGGAACGTATTCTACCTCAGAGGTGGAATAAGTTCCCCGTTCAGTCTGCCAGCTCCAGACTACAGGCCTGACATTGGAATTGGCCCTGTAAGTCCGGGGCCGTGGACCGCCCACTGCCTGCCCTAACTCTGCTCTCACAACGCCCCTTTCTTGCCCCCATCTAACTTCCTCATACAATGTACAGGGAAGTTAGTCAGGGTCGGCAGAGGGGCTTGGGGTCTATTCACAACTCAGAATGACCCCCATTGCTTATATGCTATGTTTACCATAGTTTTGACTTATGGATATTTTTATTTTGATAGCATCATAAGTATGTTTTACACCAACACCACTTGTCCTCCTCATCCTTCTTTTTGTTTGTGTTTATTTCTTTTATATACTGTGCTATTCTGCATCAGTGCAGTTTACATTGAACAAACTGAAATTACATTGAACAGGGCATTATAACTTGGAGAACTATTTTACAGGGAACATGAGCTTTGGAGGGTTAAGTGGCCTGCCCAAGACCACAAGGAGCACCTGTAGGACTAGAAACCCCAGTCCTTCCGGCCCAAGGTTGCTGTCCTCTAGTGGGATTTGAACCCCTAACCTTACAACCTTCCGGCCTGAAGTACCTTGCCCCAACCACTAGGCCACTCCTCCACTCATGCTGGTTTACACACTTTCCTGGATATTGATCATCACCAGTTTGTTAGTTTCTTACAAGCCTTCCTATTCAATGAGGTTTTATTGTTATTATGTACTTTTTAAATATTTTAACAATTGGATTTTGTTTTAAAATATGTTTATTTTGATCTATGAGTTTTTATTTTATGTTTTTCATGTTCTTTATGGTTTTATATATTTATGTTTTTATTTGAGGCCAATACCCCTGAAGAAGGTGTTTTCACCCAAATGTGTTGGGGTGTTCCTAATAAAGCTGTTCATATCAGCCACTGTTTGGAACACCTGTTCCTTGTTTGTGCTTTATTAGTGCAAATAATCCAGATGCCATCATGACTTAGAACGCATACACACCTTAAAGCCTCCCCCCCCCCCCAATTTACTCCCTCTTCTGTCTTCACCCCAGTTGGAGGAAAACTTTCATGTTCATCTTTGTTTTCTTAATTAAGCAATAAATACATTTTAATGAAGGCAGCAAAACATGAATGGAAAAACGTTTCCCCCCCTAAACCCACCTCCCTCTTCCTCCTTTCTCAATCCCTGTTTCCTCGCTTCCCAACCTTAGGGTCCTTGGGGTCATCTTTGACGCCTTTCTCTCCTTCTCCACACACATTCATCTGTTAGCTAAAACCTGTTTCTTTCTCTATAACATCAGCACAATTTGTCCCTTCCTTTCTACACACACTACTAAGGCACTTATCCTCTCTTTAGTTACCTCCCGTCTCCCTCTAAATCATCTTTCTCCTCTTCAATCTGTATAAAACTCATCTGCGCAGCTTATCTTTCACCAGCCCTGATATGCTCATATAACCTCTCTTCTCAAGTCACTTCATTGGCTCTCTATCTGTTTCCATATCCAGTTCAAACTTCTCCTACTGATCTGTAAATGCACTCCTTCTGCTGCTCCTCACCACCTGTCCTCTCTCATCTCTCCATACACCCTCCTCGTGAACTCCGCTCTTCCGGCGGATTGCTTCTGTCTGTGCCCTTTTCTTCCACTTCCATCTCCAGACTCTATTCCTTTCACCTTGCTGCTCCTTATGCCTGGAGCAAACTACCAAAGCCTGTACATAAGACTTCATCTCTGACCCTTTTCATATCCATGCTAAAAACTCACCTCTTCAAGGCTGCTTTTGGATCCTGTTCTACTTAGTCTCCTTTCTACATCCATACTATTCCTTGGATATGTCCTTGTCCTCATCTGTTGTGTTATCTGTCTTGAACAGATTGTAAGCTCTGATGAGCAGGGACCATCCTTTACATGGGCCTGTATGGTGCTGTGTACTCCTTGTAGCACTATATAAATAATAAGTAGTAGTAGTAGTAGTAGTAGAAGACATTTTCTATATTTCAGGAGAGTGCTAATGACCTGGTTGCTGCAAGCATCATGAGCTATCCACATTGCTGACCACTGTCAATGTCTCCTCATCCATAGCACCTAGTACGCATTCCTCTATCTTGCTCATAATGATGCCTCCCATCTGGACTGCATTCAGCTGTCTTAGCCTTTGCCTTGTGCTTCATCACATTCCACTTACTACTAACAATAATAAGAATAATCATCATTTATATAGCATTACAAGGCATACACAGCACTGTACAGATACATAAAAAGATGGTCTCTGCTTGCTAGAGCTTACAATCTAATCAAGATAGACAGTACAAAAGTTGAGAACAAGGGCACAGATAGGGAAAGGTAAGGGGACACAAGGAGAACAAGGGATCCAGATCCAAAGGCAGCCTCAAAGAGTTGGGCAGCAAGGGGAAAGGACTGAAGTCTGGAGTTGGCCGTGGAAGAGAAGTGCATATAGAGAAGCAAGCCAAAAGAAGAGCGGCGTTCAGGAGGAGGGGTGCAGGGAGAGAGAAGAGAGGAAAGGTAGAGAAGAGCAGCAGAATTAATGCATTTATAAGTCAGAAAGAGAAGCTTGAATTGGATATGGAAACGGAAAGGGCATCAATGAAGTGATTTGTGAAGAGGGGTTATAGGAATATTTCAGGGCTGTTCGAAGATTAGCCATGCAGCAGAATTCTGAACAGATTGAAGGGAAGGGAGATGACACAGAGGGAGACCGCAAAGGAAGAGGTTACAATAGTTCAGATGGGAGGTGATTAATGACTGGACAAGTGTTTTAGTAGTATTTTCAGAAAGGAAGGGGCAAATTTTGTTGATGTTATAGAGAAAGAAATGGCAGGTTTTAGCTATCTGCTGGATATGTGTAGAGAAGGAGAGGGAGGAGTCAAAGATGACCCCAAGGTGGCAGGCTGAGGAAACAGGAAGTATAAGAGTATTAACAACAGACATAGAAAAAGGAGGAATGGTGGAGAAGGGGTTTAGAGGGAAACATAAGAAGTTTGGTTTTAGCCATGTTCAATTTCAAATGGCCATAAGATGTTCAGGCAGCGATGTCAGATAGGCAGGCAGAAATACAGGCCTGAAGTGTCAGAGAAATATCAGGTGTAGATAGATTTGAGATCATCAGCATAAAAAGGATACTGAAAGCCATAGGAGGAGATGAGAACACTAAGGGACTCCATCCTCCATGTCACGGTTACAGTGGTAGATGGCATTTAGTTTGGTATGTATAGCATGCCAGAGACATTCATGATGCTTGTTGTAGTTAATGCCAGCATTGCCAAAGAGGATGTGGTGTTTAGCAAGGACCTCTCTGAGCAACAGCTCCATCTCTCCACAACAGGAGGTTTCCTTACTGGAAGGAAACTTTACCTTTGGGTGCCATGATGATAGATCAGTGCCATTTCCTGCTGGATCACATTTCAAAAATGACCATTTGCACATTTGCCAGATCTTTTATTTACATCCAGATGGGCTGCACATCCCAAAGATGTATATCTCCATGTCCAAAATGAGCCATTTGCATAGATGTACCAAGCAGATGGATGTCCACAGGTCCGCTTCCAGGATCGGTTACCTGGACACCTGCAGATACTCTGTTGGTAACACAGCAGATATAGTGCTATGGTGTATTAGACTATCGACACCTGGACTCCTTTATCTCAGGTGACCCTTTGTGGTGGATAAGTTATATGCATCCTCCACATTGCTTTTTGGATCCTGAAGGGGGACTGAGTACAGCTGCAGGTGCAAATGTCCGTGCTGAGGGTCACAGTTGATGACAAACACCATGAGTTTCAGGGACCTGCTATAGTGCAGGGTATGTCTGCAGATGAATACCATGCTCCTGCTGTGGATGCCTGTGGTATAGCAGCAGAGCAGAGTTGGACTCCCAGCACATCATTATGTTGGTGCTGCAACACCACTGATCCTATGTGGTGAAGACAACTGTCACATATCACTGTTGCTGTCTAGGACTATTCATGTCGTGATGTACAGCATAGATGAGGGTGCTTTCAACCAGTCAATATCAAAGGGGCTGTGTCTATTTATTTATTATTTAATATTTCTTTTTACCGCCTTTCAGATTATCAGGGTGGGTTAAATAGACAATAACTTAGGCATGCATTGAACAGTGAGTAAATACTTAGAACAGGGGACTTGGGGGTCTGAATGGAAACTGGTGGGGGGAGGGAATAAGAACATAAGATATACCATATACCATATTGGGTCAGACCAAGGTCCATCAAGCCCAGTATCCTGTTTCCAACAGTGGCCAATCCAGGTCACAAGTACATAGACGTTTCCCCAAAAGACACAGGTTCCAAAATGCTTGTACTGGGTCAAGCAGTGATATCCCGGATCCCTTTTAATAATGGTTTATGGACCTGTCCTCCAGGAACTTGTCCAAACCTTTTTTAAACCCAGCTACACTAAGAGCTTTTACTACATCCTCCGGTAACAAATTCCAGAGTTTGATTACACGATGAGTGAAAAAATATTTTCTCTTATTAGTCTTAAATAGGTTACCCTGTAGTTTCATTGTATTTCCCCTAGTCTTTCTATATTCTGATGATGTAAAATCTACATTTACCCATTCCACTCCATTCATTAATTTATAGACATCTATCATATCTCCCCTCAGCCATCTCTTTTCCAGGTTGAGGAGCCCTAACCCTTATAGCCTCTCTTCATAGGGGTATTCTTTCAACCCCTTTACCATTTTGGTGGCTCTTCTCTATACCTTTTCTAATAACGCTATATACTTTTTAAGATACGACGACCAGAATTGCACAGAATATTGAAGGTGCGGTCACACCATGGAACGATACAGAGACATTATAATATTCTTTGTTTTATTTTCTTTTTTTTATTTATTATTTATTTATTTTCAAAACAACTCACAAGATACATTCCTTTCCTTTTGATACCTAGGCAGACTCCAAGACTCCAACAATGGATAGCATTCTATTTGCTATCTTGGCTGCTGCTGCACACTGGGCGGAGGGTTTTAACATGTTATCCACAATGACGCCTAAATCTTTTTCCTGGGTGATGGTTCCTAATGTGTATCCTTGCATTGTGTAACCATAGTTTGGGTTGTTTTTTTCCTAGGTGCATAACTTTGCACTTGTAAACATTTAATTTCATCTGCCATTTGGATGCCCAGTCTTCCAATTTATCAAGAACCTCTTGCAATTTTCCACAATCCTCATGGGTTTTGACAACTTTAAATAGTTTTGTGCCATCTGAAAATTTGATAACCTCACTCATTAATCCAATTTCCAGGTCATTTATGAATATGTCAAAAAACAGCAGACCCAGCACAGATCCATGGGGTACTCCACTATTCACCTTTCTCCATTGAGAACATTGGCGATTTAGACCTACCCTCTGTTTTCTATCTTTTAACCATTTCCTGATCCACAATAGTACACTGTCTCCTATCCCATGACTTTTTAGTTTTGCCAAAAGTCTCTGATGAAAGACCTTGTCAAAGCCTTTCTGAAAGCCAAGATATACTATATCAACCGACTCATCTTTGCCTACCTGTTTTTTCACACCTTCTAAAAAACATACCAGATTGGTAAGACAAGATCTTCCTTGTCTAAAGCCATGCTGGCTGTCTCCCATTAAGCCATGACTATCTACATTTTCGGTCATTTTCTTCTTTATGATGGTTTCTACCATTTTTCATGGTACTGATGTCAGGCTCACAGATCTGTAGTTTCCCGGATCATCCCTGGAACCCTTTTTAAAAATTGGCATTACATTGGCCATTCTCCAATCTTCAGGTATTGTAGATGATTTTAATGATAGTTTACAGATTACTAATAACAGGTCTGCAATCTCATATTTTAGTTCTTTCAACACCCTTGGATGTATACCATCCAGTCCAGATGATTTGCTATTCTTCAGTTTATCAAATAGTTGTAATACATCTTCCTGGTGTATCGATATTTTTTTAAATTCTTCAACAGTATCACCTTTAAATACCACTTCAGTCATGGGTAACATCCTTACATCTTCCTCATAAATACCAAAGCAAAGAATTTGTTCAGTCTCTCCGCTATGGTCTTGTCCCCTCTTAGTGCCCCTTTTACCCTTCTATCTTCTAATGGTCCAACTGACTCTTTCACAGTTTTTTTTTTTGCTAGGAATGTACTTGAAAAATGTCTTTATTATGCATTTTTGCTTCCACAGCAAGCTTCTCAAATTCTCTCTTTTTCCTGCCTTATCGATGCCTTGCATTTAACTTGCCAGTGCTTGTGCTGTTCCCAATTTTCATAATTTGTCTCATTTTTCCATTTCCTGAAAGATGCTTTTTTTGGCAACAACAACTTCTCTGACCTCACCTTTAAACCATGCTGGCAGTTTTTTGGACTTCCTTCCACTTTTCTTAAACCATGAAATACAGCTGGTCTGGGCTTCCAAGATTGTTTTTTTAAACAACACCCAAGCTTGATGTAAGTCTTTACCCTTTGCAACTGCTCCTTTTTAAAATTTTCTTAACTATTTTCCTCATTTTATCATAGTCTCCCTTAAAAAAGTTAAAAGGTAGCACTGTGGATTTCCTTACCATCCCTTCTCCATTAATTAAATCATATGCAATCATGCTATGATCACTATTGCCAAGTGGCCCCGACACCCTTATCTCTTGCAGCAGATCTGGTGTTCCACTAAGGACTAAGTCCAAAATGGCTTCCCCTCTGATCTGTTCATGAACCAGCTGCTCCAAGAAGCAGTCATTTATTTCATCTAGAAACTTTATCTCTCTAGCATGTCCCACTGTGACACTGACACAGTCAATACCGGGGTAATTGAAATCACCCATTATTATTACTTTTGATTTCTTTGAGCATTTCATCATCAATTTTTTCATTCTGGCTACGCAGTTGATAGTACACCCCCACTGTCATCGCCCCTCCCCCTTTTTACATGGAATTTCAGTCCATAGAGATTCTATAGCTAATTTTGTTTCCTCCAATTCCCAATGCCCTCTCTAACATAGAGCGCAACCCCTCCACCATTTTGATCTGCTCTATCATTTGGTTATAGTTTGTACCCAGGTATCACAGTGTCCCACTGATTGTCCTTTAATGCTATATATTCTAACTCTCCCATCTTATTTTTTAGATTTCTAGCAATTGCATACTAGCATTTTAGAGATTATGTTTTATTTATATTAATCTGGCTATCGGTAGCAGGGGTAATTTGAAATCTTTAAGCTCTGTCTGCTCCATACTCAAGGGCATTTAGGGCTACTTTTGTCTTTATTGGAACCTCTCTGTTGATATGTCCTAACTTCATTCTTTTGGTAGTATCCTTCAAGGACACATTGTTCCGAACCATGCGCTCTTGGGCGACTGTCGGCTCTCCCCTATTATCTTGTTTAAAAGGTGCTCTATCTCCTTTTTAAAGGTTTTTGCCGGCATAGAATAGTGAGGGGTATCTGTGTTAAACTACATACATAGGGAAATATGGCATTGGATAAGTTTGCATCAATCTATTTACAAAGAATGTCCTTTTCTGGTTGTTGGGAACACATTAACGTGGCATGACATTGAAAAGGAGGAGGAGGCGGGGTGGTTTGGGAGGGAGGTGTTCTTTGTTAGGCGTCAATACCAAAATATTCTTGGAATAAATGTGTCTTTAGTTTTTTTGTGGAATTCTCTGTAGTTTCTGGTATCTCTTAGTGTACTTTGAAGTGAGTTCCAGAGTATGGGACTATATATAGAGAAGAATCTCTGGCAGGTTGCTTGGGTGCTTGTTGTCTTGAGTGCTGGCATGCTAAGTAAGTTCTGTTTATGCTGTTTTCTTGATCTTGTACTGGATGGTTTCTGGATGAGGTTACAGAGGCATGGGCTTGGTCATAAGTGGATTTGTAGGTGAGCTTGATGACTTTGAATTCAATTCATACTTGCACAAGGAACCAGTGGAGTGTTTTAGTACTGGGGTGATTTGTTTGTGTTATCAGTCTGGCAGCAGTGTTTTGGACCAGTTGAAGTGGATGGAGGGCATGTTTTGAGAGGCCTTGAAGGATGGAGTTACAGTAGTCCAATTATGTGGTGATAATAGCCTGACATACTCTTGAAGTGGCTAGAGTTAAGGAGTAAATTAAGATTCTGTAGCGTCCTCATCTTATAGTAAGCAGCAGAGGCAATGTTCTTTATCTGTGCCTGCATTTCCAATTGTTGGCTCAAGATAACTCCAAGGTATTTGACTTTCATTTTAATCAGGAGGGTTACCTTGTTGATTGTGAATGTTTCTGGTGGAGTGAAGGAGGAATCTCTGGTGATTTGCCTTGAATATCCACCCCCCCCCCTCCCATCATCAATACAAGAAATCTGTAATTTATATAGCTATGATTTTATCATAGACTCATTGACCCCTCAACAGACCCCTGCCCTGTGGCATGGATCAAAGCCTCAAAGGATCAACTAAGCAAGCATATCCAAGAAATGGTAGCACTATCTTTACAACAGGTCTATATACCTCCTGCCCTCAAACAAACCACGATACAACCATCCTCAAGAAAAACACCCTCGACCCAGCTGACCCAAAATCTTACTGACCAATCTCCAGCTTGCCCTTCATCACAAAAGTTATTGAAAATATGTACAAAAGCAGTTACAAGATCACATTGACCTAAATGCATCATTTGACATATATCAGCATGGGTTTAAACCACAGCACAATGTTGAAACGCTGCTAACCTACTATTTGACAACTTCATAAGGGGCATTGATAACACCAAAAAAGGATTCTTGTTAGTTTTTATGGACTTATCATCAGCCTTTGATACAGTTTCCCACATCATAATGATACAATAACTACAAGAAATCAGGCTACTCAGCAACACAATAATATGGTTCATATCATACCTCAACGACCTAACACAGCACATCAAATGCAGTGAAAACAATCTACAAAGTTTGACGTACAAAAGGGCATCCCTCAAGGATATGCATGGTCATCCATTCTCTTCAGCATATACATACTGCCCATTTGCAACATCATCAAACACCATAAGATGCATTACCACCTACATGCGGACAATATCAAGGTCTATACCCCCATCAATATTCACACACCTGACCTATCTCCCATAACCAAGTGTCTGGTTACATGGCTCACCAACAACTCCCTCTCAATGAACTGTAACAAGACAGAAGCAATGTTCATCACCAGAAGCACCACCTTTACTGCATTGCAAATTATCAACATTTATGATTAATACATTTCAGTGAAAGAAGAAGTAAAGTACCTGGGCATTACTCTGAATAAAACGCTAACTCTCCAGTCCCACATTAACAAAACTGCCACAAAAGCGCACCACAGATTGAAGCTCATCAGAATACTCAACCCATCCTGTACCATGATCGCTTCTGTTCGATATGCTAAGCAATAATTACATCAATACTAGACTATGGCAACTCACTCTATCAAGGTCTCCCTAAACAAAACCTTCACCCTCTCCAACACGGTGGCTCAGATTATTGCAAACACATCAAGAAACATATATATCATGCCAATTCTTCAACAGCTACACTGGCTGCTCATCCATTCATGTGCAAGGTACAAAGCAACCATAAATATATTCAAAATCCTCCACAACATCTTGGCTGCTGCTCTTCAGAATATAGTAACCAAGGACTCCAGCACAAGGCCCAGGTGAAGCAGTATGATAAACAAACTCATCACACCTGCTGAATATCAATGATCCAATCAATCCACAACCAGAAGAGCTCCTTCACTCATTGCACCTACACTAGAACTCACTTCCGGAGATAATGAGAACCATGAGTGACACCAAGGATTTTCGAAGGATGCTCAACTCTATTCTTCTCCAAGCATTACGGACCCTCTCAGAGCCTGTAACCAACCACAGTCAACCAATGTCTGCCTTATCGACTGACTGTACATATTTGTACCCTTGCCCCCAACACCCCTACCTACCTTCTTAGAAGTACCTAACTATATCCTGTAAACTGCTTTGATTGAAGGAAAAGGTGGTATATAAAACTGGATAAATAAATAAAAAATATGTTAGTCAAAAGGCTGCCATTTTAGGAATTCATGTGAGTTTAAAAGACCAAACTGTATATAAGAAACATAGAAATATGACAGCAGAAAAAGACCACATGACCTGTCTAGTCTGCCCTTCCATATCAACTATGATAGCCCCCTTTTTTCCTTTAGAGATCTTCTGTGTTTGTCCCATGCTTTTTTGAATTCAGATACTGTCCTTGTCTTTTCTACCTCCACTGGGAGACTATTCCATGCATCTACCTCTCTTTCCGTAAAGAAATATTTCTGCATATTACTCCTGAATCTATCCCCTTTCACCCTCATCCTATGTCTCCTTGTTGCAGAGCTTGCTTTCAATAAAAAGAGGCTTTCCTTTGCATTTATGCCACAGAGGTATTTAAACATTCCGCCTTTCCTCTAACGTATGCATATTAAAAACTTTAAGTCTGTCCTCATATGCTTTATAACGAAGACCACTAACCATTTTTTATTAAGATTTTAACCAAAATATATACACAATGTATATAAGAAAAGCATAAACTGCTACCATTAGAAATTAGGAAAATATGCAAGTAAAAAAATAATATCAAGAGATGCTCTAGCCCCCATCATGGGAGAGAAGCAGAAGAGAACAAATATATTAATACCTAAAACTATACCAGTCAAAAACAGGACAAGAGTCAAGAGTATACACAAATCCCCAAGTACCCATACTAACCTACTTATTTGTCCCGAAGAAAATTTTCCAAATGGGAAACATCTGTGAAAACAAATTTATTTCCAGCATAGGTAACCACATACTTACAGGGGAAACGGAGAAAGAACGTGGCTCTGATAGCCAAGACTTTAGATCGCAACTGCAAGAAAGTCTTACTATGCAACTGCACAGACCTGGCAACATCAGGAAAAAATGTTTATTGGCTGGCCACAAAAGGGAAGAGACTTTTTAGAAAAGTATAATTTCAAGACAGCAATCTTATCAGCCTCCGATCCAAAAGTGACCAGCAGAGTCACCCTCTCAGAAATAATGTCCTGAGGGGTCTCAAGAAAAGTGGTCAAATCAAGGCTGGCCAGAGAAGTAATGGAATCTAACCCCTCTCCTTTGGCCACTTCTACCTGAGTTCCCTAGGAAACATAAAGTAACTTAAAAATAACTAGCACATCAACATTACTAAACAACAAAATTTCTTTCATATACTTTTTCAGCAGCTCGAGGGGGGACAGAAGCCACATCACAGGACAATTCAGGAATCACAAATTCCTTGTCCTTAATTGATTCTCCATTGTCTCTAGTTTGTTATAAGTAACCAAATTATCCTTAACTACTGCCCCTACTAGAGACTGCAATGAGGGCTGAGAGCCCTCAAGTTTCATTACACTAGACTCTAAAGAAGAAATTAAAGTCCTGCTGTTTAAATTTGTTCACAAACTCCTTGGAAAACTTGCACAATTAACCCATAGTCCCAGTCAGTAACAATTCTACTCTCGATAGCTTACACCAAACATCCCTCAAAGAATCTTCAGTTGAGAGGTCCAATGGCACAATCAAACTTGAAGATGGTAATGTAAGAGAAACTGCCTTGGGGTACCAAACACCAGCTGGGGGGGGGGGCCAGAGAGAGAGGGGGATCGCGGAGAATGTTCGCTTGCAGCGGAGCATTCCAGAGCAGACAAGCCTATCATAGAAGAAAGCTGGGGTGGAGGTGTAGAGCAACTGGAACTGAAGGAGGTTTCAATATCCAAAGTATTACGGTTGTAGAAAGAGGCAAAGCAAAAGGCTGCATATGGAGGTCTATAGGCCCCTTGAATAAGCCTGCTCCTCCTGCACCTCCTGATGCCTTGTTGTTCGCCTTCCACTTACCCATAATAATTCCAGTGCTATCTCGTGCTCTGAAGGGGCACCAAAGAGGCAAAATATGCCCTTTGGTCATACCCCTTCAGTCACATGCCTACAGTCACATGCCTGCGGCCATGTCCCACGAGAAAACTGAGCTCTTACCTCGGAGGCTGATCACAGGAGAGAGGAGCAGTCTTACAGCTGGTCTCCGCAGGAGTGCAATCACTAGAGATGTTAAAGAAACAAAAGCACAGAGTCTCTCTTCAATCAGCTCTCCAAACACACTGCAGGAGAACTAAGATTTTACCTCCAATGCAGATCACAGAGGGGAAGAGCAATCTTAAACTGCAGGGGTTCAAGTGCTAGATATGGTAAAGCAGCAAAAGCACTAGTCTCTCTCCAAACAACTCTCCCACCATTAACCATTTTAGTAACCATCCTCTGCACTGACTCCATCCTGTTTGTATCTTTTTGATGGTGTGGTCTCCAGAATTGCACACAATACTCTGAATGAGGTCACACCAGAGACTTATACAGAGGCACTATCATCCCCCTTTTTTCTGCTGGCCATTCTTCTCCCTTTTTTGTATGTTTAGCCACTTTAAGATCATCAGAAACAATCATACCCAGCTCCCACTCTTCTTTTGTGGACAGAAGTACTTCACCCCCTACACTGTACTGCTCCCTTGGATTTTTACAACCCAAATGCATGACCCTGCATTTTTTAGCATTAAATCTCAGCTGCCAAATTCTCAACCATTCTTCAAGCTTAGCTAGAACCCTCCTCATATTATCTACTCCTTCCTGGGTTTCTGCTCTACTGCAGATTTTGGTATCATTTGCAATGATGCAAACTTTACCCAATGGCTCTTCTGCAATATCACTAACAAAGATGTTAAATAGAATCGGATCAATGTCAGATCCCTGCTGCACACCACTAGTAACCTCCTTCTCCTCAGAGTGAGCTCCATTTACCTGTACCCTTTGTCGCCTCCCACTCAACCAATTTCTAATCCAGTCAATCACTTTTGGGTCCATCCCTGAGGTGCTCAGTTTGTTTATAAGCCATGTGCATGGAATGGTGCCAAAGGCTTTACTGTACTCTGAGTACACCACATCTAGAGCTCTCCCTCAGTCCAGCTCCCAGGTCACCCAGTCAAAGAAATCAGATTTGTTTGCTTCCTCAGATCCTGCAATCCACTGGGCTCCAGAAACTTCACTATTCTCTCTTTTAGCAGCATTTCTAATAATTTACTCACCACAGAGGTTAGACTAACCAGCCTGTAGTTTTCAACCTCATCCTTACTTCCACTTTTGTGTAAAGGGGTCACATTTGCCTTTTTCTAGTCCTCTGGGACCACTCCCGACTCCAAAAGATGCATTGAAAAGGTCAGTCAGTGGAGCCGTTAGAACATCTCAAAGTACGTTCAGTATTCTTGGATGCATCCCATCCGGTTCCATTACGCTGTCTACTTTTAGTTTAGCTAGTTCTTTACAAACACAATCTTCTGAAAAGTTTTCAAGATCCCTGTCACTTCTGTTCCTATTCGTGGGTGTTTTCTGAGATCCTGCTCCTGGTCATTCATCTGTGAACACAGAACAGAAAGATTTGTTAAGGAATTCCATTTTATCCTCATCAGCTTCTACATATTTTTCCCCTTCACCCTTATAATACCACTTTTGCCCTTCCTCCTCTCATCATATCTGAAAAATGTCTTATCCTGGTATTTTATTGCATTGGCTATTTCTTCTTCTTTTTATATCTTTGCTTTCCTGACTACTTTGCTAGCTTCACTAAGTTTTTCCAAATATAGATGCTTGTCTTCTTCTCTCTGTTATCATTTATAATTTATGAAGGCTACCCTCTTTTTCTTCATCTTTTCAGCTACTTCTTTTGAAAACCATAGTGGCCCCCTTTTCCTTTTACATTTATTTACCTAACAAAAAGGTTTGTTGCCCTTAAAATATCCCTTTTCAGTTTTGCCGATTACTTTTCTATATCCCCCAGCTGTTCCCACCCCTTGAGGTATTGTCCCATCTTGACAAAGTTAGTTTTCCTAAAGTCTAAGACCTTTGCTTTTGAATGGATTTTATCAGCCCTAGTCCTGATACTGAACCACACCATCTGGTGATCACTGGATGTGAGATGATCTCCTACTATGACATCTGAAACACTTTTCCCTTTGGTAAGTACCAAGTCTAGTATGGCCCCTTCACATGTGCATTCTGTTACCAGTTGATGGAATAGTTCTCCCTATAGAGAATCTCAGATCTCCTTACTTCTAGATGACACCACAGTAGGGATGTGTGAATCAACATACAGCATATTGGAAACACCTATCAGTAGCACGTCTCCTTTCATGGCAATACTGAATATGTCTTCTATGAAATCCCCGTCCATTTCTTCTCCCTTATTTAACTGGTTTTAATATATCACACAAATGCAAACAGATTTCCTTTTCCCTCTTTCTAATTTAACCCACAGTGCCTCTTCACTCCCTTTTAAGCCTTCTAATTCTATAGCTTTAATATTATTTAATATGTATAGTGCCACTCCTCCTCCCCTTCTTCCTACCCTGTCCTTCCTGAATAAAGTATAGCCTGATATAATTACCTCCCAGTCATGGTTGTCTATGAACCATGTCTCCATAACCACAACTAAATCCAAGTCAGTCTCTTTCATTAAAGCCTCAACATCTGGGTTCTTATTTACCATGCTACGGGCATATATACACACCGGTTTCCAGATGGGTTGATGTGTGTCACCTTGTACACATGCATCTCTTATCTATCTGTACAGTGCCCTAACTTTATATATGGTCCTGGTCCATAGAGCATCATAGCATGTGCAAACTATGTCTCTGCCTACTTGATCTGTCCAAATTTTGCTGCTACATCTGATACCATGATTTTAAAAGTTTAGAGGCACTGGACTTCATCTCCAAAGCTTATATCTATATACTGTAATGTAATTACCACACACCTGGACCACTGGCTGAATGTTTCATGCAGCATCATGTAGGCCTCATTGGACCGGGACAGGAAAGGGCATGAATAGCGGGAATAGACATCCCGCTATTCATGGCTCAGAATGACCCTGCATATGCCATGTTGACACAAATTCCTAAGATGGTCCCTACCCTGGCACCATTGTGATCCAGGAGAACCATTTGGCTTGGTGAAATGAACTGTTGTGCTTGGAGATGGACCTATAAATTAAGGAAGTAATGGTGGCAAACATGGCTGATGGGAACTGGAGAAGACATTAAAAGCTAAGTTGTTTTCCCCAAAAAAACATATAAGAACATTGTGATTTTATGAACATAGGGGAAATGATGCAAGCACAATTTAAGGAATATTTGAGGATTTTGCATACCTTTGAAATATTTTGAAATAACTAAGGGGAATAAATGAGTGATGGTGATTGTGTACTCAGGGAGCAGCATACTATATCCTTGCCATTAAGAGCCAAGTTTAAGATGAGCTCCTTTCCCTTCTCTCCACTAGAGATTCACTTACCAGCATTTGAATAGCAGAGAGGATTGAATAAAAGTAATGAAGTAAACAAATCAAATTTGTATATGAGGAATATAAACTTATAGATAATATTTAGTTACAATCATGTCAGTGTATTGACCATTGTGATCCAGGACAGATATTTCACTGTCTGGTCTAGTTAAACTACGTAGTGAATGACTTAGAGCTGCCTTCTTGTAATAATGCTTTGCAGCACTTGCATGTGTCCTACCAGTTTCTTGATTGTCCATAGATTTGTGGGTTCTGATGACTTATTTCAAACAATAACTGGAATATGACTCTTGAGATTTAATGCATTCCTGTTGTTGAGTTGTACACCTATGAGATATATATCAGTGATTCTCAACCCAGTTATTGGAGCACACCCATCCATTCAGATTTTCAAGGCATTCACAATGAATATGCATGAGACATATTTGCATGCATGGCCTCCTTGATATGCAAATTGATCTCATACTTACTCATTCTGGATATCCTGAAAACCTGACAAGATGAGTGTGCCCTGAGAAATGGATTGAGAACAACTAGTGTATTTTGCCATGTTCCTGTGCCCAATATGCTGGGGTAGGATTTGCACCTATGCTTTCATAAACATTCACCAAGCATATATCTATCACAGGATGGCCAATTTTTAGTGCTCATCACTACTTGGGTAGTCATGATCTGCATTAAGCTTGTTACATGATTGCACTTCATGTCTAGCACAGGAACATGATATAGGGGTTTATCAATGGATGAGCATAGGTGCCTAGATTCACATGAGGGAAAAGTTTGAGATCTCTATTTTGCTCCTAAACCATGACTTTTCTATCCCTATATGGAAATGGAATAGATGAGCTGCCGCTGTATATAAGAACATAAGATATGCCATTCTGGGTCAGACCAGGGTCCATCAAGCCCAGTATCCTTTTTCCAACAGTGGCCAATCTAGGTCATAAGTACCTAGCAGTCTCCCCAAAAGACACAGCTTCTTCAATGTTTGTATTGGATCAAGAAGTGATATCCCAGGTCCCTTTTAATAATGGTTTATGGACCTTTCCTCGAGGAACTTGTCCGAACCTTTTTTAAACCCAGCTACACTAACAGCCTTTACTACATCCTCCGGTAACAAATTCCAGAGTTTGATTACACGTTGAGTGAAAAAATATTTTCTCTTATTAGTCTTAAATAGGTTACCCAGCAGCTTCATTGCATGTCCCCTAGTCTTTTTATATTCTGATAACATAAGCAATCGATCTATGTTTACCCGTTCCACTCCATTCATTAATTTATAGACCTCTATCATATCTCCCATCAGCCGTCTCTTTTCCAGGTTGAAGAGCGCTAACCTTTTTAGCCTCTCTTCATAGGGGTATTCTTCCATCCCCTTTACCATTTTGGTGGCTCTTCTCTGTACCTTTTCTAATAACGCTATATCCTTTTTAAGATACGGCGACCAGAATTGCAAAAAATATTCAAGGTGCGGTTGCACCATGGAACGATAAAGAGGCATTATAATATACTTTGTTTTATTTTCCATTCCTTTCCTTATGATACCTAGCATTCTATTTCCTCTCTTTGCCTCCGCTGCACACTGCGTGGAGGGTTTTAACATGTTATCCACGATGACGCCTAAATCTTTTTCCTGGGTAGTGGTTCCCAATGTGGAACCTTGCATTGTGAAGCCATAGTTTGGGTTGTTCTTTTGCTAGGTGCATAACTTTACACTTGTCCACATTAAATTTCATCTGCCATTTTGATGCCCAGTCTTCCAAATTATCAAGATCCTCTTGCAATTTTCCACAATCCTCTTGGGTTTTAACAACTTTAAATATTTTTGTGTCATCTAAAAATTTGATAACCTCACTCGCTATGCCCTTTTCCAGGTCATTTATGAATATATCAAAAAGCAGCGGACCCAGTACAGATCACTGCAACACTTCACTATTCACCTTTTTCCATTGGGAAAATTGGCCATTTAGCCCCATCCTCTGCTTTCTATCTTTTAACCAGTTCCTGATCCACAATAGTGCACTGCCTCCTATTACATGACTTTTTAGTTTTGCCAAAAGTCTCTGATGAGGGACATTGTCAAAGGCTTTCTGAAAGTCCAGATACACTATATCAACCGACTCACCTTTGTCTACCTGTTTATTCACACCTTAAAAAAAAACAGATTAGTAAGACAAGATCTTCCTTGTCTAAAGCCATGTTATCTATCTCCCATTAAGCCATGGCTATCTATATGATGAGTAATTTTGTTCTTTATAATGGTTTCTACCATTTTCCTCGGTACTGATGTCAGGCTCACCGGTCTGTAGTTTCCTGGATCACCCCTGGAACCTTTTTTTAAAAATTGGCGTTACATTGGCAATCCTCCAGTCTTCAGGTATTAGAGATGATTTTAGTGATAGTTCACAGATTACTAATAGCAGGTCTGCAATCTCATATTTCAATTCTTTCAACACCCTTGGATGTATACCATCCAGTCCAAGTGATTTGCTATTCTTCAGTTTATCAAATAGTTGTAATACATCTTCCTGGTGTATCAATATTTCTTTAAATTCTTCCATAGTATCACCTTTAAATACCACTTAAGTCATGGGTAGCATCCCTACATCTTCCTCAGTAAAGACTGAAGCAAAGAATTCATTCAGTCCTTCTGCTATAGCCTTGTCCCCTCTTACTGCCACTTTTACCACTCTATAATCTAATGGTCCAACTGACTCTCTCACAGGTTTTTTGCTACGAATGCACTTGAAAAAATCTTTGTTATGCGTTTTTGCTTCCACAGCATGATTCTTCTCAAATTCTCTCGTTTCCAGTCTTATCAATGCCTTGCATTTAACTTGCCAGTGCTTGTGCTGTTTCCAGTGTTCGTCATTTGGCTCTTTTCTCCTTTTCCTGAATGATGCTTTTTTGGCAACAACAACCTCTCTGACCTCACCTTTAAACCATGCTGGCAGCTTTTTGGACTCACTTCCACTTTTCTTAAAGCGTGGAATTCAGCTGGGTCTGGGCTTCCAGATAGTATTTTTCAACAACACCCAAGCTTGATGTAAGTCTTTGACCTTTGCAACTGCTCCTTTTAGTTTTTTGTAACTATTTTCCTCATTTTATCATAGTCTCCCTTTCAAAAGTTTAAAGGTAGTACTGCAGATTTCCTTACCATCACTTCTCCATTAATTAAATCAAACACAATCATGATATGATCACTATTGCCGAGTGGCCCCAACCACCCTTATCTCTTGCAGCAGATCTGGTGTTCCACTAAGGACTAAGTCCAAAATGGTTTTCCCTCTGGTTGGTTCATGAACCAGCTGTTACAAGAAGCAGTCATTTATTTCATCTAGAAACTTTATCTTCCTAGCATATCCTGTCGTGACAATGACCCAGTCACTGGAAATCACCCATTATTATTACTGTACTGTAACTTTTGTTAGCTTCCCTAATTTCTTTGAGCATTTCATCATCCATTTATTCATTCTGGCCAGGCGGTCGATAGTACAACCCCACTGCCATCACCTTCCCCCTTTTTATATGGAATTTGAATCCATAGAGATTCTACAGGAAATTGTGTTTCCTGCAAAACTTTAATCCTTTGTGACTCAATGGCTCTCTAACATAGAGTGCAACCCCTCCACCAATTTGATCATCTCTATCATTACGATATAGTTTGTACACAGGTATCACAGTGTCCCACTAGTTTTCCTCCTTTCACCATGTCTCTGAGATACCAATCATATCTAGCTTCTCATTGGGGCTATATATTCTAACTATCCCTTCTTATTTTTTAGACTTCAAGCATTTGCATACAAATATTTTAGAGACTGTATTTTATTAATATTAATGAGGTTATCTGTTGGCAGGGGCAATTTGGAATCTTTAAGCTCTGTCTGTTCTGTACTCAAGGGCATGTGGGCTACCTTTGTCTTTATTGGAACCTCTCTGCTGATGTGCCTGGCAGCATACTGCATATAGCAAGCACCATAGAGGCTTTACAGCACAACCAGAAAGATCTCTTCATTTTATCTTACAGGTCAAAATTTCTAGGTTGTCCTTTGACTGAGACTCCAAAGGTTAGGGGAATTTGACAGGTGTCATTCATGTAATTATGATTAGATGACCAGGGCATTTTATTTATTTGTATTTATTTAATTGCATTTATATACAGCTGATCTGTGAGTCTAAGCAATTTACAAATAACCACTTTGCCAGGTTGCCTTCCATGGAACATAAATAACTTTGTAAGGTATATAGTACTAGCTTATGTAACAGTAAGAGCTTAGTGGAAACATATAACTATATACATTAAACGGTAGTTGGCATATAAAATAAATAAATGCAAGTACATCCAGTGGGTGTGAGATTGCTGTTATGTGGAGGTGGGGATGAGGGTGGGGGTTGGCTGGGGAGAGGCAGAGGGAGAAGGAGAAGGGGGTTGGGATGGGATGGCTAGACTAGCAATACATTCAAGGAACAAACGAGTTTTTAGATTTTTCTTCGAAATCTGTATGGTCATTCGTGGTGGAGAGATGGTCTGATAATGCATTCCACAATGTTGGAACGAAGAGTGAGAGGACTCTTTTGGATGTTGTAGAGTTGATTTTCATGTTTAAAGATTGTATGTGGAGTATGTTGATAAAGTTTGTGTGTGTTTTCTGAGGTCCTGCTCCTGGTTCTCCATCTGTGAACACAGAATAGAAATATTTGTTAAGCAATTCTTCTTTATCCTCATCAGCTTCTACATATTCCTCCCTTCACCCTTGAGTCTGACAATATCACTTTTGCCCTTCTTTGTCTCACTAACATATCTGAAAAATGTCTTATCCCAACCTTCAAAGGCTTTTGAAAATCCAGATAATTATATCAACTGGCTCAGCTTTATCTACCTGTTTATTCACACCTTCAAAAAATATAATAGATTAGTAAGACAAAATCTTCCTTGGCTAAATCCATTTTGTCTTTCTCCCAGCTGAGATTTAATGTTAAAAAATGCAAGGTCATGCATTTGGGCTGCAGCAATCCAAGGGAGCGATATAAGGGTGAAGTACTTTTGTCCACTAAAGAAAAGCAGGGCCTAGGAGTGGTTGTGTCTGATGATCCTAAAGTAGCTAAACAGGTAGAAAAGGTGACAGCAAACGCTAAAAGGATGCTTGGGTGCATACAGAGAAGAATGGCTAGCCAAAAAAAGAAGGCGATAGTGCCTCTGTATAAGTCTTTGGTGCAACCTCATTTGGAGTAGTGTGTGCAATTCTGGAGACCGCACCTTCAAAAGGATATAAACAGGATGGAGCCAGTACAGAGGGTGGCTACTAAAATGGTTAGTGGTCTTCATTATAAAGCATATGAGGACAAATTAAGGATCTTAATATGAACACCTTAGAGGAAAGGCGGGATAGAGGTGATATGATAGAGATGTTTAAATACCTCCATGGCATAAATGCACAGGAGGAGAGCCTCTTTCAATTGAAAGCAAGTTCTGCTATGAGGGGACATGGGATGAGATTGAAAGGGGATAGATTCAGGAGTGATATGCGGAAATATTTCTTTAAGGAAAGAGTGGTGGATCCATGGAATTGTCTCCCAGTGGAGGTGGTAGAGATGAAGACAGTATCTGAATTCAAAAAAGCATGGGACAAACACAGAAGATCTCTAAAGGAAAAAAGGGGACTGTTGTAGTTGTTGATATGGAAGGACAGACTAGATAGGCCATGTGGTCTTTTTCTGTCGTCATTTTTCTATGTTTTTATGTTCAGTAATTTTATTCTTTATACTGGTTTATACCATTTTGTCCAGTACTGATGTTAGGCTCATCGGTCTGTAGTTTCCCGGATCACCCCTGGAACTCTTTTTAAAAATTGGTGTTACATTGGCCAGCCTCCAATCTTCAGGTATTACAGATTATTTTAATGATAGTTCACAAATTACTAATAGTAGGTCTGCAATCTCATATTTCAGTTCTTTCAGCACCTTTGGATGTATGCAATCCAGTCTGGGTGATTTGCTACTCTTTAGTTTATTAAATAGTTTTAAAACATCTTCCAAATTTATTGAAATTTGTTTATCCAAACTTATTTAGCAAAATTTGTTTATCAAAAGAAGCAGCTGCAAAGGTTAAAGTACTATCTTGGAAGCCCAGAACAGATACATCACCTTTAAATACCATTTCAGGCATGGGTAACTTCCCTCATCTTCTTCAGTAAAGACCAAAGCAAAGAATTCATTTGGTCTCTCCACTATGGTCTTGTCTTCCCTTACTTCCCCTTTTACCCCTCTATCATCTAATGGTCCAACTAATTCTCTCACAGGTTTTTTGCTACAAATGTACTTGAAAAGTTGTTATTCTGTGTTTTTGCTTCCATGGCAAGCATTTTTAAAATTCTGTCTTTGCCTGCCTTATCAATGCCTTGCATCTAACTTGCCAGTTTCCTATTTTCGTCATTTGGCTCCTTTTTGCATTCCCAGAAAGATGTTTTTTTGACAACAACAATCTTTCTGACCTTGCCTTTAAACCATGCTGGCAGTTTTTTGGCCTTCCTTCCACTTTTCTAAAAACTTGGAATAGATCTGTTCTGGGCTTCCAAGATCGTACTTTTAAACAATACCCATGCTTGATGTAAATCTTTAACCTTTGTAGCTGTTCCTTTTAGTTTTTTCTTAACTATTTTCCTCATTTTAGCATAGTCTCCCTTTTGAAACTTAAAAAGTAGTACTGTGGATTTCCTTGCCATATTTCTTCTGTTTATTAAATCAAATGTTATCATGCTATGATCACTATTGCCAAGTGATCCCAACACCCTTATTTCTTGCACCAGATTCTGTGTTACACTAAGGACTAGGTCCAAAATAGCTTCCCCTCTTGTTGATTTATGAACCAGCTGCTCCAAGAAGCAGTCATTTATTTCATCTATAAACTTTATCTTCCTAGCATGTCCTGCTGTGACATTGAACCAGTCAATACTGGGGTAATTGAAATCACCCATTATTACTATGCTGTAAATTTTGTTAGCTTACCTGATTTAGCATTTCATCATTCATCTGTTCATTCTCTCCAGGCAGATGGTAGTACACTCCACTGCCATTGCCTTCCCCTTTTTACATGGAATGTCTATCCATAGAGATTCTACTGTGTGTTTTGTTTCCTGCAAATCTTTTATCCTGTGTGACTAAATGCCTTCTTTAACACTAGAAGCCCCAAAGTGTGTCAATTGACGCAAATGCACCTTCAAAGTTGTATACCAGCGCCACTGCTAGAACCATGTCAGTCATGTTCCATGACTTTGTTAGCAAGGTTAAGATGTTCAAATATGTGCATCGAAAATTAATGACAGATGCACCACCTAGAGGGAAAATGAATTTATACCTAGAAGCCCCAAAGTACGTCAATTGACGCACTCAGTTGTCTTGGATGCGTCAATTGACATACTTTGGGGCTTCTAGGTATAAATTCATGTCTGTGTGAGTACCCCTGTGAGCAACAGCGATCATTACACAGTGTGGTTTGAGATAAAAGCCAGGGTACAGGCCAAACATAGCAAGCTCAAAGTCCTAAACTTCAAAAACACTGACTTCAATAAAATGGCCAAGTACCTAAAGGAGGAGATGATAGGGTGGAAGGAGATAAAGGAAGTGGAATTGCAATGGGATAAACTAAAGGTGGCAATAAAAGGGGCAACGGACAAATATGTTAAAAAAGTAAACAAAAACAAGAGGAGAAGGAAACCTATTTGGTTTTCCAAAGAAGTGGCTGTTCAAATAAAGGCAAAAAACACAGTTTTCGCAAAATTCAAAAGCTTGCCAACAGAAGAACACAGAAATGAATACAGAATCAAACTCCAAGAGTCAAAAAGAGAAATAAGGATAGCAAAATCAAAGGCAGAGGAAAAGGTGGCAATAAAACTTTCTTCAGGTATATTCAGGAAAGGAAGAAGATCAGAGTTGGAATTGCAGGACTCAGAAGTGCTGGGAAAAGACTCGTGGAAAGTGACATAAAAAAAGCGAAATTGCTAAACAAATACTTCTGCTCTGTTTTTACTAAAAAAATCCTGGAGATGACCTGCTGGGACTCCCAAATATAAAAATGGGAACGAAGTAGATACCACACCATTCACAGAAGATGAGGTGTTGGAACAACTTGCTAAACTGAAAGTGGGCAAAGCTATGGGACCGGATGGGATACCTCCCAGGATACTGAAAGAGCTCAGAGAAGTTCTATCAGGGCCGTTAAAGGATGTATTCAACAGATCCTTGGAAAAAGGAGGGTTCCTCAGGACTGGAAAATGGCTGATGTTGTACCTCTACACAAAGTGGTGACAGGGAAGAAGTGTCAAACTACAGACCCGTGAGCCTTACCTCGGTGGCGGGAAAAGTAATGGAGGCGCTCCTGAAAGAGCAAATAGTGAACTTTCTCAAAACCAACAGGTTGCAAGATCTGAGGCAACATGGTTTTACTGAAGGACGGTCTTGCCAAACTAATCTGATTGAGTTCTTTGACTGGGTGACCAAGGAACTAGATCAGGGGCATGCGATGGATGTCATCTACCTGGATTTCAGCAAAGCCTTTGTTACTGTTCCTCATAGGAGGCTTGTCAATAAACTCAGTAGCTTGGGGATGGGTACCAATATAGTAAACTGGATTAGAAATTGGTTGACTGACAGACTTCAGAGGGTGATGGTACATGGAGCTCACTCGGATGAGGGGAAGGTGATTAGCAGGGTGCCCCAGGGTTTGGTCCTGGGCCTGGCACTGTTCAATGTATTTGTGAGTGATATTGCTGAAGGACTGAATGGAAAAGTCTATCTTTTTGCAGATGATACAAAAATTTGCAACAGAGTGGACTCCCTCGAGGGAGTGGATAACATGAGAAAAGATCTACAAAAGCTGGAAGAATGGTCTAATGCTTGGCAATTATGATTTAATGCGAAAAAGTGCAGTGTCATGCACTTAGGTAACAGAAATCCAAGGGAAATGTACGCAATAGGGGGCAAGAGGTTGGTGTGCATGGTTCAGAAAAAAGACCTTGGTGTGATTATCTCTGATGATCTCAAGGTAGCAAAACAGTGCGACAAGGCGGTGGCAAAAGTCAGGAAAGATGTTGGGCTGCATACAAAGAGGGATTACCAGCAGAAAGGAAGAGGTACTTATGCCACTGTACAGGTCGCTGGTGAGGCCTCACCTGGAATACTGTGTTCAGTTTTGGAGACCATATCTTGCAAAAGATGTAAAAAGACTGGAAAGTGTTCAGAGGAAGGTGACCAAAATGATTTGGAGCCTGTGTAAGAAACCTTATGAGAAGAGACTTGAAGACCTAAATATGTACACTTTGGAGGAGAGGAGGGATAGGGGAGATATGATTCAGACCTTTAAATACTTAAAGAGGAACAATGAACAAACAAACCTCATCCAAAGACGGGGAAGCTGCAAAACTAGAGGGCATAACATGAAGCTGCGAGGTGGAAAATTGAAAGGCAATGTCAGGAAATATTTTTTCACTGAAAGGGTGGTGGGTGCTTGGAATGCTATCCCGATGGAAGTGGTGGGGGCAAACACGGTGACGGAATTCAAAACAGCATGGGACAAGCACAGCGAATCCCTTTACAGCAACAGGATAAAAACAAAATAAACTGAACCATCTAACTTCTCAACAAATAGGGGTGTCCTACATGGAGTGGTGGGTCCACCCCTAAACAAAGACATGGGGAGGGGTGACCTGCACAGAGCATCAGGTGCACCTACTCTTGCCGTATTACTGGGCAGACTGTATGGACCATGCTGGTCTTTATCTGTCATCATTTACTATGTTACTATATGTTACTATGTTCCCACTAGGTGCTGCATCTCAATCAATGTTTGCAGTTTTACTCTGACATTACAAACAATAAACACATGATGACATCATGTAATGACATCACATACTGCACGTATTTAACAAATAAGTAACTTCACATTAATTCACATCTGCATTTCATGCTAAACGCAGTCATCATGATAATGCGTCAATTGACGCACTTTGGGGTTTCTAGGTAAAATTCCTTTTGGGGCTTCTAGTGTTAACATAGAGTACAACCGTCCACCAATTTGATCTACCTTATCATTGTGATATAGTTTGCACTCAGGTATGACAGTATCCCATTGGTTGTCCTCCTTCCACCAAGTCTCTGAGATACCAATTATATCTAACCTTTCATTTAGTGCTATATATTTTTTAGCATTTCCATACAGGCATTTTAGAGATTGTATCTTCATTCTTGTTATCATTTGATAAGGCTATTTTGGAATCTCTGTCTGCTCTGCACATAATAGCATCTGGGTTACTTATCATTATTGGAACCTCCCTATCAGATTGTCCTAACTTCCTTCTTTTGATAGTATCCTTTAAGGATACATTCTTCTGAATTATGTGCTCTTGGGGGACTGCCGGCTTTCTCCTATTGTTGTTGTTGTTGTTAAGTGCCATTAATTTTCAATAACGTCATATGGGTGAGAAAGTTGGACAGTGAAAAAAAATGGAAAGAAAATTGATGCCTTTGAATTATGGTGCTGGCAATAAATACTGTGTATATCATGAACTACCCAAAAAACAAACCAGTCAGTACTAAAGGAGATCAAATCTAAGCTTTCTTTAGAAGCGTTGACAAGACTTTGACTTTCATACTTTGGACACATCATGTGAAGAGAGAGATTGACAGAGAAAGACATAATGCTTAGCAAGGAAGAAGATCAACATAAGAGAGGAAGGCCAGCAATGAGATGGATTGATACAATAAAGCAGCTATGTGTGCCATTCTATCAACAATGAGCTGCCTGACTGAAGACCAAACACAGTTTAGGACAACTATCCAGAGAGTTGCCAAGCTGCTCTTTTTCCTTTTTAAGGGATAATGCCAGCAGCCTGGTTCCACCCTGGTTAGGTGAAGACTATCCTTTCAGAAAAGTCCCTTTCTTTCCCAGAATGTTGCCCAGTTCCTAACAAATCTGAAACCTTTTTCCTTGTACTATTGCCTCATCCATACATTGAGACTCTGGAGCTCTGCCTGTCTTTTGGGTCCTGTAGGTGGAATGGGAAGCATTTCAGAGAATGCTACCCTGGAAGATATGGATTTCAACTTCCTACCTAAAAGCCTAAATTTGGCATCCAGAAACTTCCTCCCACATTTTCCTATGCCATTGTTACCAAACGTGTACCAGGAGAGTAGGTTCCTCCCTTGCACTAAACCTTGTTTAGGTGGAATGTGAGGTCTGCTTCCTTGGCACCAGGCAGGTATGTTACCATGAAATCCTTACATCCATCATCCACCCAGCTATCTATATGCCTAATGATCAAATCACCAACTAGAATGGCCATCCTGAACCTTCCCTCATTGGCACATGGCCGTGGAGAAACCACCTTGGTGCGAGAGAGTTTTACATCACCTGAAGGACAGATCCTAGCTACAGGATCACATTCTGCCAAACTAAGGGAATGCTCTCCTTTCTCCGGGAACAAGCAGGAAGTCAGTTCTCACATATGGGTGATGTCGGCACCAACTGAACCCAGGTTTTAACCTCTCCCCAGCTTTCAAAGAAAGCCTTTGGGAGGTGTACCACACATATGTGGTCCCCTTCATACCTAAGGGTACAATCTTGCTTCATTCTCCTTTTTTCCACAGAGCCCAACGGACGTGTGTCTGTTCCCCTTGGAAAAAGTTGATTTTTTTTCTCTGTGTTTTTTTAGGTTTTGGATCAATTCCCTTCTCCGGTTTGCATACTGGTACCCTTCTTGCCTCCTGGGTCCATTTGCTTTGACATCATGGTTTTTCCTCGGGTTCTTCTTTTTTCCCCTAGCTTTTTTCCTGCTGCACAGGCTTTTGTGCTCTTTATGGCCAGGACAGTAGAGTTTGACCTCACGGGGGCTGTATTCTCCGCTATGTCCTCGGTCAGTGGCTTCAGAGAGTGTTCATCTTCCCTACCTGGATGACTGGCTCATCAAGGGCAACACCGCTGCTGAAGCCCATCAGGCGGCAGCACGCAACATCCCCATTCTGGAGCACCTGGGGTTCATTATAAACTACACCAAGTCCCATCTCCAGCCCTCACAACATCTGGAGTTGATAAGGGCAATGTTGGACACCGTCCAGGACAAGACCTTCCTCCCGCCTACTTTCCCCTTATGTTATTCCCATGTGAAAAGAGATTGCTCCTTTCTTGTCTAAATTGGTATTATAATGTTATGCAATTGCTTCCCATCCAATTGTTTCTTTTTTAATGTCCTTTGTTTGTCTTGTCTTGTCTTTTTATTTTTGATGTTATCATGGCAATAGACCTTTCATTATAAACCGCTTTGAATTTCTTGACTAAGAGCGGTATAACAAATCTGTGCAAATAAATAAATAAATACACACAGGTGCTTACTTTGAAGTCACAGACTTTATGCCTGATCAAGAGCAAGCATAACTGTCCAGATGTAGAGTAAGCAAGTATGTACATAGATTAATGTCTTTTATAAACAATATACACATTTGAGACTCTGCCCAGACCTCTCCCCCAGAAACGCCTTCAGTAAAAGTATGTACGTTCATGACAATGTGTGAACTTCAATGTCTGACCTAATTTTATCGTGCCACAAACATGCCAAAATGACTTACAAGATTACCTCCAAATAGGTAAATTGTCAGTGGGGCTCCTAACATCAAAGATATGCATGTAGGGCCTAATATTTCAATCCTTAGGTGGCAGTAAGGTGGTAAAAATACAGTCTTACCTGTGCAAGTGGCACATAGCCAGATATCCGGCATCTTCAGTTGACTGGAGATGGACAAATATTCACACATTGCACAGGGATATAATGGGGTGTGATGGAGGTGTGCCCGCAACATACCCGGTTTGCAGGCATATTCAGCAGTGGAGGGTGTAGACCATTAGCAAAACTGGGTAATGGCTGTATCCATGGACAGGAACCACCCATGCAATGTACTTGTACATACTGCAGTGGAGGTGGAGATGCCACCAATGCACCAGGGGACAGAGGTGGCAACACAATGTGCAGCAGCAGCAGACATTGACCCATTGCCAGAGGCACAAATACTATACATCACGGATATACAGACCAAGGGTTACGTTCAGGGCTGGTCCAAGCACTAGGCAAACTAGGCAGTCACCTAGGGCAGCAACTTCTGGAGGACAGCAAAAGCACAGCATCCAAAGCTAAATAATAGATTTTGACAGTGAGAGGGGGTATAAAGATTGAGGTTAGCATAGGGCACCAAAACTATAAACCAATTCTAGGGACGGTCCTGGTTATGTACCTGCAACTGTTGGAGGAGGCATTGTATCAATGCTACTGGCTGGACATAGACACCATAACAGAGCTGTGTGAGATGCTGTGCAGGAATTTGGAGCCAGTCACCACCTGAAGTCATGCACTGCCAGTGGCTTTGAAGATGACCACTGCACTGGGGTTCCTGGCCACAGGAAGTTTCCAGCATGAGGTGGGTGCCAGCACAGGTATCACTCAGTCTACCACATGGCACTATATTGATGTCTTCACTATTGCCTTGGTGAGAAGAATGCAAACCTACATCACCTTCCCCAAAGACAGGACACAATGCATGCACTGTATGATATAGCTGGCTTCCATTTTGTCAATGGCATCATTGGCTGCATGTTGCACTGAGGGCACTGGGTCAGGACCACAGGGCATTTCAAAACTGGCACAATTACAGCTCCATAAATATGCAAGTGGTAGTCAATGCCCAGATGCTAATCACTGGTTACCGGGCTCCTGCCACAATGCCTTCATCCTGTTGCAGTCTGACCTGGGACAAACAGCAGCCACAGGACACTTTGGAGATGAATGGTTGCTTTGTGAGTGGACACAGCTGTGAGCAAATGTGATAGAAAGTGAGTCATGCAACCAGGTGGGAAGGCACCCTAGAATGGGAGACAGGCGATTGGACATACGATATTTGAGAAGCCCCAAAATGGGTGCATAGTCTGAAGGGAGGGGTCCAAACCAAAAAAGCACTACACATTCACAAAAGTCAAAATACACAAGTCTAGAGTGAAGTGATGAAAACACAGAGCTTTTATTGGGTATGCACAGAAGTAGTCACCCAACACGGCCATGGTTCAGTGAAGTCTTCATCAGGGGTAATACTTTGAAACAAACTACAAATAAAAACATACATGTAAACCTAAGATAAAACCAAAGCAACAATAAATATGATGATAAATATAAACTTAGACCAATAAGAACAACATAATAAATCAGTTAACTAAATATTAACAACTTGTAAAAACAACAAAAGCGAAGAATACTTATAATATGTGCAAAAATAACAGAGAGGGCACAGAGGAAATGAAAACTAAAAATGAATAATCATAGACAGTAAGAATGACATAAAACATATTATTCATCTAAAATGAAACATTAAAAGTATAATAAGAAATATACAATAAAAAGGGTGCAAAAAAGTGTATATGAAAGATATTCCTAAGACAATATAAAATGAGACTAGAAAGGGCCATAGTCTAAACAGAGGTAGAAAGCTACTGGGCCATATAAACATATAATCTATTTATTTTATTTATTTATTTATTTATATTCTCTTATATACCACGCTATTCTGCATCAGTGCGGTTTACATTGAACAAACTGAAATTACATTGAACAGGGCATTATAACTATTTTACAGGGAACATGGGCTATGGAGGGTTAAGTGGCTTGCCCAAGACCACAAGGAGCACCTGTGGGACTAGAAACCCCAGGGCTTCTGGCCCAAGGTTGCTGTCCTCTAGAAGGATATATAGGGGGAACAAGAAAAGAGGCACATATTAAGGGAAGACCACATGACACTAGCACAGTGTAAAGCTGGACTTATATAATGGAAATACGGATAGAGGGAGCCACAGAATGTATGGAATCTAATATACTGTAGATAACCTAAATATGGGCACAAGTAAAATGTAAACAGTTTAGGATCCCAATATATATTTAAAAAATGGTCAAACACCACCACCTACCTATTTGAGTGAGATAAGGGAAGAAATCAAATTTACATAGCTACATGCCTCAAAGTGATATACTAATAATAGGGATAATATCAGTCATCAGTCTGCAATGCAAGTCTGATAGGCAGAGGTGGATTACTAAGACGCATAAAAATTTGGTCACTAAATGAACTTGCACAGTTGTGTGTTGGCAGATATTCAGGCAAAGGCCCACACCAGCACCCCCCTTTATCTTGCCGATTTGGTCCATCTTCACATCCCCCACCGTTCCCTTCGCTCCATTCACGCAAATCGTATGGTCCTCCCTTCCCCCTCCCAGGCACATCTAGAATCCACCCATTCATCCAGTTTCTATTTCCTCTGCCCCCGTCTCTGGAACTCGCTCCCCTCAGACCTCCGCCTAGAGCCCTCCCTCAAAACTTTCTAAGCAAACCTAAAACCCACCTATTCTGTCTAGTTTTTGACCTTCCTCCACCAACCGCCCCTCTCTCCCCGCCCCCCTGGTGATGCCCGCTAGTCCGTTTTCTCCTGCTGCCTCTCCTATTCTTTTTTATTTTTTCTTTTTTTCTCTTAATCTCTTTCTAATTCTTTCCTATCCTATCAAATAATGGCATTCCTTTCTACCTTTAGCAGCCATTTTTTGTTGTAAACCGCTCAGACGCTGTTGTGATGAGCGGTATATTCAGCAACCTAATAAACAATAAACATATAAATCACCATTGGGACCCTCAGGATCAGTGTTGAAGCTGCTGTTCATTGGTGCCTTGCTAACTGCACTTTTGGTATGCTAACTGGGCATACCAAAGGTACTGCTAAGGGGTTAACAATAAAAGTGACATACAATACAAACTTGAATACCTGGCACAACAAAGTTATTTCAAGTGGCTGTTGGCTGAAAGTGAATGGCTAGGATAATAATCAGCATCATAGCATGCCACTGCAAAAGTATAAGCAGGCTACATACATGGGTGCCAAAACTATAGAGGGTAACTAGCCATAGGAATGTGAGCGAGTAAACAAACATATGTGAACCCAGAGTTAAAATCATTTTTCAATAGCTCCTTGTAAGCCACCATAAACCATGTAAAAAATGGACATACTAAAAGAACTGATACAACGGCATCTCAATGAAACATAGTAAGGGGATTATCAGTAACAGTAACATGCCACTCAGACTCAAATACATGTAACAACAAGGTTATTGATGTAGCTGCTGTCTCAAAATAATTGGCCAGCACAATCAGTGTCATAGCATTGCACTGCAAATAATGTTGAGAGGCTCCAGTCATGAGTATGAGCTTTTAAAGCCAACCTTGGTGCCAAAAACTCAAGTAGCAGGTAGCCTTAGTAACATGGATAAAAAAACAAGCATGTATAGACATACTATGTTTGTAATAAAAAAAACTATGCACATGTGAAAGATCAATCCAATTGAATTCAAATTAAACCAAAGGAAATCAGAAGGGCATCACAATTCAAATGGACGTCAGTCTTCTCATGGGGAAATGAATTATATATATATGACAAGACCACTGTATCCAGACATTATATAGAAAATGTCATGCCAAACAGAAGTTGAGGAAAATGGAAATCTCCAAAATATGAAAAAAGTCTTATGGAATAAAAACAAATAAAATAGATTAAAACCATATACAAACATCAAGGGGCAGCCATTTAAAATCCAATGGCTGTGACTGAGCATCTACGGAATAAAGAACAAGACCGATACACCCGATGAATAAAATCTATCTACAGATTATAAACCAAAATGGTAAAAGGTTAAAAAATAAAAATAGCAAAACCTTATGTAAAAAGGGAAATGAAACATGTGGATCAAAATGAGCATTAAACATAAACAAAAAAACAAATGAAAAGAAATAAAAAGAAATAAAAAGAAATAAAAATGGGGGTACCTCGAGGGATCTTAAAACAAAACCATAGAGGAGAGGAGGAGGGGGGAAGAAAGTGAAGGATGTAAAAAGTCAATAAAACATATAGCAAGGAAAAAGCATATAAAACCATCATATAAATAGAACCTTATAAAAAGAATATCAAACAAACCATGTAAAAGAAAATGCTTATAAAGGACCATATAAAGGAAAATAATCAAAATGGGAGGAGGGAGGAGGGAGGAGGGAGGAGGGAGAAGGAAAGGAGGAACATAAAAACATAAGAACGTAAGAACATAAGATATGCCATACTGGGTCAGACCAAGGTCCATCAAGCCCAGTATCCTGTTTCCAACAGTGGCCAATCTAGGTCATACGTACCTAGCAGTATCCCCAAAAGACACAGGTTCCACAATGCTTGTATTGGGTCAAGCATTGATATCCTGGGTCCCTTTTTAATAATGGTTTAAGGACCTTTCCTCCAGGAATTTGTCCAAACCTTTTTTAAACCCAGCTACACTAACAGTTCTTACTACATCCTCCGGTAACAAATTCCAGAGTTTGATTACACGTTGAGTGAAAAAATATTTTCTCTTATTTGTCTTAAATAGTTTACCCTGTAGCCACCCCTCCTGCTGCTCTGGGTGTGCGAGGAAGGGTGCAGGGAGGGGCTAATGAAAAAGGTGGGGGGAGAAAGGGAAAGGTGGGAGAAGGGGAGGATGGGGGAGGGGTAAGGGGCGAGAGAGTGAGGGATGAAAAGGGAAGAGGGGGGAAGGGGGAAAGGAAAGGAGAACCAACCATGGAATGAATGGTAAAAAGGGGGTTAAAAAATAAAAGGCTAAAAATTAAAAAGTGATCTGTCAAAGGAACAAGCTCTCGTAAGGGAAGGCAATAAAAGAAGGGATTATAAAAAAAAAAAACATAATAGTCAATATCCATGTTAAGGCCATCAGGTGCCTTGGAGCCCAATTCCCAGAGAGGTAGGTCTGGGCCGACCAGACAACGCCGATAAAGATGGGCACCTTAGGACATGATTCTGGACCGTGGGAACGTCCTCCCTACAAGCACCCCCCACTCCCATGGCTTAGGCCCCACACTTCCCTGCCACCAGACCCACAGCTGGCCAACCAGGGCCTAGATTGGGTGGCAGGGACCCCCCTGCACCCGGCCCTGGCCCCAGGAGGGTTCCCTGGGCCTGATCGCTGGGTCAGTGCTGCTTATTCCACCTTCGAGGTGGAATAATCAGTACGTCACCTCTGATCCGGCAGGATGAACAGGGCCATAACCGGAATTGGCCCTGTATATCCTGCCAGGCTGGCCCACCCCACGCTCCACCCTGAATCCACCCCTCCTGCTGCTCTGGACATGCGAGGAGAGACGGAGGGGGAATCAGGCCAGGACAGCTTTGGGGCTGCATATTCCGCCAGGACATTCAGCCCTGCAATCAGCATCTCTGCATCGGACCCATAGTCTGCAATTGAAAAATATACCTTTGTTCTAAATGCCGCAACACCTTGTCAACATGACCACCTCTCCAATTGAGCATGAATTTAAGGTCATAAATATGATGGGCCTTCTCCATCCATTGCTGGACCAGGGGTTTGTCTTCTAGTCGGCTCTTAAGGCAACTCCTGTGTTCAACTATACGTGTTAAATACTTCTTTTTATTTTTCTGACATATAGTAAATTTCAAGTACAGGTGATCACAGAGATCACATTTTCTGTCGTGCAGTTAGAAAAGTCTAGCAAAAATATTTTTTCTTGGATATTCAAAAAGACTTTTTACCAGAAGTGCATGTACATACAACGTGCAATGGCCACACTAAAAGTGTCCCTTCAGACAAGATGGTGCTTGCCTCTCTGGAAGGGCAGAGGAAACAAGTAAGTTGGCTAAGTTCAAGTTTCTTATATGCACTATGGTGACGTTCTAATTTCACTGGTCAACACAATTTTTGTCACAGTCCCACTCTGACCTGTTTATGGTATCAGAATTTTTCTATCACCCATACTTCAGGAGATATCATCTAATAAAGTGTGTACATTACTGTAAATTAGCCATTACAGTTTTGTTTCAGTAAACAAAGGTTGAATACAAAAATTTCCATCATAATTATTATTGTATGTTATCAGCCACAACCAAAAATACTGAGTTATGTAGTTATAATATAATTAATTAACCAGGCCCCTTGCCCTACTGGTCCGGCTGATACAAGCAGAAAACGCTGAGTCATGTATTGGTATGCTTTCTGTCGCCATCAGCGACTGTGGTTTGTATTGTTTGAAAAAAAACTGAATCTGAATGGATGTGAGTTTGCGTTAATCTATTTCATAAACAGCAGTTGGTTAATAAATATTACGGTTATCACTTGTAGTTGTTTAACAATGCCTCAAAAGTGTGTTAATCGTCCAGATTCATTTTGCTACATTTGCGGTGAGGTTACTTTTAAGAAGCAGAGAAGACTTTTTACTTCGCTTGTTAAGAGATGTTATAAGCTGTACTTCGGATGTCAAGTCGGTGACCAGGACAAAAATTGGGCGCCTCACGTCTGCTGTATTACCTGTGTCATACTCCTAACAGGTTGGGTAAAGGGTGTTCGACACATGAATTTTGCTGTTCCAATGATCTGGAGGGAACCAAGAGATCACTTGACAGATTGCTACTTTTGCCTTAAAAACATTGCATACATTATTTCAAAATCAAAACACACTGTAAATTACCCAAATTTACCATCTGCCATGAGGCCTGAGCCTCATTGTCAAGAATTGCTGGTGCCAAAACCTGCAGAAAATATTACAGTGAATGAGGATGAAGAAGAAGAAGAACCAATGAATGCTGATGATGCTGACGATGATGGCGATGCTGTAATGCAGGATCCAAGCTTTGAGGCATCCGGTTCCTCTTCTGAACCACATTTACTGGACCAAGGCAATTTGAGAGATCTCGTCAGAGATTTGAATCTTTCAAAGCGACAAGCAGAACTGTTAGGGTTACGATTGAAAGGCTGGAATCTTCTTCAGAAAGAAACCAAAGTGTGCAATTTTAGAAATAGGCATACTGAGTTTGTGGATTACTTTGCCTTTGAAGATGGAATTGCTTTTTGTTGTGAAGTTAAATCCCTGATGGAAAACTTTGTTCAGATTATAGAACAGAGGATTGGCGACCATTTATTGATTCTTTTAAATATAGCCTAAAAACTGTGCTTATCCACAACGGAAATATTGTACCATCAGTTCCAGTAGCTCATGCCACCATTATGAAAGAAACTAACAGCAGTATGCATCTCCTGCTAACAAATATCAAGTATGAAGGATACATGTGGAATATCTGAGGCGATTTAAAAGTAATTGCCCTCTTGCTTGGAAAACAGCTTGGTGGGAAAAAGTATTGTTGCTTTCTGTGTGAGTGGGACAGCAGGGACAGGAAAAATCATTACATCCGGAAACAGTGGCCAAAGAGAACATCACTAGTCACAGGCCAGAAAAATGTTGCACATGACCCACTTGTGGAGCCGAATAAAGTATATCTACCTCCACTCCATATAAAGTTGGGTCTTATGAAGAACTTTGTAAAAGCCATGGATAGAAGTGGACTTGGATTTGCATATCTAAGAAAGACATTTCCACGAATCAGTGAGGCGAAGATAGAAACATAGAAACATAGAAATATGATGACAGAAAAAGACCACATGGCCTATCTAATCTGTCCTTCCATATCAACAACTACAACAGTCCCCTTTTTACCTTTAGAGATCCTCTGTGTTTGTCCCATGCTTTTTTGAATTCAGTTACTGTCCTCATCTCTACCACCTCCACGGTGAGACTATTCCATGGATCCACTACTCTTTCTGTAAAGAAATATTTCCGCATATCACTCCTGAATATATCTCCATTCACCCTCATCCCATGTCCCCTCGTAGCAGAACTTGCTTTCAATTGAAAGAGGCTCTCTCCCTGAACATTTATGCCACGGAGGTATTTAAACATCTCAATCATATCACCAATATCCCGCCTTTCCTCTAAGGTGTAGATATTAAGATCCTTCAGTCTGTCCTCATATGCTTTATAATGAAGACCACTAATCATTTTAGTAGCCACCCTCTGCACCGACTCCATCCTATTCACATCCTTTTGAAGGTGCGGTCTCCATAATTGCACACTATACTCCAAATGAGGTCACACCAAAGACCTATAGAGAGGCATTATCAACTCCTTTTTTCTGCTAGCCATTCCTCTCCGTATGCACCCAAGCATCCTTCTAGCTTTTGCCATCACCTTTTCTATCTGTTTAGCTACTTTAAGATCATCAGACACAACCACGCCTAGGTCCCGCTCTTCTTTAGTGGACAAAAGTACTTCACCCCCTATACTATATTGCTCCCTTGGATTGCTGCAGCCCAAATGCATGACCTTACATTTTTTAACATTAAATCCCAGCTGCAAAATTCTAGAGCATTCTTCAAGCTTAGCTAGATCCCTCCTCATGTTATCTACACCTTCCTGGGTGTCTACTCTATTGCAGATTTTGGTATCATCCGCAAAGAAGCAAACCTTACCCGACAGCCCTTCCGCTATATCACTAACAAAGATGTTAAAAAGAATCAGACCAAGGACAGATCCCTGGGGCACACCACTGGTAACATCCTTCTCCTCAGAGTGAGCTCCATTTACTTGTACTCTTTGTAGCCTCCCATCCAACCAATTTCTAACCCAAGCAGTAACTTTAGGGTCCATCCCTTGGGTGCTCAGTTTGTTTATAAGTCGCCTGTGAGGAACAGTGTCAAAGGCTTTACTGAAATCTATATACACCACATCTAGAGCTCTCCCTCGGTCCAACTCCCTGGTCACCCAGTCAAAGAAATCAATCAGATTTGTCTGACTAGACCTGCCTCTGGTGAATCAATGCTGCCTCGGATCCTGTAATCCGCTGGAATCCAGAAACCTCACTATTTTCTCTTTCAGCAGCGTTTCCAATAATTTACTCACCACCGAAGTTAAACTAACCGGCCTGTAGTTTTCAACCACATCCTTACTTCCGCTTTTGTGTAAAGGCACCACATGAGCCTCTCTCCAGTTCTTTGGCACCACTCCCGACTCCAACGAGGCATTGAAAAGATCAGTCAGTGGAGTTGCTAGAACGTCCCCAAGTTCCCTCAGTATTCTAGGGTGTATCCCATCCGGTCCATCGCTTTGTCTACTTTAAGTTGAGCTAGTTTCTCACAAACACAGTCTTCTGAAAATTGTTCAAGATGTCCCTCGCTTCTGTTCTTATTTGTGGGTGTTTTCTGAGGTCCTGCTCCTGGTTCTTCATCTGTGAACACAGAACAAAAATATTTGTTAAGCAATTCCGCTTTATCCTTATCAGCTTCTACATATTCCTCCCCTGCACCCTTGAGTCTGACAATACCACGTTTGCCCTTCCTCTTCTCACTAATATATCTGAAAATTGTCTTCTCCCCCCCCCCACCCCCCATTTTATTGCATTGGCTATTTCCTCCTCCTTTTGAATCTTTGCCTTCTTGACTACTTTGCTAGCTTCTCTAAATTTTTCCAAATACAGATGCCTGTCTTCCTCTGTCTGTGATATCTTGTATTTCATGAAGGCCTCCCTCTTTTTCTTCACTTTTTCAGCTACTTCTTTTGAAAACCATAGCGGTCTCCTTTTCCTTTTACCTTTATTTACCATTTTAACAAAAAGTTTGTTTGCCCTTAAAATATCCCCTTTCAGTTTTGCCCACTGTTTTTCTACATCCCCCAGCTGTTCCCATCCCACTAACGACTCCCTGAGGTATCGGCCTATCTTCGCAAAGTTAGTCTTCCTAAAGTCTAAGATCCTCACCTTTGAATGGATTCTAACAGCCCTAGTCCTAATACTGAACCACACCATCTGGTGATCAATGGATGCAAAATGATCTCCCACTACAACATCAGAAACGCTTTCACCATTGGTAAGCACCAAGTCCAGTATGGCCCCTTCACGTGTGGGGTCTGTTACCAATTGCCTGAATAGTTCTCCCTGTAGAGAATCCAGGATCTCCTTACTTCTAGATGATACTGCAGCAGGAATGTGCCAATCAACATCTGGCATATTGAAATCTCCTATCAGTAGCACTTCCCCTTTCCTAGCAATGCTGCGTATGTCTTCAATTAACTCTTCTGTCCACCTCTTCCTCTTGTGAGGGAGGTCTGTATATTACACCAATGCAAATAGATTTCTCTTTCCCTCTTTCTAGTTTAACCCACAATGTCTCCTTTCTCCCTTTTAAGCTCTGTAATTACAAAGCTTTAATAGTAGTTTTTACATATAGTGCCACTCCTCCTCCCCTTCTTCCTACCCTGTCCTTTCTGAATAAATTATAGCCAGGTATAGTTACATCCCAATCATAGTTTTCTGTGAACCATGTTTCTGTAACTGCCACTAAATCCAAGTCATTCACTCCCACCAAAGCTTCAACATCAGGGATCTTATTTCCCATTCTACGGGCATTTATACACACTGCTTTCCATATATTACCCCTGTTACCCATTTCCATAAAGGTATTTAATGTATCACCTACCTGGGGGCTTTCTTCACCCATCCCCAACAAATCTAGTTTAAAGCCCTCTTCAGTAGATTAGCCAGTGTACTAACTAAGATGCGTTGACCTTTCTTGGACAGATCAAAGAAGGCTTTGTAGGACCTGATATTAGAAAACTGATGAAAGATGAAAACATTGATGGTCAGTTGAATGAAACTGAAAGAGCTGCATGGGAGTCCTTTAAGACTGCTTGTCACAACTTCTTGGGAAATAACAAGGCAAACAACTACGCAGAATCAATGGATACTCTACTGAAATCTTACCAGAAACTAGGATGTAACATGTCTTTGAAAATGCACTTCTTGCATTCACACCTGGATTTTTTTTCCTGCAAATCTAGGAGCAGTCATCGATGAACATGGGGAAAGGTTTCATCAGGACATTTTGGTAATGGAAAATAGGTACCAGGGCAAGTGGAACTCCAGTATGCTTGCAGACTATTGTTGGACCCTTAAGAGGGATGTTCTTGAGGCACAATACAGCAGAAAATCATATACAACTACCTTTTAGAAGACATTATGTTACAATATACATCTATATACATCTAATGTAAATATGAGCAACATAGTCTAAATTTAAACTACATGTCACTCAAAAATGTTACGTGATGGAGAATTTCTAAGTACATATCCGAGTTCATAACCAAAAACAGTACTAGAATCAGCCATTTTCATTTCTGTGACAGAAGCTTTTTGAATTTTGTTTACCAGTGTTTTCAAAGATAGGGAAAGTCTGTAGAATGTGCCACTCTTCTCTAATAATGCATGCAATGTCATGTGGAAAGTTAGAAAAGATAAGAGGGCACATGATTCTGTTCTTGAACTTGTATTTCTTAAGGAGAGAGGTCCAATCGGATGTCTTTGCTTGATGAAATGCACGTTGTGTACTCTCCTCTGGGTATCCCCTAGTGGTGAATCTATTCCTCATGTTGTGGGCATTGTTTTTGAAGTCGCCCTGAATGAAGCAACTTCTTCTGGCTCCCAAAAACTGACTAATAGGTTGGTTGTCTTTAAGTGAGCAATTATGAAAGCTGGAATAATGTAATAGGTGATTTCTATCTGTTGCCTTCCTGTAAAGATTTGTTAGGAAACCTTTTAGTCCTTTTTTGATGAGTTTGTCAAGCTAAGGTATAGCTGTGGTACTGAACAAAAACTGAAATAGCAAATTGGGATCCAAAGAGTTAATCCATTCAAAAAATGGTTCCAAACTCTCATTTTTCCAAATCATCAAAATGTCATCAATATGTCTTTTCCACAATCTGATATTCCTAATAAAAGGATGCCGGGTAAGAAATTTGTGCTCAAAATCTGCCACATAAGGGTTGATTTGTTTATAAAAAATTCCTGGAAACAAAAGTATTTTTCTGTCAAAGCTAGTTCAGCTAACTGGATTAAAAAGACAGTCGGCACCCTCTTGTGGTCTGTATGTCCCAAAAGAGTGTCTTTGAGGATACGAAGGGCTTCCTGTTGAGGTACATTGGTATACAAGGATACAATGTCCAAAATAACCAGTATTAGCTGATCGTGATACCCCTCAAAATCTTCTGAGATGTTGATAATGTGGGAGGAGTCTCAAACTTATGAAGGGATTAAAATAACGAATGGTCTGAGTAAGATCCAGACATTGAGAGACGGGCTCAAACAGAAAGCCAATCACCGAGATTATAGGCCGGCCTGGATATCACCTCATGTTTGCAGACTACATTATAAGCCAGATAGCCTTCACCCTCCAAGCTGGGAGAGACACTAGGGAGCACAACAAGGAATTGGAGGGGGCCCTGCACACTGCAATAGAGAGCATCCCGACAACAGGAAGTATTGTGAAGTGGCCGCAAGTACACCACACAGTACAAGGGATCTTGTATGCACAAGCACCAGATAACCTGTCAGCGTGCATGTTACCTGGTTTGGGGCCCACATGGCAGGGAAATGGAGGTTAGTGGTAGAGGAGGGGACAGTGTCACCACAGTGAAAGGGTTTTGGTCATAAACAGGTCTAGGTGTGAGTGGGCTCTGGGGACAGTGGTGGTACAGCGTGATGTTGCATGTCTCAAAGCCTGTGTGTTACCAGTTCAAACCTGTCTTGGCCTCATTGCCATGCATATCTGCCCTTACTCTGTAGCAGCTGGCATTGTGTCCTTCTGCTTAATCAGGCCTCCATCAAAATAATTATTTTTGCTCTGAGCTATAATGCAAGTTGTCTTGATCTAGTAGGGGCCACAGGACTGGGCCTCTCTGTCATGCCTCAGCCATGTGCTGTCAGGGGTACCTACCCTCAGTAGCTGCTGCCTGACATTAGCCCCAATAATTGTTCAGTGATAGTACAGTAATGACACAGCCATTGGTGAGGGATGATCACAGGCTAGTCTGCACCATAGCATCAAGTGCCCATGCCACTTAAGTGGACACCCATTTGTCCGCCCATGCTGTGCCCTGCTCTCATCCCACTATCCATTCCCTAGGCACCCCACAATGGTACAACATTGTGCACGTAGGCATGCACACACGGATTACCTAGGGCCTGCATGCTGGCTCCAAGAGGCAGGGTCCATGCTCTTACATGTGTTCTACCATACCCACACCCAGGTACGTGCACAGCAACGCACCCACCCACATGTCAGTTTGTTGATGGGACTTACACTTCTCACCTGACTGCACCAGCACCTAGGTTTACGGCTTACGGCTTATGCCATACTCACACCTCCACAGCCGTTACATGGTGTCCTCCCAGCCTTTATGCCATGTGACTGCTGGCCTGAACATCACCTTGGCCTGTGCCCTCAACATACCATGTGTGCACACTGAAGCCCTAACACAGACCCAGCACCCATCAGAGGCTACAACCTGTACAATGCAACTCAGAATCACCCACCCCTATATGCCAGACACCCACCTATGTTGCAGGTGATAATGATGACACAGTGAGATACACAAACACAGGCCTTTGTTACTGAACAGCGAAAATCACATATTGTGACATAAAAACCCAACCATGAGGCATGGCACAGTGCCTCCCCCCCTTTCCAATTCCCATACCTCCCATTTGCCTTGGCATCCTCTCAAGACTAAAAGCACACAACATACCAACAACAGAGCCTTCACGCTCTTCACATCTACAATAGGAAATGCACTCCCAGAACCCATCAGATCAGCCCAGACCATCCAAGACCTGAAAAGGAAGCTAAAGACCCATCTCTTCCTTGAATTATATGGTGCAGTCACTATCACCTAAACCAAAACCCCTGTAAAAAAAACCTCATGTACATATAGACTTAAAACACACACTTATTGCCCTACTCCCAAGTTGCTTGTGCCCATACTTCCCTGTTGATGTTATCCCCCTATGTTCAATGTAAACCTTAACTCCTTGAGTTAGGTCACTTTTGTTAATTGTAAATTGCTTTGAGATTAGAGAAAGCAGTAAATAAGATATGTCAAATACATAAATAAATACTTCCCCCCCCCCCAACGCCCTGCACATGGCACCGCACTCCTCCTCCACACTTCTAGGCCCTGGGGGACCCTCCCTGTGACTGCAGGGTCTGGGCTATGGCCTTGTAGCCCTGTACAGATGGCCCCTGCAGATTTGAGCACTGGCTCTCTCAGGAGCCACAGCTCGCCCACCACAATGGCCCCTCAAATTTTGTTTGACAAATATCTATTTGAAATCTTGGGGTATCAAGATAACACTAAACCTGCTCTTAACAAGTTGTATTATTTGCCTCAGGTGGGGGCAACTCCAGGTGGTATTACATAGGGAGCCGCTCCTCTTTCTTCATTAGACTCATTAGATGCTTCTGTTTTTATTGAATCTTCACATGATGTGATTTCTACTAGGGCTACTCTTCTTGTGTCTTTTTCCTCTGAGGTTGATAAAAACACAGATATGCGTTTGTATTTCAAAAAAAGAATGCTGAATTCTGTGGGGGGAAAGTTAACATGTTTCCTAATGTTTCCAGGCAAACTCAGCTTAGACACAAGGCTTTCTTGGCTTTAAAGCCACGCATTTTATCTGTTGGTGCAACTTTTTTTCCTTAAATTTCCCTGCCAATGCCTCGTCACACTAGGGGGCACTAAGTATGTTTTTTTCTGAGACATCGTCTTTAGAATTGTTTATTATGAATCAGGTTCCACAAGTATAATGCAATTTTTTTTTGCTTTTCTTGATTTATGAGTCAAAAATTTGTAATAATTAGAGTTTTTGTATTTTTTAGGACATCAACTCTTTCCATGCATATAATTTCTTATTAGTAAGTTTTCCTTTTTATTGTAATAATTACTATTTGATAGCTTTCCTGGATGTGGACTAAATGGATTTCTTGTTTTCTTTAAATGTGTATTGTATTCTTTGGAATTTATTAATAAAAAGATTAAACTTAACCCCCCCCCCCCCCAAAAAAAAATGGCCATGACCAACAACTGCTCCTGAAGGGGAGCTGATGTGGTAACCAGATCAGGGTCTGTAGGGGCATCATTGGTTCCTGCTGGCACAGGGGGACCTGGGTGTCTGCAGGGCCTCTAACCATACTTGACACCACCCATGAGGGTGGCTGATTGCACAGTGGGGGTGAGGAGCTCTTATGACATGCAAGAGCTGCTTCAGATATCCCGTGCTCCTCCGGGCCCTCCTCCTTAAAGTCCACTGCTGGCAAGCCTGACCCCCTTGTCCCTGGTATGACATGTGGCCTTCTATGGTCTGAGATGCCTCCAACTCCATCATCCTTCTCCATCTCAGTCATTTTCATATCCCCTCGCCTCTCCTCTGCCACTCGCCATGATGACTCCTCTGCCATGGCCTCCTTCTCCTCCTCCTTGTCAGTCTCATCCTCCTCCTGCTCTTTATCCACCTCTTCCTCCTCTGCCACAGCCTCCTTCTCTTCTACTTTGCTGTCCTCCTCCTCCTCCTTGTACTCCTCCTCCACCTCTTTTGACGCCTCCTCCACATCATCCGCTCTGCCTCTGGGGCTTCCTCCAGGGCCTCATCTTCCCCCTCCCTCTCGGATGTGCTGGAAGTGGGAGATGTGCCAGATGTGGCACTGGTGCTGGAGCTGGACCTGGAGCCTGCTGCCTCCAATACAGCTTCTGCTCCTGCTGCCTGGCTCCTTCCCTCTGCCCCTGTTTTTCAGCTTCTCTGGCTGTGAAGAGAGAGACAGTGGGCTGTAACATGGGTGCAACATGGGTGCAACATAAGACTTACAGGAGATGGACAGAACAGACAGATGGACACACACAATGGCAACAATGCATGCATACTTCATGGGGCAGCAACATCTACACACATGTGTTCTTCTTTGTGCTGCACATATGTCCCCAACACATGTTTCCCTTTGGGTAGTACATTCTGTAACATTCTGGATGATCTCTCAGGGCTGTCTGAGTGGCTATTTGGGGTATGTGTAGTACTGTAGGCTGATTCCACCCAATGCACCATATGCATGTGCCCTACAGTGGGTGATGTTATTGCTTACTATTGTGCCTCGTCCTTTCAGTCATTGGAATATACCCTCATCACCACTCCATGCAATATTCTCATGGATTGAAGCAACACTATCACATTTCCCCAACATCCCAACAGCCCCTGGGGGCATACGTCCCAGCATTAGTGTGTTGCATTTGATCAAGCTATCTGTGTGTGAGGCATCTGGGGGGCATGCACTCAGAATGGCATCATTCACTATATGGACCATTGTTCATAGAGATCTCTGCACTATGTAGATGCTAATCTGTTTCTTCTACTACTAGGAGTCAGCAATATGTGGCTAATGACACATGTGGTGGACCCATGAGGGACAAAGAAGACCTATCATGCTAGACTAGCAATATTTCAGATGCTATCAACAAGTATAAGCCATACACGTCATCATTGCTGCCTTTCCTGGTGGGATGTATATCATGGCATGTGGCTGGCTTTCCCGTGGCTGCTATCACCTCTTCCCAGAGATGCTGAATGAGGTCAGGCCTCTGCCAGAGCATTGTGCTGAAGCGGCACTTCAGTGCCACCAGGGTTCAGCACACACCAAAATCACTGTGGGAGAGAGGTATGGAATCAGATTTGTGACTTTTGGTGTCCACATTGAAACTCCACTGCTATCACATACACAGCATATGTGCCCATTCACAGTGGGGAATTCATCATATGTGTTAGTAGTTAGACATCTGTGTACCCTCTACCAGGGTTCCCCCAAACTCCTGTGTACAACTGGTGTGATGGTACGGCTTGCTGATCAGGTCATCTACAGGTATTAGTCAATGCTTTCGAAACCTGTGACAGATGTGCAGCTATTGCCCCCTTGCAGGGCATATGTTACTTTTCTGTATGGATCTCTGTAGTATATGCTACTACATGTGGTTCTTCATGGACACCTGGTAGCTCTCACTATCATCTTCACATCACCTGTATCTCTTTCCAACTCTCTGGGCATCGGAATAGGGTAGCTATCAGCTTGACCCTGCATACTACATACTTCCTCACATATCTGTCTTTCACCTCTGGACCCCACTGGGCCCTATCCCTTCTGCAGCTGCCCCCTTAATGTCCTTTCAAAACACCCTCTAGGTCTCTTCATCCTGCTCTGTGCCTCCACTTTCTCTACCCTGTCGCTTCCTCACCTTTTCCCAGATTGAAAATGTTTGATAAGCAGTTTCCACAAAATGAATTTTTCATAATGCTGGAATTATAAATGCATAACCACCTTCTGATCTTAGATTTCTAGATGGTTTGTATATTTTCAGTTCAAATAATTAGAAGCCTAATTTTGCAAGGCTTTATTAATTAACAATAGAAACTTGTATTTGATGCTGAATAGAACAGGCAACCGGTATAAGGCTGCTAGTTATGGAGAGACATAACTGTCACACAGTGAACCAGTTACAAGCCTTGCTGCAGTGTTTTAAATACATTGAACAGCTTTAATCATGGTCTGAGAAAGTCCTAGCAATAATGAATTGCAGTAGTCATATTTCAATAAAACTGAACTCTGTAAAATTGTCTTAAAGTCATCACCTGAAACCACAATTTTTGGTCATTTTAACAAATGAACTAAAAAAAAAAATTGCAAACTTAACTAGTTCTCTAACCTGTGGTAGCATGAAATCACACCGAGGCTACAAATTTGTATAGTGTTACAAGGCATATGCCAGCACTTTACATGTACGCGTAGATGTAAGACATAATATCTGTTCATCAGAGCTTACAATCTAATCAAGATGAAAAAAAATCACAAAGCTGGGGACTAGAGTATGATAAGATACACAAGTAGTGAACAAGAGAGTGAAGAACATCAGGATCCAAAAGCGGCCTCAAAGAGGTGTATTTTTAGCCTGGATTTGAATAGGGTTAGAGAAGGAGCCTGACACACTGACTCAGCCATTCTAATTTGTGTATTCATAGGTTAATGAGCATTAAATAATTTACAAGTCTACTGCAATTTTTAAGGCATGTTAATAAATTGAATTCACACTAACAGATGCACACAAAACAAGTCAATTTTCAATCGAAAGATACCCATATATATACTAGGTTGCTATGTCACTAAAATGCACCTTTGCTGGCCCAACCTAGTAAATGTATATAAAATAAAATAAACCTAAACCTAAGCAAGCTTACCTGCCTACCATTGCACATTCAGAAACAATGGTGTAAGTATGAGTATATGAGCATCAGTGGGCTGCTACAAACAAATTATTTAAATATATGTGGCTATATATCTATATGTACATATAAATAGTTATATTTCAAAATTACATTTATCTATGAAACTGCTTTGAAATGCCTCTTTCCTATTGAGCTAGAAGGGTGTACATATTTTCTGACTGCCAGAAGTATGTGCATTCTTTATGGTGGTTAAAAATTCACATGATGGCAGAATCGGGGACATAGACGTCCAGGCGCTTCCCATATGCCGAGGAGATCGGTGTATGGGGAGTTGCCCGTCCCAACACCAAAACATCACCACTGGGGCAAGAGAGCAGTGGCATTCCAGCACCATAGCAATGAGCCATCGATATGGAGGTTTGGAATGCCATCGCACACAGCCGCCCCTGCGGACCATGGTCCAGGTGGCACCAAAGGCCCTTATGGCCCAGATAGTGGCAGCAAGGTCACGGCAAGGCCAGGGCCCCGGGGTGAGGGGGTGTGCGGTGTGTGCTCGGCAAGCTGTCCTGGGCTTATTCCACCATCAGGATGGAATAACCTGGTCATCCAAGAGGGTGCCAAGGAATATACAGAGGCCCGACCTGAATTGCCTCTACGTTCCGGCAGCTTGCCACTCCCCTGCGCTGTTCCATCCCACCCACATCCAGCGTTCACCGTGCAAATGCTGTGTATGTGCGGGGACTGCTGGTGGCAGAAAATGGCTGGGGAGCTGGGCGCTGTTTGGATGTCCAACCCACATGTATATGGCCTTTATTCAGCGTTTGGAATGCCCCCTTACTGCGTGTTGCTGATTTGGGAGATTTAACTCTGCAGAAAATGCCAGTCTTTTGAAATTTACTTCTATATGTCTTCAAAACTAGTAAAAAGTAGAATCTTGTTCACTGAGTGTCATTTGACATTGCTGAAGGTTTTACTCTGATTACTTTCAATAAAATCCCAAGTAAGGATGACTGTCTTGGCTCACTAAGCAACAAGGTTTTTATCACTAATTACAATCCTTTATTACCAGTAGTTTAATAGGTTTATTATCGGTCATAAAACAATTCAGCTTGGGAGTACATAAAAAGAATAGGTTATACAGCTGTAACATTTCAATGTCTATTCTTTACAATCATTTTATGATCTATAATGGTAGTATTAAAAAAATAAAAATAGCTATGTACTTACCTGAGATATATAAACTAAAAATGGGAACCACCAAATAAAGGAAATGAAGGAAAATATAGATTGAAATGTTTAATGAGGCATTTTGAATATTTCCAATCACAAAAACATGTAGACTGTATCACACATGTGAAGTCTCATTATGTACGATTGTAATGAAATTAGAAGAGTTTTAATTATTCTAACCTTCAAGGAACAATAAAAGACAGTTACAGTTACCTTCCATTCTGTGCATCTAAGACATTTTACTTATTAATTACTTCTCATGTATAGACAATTACATTGCTTAACTATAGAACTACAAGTAAATAGGAGACATCTGATTTAAAAGGAGTAAACAAACATTAAATCTATGCCTGTAGGTAAAGAATAACAGAGAAAAGCATCCATTGTAACATGGTTTATGGTTTATTTGCATTTAATATACCACTTGTCGAGCAGACGGCAAAGCAGTTTAAAATCAAATATTACATAAAGAATTAAAGAAAAGAACTACAATCAATGTTTATCTTGAAAAGCACTCATTCTAGAGGAATGGGACAGATGTGTATGTGGATGGTGGTGATGGAAGTGGTAGTGGCGGTGGTGCGAGGGGGGAGGGAGGAGGTGGGTTAGCCACAGGGATTGGGCATTATTTAAATAGAGGATTTGGCTGCCTGATGACTCCCTTTTAGGATCATTGCAGCTGCTGCAAGGAAGGGTGTTACTAATATTGCAAGAAAAGAGGGGAGGGGAGGAAGCCAATCTTAGTATAGGAAGCTGAGGGGATGAAATGTTCCATGCCAGCTGACACTTTCACTTTTTGGCGTGCTTTCAAAAATGTATTAAATGACACATTAAGGGGTAATTTTATAAGCAGCATGAACAGAATTTTGTATGATAAAATAGATGCTTATAAAATTATCCCTAAGTATACACATATAAAAATTGGTGCTTGGAAATATAGTGCCTGTTTTTTGTGGTATATGCAAAGGCATTCCTCAGAGTGGAATGAGGCTGAGATCAGTATTTACCAAATATATGCATATGTACTGAATCTTACTGGCAGATAGATGCACAAACTTGCAACTACATCAGAGCAAATATAACTTTCAAGTAGGCTATCCTATGAAGGCACCAAGGGTGTGCAGGCCAAAAAATAATAATTTTGTTTAGATTTCTGTGTTTGCAATTGTTTTCATTTTGTTTCATTTTATTTTTAAACATTTTCATTTTAAGGTTATTTGGGCTGCTGCCCAAACAGATAGGCAAGGGATGGCTGAAAGGTTACTAGAGATTTCCAGGCAAATTGTGTGGTGTTTTTCCCCCCAGTTTTGTTCACAGTTGTCATGGGCTGGCCTCAAATCTGTGCCCTTTGGGTTGGAAAGCACTGGTCTTCCAAGAGGAGCCATTAATTCTCCTTGGCGGGGGGGGGGGGGGGGGGGCGGTAAGAGGGCTGGTTCTAGCCAACTTATCCTTAGCTGTGTCTTGTATTTCTAATAATATTATTTGCTGTTTGCAGACTGGCACATACTTTGTCTGGCTTGGAGCTCCATGAAAAATCCTTCCTGTATGTTTTACCTTTTGAATCTATTGATTTCTGCTCTAGAGACCTTCTCCAAAGACTTTTCTTGTGCCATGTTCCTAGATATACAGGTTATGAGAAATATCCTGAAATTTTTGTTAATTTTTTCCCCTTTGTTTCATTCTTGAACTTACAAGGTCTGTCCAAAAAGAAACCAAACTTGCTAAACAGGGTGTCAGCGAGCCAACACAGCAGACTCATGATAATGCTGATATGTAGTGGTGACCTTGAGCTTTAGTCTCCCACTTGTTTGATCATGCCATACAAATTAGTTATGTACTACATGCATGTGACGGGGGTGTACATCTCATCACTGCAAGACTCCCGGGGGACCCCTGCCCTTGAGGAATGGACCCATCTAGGAGGGGCCCCCTAGAGTGCTTGATGAGGACACCCAGGGACCTCATACAGTCCTGAACTCTTATATCAAATTCCTAGTTAATATTACACTATCAGAGGCATTTCCAAGCCTACTCCAAATTCTGGTTGTCCAGTTGGTGATCCTCTCCAGAAATTTTACGAAATGATGTCTAAGAACTTTAGACATGATTTCATAGAATTTCTGGCACAATAATATGGCACAAGAAGTCTTTGGAGTATGTATCTAGAGCAGAGGTCAATAGATTCATACGGCAAATAATTCAGGAAGGGTTTGCCATGGAGCTCAAGACCAAACAAGGAAACTTGGGTCAATCAGGATACAGGAAGTAATAGTACCAAAAATACAAGACAATGCTAAGGATTGGCTAGCTAAAGCTCCCCAGGAGGCATAATTGCTCCTCTTGGAAGACTAAGAGGCATGTTAACCAAGCTATAATAATGCTTTTCAGGTATCATATATTAAGAGAAAATAAAAGCATGGTATCTTCAACAGTAGTGTGCTACTTGCTGAGGCATGTACAGCATAGTCCCAGCAGATACTGTACTGATTTGGACATTAATGCATGCTGGTGGCAATTGCGCTTAATGCAAATACACCTGGCACTACCTATTAAGGTGGCATTGAGAGTACCTAACTTCAACATTGATGGAAAATGCATGCTGTCAAGCCCTGCACTAACCACACTATTCAGATCTGCCTGCACTCTGCCCCTATACTAACCCATTTCCTTCCTCATTGTGAGCTAAGCAGATAGCATAGAATTAACCCTGTGCTGACTGTTTAGTGCACATTGACAGCTTGCACAGCTCAATGTGTGTTAACAGCTAGCACAGTTTAGCAAACATGCAGCTAATACTTTCTCACCCAGTATGCAACAAAGTCATAATGACACTAGGAAAAGAAAACAAATTTTAGACGGTTTTCATGTTAATTTAGATTAAAAACAATATAACATGACATGGAAATTGTCATTGATATCTTCCATGCCATTTCAAATGAATGCACATCCCCAAAAAGCACAAAGGTGCATATGTTGCCTTTATAAAGTAGTTGCAACATATACACATATGTGCCTTCCCTACTTGGGTACCCTGTTATAAAATTATCTTTTACATCCTGCTTTACCAAATTCTATGCTAAAATATTTTTAGTTTGCAGTATATTTTATGGATACTTTAATCAGAATCCAAGTACATAAAATAAAGTATATTTTCCTTTGCTTGAAATGACATTCATACTTTCATAACATCATATTTAAAAAAGGAATTGTGGAAAGGAGAGGACATTTAGGAAGGATGGTTTCAAACAATATATGTTCATTTAAATTTATAAAATGTGGGAAGTCACGTGATGCGTGAGTGAGCGCGGACGCTTTCTCGCTCGCTCCGGGGCAGCCACAAGCATTAATCTGCTTTAAAATCTGCTAATTACCTCCCTCATACTCCCCGGCTCACTGAACGGGTATCTGAAGCTGCCCACTACCGACGGCAGAAATCCGCGCTCCCCAACCATGCCGCTGGTGCCGAAACGAGAGCGAGAAAAGCTCTCCAAAGTTGGGCCTTCCACGTCGGTGACGACGCAGCCTGCCTCTCCAGGAGGTGAGAGTATAGACTCGGCCCCAGCGGAGCTCGCCAAGGAGGTGGTCAAACTCTTAGATCCGAAATTTGATCTGCTAATGAAAAAGTTAGATAGTATGGACGATTCACTGGCAGATTTTGGAAAGCGAGTTGATGAATTGGAGCACCGGGTTGCTAGCCTCGAGAGCGAAGAAGGGTGCCGCGAGAGGGAAATGACCAAGCACACACAGCTCTTGCAGGAGATGCAGCAGAAGCTGGATGATCTAGAAAATCGTTCAAGGCAAAACAATCTGCGCCTCCTGGGGATAGGAGAGGAGAAGGCCGAGAGGGAGTTGCTTCCCTTTTTGGAAACTTGGCTGCCGGAGGCTTTGGGCCTTGAGGATCTATGAGGCCGCTTTAAAATTGAGCGTGCGCACCGGCTGGGACCACGCCGAGAGGATGGCGGCCGTCCAAGAGTGGTAATATTGAGAGTGCTCAACTTCCAACATAAGACTCTCATTCTGCAAGCATATAGGAAAACTCCTGAGCTGTTGCTGAACAACAAGAAAATCTTAATGTTCCAAGACTACTCTGCGCCGGTAGCAGCAAAAAGGAGGGAGTTTGCACCAGTTTGTGCAGAGCTGTTCCGTAGGAAGATCCGCTTTACTTTGGCCTTTCCAGCCACGTTGCGGCTTACTTCCCAAGGGAAGGCATATACCTTTGAGCAAGCCGGGAAAGCGAAGCAATTTCTGGCGGAGCTACCTGCAGAACAAATGGAGGCCTGAGAGCTGGGACAGCGTCCCCGCTGTTGGGGACGAGGTGAAGCGCAAAGAGGGGACATCTTCATCCTGTTGATGAGACAGACTGATATTACATGCGACCCGCGGATATGGAGGATCCTGCTGTATGGTCTTGGAGGAGGAGGAGACCAAGCGGGTCTATGGTTGTGCAGTTAGACTTTAATGTGCTTTATCTATTGACTGTCTTTTGTCCCTTTCTTCCTTCGTGGGCATGTACTGTTATATTGCTGTTATATTATTGTTATGTTATGTTTTGATTTAGAATCTTGCCATGGTAAGCTGTGCCAGCGTATGGGGCGGGGGGGAGCGGGGAGGACAGCGGAGGCTGCCCTGCAGCATTGCTTCGACCGAGGCCTCAGTCGAGGATACTGAGGGAATGGCAGATGAGGGTTTGATGAGGGGCAGGGGAGGGGAATTGGAGGGGGCGGGAGGGCGGGGGGGGGAGGGGTGGGGGGTCGTAAGGGACGTAAAGAGGGAAGGGGAATCTCGGGGAGGTCTGTTCATACATTGGCCCTTATCCCCCGTTGGGCAGTGGTTCTGGTATGTCTGGAAACCCCTAAATTCTAGAGTTTCATTAAGAGGAGGTGGAGTAGAGGCTGGGCTGCCCCACGCTCAACGCCAGTTGTTTCATCCTAAGTTTTTATGCACCGAGCGAAGGCATTACCCACCATGATTTGCATATTGTAACTTGGAATGTTGGGGGGATCACCACTCCGGTGAAACGTACAAAAATTATTCAAGCTCTAAAGCGTCAAAAGGCCCAGGTGGCTCTATTGCAGGAGACGCATTTGACTGCCACAGAGCATTCCAAGCTGCAACGAGACTGGGTAGGGACAGTTTTATCAGCTCCCTCAGACACGCGTAAAAAAGGCGTTGCAATCCTGATACATAAGAATTTGGCCTGTGAGGTTTTAAAGGTAGAGATGGACCCTAAAGGCAGATTTCTGTTCGCCCATGTTAAGCTTCAGGGTGAAGAGCTGTTCCTGGGAAACGTGTACGCCCCCAATAGCTATGATCATGATTTTTTTAAAGTAATTCTACATAGGGTCTTGGGTGCCCCAAAGGTCCCGGTGGTACTAGCCGGGGATTACAATTGTCCTCATGATCCTCACTTGGACCGCTCCCACCCATCTAAAGGGAGGGGCTGGAACAAAAAAGGAATTAGCTATCTTTGTGAGTTAGGAGAGCTAGTGGATGCCTGGAGAGTGCTACATCAAAATAGCAGGGACTATACACATCTGTCGCGTGCCCACCAGACGTGGTCGAGAATTGACTACATCTTGGTATCTCAACAATGGTTCGGGAAAGTAAGCCGCATGGAGATAGGACCACTTCTTGTGTCTGACCATGCTATGGTCACTTTGACATGGTGTTGTGAGCGGATGGGAGCTGCTAAATGGTCCTTTCCAAGCCATCTCGCGAGTCGACCAGATTTCCGTGAATTTGTGGGCAGGCATTGGGCTGAATATGTTAAGTTTAATGAGGGGACGGTTAGTTCCATGGCGTTGTTTTGGGAGGCGGGAAAGGTTGTTCTCCGTGGGCATATTATTGCATATGTGGGTGCGGAGCATAAGAGAATTAACGCGGATGTGCTTCGGTTGACTGGGGAGCTTCGCGCAGCGAAGCTGGTGGCACTCCGGCAATCGAAAGGCGTGGCGGACTATCTGGAGCTTCAGAAACAGCTGAATGACCTGCTGCAGGAAAGAGCCATCCAAACCCAACAGTACTATCGCCATCAGTTCTTTCGCTATGGCGATAGGTCGGGGAAGTTGTTGGCTCGATTGGTGAGAGACCAGGCTGGGCCCCGAGGGGTGCTGGTCATCTGCGACGGAGAGGGCAGACGGCATACCAGGGCAGAGGATGTGGCGCGAGTCTTCCGCTCCTTCTATGAAAAGCTGTACACCGCTGAAGAGGGGGACAAGGCCTCCATGGATGACTTCCTGGAGCGGGTATCGCTTCCACGGCTTGGAACAGAACAAATTGCCGTGTTGAATCAGGAGATTAAGGGCGAGGAGCTCCAGAGGGCGATCTGAAATGGGAAATCGCACAAGGCTCCTGGTCCGGACGGATTCACTTATGAGGCGTACAAAATGTTGGAAGTGCCGGTAGTCCCCACGCTGGCGGCACTATATGCTGAGGTTGCGAAGACAGGTAGTTTCCCAAGAGATATGCGAACGGCTAGAATTACACTGATTCCGAAGCAGGGAAAGGATCCTGAGGATCCTGCCTCGTATCGGCCTATTTCCCTGATCAATGTTGACCAAAAGCTGTTTGCATCTGTGTTAGCTGCGCGGCTTCAGGGGTTCCTGCCTGGGCTAGTGGGTTCCCACCAAGTTGGCTTTGTCAAGGGTAGAGAAGCTTCGGTAAACATTAGTAAGGTATTGCTGGGTATGGAGCAGACGTTACTTGCCCGAGACCCACTGATTCTTGCCAGCTTGGACTCAGAAAAGGCCTTTGACAGGGTGTCGTGGAGATATATGTTTGCGGCCCTCCGGAAGTTTGGATTTCAGGGGGCTTTTCTGCAGGGGTTGCAAGCGTTATACGCAGCTCCTCGAGCGGTGGTTGACGTTGGGGGGCTATGCTCCTCACCCTTTCTCCTACATCGGGGTACGCGTCAGGGCTGCCCGCTTTCCCCTCTCCTATATGTGTTACAACTAGAACCTCTTCTACTCTCCCTAATCGCATCTCCGCGGATATCTGGTATTGCATGGCGGGGAGGGGGTATCAAGGTAAGCGCGTTCGCGGATGACCTTTTGTTGTGTCTGACGAAGCCGATGGAGTCCCTACCGGCGGCTTTAGGTATGATTGAACACTTCGGCGGGTTTTCAGGGCTTCGCATTAATCAGACAAAGTCGATGGTGTTAGATGTGGATAATCAATCGCGGGGCAGTTGGCGGGGAGCCTTTCCGCTTAGTTGGGCGGAGGGACACATTCGTTATTTGGGCGTCCAAATTCCAGCCCGTTTGCGATCTCTGTATGAGGTCAATATTCGCCCACTTCTCAAGTCTACCACGGCGAAGTTGCTGAGGTGGAGAGATCTCCCTTTATCTCTGATGGGGCGGGTTGCCCTAGTACGGATGATAGAATGGCCACGCTGGTTGTATCTGTTGCGGAATCTCCCCCTTTGGTTGGCTGGGCAGGATCTGCGGGAGCTGCATGGGCAGATTGGTCGCTTTCTGTGGCAATCCCGGAGACCACGTATCGCTCTAGAGACACTCATGCGGTCGGCCGCGGAAGGGGATCTTGGATTGACCCCCTTGCGGTCTTATAATCTAAGCTATGTCATGCGGCGGCTGAGTGATTTAGTGATGGGGAATGCCGAGAGGCTACCGATCACTCTGATCGATCAATTCTCTGAGAGATGGCATAGGGCTTATCTGCTGCACTGTGGGGGCATGGCGCTCCCGCTGGCGTGGCGAGCGTCCCCATATCTCCGTACGCTTCGAGTGGTTTGGAAATTCTTATGTCGATCGCGAGGCAGGACATGGAGAATCACAGACTGTTTGCCTTTGAAAGGCAACAGGAATTTCCTGCCGGGCGTTGCTGGCGGGGTGGGCCAACTTTGGTCGCGGGCAGGTATTGAGTACCTTGGGCAGTTACGAATGGAGAATATGGATCAGCTTGACTCTTTTCAAGTTTTGTCGAGGAAATATGCTCTGAAGAAAGAGACATTTTATTACTATTTACAGGTGCGGCACTATGTAGATAGTCTCCCAGGGGGTACGGAGCTGCTTTCCCGGGCGCATAGCCTTTGGTTAGTACTGGAGCAATGTCAGGAACAGCTTACAGCTGTGCAGATGCGGGAACTTTTGACTCCCCCTGGAAGCTTGGAGAGATTACTTTCGTTGGCAGAGCGATGGCAACGAGATGGAGTGGCGGTATTCACGGTGGAGTTGGTGGAGCTTGCCTTTCATAGAATCCGAGAACTTTCAGAGGCTGTTAGGTACCGCGAGCTGCAATTTAAGCTACTGTGGCGAGCGTATGTTTCTGAAGCAGGCGCGAAGAAGATGGGACTTTTGGCGTCCGATGTGTGTGGTCTCTGTAAGGGACATCCAGGCACCCTGTCACACCGGTTTTGGTTTTGCCCTCTAATTCAAACCTTTTGGGGGGCGGTGAGGAGTAAATTGACACTCTGGGTGGGAGGGGAAGTAGACCTGCACCCGATGTGGTGTCTCTTTAATGTGGGCAATGTGGGGATTCAGGGCACGTCCGCCCAGAGGCAGCTGTGTGAGAAGAGTTTTCTAGTAGCTAAACACTGTATCTTACGTAATTGGTTATCGGCGGGTGGTCCCGGGATAATGGAGTGGGAGCGACTAGTGGGGGATCTTCGGTGCATGGAAGGTAGAACAGCCCGGCTTTTGGGGAATAAAGCATGGACCCGTTCTCGAACCATCTGGGCACCACTGTTACCAGCCCTGGCTTTAGACCCTAATCGGGAACAGGAGGGGACTTAGGAATGGCTGCTGCCACTGGAGGAGGGCTCTTCTATGGGGCCGAGTTTTAGGCTACTTCACATAAGGGGGAGTTTGGGGGTCTGTTGGCTTCCTTAGTTAAGGTGGGGGGTGGGTGTTTTAGGGAAGGGGGGGGAGGTGGGCTCAGAGGAGGTCCTTGTTTTGTTGAGCTCGCAGGCTATCTCTACACAGTTGTAAGAGCACAACCTATGGGGCTTCAGATATGGCCGCATATTGTCATAGTAGTCAGAGCACTGTCGCTCTCCGGGTGGCACATTTAGATGCTTTCTGGACTCTAGACTAGGTGCCGCTTGCAATCCTCGGTTTTGCTGAGTTTAGAAATTTTCCCTTGTGTGTACCTGTGTCTGTGATAGTATTTGTATTTCCTTTTACTGCTGTTGTTATTGGGCATTTGCTGGCCTGACCGACTGCACGTCCATTGACTGTAAATGTGTTATTTGTATGTGTTAAGTGAAAACAATAAAAATGACTTTACATAAATTTATAAAATGTGGGTGTAAAAAGATATGCTGCTAATGCACTTACTTTATTCCATTGTTCAAAATTCTGTAAGCATACACACGTAATTTTAACTACAAAATAAGCTGATTTTCAAGCATTACTTATAAAAATGTCAATATTCTGTAGGAAAGGTTACAAGAATTAGTTAGGAAAGGGGGGAGGCAATATCATTGGGGGAAGCAGGGAGGGCCTAACCTGGGTCTTTACCACTGCCCTTCAAATAACCACTTACCGCCTACCCTAGCCCCCTCTTCCTCCACTATATATACCCCTTGTAAATAGCCCATACTGTATATATTACATCTGCTAATTAAACTACCCTTGTAGATACCCACACAAACACTTCTATCCAACCACTGCACGCAGACACCCCCTCCCCTTACAACTTGAATCGTTTGAAGTGAAAGCCACCTTGATTTTAGGATAAGGCGGGATACAAATACCTTTAAATAAATAAAATGTCTGGGGGTCAACTGTAAATTCTGACATTTAGATGTACTTTTATCAATGTGAATCTTCCCTATAAGATGAGGAATCCACATTGATATTGTAGGCCCACCTAAACCATTTCCCATGCCTGTTCCATGCTTCTTGTCAAGCTAAATGTGATGTGCATCAACATAAGTAAATAGCCCCTTTCTAAAATTATATTTACACGTGTATGCTAATCTATGTATGCAAATGCTGCTATTTACACATGGGGATGCTTCTAAAAGAACTACCATAGGCAGTTAAACATAGCTTAGTTGCAAAACGTTCTGTTTCATGTTTAATCCCTATCCCCACCCCTCTTTCCTCTTACCTCAGGCTCAATCTTTGATTTATAGGTTGTTAAGCCAATTAAAAATTGGTGTAAAGAGTTCCTAGCTTTCAGGGAATGAGTTTGATCTCTGAAGGCTAGATTAGCAGATTTGGAGGAGCTGAAGTAGACTGACAGTTATATAGAGAAGACCTTCAGGAACATATAGAAAAGGCACACTCCAGTTTGGTAGCCACTGTGTTGCCTTGCAGAGAAGGAGAAGTGATCCTATAGCCAGGACCTGATCTTCTGCTGATGCAGTATCCTATCACACTGAGGCTGTATCTCCAAGGGCTTGTTCTCAGGCAGGAAAAGTTATCATAGCTGGCAATTTAATCACTAGGCATGTAGATAATAGGGATATGCAGGCAAAAAAATAGATTTGTGTATTTTCCTACGTTGTTTGCAGGAGTTATTTTTTTTGTTTAATTTTGTTTTTATAAATGTTCATTTCATGGTGATTTTGTTAATTAAGAGGTAGCTGTCACTGCTGCCCCCCCCCCCCAAAAACAACAACAACAAACAAACAAACATCTGAAAGGTTTCCAGACAGTAGTTGACTTGACTTAGACTTGAGCAAATAACCTTTGGGTTAGAAAGCAGTCCTTTTTTAGACCAAGCTACTGAGGGTCTAATGGGGTTATTATGTTGTCAAGGGAGCTGACTCTAGCTATCTGCTCTTAACTGTCTTGTATTTCTAGAGATCATCATTCTTATTTTCTGGTTGAACCAAAGCTTGATCTTAATTTCTATGAAAAACCTTTCCTGAATATTTTGCCTCATGAATCTACTGATTTCTGCTCTAGAGGCTTACTCCAAAGACTTTTCTTTTGTCATGCTCTTGTACCAGAAATTTTGTGAAACCATGTCTAAGTATATTTTCAGAGGCATTTACCAAGCCTATTCTAGATCACTAGTTAGGCAACCAGGATCTGGATTAGGCTTGGTAAATGTCTCTAATAGTATATTTAGACATGTTTTCACAGAATTTCAGGCACAAGAACATAGCAAAAGTAAAGTCTTAGGAGTAAGCTCTAGAGCAGGAGTCAATAGATTCAAAAGTCAAAAAATCCAGGAAAGGTTATCCACGAAGCTCAAGAACAATCAAGTTTTAGGCAAATCAGAAAACAGGAATTAAGATCACCAGAAATACAAGACAGTTAAGAGCAGACTGGCTAGTCATCCCCTTTAGAGAAAGAATAGCTTCTCCTGCAAAATGTGTGCTTTCTAATCTAAGAACCATAGGTTTCAAACCAAGATATGACAACACTAAGCTAGAAAACATCTGGGGAAGGGGGAGCCTATTCCAATATGATGGGCTCCATCTTAACCAGAATGGAACTAGGCTGCTGGCATTAACATTTTAAAAGGTGATAAAGTAGCTTTAAACTAGAACCTGGGAGTTACTCAAGAACTCATGGTTTGGAGTGAGGTAATTTTGAAGGAGACTATCAAAACATGGGCTTAACACGGTTAGCAGACCTGCTAACTGAAGAAAACTCCATGATCTGGTCACAATACCATGGCTCTTTAGGTCTCTGGTCCTCAAGCATTGAGAAACAGGCAGAGAGTAATACAGAACACAATCACACACAAGTGTTACTTTCTTTGAGCTCAGAGGGAAGACAATAAACGGGTCTATGGACATGCATAATTCCACGCTTATTGAATTCAAATTCTTCCTCCTAAAAAGCTCCTTTTATTACAGAAAAAGGGGAAGTAACAGTCATTTATTATAACCATGAAATAACACAAGGTGTCGCCAAAGTTCTTTTTACAGAGCAAGATCTGATTACAGTGTATTAGATGAAATTTACTTGATTATGTCAAAATTGTTTATAATTGCAAAGTTGCAAAAATTATGTTGTGTCAGCAGGGACTTCCAGTTGACTGTACAATGAACTATGGTTGCACAGTTCATAGCCTATGTTTACCCTTTATGCTTAAGTTAACAGTGTTTCAGACTATTTTAGAAACGGTTACACAGAACTCATGATCATGACATCCTATTCTATTAAGAGGAAGTAGGTGAAAATCTAAACTTCTAAACACATTCTGTATCAAGAAATTCATCCATCTTCAATTACATTTTGGGGATTCTGGTATCCCTTTATCTGTCCATTTCTACAGTCCTCCCTGTGATTCTATAAAGAATCATTACGAAAGAGCAGTAGCTGGAACATGTCCAATTCCAGAATAAATCTTCTATAATAGGCTTCATTTTGCAGATGTTCCTTCAGAGTCCTAGGTACATCTGGTCCATAGGTGAGCTCCATCTTGTTCATTGGAAGAAATCATTATACAAAATCATGTAACATTGTTTACCTTTGCTTAGCCTCAATAAAAAATGTGTACAGAGAGCAAGACTTTACCAATTATTCTTGTAAGCACTACCTTTTCTAGCAGTGGCCAACTGCTTCTCATAGATCTATCAATAATTCAGAGATTAGTCCCTCATATCATGACACCAGTCATCACTCCAGATTCTTCAGCAGCATCCTTTCTCACCATGGGCTGTGCTATGCACATCTTAGATCAATCTTTTTCAGTGACCATCCACCCAGGCTTCACTGCTGCACATACATGAGTAGTTCCGCTGGAATCGCTGATCCTTATCAGGAGTCTCCATATTCAGTAGTATATCATTCACAGTAGTGTTCTTCTTCGGACCATATGATTCAATGCATACAATATATAATTTGTAAAAATTCAATTTTCCACTACAGCATCTCTCTTGATGCCATACAATTGCAAACAAGCACAATTATTCATCCCTAATGACAGTCATAAATTGTTGAACAGAATTATATTATCTATTGTTAATTACAATACATCTATAGTTAGCACTAAACTATTACATAGCTAGCCTGTAACATAGTTATTATTTTCATCTACATTCCTAAACTTATTCTGTCTACTTGCCAAATCAAATGTTAGCATGTGGCCTGATAGACACATTGCTTTTTCCTGTCAGGAACACAATTGTACATATTCATATCACTAATTATATTTGTGATGTACTCTCCAGCTTTAACAATATACAAGATATAGTCAATCTGGTTATTCAAGGGGTAACAACATTAAAACATAACTAGCAGTTTATGACAAATAACACAGGTACACTACCAAAAAACTGCCTCCAGTTTTGCAACTGATTCCTATAGATTTTGGGGTGCTGAATCCAGGAAAAATAGCCAGAATGTTCCATCACATCACGTTTTCTTGCAAAATTAGATTTCTTACCCATATAAGGAATGTTCACATAATTTCTTTTTAGCCGACTGCAGTTTATTTTCTTGGCCCAAAATAGAGGTTGTAATGGTTAACTAACTAGAAACACTCCCTCATGATATTTTAGAGTGTTTTGTATTCATTTTATACATTAACAGGACAATTGGGAGGCGGGGGGCTAAATCCAGTACTCGCGCTGGCGCACGTTCTTTCCTGTTCGCCTCGCCTCGTTCGCTCGCTCAAACACGGTGGTTGCGACATGAACGTTCCTGTCAAATTTCAGTTTCTTGCAAGTTCATTATTACCTTTTGTTTGCTCAGTCGTAATCCAGCTTTATTCCGAAGTGGTTCACTACAGTTGTAGTTTGCAGTGCTGTATATTTGTGATGGCTCACAGAGCCAGAGGTTGCGTCAACTCTCCGGACAGTTTTTGTTTTATTTGTGGGGAATATACCGTGAAAAAGTGGCAGAGGAACATTTCTGCATTTATTAAAAAAGTATATTTCGCCTATTTCGGTTTGAAGTTAGGCGATCAAGACAAACCGTGGGCTCCTCACAAAGTGTGCAAGACATGTGAGGAAGATCTACGCTTATGGATGAAAGGTAAAAAACAAGCATTTCGTTTCGGAATACCTATGATGTGGCGTGAACAAAGAGACCACAGCAGTGACTGCTATTTTTGCTCTTTCATTGTGAAGGGATACAACTTAAAAAATAAGAACGTAATAAGTTACCCCAACTCCCTCAGCAATTAGGCCTATGCCTCATAGCAACGAAGTACCTGTGCCTGAACCACCAAAATCTTTGGATTATATTTGTGTGGACGGTTCTGATCATGATGAGACTCATCAGATGGCTTTTCCCGATGAGTCCAGTACTTCCGAGTTTGAAACTGAACCAGATCCGAAACCTGAACTTTTCTCTCAAGCTGAATTGAATGATTTAGTCCGGGATTTAGGACTCCCAAAAGATGCTGCCCAACTGCTAGGTTCTCGGCTTAAACAGAAAAATCTATTGTCACCAGGAACAACTTTTTATTGGTACCGCAACCGCGAGACACAATTTTTGAAGTATTTCAGCAAAGAGGAAGATTTGGTATTTTGCAACGATATATACGGAGTGATGGAAAAGTTTAAACTCAAGTATGATCCTGCTGAATGGCGGCTGTTCATTGATTCATCAAAAGACAGCATAAAAGGTGTTCTTCTTCATAATGGCAACACATTCGCTTCAGTTCCTATTGCTCACTCTGTTATTCTCCAAGAAAAATACGAGAATTTGGCCCTGATTCTTCAGAAGATTCGTTATGATGAGCATAAGTGGATGATTTGTGGAGACTTTAAAATTCTATCCATGCTATTAGGGCAGCAATCCGGTTTCACCAAATATCCCTGCTTCCTTTGCTTGTGGGATAGCCGGGCCTGCGACCTACACTGGGGGAAAAAAGACTGGCCAATTCGGGAGTATTTGAGACCCGGTGAGAAAAATGTTCTTCATGAGAGCTTGGTACCTCGTGATAAAATTCTATTACCACCTCTCCACATTAAGTTGGGTCTCATTAAGCAATTCATCAAGTCCCTTCCAAAAGATGGTGAGTGCTTTCGGTACCTTTGTTCAAAGTTCCCCCGACTTTCTGAAGCAAAGCTAAAGGAAGGAGTGTTTGTTGGCCCTGATATAAGGAAACTCATTTCAGATGGAGCATTCGCTGAAACGATGTCTGAGAAGGAAAAAGAAGCCTGGGATTCCTTCAAGGATGTTGTTCTCAAATTCTTGGGGAACAGGCGGGATGAGAACTATAAGGATATTGTTGCCAGGATGCTCAATGCCTTCAAAGAACAAGGCTGTAACATGAGCCTGAAAGTCCATTTCTTGCACTCCCATGTGAACTACTTTCCCGAAAACTTGGGGGCGTACAGTGAAGAACAAGGTGAAAGGTTTCACCAGGACATCAAGGATGCAGAGAGAAGGTGCCAAGGAAGATGGAACACCACTATGATGGCTGATTTCTGCTGGTTGCTGCTGCGGGAAAACCCAGATGAAAAATACGCCAAGCAGCGCACCAAGAGAAGCATTCGGGGGAAGAAGAAACGGGCCCACCAGGAGATTGATTGACCCAAGAATGACTTTAAAATCTAAACTGTGTTGACAAATATCATGTTTTTACTAAACTTTGAAATAAAAATTTGCTAGTTATTACCACAGTGTCGGATCTCATTTATTAGAATTTTATTTTCACACCATCGGGTGTTTGTCTTCATGTATTGCAATGGTGCGGTTTGCGTTTTCTATTCTTACATACATACCTGTACAACATTTTTTGCACATTTCTTTGCTTTGCTTTGTGTCTAACCTCGCTCTTATATGCTCAATGTTTGTGCACATGTATGTGGCTGTTTTAAGTGCAGACAATTTTGCTACCATCACAGTGTGTTTTGTTGACATTACTCTATTCTTATGTGCTGCCTTGTTACAATTTTCTTTATTCTTATTTGAATAACTACTAAACAATTAGTATAAAGAATTCATCCAAGAAACTTTTATCTCGATCGCACTCAATCTGAAACGTTCACCTCAAACTGCTAACCCAATGTAGCAAAAAATCTGTACGTGATGGAGCAAATTGGTTACCAGATTTGGATTCAGCGCACCAAAAAACGTAAAAATCAATCGAAACATTAGAGGCAGTTTAAAAAAATTTTTTTTTAGTGTACCTGTGTAATCAATGCTTGACCCATTGTGGAACCTTTGTCTTTTGGGGATACTGCTAGGTACGTATGACCTAGATTGGCCACTGTTGGAAACAGGATACTGGGCTTGATGGACCTCGGTCTGACCCAGTATGACATATCTTATGTTCTTATGTTCTTAAATAGTTTACCCTGTAGCTTCATTGCATGTCCCCTAGTCTTTCTATATTCTGATAAAGTCCCGGCCGCGAATCAACGCGGCCCGGCACAGGCACGCGATGGCTCGCCGAGGTTTCGGTGGGGGGGCGGGCAAAGAGCCGAGTACAAAGGAGCGCGCTCAGCGCGTGCTCGGCCTCTTTGCCGCTCACCCCCCCCCCCTTCCTGGAGGAAGCCGGACACAGTGATCCCGAATCGGAGGCCTCCTTTCGGAAACCGGACAGCAATCCAGCAGCGGAGGCCGCAACGAGAGCCCCTGTAACTCCGGGACATCGATCGGGAGACTGGAGGTTGCAGCTTGGGCTCTTGCGGCTCACCCCTACACTTCCTAGAGCGTGGCAGTACAGGGTGTGATCGGAGGCAACGCGAGGACACACCGGAGAAAACAGCAAGTAGGACTGAAATAAATAAATGATTAAAGTGCAGTTAGTCTAGCAAAACTGCCAGGGAGGGAGCACGCGGTCTTCAGTGCCTACGGCAGCTCGGGTAGGGAAGAGAGCCGGGAAGCAGCAGATGAGTCAGGGGGGGAGGGGGTTAACGGGGAGCAGTGGCAGCAGGAGACACGAGGTATAACCTAATAAAAATAAAATAAAAATAAATCATCCCTACCTGTGGCTAGGTGGACAGGAGTGGGGGGGCCCTGTAAGGAAAGGGCAGGGCTATGGGGGGGGGGGGCTAAGCAGATGCGAAATAACAAAAAAAAAAAAAAAAAAAGGGGTACCCCACAAGTACACGTGGGGACACAGAGGTCTAGCGGGAAGCCCAAGCAGAGCAAGCAAACACAGGGAGTGCAGCCGGGAAAAAGAGGAGTAGGAGTAACCAAGCGGGTTCTTATTATATTAAAATATAAGAATAATAATAAGTAAATAAATGAATCAACTATACAATTAAACGGGTACAGGGCAATGAAGATAGGAGCCGAAAAGGCATGGAGCTAGGGAAGGAAAGCGTAAGGCTGCCATCTAATGGACAAAAGTGGTAAGGCAGACTGTGTAGATGTTTTCTTGTGTGCTGATATGAAAACTCGCAAAGGAGAAAGTGTATTTAAGCTGGGCTAGGTAATGTTGTGAATGTATGTATATGAGAATGTTAGACAGCCATATGGCTGGGTATGGATATACAGTGGGATGTTATGGGGATATAGATAGCACTAAAGTATATGTAAGGTCAGAGGAAATGTGTTGAGCACGGGATTATAGCTAGCATCCTGAATGATAGTAATGTAGACTTTCCATTGCCTCTGCATAGTAATTCTATCCTAGTTGAGAAATGCCGAGGAGGGAGACACCAAAGGCTTCCAGGCCACGAGGCGCAAAGGCGGCACCAAAGGTGGCAACGGCATCAAAGGCACGGGCAGCGGCCGGTCCAAACACGAGATGACAGAGGGCTAGCCGTGAAGCAACTACCCCCGTAGCAGCAGCAAAACCTCGTCACAGTACAAGGAGGAAGGCGCCGCAGCAACCGGGGAACTCGGCCCCGCCACAGAACCAAGAACTAGACGACCTGCTCCAGATGGTCCGGGATCAGGTTACACAGCACGGCCTGAACTCAGTTAAACAACGGCTGGGAGCACTGGGCTCTACAAACTATGAAGTGCCATCAACGAGCGCCAGCGCGACCGCACCCAACTCAGCACATGGTAAGTCGGGGTGCAAAAAGGGGGCATCAGAGCTATCAACGTCCTCATCGGACGAGTCCAGTTTGGACAGTGAAAGGGACATAGAATGGGCAGATGTGATGCGCTACGCATTAAAGAAAGTTAAGCGGAAGAAGAGCTCAAAACAATCCAATCCCCTCAGACAGGCTTGGTCGGGGCAAAGTCAGAGAGGCGAGGACGGCACATGCACGCCGGTGGCAGCGGCCCAAAAAATGCGGATGGATTGGCATGACACCAGCCGTGACCCACGCTGCGGGGTGAGCTCCCTGGCAGTGTCGATACCCAAAAAGATAAAAAAGAGAATTTGGAGGAGAGAATATATTGACATATTCTCTCTCCTGCTCAGGGATCAAGAGGATGAGTCAACCAGTGGAAGGGATAAGGAGAAAAGAAGCGAGAGGGATAGGAAACCTAAAATTACCAAATCCATCAACAACTGGGTGGCAGCATTCCACCTCTTTATGAGCGTGGTGATGGAAAAAGAACCCGAAGCGGGGCCATACATGACCAAGTACCTGGACACGATCACCCGCGCACATAAGCAATACGGTGGATGGGCATGGCTAAACTATGATGTCAAGTTCAGGAGAAACATGGCTGATGACCCCACACTAGCATGGCATCATAGAGTGCTGGACATGTGGACCGAAGAAATGGCACACAATAGGCCATTGTGTCAGGATGGGCTGCAGCAGCCGCTCCCGAGCACCCAGTGGCAACAGCCTTTTCAGAATAACCAAGGGAGGCAGGCCAATCAGTGGCCAGGGAGATGGGCATGTAGGCAGTACAACGCAGGGAGTTGTACTTGGCAGCCGTGTAAATTCAAGCACTCCTGCTCGGGATGCGGAGGAGGACATCCAGCTTTCACATGCAGGGCAGCAAGGGAGGCGAAGCCTTTCAGAGCAATACATCAGCGATCCACCGAAGGGGTTGGCGCCAACACCCATCAGCCTTGAGCGTATGCGGCCATGGCTAAGAGCATACCCTAAGCGAGACATAGCTATCAGTATAGAAGATGGCTTCGCACAGGGTTTCCACATTCCATCCCTAATCTTAATAAACAGAAAACAAACGCGCTTACTGGACAACCCACCATCTGTCCGAAAACATAACGAGATCGCCCACAGCAAGATAGCAAAAGAATTAGGTCTGGGGAGAATAGCAGGTCCTTTCCAGTCACCCCATTCAAGGACCTCGTAGTCTCCCCATTGGGGGTCATACCCAAAAAGGAGCCAGGACAATTCAGGTTAATTCATAACCTATCATACCCCGAGGGGCAGTCCGTCAACAATTACATCGACCCGGCATTATGCTCGGTCAAATATGCAACCATGGACCAGGCAATTACACTCATACGAAGCAAGGGGCCGCGAGCACAACTAGCGAAGGTGGACATTGAGTCCGCGTTCCGCTTATTGCCGGTTCACCCTGAATCTTTTCCACTGTTGGGCTTCTCGTTCAATGGAGAGTTCTTCTATGACAAATGTTTGCCCATGGGATGCGCAGTATCATGTGCATACTTTGAACAATTCAGTTCATTCGTACACTGGGTGGTCGAAGACCTGGCCGGCCCCAATACGGTAGTGCACTATCTGGACGATTTCCTATTCGTGGGAAAAGACCATGATGACTGCAAAAGGATATTGGATATCTTCGAGCAGACGGCACGGGAGTTTGGGATCCCATTAGCAAAGGAGAAAACAGAGGGCCCAAAGAGGATCATCACTTTCCTGGGCATACAATTAGATGTGCCAGCACACAGGTCGCGCTTGCCAGCGGATAAAGTGCTGAAGTTGAAGAAAGATATGCAACTATTGCACAGCCAGCGAAAAGCGACACTACAGCAATTCCAGTCCATGCTGGGCCTACTATGCTTTGTGTGCAGGGTGATACCCATGGGGAGGGTGTTCTGCCATCGTATGGCATGGGCAACAAAAGGTATAGCAAAAAAATACCACTGCATCAGAGTCACCAAGGAGATATGGGAAGACCTGCAGGTCTGGTTACATTTCCTGCGCGCCTTCAACGGCCTTGCCTTCTGGCAAGCGCTCCCGGTATCTAATGCGGAACTCAAATTCTTCACCGATGCCTCGGGAGGGATTGGTTTCGGCCTATACTATAAAGGTGCGTGGTGCTCTGAGACATGGCCCAGGGAGTGGCACATGATGGGGATCACCAGGGACATCACGTTCCTGGAGCTGTTCCCTATAATGGTAGCCCTGTGTATTTGGGCCCATGAGCTTGCCAATAGGGCTATCACCTTCCATACCGATAACCTAGCGGTGGTGTGGGCGGTGAACAGTATGAGAGCCAAGACGCCAAGGGTGGTTGCACTATTAAGGCGAATAGTGTTCCTATGCCTGGCGCATAACATAACCCTTAGTGCCAAGCACATCGAGGGCGAGAATAATAACATTGCCGATGCTCTTTCTCGTTCTAAGATCGGGCTTTTTCACCAGCTGGCGCCCGAAGCCGACGAAGTCAAGACATCGGTCCCGTATCAAGTCTGGGAGTTTGGTCCACCGAGATCTGGGAGCTCCTGTTAGGAGCTTTAGCCGAGAATACCCGGCGCAGATACATAGCGGCATGGGAACAATACCAGACATTTTGCAGAGAGGCCTTAATACAGCAGGAAGACAGATTGGAAGTGCCAACGATTGTGTGATGGATTATGCACTGCAAAACCAATGGCTACACAAAGGCCGCGGTACAAGTCCGTTTAGCGGCAGTATCATTTTTTGCAAAGGCGATGGGGAAGAAGAGCCCCACGGCTGGGTTTATTGTACAGAAAGTGATGAGAGGCTGGTCCCAGGAACAGCCCCGAAGAATGGACAAACTTCGCCCGATCACTCATCAGATGCTCCAACAACTGATGGTACTGACCAGCCTAGTGTGTTACGATGAGTACGAGACGAGGTTGTTTCGATGCGCCTTTTCCTGGGTCTTCTACGGAGCATTTCGGGTAGGGGAGCTCGTGGCTTCCTCATCCGCGGAGCAGGGGACAGCCTGCGGAGGTATGGAAAAGCGAGATGTGAGCATACGCACTAGGGCCGTAGAGCTACAATTGCGCCAATCCAAGACCGACGCGGAAGGAAAAGGGGAAAATGTGCTGCTGTCGGCAGTGCACAACGACCCTTCATGCCCGCTGAGGAATGCCTTAGCCTACCAACAGTTACGGGCGTACTCAGAAAAACAATGGTTCGTACATGCGAACGGGGCACCCTTATCTCGTTTCCAATTCACCAGAGTACTCAAGTTAATAATTGAACGATCGGGATGGGATGCAAGCTTATACGGCTCACACTCCTTTCGCATTGGGGCTGCTTCTACGGCAGCCAGCATCGGGATGTCCAGAGAGCAGATAATGAGGATAGGCAAATGGCGCTCGGATAGATACAAACTGTATATACGTCCGGCGCAATGAAGAATGATGGGCTACGTAAAAAAAAAAAAAAAAGAGAAAGAAGCTAATAACAATAACCTGTTGTAAGGGTATAGAGCGGGATTGGGGGTAATGGTAATGTATAGATGCATGTTACATACAGAAAAAGTGATTGATCATTGTGTATGAATACTGCCATAACCATATCTTTGATTGTGATCCATACAGGAATAAGTTGCCACCTATGGCCGCGGGAAGTGTGGATATGTGGCCATTCATTCATTCACTGGGCCCAAAAGCGGACTCAGTGCAGACCGCAGGGGGCGAATTTGGGATTTCCGAGTGCAGACGTGGCGGTGGTGTGGCTAGGACGACGGGGTATGGTGTGGGACCAGCTAATGCCGTCCTTGATCCAACGGAAGAGATCGACCGGGAACCCATGGATGATTGTGATCCATTTGGGGGGCAATGACCTTGCGTCTACGCACAGCGTCGAGCTCACCAAAAAGATGCAAAGCGACCTGCTAACGTTGGCTAAGGCATTTTCCGGGACGGTCTTGGCATGGTCACACATCATACCGCGGCGCTTGTGGAGGGGAGAGAACTCGCACAGGGCAGTGGAGAGGACAAGACGAAAAGTGAACAGATGGGTGGCCCGCTTCATGGGGGCCATAGGGGGGTACAACATCACGCACGAGCTCATAGAGGAGAGATGCCCGGGAATGTATCGCGCAGATGGAGTGCATTTGTCCGACATTGGAATGGACATTTTTCTCTGCGCGGTACAGGATACGATCGAACGATTATGGCGGAAGCAGGTGTTGGCCACAGCAGCGCGTTGATCGGTGGGGCCCCGTCAACAAGCGAGGATTCGCTGTTGGCGGGGTTGGCCGGAAGAAACGCACCCGGTGAGAGAGAACACAGCCTAGGCCTTAAGTAAAGGGGGCGAGGTACAGGAGCGAAACACGGACCTGTCCCCGGAGAGAGTAAGATGGTGACAAGAAAATCGCTCAGAGGGCCCCCTGCCTTGCTTCGACGGTGGGCAAGGGGGGGGTAAAGAAGAAAAGGTTGCCAAGTCTGCTTGAACGGCAGGCGTAACAGCTTTTGCATGAAGGACATGAAAGACTGAGGGACGGAGAAAATGCTTTTACGGCATAACTTCGCCGCCGGACATTTACAAAGTACGTGGGATATTGGCTGTGTCTCTCGAGGGGGCAAAAGGAAGAAGTTGTATACTGTGTTGTGTGGATTGTTACATGCATGCTGTGGCCAACAGTTTTGGTGCTGTTAATAACCATTGTGTGTAAATAAATAGAATTAGTTGGGTGAAAGAAACCCCTGGTGTAACGTGTGACTTATTAGGGGGAGGGTCTCTGGGAGGGCGGGGGGGGGGTGCGGGGAGGGGAGAGGGCAAAGAGAGGGGAACCCGAGGCGGTCATGCCAGTTGCGTGGCTGTGTAAACAATCGATCTACGTTCACCAGTTCCACTCCGTTTATTAATTTATAGACTTCTATCATATCTCCCCTCAGCCATCTCTTTTACAAGATAAAGAGCCCTAACATTTTTTTTAATTTTTTATTTATGCAATACTCATATTACAGATTTACAAGAAAAACTTGCACAGAAAGGGCACAAAACAAAAGATAAAGATAACTCTCCACCCAAGGAGCATATCAAAGAGTTTATACAAAACAAGCCCACAAGTCCACTATAAGTGGCAAGATGGGTCACAATATAAAGAAAACAAATTGTTACTATGCATATTGAGGTAAAAAATGGATTAGTGGAACTAAACATTTCATTTTGAACTAACCCTTCCTATTAGGAGAGCTACTTTGAGTGAGAGAGCCCTAACATTTTTAGCCTTTCTTTATAGGGGTATCCTTTCATCCCCTTTACCATTTTGGTGGGTCTTCTCTGAACCTTTTCTAATAATGCTATATCCTTTTTAAGATACGGCGATCAGAACTGGACACAATATTCAAGGTGCAGTCTCACCATGGAACAATATAGAGGCATTATAATATCCTTTGTTTTATTTTCCATTCCTTTCCTTATGATACCTAGCATTCTATTTGCTCTCTTGGCCGCTGCTGCACACTGGGCCAAGAGTTTTAACATGTTATCCACAATGATGCCTAAATCTTTTTCCTGGTTGGCGGTTCCGAATGTGGAACCTTGCATCATTTTGATGCCCAGTCTTCCAATTTATCAAGATCCTCTTGCAATTTTCCACAATCCTCTTGGGTTTTAACAACTTTAAATAGTTTTGTGTCATCTGCAAATTTCATAAACTCATTCATTATTCCCTTTTCCAAGTCATTTATGAATATGTCAAAAAGCAGCGGACCCAGCACAGATCCCGGGAGAAACCACTATTCACCTTTCTCCATTGGGAAAATTGGCCATTTAGCCCTACCCTCTGCTTTCTATCTTTTAACCAGTTCCTGATCCACAATAGTACACTGCCTCCTATCCCATGACTCTTTAGTTTTGCCAAAAGTCTCTGATGAGGGACCTTGTCAAAGGCTTTCTGAAAGTCCAAATACACTATATCAACTGACTCACCTTTGTCTACCTGTTTATTCACACCTTCAAAAGAACATAGCAGATTAGTAAGACAAGATCTTCCTTGTCTAAAGACATGTTAGCTGTCTCCAATTAAGCCATGACTACATGTTCAGCAATTTTGTTCTTTATGATGGTTTCTACCATTTTCCCAGTACTGACATCAGGCTCACCGGTCTGTAGTTTCCCGAATCACCCCTGGAACCCTTTTTAAAAATTGGTGTTACGTTCACCATCCGCCAATCTTCAGGTATTACAGATTATTTTAATGATAGTTCACAGATTACTAAGAGCAGGTCTGCAATTTCATTTTTCAGTTCTTTCAACACCCTTGGATGTATATCATCCGGTCTAGGTGATTTGCTACTCTTCAGTTTATCAAACAGTTGTAATACATCTTCTCGATGTGTCGATATTTCCTTCAATTCTTCCGCACCTTTAAATACCACTTCACTCCCTACATCTTCCTCAGTAAAGACCGAAGCAAAGAATTCATTCAGTCTCTCCACTATCGCCTTGTTGCCTCTTAGTGCCCCTTAAACCCCTCCATCATCTAATGGACCAAATGACTCTCTCACAGGTTTTTTGCTACGAATGTACTTGAAAAAGTCTTTATTATGCATTTTTGATTCCGCAGCAAGCTTCTTCTCAAATTCTCCCTTTGCCTGCCTTATCAATGCCTTGCATTTAACTTGCCAGTGCTTGTGCTGTTTCCAGGTTTTGTTGTTTGGCCCCTTTTCCATTTCCTGAAAGATGTTTTTTTTTGGCAACAACAGCCTCTCTGACCTCACCTTTAAAACATGCTGGCAGTTTTTTGGACTTCCTTCCACTTTTCTTAAAGTGTGGAATACAGCTGGTCTGGGCTTCCAAGATAGTATTTTTCAACCACACCCAAGCATGATGTAAGTCTTTAACCTTTTCAACTGCCCCTTTTAGTTTTTTCTTAACTATTTTCCTCATCTTATCATAGTCTCCCTTTTGAAAGTTAAAAGGTAGTACTGTGGATTCCTTACAATCCCTCCTCCACTAATTAAATCAAAGGCGATCATGCTATGATCACTATTGCCAAGTGGCCCCAACACCCTTATCTCTTGCACCAGATCTGGTGTTCCACTAGGTCCAATATTGCTTCCCCTCTGGTCAGTTCATGAATCAGCTGCTCCAAGAAGCTGTCATTTATTCCATCTAGGAACTTTATCTCCCTAGCATGTCCTGCTGTGACACTGACCAAGTCGATACCGGGGTAATTGAAATCACCCATTATTATTACTGTGCTGTAACTTTTGTTAGCTTCCTTGATTTCTTTGAGCATTTTATCATCCATTTGTTCATTCTGGGCAGGTGATCGGTAGTACACCCCCTACTGCCATTGTCTTCTCCTTTTTACATGGAATTTCAATCCATAGAGATTCTACAGCAAATTTTGTTTCCTGTAGAACTTTAATCCTTTCTGACTCAATGCCCTCTCTAACATAGAGCGCAACCCCTCCACCAATTTGATCAGCTCTATCATTACGATATAGTTTGTACCCAGGTATCACAGTGTCCCACTGGTTGTCCTCCTTCCACCATGTCTCTGAGATTCCAATCATATCTAAAATCTCATTTAGTGCTATATATTCTAACTCTCCCATCTTATTTTTTAGACTTCTAGCATTTGCATACAAGCATTTTAGAGACTGTATTTTTTTCATATTAATTTGGCTATTGGTAGGCATTTGTAATTTGGGATCTTTAAGCTCTGTTCCATACTCGAGGGCATTTGGGCTACTTTACTCTTTTTTGGAACCTCTCTGCTTTTGGTAGTATTCTACAAGGATATATTCTTCCGAACCATGGGCTCTTGTGCCACTGTCAGCTTTCTCCTATTATCTAGTTTAAAAGCTGCTCTATCTCCTATTTAAAGGTTAATGCCAGGAGCCTGGTTCCATCCCTGTTAAGGTGAAGCCCACCCCTTCGGAAGAGCCCCTCCTTTCCCCAGAATGTTCCCCAGATCCTAACAAATCCAAAACCCTCATCCTTGCACCATCGTCTCATCCACGCATTGAGACTCCGGAGCTCTTCCTGCCTTTTGGGCCTTGCGCATGGAACGGGAAGCATTTCTGATAGCGCTACCCTGGAAATTCTGGATTTCAACTTCCTACCTAAAAGCCTAAATTTAGTCTCCAAAACATCCCTACCACATTTTTCTGTGTCATTGGTACCGACATGTACCAAGACAGCTGACTCCACCCTGGCACTATCTAAGGCCTTATCTAGGTGGCGTGTGAGGTATGCTACCTTCGCACCAGGCAGGCATGTTACCAGGCGATCCTCACGTCCACCAGCCACCCAGCTATCTACATGCCTAATGATCGAATCACCAACTATAACGGATGTCCTAACCCTTCCCTCATGGGCACATGGCCCTGGAGAAACATCCTCAGTGTGAGAGGTTTTTACATCACCTGGAGGACAGGGTGATGCTCTCCTGTCATGTGACCTCTCTCCTCCATGGCAACAGGGATGCTGCCAGACTGGAGGTGGGACTTCAGGACTATATCCCTGTAGGTCTTGTCTATGTACCTCTCTTTCTTTCTTATGTCTTACAAGTCTGCTACTCTGTCCTCTAGAGAAAAGACTCGTTCCCTGAGAACAAATAGCTCCTTGCATCTAGTGCACACGTAAGACCTCTCACCAACTGGGAGAAAATCATACATGTGACACTCAATTCAAAAGACTGGAAAGCCCCCATCTTGCTGCTGGACTGCTGTCTGCATCTTAGTTTTAAGCTTGTGTTTAGATCTTTAAGTTCTTTACTTACTAAGGGTTGCTATGGATACTTATTCTAATAAAATTGTACCTAATTTGTTTAATATACCTTGTTCACCTGAAGCTTAATTAATCTCAGTTCCTTAGTGTATTACTGATTTGGATAACGAGCTGCACCTGAGAGCACCTCCTTTCCTTTAAGATGTGTAAGTACCTATAAAGCTACGATTATCCCAGGGGTGGGTGGGTGTTGTGGAGGGAGGGAGGGAAATAACACTTAATAAAAGACGGCTGCTACACAGTACCCTGTCCTGCACTTCTGAGGTAAGCTGTGACCAACTTCCTGGGTGATTAATAGTCCTTGCTTGGATAGAAGGAGTCTTTCAAAATGTCCTTTTGACCTTCTACCTGGCGTTAACACCTATTGAAAATGTTTCACAGGTTTCTTGACCCCTAGGTAGAGGGCCTCTTTGTAAAGGTCTCTAGAAGACTTTATTTTTTGCTCAAAGAATACTGACTCTGTTTTGCCTTTTATGCTAAGTTATATTCTGATTTGATTTAAATTAAAGCTCTTTGCTACTGCTAGGCTCTGACCTATTATGAAATTTAAACTAGAAGCTCTCTGCTGGGTTCTAAATTTAACCAGAAAGCTCTCTTTTGTGTTTTAAATTTAAACTAAAAGTACTTTGCTGATGCTAGGCCCTCAGTGATTATTTAATTTAAACTGCAAGCCCTCTGCTGGGTATGAAATTTAACCAGAAAGCTTTCTTCTGTGTTTTAAATTTAATCTTAAACTGCTGCTACTAGGCCCTGGCTGATTTAACAAATACACTGGGTTCACAGATTAATCATCTTTAATTCAAAGAAGTACCTTCAGAAAAATTCCCAGAAGTATATACTCACTATTGCAGATCTATCTCCAGAAGTAGCAGTCCTCTTTTCTAGTCCTTCAAGACGTCCTGTGGTACTTAGTGTCAGACTGCATGCATGTGGCCCTGCACTCCCCACATGCAAGGGAAGCATCCTACTGGAATCACAAGTCATATCATTCCATGAACATGCAGGTAGTGTGCAATGGTGAGGATGAAATAACCAATGTCTTCACCCATTTCCAGAGTCATGCCATGATGCCTATATCCTGTCACAATCAGACATTCATGAGCACTTCAACAGTGATGAGATCATAGGTGGTTGTCTCCTTGGTGAGTCACAGATTCCAAACTGAGGCATAGTACTATGGCTATAGCTAGTGACATGAAGAAGGAGGAGGAGGCATGTGCATGAAAAACCAAAGGCCAGCTCTGAGTCAGCGAGAAGGCAAATGAATGGTAGTGGGGAAGAACATTGCAACATGTGGTCACCAAGATCCGCTGATGATCCCTCCCCCCCTCTTCATATCCTCTCATACAGGTGATTGTGGCTACCCACTAAGGAGCTGGCTGATGACTCCTATCATCTCCCCATACAGTGAGGCAGAGGAGCACTATAATGCACACAGGGCAACCCGTTCTATTATCAAGCACACTTTTGCTGAACTGAAAACACACCGACAGGTCAAGGGACGAGCTGCTATATAGCCTGCAAAAGGTCTACAGCATGCTATATAACCTGGCCAAGTGCCTACTCCCAGAAACACACTCAAGGAGGATGATAATGAGGAGGGCTCAGACAGCAGCGCAGACACCACAAGGGGAGCAAGCAAGAAACAGGCTGATACAGAATCATTTCTCCTAAGGTACGTGTTTAATCCTGGAGCATTAAAGTAAGCTTAGAGGAGAAGCCTTTTTTCCATCCTCTCTTGACTGTCCCTTACCTCTCTTGCCAAGCTCCAGTGAAGGCTGTAACAGCCCCACATCTCACACTTGTGCACAATACTACCTTAGCACTGTCCTCTCTACCTAGCAGACCCCCACACCGTCCCCTAGAACCCCTGGCCCAGCATCTGACTGACTACCCATCCAGTTGCATGACCCCTGCCCTGAACCTATGGCGCCCACATCCACTCCACCAGCATGATCTGAAACATGCCCCTGCACCATTGTTGCACACCCATGCATATACAACACAAACTTGTTGAAGCCTACAAGATATGCTTTCCCCTGCTCTTGCAGCAACCCCATGCCTTGGGCTTCCTCCTGCCCTGATACTCTGTGACTGGCAATACCTGTGTGTGAATCTATGATGTATCCTGGATGTTTTCTCTGGACTCTGAGGAGTTAGTACCCTTCTCGGCTGAGCCTGAAGCACCCTGTGGTAAAGCAGGGTGAAATCCAAGATCCTCAGGGGGGTGCCAATGCCAAGGGGAGTGCTCTGAGGATGTTGTTCGTAGATGCCTCATGTTGTCTTTGGGACTGGCTGAGGTATTCCAGTCTATGCTGTGTGCACTGATCAATCTCATTTCTCTCTGACAGTACATGAACAATACCCTCAAGGACCAATATGTGCCTGCTCCAGCTCAAGGAACTCCTTGTTCTGCCATAATAATCACTTCCTACAATGGATGAACTGTTGTCTGTTATAGCTGACAGGCTCTCCTCTGCTAGCCAAGTAGCTGCTTCCTCTTGAGGTGGGTCCACTGCGCAAGTGTGCCTCTGAGCTGCTTTCACCTGTTCCATCTCCTTCATGTGCTCATCCTCTTCTTCATCCTGCAGGTATGGCTGCTGTGGTTCACCCGCCACCTTGTCCACTATGGCTCTCGGCTCCTCCTGCCTATGACAGTCCTGAGTGCCCATGTCTGATGTGCCTGGACTGGACTCTTGGATGACCCTCTCTAGACCATTCTTGCCTTTGCTCAAGGACTGCTGCACTATCTTTCCAACACTAGTACCTGCAGGTGAGTGGGAAACATCAGGCTGCCTGTTCCAGAACTCCTGCCCAGCTGTGGTGCAGGAGGGACAGACCATCCACCTTGCACTGCAGGAGTGTGTTACTCACCTGTTTTCTGGGAGAACTGTGAGGTATCCAGATCACTGACATTGCTCAGTGACTCTTCATCCATTGTGCCCAGTACCCATTCCTTTAGCTCAGTCAGCACTAGCGCATGACCATCAGGACCTCGCTAGGGCACCTTTGCCTTGAGTTTAATCACCTTCTATTTCATTTTGCAGTCCTCAATGTCTCATTTGAGGTGATACATCACATTAGGCATTGTACTGATGCCATGCCACAGACTCTTTTTCTGGTTGGTGCTATAGTTGGCACTGGCATGACCACACACAAAATATGGTGTTTTTCAAGGATCTGGCACACCTGCAGCTAAACCTTGCCTGGACAGAAGTTGCCCTTTCTACTGGATATCTTTGCCTTTGGTACCACAGATCTGACCTTCTGGAGTCAGCCACATAGTCATGTTGCAAAATCCACCATATGCACATACGGAGACACTGTTTTAAATATCCCGATGGCTGGTGTCTGCATGCACCTGAGTTGGACATCTCAATGTTCAAAATGGACCATTTGTGTGGACATCCTCACAACATGGACATCCTGCCAGACATTTACAGAATTGACCAATAATTTCAGACAATACCGTAAATCCCCCTCTCAACACTTCACCATGTTTTTGTTGGGTATAAACCGCAAAAGGAAGAGAAAACACTCGACCTCACACGCAGTACATGCCCCTTTTTTTTATTCATTTAAAAGGTTCTCATGCCTTAATATTTCAAAACTAATATAAATATAAAAAGCACACTTATCCAGTCCATCACACGACGTGCACGTTTCGAGGTCAAAAGCCTCTGTATCAAGTGCTCTCAATGTATTGGAGTGTGACCAAACATTCTTCAACCACCCATTTACAGAATTGACGGCATGAACATCTTGGAAGCTAGCATGGTGTAGATGGGGTCCAGGAACTGGTTAAAAGATAGAAAGCAGAGAGTAGGGCTAAATAGACAATTTTCTCAGTGGAGAAAGTGAACAGTGGAGTACCTCAGGAATCTGTGCTAGGCCTGCTGCTTTTTAATATATTCATAAATGACCTGGAAATGGGAATAATGAGGGATGTGAACAAATTTGAAGATTACATAAAATTATTCAAAGTTGTTAAAATGCAAGAGGTTTGTGAAAAATTGCATGAGAATCTTGACAAATTGGAAGACTGGACATTCAAATGGCAGATGAAATTTAATGTGGACAAGTGCAAAGTTATGCACCTAGGAAAGAACAACCCAAACTATGGTTACACGATGAAAGGTTCCACATTAAGAACCACAACCCAAGAAAAGATTTAGTTGTCATTATGGATAATATGTTGAAACCCTCTGCCCAGTGCAGCGGCAGTCAAGAAAGCAAGTAGAATTCTAGGAACCATAAGGAAAGGAATGGAGAACAAAAATCTAGGCTATTATAATGCCTCTGTATCGTTCCGTGGTATGACCGCACCTTGAATATTGTATGCAATTCTGGTCACCATATCTTAAAAAGGGTATAGTGAAATTAGAAAAGGTACAGAGAAAAGCCACCAAAATGGTAAAGGGGATGGAAAGATACCCCTATGAGGAAAGGCTTAAAAGGCTAGGGCTCTGCAACCTGGAAAAGAGGCGGCTGAGATATGATAGAGGTCTATAAATTAATTAATGGAATGGAACGGGTAAAGGCAGATCAGTTCTGTATGTAATGAAAAAGTAGAAGGACCAGGGGACACGTAATAAAGCTACAATGTAACCCATTTAAGACTAATAAGAGAAAATATTTTTTCACTCAACTCATAATCAAACTCTGGAATTCACTACCAGAGGATGTAGTAAAAGCTGTTAGTATAGTTGGGTTTAAAAAAGGTTTGGACAAGTTCCTGGAAGAAATGTTCATAAACCATTATTAAAGAGGACTCAGAAAATCTTCTGCTTGCCCTGGGACAAACATTGTGAAACCTGTGTGCCTTTTTGTGTACCTGCCAGGATTGGAAACAAGATACTAGGCTTGATGGGCCGTGGTCTGATGCAGTATGCTGTTTCTTATGTTTTTATGTTCATAGAGGCGTTAGCTATATGGCCAGGTATGCTGTTGTGGAGGGCGGACAGGGGTGGGGGGTCATCCATATATATTACATGCATTCTGGCACTGCCTAAATGAGTGGTTGATGTTCATTTGTTGCCAGTGCTGCCATGTCCTGGATGCTCATGTGCAGGACATGCCTGCCTCCACCTTGATCTTGAGGTCCTTAATAGTCTTGTGGATGTGGGTTGTGCCAAAGGATTTTGAAGTGTGAGGGCATGCTGTATGAGACTGTAAGTCATGATGTGCCAAAACATCAGTGGCCATTTGTATGGGTGTTGTATCTCAGCACTAGGGGGGGGGGGGACAGTTGGAGGCACAAGGGCCTTGCCTTTAGAGTGCCATGGGTACATGTGATGGGGATTGTGGTGCTGCTGTGGTGCTGGCGTACAGCCTTAGTTGCTGTCTGTGGTATTCATCATGGTCTGTATATACATAACTTGGTGGTCATTCAGGGTATAAGTGGTGGTGGTCAGCTTTGTTGAGCCCCCAAATTGGCACTAAGTGCAGGGCTGCTGCGTGCCAGGGATTACTGTCATGCATGTGCTGGCGAGGGGAAGAATGACTGACTCAGAGGTAGAAAATATGTAACTGTTGTTTATATTTGCACATTGGAATACGTTATGTGTGGCAGGGGCCTGTTCCCTTCCCCTTACCCACTGCCTTCCCCCTTAAGAGTAGGTGGCATCTGCTGAGGCTCTGCTGAGCCAACAATACCTCTGTCAGGGATTTCAGATCCACTCTGATGCCCTCCAGATGCAAGATGCCTACCGTGAGGTCCTGTGCCCTGGCAACAGCAGCAAAACTCTACTGCACCTCATGATTCAGGGTCTGTAGGTGAGCAGGACATCCAGAATGCCAGAACCCCAGGGACCTCATGGTAGGGTATCTGTAGTGGTCTGCCTTGATGCCCCTGCTGTGTCACAGCTTCTCAAAAACAAAAATAGAACAAAACCAAAAAATCATGAGCTCAAAAATGTACATGTATGTATGTGAATGTATTAATGTTGTTAGTTTAGCCGTGAGGAAACAAAACTACTTCTCGTTGCAACACTTCCATATTACTCAATTTTAATGAGCCCCAACCGGAGCTTTAAAACGTAGGTAAAAAACACCATATAATAGTGTGACCTACACCAAACGTGTTCAAAAGTGTATTATTTCCAACAACTTTACATATCAAAAAACCCTGGTTCCAACAGCTTTACATGTCAAAAAAATGCTGGGACTAACCAAAGTAACAACCAATAGAGATTACTTATCTGTTGTCCATATGAAACTAAGTCATATTTTTTCAGACTCAGTATAGATGTCAATCTCTCGAATGTCTGCAATTCATAACCAAGAATACAGTACTGCGTTTCGGGCAGACCAATCTTTAACACCCTGTTTCAACGCTCTTCTTAACTGCAAATCAACTTCTAGCTTCCCCGATTTTTCAGGATGCCAGCGCAGGCTCATTTACGATGTAATGCCACAATGCAGGAACCGCAGTTAAATGCCAGTTGAAACCAATCACAGTTGTGCACGTCATAGAATCCAAAATAAAGCTGTACTACTTACTTTGAAAACAAAGATCTAATGTCTCAAAGAAGGCTGGTCCAATCAAGTTCTTTATTAAGACCTTGTGGTGTCACTGTGCATAACCTAAATATTCATGTTTGTTCAAGCAATTGAAGACATTATTCACGATTGCCTCCTCGTGGATTTGCTGGCACGTAATCAAGAACTCTCCAATACATATACTAATAACGTATTTATATTTTAAAATATTTTTCATGTTGCATGATTGTTTAATATTTATGTTTTTATTCTTTTGAGGTCTGCTCCCTCAAGTAATCCCCCTGAAGAAGGCCAGGTGGCCGAAACATGTAGGGGTAATAAAAGGGGTTTCAAAACCTAAATCTGTTTCTCGCCAGTCTTGGTATCTGCTTCTTTTTTCCCTTGGTGGAGGGTACGTGACATTAGTGTCGATCTTTTACCTCCCACTTGTGCTGTGGTTCGCCACTCTCTGCCACTCTGACACCCCATTCTGTGTCATAGCTTTGCCAGGGATGGCAACGTGCTTGGCCCATGGGTTGTCAATCCTGGTGCTGATGCCACACCCGCTCTAGGAGCTGCGGCTCTTGTAGCGCCTGCGAATGGATGTGCCACATTTATTGCTTCCCATCCTTTTTACCTGTTATCTTTCCATCCTACTCACCCGCGCCATTCATCTGTGTTGTACTCTACCATGTCGTTGCTTGCCTGGCCCCGCATTGCTGCTTGCCATGGAGAAGCGCCTATTGTTTTGCCTTCATGCGGCATCAATGTGCCCCTGCACCCTCTGTCACCCAAGCATCTTCACTTTGTGCCTCTGTACCCCCCGCCACCCCAGCATGAGCTCCCTATGGATATACCCTGCATTACTACTGTTTGGATGCACTAATCCTGATTGGGCTCACCAAGTAGCAAAACCTAATCTTGGTTCTTTGGCTCCAGTTCTCTAAATTCAAGTAAGGAATGAAATGACAATACAACACAGAATTATACTTAAGCTTCAATGGAGGAATTTGGGCCTGCAAACTTGAGCAGTACTCCCATAATTCCTATTCCAGCTAGGCCATAGTACTTCTTTTAGTAGGAAAAAACAGCTATATGTTACAAATTTGTCTTATCACTCTATGTCATGCTTTTGCTTTACAGATAAAGCTAAACAGTACATGTTTTAGGTCAAACCTAGGCACAGACATTGCCCATACATAATCAGGACAAACAAAAACATCTGTCTCCATAAGAATTTTCTTTCACAAAACAATTTCATCTGCAAAATATGATCTTGGCTTCTCTCCTACATATCTCTTTCCAGGCTGCCAGACTGTTAGCAAAATTCCAAGACATATTACTAACTCTTTCAGAGGGTCCTGGTAACCCACTTTGAGTCTCCTTCTATAACTACCACCACATTGCTTTGCTGTGTGCTTCCCTCTGCTCTCGCCCTGTCTACCATGGCTCTTACTGGTGCAGGGTCTGGATGATCGCATTTCACATTGCTTGGACCTCTCAACAGTCTGACCATGTTCCCCTGGGTGAGTAGAAGAGCCCTCACTCACCAGCATGAGGCAACACATGGTTTGGTCTCAGCACAGGAGATGTTTGAGAGCCTGCTAGACATGTTGCCAACTTCTCCACTTGCCCTTATGCTCTGGCCCTTTGTTTCTGTACATGTTTGCGTATTGTCACTTGAGCCTGCACATCCATGGGCCTGTGTACCTGAATGGCACCCTGGGTGTCCTCGTTGCTGTTGTCTACATGGACTGGCTGTCTGGATGTCTAATCTGCATTGTGCGTACATTTCAATGCTCATCTCCCATTCTATTTTACTATTGGTCTGGACGTCCACAAGCCCAGTTCCAGAATCAAGTACATTTTCTGCATGTCCCCCTTTGGACATCCTGTGGGTGCCCTGTACTTCCTATGTAAAATGCCTCTCAGAGAGTTAAAGGAATGTGCCTGGCCATACCTTCCAGTTATACGTGCATTCAGTATTTATACCTTAGAAGTGTTTATTTTTAAGTGCTGTCAACTCAGTGTTGACTCTTGGCAACCCAGCAAACCCTAGGTTTTCTTGATAAGGTATGACTGGAATTAGATTGAAAGGCCTTTTCTGCTGAAGCAAGGGAGGGTAAAGCGACTTGCTCAAGATCATAGGGACTGCCAGTGGGAATTGAACTCCATTCTCCTGGATAATTGGCTGTTGCTCTAACCACTAGGTACTCTTCCTGTCAGCATTTACATGAGATGAGCACTCCTCCAACCCCCTGGCCCAAAAATGAAGTTAGTCAGGTGAGTTTATATAACTCAAAGTAGGAGTAAATGCTGACAAGTAAAACTTCGGAGGTATACATGTAGTGCTTTTCTGAAATATCAAATACACTTATGCTTGGAAATATATGCTCCTTTAAATCACTGTCTGCTGCCATATATATATTTATTTATATATTTATTTATTTATATTTTTTTTTCTTTAATGCTGTCAAGGCAGTGTTGATTCCTGGCAACCCAGCTGCCTCTGGGTTTTCTTTTAGAAACTACAGTCTTATAGATTACTAATGAGTTCACATCTTGTTGTGTAAAGGTCTCAGACAAGCTTTAGCACTATATTGTGAACTGAAAGCTCAGTACATAGGTAGTGCTTCCTTTGCATCAACAACCTTATAAAAATCCTGAACCACGCTTGAAGACTACTGATTATTATATTTCTGCCATCAACACTACCATTTATAATAAGAACATAAGAACATAAGATATGCCATACTGGGTCAGACCAACGTCCATCAAGCCCAGTATCCTGTTTCCAACAGTGGCCAATCTAGGTCATACATGCCTAGCAGTTTCCCCAAAAGACACAGGTTCCACAACACTTGTACTGGGTCAAGCATTGATATCCTGGGTCCCTTCTTAATAATGGTTTATGGACCTTTCCTCCAGGAACTTGTCCAAACCTTTTTTAAACCCAGATACACTAACAGCCTTTACTACATCCTCCGGTAACAAATTCCAGAGTTTGATTACACGTTGAGTGAAAAAATATTTTCTTTTATTAGTCTTAAATAGTTTACCCTGTAGCTTCATTGCATGTCCCCTAGTCTTTCTATATTCTGATAACGTAAACAATCAATCTACGTTTACCTGTTCCACTCCGTTCATTAATTTATAGACTTCTATCATATCTCCCCTCAGCCGTCTCTTTTCCAGGTTAAAGAGCCCTAACCTTTTTAGCCTTTCTTCATAGGAGTATCCTTCCATCCCCTTTACCATTTTGGTGGCTCTTCTTTGAACCTTTTCTAATAACTCTATATCCTTTTTAAGATACGGCGACCAGAATTGCACACAATATTCAAGGTGCGGTCTCACCATGGAATGATATAAAGGCATTATAATATCTTTTGTTTTATTTTCCATTCCTTTCCTTATGATACCTAGCATTCTATTTGCTCTCTTGGCAGCTGCTGCACACTAGGCCTAGGGTTTTAGCATGTTATCCACAATGACGCCTAAATCTCTTTCCTGGGTGGTGGTTCCTAATGTGGAACCTTGCATTGTGTAACCATAGTTGGGTTATTCTTCTCTAGGTGCATAACTTTGCACTTGTCCACATTAAATTTCATCTGCCATTTTGATGCACAGTCTTCTACTTTATCAAGATCCTCTTGCAATTTTCCACAATCCTCTTGGGTTTTAACAACTTTAAATAGATTTGTGTCATCTGCAAATTTGATAACCTCACTCGTTATTCCACTTTCCAGGTCATTTATGAATATGTCAAAAAGCAGAGGACCCAGCACAGATCCCTGGGGTACACCACTATTCACCTTTCTCCATTGGGAAAATTGGACATTTAGCCCAATCCTCTGCTTTCTATCTTTTAAACAGTTCTTGATCCACAGTAGTACACTGCCTCCTATCCCATGTCTCTTTAGCTTTGCCAAAAGTATCTGATGAGGGACCTTGTCAAAGGCTTTCTTTTTTTTTTTTTTTTTTTTAAACTTTATAATTTTACAATAAATCCAAGCATATACAACACTTGCATGGTAAATATAGAAGGCATGAAGAAAATATAACAATATTGAAACATTCAATATAATAGTAAAACTTAAGAAGAAAATAAAACATCAGCCCCTACAAATAGCCCACAAAGGTGGAGGAGATCTATTAACATCATAGATTTAAGGTAAATTGAGAAGAAAACAAAAAGAGAACTACAGACGGTATATTCTATAGCAATGGATGAAGGACCGAAGCAAAGAATTCATTCAGTCTCTCCGCTATTGCCTTGTCGCCTCTTAGTGCCCCTTTAACTCCTCTATCATCTAATGGACCAACTGACTCTCTCACAGGTTTTTTGCTATGAATGTACTTGAAAAAATCTTTATTTCACATTTTTGCTTCCACAGCAAGCTTCTTCTCAAATTCTCCCTTTGCCTGCTTTATCAATGCCTTGCCACTATATCTTCCCACTGTACTCTCATGTCAATGAGACTTATCTCATTCTGAAGCTGTGGTCCAGTAACACTGCATCTTGTTGTTGTTTTTTTTTATTTCCAAAATGTTTCATCATTACAAGAAATCAAAGAAAATCAAAATAGACAATCTAGAATTATTAACATCATAAGAAAACACAAATACAACAGTATATTCCACCATAGGAGAGGCACTAAATATATAGAAAAATAATACAAAATAAGGTAATCACAAGGAGAATAATCTCCATATAACAGCCCAAAACAATTAACCCACCCATCAACCAACCTCATGAAGCCGTGACCTCCTTGCTAGACAAAAAACTCTCTAGCTGTAGTGAATCAAAGAAAACGTATCTAACCCCCGATAAGATATTAAACACTTACAAGGATATCTCACGAAAAAGGAAGCACCTAAAGCAAGCACGCGAGTCCTAAGAGCCAAAAAGGCCTTCCACCGTGCTTGCGTGGCTCTAGATACGTCTGGAAACAATTGAATAGGGGCACCACAAAAGGAAACAGTTCTATTTTTAAAGTATTCCTTAAATACAGAGATCTTATCATTATCTGAAATAAATGTTACAAGTAAAGTATCCCGAAAAGAAATATTATCTTGAGTATCCTCCAAGAATTCAGTTAAATTGAGCTCAGGAGGCAACTGCTGCTGAGAACCAGTAGCAGACCACCCAACTGAACTACCCCGACCTGTGAGGTAATACATTTTAGAAAAGGAAATAGTATCAGCATTTGACAATTTCAATACCTCACGAAAATATTTACGCAGTAAAATCTCTGATGAAAGCAAATGACACCTAGGAAAATTCAGAAATCTAATATTTTTAGATTTAACAACATTCTCATACATTTCTAACTTACGATTAAGCGATAAATTATCCTTCACAACAGCTGTCTGACCTGCCTGCAGTGACTGACACAAAGCTTCACATTTAGGTACTTGAGCACTAAGCAATTCTACCTGGTTTCCCACCTGGGCCAGCCCTGCTACCACTTCATGAGTAAAGGAGCAGAGCTGAGTCACCGTAGACACCAAAGTACACTCCATACGTGTCACCACCCTCTAGATATCAGCGAAGAAAACCTAAGAATCAGGCATTCCGAAGGCTGCATCCGGAGGGGGAGACCAGGAGACTGGTTTAATCACTCTCAACACAGGCACAAAAGCGTTCTGTCCCAACGGAGAACTACAGGCGGTATTCACAGGCGTAGATCCCATAGGTGGAGGGGGTGGAGTATGGTCAATGGAGCTAAGGGAGGCTCCCCCAGATACATCTAATGGGGAGCCCACAGTGGAAAGCGTAACAGCACCAGATAAAGGAGTCAAATGTCTATCCACAGGACCACTCACCACAGAAGAAGGTTTCACCACCTCTGTTGTTACTGCTGGTGGTATCTTCTTTTTCCTCTTTTCCATGGATAGTCCACTTCAGCGTCTTAAACTACTCCAATGGTGCTCCAAGGGGTGCTCCAAAGCCCCTTGTAACGCTCCCCTTTAATACACGCCACCCGCGTGCGCTCACCCGCGCAGGGAAGAGCAGGAGGAAGAAATAAAGGGGACTAGGACCCCAAGGGTGTCGGGGCCGTCCTGCCCAGAGCCCGCCACTCCGCTGACCTGCGGCTGCCTCTACGATCTCCTCCCTGCTCCTCTATGCTCCCGCAGCTGCTTTTAAGCCCCCAAGGGCGTCGGGGCCGTCCTGCCCAGAGCCTGCTGCTCTGCTGACCTGCGGCTGCCTCTATGATCTCCTCCCTGCTCCTCTATGCTCCCGCAGCTGCTTTTAAGCCCCCAAGGGCGTCGGGGCCATCCTGCCCAGAGCCTGCCGCTCTGCTGACCTGCGGCTGCCTCTACGATCTCCTCCCCTGCATCTTGTTTTTTATCAGTCCCGACACCAATAAAACAGGCGCCCGAAGCGTTTCACTGTTCTCCGTTTCTTCAGGGGATTGTCACCCTGTATTCTGCTTTGTATCCTGATGCTGCCCTCATTTAAGCTCAGAAGAATGATAATAGTAAAGCCTCACTGCTTCACTTCGGCTGGAGTGCTTCTACTCATTCTCATGCTGAAAAACGCCACGCATGAGAATGAGTAGAAGCACTCCAGCCGAAGTGAAGCAGTGAGGCTTTACTATTATCATTCTTCTGTGCTTAAATGCAGACAGCATCAGGATACAAAACAGAATACAGGGTGACAATCCCCTGAAGAAACAGAGAACAGTGAAACGCTTCAGGCGCCTGTTTTATTGGCGTCGGGATTGATAAAAAACAAGATGCAGTGTTACTGGAAGTGCCATTGACATGAGAGTACAGTGGAAAGATATATTATAAATGGTAGTGTTGATGGCAGAAATATAATAATCAGTAGTCTTCAAGCATGGTTCAGGATTTTTATAAGGTCATTGATGCAAAGGAAGCACTACCTATGTACTGAGCTTTCAGTTCACGATATAGTGCTAAAGCTTGTCTGAGACCTTTACACAACAAGATGTGAACTCATTAGTAATCTATAAGACTGTAGTTTCTAAAGGTGAATTGTGAGCGTGAAAGTTTTTTTGTTGCTCTTGAGATACTCGCTCAAGAAAGTGACCATTGTCGATTGTCTGGGTTTTCTTGGCAATGTATCACTGGAAGTAGATTAGGCCCAGATTTTATAACAGTATGCTGTTCTGAGAAGTCCAAAAGGAGGCTTATATTATGCCTATTTTCTAAAGACAACATAGGTGTCTATGTGTCTTTATACATATGATAAGCATCAAAAAGCAGTCCCAGTAGCATGCAAATGTTGACACAAATATTTGCATTTGCTCTGAAGCAGGTGCAAATAGGTGCTTGTACTTTATGCATGTGCTTACGTATTTTATAAAATATATGCCACCCTGCTCTTGTGGAGTAATGCGGCGCTTGAGTCTTGGGGGAGGGGCGGGCGGCAACTGATGGATGGAGACTGCGGGGAATGGATGGAGATAAAAAAAAGGAGGCAGAGGTGGTCAGACCAGGGGAGCAAGAGAGGGGAGATAACGGGAAGGGACAAAAGAGGAGGCAGATGGGGTGAAGATAAGATCTAGAGTGTGTCCTGCAACATGTGTGGAGCAGGAGACATGCTGATAGAAGGATAGATCATCAAGGAGGGACAGGAAAACCTTGTCCCTTTGACAAATGGGGAATCAAATTTGGTATTAAAGTCACCGAGGACGATGAGGTGCGAGAATAGGAGAGACAACTCAGAGAGGGAAATCAGGAGAGCATCCCATAGGTCATGGCAGAGTGAAGGGGGGGGGGGTGTAGAGAAGAAGAAAATAGACAGGTGATGCAGAGCCAAAGCAAAGGGGGAGGGTCTCGGGGTAATGGGAAGGAGGGGTAACCACCGAGAGTGGAAGGGAAGAGCAATGAGCGACTGCCACGCCCCCACCACCACAATTGAGGTGCGGTGTATGGAGGGCAGAGTATCCAGGCGGGAGACAGCGGTGTAGAAGGGCATCCTCCCCCTCATGGAGCCAGAACTGGCAAGGGCCCTGCTGTCATTACTTTTGCTGCTGAGTTTGGTAAGCAGCTGCAGGTGGATAAGAAGAATAATATCTTGTCTTCTTAGGATAGAAAGACTTCTTTGGATCTGTCTTTCTCCTAGAGGGGTTTGACATCTTTCTGGAGAGGCATTTGAGAGTGAGAATATCTGTCTCAATCTCTCCGGTCTTCTCTCTCCAACCATTTACAAAAAGGTTCTCTTCAGAGCAGGGGATATTGGCCAATTTATCTCAAACCCATTGCTCAAGGCCATTCTGTGAGCACTGATGCAGATCTCTGAAGCTCTGCTGGATGACTCAAAGGCAGTGAAAGATGCTCTGGTAAGAAATTTGGATGTATTCTGATTTTGCCTGATTAAGGCCTGGAATGCATGTTGTTTGTCATCAGGAAGGATAGCGGCAAGGTTCTCAAGATCCCTGAAGATATCCTTGAGATACATGTCCATATACAACATATAGGAAGTAATCTTAGAAGTGACCATGCATGCCTGAAAGCACCGACAGCCAAAGGTATTGAGAGTTCTGGAGTCCTTGCCCAGAAGCATGGAAGAATGATTTTTAGAACTCTTGTTGCGACACATTGCCAATTCCATCACCATGGAGTGGTGTAGTAGTTGAGGCTTTTGGAAGCCAGGGCATGATGGAAGTGGGTACATGGTATCGAGTCATTTGCTGATAGGTAGAATTGTTAACAGGGCCTCCCATATACGTAGAATTAGATCCTGCAGGATTCAATGCACCAGAAAAGTGGCCACCTCTTTGGGCACTGAGAGGTATTGGAGGATTTCCAATTCCTCTGCCCTCGGTTCTGTCTCCAATGCCACAGTAATCTGCAAGCCTGCTGCCATGTCCCAAATGAAGTCTTGAAAAGACATGTTCTCTGGCGGGAACAGACTATGCTTATGAGGAGAGGATGGATTGGAAAGGAGATCCCGGATTACCCTGGTGTCCTCTGATGCATACCGATGATCAGTTGGTGCAGCAGTGGGAACCTGTTGGGTACCAATGATGTCTATCAGTTCCAAAGGAGGCATCAGAGGGAGAGGATCCCTGATCCTGGTTCAAGGTCCGGCAACGATCTCGGAAGTATCAGCTATGGGCCGAATGCTGATGCCTGCACCATTAGAGCTGCCAATATCATTGGTACCAAGACTGCCAGGAGTGCTGCCAAACTCCTCTCAATAGCCAGGATGTGCTGGTCAAAGGAGGAGGCCAATGCCTGGGTGGAATCCCACATAGGGTTCTGAGCCACCATCCTAGAGCATGGAACCAGTAGCTCTCTGGAGGTCGAGGCCGCGGGAGGATCCTGGAACCCCTATTCTGCTTTGGAGGGCTTATCCTCCCACCGGGGCTGTTTGGCTGTCTGCATCGGATGCACCTTTTGATGAATCTTGGAGATGATGAAGGGACTTACTTCGAGGACTGGTGTCGAGTCTCGGTGCCAATGACTTAGACTTAGGGGCTTGTTTACAAAGCCGCGGTAGCGGTTTCTGATCGTTATCGGAGCCGCGGCCCCATTGATTTCAATGGGGCTGCGGCTCCGATTACGATCGGAAACCGCTACCGCGGCTTTGTAAACAAGCCCCTTAGTCTTATGTTTGCACTTTGAGGAGACCTGAGAACCAAGACGATGTGGAATCCACTGAAATCGAGTCTGGGAAGAACAGAGAACATACTGTTTCACTCTGTTCTTTAAGCCTCTTTTTGTCATTTGTTGGCACAAAGGATAACACAGGTACACTACCAAAAAACTTCCTCCAGTTTTGCAACTGATTCCTATAGATTTTGGGGTGCTGAATCCAGGAAAAATAGCCAAAATGTTCCATCATGTCACGTTTTCTTGCAAAATTAGATTTCTTACCCATATAAGGAATGTTCACATAATTTCTTTTTAGCCGACTGCAGTTTATTTTCTTGGCCCAAAATAGAGGTTGTAATGGTTAACTAACTAGAAACACTCCCTCATGATATTTTAGAGTGTTTTGTATTCATTTTATACATTAACAGGACAATTGGGAGGTGGGGGGCTAAATCCAGTACTCGCGCTGGCGCATGTTCTTTCCTGTTCGCCTCGCCTCGTTCGCTCGCTCAAACACGGTGGTTGCGACATGAACGTTCCTGTCAAATTTCAGTTTCTTGCAAGTTCATTATTACCTTTTGTTTGCTCAGTCGTAATCCAGCTTTATTCCGAAGTGGTTCACTACAGTTGTAGTTTGCAGTGCTGTGTATTTGTGATGGCTCACAGAGCCAGAGGTTGCGTCAACTCTCCGGACAGTTTTTGTTTTATTTGTGGGGAATATACCGTGAAAAAGCGGCAGAGGAACATTTCTGCATTTATTTAAAAAGTATATTTTGCCTATTTCGGTTTGAAGTTAGGCGATCAAGACAAACCGTGGGCTCCTCACAAAGTGTGCAAGACATGTGAGGAAGATCTACGCTTATGGATGAAAGGTAAAAAACAAGCATTTCATTTCGGAATACCTATGATGTGGCGTGAACAAAGAGACCACAGCAGTGACTGCTATTTTTGCTCTTGCATTGTGAAGGGATACAACTTAAAAAATAAGAACATAATAAGTTACCCCAACCTTCCCTCAGCAATTAGGCCTATGCCTCATAGCAACAAAGTACCTGTGCCTGAACCACCAAAATCTTTGGATCATATTTGTGTGGACGGTTCTGATCATGATGAGACTCATCAGATGGCTTTTCCCGATGAGTCCAGTACTTCCGAGTTTGAAACTGAACCAGATCCGAAACCTGAACTTTTCTCTCAAGCTGAATTGAATGATTTAGTCCGGGATTTAGGACTCTCAAAAGATGCTGCCCAACTGCTAGGTTCTCGGCTTAAACAGAAATATCTATTGTCACCAGGAACAACTTTTTATTGGTACCGCAACCGCGAGACACAATTTTTGAAGTATTTCAGCAAAGAGGAAGATTTGGTATTTTGCAACGATATATACGGAGTGATGCAAAAGTTTAAACTCAAGTATGATCCTGCTGAATGGCGGCTGTTCATTGATTCGTCAAAAGATAGCATAAAAGGTGTTCTTTTTCATAATGGCAACACATTCGTTTCAGTTCCTATTGCTCACTCTGTTATTCTCCAAGAAAAATACGAGAATTTGGCCCTGATTCTTCAGAAGATTCGTTATGATGAGCATAAGTGGATGATTTGTGGAGACTTTAAAATTCTATCCATGCTATTAGGGCAGCAATCCGGTTTCACCAAATATCTCTGCTTCCTTTGCTTGTGGGATAGCCGGGCCCGCGACCTACACTGGGGGAAAAAAGACTGGCCAATTCGGGAGTATTTGAGACCCGGTGAGAAAAATGTTCTTCATGAGAGCTTGGTACCTCATGATAAAATTCTATTACCACCTCTCCACATTAAGTTGGGTCTCATTAAGCAATTCATCAAGTCCCTTCCAAAAGATGGTGAGTGCTTTCAGTACCTTTGCTCAAAGTTCCCCCGACTTTCTGAAGCAAAGCTAAAGGAAGGAGTGTTTGTTGGCCCTGATATAAGGAAACTCATTTCAGATGGAGCATTCGCTGAAACGATGTCTGAGAAGGAAAAAGAAGCCTGGGATTCCTTCAAGGATGTTGTTCTCAAATTCTTGGGGAACAGGCGGGATGAGAACTATAAGGATATTGTTGCCAGGATGCTCAATGCCTTCAAAGAACAAGGCTGTAACATGAGCCTGAAAGTCCATTTCTTGCACTCCCATGTGAACTACTTTCCCGAAAACTTGGGGGCGTACAGTGAAGAACAAGGTGAAAGGTTTCACCAGGACATCAAGGACGCAGAGAGAAGGTACCAAGGAAGATGGAACACCACTATGATGGCTGATTTCTGCTGGTTGCTGCTGCGGGAAACCCCAGATGAAAAATATGCCAAGCAGCGCACCAAGAGAAGCATTCGGGGGAAGAAGAAACGGGCCCACCAGGAGATTGATTGACCCAAGAATGACTTTAAAATCTAAACTGTGTTGACAAATATCGTGTTTTTACTAAACTTTGAAATAAAAATTTGCTAGTTATTACCACAGTGTCGGATCTCATTTATTAGAATTTTATTTTCACACCATCGGGTGTTTGTCTTCATGTATTGCAATGGTGCGGTTTGCGTTTTCTATTCTTACATACATACCTGTACAACATTTTTTGCACATTTCTTTGCTTTGCTTTGTGTCTAACCTCGCTCTTATATGCTCAATGTTTGTGCACATGTATGTGGCTGTTTTAAGTGCAGACAATTTTGCTACCATCACAGTGTGTTTTGTTGACATTACTCTATTCTTATGTGCTGCCTTGTTACAATTTTCTTTATTCTTATTTGAATAACTACTAAACAATTAGTATAAAGAATTCATCCAAGAAACTTTTATCTCGATCGCACTCAATCTGAAACGTTCACCTCAAACTGCTAACCCAATGTAGCAAAAAATCTGTACATGATGGAGCAAATTGGTTACCAGATTTGGATTCAGCGCACCAAAAAATGTAAAAATCAATCGAAACATTAGAGGCAGTTTAAAAATTTTTTTTTTTAGTGTACCTGTGCTATTAATAAATAAACAAACCTTTTTCAAAGATGGGGAATCTGTAAAACTAGAGGGCATAACATGAAACTGCAAGAGGGTAAACGGAAAGGCAACGGAAAGGATAGTAGATGCTTGGAATGCCCTGCCAATGGAAGTGGTGAGGGCAAATACAGTGACAGAATTTAAAATGGCATGAGACAGATACAGTGGATCCCTTTATAGCAACAGGGTAAAATCAAAAGAAACATAACTATCTCTTATATCTCAACAAATAGAGGTGACCTGCATGGAGCGGTGGATTCACCCCTAAACAACGGCATGGGGAGGGGTGATCGGCATACAGCGTCAGGTGAACCTACTCTTGTCTCCTTGCTGGGCAGACTAGATGGACCATGCTGGTCTTTATCTACCATCATATACTATTTTACTATGATAAGCACTGAAAATTTAGACAAATACAGTTATTTAAAATAATATAAAATCATAAAAGCTTAACCTCCATATGCTTCTTCAAATAAGGATGTTTTCAAATGAATTTTAAAATCTTTTAAATCTTTGGGGCGTGTTTACTAATGTCCGCAAATTTGCGCGCCGCAAAATAGCGCACGGCAACGCGCCACTGAAACACGCATAAACGCGTTTAAACGCCCCGCACACGTGCGTGTCACCCCCGCACAGGTACGCGGCACACCAACGGGCCCCGTACAAGTGCGGGCCTGCAAATGTCCGATAGAGGCGTGGAACGGCTAAAGGAGGGCGGAGGAAGGCTCCGGAGGGGCGGAGGGACGGGGTCAATGGGTGGAGAGTGGGAGGGGAGAGGGTCCCCGCACAGTATCGGGCCCGAATTTGCATGTAAAAACTACCGCGAGTGAAACACTCGCGGTAGAAAGCATTTAAAGGGAAGAGAAACCATTTCCGTCAGCAATGTACAGGAAAACCGGGGAAACCAGCAAAACGTGAGCAGTGTGATACATGTGCACAGCACAAAAGTGCACATAAAACTAGGAAATGACCACAACAGAACTATTAAAAATAGTAATTCAGCTGGGGAACAGTGATAGTGATGGGCAAATACAGAAAACACACCCAACAAAGCTCCAGAAAAAAGAAATGAATTTTGGAAGGGTTTACGGAGCGGAGACTCTTCCAAACAACATTTCCTGTTGTGCAGCTGTCCTGGGAGTGTTTGCTATGGTTGCCCATTAATATCACTGTTGCCCAGCATGGTGATATTGTTTCCCCCAGTTCCCGTGGTCATTTCCGTGGTTGATGTGCACGTTTGTCACCAGACAGGGTGCATATGCCCACAGTAAAATTGCGTAGAGCAGGGTTTGTGACTCCATCCTGCCAGGCTTACTACCTCCAGGGGCTGCACTGTCTCTGTGGCCATAGTGTGGTGCAGCGGACAAAGTCAGTACCTCTAGGACCAGAGGTTCAAAGCCCAGCTGGGGCACTTGCCAGCCCAGTCCCTATATTTTACCCACCACTAAACACAGATAGCCCAGACACCCCTGTATTGCAGGTGACATAAGCATGGGGAAAACACCCATATTTTACCCAACAACGCACACACACCACAACAATGGGCATTACCCACAGCCAAGTACCCCAAATGCAGTCCCGTACTGCCACATTCCAATCAGGTCACCTGCTTTTTATGGGAGGAGCTCATGCCAGCATGTTGGCGGACGAGTACATGTGGTGCAGGGGGCAGTGGCTGCTAGCGACAGAAGACAGAGGCCTAGCTAGCCATGTGCAGGCTGCCACCATCCACTGCAACAGACTGCAACAGACAGGCCCTGCCGGATCCACAGTCATGGACATGCCAGGGAATCCACCCAATCTGTGGCTACACAGTGGTGCAGTGCACGCAGACACTGCATGCAAGAGCAGAAGGTCACAGGTTCAAAGCCCAACTGGGGCAACTGCCAATCTTGCCCACATATTTTTCCCCCAAGTAAACAGTGATAGTAAGGGCACACCTTTCCTGGCTTGGACATATGCAATGGCAATACGTCTATCTTTTACCCCACTGAGCAAAGACACCATGAACAGGGCCAGTACCCAGAGCAGATTCACCCAAATGCAGTCCTGGTGGGGCACACACCAGTCAGGTTCCATGATGCCACTCATACAAATGCCTGTGCTGTATATCTATGCACCACACCCATGGTATGTAGATGTAGCTCATGCATATCCATGAGGGACAGCAGGAAAACCAGAACAGTGTGATGCAAACCTGGACTGGAGTTGGGAATCTGTGCCGTAAAGCAGCAGCCATCAAGGGCAGACACACCCACACCCACAGGCCTCATTGGCCAATGTCTCCTGGAGAGGCAGACCATTGGACCCTGCATGCATCTCCCAAAACTAGCACTTGCATAACTTACCAATGTCACCCTACACCTGAGGTATATGGTACACAGCTCTGAGACGTTTGCTAGGAGCACAGGCAGCTAGATATCCATACGTTACGCACATACTGCTAGTTGACCCCATCCGAACAATCTGTTAGGTGTTTGCGGTGCGTGCTCCAGGCCTGGCCTCTGATGGTGTTTACCACCCTGGGGAGTGACCCCCAGCTGTACTGCGTACCATATCCATGCCTTGCCGTGCTCAGGACCGGTTTGGTGGGCAAGGCTAATTACTTCCTCAATAGTAGCACCATGATGGCATAGGTGTGGAAGTGTGTGTCTGGCTATACAGTGGGTGTTGGCTGCAAGCCCCTTCCACAGCCCACACTGCCAGCACTGTTGCCAGTATTGGCCTGCCAATGTGCATAATGAGGTGCAAGGTACCATGGGTATAGCCAGGACAGGGTAGCCTGGCCAGGATGCATCTGCACCGGGCATAGGGCACTGGCAGGGACATTGTAGTGTCCGGCCACTACCTACACAGACAGGGTGGCCAAAGCATGTCCTTCTGGGAGATCACACTCACCCTGACTGTGCAGTGACCACAGCATGGCTAGGCACCCCCATAGTGCTATACAGTATTCTTCTCATGTGATAGATATGGGTTTCTATTTGGGGCCCAGTCACTGATTTATCTGCTTGCTGTGTATGCTGGCAGACCAGTTCTGGGTGCATGTGTCTCCATTGTGGAACATGCACTATGGACTAACCAGCAGACTGTTTGTAGCTGGTATGTGTCTTGCTAGAATGGCTTGCTGCAGGGGAATATCTGGTGGTGGGGTGCAGTTTACCTTATCCTGGTCCTATGTCTGTCTGCTATTGTGTTGTGGGGTGGGGTGGGGTGGGGTGGGGTGTTCATTCCTCAGCAGGACTGGGGTTGATGTTGCCCTCTACTGCCACCAGAAACTAGCTATCTTACACATTAACACTGCTTTGAAACTCCCACTTGGCCTCCATCAGCCATGGAAGGTGTTGTGGACCTGGTCCTGGGTGCCTCATTGCACACTCAGGGTGAGCACAGAACCCACAAGATGTAACGGTGTGTAGCTACTCTGTGCCAGTAAAACACCCGGTCAGTGCCCCCTACCAGGCCGAGGTGCTGTGTGGGTGCACCCGGTCACTCCCCCCAACAGGGCCGAGGTGCTGTGGGGGTGCATTACCCATCTTGTGTCCATCTGTGGACAGCTAATTTGCATGTGCAGTGCATCATGGGTAAGTGTGGCCTAACCCTATCCTGTTTACACCGGCAGACTGTCTGTGAGGTGACGTGCAGGCTATCTGCAGCCAGCCAGGGGCTTGCTTACAGCTATGGAGTTGTAGCCAGAGGTCATGGGTTCAAACCTGCAGTGGGGTTCTGTGATAGGGGTGTCCACAGCATCTTTTTAATTTACTGTACATATGTTGCTGCCAGCAATAACACCCTGAGCGTACTGTACCCATAAGGTGCCTCTGAGGGCGCTTTATGGGGCGCCGTATACGGCACTTTATGGTTGCCATCCATATAGGGTGCACTATACATTATCCTGTGTCGCAACATACATGCTGTCCTATAGGGGACATTCTAGGGTGCCTTGGCGGACGGTGCACTGTCACATGTGCCTTATGGGCTGCCTTATGTTAACATGCTGTGAGCATGCGTTTTCTAGTTGTTATCACAAAATAAAATTAGTGGGCCTACTACAGCACTCCACAACATAAAACATGCTGCCTCTGCTAGTCTTTTTCAATGGGCATTGTGAGGGATTGAACCCATGGTCCCTGCACCATTGGTCAGTGTCACAACCATTGTGCTGTGGCTCTGTTCCTGTGCTTGAGCAGCAGCGCGCAGCCTTGTAGCCATCGGCGCGCCGTCTTGTGGCACACAAAATTAGCAGTGCGCCGCCTTCTGCCGCGTAACTTTAACAGCACGCCGCCTTATGCCGCCCAACATGGGCATGCCCCTTAAAATAATGCCTCAGCCAGCTGTCTTCAATGGGCACTGTGGGGAATTGAACCCATGATGCCTGCATGAGTGGTTAGTGTCTTAACCATTGTGCTATGGCTCCATTCCTACTATTTGCACATCAGCGCACCACTTATCCCTCCCACTATTGGGCTGCCCCCTCACACATCAGCGCGACGCCTTCTGCCCACAGGCTCGCCGCCTTCTGTTGCCCCATTTTATCAGCGCGCCGCCATCTGCCGCCCACAATGAACAGTGCGCCGCCTCATGCCGTATAAAAAAAGAGTGCGCCGCCTTCTGCCACCCATAATCAATATACCTCCTACACCACTTTTGCCCATAAAAGTTGATGCCTCAGCTGGTCTTTTTCATTGAGCACAATGGGGGTTTGAACCCCTGGCCCCTGCACCATAGGTCAGTGTCTTCACCGTTGTACTACAGCTCTGTTGTTTGGTTATGCAGCAGCGCCCCACTTAGCCTTCCCACGCGCTAATGTGGGCCCCGCACATTTGCGCGACGCACACACGTACGGTCCGGTTTTTTTCTTTTTTCTGCCTGGCCCGCCCACTCCTTATATGGCACCAGCACACTAACGGGAACCCGCACAGCAACGGTGTTTAGTAAACATGCCCCTTTGTATAACCTTATACCCCAAAGCAAAGAGTTCCAATGTCTGGTAGTTTCAATTGCAAGTGTGCATTTTGTTCTGTTAGATTATCTTCATTCAGTGCTGACTATAGGCATACCTGCAATGAGAATTGCTTGAATTGCAAGCAGAATTCAGGAAAGGGTGAAGAACTAGAAACACTGGCATATATTCTGCCCAAGCAGCCCCCACAATGCAGAAGGGGGCCCATGCAGAAAGGAGGCTCACACAGCAGCGGCGGCAGCAGCACGGCAAACTTACTTTAAGAGGTTTGCCGCACTGCTCTGCTTTTGTAAGTTCGCCACAGGGAATGTGGAACAGTGCAGCAAACATGACAAAATAAGTTTGCTGTGCTGCTGTTTCTGCCACTACATAGGGGGGCCCATTGCACAAAGGACGCACCCACACCGGGGGGGGGGGGGGGTACCACCGCCATGACAGTGGGGGACACTCAGCAAAATTTTGCTAGAGGGTCCCTCTTTGTAACTTATGCCACTGATTAGAGGTAATAATTCAAATGTGAGATGGAACGTTGAAAAGACAAGAGAATATCAAAAGGATATCTATATTTATTGTATTTATTTATTTAACAAGTTTTTTATACCGCTTTATGATTTCAATCAAAGCAGTTTACATTGAAACTTAAACTTGTTAACGTACATTAAACAGGGACTTCGAAAATTTGGATTTTTTTCTGAGGCAATGGAAAGTGACTTGCGCAAGGCCACAAGGAGTGCTAGTGGGAATCGAACCATTGGTCTCTGGGTTCTACAGGGAGGCCTTTGACTGCATAAATTGTGAAAAACTCTGGCCCACATTAAGAAGAATGAGTATACCAGATTACCTGATGGTTCTCGTGCACAATCTCACCATTGATGTAGCAACAGCTTGAACAGAACAAGGAGAAACAGAATAATTTCATATCTTGAAAGGTGAACAAACAAGCTGAACACTCTCCCCATACATGTTCAATTTATATGAAGAAGAAATTATCAGAAAAGTGGGACTATATGAAGACAACCAAGGTGTGAAGATTGGTGGAAGACTCATTGACAACTTTCGTAATGTTGACAAAAGCACATTACGGGCTTAAAATGAAGATAATCTAAAATATTTGCTTATCAACATCAAAGAATAGTCTTAAAATGGGCCTGCATCTTAAAGTGAAGATGACAAAGATCTTGACAACTGGCAAAAAAAAATAATTTAATCCTTGACAGAGAAGATGTAAAAATATTAGACAACTTTAACCTGTTTGGATTAATAATCAATAATGCAATGACAAGCAATCAAGAAATCAGTTGATGCATTGCTCTTTGTATAACAGCTATGAATGACCTAGACATGATTTTAAAGTGCAAAGACATATCTCTGCATACAAAATTCAACTTGTCTAAGCCATGGTATTTTGAAGACAGAAAGAAAATAAATGCCTTCAAATTAAGGTGCTGGCAAAGAATAATGGGGTGTAGGGGGGAAGGGGGATATTCTAAGGTTATGCAGTTTGCTGACTTTGACCCAGGAAAGAAGGGCCATCAGACCTGGACTGGAGCATAAGGAGCATGTGGGACTCGAACCAGCACACTGATGTGGACCAGACCAGACAAAAACAGCAGTACCAATCCCCCAAGACGACTGCTCAGATGGACACCACAAATATATAGCCATATGTAGCACTCAACATGTGACAGATAGGCTGCAGAGAGGGCACACTGTGGTGCACAGTGCAGAGATGGAAGGGTGTCTGGAGAGGTGACGAGGCTGCATCAATTGCATGGGCAGGTTAGCAGAACAATGAAAAGGAAAAGGAATGGAACATGTGGGAATCAAACCAGCTACCTAAGGACACCCAACAGATGTGTGTGACCACTATCCCAAACAACACAATGGAAACAAGTCACCACAAAAGGCACACTGTGGGTCACATTGCTGAGATGGAAGGCCCCCCTGCCCCACTGCTAACTGCAGAGATTGTGTCCCTCACCATGCTGCAATCTATGCCTGGAATAAACTACTGGGGTCCATGTGGCATGCACCCTCGCAAACCCACAGCCAATCTAGGCTGAAATCTCACCAACCCGCTGCTGCCTATGGAACATAAACACCCTGATCTCCCTCACCCGGCCCTCTGTGTCACACCTGCGTGCACATTCCTACAGCTGTCATAATTAGAATGTAAGCTCGGTTGAGCAGGATTTGTCACCTACATGTCTGTGCAGCGCTGTGTACGAGGGGCAGTGCCAGATATATGTACTGATCCATTGATGTAAGAAACTGGCTTTCTAAACCGCATCATCCCTCAACTAAAGCGGTGGACAATGGAGGGGAAAGTGGCATGTCCAAGGCCACAAGGAATGTCCAAAAGACTAGAAACCTCAGTGCGCCAGACATGAGACTGCTGTCCCCAGGTGGGTTCTGAAACCCTAGCCCTCCAGACTGAGGTACATTGTTATAACCAATAAGCCATACCTCCCACTGCACAGGTGCAGTAGGTGTGGCAGAAATGAAGTCAGTGAGATAAGTATTTGGTGCTGTAACAGTACCCATACATGTCAAGCAGGATATCAGTGAGCTTGGCATCGCAGAAATTGAGATCATGACCAGGGGTTACCATGTCACCTACACCCCCCGGTGGCCTACCTGTCTGGATGGCTGTGGAGTTCTGTTGCCAAGGACACCCTCACGCAGCATGCATAGCCCATCAGCTATCCTGATAATGGCACATACCACATGTTCCAGGGCGTGGGTCCGTGGCCGTGGCTCATGGGTCACAGCACACCTTGCCACATCTAGGTGGCACACACACATGCCACCACACAGACACACCATACCTGCTGCCTGTGTGGTGGCATCGACAGTGTCTGTCTGTGTCGATGTGTGCCAGGCCCCTGTCTGGCCGTTAGACACCCCTAGCTCTGTGGGGCAGGTGGCAGGGGCCCCAGTGGTCTGTGAGGGCCTGTGCCACCCAGGACTGGCCACCCCCTACCCCCCCCCCAGTGTTCCAGCCACCCACCACCACCCTCCCCCCCCACCCCAAACACAACATACACATCACCCCACACCACCTCCCCCTCCACATCATGATCACCCACCCCCCTGTCTGGGCCTGCGGCTGACCCCCTTCCTCCATCATGGTACCGGTGTCGATGGCCACCACCTCCACTGCCATGTCCTGTGCACCTGGGGCTGGCTGTCATGGGCCACTCTGAATGGAGCATCAGTGGAAGTCCCCACGCCAGCATCTGAAGCACTGTGGAGTGAGAATAAAACATGAGTACCATGGCCATGTGTTTGCCACATTGTGGAGACATAGTAGGTGGCACCACAGGATGCAGGTCAACATGATCATGCTGTCTTGTGACACACAGGCTGCCTCACTCACCATGTCTTGTCATGATTGTGCCACGCTGTAGCTGCCGCAGCAGCAGTGGCCAGTGCATCTGCAGCCACTACCCCATTCTGCACATTCATGCCACCTGGGGGCACAGCACTGGATATGGACATCTCTGGCCAATGGCTGATGCATGTCATGCATGGCTATGGGCAGCAGGGGGTTGTAGCTGCTGTAAACTATTGGTCCAATGCCAGGTGGTGTCTACGCTACCTGCATGTGTGCATGTGCTGCTGAACATGTGTGTGCTGCCCCCTGTGTACTGTGTGCAACCATCCAGCCAGTATGTGGTCACCTGATGGCCAGCTACCGTGTGACATGGTTGGCCCATGTCAATCCTGGCTGTGTCAGGCTGCATAACAGGTGCATCGTACCAGCAGTGTGTCATGTTGCCAGTTGAAACATGGATAGATCATCCTGTCTGCTATACCTGACGATGTGCCCGAGACATGTGGTGAGCGTATGCCATGACTGGGCATACCTGTGCCACAGGTGTCCATGGCAGAAGTGCTACATATGTGGCTAGCCAGTGTGTCATTCATACAGCAGCAGACTCACCTATGAAGCCCCAAGGGATGTAGCACAGACCCTGCTGTACAGACCAGGGGCCACCTGGGGTAAGCGCTGCCCTGCACACATCAACTGGTGCACCTACCGGAGCACCAGGGGTAAATACAGGCCTCTGTAATGTGGCCTTAGGCCACCTGGGGTCCAAGTGGACCTGCACACATCACCAGGTGCCCCTGCATTGCTCCTGTTACAGCTTCACAAGGCTGACCCAGCCCAAGGATGCCCCAGGCCCCATCATAGAGCCCTGTTAATCACCCTGGTTGTATGGTATTTGCTCCTGTTATAGTCTCACAGGGCTGGCCCAGCCCCAGGATGCCCCAGGCCTCATCACAGAGACCTGTTATTCATTCAGGTGCTAAAGTACCTGCCCCTGGTTGAGTTTCACAGGGCTGGCCCAGCCCAAGGATGCCCAAGTCCACATCAGAGTGGTCTGTCGGTCACCCTGGCACAATGATAGGTGCACTGGTTGGTGGGTGTGTGACTGGCCCAACCCCATCTTGCCCCAGGACCCTGGGGAGCATGTGTTGGCCCACACTTTGGCCCCACCTGGCCATGGTTGCTGCTGTGCCCAAGGCCCAATGGTGCCACACATGATCAGCCCCCCCCATGTGCACAGTGGCACATGACACACAGCCTGTGCATATGTTGCACATGTGTTGCAGCCAAGCTGATGGGTGTAGCTGACATGCTGAAAAAGTGCATATGTGTGGGGTGCGGTGCAAACCTCCCCCTCACTATGTATGGATGACGGCGTGATGTAGGCCCATCGTCATGCCGCACGTGACACGCAGCATGGCAGCAGCACATATGACATGGTGGTGCAGGACCATGCGTGGCTAGGCCGATGGGCTGGAAAGGTGTGGCAGCTGCCTGGGTGACCCACTGAACTGTCACTCACCCATCTTCAACATGCATAACATGTGTGTTGACAGCTGCCCACAGTTTCGCAGGTTCAGGTGTGTGTGGCCTGCCCCCATGCACCTGGCCCATGTGGGTGCATGGTGGCTCGATTGTAGCACCTTGTGAGCCATATCCAGGCCCCCACCTCCCCAAAGGACGTGAAGGACTGAAGATCCAGGGAGGACGCTCCCCTGCCTGCAGCTGTTGAGCAGCCCCAGCAGCATCCTGTGGCGTCCACTGGCTGAAACTCCAAACACGTCTGCTGTATTGCAGTCCAGTATCACAAGATACAGTGGATACATGGTGGTAGAATGTGCAGCGTTCCTATGCGCTTTACACAGATGTGTCACAGGTTGCGACGTCTGTTGACAGGATGGGCAAGAGAAGAAAAGGAGGAGGAGGGAAGTGAACTGGGATCTGGAAGAGCCAACGCACAGCTTACAGACAACAATGCCAAAACAATGAGCCAAAAGCCAACACAGAAAGCAGATGGACAGCCACCATATCCAATACAAAGCACGTGTAGGATATGCTGCACAGAGGGGACAATGCACAGAGACGAGAAGATGTGTGTGCATAGTGGTGATGAGGCTGGAGCCACCTCCACACACAAGAACACCCACAGGATAACCAGGCCAGGATACATGCCTGGCAATGCGACATTGGAGCCTGGATCTTCCTATGTGTCCTTAATGTGAACCTGGCCACAACCCTAACCTCCTCCCCTTCTCCCCTCACCCCAACACCTCTCTGCCCCCCTACCGTTGCTGGTATTTGTTGATAACTCTGTACCCCATCCTGTGTCCACAGGGTGTACTCTGAGGCCATCAATGACACCCCCCTCCTCTCCCCAAACACAGGTATCTGACAGCTAACACCTGCCTCCCCTGTATGATGAACATCAGTCAAACATGCACCAGTCCCCACAAACACACCACTAAAAGACCTCCCACCCCTTCACAACATACCGTCAGGACCACTGTAAGATGCCCCTTGCAGGTCACCCATGGAATCATCTCCCTCCCCCCTGTCAATGTGTGCAACACTCATCTGTGTGTCTAATCCTGCGTGAGGAAAGCCATGCCCACCCCACCCATCCTGACAGCCCCTGTCATTGGCTCCCTAACCCTCATCGCATGCATCAAAAACATCACCTGCTGAGCCCTAAATGCAGTCACACTGTGGCTCCCCATCACCCCCTGTCACACATCCCCCTGTACAACCCACCTTGGGAACATGGCCCCACCACACACACCTCCACCTGTGATGCACCCCCTACTGCTTACCCCAGACCACGCCCCATCACTGTGATGCTATGTATGCATGGAATCAACTACCGCTGTGTGTACACCAGTCACCGTCTCCAGACCCTACACCAATGCAGGACCCAATTGCACATACACATTCCGGTGCATGACACATGTTTCCCCAGCTCTCAACCCCCCTGTGCCCTGCTGTATACCTGAACACACCATCTGTGCCTGCCCTGACTAGATTGTAAGGTCAAATGAGTAGAGCATGCCCCCACCCATCTGTACAATGCTGCCTACACCATTTATGGCTGTACAAATGCTCTGTAGTAGGAGAAGTAGTTGTCTGCACCATCACGGCCATAGCACCTGAAGACACAGATGACAGGAGGCATGGTACAGACAGGCACACCAAGCTGACAACACACACCCAAGCCAATAAGGTCTGAAGGGAAGATAAAGAGATGTAATGCCAGGCAGCCACACAGTGAAGTGGAACCACAGTGCACAGGCAAATGGCCAAACATGACAATGATGACATGTTCCAATGGCCAAGCACCACACCCCAGATGTGTAGACCTAATGTGTGGCTAACTGCATGTCAGACAGCAGTGTAGATGGCCAGACAATAGCATCTGATGTGTTGAGAATGAGCAGACGTCAGGCAGTCATGGAAATATACATGTTTAATACACAAATAGCAGCAAATACAGTGACACACTGAGATATGAGGACATTGTAACAGGTCCGAGAGTTGCATGTTCCCAAACAACTGCAAAAGCAGAGCCCCACTAACAAACAGGGGTAGCACTATGTGGGAGGCCCACTGCAATGGGTGCCATGCCCACAGGAGATTCACCTATATGCCAATGTACAGGGAATGACCAAATGAAGGCAGGCAATTGACACAGATGCTGCCACACCACCAAGGTGATGGTGCAATGTAAGTGGTGCACTGTCATGTGCTAATGAGCACTGTGCACACATGCAAAAATGAGCCTGCAAATCAATGTACATTGGCATTGCTGTCCGGCAAACACACACAACAACCTGTACATAGAGGTAAAAAGAGAGGTCCACAATGGTGCAGGAACACACACAATTCGACCACTGGCACATGCACCAGTGTAATAAATGATTCACGCTCATGCACATGCACCGTGGAAGTTGACACATGACAGAGTGATGCCCTATATCCACTGTAACACAGCCTGCGATAGGCACAAAGCAACCACAACTGGTGGCATGCATCACAGTGGAATGGTGGAAAATTGTGTGTCATGTACATGTGTAAGGTCCACAGACAGATAAGCAGGATCTACAGAATGAATCTCCTGTGCCACATACGTGGCTGCATGTGCCTGTTCATCCAAACATGTTCATAGATACAGCAATACAAGTCCCACACATGGGCCCCACCCCTCAACACAATGTCCAATGGATGTAAAACATGTAGCATGCATGTGTGCCCCTGCTGTACAGGTACAGAGCATTCTCCACAGTGCAGATGATGTCTGTGACCCCACAAGTCCAGCCATGAATATTCCTGAGAACATAGCCATGCAAAGTCACGTGTGATATCTCAATGTCCCACAGTAATGCAAAGGTGCTGTGTGCCTGCTGTGATAAATGCAACACACAGCCAAAGCATGGCACCAACAATGTGTCTGTCATCCCTGTGATGCACAAAGTACCCACCCATCACAGATGTCCAACAAAGGCATGTGTCTGACTCTCATAGGTCCAATCCCACATTGACACCATCTTCCAGGGAGCATCGCATGCGGTTGCCTGTCCACCAACAGTTGGGTGAGGGGGACTGCAGATCCAGTGTAGTAGATGTGGTGGGCGCATTGCCTGTACCCTGTGTGGAAAGGTGGATATATAAAAGGTCATGGTATGCTGCACACATCATGCCACAATGCAGAGAGCAAGACCAGAGGATGTATATGCTGAAACCACAGACATGAACATATGACAAAAGCACAACACTGAACAAAGTGCATGTTGAAATCATCAGGAGACACCACTGCAGACCCGGCAGCCACCCCTACCTGGCCACTTCCAAGCCCATGTCATGCAGGCAAACCAGAGGTGGACAGCATGTCATGCAGTGGTGTTGCACAGTTATCCCACAAAAGTGCAGCAGATAAAGAACAGGCCAACAGAAACAGGTAAAGGTGGATGGCTGACACAAATTATCAAAGGTGCAACCTACCGGCTGTGAGCAGCAGTTGTCTGATAGGGACTGGCAGCAGTAGGCAAAGGCCACAGGATTTCACAGGAAAGGCAGAGGATGTCATTGGAATGCATTGAATCACCATGTCTGCATGTCCAGCTGTCGGTGCCACATGTCCAAGGCATGGGGAGATGCGGGGCATAGAAATGTTGATGCACAGTGGTCTGTGAGCAAACAAGAGACAGGTCAGGTGGATCCATGGAACACATGCGCAAACACATGCGCACAATGTACGCAAGGCCAACAGCAGAAGGTACAGATAGAACAGTGACCACCGCCGCACACATGACAGGACACATCCCCGAACCGGATAATGCTACAGGACAGCAGAGTGCACTGTCCCATATACATGTCCCAGAGACACAGAGACAAACACAGTGGGACACAGAGAGCATGCCGCATGTAGTGTACGGCGTGTCTGAGCAGCAACCCACACCAGTGGAGACAGTCATCACATTTGGTGCAATGATACACAAATGGAGGTGAATGCCACACCAGGGAAGGGTATATGTGCTGCACATATGCTCCACATACAGTGAATACACCGTAGAAAAGAACACAAACAAATGGCCATAGGGGTGCCAACTGGGACATATGGGGTATCGAGTTGCAGGCCTCAGAGGTGTACAAACACATATGTGCAGTGGACAGAGAGACACAGACATGTGCAATGCTGCACCGCTCCACAGTACAGTTACCCTCATGTCCACCCACCCCAGACAGCTGCAGGGTGAATGATGTACACACAGGCCCCATGCTGCCAGAGCACTGGGCAGGAACAAATGCCAATCCTGGGGATGCAAGGAGATACATGAAACACACATCTGGCATGATAGAGCCACGATTCACACAAGACAGCATGTACATGTATACCAATAAGCACCTCCCCACATGTGAACGACTTACAGGAGAACAGCTCCTCAATCAGATGTTGCCTGACTGCTGCCCCCTCATGGGTGTCACCATGGCCACGTATAGGAGGGCACAGCAGATCCTCCTCAAGATCCTCATTAATGTCGAGTGGTATACTGTGCCTGAGAGCAATGTTGTGGAGGATGCAACAGGCCAGTATGATCTGTGCCACAGTCATTGGTCAGTATTGTAAGGCCCCACTGGTCCTATCCAGATACCGGAAGTGACTCTTCAAAATGCCAAAGGTGCGCTCGATGGCTGAGCGGCTGGAGGCATGGGCCTCACTGTAACTCCTCTCTGCACGTGTCTGTGGAAAACGCGCAGGGGTCAGCAACCAGGCACGACAGCCATATCCCACATCACCTGCAGAGGAAAATGTGGAAAGCTCAATCAGGGGATGATGGATATGGAAGAGCACACATGAAGCACCGTGGGCATGGACAACACATACACCAGGACACAAACACCATGCGACACATACGTGCACCTGACATCTACATGCCAGTGACTGGAGTTGTGAGATATGGAACAGAGGGCAAGGGCAGGTAGACAAATGCACAGAGGGTGTATTCTGGCCAGCACATGATCAGCCGCTGTAACACAAGGGCCAGAGGTGACAGTCATGTATCCAGGCGGGCAACACATGCCACTGCACCATTGTAAAGGGCGTAGATGTGCATGGGTGAGACATGTGACAGCCCTGTTACAGTGCACACACAGATGCTGACACAGTAACATGTACAGGCAAGATGGCAGACACGACACAGGAACGCTGACCTACATACAGCAGACATGTGCTGCACTGTGTCACCACAGCCCACATACATGATATGCCAGACAAAGGCAATGGGGAATGGCAACCCAACACACAGGACACTGAAAAGACTACTCGGTGAGGCAAGCATTCCACCACTACCACCACAACCACAGATGTTGCATGCACAGTCACCTAGGGAGCACGCACAAATTATGGCACATGGTGCAGGTGTCCACCACCAACAGGCATCACAGCCCACCATAGCAGGGCTGGACCACAGGTGCCAAGAGCATTACAGTCCCAGAGGCTGGTGGAAGTGAGCAGGGCCACCTGAAACCAGTGTCACCCGCATGGGTGCTGTGGAAAACAGATGTGAGGGATGGAAATGTGGCAGACACAGCTAATTGTAGACTGCCACAGATGTATGTGACAACGGCCCCGGTGACAGTGACATGGTGTGATGCGAGACACATCACCAAACAAGGGTAGTGCCCCAAAGCCACAATGCAATGCGTGACATGCAGTGGGCAGAGCAAACCAAGGAAACATGTATACTACACACAGGCTGGCCAGTGACATGCTACTGCCTGAGGGGCAGATGCTGGAATATTGCCTGAGAAAGGCCAGACCTGCATCAATGCATGTCATGTGTGTCACAGGGGAGTTGCAGTCATAGGGGCCGACCGACACACCACAGGTGCCACTGCTCGACATGAGATAGGTGCCCCAACCCCAGTGACACAGGAGATGTATGTGCATGTCAGAGATGGCAAATACCCACCCAGCAGGACACAGTCCTCGTATTGTCTGGCCTCAAATTGGCCAAACAGTGCTGAGTGCTGCAGGATATAGGAGTCATGGGCGGACCCTGCAAACCTGGGAATCACATTCAGAATACACATATTTGCATCACAGCTTGCACATTCAGGGAATGGTAGTGTTTGCGGTTGTGATACACCACCTCCCTGTCACAGGGCGGGACCAGGGCAACATGTTTGCAATCAATAGCTCCCACCACATGTGGTATACCTGCAATCCGCTGGAATGCCTGGCCCAGGGCCCCCAATGTTGCCTATTGTAAGGGATCACAATGTAATCCCTAACCCGGCTGACCATGGCCCACAGTACTTGGTGGAGACAGCGTGAGAAGGTGGGCCTGCTCATACCACCCACTGCGGCCACAGAGGATTGGAAACAGCCAGAGACAAAGAAGTGTAGGGCACCCAGGAGCTTGGCAAATCCCGGTATGGCATGGAACCGGGCAGTCCGGGGCTAGAGGTCAGGTCTCAGAACCTCATAGAGCTCCCTAATAGCCCCTGTGCTCAGACGGTAGAGGGTGATGACCTGGTCCTCACGTATGTCCTGGAGCATGGGCCTGGGCCTGTAGAGGCATGACAGGCAAGGGTGCACCTCGGCACACCAACGGCACTGAGCCGGTACCTCCCCCACTGTGGAGCCCCCACAGCTGCAGATCTGAGTTGCAGCAGGACTGCACCCATACCCAGTGTCACAGCTCCATGGACACAATCACTTTCATCAGGCAACTGCAGTTCAGGAAGCCCCAGGAACACCACAACAGCAACACCAGCACCATCCACGTGAGCCATGATAGACATCAGACAGAGAGTAGCAAATGCTATATACGATGTGGGGAGTGGCAGGTAATTAGAGCAAACCTAACACACCTGCAGATGCAGCAACGAATGCCAGCAGCAGATGAGAAAATCAGGAAACACATCCGCAGGTGTAATGGCATAGTATGCATTGTTACATGCGTTCCTAGGCAGCCATGGTGCATACACATGTAGAAGCACCTGGTGTGCCTCCACGCCCTGCCAGACATCAGAGATACATGATGCCACACATAACCCAACTACGTGCACCGTAATGCGCCGTACGCAATGGAGATCTCACACAGCAATAGTGCATACTGCAAACAGCACATGCCAGCACTGGATACATACCAGGATAGAGCCCTGATACAGAGGCATACACCACTAGTAGCGATGGTGAGAGTTGTGAAGCTACAGATGTGGGTGCATGACACAATTCCTGCATAAGGCGTGTACCTGCACGTGATGACGTGTAGCAGCCGTGCTGTCACATCGCACATGTATGGGGCACATAACATACGTCTGGAGTGTGGACAGCGCATGCGCACACGCATTGCATAATGGGCATACACGCAGGCATTGCGGAACACGCATGTGATTGCTGCACCTGCAGAACACGCGCTGAGCCTGCAGAACGCAAACAGGGCACACCCAATATATGTTATATGGCCACACATGCACATACCTTTTGTGTATGTCAGACATGAGGCAGAGCCTGCAGAAGGAGGGACAGCCTGACAACATGGATGCAGGAGACAGCAGCACAGGGAGAGTCCAACCCAGCCCTTACCAACAGGCAGATGCCACCACCACTGATCCTGATAGGGAGGTGGCCGGCACATCAGGGGTTACCCAGCACCTACAGGACCAAGCTGGAGGTGCAACAGGGACCATGCGCCGCCGGAAGTCAGTGCCCGATGTGGCGAAGAAGAGGGCAGTCTGATTCTCCCAGGAAGAAAATGACCTCCTCATGGGCAGTATCCTGGACCACTATGAGGTCCTATTTGGCTGGCAAAGCAGCAACACCACCAGTTCAGAGTGCAACATAGTGTGGGAAGAGGTGCAGACAGTGGTGGCAGTGGCAGGGGGCCCATGATGTGATGTGGAGAACCTTAGGAAGTGCTACTGTGATATCAAGCATGGTATCTAGAATCAGCTGACCCAGGAGAGGCACCATGCACATGGCACAGGTGGGGGTCAACCACAGAGGGCCACCCTGAGCATGCTGGAGCAGTGCCTCACAGACCGGCTGGGGCCAATCTACATCCATTTCCTGCCTCACACACTCGATACAGCGGACCCACGTGCAGGTAGGTTGGGGATATGTGTCAATGGCTGACAGAGCTATGAAGATATTTGGTTAGCGCCCCCCCCCCCCAAGGGATGGATGACACATAGCCCAACGGGAAGAAGAATAACAGCAGTAAATCATCCTCAGGAACAATGTACATGTCAGAACAGTCACCAGCCTAAACGGCCTAAACCCGTACAACCCTGGGAGGGACAGGGAACATGTGAACCCGGAATGGCCCAACTGAACCATTGTACCATGGCCACATACAGTACATGATGTACAGAGTTTGATGGGTTTGCACTGGGGTTGGGCCACAGCCAAGCACATGCAAGGCCCAACACAGGGGGGTGTGGGGGCCACCACAGGGGACACATGTAGACATATGTCTCCAGCCACCCCATAGAGACATATGCTGTGTCTGACAGGCCTACTGCTGCACCCACATACCACCCCCAGCCACAGCCCCCTTGTCAGCCATGCACAGTGTAACCTGACATATGCAGTCCTGCAAACATACGGACAACACCAGGCCCAATGTAGGGACACCATCACACCCACACAGAAGCACCCACATGCCATGCCCCCTGCCCCACACTCTATATGCGTGAAAGGAATGGAAAATAAAACAAAATATATTATAATGCCTCTATATCGTTCCATGGTGAGACCGCACCTTGAATATTGTGTGCAATTCTGGTCGCCGAATCTTAAAAAGGATATAGCGTTATTAGAACAGGTTCAGAGAAGAGCCACCAAAATGGTCAAGGGGATGGAAAGATACTCCTATGAAGAAAGGCTAAAAAGGTTAGGGCTCTTTAACCTGGAAAAGAGATGGCTGAGGGGAGATATGATAGAAGTCTATAAATTAATGAACGGAGTGGAACGGGTAAATGTAGATCAATTGTTTACGTTATCAGAATATAGAAAGACTAGGGGACATGCAATGAAGCTACAGGGTAAACTATTTAAAACTGATAAAAGAAAATATTTCTTCACTCAATGTGTAATCAAACTCTGGAATTTGTTACCGGAGGATGTAGTAAAGGCTGTTAGTATAGCTGGGTTTAAAACAGGTTTGGACAAGTTCCTGGAGGAAAGGTCCATAAACCATTATTAAGAAGGGACCCAGGATATCAATACTTGACCCAGCATTGCGCAGCATTGCACAGTACAAGCATTGCAGAACCTGTGTCTTTTGGGGAAACTGCTAGGTACGTATGACCTAGATTGGCCACTGTTGGAAGCAGGATACTGGGCTTGATTGACCTTGGTCTGACCCAGTATGGCATATCTTATGTTCTTATGTTCACAGCACCGGTCATGGTGCACAGGGGCGGCCCAGGGTGGACCATAGCCTGAGGCATCATATTGGGTTGCGCAGCCCAAACCACAGTCAGTGACGGAACGGAACCCAAAGGCAAATGACATGTACTGGGGAACATGCAGGATGGATGCACAACAGGGAACCCAATGAAGGCACGGGAACCACAGCACACCATACAAAGCTACACTGAACGCAGGTTGCACCGCTGTATTCTGCGCTAAGGCCCCCCCCCCATGGGAATAGCTATCCTGTACCCACAGACACCCCTCCAACAACATCATGTGCTGTGCATGCATGGAGCACACACCCACAGAACCCATGGTCCCACAAACTGAGGGCATCAGAGGCTGGTCACCTTAAAAAACAGATATCCCCCAATACATGGAATAGTGGGAGATGATACCACACACTGTATGGGACACCAGGGACCTACCATGCCAGATCACTCATACCACAGCCAGCAGACACCCCCCCCCCCCAACCCTCCCAGGGGATGCAGCACCACCAACAATGCAGCAGGCTTCAGAATAGCTGACACCACAGTACAGATCCCTGCGTACAGACCCCATGTAAGCAGCTCACACAGCCATGGACATACACCAGGCACACAGATGCCCCCCAGGGACAGAAGACAGGCTCGCAAATGGAGCTACTAATGAGGGAGAGATAGCTGGATCACAATGGTCCCACATGGGGCCTGACCCTGCATGCAGTGCAACACCAGATGGGTGACGCAGTACACCCCACAGTGTCAGCAGGAGGAACAGCGCAACATCAGAAAAGCAGGTCAGTTTTCAACCCTGTGTACCATGTATGTCGCCAGCCAATTTGTTCCCCCTGTCATGCTGGCCCTGATCTGCACCCTCCATCTGCCTGGTGTCCGCTAGGCCCCTAGCTGCCAGATCTCACATAAGGGCATGTCCATCCCACCCATGACCCACAGAACTGGCCCAGCCCCATTGACCATCCCCATGCACCAGATCCCACCGGGCCAAGTGCCCCCTAAACATGCCCCCCATCTCCCAGTCACCTAGCTGTCCCAGGCCCAGATTATAGCCCCTTACAGGCCCACCCCCAGGCGCAGGCCCCCGACCCTCCCCCCATGCCAATGGCCAGCCAACCAGTGCTGGTCACAGCCAGCCAACCCTCCCCCCACTCATGGTTCCGTGTCAGCCATCCCCGCCACCACCAACAAGGCCCCAAATGGCCCCCCTTACCCCCACCAGCCACCACCCCCTGCTCACAGGCCACACCAGCTACCCCCCACCACACCAACCCCCGTACAGCACGTTACCCACCACCCCCTTCCCCCTATGTGCAGCCCGTATACCCCCCTGAAGCCCGTGCCACTCCCCCCACCCCACCCCCATTGTCAGCCGCTCCCCATCATGGCGGGCAGGAGACCAGCATGGAGCCACCTGTCACATGGGGCCCCTGCTGGTGTGTCCCGGCCTCGCAGCAGCCCCATCCCACACAGCGGTGGCTCACTGGCCCCAACCCTACCCAGACAGTCACACCCGTTGATGTGGGATGGACACAGATGCATGCAAAAGCAGGCACTATTGGGACACTGCTCCCACCCAGGACATGGACATGTTGGGTGCCAAGCCTACCCCTGTACCATTACGAGCCCTGGCCACAGGCACCCATCCAGGGTGAGCACATGGTGCCCCATGTGCCCCATGGCCCATGCAGTACATTGTCATGGGGTGTGACAGTTATACACACGGGGATGGCCAGCCACCCACCTTCTGAGCTGTGTACCCTTTCTCCCCACAGGTGACATATATGCCATGGAGGTCAAGGTGGTGGAGGAGCCCACACCATTGGGGCCAGTGGCGGAGACACCTGCGGGGTTGGGGCGGGCTACAGCAGTAGAGGATGAGGGAGGATGTCAGGGCACCAGGAAGATGGTGGTGAGCCATGTGTCAAGTGGGGAAATGGCAGCCTGCCTGCAGCTAATGTGGCTGATGATGTCCATGGCCACCAGTTCCAGTCCATGCACCACCAACAGCACATGCCACCACTAGCAAGGTCCTTGCTGAGATGAGGTCGCATGCTGCTGATGCCCATGCAGATGCACAGGGTGAGTGTCCACCCATTGTCACCTAAGCATATGCAGCTGATGTCCGCATGTGCCACCCATGTCTCATGTCACACACTGTGTCACCCCCACAGGCATGCAGCTGGCACTCGGTGAGGTGGTGCAGGAGCAGCAACGGATGTGGCACAGGGCTGAATGCCTGCAGACAGTGATGGAGGGGATCCTCATTGAGATGCGGGGCTAGGGTGTGGCAGCACAGGCCATAGCCATCGGGATTTCATGGCTGGTGGATGCCTTGGAGATCCGTGCAGGACAGTCAACAGCATCAGCAGCCACCGTGGCTGTGGAACACGCACCATGGGATGGGAGAGGGCATGGCAGGCGGGGCTTGGGATGGTGACAATAAAGGCTGCTCATGTGGCATTTCCTGTCAACATGTGTCCAGTGTGTGTCTGTCACCCCCATGATCCACATGTTATGCCCAGCTTCACCCTGGCCACATACTCCATGCCGGCCCACAGTTGACCTACAGCTCACTCATCCATGCTGTTCCCCCCAGCACCAACTCACCCCCTGTGACCCCCGCCACCACCATGCCCCACCCCACCCGTACCTGCCACATGACCCGTGCCCCTGTCCCATGCCTCACTGACTGCTCCCCCATGCCCGCAGCCTCCACCTGCCACATGTGTGTGTTGCCAGGGCATCATCACTCAGCACACCAATACCCCCACCCCAGCACATGCCCCATTCCATAGCCGACCCGCTCATCCTCAGACATGCCGGTCCCCCTGACACACCCACCCAGGGTCCCCCGTATCACACATGGCACTGAACCCACTGTGGGCACCCCTGCAGGGCTGAGCAACTGTGGCAGCAGCGCCCCAGTCCCCCAATCTGGGCCATCCCTGCCTGTAACCCCGCCACCGCTATTCCATGGGTACACAGCTGGGTAGGCCCTGGCAAGCTGTCCCATCGCCTATGCCGCTATGCCGTCCCACGGTGTACACCCCATTCCCAATTCCCCCACCACACCACCCAAGGCCACGCCCACCCATCCCCACCTCTACCCCCATACCTGTTCCCCTGCCAGCCCCATTCCTGTCTTGGCCTCATCATGCCATCACCCCTGTCCCCCTGCACTCGCCCCCATGCCCAGCCTTCGCTGGTGCCTGCCTCCACCAGGGGAGCCATTGCCTGTGCCATCCTTGCACTGCTGATGTACATAGCCTGGCCCCCACCATGCACTGGCCTTGCACCTCCCACGCCGGTCCCGCATGTATGCATGGCATGGGCCGATGTCATGTGTTTGTTCCCAGGGTGCGTCCTCCTGGTACCCTTCTGCACCTCGCAGCGGGGGTACATCCCTGCTTCTCAGATGTATTCCCCGGACCACCCACAGGAGGCATGGTTACCATCCCCCCTGCCCACCTGGCAGCCACCCGTGCCTCAGTGTACCACGTCCCACTCTTGCCTCTGTGACTCATCCCCCCATCCCACCACATGGGGTCCACCTTTCCCCCCATGGCCATCCCGGGGGACTGTCACATCCACTACCCATTCAGACTCCCATAACCATATCCACCTCCATCCCCTGTGCACCGTGTGGATCCACCACTCCTACTGCTCGGCACCTCCACCCTTCTTGTCCCCTTTCTCCCCCGCCCCCATGCCTACGTGCATTGTTGTGCCCCCTCTGTGGTGTCCCACCATGCTCCAGTGTTTGTACCCCTGCCACCAATATCACACCTGACCTTGGTCGTCTCTCTCTTGTCCATGATGGTGTGCATGGCAGCCCCCACCCCCTGCATCTGCAGACCCCTGTGCTGCCATATGTTACCACCCAGCCAGATGCTACGTGCTTTGCCTAGTGCATGGGGGAATGGATGTACACAACCAGGCACATGGCCATGGAACATAGACCCATTGGCATGCCATGCCCCCTCCACACCACACCTGGCAGGGGGGCATGTGCTCTGTCCGTGTGACATCAGGTGTGTAGCTGTGCTGCATGGCACCCATGCCATGTGCCGCACCATGTGTGCAACATTAGCATATGCCTGCCACCATGGGTCTGACCATGGCAGCCCAATGCTACCCCCCTGTGCCTGTGGTGATGCATCTCTTGGCGCCTATAGACATACACCTCCCTTGCCATGTAGTGTCTACCATGTTCGGGTATGGTGACATGCACTCACACACACACGGGCATGCATACGACTGACATTCTCACCTCTCTGCCATGTGGCTAGATGGGACACTGGACCAGCATGCATTTGTTAAACATATGTACATTATTTATTTACAGGTTGGTCATGCCATTGTTGTGCATTGCATCTCCTGCTCCCAGTGGCGGTGGCAGTCCTGGGGCACAGGCTGGCACAGGCGGGGGTCACATGTGTGGCTGCCCCTCACAACCCCTGGGGGCCTCCTGGGCTGGGTGGATGGCCGGCTGTGCTTACCTTGCCCCTCTCCCACAGCATGCACAGCTGGTCATCCACCATGGACAGGGCCACCAGCACCTGCTCCAGGATGTGAATGTGCTCCCACTGGGTGTAGGCCTGGGCACGCACCACCACAGCAAGGTGTAGGCCGTACAAGCAGCCACACAGACACATATCCCCCTTGTCTGTGTGCCTGCATGTACGGCACATTTGCCTGCGGCGCTGGGTGGCAGGCCCCTGCCCATTCGGCGGACAGCACTGGCAACATGGGGCAGGTGGCCTGGGCTCCCTGTGCCCTGTGGCGGCCTGTGCCACTCAGGACTGCCCATCCCCTCCCACCCCCCCTCCCCCTCTGCCCCCTCCTTCTCCTCATAGGGCCCCCACAGACCCTCGCTCACACCCTCACTCCCCTCCACCTCCCCCACCTCCCCCACCTCCTCCTCCTCCCCTACACCTCCCCCTCCATGCTTCTGGGCCCCCCTCCTCTTCAGCCTCCATGCCAGCTGCCACCTCTGGGCCCCCCTCTGGCTGTTCAGCCTGTGCTGGTTGGCCTGGTCCAGCATCCAGCCCTGATGGGCCCTCGTCTGCTTCTGCGGGTGCTGTGGGGGAAAGACATGCATTACTGCCACCGTCACAATGCATACACATCAAAGGTATATGACCTGCAGCCTCACAGGCTGCTGGCCTACATGGACATGCCATGGAGCATGGCACGGTTGGCATCACTCACCATTGCGCTGGTCCTGCAGCTCAGCATGTACCCCAGCCAGGAACCTTGGGTACCTGGCCCTCAGCTCCTGACCCTTCTTATGTAGGTCCTCCACCTGTGGACACAGCAAGGTATGGGACCATTAGGGGCCAGTCATCAAGGCCCATCCTGGGCTGCACAACACACATAGCTGGGGGCAGCAGGTGACTTCCTACGATGCATGCTGTGTGTCCAGTGCTCACTGTTGGCCATGGCACACGCATGTGTGCACATGTCTGGGTTTCCCCCTACATATGCTGCATTTGGGCCGCCTGCCACACCTTTCCAGCCCATCGGCCAGGCCGCGCATGGCCCTACAGCACCGTGTCATGTGTGCCGCTGCCATGCTGCGTGTCAAGTGCGTCATTGGCGGTGGACATGCATGGCACCATCATCCATACACAGTGTACCCGGGAGGGGGCAGGGCTTGCACCGCACCCCACACATATGCACTGTGTCAGCATGTCAGCAACACCCATCTGCCTGGCTAAAACACATGTCCGACATATGCACAGACTGCATGGCATGTGCCGCTGTGCGCATGGGGGGGGTGATCATGTGTGCCACCATTGGGCCTTGGGAACAGCTCCAGTCATGCCCAGGTGGGGCCAGGGTTTGGGCCACCACATGCTCTCCGGTGTCCTGGGACAATATGGGGGTGGGCCAGACCCGCACCCACCGGCCTGTGCACCTATCATTACGCCAGGGTAAATGACCTACTACCCGGATATGGCCTTTGGCAGCCCTGTGAAACCAACCCACAGTCAGTTACATCAGGACCAGGATGGATGACGGGACTCTTCAATGAGCCCTGGGGCTAAAGGACACCCTGTGATACTGTTCCTTAGCACAAGGATGGTTGACAGGGCTCTGCAATGAGGCTTGGAGAATCCTGGGGCTAAGGCAGCCCTGTGAAACAAATCTAGGAGCAGGTACCTCAGCACCAAGATGGATAACAGGGCTCTGCATGGAGGCCTGGGGCATCCTGGGGCTAAGGCAGCCCTCTGACACAGTGACAGGAGCAACCACCATACAACCAGGATGGATAACAGGGCTCTGCAAGGCGGCCTGGGGAATCCTGGGGCTAAGGCAGCCCTGTGAAACTAAACCATGAGCAGGTACCTCATCACCAGGATGGATAACAGGGCTCTACAATGAGGCCTGGGGCATCCTGGGGCTAAGGCAACCCTGTGAGACTAAACCAGGGGCAGGTACCTCAGCACCAGGATGGATAACAGGGCTCTGCAATGATGCCTGGGGCATCCTGGGGCTAAGGCAGCCCTGTGAAACTGTAACAGGTGCAACCACCATACAACCAGGGTGATTGACAGGGCTCTGTGATGAAGCCTGGGGCATCCTGGGGCTAAGTCAGCCCTGTGAAACTAAACCAGGAGCAGGTACCTCAGCAGCAGGATGGATAATAGGGCTCTGCAATGAGGACTGGGGCATCCTGGGGCTAAGGCAGCCCTGTGAAACTAAACCAGGAGCAGGTACCTCAGCACCAGGATGGATAACAGGGCTCTGCAATGAGGTCTGGGGCATCCTGGAGCTAAGGCAGCCCTGTGAAACTGTAACAGGTGCAACCACCATACAACCAGGGTGATTGACAGGGCTCTTTGATGAAGCCTGAGGCATCCTGGGGCTAAGGCAGCCATGTGAAACTAAAGCAGGAGCAGGTACCTCAGCACCAGGATGGATAACAGTACTCTGCAATGAGGCCTGGGGCATCCTGGGGCTAAGGCAGCCCTGTGAAACTGTAACAGGTGCAACCACCATACAACTAGGGTGATTGACAGGGCTCTGTGATGAAGCCTGGGGCATCCTGGGGCTAAGGCAGCCCTGTGAAACTAAACCAGGAGCAGGTACCTCAGGACCAGGATGGATAACAGTGCTCTGCAATGAGGCCTGGGGCATCCTGGGGCTAAGGCAGCCCTGTGAAACTAAACCAGGAGCAGGTACCTGAGCACCAGGATGGATAACAGGGCTCTGCAGTGAGGCCTGGGGCTAAGGCAACCCTGTGAAACTGTAACAGGTGCAACCACCATACAACCAGGGTGATTGTCAGGGCTCTTTGATGAAGCCTGGAGCATCCTGGGGCTAAGGCAGCCCTGTGAAACTAAACCAGGAGCAGGTACCTCAGCACCAGGATGGATAACAGAGCTCTGCAATGAGGCCTGGGGCATCCTGGGGCTAAGGCAGCCCTATGAGACTAAACCAGGAGCAGGTACCTCAGCACCAGGATGGATAACAGGGCTTGGCAATGAGGCCTGGGGCATCCTGGGGCTAAGGCAGCCCTGTGAAACTGTAACAGGTGCAACCACCATACAACCACGGTGATTGACAGGGCTCTTTGATGAAGCCTGAGGCATCCTTGGGCTAAGGCAGCCCTGTGAAACTAAACCAGGAGCAGGTACCTCAGCACCAGGATGGATAACAGTACTCTGCAATGAGGCCTGGGGCATCCTGGGGCTAAGGCAGCCCTGTGAAACTGTAACAGGTGCAACCACCATACAACTAGGGTGATTGACAGGGCTCTGTGATGAAGCCTGGGGCATCCTGGGGCTAAGGCAGCCCTGTGAAACTAAACCAGGAGCAGGTACCTCAGCACCAGGATGGATAACAGGGCTCTGCAAGGTGGCCTGGGGCATCCTGGGGCTAAGGCAGCCCTGTGAAACTGTAACAGGTGCAACCACCATACAACCAGGGTGATTGACAAGGCTCTGTGATGAAGCCTGGTGCATCCTGGGGCTAAGGCAGCCCTGTGAAACTAAACCAGGAGCAGGTACCTCAGCACCAGGATGGATAACAGGGCTCTGCAATGAGGCCTGGGCTAAGGCAGCCCTGTGAAACTGTAACAGGTGCAACCAACATACAACCAGGGTGATTGACAGGGCTCTGTGATGAAGCCTGGGGCATCCTGGGGCTAAGGCAGCCCAGTGAAGCTAAACCAGGAGCAGATACCTCAGCACCAGGATGGATAACAGGCCTCTGAAATGAGGCCTGGGGCATCCTGGGGCTAAGGCAGCCATGTGAGACTAAACCAGGAACAGGTACCTCAGCTCCAGGATGGATAACAGGGCTCTGCAATGAGGCCTGGGGCATCCTGGGGCTAAGGCAGCCCTGTGAAACTGTAACAGGTGCAACCACCATACAACCAGGGTGATTGACAGGGCTCTGTGATGAAGCCTGGGGCATCCTGGGGCTGAGGCAGCCCTGTGAAACTAAACCAGAGGCAGGTACCTCAGCACCAGGATGGGTAATAGGGCTCTGTAATGTGGCCCTAGGCATCCTGGTGATGGGGCATATCTGTGGGCCTGCAGAAGGGACAAGTACCTCAGCACCTGGGTGATTCAGCCACCTTTCCTGGCCAGTCTCACATCTCTTGGGAGACAATATTCTGACGAGATATTCCTATCATATGGTATATCATACGATCAGAGCAGGCGGCAGATCACTGTTAGCTGTTATTGCATATGGTGGGTACAGTTTCCTGATATATACCACATCGTAGTCCAGATGTGGGATGTGGTTTAATTACTTTGAGTAAGCCTTCAAAGGGTTGACAGACCTCTGTGATGCTGGCTGGTGTATCTTGCAGATGGGGCAGACCTGCACACATCAGCCTTGAGGCCTACCATGATCCCTGTTTGCCCCACATACACATCCTATTCCATTGCTGTGCATGTCTGATATGTCTGTTGGTTGCTGGATATTTGTTTGCATTGCTAGGTTTGTGTGCCTGTCCCCATGCACTTACCTCACGTGGGTAGTCCGCAGCGCGATTGTAGTGCCTGGAGAGGTGCACCCATGACCTCCTCTCCCTGTTGAGGTTTTGTCTGCATGATGAGCCAGGGAACAGACGCTCCTGGCGCAGACAGATAAGTTCAGCCAGCAGGTGCAGGTCTGCATCAGAGAATGCAGGCTTCCTTGACCTTAGAAATTTTTTGGTCTTGTTGACAGAGGATTAAACTGCTATGTTATGCAATATATCCTCTAATACACTTCCAGGCAAATTACTATCTAATAGTTATGTGTTCACTACTAAATACTTTGGTATATGCTTGTATATATAATTTTTTTGTGTTATGAACTAAAAGGTCTCAGACTTTCTAGGTACTTTATCTGGAACTTCTTCCTCCACCGTATCAATTTTGCATCAATGACCTCAGTTCACATACTTGATTGAAACAATTTGAAAATTTTATACTTGCTCAGAACTGTATGTGAACTGAGGATCCGCAACTCAGACATGAACCTGTGACCCTTCTGCTCTGCATTACTCTGGCTGTGTGTACTGCACCACTGTGTTGTCACAGAGACACAGCAGTCTCTGGGCCTACTTTCACGTCTCCTCAGCCAGGCCTTTTCTTTTGCACTGCGCACCATGTACTGCTGGAGTATTACCCCATGATTTGTTTAGATAGAACTTAACCAAAGCTCTTCAGGTATCTCAGGAGTTAATTCCTCATATTTCTAAAATGTATTATGTACCGACATCTAAGAAATAGTCTTCAGCTTTGGCCTCCGAACAAGCAATGGATGTTTTAAATGTCTTTTAACTGTTGGAGACCTCAGTTTTAGAAGTTGCTATCCATCAACATTACTGGTTTCTCTTGCCATTGTTTCGGATAGAGACTGGTTACTTTGGGCCTGATAATCAAAGTGTATTTACAGGGTTTAAAGCCTAGTAAACCATGTAAATGCCTTAGCTGGGGATATTCAATGGCACCTACATGGTTAGTGAGATTGAATATCCCCAGCTAAGTCCCCTACGTGCCCTGATGCTATCCGGTTAGCATCGGGGCATGTTGGGGGCAGTCCAGGGCGGAGCAGAGGCGAAGACTGGTGCTAACCATGCAGCAGTGATATTGGCTGCTGCCTGGTTAGCAATCGGTGCCCTAAAGATAGGCAATATTGCTGCTGCACAGTTAGCTTCGGCAGCTACCGGCTTTGGTGGCAATCACTGGATATTCAATGCCGGCTCCTCGGCATTAAATATCCAGTTTGGAGGTCAGCGGGGAGGACTGTGCGCCTATCAGCACATAGCCCTTCGAAAATCTGGGCAGTTCAATATCGGGCCCTTCATGTTTATTTCAGGAAGAAAACAGTCCCTTTTTGTGGTTTAAAGGTTTCAATGTTTCCTGATCTCACGAGAGAAACACAGAAACGGCATAAACAATTCATGCTATTAAAACCTGGTATCCTCCAGATTGTAGCGACATATTTGAAATTTCCCTGCAAATGTTTGATAACTTATAGAGATACTCGTTATGTTTTTTTTTCAGCCCTTAGATCTGGTAGCTTTTCTTAATGCTAAACGGTTAGAAACCACCGCAACTGTAAATTTGGTTAAGAATATATAACCGTGCATTGTTGTGCCCAACCATAACGGCTGATAATTATGTTTGCATTTGTGATTTCCTTGTTATTTCCTCCTTAAATCTCACCCGCCTCCCCTAGCTTTATTGTGGACTAGTGAATAATCCTTGTTTGGTGGCTTTGACCTTTTCTTCTGGTTGCTTTTCTTTATTCTATTTTGCTATGCTATGTTATGATATGATATATATTGTACATGCTATGGGGTGTAGAAGTGGACTGGTAAAGGGATACCAGACTCCCAATATGTAATTGAAGATGGATGAGTTTCTTGATACAGGATGTGTTTAGAAGTTTGGGTTTTCACCTACTTCCTCTTAAATAGAATAGGATGTCATGATCATGAGTTCTGTGTAACCGTCTTTAAAATAGTATGGAACATTGTTAACGCAAGCATAAAGAGTAAACATAGGCTATGAACTGTGCATAGTTCATTGTACAGACAATGCTGACACAACATAATTTTTGCAACTTTGCAATTATAAATAATTTTGTCATAATCAAGTAAATGTCATCTAATACACTGTAATCAGTTCTTAGTCTGTAAAAAGAACTTTGGCGACACCTTGTGTTATTTCACGTTTATAATAAATGACTGTTACTTCCCTTTTTTCTGTAATAAAAGGAGCTTTTCAGGAGGAAGAATTTGAATCCATCAGGCGTGGAACTGTGTGTGTCCACAGACCGTCTGTCGTTTTCCCTCTGAGCTCAAAGAAAATAGCACTTTGTGTGTGATTGTATTCTGTGTTACTCTCTGCCTGTTTCTCACTGCTTGAGGGACCAGAGACCGAAAGAGCCGTGGTATTGTGGCCAGATCACGGGGTTTCTTCATGGGGGATGACCCTTTCTGTACAATATTATCTCTTGGTGGTTATACTTGAAAGATTCCCAATTATACTATTCCCTCTGACAAAAATAAAATACAAATCCATAGGATCTAACACACCCTGGTCTAAAAGGGCTGTGTGTGACTTCAGGAAGTCTTCAAAATTGAGTAACCTCAAAAAAATATACCTATCTTCCCTTGATGTTACCAGACACTTGCAATAAAACAAAATAAATAAATAAACAAGGTGGTAGCCTTCTAAATGTATGTGGAAGGCATAACAGTGAGCAATATATGCCATCCAAATGTTGTTGTTAGAGCTACATCAAAAAGAATCGGTCCAATTCCAGATCACATGTGTGTTGCGCTTCTCAGAAGAAATTTATAAAGTACAGAAAATTATTAAAAAATACTGGCATATTTTACATCATCATGCCACTTTGCAAGATATTTATATTTTTGCCTATTAACATGGAGCAGATTTGAGACATTTTTAGTCCATTCAGCATTCCATGAAGCTCCAGAAGTGATGCCAAGAGGTTTTAGTCCATGTAAACATTGCCAGTTATGTCCACAATGCTTCGAGATAACCCAGTTCTTTTACCTAATCAAAAACCAAGATATGTGAATTTCTCCATACAACTGGGATCATTTATATTATGGTATGCTCATTGATATATGTTGGGAAAACAATTTGAAAGTTTCATATACGATGGAATAAGATAGGAGTAGAATTGTCAATCAAGACCAGACTGCTCTGGTGGTGGTACAATGTGTAGAGTAACATCATTCTTTTATTGACCTTTACTTGGCGATGATAGATTGAATCACAGTGATTGGATTTTTACATTAAATACTGGGGAAACTGCTAGGTACTTATGACCTAGATTGGCCACTGCTGGAAACAGGATACTGGGTTTGATGGAATGTTCTTATGTTTTTATGTACCAAAATTTGACTGATCCACTTTATCTTAAATAAATTGGTGTTCCATGAGACCAGGGTTCGATTCCCACTAGCACTCCTTGTGGCCTTGAGCAAGTCATTTAACCCTCCACTGCCTTGGAAGAAAGGCCTGGCAATCTACTTCCGGTTACACGGCCAAGAAAACCCAGGAGCTGCCTGGTCACCAGGAGTCAGCACTGACTCAAAGGCACACTTTGCATTGCAATGGTTTCATTGGTAAAGGGAAGTGACTTGTTCCTTTGTTTTAAAAATGGCACTAGCTGTTCTTTTAAAAAAAACACTGATTCTATAGCTATGTGATGCAAAGCTTATTTGAAGAAAAGATACATTGATGTTTTGATCTCCAGAAGTATTATAAGCCCTGGATGCAGGCACACACTGAAACACTGATATCGGGCTACCATGCTGAAGATCATATAAGTAACGAGTATTAACAATGGGGTCTATTCTGTCCCGTTGGGACATCCATCCCCACTATTTGCCCTCCTGCTGTCCCTGTCAAAAGCCTCCCCATATGAACAAGGCATTTGTATGGGGAGGCTTAGACAGGGGCGGGAGGGTGCATTCCGAAGGCTGAGCGAAGGCGGGGCATGGGTGGTCCGCAACCCCGGATGTACAGGGCCAATTCAGAAGTCGGCCCTGTACGTCTGGGGTCGGCAAACTGGACAGGGATAAAATAAGTCCCCCTGGACATCGTGGGATGGCAGGCCCATGCAGCATCAGAAAGGTGAGGGGGTGCAGGAGATTCCCTGGAGCCCGACCCTGGCCATGGAAGGCCAAATCAGGGGTCGGGCTATGGGGAAAGAAGATTGTGGTCGGCAGCCGGGGATCGCGGCTTCTGAATGGAGCCATGGTGCCATGGCAATCAGACACCATGGCACTGCAGCTGCATTCAGGAGCCTCACTAAGGTAGCTGGGCAGGTGACTGTACATGCAGGCCAATCGGAATCGGGTCCCGGCCTGCACTTACAGGCCCTAGACCCGATTCTGATCCTGCGGGGCATGTCTAGCACAGAGGCCTGGATGCACACATTAGAATGTGCCTTCACATGACTATGGCTGAACATGGAATGAAATGAATTGGGATTGACTTCAGAGATAATATGTTCAATAGGTAAAGTGGGTGAAGTGATTGAATATAAGGGGGTATGTTTACTAAACTGCGGTAACGTTACAAACCACATGTTAGGTAACGTTAACAATCGTTAAGTAACGTTAACATGTGGTATGTAACGTTAACGCTTGTTAACGTTACCTAACGAGCGTTAGCGTTCCCGGCCGTGGTAAACACTGCAGAGGGTGGAGAGAGGGCGGAGAGAAGGGGTCAATGGGTGGGGAGAGGCTCCCTGCACACTAACGCGCTGAACTGAAGGGCTGAATCCTATCGCGAATGAAAACCTGCCGTTAGATGCACATTTGCAGGAGAGAGAAACCATTTCAGTGTCAGCAATGTACAGCATAGGCAGGGAGCCCAAGAAACATGATAGTAGTGCTCCATTTTCAGCAACAACATAGTGCCCAAGTATAAAAGGCCACTATGGCAATGGTGCAAATGGGGCATACGGGGTTGCAGGCGGGATTTTTCAATTAAATTCTGTGCGGCCACATGGTATGAATATGCAAATAGATTGGCACACTGTTTCTTAATCATATTTTACCAATGAAGGTGTAGGGGGCGGAGCTCTGCTCAATGATCCCTCCCCATGACTACCTTGATTGGCTTTTCCTCTCTTAGGCCTTTGATTGGAGCGTCCTGAAATGTTTAAGCAAATACTTGCATGGCCAGTGCTTATAAAGATGCCGGTTCTTTAGTTTCAAGAAGTTTCATGGGCTGAAAGCACACAGAGGATTAGACCTGAAGCAGGGGATTACCTTTAAATACCCCAAAACGTGTCACGTCGTTCTTTCGTCATCTGTGGCAATTTCTCTAAACCTATTTTCTACAAATTTAGCTAAGCAACGAATAATAGTTGTCTTCAAAGTATTAAGACTATGTTCTTATCTAAAAAAAAATGGACGGGCCACAACGGCATAAGGTTGAATTCCTTTAGCTTGGTTGGCCATTCCGACAAAAATAAGTAAGTCCTTTCATCATCTGTGGCAATTTCTCTACAGCCTATTTTCTACAAATTCAGCTAAGTAACGAATAATAGTTGTTGTCTTCAAAGTATTAAGACTATGTTCTTATCTAAAAAAAATGGACGGGCCACAACGGCATAAGGTTGAATTCCTTTAGCTTGGTTGGCCATTCCGACAAAAATAAGTAGTTACTTCTAATGTTTCTTTGCACAACGGGTCTTTTTGGTACCAGGTTTTATTTTTAACACTAAGGGGTATGTTTAATAAACTGCGTTAGTGCAATTCGTGTTAGGAGCCGCGTTAGTGGAAGGAAAGCCATAAAAGGACATGGGCGGTACATCGTAACTGCTAACGTGCAGTTGTGCGCGGTATTGCGCGCCACGCAGCAACGATCGCTACAGCGCGCGCGCTACTGCACGCAAGCGTAAGACAGCGCGCAGACACCCAAATACAGAAACAGAGCTGTAGCACAATGGTTACTACACAGACTGATGGTACAAGGGTCATGGGTTTGATTCCCCAGTGTGCCTAATGAATAAGGCTGGTTGAGGCGTCATTTGTAACCCTTTGAAGGCCTACTATAATATTTTATTCCACATTCTGCAGCAGGGTTAATGTTTGCACATGTCAGGAAAATTGTACCCGTCGTACCCAATAAGTTCCAATAGTGACGTTCCCTCTGGCATGGTCATGTATTATATACCATTTGATAGGAATATATAGGCAGAAGATGAGATCCCGAAAGTACTGGGCTTGGCCTGGAAAGGGTTAAGTAGTGGGCTGTGAGGAAGGTTACTTGTACCTGAATAGTGCTGCCAGCAAACACACCCTCACAGTGCCGTAAGCTAAGGTGCCACATAAGGCACCCTAGAGGGCACTCCATAGGGCACATTATAAAGTGCGCTGTCTGCTAAAGCACCCTATAATGTCCCCTATAAGACACCATATAAGGCACCTTATAAGGCACTTTATAGGGCGCCATATAAAGCGCCCTATAGGGCGCCCTATGAGCCACCCTAAGGGGACAGTACCCTGAGGGTGGTCCTGCTGGCAGAACTAATATACAATAAAAATAGACAGTGCCTAAGACAGCCCCATTGATGAACCCCACTGTGGGTTCTGAACCCATGTCCTCTGGCTCCACAGGCAGTGAAGTAACCAGTGGGCTAGAACTGCTAGCAAACAACTGGCTGGCTACAGGAGGACTGCACGGCACCACACCCACATTCTGCTGTGGTTACCAGGATAGGGGTAACCCACCCGTACCCATGATGCATTGCACATGTAAATCAGCAGTCGAGAGATGGGCACAAGATCGGGTATGCATCCCCACAGCACCTCGGCCTTGTAGGGGGAACAGACGTGTATGGCACTGCCACAGAGTAGCCACAGACAGTCACATTGTGCGGGTACAGTGCCCACCCTGAGGTTGAGGTGGGGCACCCGGCACCAGGTCCACAGTACCTTTCATGGCTGAAATACGCCATGCTGCAGGTCCCCATCAGTGTGTGATAGGTAGCTCCATTAGACACACCTAGGATACAGTTGTGTCCTGCTGTATGTCCCGGTCATGTCTAGTCCCTATGGGCGCTGTTGCACCCGTGCCAGTGCATATCCTGTGTTGGTGCCATCGTTACCTGCTGTAGGTGAAGGGGGGTGGTGTATGTACCTATAGGCAGATTATGCACCACCACACAACCCACCCTCTGGGGCTCAGGGTGGGAAACAGGATCACCCACCAATAGATCCACAGTCTACCTCCCTGCAATGGCAGCAGTAGAGGGGACCAGCAACAGCAGTCCTGCTGGGGAACAGACAGAGCTGCACACATCCATAACGCAATAGCAGACAGACGGTAGGCCTGGAAATTCTCAGCTGCCCCCCACCATTATCTGACATTCTCCAGCAGCAAGCCTCCAGCCGCTGCACCCTGCAAGGTGTTCCAGCAAGACACATACTAGCTGCAGACAGTCCACCAGCTAGTCCATAGTGCATGGTCCTGGAGGAGATGCATGTACCCGGAACGAGAATGTCAGCATACACACCAAGCAGATAAGTCAGTGATTGGACTCCAAAAGGAAACCCATATATATCACATGAGAGAAATGCTATATAGCACTATGGGGGAACCTAGCCATGCCGTGGTCACTGCTCAGTCAGGTGGTACCGGCCACTACAATGTCCGAGCTATTGCCCTATGCCCTGTGCAGATACGGCAAGGCCAGGCCGCCCTATCCAGGCTATTCCCACAGTACCTTGCTCCTCATTATGCACATTGGCAGGCCAATACTGGGAACAGTGCTAGCAGTGTGGGCTGTGGAGGGTGTTGGAAGCCACCACACACTGGATAGACAGACACACACTCCCCACACCTATGCCAGCATTGTGCAACTATAGAGGTGTTGGGCAGCCCAGGCCACCACACCAGTCCTGGGCACAGTGCAGGCATGGCTATGGTACGCACTACTGTAGGAGTCACTCCCCAGGTTGGTAAACACTGTCAGACACAGGACCTGTAGCACACTCCACAGACATCAGAAAGGTTGCTATGATGCAGCTCACTCAGGAAATTGTACTTAACCTAGGAATTGCTATATGCCAGTAATCATAGCAACCTTTTGATAGATGTGTACCATATACCCAGGTTTAGGGTGGCATTACTACGGTATGAATGTGCTAGTATTGCGAGATGCACACAGAGCCCAAAGTCCTGCCTCTCCAGGAGGCTGTGGATAATGGGGCCTGTGGGTGCGGGTGTGTCTGCCCCTGTTGGCTGCTGCTTTACGGCAGAGGTTCCCAACTCCATTCCTGCGGTGCCAAACACTGTTCGGGTTTTCATGCTGTCCCTCATGAATATGCATGAGATACATCTGCATACCATGGGGGTGGCACATAGAAATGCAGCACAGGCATCTTCATCAGAGGCAGCATGGAACCGGAATGGTGTTTGGCCCTCCAGGACTGCATTTGGGAGGCTCTGCTCTAGGTAATGTGCATGTTTATGGTGTCTGTGCTCTGTAGGGTAAAATGTGGGTGTTTTGGGCATGTTTACGTCATCTGCAAGAACGGTTCTGTCTGTATTAGCACGTTATAGTAGTGGGTAAAATATGAGGACTGGGTTAGTGGAAACCACAGCTGGGACTTGAACCTGTGACCTTCTGCTTCTGAATATACTGGTTCTGTGCACTGCACCACCATGTTCTCACAGAGATGGTGCATTCCCTGATGCTACCATGACAGTTGGTCAGACAAGGCCTGTCTGCTGCAGTGCACGGCACCCACCTACACAGGGCTAGGCCATGGTCTGCTGTGGGCAGCTGCCACTGCCCCCTCCACCACCAGTATTCCTCAGCCACCATGCTGACATGCCCTTCTGCTGGTGGAGCTGGTGATGCGCAGTCCCAGGCCATCCAGTGTGCAGGTAGGCGGCTGCCTATGGTGCAGGTTCTGGGGTACGGGTGCCTGCATAGCTGTCCACGCTTTCCCCCAGCACCACTTGCCAATGTTCCGTGCCATTGGGGGCACCTGCTGGGTACTATTCCCTGTGCCACTGTGGGAAGCACACTCTTGCCCATGTTGGGCCCTCAGCAGTTGCTGTCTGGCTGCTCTACTGTTTCAACATTCCTATGGGCCAGCTAGGCATCTCCCTAGTCCCCACTGTGGCCTAGCTGCCCCACAGCATGTGCCGCCTGCAGCCCTCTGTATCCCCTTTTCCAGCATCTGCCAGGTTGCCTGTTCTGACATGCCCGCCCTGATGTTGCGGGACATGTGCACGCCATAGGAACTCTGTCCGATGGTGGGGGAATCCCTGAGCAGCGCTATTTCACTGTGGGCCTATGCACCTTGTATGGGGACGTAGTATGGACCCTTCCACGAATTATATCTGTTCTATGGAGCTTACTTGGGGGGGGGGTTGATGTTTCTCATTGCTACCACTATAGGCAAGCTTGGTTGTTGTTTTTTTCCAGTTTGTTGGGGTCATTTTCAGTGTTTCTGTGCCCTTTTGTTCTGTGCACATGTATCACACTTATCACCTTTTTATGGTTTCCCTGCCTAGGCTGTACATTGCTGACACGTAAATGGTTTCTCTCCCCTTTAAAGTGCTTTTACCGGTAGGTTTTCATTCGCGTTGGATTTCAGCTCTGAAATTCAGCGTGTTGGTGTGAAGGGAGCCTCTCCCCGCCCACTCTCCGCCCATTGACCCCTTCTCTCCGCCCTCTCTCCACCTTCTGCGGTGTTTTACCGCGCCGCAGAGCATTACGCTCATTAGCGTGTGATAGCGCGCTATAGCGTGTTTATGATTGTTAATGCGCTATAGCGCGCGCACGATCGTTAACATCATACAACGCGCGTTATTCACGTTTACCATGGTTTAGTAAACATACCCCTAAATGATTTTAACTTGGTTGTGGGTGCATAATTATTTGGTTGGTATCTTTATGTGTCAGCCATATTTCTGTATATTGTCACCTAAACATTTCATATGCCTGAAAACGTAAACATATGCATGTGAGAATATTGGAACTCCATTCTGTTTTTTCTTTTCATAAAAGAAATCAAGAACAATTTCCCTTGAATGATAGAAAAGAAATTTCCTTCCTTCCAAAAAAGCAAAGAAAACAAAAAAGGCAACTGAAAGACATTATATTCTCAGCAAAGAGAAAACAGTGGCTATCTCAGAACAATGTCTTTTGAACAACAATTCAATGCAGGCAGAGTAAATGACAGTTAATTACAAATTACATTCTGGTTGGGACTGTGAGAGCCCCCTGGCTTGAATAATAATCAGGCCCTCGAGCACTCACCTGCCTGTAAATGAACATACAGAGACACAAGCTGGGGTACCATACAAGTTTCAAAACAAGCTGCTAAACACAAAAGATTATTGGATTACAGAGATTTAGGAAAAAGCATTCAGATCTGGCAACAACACCAGCACTAGGCTAACAGGGATTTTCACAGGAGTAATTACCATGCCCTGTAAAAACTGTGTTTTGCCACCATTCCTGTTTCTAAAGCAAAACAATAGGTCTTCTTTACTCATCAGGAAATATGTACTATGGCAAATGCAATTTAGGATAAATAATCATCATCATCAGCAGCAGCAGACATAAATAGGCATTTATGTAAAATGCATTGTGGAGATATGCAACAATTATTTCATAATATATAAGGAAACTGAAAAATGATGTATTATTATAAATGGAAACTTAAGGATATCAACTGAATCTTTCTGGCTACAATTTTAAATTCCAATGCATTATTCAGGGTGTAACAACAAACCATACAACACTTGAATCATGTAGTAAAACAAATAATACATTCTACAAAGATTAATACAAATTAAGTCATAGCATCCTATTCATCATAGAAAATTGTCCTTATAAAATTGAGATATTCACGATGGATGATCCAAGATGGTGGAGGAGTGAGATGCCAAGGAGGGAACTCTGTAGAGGTCTGCTTTGCAGAGCCGTTTCCCCTTACGGTTGTGATGGGGAAGAAGAGGAAGCAAACAAGCCAGCCCTCGGTTCTATGTCGACTCTGGCTGGTCTGGTTCAGCAATCCATTGCAAGGTTTTGCCTTTCTGAGGCATCCATGGCTTCAACGGGCCCGTTTAATTCTATGGCATATCTGAGCAGTGGGGTGGAATTTAGCCCCGAGCAGGTGTCTCCACTGCAACCCAGAAACAGTCGCTCGATTGTGGATGACCAGCTTGGTGAGCTACCAAGGTTGGGGGCCTCCAGCAGTATGGAGGGAGCCCAGTCAAAGCAAGTCTTGGTGGTGTCTGTGGCTGGGAGTGGAGCTATGTTTTTTTTCCCAGAAGGTACTCGTCCCGGCTTGCAGGGGGAGAGCAATACGCCATCTGCCCTGAGGTTCGGTGGGCTGGAATAAATGGTGCTAGTCACTCTAGATAGCTTATGGAAAGCTATCTCTTTTACCCATGATGGGCACAAAGTCAAGAAATGTCAACTGTTAAAAGACAGCATTTTCAGTAGAGACAGATTTGGTTCAGCATTCTGAGTGGATGACCCAGCTAGAAACCCAAGTAGAAGATCTATAGGCCCTTGGTGAAGCCCACGTCAGGGAGTGTTCTGTTCAAGATTGAATTCATGGAAAATCAGTTGTGGCAGAATAACTTGAGTTTTTTCAACTGTCCCCTTTGGATCTTAGTTCATAAGTATCTGGTTGATGTCCTTAAAATGCCTGTTGAGGCTTTGCCGCCCATTGTGAGTGTATGTGCCGGCTTTCTCATCTGCCCTGGGTATTGGACTGGACTTGGGGGGGTTCTGTCGGACCAGAGCATTGGACCTTTTGGGCTTTCTGGAAAACTCCCTTGAAATGGTGACCAGTTGTGCCACTCTGTTAGTCTGCTTTGCATTTGAGTCAGACCGCAACGCTGTCCTATAACTTTATTTCCACTTGTCTTTACAGTTTATGGGGTCCAAAATATCTATATCTTCTGATTTGGCTAGAGATACCCAGAAAAGGTTTTCTGGCCTTGTGCCACAGATCATCCACTCTGGGTGTTTCGTTTAGGTTAAAATATCCTTATAAATGTGTTATTTTGTGTCAATCTAAGCAATTTCTCTCTTTTTTGAACCCCAGCAACTTTTTCAATTTTTGCAAGTAAGGGAAAATATGGTGGAGGAAAGACTTCCTCTACCAGCTGCCATGTAATGCTATCTTGCTCCTGCTATTATAATATTTCCATGTACTACTGATTCTGATACTTGGATCTGTATCATGATCTAATCTAATCAAGTTGGTTTTCTTTTCACTTGTAACTAGTGATATATTATGTTTTCTGTTATTTCTTTTTATTCGGATTTTTGCTGGAGATGTATGTTAAAATTGATATGGATAAAAAATTGAACAAAAAATTGAGATATTCACACCGACTATAACCTATAAATATAAGTGTGTGTGTAGGGGGGGGGGCTTATTCAGCAGCGGTGGCTGGGCTAACTGAAGCACTTAGCCGCCATCACTTTAACAAAACTCAGACATTTCACAGCAGAACATATCCAGTTTGGGCCGCTAAATATCTGTGCTCACTGGACACCAGCACCACTTCCAATTAGTGGCAATATTCAGCTGCTAACCAGATAGCACTAACCGGTTAAAGTTAGCACAACCATTCCTGTGTCCTAACTCTAACCAATCTATCCAGTTAGTGGCTGAATATTGTTGCTAACCAGATAGACCCCATCACTACCCCTGATTCGCCCACAGACTACCACGATTTTAACCGGGAGTTCTTCCTGTGGTCTGTGGGGATATTCAGTGGCACTAAATAGTTTGTGCCGCTGAATGTCAGGTTGACCACTTTTTTTCTGGTTAGAAGGTCTACTGTTGAATGTGAGAGAGAGAGGAAATGTTATGTGGATGGTGAATCAGGAGGTCTCCAGATTTGAGTTTTTTGGTGAAATTGAATGAATTCAGGTGAATGTGAGAGTTGAGGTTAAATGAGAAGGACTGTGAGCTAGTTGGTGGTAGTGTAAGTAGTTGTTGGGGGGGGGGGTTTGGAGAGAGGAAATTTATTGAAGAAAATTAGGGACAAGAAGGGGAGAGAGGATTTTTTTAAATTTATTTTGGTTTTCTAACAATTTGAAGCCAGGGTAATATTTTAGCCTAGAGGTTAGAGAGGAAGCTGCATAAAACTAATGGAAAGTTACTAAGAAGGGAAAACAGATTTTTTTAAATATAATAATTTTATCTTTTATGTAGGTGAGTCTGAGAAGGGGGAGAAGTGTCAGACCTAGGAAAAGGTATGGAAAAAGATGAAGAATAGAAATTAGAGTTACAATAAGACTAAGGGGTATGTTTACTAAACCACAGTAATGTCACTCGCGTTAGGTTCCGCGGTAAAGGTACAGATGCCCATATAAAGGCATGGCCGGTGCATCATTACAGCAAACCGTATCAGCTAACGCATGTTACAAGGCGCCTTCGACTAACACGCATTACAAGGCGCCCTACAAAGCACCTTATAAGGCACCTTACAAGGCGCCTTGTAAGGTGCCTTATAAGTAAGGTGCCTTATAAGGTGACTTGTTAGGTGCCTTATAAGGTGCCTTGTTAGGTGCCCTATAAGGTGCCTTATAAGGTGCCTTGTTAGGTGCCTTATAAGGTGCCTTGTTAGGTGCCCTATAAAAGCGCCATATAAGGTGCCTTGTAAGGTGCCTCATAAGGCACTTTGTAAGGTGCCCTATACAGTAGGGCTCCGTAGGCTAAGCGCTGTATCAGGCACCCCTGGACAAGGCACCTTAGAAGGCACCCTGGGTTACGGAATCATAGGTTAAGGTGGCCTAACAAGGTTATGGTGCCCTAGGTTAGTATGGCCTAAGGGCTACAAGATCCTTCAGGATGACATGCATGACCTGTGAGGAACAGAGACAGATGTAGCCCTAACACTAGATAGAGCACTCAGGAAAGGCAATGAACAGGTGAGTGAGGGAGGGAGAGCTGGGAGCCACTGGACCTGCCATATCTGCGGGCATCCCATGTGGCTGCCAGTACTGATGACAAACATGGTGGGGGCAACTGTACCACAGCACAGAGTGTTGGCAATAGTACTGGAAAGACAGTTGGTGGCAGACAATGGGAATACGTGTCCCCCAGTGGAGGCGGAGGTGGCAGGATAGTTACAATGATGGGTAGACAGAGGAGTGGTGGTGCCATGCAGATCAGGCACAGGCAAGGCAAGCATGAAGAGGCACAATGCAAGAAAGGGTAGCAGTGCAGGACATGGGGTGACAGCCTCCACAGGCAGACAGGACTCTACACAGCTGACGGACGCAAATAGACGGACCGAGGGAATGTTGGCCATTGTGGCGAGGGTATTATGGGCTGGCAGAACAAATCTGAAAAAATGTGACTGTTATAGGCATGCACACCATTTGTGTAGGACAGGCATGAGAGAAAGGAACAATGAGGAATTGAACCCATGAACACTGCCAAGAATGGTATTGTATTAACCAGTAGGCTATACCTCTGTGGTGCATGTCACAGCAATGGCTGGGTACAGAAGGACTGCAAGTCACCGCACAAAGTGTCTGCTCTGAGTGCCAGGATAGGGTAACCCCACCAGTACCCATGATGCAATGCACATGCTGAATAGCTGTCTACAGCTGATCAGCAAATGGGGTCTGCACCTCTCCGGTACCTCAGCTTGGAAAGACGAATTGACAGTGTGTGATACTGGCACAAAGTAGCTACAGGCCATGCCATTTTGCAGGTTCTGTGTTCTCCCTGAGGGATAGGATGTGTGCCCAGCACTACATCCGCAGTACATGTGGTGCTAGAGATAAGTCCTGCTGTATGTTCCCATCATTACTAGTGTGTGACAGGTGTTCCTTGCAGTGCAGCTGAAAGTAATTTGGTATCCATCATTATGCTGCCATCACATGTGGCCCTCTGGGACCAGACACCACCCAGATTAGTGTGTACCCTGTGTTAGGGTCTGGCTGACATGGGCACCTGTTATCAGGGCAGAGGGTTTTCCAGACTTTCATGAGGTTTGTGTAGCAGTGCCCTTATAGGTCAAAGTGGTATACACTACATACCCCAAAGGGCTCACATCACCCTTTTTGTAGATAAGGGACAGGTGCCCCAGCCCCTGTGAAGCAGCCTCCATCCTGCTGGTATAAGACAGCCCTCCAGGGTCGGTGGACCAGAGCCATACCTGTGGCTGGGGCAGTAGCAGACCAACAGCAATGATGGGGATAGCTCTAGAAAAAACCCCAACTGCCTCACACCACTGTCTGCTAGTCACAAGCAGACAGCACAGTCAGACTACATCTTATAGGTGCTCCAACCATACACAGTCTAACTGCAGACAGTCCACTAGCCAGTCCACAATGCATGCTCACAAAAGAACTATATGCACCAAGCAGGCATCTTAGTGATTGGGGGCCCAGCACTGGGAACACAAAAATACCACTGAAGGTAAATAGTGTAGAGGGCTATGTGGGAACCTAGACATGCCATGGTCACTGCTCAGTCAGAGTGAGTGCCCTCCCAGCATGCCATGCTGTGGCCACCCTCTCCATGCAGGCGGTGGTCGGGCACTACAGTGTCCCAGCCATTGCCCCACACCCTGTGAAGATGCATCCTGGCCAATCTGCCCTGTCCGGGCCATATCCACAACACCTTGCTCCTCATTATGCACATATTCAGGCTAACGCTGGTAACAGATGGACATTGTGAGCCCAGTGAGGTGTGGGCAGCCACAAAACAATGGATAGACGTACACACACACACACACTCCTTTTGCAGCATTGTGCAAAGATAGGGGTGGTTGGCAACCCTGCCTGCCACACTGGTCCTGATCACAGTGCTGACATTGCTAAACTGTGTAGGAGGTAGTAGTAGTGCTCTGGTGTTAACTGCAGCTCAATGCAGGGGCCAACAGACTGACTCTCCATGCATCTTTGGATTCTGGAGCCTGTGTGAGTGGGTGTTTGTACCCCTGTTCGCCACTGCTTTGGGCTTTGAACATGTTGCTGTTGTATCTGCAATGTAGGATGAAACATAGGGACATGCTATGCAGGAACCACAGCTGGGGCTTGAATCTGTGATCCTCTGATTCTGGACACACTGGCTGGGTGTACTGCACCACACCGTTGCCACAGATGCATGGTGGTCCCTGGGGCTACCTGTACTTTTCCTCAGCCAGACCTTTTATGTTGCACTGCACACCGCGTACTGGTATAGGGATGGCCTAGGTCCACTGCAGGAAGGTGCCACTGCCCCCTCCAGCACAGGCACCCCCCCCCCCCGCCATGCTGACATGATCATATGCTGTCTGTGCTGGTAATGCACACTCCCAGGCTATCCACTGTGTGGGTAGGTGGTCACCTAGGGAGCGGGGTCTGGGGCATGGGGCATACATGAGCATCCTCACATCCCCCCCCATCACCGCCTACCAATAGTCTGTCCCTTCCACTTAGGGAAGGGTTGGCTGGGGGGATGTCAGGTCAGTGCCCTGGCAACTGTTAGCTCGGGTGGACCAGATAGATGTAGGTGGATTGTGTTTGGCCTTTGTCAGCTGCTGCCATGCTGATTTCCAGTTTCTATGTTCCTATGTGCCACCTAGGCGCCTGCCTAGTCCACCCTGTGCCCCAGCGGCCCCGCTACATGTCCCGCCTGCAGCCCCCTATGCCCCACTTGCACCATCGCCATAGTGGCCTTTCATGTTTGGGCACTATGCTGTTGCTGGAAATAGAGCACTACTATCAAGTTTTTTGGGCTCCCTGTCTATGCTGTACATTGCTGACACTGAAATGGTTTCTCTCTCCGGCAAATGTGCATCTAACGGCAGGTTTCCATTCGCGGTAGGATTCAGCCCTTCAGTTCAGCGCGTTAGTGTGCAGGGAGCCTCTCCCTGCCCACTCCCCGCCCATTGACCTCTTCCCCCTGCCCTCTCTCCACCCTCTGCGGTGTTTACCGTGGCTGGGAACGTTAACGATCGTTAGGTAACGTTAACGCACGTTAACTTTGTATACCGCGCGTTAACGTTACCTACCGATTGTTAACATTACCTAACGTGCGGTCTGTAACATTACCTAACGTGCGGTCTGTAACGTTACCGCAGTTTAGTAAACATGACCCTAAGACGTGGATAACAGGAACATAGTGAGCTGAGAGAAAAGCGTGAGATTGGTAAGGAGTGAGATTTTAAAAGTAAGGTGAATGGAGATGAGCTGTGTGTGTGTATTGCTGAATGAATGAGAAGTAAGAGTGTGTAAAAGTAGGTGAAAGGGATTTTTGTTCTCTGCCAAGGCAAGCTTGCATCAAATTTTCCTCATGTTTGTCCTCTTAGAAGGGAGGGATAGAGTTAGTGAGATAGAGAGAGAGAGCTCAGAAGAAAAGAAGCAAAGAAGAAATCATTGTTCCTTTTTCCTTATTCTACTTGGACTTTTGTAAACTGCCCAGGGCGGTATATCAAATGACAATAAACATAAAGAGAAAGATAAAACACTTTGAATATGCCCCCCATAGATTATAGTAATATTGGGGTCTGAGTTTTGTTAAAGTGATGGCAGCTAAGTGCTTCAATTAGCCTAGCCACCGCTGCTGAATAAGCCCCCCCCTCCCACTTATATTTATAGGTTATATTCGGTGTGAATAACTAAATTTTTTGTTCAATTTTTAATCCATATCAATTTTAACATACATCTCCAGCAAAAGTCTGAATAAAAAGAAATAACAGAAAACATAATATATCACTAGTTACAAGTAAAAAGAAAACCAACTTGATTAGATTAGATCATGATACAGATCCAAGTATCAGATCAGAAGTACATGAAATATTATAATAGCAGGAGCAAAATAGCATTACATGGCAGCTGGTAGAGGAAGTATCTAGACATTTGGCACTTTGCCAAGCATCTAGGTGCTAGCAGTGTGTGATTTTCGCCAGCATTATACATTGAACAGGATTTACATATCCCTCATAATGTTGTGTGCTTGTGGGGAGGCCAGGTTTAGGGTGTTTCAGGCTGGAGCTGCAAATGCATAGCTTATGCATCTGAACACTGATTTTCTGAACCTAGTAGCCTAGACTGTGAATTTGGTTTAGGTGCCACAAAATCAAGCATAATCGGGAGCATCTAGCCAAATGCTTAGGCACCCGTTTTCAGCATTAAGTCATTTAAACTAGGTACACACTTATGTGCACACCCAGGCCTATATTTAGTGGCACTAAACAAAAGCTTAACAACGCCGAATATCGGCATAAATTAAAACATTTAGTAGGATGTTTACTAAGCTGCGCTAAAGGAGCAAGTGTGCCGTCAGCGTGTATTAATGGCATAATTGCTCCCTTAACACAAGTAAAATGCTGCCTTAGCGCACGCTAATGGGACCGGCAGCATAAAGCGCCCTATGGGTGGAAAGTAGGTGGAGAGTAGGGGTCAATGGGCGGGGAGTGCGCAGTAACAAGGCCCTGCTCCCTTAACGACGGCACCTTAACACCAGGAACCTTATCACATATCAAAACCCATCGGTAAGGATGCATTTTGAGGCAAGAGAGCCTATCTAAATGTCTACAATGTGCTGTACAGACAGGTGAGCCTAAGAAAGTGATAGTAGTGCTCCATTAGCAGCAACAACATAGGGCCCGATTCTGAGAAAGACGTGCAGGGCGGATGTGTATGTTCAAAACATGTACGTCCAAAGCATAAACATGATTCTCAGCTTGAGTGGCTAGTCATCCAGCTGCGCATCAGAATACGGGGCTGTACGTCTGCACCGCTAAATGTCCAACTCGCGCATGCGTGTAACACGTGCAACCTTTGTGACATGCCGCGGATGTGTAGTTCTGAAAACGTGTCCACCTGCATAGTTGTCCATGTGCTACAGGAAAAAGGATACAGTAAGTCCCCCCCCCCCCTTCTACCGCGGCCAGACCCTTGGAAAATGGCTACAAGGCAAGTCAATTTCTCTGAGGCAGAGACCCGCCTGCTCTGTAGGATGGTCTTGGAAAATGAGGGTGCCCTGATCCCAACAGGACATCGGAGGCCAGCCCTAGCTGCAGCACGCAGGGGCTGGGAAAATATAAGGATCACCCTAGCGTAGTAAGTAGGTCAAAGAAGGAAAGGGAGGAGGCAGGGGAAATGCATGTGGTGGACAAGAACAGTGCAAAGAGCCAGGAAGTAGCTGCAAAGGAAAAGTTCAAAAGGAGCAGGGGGTAAACTGGATCCACCACACAACCAAATTACAGTAAACACACAAAACAGGCCCACACAGGAAACAGGCAAACAGAAACACAATGGCCAAGAGGAAAGCAAGGTGGAAAAATGCAGAATAGACAAAAGGAAAAGCACATATAGAAAGGAAACCTGAACACAGTGAAAAAAACCTACTGTGTGTAACAGTGCAACAACATGACCCAATACTGTCAGCCAAAACACAGCACAGTGGAAACATAGAGACATGATGCTAGTGAAGATAACACATGGCTGACCTAGGCCGCCCCCCACTGACATATATTTATTTAACAGTTTTTATATACCATCTTTCATCAATTCAAGATGGTTTACAGAGAACAAAACGTAACAACGTGGCACAGCTGTTTTACATGGAACAGAACTTTAGTTAAGTTGAACTTTTAGAAAATGGGTATACATGGTACCATAAGGTAACTATTTACACATTTACAATAGCTTGAGAGAGGTCATTGAGAGAGGAGTGTTTAAGGGCAGAAGGGGGAGGGGAGAAAAGGTACAGTTGTCATAGAGAGGGAAAGTTAAGGTGGTACAGAGAAGTGTTCCTGGAAAAGGTGGGTTTTAAGTCTCTTTCTGAATTCAGAATGGTCAGTACAGTTCCGTAGTTCTGAGGGAAAAGTGTTCCATAGAGAAGGTGCATAGAGTGAGAAGGCCCTGTTACAGGTAGTTTGCTTGCAGGTTTTCCTTAGTGAGGGTATTTTTAGAAGGTTTTTGGTATTTGAGCAGCGTGATTTAGTAGTATTGAGGTTGAAAATAAGAGAGGAGAGGCATGGAGCTGATTCATTGTGAATAACTTTATGAATAAGGGTTATGACTTTAAATTTAGTTCTGGATAATATAGGGAGCCAATGTAGATCATAGAGGATTAGGGTTATGTGTGTGCGGCTAGGATTATTTGTTATTAAGTGGGCAATTGTGTTCTGTGCCATTTGGAGCGGATGTATACTGTTTTTAGGGAGACCATGGTAGATGAGATTGCAGTAGTCAAGGGTAGGTGTAGTGAGGGATTGGCAGACAGTACGAAAGGAGTCAGGGTTTAAGAGCAGTTGAAGGTTTTGGAGGGTTCATAATTTGGCATAGAGTGAATTTGAAGTTTTTCTTATGTGTTCTAGGAATGTGAGGTTCTGATCCAGGGTAATACCAAGAGATTTAATATGATTTTTTATGGGGAGGGTGAGGTCGCCAAGGGTAAGTGATGACGGAGGGGAGTAGAAGGTGTTAGTGAATATTTGGAGAGCTTCAGATTTGGATTGGTTGATTAATATGTTGTCAGGCATTTGGTTATATTCGAGAAGTTGGGTTTGCTATATTGAACGGTGAGAAGAACATGATGTCATTTGCGTAAATTTGATAAAAGATTCCATGGTTTTGGAAAATTTTACATATAGGTTGCAGGAAGATGTTAAATAGGAGGGCGGATAAACTGGATCCTTGAGGAACTCCCTGTTTTAGTATGAAGGGTTGGGAGGTGTCATTTACAATGTAAACCTGTTGTGTTCTGTTGTCTAGGTAGGACAGGAACCAGTTCAGGGTTGTGTCTCTAAGTCGAATTTCATGGAGTCTATCCAAAAGTTGGCAGTGGGGGAGAGAGTCAAAGACTGAGGAGATATCAAGGAATATGAGGAGCCATCCTTGTGTGTGGTTCTGGGTGTGAATGATCACGGAGTCTAAAAGGGATGTTATAAGGGTTTCAACTCCATGGTTCTTTTTGAAGCCATGTTGGAATAGGTCAAGGGGGGAATGATCATTTATGAAATTTTGAAGCTGAATCTGGACTATTTTTTCAGTGATCTTTTCAAGAAAGGGGATACTTGAGATGGGTCTATAAGACATGGGTAATGATGGGTCCAGTTTCAATCCTTTCAGGATGAGGTGGATTGAAGCACATTTTAGTTGAGTAGGTACATATCCAGTTTGGAGTGAGGTTTGTACTATGGGGTATGTTTACTAAACTGCGTTAGTGCAATTCGCGTTAGGAGCCGCGTTAGTGGAAGGAAAGCCAAAAAAGGACATGGGCGGTACATCGTAACCGATAACGCGCAGTTGCGTGCGTTATTATGCGCGGCGCAGCAACGATTGTTACAGCACACGCGCTGCTGCGCGCAAGCGTAAGACAGTGCGCAGACACCCAAATACAGAAACAGAGCTGTAGTACAATGGTTACTACACAGACTGATGGTACAAGGGTCATGGGTTCGATTCCCTAGTGTGCCTAATGAATAAGGCCGGCTGAGGTGTCCTGTGTAACCCTTTGAAAGCCGACTATAATATTTTAATCTGCAGGCGGGTTACAGTTTGCATATGTCAGGAAAATTGTACCCGTCCTATGAAATAGGTTCCAATAGTGACGTTCTCTCTGACATGGTCATGTATTATATACCAGTTGATAGGAATATTTAGGCGATCCCTACAGGGCGAAGTGTAAGGCGCGCCCTATAGGGAGCACCTAAATATTCCTATCAAATGGCATATAATACATATAATATAGGGCGAAGTGTAAGGCGCGCCCTATAGGGCGCCTTCTGAGCTACCCTAAGGTGACGGTACCCTGAGGGTGGTTGTGCTGGCAGCACTAATATACAGGAAAAATAGACAATGCCTAAGACAGCCCTATCAATGAACCTATGACCTCTGGCTCCATGGGCAATGAAGTAACCAGTGGCCTAGAGCTGCTAATAAACACATGGCTGGCTACAGGAGGACTGCACGGCACCACACCCACATTCTGCTGTGGTTACCAGGGAGATTACATACCACCACACAATGCACCCTCTAGGGCTCAGGGTGTGGGACAGGATCTCCCACCCACATTCAACCCCCTGCAATGGTGGCAGTAGAGGGGACCATCACCCCAATCCTACTAGGGATCAAACACCCTACAGGGCAGGCAATGCAGAGCAGTACACATCCATAACGCAATAGCAGACAGACGGCAGGTCTGGAAATGCTCAGCTGCCCCCCACCATTATCTGACATTCTCCAGCAGCAAGCCTCCAGCCGCTGCACCCTGCACGGTGTTCCAGCAAGACACATACTAGCTGCAGACAGTACGCCAGCTAGTCCATAGTGCATGGTCCTGGAGGAGATGCATGTACCCAGAACGGGGATATCAGCATACACACCAAGCAGATAAGTCAGTGATTGGGCCCCAAAAGGAAACCCATAAATATCACATAAAAGAAATACTATATAGTACTATGGTGGAACCTAGCCATGCCATGGTCACTGCTCAGTCAGGGTGAGAGTGACCTCCCAGCAGGACATGCTATGGCCACCCTGTCCGTGCAGGTGGTACCGGGCACTACAATGTCCGGTCATTGCCCTATGCCCTGTGCAGATGCGGACAGGCCATGCCACCCTATCCAGGCTATTCCCACGGTACCTTGCTCCTCATTATGCACATTGGAAGGCCAATACTGGCAACATTGCTAGCAGTGTGGGCTATGGAGGGTGTTGGCAGCCACCACACACTGGATAGACAGACACACACTCCCCTCACCAATGCCAGCATTGTGCAACTATAGAGGTGTTGGGCAGCCCAGGCCACCACACCAGTCCTGGGCACAGTGCAGGCATGGCTATGGTACGCAATACTGTAGGCGTCACTCCCCAGGTTGGTAAACACTGTCAGACACAAGACCAGTAGCACACTCCACAGACATCAGAAAGGTTGCTATGATGCAGCTCACTCCAAAAATTGTACTTAACCTAGGAATTGCTATCTGCCAGTACTCATAGCAACCTTTTCATAGCTGTGTACCATATTTCCAGGTTTAGGGTGGCATTACTAAGGTATGCAAGTGCTAGTATTGGGAGATGCATGCAGAGCCCAAAGTCGTGCCTCTCCAGGAGGCTTTGGATAATGGGGCCTGTGGGTGCGGGTGTGTCTGCCCCTGTTGGCTGCTGCTTTACGGCAGAGGTTCCAAACTCCAGTCCTGCGGTGCAAAACACTGTTCGGGTTTTCATGCTGTCCCTCATGAATATGCATGAGATACATCTGCATACCATGGGGGTGGCACATAGAAATGCAGCACAGGCATCTTTATTAGAGGCAGCATGGAACCGGGATGGTGTTTGGCCCTCCAGGACTGCATTTGGGAGGCTCTGCTCTAGGTTCTGTGCATGTTTATGGTCTCTGTGCTCTGTAGGGTAAAATGTGGGTGTTCTTGGCATGTTTACGTCATTTGCAAGAACGGTTCTGTCTGTATTAGCACGTTATAGTAGTGGGTAAAATATGAGGACTGGGTTGGCGGAAATCACAGCTGGGACTTGAACCTGTGCCCTTCTGCTTCTGAATACACTGGTTCTGTGCACTGCACCACCATGTTCTCACAGAGATGGTGCATTCCCTGGTGATACCATGACTGTTGGTCAGACAGGGCCTGTCTGTTGCAGTGCATGCCACCCACCTACACGGGAAAAGGCCACGGTCTGCTCTGGGCAGCTGCCACTGCCCCCTCCACCACCAGTATCCCTCAGCCACCATGCTGACATGCCCTTCCGCTGGTGGTGCTGGTGGTTTGCGGTCTCAAGCCTCCAGTGTTCAGGTAGGTGGCTGCCTATGGTGCATGTTCTGGGGTGGGGGTGCCTGCATAGCTGTCCACGCTTTCCCCCAGCACCGCCTGCCAATGTTCCGTGCCATTGGGGGTACCTGCTGGGTACTATTCCCTGTGACACTGTGGGAAGCACACTCTTGCCCATGTTGGGCCCTCAGCAGTTGCTATCTGGCTGCTCTACTGTTTCAGCATTCCTATGGGCCAGTTAGGCATACCCCTAGTCCCCACTGTGGCCCAGCTGCACCACAGCATGTGCCGCCTGCAGCCCTCTGTATCCCCTTTTCCAGCATCTGCCCGGTTGCCCGTTACGACCTGCCCGCCTTGATGTTGCGGGACATGTGCCCACCATAGGAACCCTGTCCGATGGTGGGGAAATCCCTGAGCAGTGCTATTTCACTGTGGGCCCATGCACCTTGTATGGGGATGGAGTATGGACCCTTCTGCGATTTATATCTGTTCAATGGAGCTTACTCGGGGGGGGGGGGTTGGTATTTCTCATTGATACCACTATTGGCCAGCTTGGTTGTTGTTTTTTTCCAGTTTGTTGGGGTCATTTTCAGTGTTTCTGTGCCCTTTTGTTCTGTGCACATGTATCACACTTATCACCTTTTTTTGGTTTCCCTGCCTAGGCTGTACATTGCTGACACTTAAATCGTTTCTCTTCCCTTTAAAGTGCTTTTACCGGTAGGTTTTCATTCGCGTTGGAATTCAGCTCTGAAATTCAGCGTGTTAGTGTAATGGGAGCCTCTCCCCGCCCACTCCCCGCCCATTGACCCCTTCTCTCCGCCCTCTCTCCACCTTCTGCGTTGTTTTACCGCGCTGCGGAGCATTACGATCGTTAGCGTGTGATAGCGCGCGTGATAGCACGTGCTATAGTGCGTTTAAGATCTTTAATGCGCTACAGCGCGCGCTATAGCGGGCTAACAATCGTTAACGTTGTACAACGTGCATTATTCACGTTTACCGCAGTTTAGTAAACATACCCCTTAGTTTGTCTCTAAGCAGGCTCACTATCATGTTCTTTCCCTCAGCTCATCTAGATAGGTCTTAGGAATCGACAACGTGACAAATGCTTTCATCCTCGTCTTTCTAGTATATCTTCTGCATTTGATTCTGTAAACCACAACATCCTAATCAACTGCCTAAAACACCTGAGCATAGGTGTTACTACTCTACAATGGTTTCAAGACTACCTGTCCAACCGCACCCAACAAGTTTGCTTGGAAAACAACCTAAATCTTTCACTCAATCTCAGGGTGTCCCCCAGGGATCTGCATAATCTGCACTTCTGTTTAATATATATCTACAACCTATCTGCAATATCATCCAATCACATGATGTAGACTACAGAATTTATGCAGATGATATAATGCTATTCACAACCTTTGACACCAAAGAGCCTAACTACCCAAAGATTACACTGGTCAACAAATTTTTACAAAAGTCATGTTACTGAATTAAAAATAGTCATTTCTTATCAATTTTTATATGCTGAACACGAATATGACAGTGAAATTGCAAAGTTGGCTCTAGTTTTTTTGTAATCTACAAGAATTAATGTTTACATCACGAAATGCATGTCAATAGTAAATATAATAGGCCTTCGGTTAATACCTGTAAAAAAACAAGTCATAGACTACTTCTTAGATTTTTTCGCCTGTCTCTTGTACAGCTGTTCGGGAGCTTCTCTGGGGAGTGTCCAGCAGTAGTCAGCCAGCATTGTAGTGGACCATTTTCCCTGGTATCTTTGCTCCATCGTTGCCATATCCTGGTGAAAATGTTTGCCCTGTTCATCACTAACCATACCACAGTTGTCAGGAAAGAAATTGAGATGGGAATTAAGGAAATGGATCTTTAGAGACATATTGCAGCCAAGTTTCTGATACTGCATCAGAATGTCTTCTACTAGTTCCTTGTAGTTTTCTGCCCTAACATTCCCAAGAAAGATTGACACTAGGCGAAAAGCATTCCATGCTTGTTTCCCCCTCGATGCTCAAACTGTTGGAGTTCCATAGTAATATCACAGATGCTACATGATCTTCACTTGCTATGGCCACCGACTTTATCCAAAGGTACCACAGAACTAATCGGTCGGAGAACTGTAGGACTAAGATGTTCCTTTAAATTCTTGTGCCTACTCCAGACACACCGGAGTCGCTTGCCCTCCAAACCTGGAATTGTACGGATAACATTACTGTGTCTCCATATAATTTTCTGTAGATGACTACTCAGCAGAGAGTACGAAGTGATCAAATTTACTCTCTCCTCATCCCTGGTTGTACTTTTATCCAGGCGTTCGCTCAGTAGCCATTGTCGATCATTATACGTAGCTCTGGTGTACGCTCACTTAACCACTTCTGTGGGATACCCCCGTGTTTCAAAATTTCGCAATAGCTGCCGAGACTTGATCTTAAAGTCTTTCAAACTAGAACAATTACGTTGGTAGCAGAGAAATTGCAAAAAAGGCAATCCTTCTTTCAATCTCTTTGGATGTGCACTAGTGAAATGCAAAAACGTGTTTCTGTCAGTTGCCTTGCGGTAGATTGAGGTTTCCCATCCTGTCACCCCTTTCGTTATTGTCAAATCCAAATAGGTAATACTCGAACGACTCATTGTATAAGTAAACTGGATATGAGAATCACAGTTATTCAGCCACTGAAAAAAATCCAAAAATTCCAATTCCGTGCCTTGCCACAGCATGAAGACGTCATCAATATAATGCCTCCACGTCTTAATCTGGCTTTTATATGGGGATAAAGCTATCCATTTCCGCTGAGTAGTCATCTACAGAAAATTATACGGAGACACAGTAATGTTATCCGTACAATTCCAGGTTTGGAGGGCAAGCGACTCCGGTGTGTCTGGAGTAGGCACAAGAATTTAAAGGAACATCTTAGTCCTACAGTTCTCCGACCGATTAGTTCTGTGGTACCTTTGGATAAAGTCGGTGGCCATAGCAAGTGTGGATCATGTAACATCTGTGATATTACTATGGAACTCCAACAGTTTGAGCATCGAGGGGTTAAGTATGTTCTTAGAAAAAATACTACCTGCATTTCACAGGGTGTTGTATACGCCATTAAATGCCCTTGTGGTTTTTTGTACATTGGACAAACGATCCGGTCTTTTCTTATTAGGATGGCTGAACATCGTAGCCGAATGAAGTGTAAAAGGTTGGAAGCTCCTTTAGTTCAGCACTGTTTAACCCATCACCATATTTTTGAACAACTCTGATGTTTTTGTGTAGATCAAGTTTCAACGGCTGCAAATGGAAAGCGTGTGGAACAATGTCTCTTGCAGCGGGAACAACGATGGATTTTCGAGCTCGATACAGTAGTCCCTAGAGGGCCGAATATGAAGATAGATTGGTCTGTGTGCTTGGGGTGATCAATTAGAGAGTGAATAGATCGCTAACACTGAGTGAGATAATTAACCAATCGGGTTTGGTGAACGGAGGATATTTAAGTGAAGGCAATTTTTCTATCCCGCATGCGCGGCATTTTTCTGAGAATGGGAGGGGGCTGTTCCTGATAACTAGAGGGAACGCTCCTGTCTATAATTCTGTTCATGTGTACGCGGGTAGCATAAGGTAAAGTTTTTGATAATGTTAAGCAAACATTTTTTAAAATCAACGGTGTCATTTTATCAATTCAACGGTGGGATGAATAGTCACAATAGTGGGGGTTAGTGACAAGCATGATTTTTTCTGTTGTGTTCGCTATCAGGTGAAAGAAGAAGCCAATCACCTGATGAAACGTCTGGCGGTGAAACGCTATGGGCGCCTGCTGAGGGGCGTCGGGATTTTGGTCTATTGAGAACTGAATGGTGAAGCAGAGAACTGAATGGTGAAGCAGGAAGATATAGAAGAACACTTCGGTGGCCCAGTGCGGCAGGAACTGCTTACAGATAAGTGTCTTTCTTAAGGAACAATTACAGTTCCGGCATTAAGGCTATAAATGGTTACAAGAAGATAAATTCCTTTTTATGAAAGACTGATATATAAAATATGAGGCCATTGATGTAAAAATAGCACCCAGGGGAGCAGTTCAATGCCCGGGATCAAGTGCTAATTTTTGACTGAGGCTTCTGTTTACAAGGGAAGTGATATGTTAAGAATCACAGACCCCATTTGGTTAGTGGTGAGCGTGGTTTATTTGTTTGGTATCTACAGTAATTTCCGCTCGAGATTTGACCTTTTTGGATTATTACTTTCACAGACATACACTGTTATTCCATGTTTTAGCAGGTCTAATGTATATGTCGTACATGTTTCTGATAGAATATGGTTTAGACTTTTCATAGCAGGGCACACCCACGTGCCTCCCCTCCATGCCCACATTCCATCCCATCCCGCCCTTGTCCAGAATGACATGTACAATTCATTTGTATGTGCACAACAACTTGTTGTCGGAATCGCGTCTGACCATCCAAGTACTGCACATGTCCAAATTGTACATGCAAATGGCTTATTCATGGTTCAGAATGACCCCGATAGTGTCCAAGTCTGAAAGGGCACTATGGCAATGGTGCAAATGGTGCAAAGGAGGGTGCATGTGGATCATTCAGAGGGGGCTGCTGGTGCACAGGGCAGACTAGGCAGTTACCTAGGTGGCACATAAGCACATAGGACCTGAAAATATGCCAGACTGTGTTAGACCAAGGTCCATCATGCCCAGTATCCTGTGTCCAACAATGGCCAATCTAGGTCACCGGTACCTAGCAGTTTCCCCAAATGACTCACAGGATCCACAATGCTTGTAATGTGGCAATCAGTGCATATCCCGGGTCCTCTTCAACAATGGTTTATGGACACTCCCCAGGAACCTATCCAAACATTTTTAAAACCCAACTACACTAACAGCCTTTATTACATCCTCCAATAATGAATTGCAGGGCTTGATAACACACTGACTGAAACAAATATCTTCACCTGGTAGTCCTAAATGGGTTACACTGTAGCCACATTACATGTCCCCTAGTCTTTCTACATTCTGGTGGCATAAACAATCAAACTACATTTACCCGTTCCACTCCAGGAAATATTTTCTAGTCCTCTAACATAACACCCCTCAGCCGTCTCTTCCCCAAATTGAAGAGACATTATATTGGCAGGCAGTGATCGCATCCCTAGAGAGGCAGATGGTTGTGGGGGGGATGAGTGGCCATCCATGTATGCCTCCGCCCCCCACCAGACCCTGCACTCTAGGCGCCCGCCAACCTGCATGTTAGCTGGCCTGGGAGTGCACACCACCAACACTGTCAGCACATGGTCATGTCAGCATAGCATGGGGGCTGTTGGTAGAGGGGGCAGCAGCACCCACCTGCAGCAGACCAAGGCCATGCCCTGCTCTAGTGCGCCATGCGCAGTGCAACATATACCAAGGTCTGTCTGATGAGAAGCATATCAGCCCCAGAGACTAATATGACCATGTGGCAACACTGTGGTGCACCACACACAGTTGGTGTGTATAAGAACAGAGGGTCACAGGTTTTTGCCCTTGCTGTGGGTCATGCAGTGCATGTCCCTGTGGCTAGATTTTATCACACAGTGCAGGTACAACACCAACATGTGCAGCCCCAATGAATCAGCCAACAAGGGTATAAACACCCACAGAGACAGGCTCCACTATCCTAAGCTGGATGGAGAGTCAGTGTACTCTCACTCTGACTGAGCAGTGGCCATGGTATGGCTATGTATCCATATAGCGCTATGGGTGTACTTCCTGTCCTGGGTGCCCAATCACTAAACCAACTGCTGGGTGCACATGCAACGTGTACTGATCAGTGAACTGTTTGCAGTTTATTTATTTTATTTATTACAGTTTCTTATATACCGCGCTATTCGGTATCAGCGCAGTTTACATCATAACATAACTACCATAATGACAAGTTGTCAGGTTTTACATCGAACAGGGATACAAACTTGGATAACAGGGTAAACTATGTACATAAGCTATTTACACAGCAAGGATAGGTAAAAATCAGAAAATGAGTATGAGGGCATTTCTAGAGGGGTCTAGAGTGGGTCATTTATTGAGAGGGGTATCTAGGTTTAATTGCTGGCTGGGAAGTATTGGTGGGTTTTGAGTGCCTTCCTGAACTGATATAGATTGTTTATGGCCCTAATGTCAGGGGGTAGTGCATTCCAGCATTTGGGGATATATAAACTGCACGCCCTGTTTGTGGTTGTCTTGTTGCACTTTGCCGATGCCTTTGGTGTGATTAGCAGGTTGACAGCTGTTGCTCTTCTGGATCTGTTGGGGGGTACAATGTGGATAAGATGTGTGAATGAGGCGGAGGAAATACCTTTGATTGCCTTGAAAGCTAATAGAAGTGTTTTGAAGGTGATTCTCCCATGAATAGGTAGCCAGTGTAGCTGTTTGAGAATGGGAGTCACGTGGTCGCTTCTGGTTGCTCCGTAGATGACCCTGGCTGCAGCGTTCATGGCCAACTGTAAGGGGGTGAGTGTGGATTGGGGGAGCCCTTGTAAGATGGCATTTGCAAAATCAAAATGTGGCAGGATCAGTGCTTGATATATGGTTCGGAAATCATCTGGGTCCAACAGGGAGCATAGGTGCTTGAGTGAACGGATTTTAAAATAGACAGCTTTGACTATATTGCTTATGTGGCGTTTCATATCCAGGCGTTGATCCATCGTAACGCCAAGGTATTTTATTGCATCTTTAGTTTGCAGGTCAGCTTCCTTGACACTGACGTGGGATGGCGGAGTAAAGTTGGGGTCTCTGGTGATGAATAGCACCTCTGTTTTTTTATGTTGAATGCGTAGGTTCTGTGACTGGAGCCATGTTGAAACTGCATTGAAGCAATCCGTGAGTGGGGTCAGGTCCATGTGAGTTGTGGCGAAAGGCATGTATAAGAGAATGTCGTCCGCATATATCAAGCAGTTCACATTGAATGATCTTATGATATTGCAGATGGGCTGCATGTAAATATTGAAGAGTAAGGAGGATAACGAGGAGCCTTGGGGTACTCCTTGCTTTTGATGGAAATGTATCGACTCTTCTAATCCAGACTTCACATATTGCCATCTACCATCCAGATAGGATTTACACCATCCTAGCGCACTGTTGCATACGCCTTTTTCTCTCAATCTTCCGAGGAGTATTTCGTGACTCACGGAGTCAAAAGCCGCAGCGATGTCTAGGAAGATGAGCACAAAGCCTTGACGGATATTATCAATTCCTGTGATGATGTCATTGAATAGACCAGTGAGTAGTGTCTCGACCCCATGATGTTCTCTGAACCCATGTTGACAGCTGTCTAAGGGAGCAGCGGCATCTATATGGTCCTGGATTTGCCGTTGTGCCTCTTTCTCAATTATTTTGGCTAAGAGAGGGATGCTGGCTATTGGTCGGTACGAGTCAACTCTTTGGGGGTCAAGTTTGGGGTTTTTCAATAGTGGTCTAATGGAGGTCTGCTTGAGTGAAGTGGGAAAGTATCCTGTTGTGAAGGAGATCTTCATTATATTTGCGATGACAGGACTGAACACATCACGTAGTTCCTTGATCCAAAAAGCTGGACATGGGTCAGTCTGTGCAGTGAAGGTGTTGAGAGATGCTATGGTGTCCTCAATAGATTTAGTGGATGGTGTGGAGAGAATGTTGAGTGGGGATAGGCCCGTCGGTTCTTGATATGTGACTGCTGAGACCTTGTTGGTTTGCACAATCTTGGATTGCAGATAATCAGCGAATCTTTGCGGGTGAATCTCGCTATGTTGTTCGGGAGATGGTTCTTTTGAGAGGGATTTGACCAAATTGAAGAGGTCACGTGGTTTATTCAGAGACCTCTTTAGAGTGTCAGTATGATATTGTCTCATTTTAGTAGTGATTGTATCTCGATGTATTGCAAGGTGGGTTCGGTAAGCGGTCTGATCATCAGTTGATTGCGAGCGGCGCCATCGGCGTTCAAGTCTACGTAGTTCTGTGAGAGAAGATCGCAACTCAGATGAGAACCATGGGGCAGAGCTTCTTTTTGTCCTTGCTGAATTCTTAGGGTTTGAGTGTTGTGAGATGGCTAGCAGGCTGGAGTTCCAATGAGAGATTAGTTCATCAAGATCCGGTGTGATTTTGTTGAGGAGTGGTGGGGTCTCGGCAAGGATGAGTTCCCTGTCGAAGGGGCGAAAGCATCTAGTGGCAGATCGAGAGGTGTTGTTTGTAGGTTGGCTTCTGTTCAGCTGTTCATTGTTGATGGGTATCTGGATAATGATCAATTTGTGGCCGGACCAGGGTACATCTATGACTGATACTGGAGGATTGTGGTTTTGGGCCATGACTGGTTGTGGCACAAATACCATGTCAAGAATGTTTCCCTTTGTGTGTGTGGGCTCATTGATGATTTGTTTGAGCCCCAGGTCTTCCATTGCCTCAAGGAATGCATTTGCGTGGCTTTGGGGTAAAGAAGGGAGATTGAAATCACCCATTATCCAATTTGGTTTCTTGGGAGAGAGGGTGTTAGCTGCAAGATCAACAATGGTCGGAAGGTCATCTGGAGAAGAAGATGGTGTTCTATACAACAGGTTGAGGGAGCATTGTTGGTTTGCGACGGAGAGGATGTCCAAGCTGTTTGTGCTTGAGGAGTCTACGATGTGGAAATTGAGGTCTGATTTAGAGATTATGAGCACCCCTCCTCCTTTTTTATTTTCCCGATGTTTTGTATGTATGGAGAAATTGGGGGGTAGAAGTTGGTGGAGGAGGACGTTGTCTTCTGAGGATAGCCATGTTTCCGTAATCATAAGAATTTCAAGGTCATAAAAGGAGATAGAGTCTAGGATAACAGGCCATTTTTTGCGAATGGAGCGTGCGTTGATGATGGCACATTTTAGGGGTCGGCATTGCAAAGGCTTTTCCTGTCTGGGTGTTTTGGTTAGCTGGAGTGCTACATGTATTAGGTGGGAGTGGCGTGTGTGCGCGTCGCTTCCTGGGTTGGAGTATGGAGGACCGTTCCATCTTTTTCCATGGCTGTTCAGTACTGGAATCCTGCTATGTGACGTGTAGAGGGCTTGGGAGGTTCCAAGCCAGTGGGTGAGAAGGTAGAAGCTAAGAATGACAGCGACCTGGAGTGCCATTCTGAGATTTTGGATTGTGCGTGATACACTGTGGCTATGCAGTGGTGGAGTGCAATATTGGGGTAGTAAAGTGCAGATATGAGACACAGTACAGTGATGAGATTCTTCAGAATGTAAGAGCAGTTATACAAGGATGCACAATTGAGCAAGAACAGTTTGCATGCTATGATATAGACTATCTTTGATGAGAAGTGAAATATTAAGATGATACAGTAAACATTACAGACTGGCAGATTATATTGACATTTAAGCTGGCAAATTTGCAATACTGAGATGATACAACATATATTAAGAGGCTAGCAGGTGACTTTGTGAGTTACAGTGGTCTAATGATAGTTCATCGAAAGGGTTGTGTTGTTTAGTGCTGTTCAAATGTGATCTTGGCAGATTAGCATGAACTAGTTCAGGGATACTGACCGGCGTTGCTGTTTGTGGCTGGATGGGTGTGTTTGAGTGCGCCGTCTGGAGCTGGATGGGATGCAGCAGTCTTTCGGTGACCCTTCTTTCGGTCCCCGTCTAAGGGCCACGCCAAAGGGCCCTCTGGCGAGGCCCTCAGGCGCGGGCCCGCCAGGCGCGGGCGCGCCCGATGGCGCAAAGCTTTTGTAGGCCTTGTGCCCTGCCCCGATTGGGCCTCGCTGAGTTGCAGCCCCTCCCGCTGTCGGTGGCTCGATCCCCAGGGAAGGGGAGAGCTGCTGATGGTTGCGGGGGCTCAGTTGGTATGTGTATGGCTGGTAAACCAAGTGGTGGGCATCAGGTGTAGCCTGGTTGTGTTTGCTGTGGGTGAATGATAGACTTAGGTGATTGGTAGGCAAGGTATTGCAGATCTGCTGGTAGAGCCAGCAGAATCCTAATAACAACCTCATGCAAATTCTCCACCACCACTACCACATAGTTGGCAGACATAGCATCAGCATTGTAACACTGGTTATTGACATGCACTGTTCTAGGTGGGTCCTTATCAGACAGGGACAGATATGATTGGCACATTCTGCAGGACACAAGGTGACTAGCACATTATACCACAGACAATACCTGCCACACACTGGCGGGTATGGGTAGCAGAGACCATTTCTAGCATAGTGGGGACGGGGGACGTGGTGCTGGGTGCCCATCCTCACTATGCGGGACCACAGAAACTGCTCAGTAGCACGGTTTGTAGCTGCTCTGTGCTTGTATCACACACCGTCAGTGCAGCTTACTGAGCTGAGGTGATGGATATGCGCATTCTCCATTTGGATTTCAGCTATAGACTGCTTTTTGGCATGTGCACTGCATCATGGGTACTGGTGGGGCTACCCTATTCTGGCACACACAGCAGATGTTTTAGGCAGTGACCTGCAGTCTCTTTGTATCCAGCCATTGCTATGTAGAGAGGTATGGAGGTGTAGCCTACTGGTTCATGCAATATCTCCATAAGTAGAAGATAGGGATTTGATTCCTACCTGTTCTTTTTGTGACTGTGCTACTCAGATCATTTTCATGCCTGTAATAGTTAGGGCTCTGCACATCGGTGCTGCCAGTCCATAACACCCTCTCCTCAGCCGCCATATGTTTTTCATCACATCTATCTACCTTTGTCAGCTATGTACAGTTATGTTTTCTTGTGCAAGCTGCTACTCCATGAACTACACTGGTACTCTTTTCTGCATTTCAGTTATTTGCGCTTGCCTCTCCTGTGCCTGAACTGTATGTCACCGCTACTACTCTGTCCACCTATCGCTGCAAACATCCTGCCACTTCTGCCTTCACTGGAGGACACATCTTCTCCATTCTATTCCTCACACTGACATTGCAGCCCTTTACATTGGCACCACCCTGTGCATCGCTACAGCTGCCTCCCACACGCTTGTCCACTTTACTAGCTGGCACATAGGGTGCCCACCGATATTGCAGGTCGATCAACTCCCGCCTGTCCTTCCTTCCATCACCTTTACATTGACATTACTTAGTGCTCTATTCAGCATTTAGGTTACAGTCGTTTTCGTGTCTCAAGATGCATACTTGCCACCTTAAGCCACCTTAACGCCCTTGGGCACCTTTAGTTAGGGCACCTTAACTTAGGGTGTCTTAAGTTAGGGCATACTAAGTTAAGACACCTTTAAGGTTCCCTAAGTTAAGGCGCCCTAACTTACGGCGCCTTAACTTATGGCGCCTTGTCACCTTACCACACTTGGTCCTGTTAGCTCACGTTAAATGGCCCAAGGTGCCCTAATGCCGACACGCTCCCTACCCACCCACTGCCTTATATGGCTTCAGGCACCTTAACGCTGCACTTTACACTGGTAACTTAATTGCGGTTTAGTAAACAACCCCCTTAGACATTTCAATTTATGACCTGGGCATCCTTTTGAAAATTGGCACCAATGTGTCTATTTCTGGAATTTTTTTCTTCACCATTTGTGGCTGCTCCTTGGAATTTGTATTCAGTAATCACACTTTGCATTTTTTTACATTTCATTTTAACATGATACATTAGCAAAAATATGATAATGCCTACATTAATTATTGTCAGACCTAGTGCATTGAAAAGACGTCAGATTTTGTAATTCACTAAAGCAATTTCTACTCATTTAGCTGAGTTAAGTGCTTACTGTTAAAGACAAAAGACCCCACTCTTTGACATTGAGCTCATTGTGTATGTTTAAAACATTCTGCAGTTCAGGGCTTCATACAATAAAGAAACTGTTGGGTTCAGGGATTAAAATTCAAACCACATAGTTCTCTTCAATATCTTTCCCATTAGATATGATTATAACTTCAAAAATCAAAATCCGAGGGAATGGTATGAAATCTATGATAGCAGAGTATACAATCAATAATAATATCAGAAGTTGTTCCTATTTAAAATCTTTAATTGAGCAGCTTGCTAATTCATATTGGCCCCCATTTATTAAAGTTTGGTGCAATACCACCATTATCAAGAATTATCTGGCAAAAGGAATATTTTATACAGTAGGTTTTGTGGCAGATAACACATGATAATGCCATTGTGCACACATAAGTGTTAATAAATAGAGGCAATTGTGCAGTTGTACAAGTTGATCAGGGTAAAGACACATGCATTAGATACTTAACCCCCCTCCACCCCAATTCCTTTTTTCCCCTAATCCAAGAACTAGGCACAGGCAATCTGTTCAACAGATTATTTTTTTATATGTTGATGGTTCCTAGCTGCAACATAAATTAGATACCTAAGGAATTTTAACAAAAACATTGAACTTCACAGCATATTAATCATAACTACTATACTGTAGTTCAGTCATTGGGGAATGGTCCTTGACTTTGCTGGGATACACATGATCAATGTTATGGTTTATCTTTCAGGAATACAAAATCTTGCATTTGTAGACTATAAAAGTTGCCTTATTTTACTGCTGCAATGAGAGAACCAGCTGTGCAAGTCTTGCTCCTGACATTGTCCTGCAAGCCACTCTGACAGCTACAAACAACAACATGTTGTTGTGAGCTGCCAGTCTAATATATGAAAAAGCAGGGTTCAATCCCTCTTGCACATAAGTCAATTTGCAGTAAGGAGTGGGCTTGTCCTAGCCATAAAAACTCCTTGCCATGTTGCCTATACATTCCAAACATTAAGGGGTATGTTTACTAAACTCCGGTAATGTTACCCGCGTTAAGATCCCTGGTAGTGTTACGGATGCCCGTATAAAGGCGTGGGCATTGCATCATTATGGCAAGTCGTGTCAGGTAACGCGCGTTACAAGGCACCTTAGACTAATGCGTGTTACGAGGCACCTTACAAGGCACATTACAAGGTGCCTTATAAGATACCCTATAAGGTGCCTTGTTAGGTGCCCTATAAGGTGCCTTATAAGGTGCCTTGTTAATGTGCCTTATAAGGTGCCTTGTAATGTGCCTTATAAGGTGCCCTATAAGGTGCCTTGTAATGTGCCTTATAAGGTGCCTTGTAAGGTGCCTCATAAGGCACTTTGTAAGGCACCCTATAGGGCTCTTTAGGCTGAGCGCCATATTAGGCACCCCTGGACAAGGCACCTTAGAAGGCACCCTGGGTTATGGAACCATAGGTTAAGGTGGCCTAACAAGGTTACGGTGCCCTAGGTTATTGTGCCCTAAGGGCTGCAAGGTGCTTCAGGATGACATGCATGACCTGTGAGGCATAGAAACAGATGTAGCCCTAACACTAGATAGAGCACCGAGTAAAGGCAATGAACAGGTGAGTGAAGGAGGGAGAGCTGAGAGCTGCTGGACCTGCCATATCTGCGGGCATCCCATGTGGCTGCCAGTACTGTTGACAAACATGTTGGGGGCAACTGTACCACAGCACAGGGTGTTGACAATGTAACATACTGGAAAGACAGTGGGTGGCAGATGATGGAAATACGTGTCCCCAGTGGAGGCGGAGTTGGCAGGATAGTTACAATGATGGGTGGACAGAGGAGTAGTGGTGCCATGCAGATCAGGCACAGGCGAGGCAAGCATGAAGAGGCGCAATGCAGGAAAGGGTAGCAGTGCAGAACATGGGGTGGCAGCCTGCACAGGCAGACAGGACTCTATACAGCTGACAGATGCAGATAGACGGACCGAAGGGATGTTGGCAACTTTGGCGAGGGTATTATGGGCTGGCTGCACAGATCTGCAAAAATATGACTGTTACAGGAATGCAAACTATTTGAGTAGGAAAAGAATGAAAGGAGGGAACAATGAGGAATTGAACCCATGACAACTGTTGAAAACGGCATTGTACTAACCAGTAGGCTATACCTCCATGGCATATCCCACAGCAATGGCTGGGTACAGAAGGACTGCAGATCACCGCACAGACTGTCTGCTCTGAGTGCCAGGATAGGGTTACCCCACCAGTACATCCCCATCACTACCAGTGTGCGACAGGTGTTCCTTGCAGTGCATCCGAAAGTAATTCGGTGTCCATCTGTTTTCCACAGTCACATGTGGCCCTCTGGGACCAGACACCACCCAGATTAGTGTGTACCCAGTGTTAGGGTCTGGCTGACATGGGCACATGTTATCAGGGCAGAGAGGTTTCTGGACTTGCATGAGGTTTGCGTAGCAGTGCCTCTACAGATCAAAGTGGTATACACTATATACTCCAAAGGGCCCACAATCATCCTTTTTCTAGGTAAGAGACAGGTGCCTGAGCACCGGTGAAGCAATCTCCATCCTGCTTGTATAAAATAGCCCTCCAGGTTTGGTGGGCCAGAGCCATACATGTGACTGGAGCAGTGGCAGACCAGTGGTAATGCTGGGCTATATCTGGAAAACCTCAACTGCCTCATACCATGAATCAGACTGCACCTGTAACATCCTACAAGGTGTTTTAACCACACACAGACTAACTACAAACAGTCCACTAGCCAACCCATAGTGCATGCTCACAGAGAAATATGCACACCAAGCATAAATCTCAGTGATTAGACCACAGGACTAAAAATACACAGACATTACTGGTGGCATGTAGAGTAGATTGCTATGTGGGAACCTAGACATGATATGGTCACTGCTCGGTCAGAGTGAGAGTGTCCTCCCAGCATGACACGTTGTAGCCACCCTGTCCATGCAGGTGGTGGTCGGGCACTACAGTGTCCCAGCCATTGCCCCACACCCTGTGAAGATGCGTCCTGGCCAATCCACCCTGTCCGGGGCATACCCACAATACCTTGTTCCTCATTATGCACATATTCAGGCTAATACTGGTAACAGTGGGACATTGTGGGCCCAGTGAGGTGTGGGCAGCCACAAAACAATGGATAGACATATACACACACACATTCCTATTGCAGCATTGTGCAAAGATAGGGGTGGTTGGCAACCGTGCCCGCCACACTGGTCCTGATCACAGTGCTGACATTGCTAAACTGTGCAGGAGGTAGTAGTAGTGCTCTGGTAATAACTGCAGCTCCGTGCTGGGGCCAACAGTCTGACTCTCCATGCAGCTTTAGATTGTGGAGCCTGTGTGAGTGGGTGTTTTTACCCCTGTTCGCCGCTGCTTTGGGTTTTGCACATGTTGCTGTGGTATCTGCATTGTAGGGTAAAATATAAGGACATGCTCTACATCTGGGACTTGAACCTGCAACTCTCTGGTTTTGGGCACACTGTCTCTGTGTACTGCACCACACATGCATAGCAGTACCTGGAGCTACCTGTACTGTTCCTCAGTCAGACCTTTTATGTTGCACTGCACACCACAAACTGCTACAGGGCTTGGCCTGGGTCCACTACAGGCAGGTGCTACTGCCCCCTCCAGCACGGGCACACACACCCCTGCCATGCTGACATGACCATATGCTGTCGGTGCTGGTAGTGTGCAGTCCCAGGCCATCCACTCTGTGGGTAGACGGTCACCTAGGGAGCGGGGTCTGGAGTGGGAAGGCATACATGGGCATCCTCACATCCCACCCCATCACCGCCTACCAATATTATGTCCCTTCCGCTTGGGGGAGGGTTGGCTTGGGGGATGTCAGGTCAGTGCCCTGGCAACTGTTAGCTAGGGTGGACCAGGTAGATGTAGGTGGATTGTGTTTGGCCTTTGTCAGCTGCTGTCTTGCTGATTTCCGGTTTCTATGTTTCTATGTGCCACCTAGGCGACTGCCTAGTCCACCCTGTGCCCCTGATGCCCCCACTACATGAACCGCCTGCAGCCCCCTATGCCCCATTTGCACCATTGCCATAGTGGCCTTTCATACTTGGGCACTATGCTGTTGCTGCAAATAGATCACTACTATCATGTTTCTTGGCTCCCTGCCTATGTTATACATTGCTGACGCTTAAATGGTTTCACCCCTTACAAATGTGCATTTAATGACAGGTTTTCAGTCCCGGTAATGTTCGGCCCTTCATTACCCCGCATTAGTGTAAAAGTAGTCTCTCCCAGCCCACTCCCTGCCCTTTGACCCCTTCTCTCCGCCCTCTCTCCACTCTGCGGGACTTACCGTGGCCGGTGACATTAACGCGCGTTAACGTAGCCGCTGCTACATTACCACTGTTTAATAAACATACCCCTAAATCTTTTAACAGGGGTCAGGATGGCTATTTTCTTATCTCTACCCAGCGTATCTCAAAACATCATTTGTTGTATGCCCCTAGCATGTCCAATGTTGTAGGGATGTGCATTTTTAGTACACCTTAAAGGTTTTACTTCATGCAAACTGAATTAAATACACAGGGTCGCCCCAGGGTTGGTTGAAAGTGTTGGTACCCTAGGCAAATCTTCAGCCTTATGCCTTCCGACTGTCTGAATCTACTGTTTAGCTTTGCAGGTCCTACTCTTTACTGCCCCCAGAAGCTGCTGCCCTAGATAACCACCTAGCTTGATGTGAGTATGTTTAAACAAGTTCTAACATGCATTTAAAATTGTCTGTTACATTGAATATGTGAAATGAATTTTATAAAACACCAAAAACTAGGATTTCTGAAAAAAAATATTTTTTTGCCTGTGCACATCCTACCTATGCTGCGATTAAGGCCAGCTCCTTCACTTGCTCATTCTCCTGGCCCAAAGATGACTCAGCTTCCCTCCTGGTACTAGGTGGGATGGGTAGGGATAAAACAGGTCAAAATGGAATAAGAAGGGATTGGCTGCAAGCACAGTATATGTTTTTTTCCATTTTCTTTTCCTCCCCCTGAAGCTGGTTCCTCAGGCATGGATGAAATGTGAAAAATCCTGTCACTGCATGAGAAACCCAGTTTAGGCCTCAGCCTAGAAACTCTTCACACATCTCCTTTCCTACCCTCACTCAGCAAGCTAATCTGAGTGAGAAACAGTGTCACTAGCTGATGCCAAATTAAGCCTTCGGGCTTGCTGAGGGGCTGATGCTCTAGATGTTCCCAGTTTGTGGCCTTCCCTCTTCATAGAGGAGTCAGACAGCTTTTTTTGGTTTACATTTTGTTTTCAATGAAACATTTTTACTGACTTATGGTTATGTTTACTAAACTGCAGTAAAGGAGCAGCCTTTTCCGTGCATTAACAGCAGCAATAAGGGGTTACCGTGTGGTAAGTGTGCTGAGCGTGTCAGAGATGTTGCAGCATTAAAGGATGCTAGTGGCCACTTACCATGTGATAATAGCACATTCTTCATTAAGGAGTGGCAGTGGACACTTACCGTATGGTAATAGGACATTAAGGGGTGGTAGTGGACACTTACCGTGTGGTAATAGTACATGCTGTGGGAATGTGGCTGGCATGCACTTTAATACAGAAAAGCCACTGAAACGCTGAAAGGGGGGGGGGGGGGCAAGGAAGCCATTGGACCATTGGAGAAGGTATGGATGCAAGCACAATTGGTAGCTGATGGAGTTGACTCACCTGATGCCTGGCAATGTGGCACTATGTTTGATGAGCATGTTTGACCGTACAGCAGGCCTATGCAGTTGACTAGGCAAGATAGGCAGCTTCCTAGTGATGATTGTCAGTGTGGGTGTTAGCTATGTCATGGATGGGTGGTGGTGGCAGCGGAATTAGAGAAGAGGATGTATCAGCAGAGGTCTGTTAGGGACATATCCTGTCCACCACTGTGACCCAGAGAGGGCAGTTTGGTACATGGTACTGCATAATCCACATGTGAGTCCAGACACTCCCCTGCTTTTATAACAAGTGACCATGCCAACCACACTAGATATGCATTATTCTAGGTGCATCATGGTCTACAAGTGACTGGGGAAGAAAGTTGGACACAGGATTATCCTAGGTGCATCTGCAAGGAATATCTGTCACACACTAGCACTGATGGGGACCTACAGCAAAGCCTATCACAGCCAACCTGGGTACTGTGGACCTGGTGCTGGGTGCCCCACCTCACCCTCAGGGTGAGCACTGAACCCACATAATGTCATGGTCTGTAGTTACTCTGTGCCAGTATCCCACATGGTCAGTTCCTCCTACCAAACTGAGGTGCTGTAGAGGTGCATACCCCATCCGATGTTCAGATGTAGACTGCTGTTCTGCATGTGCAATGCATCATGGGTACTGGTGGGTTTACCCTATCCTGATAAACACAGCAGACATTTTGTGCAGAGACCTGCAGTCTTTCTGTAGCCAGCCATTGTTGTGCTAAAAGCCATTGAGGTATAGTTCACTGTTTAATACAATGACTTCCTAGGCAGAGGTCATGGGTTCAATCCCTCAGTGGTTTCATTTTATTAAGCCTGTCTGAGGCAAGTCCTTTTCATTCCTGTAACAGTCAGACACATCTCTGCAATCTGTGCTGCCAGACAAAAACACCCTCACCTCAGTGCCCTAACCTAAGGTGCCTTATAAAGTGCCTTAGCTGTGGGTTTAGCCTATCCTGGTAAACACAGTAGACATTTTGTGCAGTGACCTGTGGTCTTTCTGTAGCCAGCCATTGCTGCACTAAAAGCCATAGAGATGCAGCCCACTGGTTAATACAATGATTTTTCTAGGCAGAGGTCATGGGTTCAATCCCTCAGTGGTTTCATTTTATCAAGCCTGTCCGAGGCAAGTCCTTTTCATGCCTGTAGCAGTCAGACATAAGAACATAAGAACATAACATATGCCATACTGGGTCAGACCAAGGTCCATCAAGCCCAGTATTCTGTTTCCAACAGTGGCCAATCTAGGTCAAAAGTACCTAGCAGTTTCCCCAAGGGACACAGGTTCCACAATGCTTGTATTGGTTCAAGCATTGATATCCTGGGTCCCTTCTTAATAATGGCTTATGGACCTTTCCTCCAGGAACTTGTCCAAACCTTTTTTATACCCAGTTACACTAACAGCCTTTACTACATCCTCCGGTAACAAATTCCAGAGTTTGATTACACGTTGAGTGAAAAAATATTTTCTTTTATTAGTCTTAAATAGTTTACCCTGTAGCTTCATTGCATGTCCCCTAGTCTTTCTATATTCTGATAAGGTAAACAATCGATCTACGTTTACCCGTTCCACTCCGCTCATTAATTTATAGACTTCTATCATATCTCCCCTCAGCCGTCTCTTTTCCAGGTTAAAGAGCCCTAACCTTTTTAGCCTTTCTTCATAGGAGTATCCTTCCATCCCCTTTACCATTTTGGTGGCTCTTCTCTGAACCTTTTCTAATAACTCTATATCCTTTTTAAGATACGGCGACCAGAATTGCACACAATATTCAAGGTGCGGTCTTACCATGGAACGATATAGAGGCATTATAATATCCTTTGTTTTATTTTCCATTCCTTTCCTTATCATACCTAGCATTCTATTTGCTCTCTTGGTCGCTGCTGCACACTGGGCCGAGGGTTTTAACATGGTATCCACAATGACGCCTAAATCTTTTTCCTGGGTGGTGGTTCCTAATGTGGAACCTTGCATCGTGTAACCATAGTTTGGGTTGTTCTTCCCTAGGTGCATAACCTTGCACTTGTCCACATTAAATTTCATCTGCCATTTTGATGCCCAGTCTTCCAATTTATCAAGATCCTCTTGCAATTTTCCACAATCCTCTTGGGTTTTAACAACTTTAAATAGTTTTGTGTCATCTGCAAATTTGATAACCTCACTCGTTATTCCACTTTCCAGGTCATTTATGAATATGTCAAAAAGCAGCGGACCCAGCACAGATCCCTGGGGTACACCACCATTCACCTTTCTCCATTGGGAAAATTGGCCATTTAGCCCTACCCTCTGCTTTCTATCTTTTAACCAGTTCCTGATCCACAATAGTACACTGCCTCCTATCCCATGACTCTTTAGTTTTGCCAAACGTCTCTCATGAGGGACCTTGTCAAAGGCTTTCTGAAAGTCCAGATACACAATATCAACCGACTCACCTTTGTCCACTTGATTATTCACTCCTTCAAAAAAACATAACAGATTAGTAAGACAAGATCTTCCTTGTCTAAAGCCATGTTGGCTGTCTCTCATTAGTTCATGACTATCTACATGCTGAGTAATTTTATTCTTTATGATGGTTTCTAATTCTGCCAGCCAAAAACACCCTCACCTCAGTGCCCTATCCTAAGGTGTCTTATAAAGTGCCTTAGCTTTGGGTATACCCTATCCTGGTAAACACAGCAGACATTTTGTGTGGTGACCTGCAGTCTTTCTGTAGCCAGCCATTGCTGTGATAAAAGCCATAGAGGTGTAGCCCACTGGTTAATACAATGACTTCCTAGGCAGAGTTCATGGGCTCAATACCCCATTGGCCATATTTTATTAAGCCTGTCCAACACACCTCCAAATCATGCCTGTAACAGTCAGACACATCTCTGCAATCTGTGCTGCCAGCAAAGAACATCCTCACCTCAGAGTCGCACCCTAGGGTGCCTGATATAGTGCCCCAGAGTAAGGCACCGCAACCTAAGGCGCCTTACAAAATGACCTGGCGTAAGCCACCTTACAACATGCCGCAACATAATGTGCTTTATAAAGTGCCTTGGCATAAGGCGCCCTCTAAGGTGCCCTAACCTAAAGTGCTGTATGACGAGCCTCAGGCCTGGACAGCTGAAAGCTTGACACACCGTAATGTAAAGCACCATTGCCCAAAAGATACCGGTTCATCCACACAATGTGACCTGGCATGTGTAGTGCAGTGGTTTGGGGAAATACCAGTCAACAATACAGTGTGTGTTCAAATCCCTGAAAAGGACACAGTGACATAAACTACATAAGAAAGTGGCACATCACACCCTGAGAGGAAAAGCATAAATAGGAATGCAAAGATGCATCACACATCACAAAAATGCTGCAAGATACCTACCACAAAATAGAACACATACAGAAACAGACTAACATGCATTACTGCATGTGCCACAGGTATATCCAGTGCAACACACATTACTGCACCACACTGCACAGACACAACAGTACTGCATCATGAGGCCCTGCACCAAACACAGCAGACAAGATGGCATCCAGATCAAGGAAGCCAGCCTTCACTCTGGGAGACCTAGTGCTCCCTGGACAATTCATTTGTTGCCACCAAAGGTGCCTTTTTCCATGCTCCTCATGGCAACAGGACCTCACCAGGGTGAGGAGGGCCTGGGTGCACCTCACCAGGCGATACAACAGAGCTGCTGACTACCCACGTGAGGTAAATGCATGGGGACAGGTCACACAAACCACAGAGTGCAACACAATAGCCAGCAACCAACACACACACATATCATACAAGCACAACCTGGGAACAGGACCAATCTGTGGGTCAACCTGGGATCAATGTAGGTGTGCCTGTTGATGTGCGCAAGTCTGCCCTATCCTCAGGAGGCCTCAGGTCTGTTTACAGAAGCCTGTTAGTTATCCTGGTGCTATGGTAGGTGCAGCTGTTGATGTGCACATGTCTGCCCTATCCCCAAGAGGCCACAGTCTTCTATACAGAGGTCTGTCATTCATCCTGGTGCTATGGTAGGTGTGCCTGTTGATGTGTGCATGTCTGCCCTATCCCCAAGAATCCTCAGGCCTGGTTACAGAGGTCTGTAATTCATCATGGTGCTATGGTATGTGTACCTGTTGATGTGTGCAGTCTGCCCTATCCCCAGGAGGCCACAGTTCTCATTACAGAGGTCTGCCATTCATCCTGGTGCTATGGTAGGTGCATCTGTTGATGTGCGCAAGTCTTCCCTATCCCCAGGAGGCCTCAGGCCTGTTTATAGAGGCCTGTTATTCATCCTTGTACTATGGTTTAGTTTAGTTTATTTGTATTTGATATACCACCCTTTATGACATCAGGGCGGTTTACAATCACATTAACAATCAAATAGTGGCACGAGGACAGAAAAGGAAAGGGAACTACAATTTCAACAGAAAAGAGGAAATAAGAGAGCATAATGACAAGACAGAAGGAGGAGAGTGTAGACAAACATAAACAACAACACAGACAAACTCAGGTCAATTTTGTGAAACTGGGAGGTTGTAAGCAGTGGTGAGGAACTGTAGTGTGCGAGCATAGATAGCTCGGTGCACCATAATAAGAATCTTGAAATGAACACGGAATTCGATAGGGAGCCAGTGTAAATGAAACAATAGTGGTGTAACATGATCCATGCGAGAAGAGTGAGTGATGATCCTGGATGCGGTATTTTGTAGCAGTTGTAAGCAAAGTGATTGAGTGCGAGTGATACCAGTGAAAACAGAATTACACTAGTCAATCTGAGAGATAACTGTGGCTAGGGTAAGGGTAGTTAGAACAGAGAGAGAAAGAAAAGGATAGATAGAACGTATTTGACGTAGGAAGAAATATGAAGTCTTAGTTAGGTGAGAGATATGATCCGTGAAGATGAGATTAGAATCAAGCAAAACCCCAAGATAGTGAAAAGAGGAAACCAGGGGAATTGGGGAATTACCAATGGTGGGTGCAAGTGAGGGACAGGGGCCTCCAAAAGTGAACCATGTAGAGGAAGTTTTAGACAGGTTAAGGTGAAGACAATTTGAAGATAACCAATTTGCTACAAGGGTGAGGCAGGAATTTAGGAGAGAAAGGTCTGGAAGGAGGGGGTTAGTGTGATGCAAGATAATGATGTTGTCAGCTTAAAAAAAAGCTGAGAGACCTGATTGTTGAATACAGAGGGCTAGAGGTGCAAGAAAAAGTTTAAACAAAAGGGGGGCCAGAACTGATCTCTGAGGAACACCACAAGGGAGGGGGGTAGGAACAGAAAAGTGATGTAGATCAGATGGTGAGACCACAGAGAAGGAGCGGAGGGATAAGAAAGAGTGGAACCAGCGATAGACAGTTCCCCTGAGACCAGCATCCCGAAGGAGTGAGAGAAGAAGAGAATGATCAACTAGATCAAAGGCAGCAGAAAGATCAAGAGAAACCACCACCGAAATATCACCTCTGGTATGGTAGGTGCAACTGTTGATGTGTGCAACTCTGCCCTATCCCCAGGAGGCCTCAGGCCTGGTTACAGAGACCTGTTAATCATCCTGGTGCTATGGTAGGTGCGCCTGTTGATGTGCGCAAGTCTGCCCTATCCCCAGGAGGCCACAGTCCTCAATACAGAGGTCTGTCAATCATCCTGGTGCTATGGCAGGTGCAACTGTTGATGTTTGCAAGTCTGCCCTATCCCCAGGAGGCCTTAGACCTGGTTACAGAGATCTGTAATTCATCCTGGTGCTATGGTATGTGCACCTGTTCATATGTGTTGGTCTGCCCTATCCCCAGGAACCCACAGTCCTCAATACTGAGGTCTGTTAATCATCCTGGTGCTATGGTAGGTGCAACTGTTGATATGCGCAAGTCTGCCCTATCCCCAGGAGGCCACAGTCCTCAATACAGAGGTCTGTCAATCATCCTGGTGCTATGGCAGGTGCAACTGTTGATGTTTGCAAGTCTGCCCTATCCCCAGGAGGCCTTAGACCTGGTTACAGAGATCTGTAATTCATCCTGGTGCTATGGTATGTGCACCTGTTCATATGTGTTGGTCTGCCCTATCCCCAGGAACCCACAGTCCTCAATACTGAGGTCTGTTAATCATCCTGGTGCTATGGTAGGTGCAACTGTTGATATGCGCAAGTCTGCCCTATCCCCAGGAGGCCACAGTTCTCAATACAGAGGTCTGCCATTCATCCTGGTGCTATGGTAGGTGTGCCTGTTGATGTGCGCAGGTCTGACCTTTCCCCAGGAGGCCTCAGGCCTGTTTACAGAGGCCTGTTATTCATCCTGGTGCTATGGTAGGTGCGCCTGTTGATGTGTGCAAGTCTGCCCTATCCCCAGAAAGACACATTCCTCAATACAGAGGTCTGTTAATCATCCTGGTGCTATGGTAGGTGCAACTGTTGATGTGCGCAGGTCTGCCCTATCCCCAGGAAGCCACAGTTCTCAAAACAGAGGTCTGTCATTAATCCTGGTGCTATGGTAGGTGCGCATGTTGATGTGCACACGTCAGCTCTACGCCCAGGTGGGCCCTAGACCATACAGAGAGTCAGGCATTACATCACCTGGACCCAGGTAGGAGCATCTGCTGCTGTGTACATGTCATCATGGCGAATCACATGTACAGCACCGTTGCCATTGTGCACTGTGGCACAGGCATATGCAGTCCCAGCATATGTTAGGCACATGTCAGTCATGTCGACAGGTGTAGCGGACATGCAGATACAGCGCATTTGTGTGGGATGAGGTGCATGCCCCAGCTTTCCCTGGCACCCCAAGCACGGAGAACGGCACCATACAGCACTGCTAATGCTAATGAACTGCAGCATGGCAATGCCACATATGAAACATAGAAACATAGAAACATGATGACAGAAAAAGACCACATGGCCTATCTAGTCTGTCCTTCCATATCAACAACTACATGGCACTGTATATGCCATGGTGCTGCCATGTCATGCAAGGATGGGCCATCAGGACGGCATGGGGTGCCCGGGAGGTAGCACACAGGACATGTAGGGGGCATTCCATACATGCCCATCCGCACTCGCACACATGCGGGTGGCGGTGGCACCAGCTAGCATTGGACCGACAGGGTACAGCAGGAGCAGCCTCCTGCTGCTCACAGCCATGTGTGATATGCAGTAGCCGATGGCCATGGTTGTTTGTCCCCAAATGGTCCCAAACATTGCTGTACCCCCAGGTGGAAGACCTCCGTAAAAAAGGCCAGTAGATCTGGCAGCGCTGCCCACGATTCCTCCAGCGATCCAGCGGGAGCAGATGGCCGAATGGGATGGTGAATGGTACTTCAGGCCGGAAGGTCGGGGGTTCAAATCCCACTAGAGGACAGCAACCTTGGGCTGGAAGGACTGGGGTTTCTAGTCCCACAGGTGCTCCTTGTGGTCTTGGGCAAGCCACTTAACCCTCCATAGCCCATGTTCCCTGTAAAATAGTTCTCTGTGTGCTGTGCTTTCCTGTCTAATCAATGTGTTTATACCTCAAAAATTTCCTGTCATGATTTGACAATTTCCAATCTGTAATCAAACCGCTGCTGATCGCTGGAAGTAGCGGTATACAAATGTATACAAAATAAATAAAATAAATGATGCAGGGAGCGCCTCACACATCAGCATGTTCCAGTGGCCCAGCAGCCTGTGGGGCCACCTACTATGTTTCCATGATGTGGCAAATGCATGACTGCAGTGGTAATGTCTGGTTTCCCCCCACAGTGGACAAAGATGCTGGCAAGGGGCCATCAACAGCAGGGCCACAGCGGTGCAGCCCCCCGGTTCTGGTGCCCACGCCCCCGGAAGAGGAGGAGGAGGAGGATGATGGTGACATGGCGGAAGACACAGAGGGGGAAGCCTCCGAGGGAGAGGGGAGGAGGGGGAGCAGGGGAAGGGGAGGGGAGGGGAGGGGGATGAGGAGAGTTAGGAGGCCAGGGAGGGGGAGGGGGAGGCGGAGGAGGGGTGGGAGGGAGGGGAGGCAGTAGGGGAGTGGGAGGGCATGGAGGGAGAGGGGAGGGGGAGGCCAGGGAGGGGGAGGTAGAGTGGGTGGGTGAGTGCCATCACAGGACAGCACAGGGCACCAGAGGCCTCTGCCACCTGCCTCCATGGATCCGGGGCTGTCACTCATCTGGGCGTAGGACCAGCATACAGTACCACAGACAGCACGACTGCAGATGCCACCACACAGACACCAGGCACATGGTGTCTGTGTGGTGGCATGTGTGCACGCCGCCAGTCTGTGGCAATGTGAGCTGTGTCCCAGGCTCAGCAAAAAGAGAACCGCACCATGAGGCAGGTGGTAGCCGCTGTGGTGCGGATGGCTGAGGAGCTGTGTATGCTGCGTGAGGCTGTCATGGGCAGAGCAGCTCCCCAGCCATCTGGTCATGGCGGCCCCCAGGGGGTGTGAGAACCACAGTGCCACACGCTACCCCTGCCCTCTGCTGTCCCGTGACTATGACTGCCACTACCCCGGGGCAGGGTGTACGTGCCAGATACATGCTGGCAACACATGGAGTCAGGCGGGGAAAATATGCACAGCACTGTTAAACAAAAATATTTTTTTTATATTTTTATATGACGTATACATCGCAATGGTCAATTGTCTCATTTCCTGACATGCTGTTGCACTGAGTGCTACACGTGTGAGCATGTCCCAGTGTGTATGTGTGGGAGACATATGTCACATACATGGACTGGGTGCCACAGCAGGGGTAGGGGATGGGCATGTGTGCTGATGTATGTATCCCTTGCAGCCACTGGGATGTACACATGTGCTGCGATGTCCAGCAGACATGGACACATGCCTGGTGGCTTGTATGTGCCAGCAGTGCACACATGGCATGGTACATGGCATAGGTGGCATGGCGGAACATATCTGTGGTGAAAGGTGGCAGTGCAGACTCCCCCCCCCCCGTGACATGGGATGGGGACAGGGGACGGCATGCCAATGGGTCTACATGCCATGGCAAGGCATATGTGACCAGGGCAACCACATGGGGGACAGGGTAGCCATGGGAACACAGACACAAACACTGGACACGTGCACACAGGTTCAAACAAGTGAAGACACCTTTATTGAGGCGGACATGGTGACCCTGATCCCCACACTCACAACCTGCATGCCCACCCATGGCCGCACCAACCACAGCCCCTCCCACCCTTTGACACCAGTGCTGCTGCTGCTGACTGCTGCCCCTGATCAGCCATGGCCTCGAGTGCATCAGCCACCTGACCTATCCCAGACACCATCGCCTCGTCTGTCCCATGCAGCTGGATGATCTCTTCACGTAGGCCCTGCACATCCTGGCGGAGACCAAGCATCACCTTTATGTGGGCTTGCCTCCCCTCACATTGGCCATGTAGCTCCTCACATTAGCCACATAGCACCATATTGCCAGCAGTACCTGGCGAGTGCCTGTGGGTGAGACATGGTGTGACCTGTGAGACATCTGTTATACCCCCCACCATGACACATGTAACAGGTGTCTTTGCGGACTACATAGGGGGACTGCTACATATGGTGGGGAATCCGCATATGTCGGTAGCACAGTTGGGGCCATATCTAAGGTATGGGAAAAGAGGACGTCCATGCACCATAGCTGTGTCACCTGTACACCCAGTGTATCTGTCATGTCTGTCAGAACCCAGTTGAGGTGAAGGATGCAGGCCCATATATGACCCATGGAGGTCAGGGACCTGTTGCTGGGGGCCAGGCCTGCTGTTGTGGTGCGGGGACACATTATCTGCCAGGGTGGGTCATGCCACCCAACATTCCTGCTGTGGCATGCACACCCATATCCAGGTGGCAGCTGGACCGTGCTTCAGAACCCCCATGTCCCACCCTCAGTGCCTACCCCTGCATGTTGCCCCGTGACCTGCTAGGCATCTGTGCACATCAGACACACCCGCCCCTATGCGTATGACAAGTTGTTTCCCCGGTGTGCATCAACACACCTCCCAGACATGACCATGGGGGCACATGTATGTGGGAGGACCTACTGTCAGTGTGTGGGTGTGTTCCCTCACTGCCATGTCTTGGATATGGGGTGCCACACCATCACATGCAACCATCCAGGCAGTCACCCACCTTCAGCATCAGCATGTGTCGAGGCGGTAATGCCACACAGCTCCTGCAGTACCTCCCCCATGGTGGTGGGTGCTGTTCTCGATGGCCTTCATGCTGACAGTATGGACTCTGGACCCACCGTCTCTGGCCCCTCCCCAGCCACTGTGCTGCTGCTGCTGCTCCTTGATGGGGGGTGGCCGACCGCTGCCCCCTCCACATCCTGCACCACATCACCCCCTGGGGCCTCCACATCGGCGCTGGCAGCAACCTCAGTGGCTGCCACTTCCGCCAGGTCTCCTGCCCCTGTCTCTGAACCGTCCTCCATATCCTCCGCCTCCATGGCCTGGTTGTCACCTGGGGGGGGGGGGAATGGTACACAGTATATATGTGTTTGTCCTGAACACATATGTATAGCTCTATGTTATGTCATTACCTATAGCAATGTTTGTACCACCTATAACCGATGTCAATGCGGTTACAATGCTGTCAACATATGAATGTCCAATAAGTTGTACCAGGCAGGGGGGAGCACCACATGTTGGCGCAGGTGGGGATGCGCCACATTGTCAGGTATGTTTGTGGGGATGGGGTGGCGAGTGACGGGCCTACTGTGAGCAGCGATAGGTGTGCCATGGGAGGGGGTCCTGGGGATTGGGCACAGAGCTACATGCATCCAAGGGGGTTGGGATACTGCATCATGACTGGAGCCGGTCATATTGTGTGTGCAATGGAAGGTATAAGACTACATGGGTAGGTGTTGGTGCAGGTGTGCCTGTTGGCCTGACGGGTGTGGGGACTGCCGCATTGGCCACTGCTGTGGGGAGTGGATGGACATTTATCTGGCAGTGTGCATTTTGGGGGGGGATGTGGTGGTGGACAGGGGGGGGCAATGTGTGTGGGAGGTACATGGGGATGTGATCCTTCCCTGTACGGCCACTGCCGACTGACTGTTGGTGGCCATGGTAGTGGGTCAGATAGGTCGTCCAGTGTTTTCTGTACCTGTCCCTCTGATATGGCTGCACTGGGGGCCATCATACCAGGTATATAAGTGGTGTGACACGGGTGTCTGTTTGGCAGTACTCTGAGCACTGTCATGTATCTGCAGATACGTGTGTGGAGGTGTACTCGCCATGCATCCCTTCTTGGTGGTCCCAGCATATCCATGTGTTCAGGGCCGGAATGTCCATCTGGCAGTACTGTTCTCTGCATAAGGCACTGTGTTTCATGTGTCCATGCACGGACAACATCCTTATCTGCTTATCCGCAGGGCGGCCTGGTCTCACAGGGGTCCGGGGATAGCCCAGCTCCCTCGAACAGCTGCAGCTGTGGGGGGATCTTCACCTGCCCCTGTGGCAGCTGTGGGGGGTAGCAGGGCCCTCACCAGCTCCCTGTTGGCTAGCTGCAGCCCTCATCTGGAGGGTGTTGGGGAGTGATGCTTTGCATGAGGTTGCAGTGTGGGAGGGGGTCCTGGGACTGGGTATGTGCCACTGCGGTGGCTGTATGGGAGCCGACCCTGGGTGGTGTTGGTATTGGAGTAGCTGCATTTGGGGGAGGGTTCATCTGGGATGGTGATGGGCATTTGACATGGTGTGGGGAGGGGGAGTCCACTGTGTGTGGGTATCTCTACATTGGGCCAGGTATTGGATGTTTTGGGGTGGTCTGAGGATGGCGGGGTACACTGTGACTGGCTTACCAGGGAGTCATGTATGCTGGTGGTGATGGCGTGGGGTGAAAGGGTCACAGGTTTGACATCGGTTGGTGGATGGTAACATTACATAGGAACAGCCATTGGAACATGACATATCCCTCACTGGGCCAGACAGCCGTCCTTCAGGCCCAGTACCCTGTTTCTAACAGTTATCAGTCTATGTCCTCTGTACCTAGTAGCTTCCCGAGATGACACAGGTTCCACACTGCCTATATTGGGACGGACATTGCTATACTATGTCCCTTACTATGAGTGGTTAGGGACCCACCTCCAGGTACCTGTCCAAACCTTTCAGCATACCCATTAGGCAACTGTTGATGCATCCATGGCCTCCTGTGGCTATGTTGGCTCACATATGATCTCAGGACATGGCCCCGCACTCCCCTGAGGCTGACCCTGCATGTGCTGGGGCATTAGCAGTACGTGGAATGCATATCTCAGACCTACCTACCAGTGGATGGGCCATCTCCAGTGCTGGGGACAGTACATGCAGGTATATTGGGCCGAGACCTTCTGCCAGCTGCTGCTCGATGGTGTCAGGCCAGGCCCGATGGGTCCACCCCCACCAGTGCCCATAGCATGCCGTCTCTCCGCCGTCATGTGGGCATGGACCCCACGCTTGATATCATTGAATCTTTTGCAGAGGCTGTCCAGGTCCCTGTGTGGGCCTCCGGCCAAGGCCACAGTCTCCTGGACATCCTCCCACACCATGATCAGTGTGCTTAGTGGTGTTCTTGAGCTGAGCCGCTCATACAGGACCCCATAATTTTCGATGTCATAGAAATATAGAAATATGACGACAGCAAAAGACCACATGGCCTATCTAGTCTGTCCTTCCATAGCAACTACAACATTCCCATTTTTACCTTTAGAGATCCTCTGTGTTTGTCCCATGCTTTTTTGAATTCAGTTACTGTCCTCATCTCTACCACCTCCACTGGGAGACTATTCCACGGATCCACCACTCTTTCCGTAAAGAAATATTTCTGCATATCATTCCTGAATCTATCTCCCTTCACCCTCATCCCATGTCCCCTCATAGCAGAACTTGCTTTCTATTGAAAGAGGCTCTCTCCCTGAACATTTATGCCAAGGAGGTATTTAAACATCTCAATCATATCACCTCTATCCCGCCTTTCCTCTAAGGTGTACATATTAAGATCCTTCAGTCTGTCCTCATATGCTTTATAATGAAGACCACTAATCATTTTAGTAGCCACCCTCTGCACCGACTCAATCATGTTCACATCCTTTTGAAGGTGTGGTGTCCAGAATTGCACACTATACTCCAAATGAGGTCGCACCAAAGACTTATACAGAGGCATTATCACCTCCTTTTTTCTGCTAGCCATTCCTCTCCGTATGCACCCAAGCATCCTTCTAGCTTTTGCCGTCGCCTTTTTTACCTGTTTAGCTACTTTAAGATCATCAGACACAACCACGCCTAGGTCCCGCTTCTTTTTTGGACAAAAGTACTTCACCCCCTATACTATATTGCTCCCTTGGATTGCTGCAGCCCAAATGCATGACCTTACATTTTTTAACATTAAATCACAGCTGCCAAATTCTAGACCATTCTTCATGCTTAGCTAGATCCCTCCTCATGTTATCTACCCCTTCCTGGGTGTCTACTCTATTGCAGATTTTTGTATCTTCCACAAAGAGGCAAATCTTACCTGAAAGCCCTTCCGCTATATCACTAACAAAGATGTTAAAAAGAATCGGACCAAGGACAGATCCCTGGGGCACACCACTGATAACATCCTTCTCCTCAGAGTGAGCTGCATTTACTTGTACTCTTTGTCGCCTCCCACCCAACCAATTTCTAACCCAAGCAGTAACTTTAGGGTTCATCCCTAGGGTGCTCAGTTTGTTTATAAGTCGCCTGTGAGGAACAGTGTCAAAGGCTTTACTGAAATCTAAATACACCACATCTAGGGCTCTCCCTCGGTCCAACTCCCTGGTCACCTAGTCAAAGAAATCAATCATATTTGTCTGACAAGACCTGCCTCTGGTGAATCCATGCTGCCTCAGATCCTGTAATCCGCTGGATTCCAGAAACCTCACTATTTTCTCTTTCAGCAGCATTTCCAATAATTTACTCACCACCGAAGTTAAACTAACCGGCCTGTAGTTTTCAACCACATCCTTACTTCCGCTTTTGTTTAAAGGCACCACATGAGCCTCTCTCCTGTCCTTTGGCACCACTCTCGACTCCAACGAGGCATTGAAAAGGTCAGTCAGTGGAGCTGCTAGAACGTCCCCAAGTTCCCTCAGTATTCTCGGGTGTATCCAATCCAGTCCCATCGCTTTGTCTACTTTAAGTTGAGATAGTTTCTCACGAACACAGTCTTTTGAAAATTGTTCAAGATGTCCTTTGCTTCTGTTCCTATTTGTGGGTGTTTTCTGAGGTCCTGCTCCTGGTGCTTCATCTGTGAACACAGAACAAAAATATTTGTTAAGCAATTCCACTTTATCCTTATCAGCTTCTACATATTCCTCCCCTGTACCCTTGACTCTGAGAAGACCACTCCTGCCCTTCCTCTTCTCACTAATATATCTGAAAAATGTCTTATCCCCCCATTTTATTGCATTGGCTATTTCCTCCTCCTTTTGAATCTTTGCCTTCTTGACTACTTTGCTAGCTTCTCTAAGTTTTTCCCAATACAGATGCCTGTCTTCCTCTCTCTGTGATCTCTTGTATTTCATGAAAGTCTCCCACTTTTTCTTCACTTTTTCAGCTACTTCTTTCGAAAACCATAGCGGTCTCCTTTTCCTTTTACCTTAATTTACCATTTTAACAAAAAGGTTGGTTGCCCATAAAATATCCCCTTTCAGTTTTTCCCACTGTTTTTCTACATCTCTCAGCTGTTCCCATCCAACTAACAACTCCCTGAGGTATTGGCCCATCTTCACAAAGTTAGTCTTCCTAAAGTCTAAGATCCTCACCTTGAATGGATTCTAACAGCCCTAGTCCTAATATTGAACCACACCATCTGGTGATCACTGGATGCAAAATGATCTCCCACTACAACATCAGAAACACTTTCACCATTGGTAAGCACCAAGTCCAGTATGGCCCCTTCATGTGTGGGGTCTGTTACGAATTGCCTGAATAGTTCTCCCTGTAGAGAATCCAGGATCTCCTTACTTCTAGATGATACTTCAGCAGGAATGTGCCAATCAACATCTGGCATATTGAAATCTCCTATCAGAAGCATTTCCCCTTTCCTAGCAATGCTGCGCATGTCTTCAATTAACTCTCTGTCCACCTCTTCCTCTTGTGAGGGAGGTCTGTATATCACACCAATGTAAATAGATTTCTCTTTCCCTCTTTCTAGTTTAACCCACAATGCCTCCCCTCATTCTCCTGCTGTCTGAATCTAAAGGCCCTTTTCCTTTCCTCTGCGGGCACCAGCTTCCACCTTCACGTCACACCTGGTGGCCTCTCAGGCTGCTTCCACTTGGGCCAGGACCCACCTGATGGCCTTGCCACCGCCACCTCTGGCACACACATCCCTGCTGCCTCTGGGGACTGCTGGCCAGGTGTTCCCCCACCCTCCCCTCCTGTTGTCTCCTCTCGCAGCATATCCCTGCTCTCACTGTCATCTCCCTGCCTGTCACACATCTCTCATACTCCTACACCTACCTCACCTACTCTACACCCTCGGCCTACAGCGCATGCACTAGACTATTTATGCCTTTGCAGGCATGGCCTTGCATGTGTTGCACATGCACGGTGCTGCGCATGCACTTGGGGCATCTGCACGTGCCTTGCATGTGTTGCGCATGTGTGTAGCATGCCTGTGGACACGTTGCACATGTGCATGCCACGTTCATATGCGCCATGCACAGAATCGCAGGTTGCTCATGTGCTATGTGTGGTTCCGTGCACAGCACGTATGAACGTGGCATATGCAGCCCTGTGTGCATTGCGCATGCACACACCACGTTTATATGTGCCCTGTGCTGTGCATGCACAATGCGCGCAGTACAGTGCATGGAACCCCATGTGTGCAGGAACACACACAGCACATGCACAACTTGCAGTTCCACGCATGGCGCATACGAATGTGGCATACGCATGTGCAACACATGCACAGACATGCTACATGCATGAGCAACGTGCACAGCATCACAAGCTACGCTACATTGCCCATGCTACACACACTGGGTGTGGAACGCTTTCAACAGGTGTGTTGTGTTTGTTCTATCTGCTGTCCATGATGGCCAACTTTGTCGTTACTGCATGTGCTATCCAGGCATTGGAGGGTGAGGTGGAGCTGCGGTTGCCTAAAGGGGGAGATGGTGTCCATGGGGCTGTGGCACAGGGCATTGGTGCAGTCCCGCTGCAACACAGACCTGCAGCTGTGGAGGCTCCACAGGCCATAGCTGTGCCGGCATGATGCAGGAGGTAGGCCGAGGTGCACCCTTCCTAGCCTTGCCTCTACAGGCCCAAGGCCCAGGGTCCAGCTCCAGGACATGCGTGAGGACCAGGTCTACTCCCTCTACCGTCTGAGCACAGGGGCTATTAGGGAGCTCTTTGAGTATCTAAGACCTGACCTCGAGCCCCTGACTGGCCGGTCACATTCCATACCGGGTTTGGTCAAGCTTCTGGGTGCCCTACATTTCTTTGGCTCTGGCTGTTTCCAGTCATCTGTGGCTGCAGTGGGTGGGATGAGACGGCCCACCTTCTCAACCTGTCTCCCCCAGGTACTGCAGTCCATTGTCAGCCATGTGAGGAATTACATTGCAATTCCTAACAATAGGCAACAGTGGGGGACCCTGAACCAGGCCTTTGAACATGTTGCAGGGATACCACATGTGATGGGAGCTATAGACTGCACACATGTTGCCCTGGTCCCACCCAGAGACAGGGAGGCAGTGTTCTGCAACCACAAAAACTACCATTCCCTGAATATGCAGGTTACATGTGATGCAAATATGCATATTCTGAATGTGGTTCCTAGGTTTGCAGGGTCCACCCATGACTCCTATATCCTGCATCACTTGGCACTATTCGAACAATTTGAGGGCGGACGATATGAGGACTGTGTCCTGCTGGGTGGGTATTTCACATCTCAGACATGCACATGGCGTTCCTCTGAGTAACCATATGTGCACATGTCTGTCTTTGTGGTGTGTCCCTAGTTGTGTGTGTGTGTGTGTCATCTGTGTGTGTGTGATAACGTGGGAGGGGGGGGGGGTGGATTTGCTACCAGATCTGTTTTCCTGCGGTACTGTGTGTTGGGAGCACATTCACCTTTGACCATGTCGGGCATTTTACATTGTCTTATTTGTGTTGACACATTACAACACACATGTATGCTTCATGTATATCAACAGTGTATTGTTGTCTCAGCCATCCTGTCTGTCCTCCTCAAGTACATGTTCCTGTAACACCTGCTGTGTGTGGACAGTATCATGGCCATCACTTGCTTGCACAAGTGTGCATCTCTGACTTTGTCCAGGGTGCATTGGCATGTGTCTGCCTGATGTAAGAACATAAGATATGCCATACTGGGTCAGACCAAGGTTCATCAAGCCCAGTATCCTGTTTCTAACAGTGGCCAATCTAGGTCATACGTACCTAGCAGTTTCCCCAAAAGACACAGGTTCCGCAATGCTTGTACTGTCAAACATTGATATCCTGGGTCCCTTCTTAATAATGGTTTATGGACCTATCCTCCAGGAACTTGTCCAAACCTTTTTTAAACCCAGCTATACTAACAGCCTTTACTATATCCTCCGGTAACAAATTCCAGAGTTTGATTACACGTTGAGTGAAAAAATATTTTCTTTTATTAGTCTTGGTTTGCAGCTTGTCGTGCTGTGAGGGCTTGCGTGCATCAGTGACGCTGAGAACTAAACTATTGGTAGTTTAACTACTGGCAGGGTCTCCCAAGATGGACAGGTCTCAGCTGAGGTGCCAGACCAAGACAAACCACCCATCTAGGCAGAAGCAGAATGGGACAGTGTTGACGGCGGAGGATCACATTTTTGTGACAACGGCAACAACACCAAACTTAAACTGCGCGGAAGAAAGGCCCGGCAATCTACTTCTGTATCTTGCCATGAAAACCCAATAGATAGTTACAACAAAACAAATTGTGCTATGGTGCTTGAAGATGAGACCCCCAGGTCAGAAGGCACTCAACTAGCTACTGGGGAAGAGCTGAAGACTTTTCAGAGTAAAGCCAGGATTTATGATGTGGTTGGATCAAAGCCCTCGGGAAGTCTGACTGCTGATGTAGCTATGCATGAAATGAGAGTCAGAGGCTGTAAAGATGTCTTACACATTGGAACATGGAAAGTACGAAGCATGAACCAAGGGAAGTTGGAGGTGGTCAAGAATGAAATGGAACGTGTACAACTTGATCTGTTGGGTGTCAGCGAACTGAAATGGACTGGCATGGGGCACTTTGCATCAGATGATCACATGGTCTACTATGCTGGAAATGAAAGACAAAGAAGAAATGGTGTTGCATTTATAATAAAGAAGAAACTTGCAATAACTGTTATGAAATACAATGCAGTCAGCAAACGCTTAATCTCTATTCGTCTACGAGGATTGCCTATCAACACAACTATAATTCAAGTATATGCCCCAACAACAGCTGCAGAAGAGAATGAAATTGAAGAGTTCTATGAACAAGTACAAGCTGAAATTGACAGAACATGCAAACAGGATATCCTGATAGTCATGGGTGACTGGAACGCAAACGTTGGCAACAAAAAGAAGGCAAAGTAGTTGGAAAATATGGAATTGGAAACAGAAATGAAGCTGGAGAAAGACTGATAGAATTCTGCAAGACCAATGATCTATTCATCTCAAACACCTTCTTCCAGCAACACAAGCGGCGACTGTACACATGGACTTCACCGAATGGATTATATAAAAATCAAATTGACTACATATATGGAAGTCAACGATGGAAAAGCTCTGTAACATCAACAAAGACAAAACCTGGAGCTAACTGTGGTACAGATCATCAACTACTAGTATGCAAACTCAAGCTAAAGTTGAAAAAGAGCAAACCACTCATGAATGCAGCAAAATATGACCTTGAGAATATACCACTGGAATTTAAAGACTGCCTGCAAAATCGATTTGCTGCTTTAGATACAAATGACAGAGCTCCAGAAGAGTTATGGAATGATATCAAGAAGGTTGTGTTGGAAGAAAGCGAGAAGTCTCTACAAAAGGTGAAAAAGCAAAAACGGCCAAAATGGATGATGGAAGAAACTCTGAAAATTGCCCAGAAACGCAGAGAAGCTAAAGCCAGAGGAGAAAGAAAGACAATCTCAGAACTCAACAGAGATTTCCAACGTGCAGCAAGACAGGACAAGGAAAAGTACTACAACAATGCATGCAAGGAAATAGAAGCAGAAACTATTAGAGGAAGAACAAGATCGGATTTCCTAAAGCTACGAGAGTTAAAGAAAAAGTTCCAGCCTCGAATTGGAATGTTACAAGATGCTCAAGGTTCTATGTTGAATGATGCTGAGAAGATCAAGAAAAGGTGGAAGGAATGTACAGAGTTTTTATATGATAAAGATCAAGTGGACCAACAGCCGTTTCAACCTGTACCTTATGATCGGGAACCATTGGTGATGAAAGAAGAAGTTGAAGCAGCATTGAAAGCCTTATCAAAGAACAAAGCACCAGGCATTGATAGCATTCCCATAGACGTATTGCAGCAATCTGATGCAGGTGTTACCGTACTCACAAGGCTCTGCCAAGAAATATGGAAGACAACATCATGGCCAACTGACTGGAAAAGATCTGTGTTTATACCAATACTAAAGAAAGGTGATCCAACTGACTGTGGAAATTATCGCACAATCACTCTGATCCCACATGCCAGCAAGATTCTACTGAAGATTATTCAAAAGAGACTACAACCATACCTGGAACAAGAACTACCTGAAGTGCAAGCAGGGTTCAGGAAAGGGCGAGGAACGAGAGACATCATTGAAAAGACTAAAGAATACCAAAAGGATATCTATTTGTGCTTTATCGACTATAGCAAGGCTTTTGACTGTGTAAACCATGAGAAACTCTGGGCCACATTAAGAAGCATGGGTATACCAGAACACCTGATCGTTCTCTTGCGCAATCTGTACATTGATCAAGAAGCAACAGTTTGAACGGAACAAGGAGAAACAGAATGGTTTAAAATAAGCAAAGGTGTAAGACAAGGCTGCATACTTTCCCCCTACCTGTTTAACTTATATGCAGAACAAATCATCAGAGAAGCAGGATTGTATGAAGACAACAGAGGTGTGAAGATTGGTGGAAGGCTCATCAACAACCTTCGCTATGCTGATGATACCACATTACTGGCTGAAAGTGAAGATGATCTGAAACATTTGCTTCTCACAATCAAAGAACATAGTCTCAAAATGGGCCTGCAGCTTAATGTAAAGAAGACAAAGATCATGACAACTGGCATAATCAACAGGTTCATCGTTGAAGGAGAAGAAATTGAAATTGTGAACAACTTTAACCTACTTGGATCAACTATCAATAAAGAAGCAACAAGCAGTCAAGAAATCAGACGACGCATTGCTCTTGGCAGAATGACTATGAAAGACCTAGATAAGATTCTGGAGAGCAGAGATGTCTCTCTCCATACAAAGATTCAACTTGTTCAAGCCATGGTATTTTCAATAACATCATATGGATGTGAAAGCTGGACAGTGAAAAAGATAGACAGGAAGAAAATTGATGCCTTTGAATTATGGTGCTGGCGGCGAATACTGTGCATACCATGGACTGCCCGAAGAACAAACCAGTCGGTACTAGAGGAGATCAAACCTAAGCTTTCAAAATTGTGAGCAGAACTCTTCTTATGATCACTTTCTTTTAAAGCTTCAATGTATCAAAAAAATACTTAGCTCCGATCATTATTCATTGTCCAATAATTCAGTTCCCACTCTGACACTCAGATCCCAACGCCGGCGTTTTCCTTGAGAAAGATTTTAGGTAGAAGGAGATCTTTGGACTGTCTCCAGAGAATTTGTTGAAAAATGTGTGCAGCACCAAGCACGGTTCTGGATAAAATTGGAAACAAATGGTGATCCCCTGAGGAAACGATACAGTGAAATGCATTGGTGCCGAATGTAGGCGTTGGGATCTGAGAGTCAGAGTGGGAACTGAATTATTGGAAAATGAATAATGATCGGAGCTAAGTATTTTTTTGATACGTTGAAGCTTTAAAAGAAAGTGATCATAAGAAGAGTTCCGCTCACAATTTTGAAAGTAGAATATTTTATTGGTAGGTCATTGATGCTAATATGCACTGTTGTTGGACATATTGAGAGTCCATACCTGAGTGCAAAGTAGTCTGAGACCTCCAATGATTCAAAATAATGAATTTGTGACTTAGGGGTATGTTTACTAAACTCCGTTGCTGTGCGGGTCCCCGTTAGTGTGCGTGTGCCATATAAGGAGTGGGCAGTTCAGGCAGAAAAAAGAAAAAAACCCGACCGTACGTGTGTGCATCGCGCTAATGTGCGGGGCCCACATTAGTGCGTGGGAAGGCTAAGTGGGGTGATGCTGCGTAACCAAACAACAGAGCCATAGTACAATGGTGAAGACACTGACCTATGGTGCAGGGGCCATGGGTTCAAACCCCCATTGCACTCAACAAAAAAGACCAGCTGAGGCATCAACTTTTATGGGCAAAAGTGGTGTAGGAGGCATATTGATTATGGGCGCCAGAAGGCGGCGCACTCATTTTTTATACGGCATGAAGCGGCGCACTGTTCATTGTGGGCGGCAGATGGCGGCGCGCTGTTAAGGTTGGGCGGCAGAGGGCGGCGTGCTGATAAAATTGGGCAACAGAAGGCGGCGAGCCGGTGGGCAGAAAGCGGCACGCTGATGTGTGAGGGGGCAGCCCAATAGTGGGTGGGATAAGTGGCACGCTGATGTGCAATTAACAGGAATGGAGCCATAGCACAATGGTTAAGACACTGACCACTCGTGCAGGCATCATGTGTTCAATTCCCCACAGTGCCCATTGAAGACAGCTGGCTGAGGCATTATTTTAAGGGGCATGCCCATGTTGGGCGGCATAAGGCGGCGTGCTGTTAATTTTGTGCGCCACAAGACGGCGCGCCGATGGCTACAAGGCTGCGCGCTGCTGCTCAAACACAGGACCAGAGCCACAGCACAATGGTGAAGACACTGAGCAATGGTGCAGGGACCAGGGGTTCAATCCCTCACAATAGCCAGTGAAAAAGGCTAGCCGAGGCAGTATGTTATATGTTGTGGAGTGCTGTAGGAGGCTTTTTAATTTTATTTTGTGATAACTACAAGCAAACGCACTCTCACAGCATATTAATATAAAGCGGCCCATAAGGCACATGTTACAGTGCACCGTCCGCCAAGGCACCCTAGAATGTCCCCTATAGGGCAGCATGTATGTTGCAACACAGGATAATGTATAGTGCACCCTATATGGCTGGCAACCGTAACGTGCCCTATAGGGCGCCCCATAAAGCACCCTCAGAGGCACCTTATGGGTACAGTACGCTGAGGGTGTCATTGCTGGCAGTAACATATGTACAGTAAATTAAAATAACTCTTTGGACACCCCTATCACAGAACCCCACTGTGGGTTTGAACCCATGACATCTGGTTGCACAGGCAGCGATGTAACCATTGGGCTACAGCTCCATAGCTGTAAGCAGCCTCTGGCTGGCTGCAGATAGCCTGTACGTCACCTCACTGACAGTCTGCTGTTGTGAACCACCCGTACCCATGATGCACTGCACATGCAAATCAGCTGTCCACGATTGAACACAGGATGGGAAATGCACCCCTAAATCTCCCCGGCCTGGTAGGGGGAAGTGTCCATGTGCACCCACACAGCACCTCGGCCTGGTAGGGTGTCCTGAGTGGGTGGACAAACGGCAAAGGGTAGCTAAACACCATCACATTGTGCGGTTACTGTGCTCACCCTGGGTGTGAGTGTGAGATGTTGCACCCAGGACCAGGTCCACAACACCAGCCATGGCTGAATGCGGCCATGTCAGAGCTCCAAAGCAGCAATAACCTGTGGAATAGGTAGGTGCTGCATAAACATTTTGGAGATTTCTGTCTGGCTCAGTTAGTGCCCCCCCCCCCCCATGGACCCCTAGGTGGATAAAACAGGGCTTTCCCCTCAACAGATCCCCACCCCACCCTCCCCTGCACTGGTGGCAGTACAGTGGACCATCAACCCCAGTCCTGCTAGGGAACAGACACCCTACAGGGCAGTCCAAGCAGCTCCACACACACACACATCCATAACACAATATCAGACAGACATTAGGCCTGGATATTCACAGATGCACCCCACCACTATCTGATATTCACCTGCAGCAAGCCATCAGCCACTGCACCCTGCAAGGCACTCCATCACAACACATACCATCTGTGAACAGTCTGCTGGCTGGTCCTGATGGACATGCATGCACCCACAACTGGGGTGGCAGCACACACAGGCAGATAAGTCCATGAAAAGGCCCCCCCACAGGACACCCATACATATCACATGGGAGAATTACAATATAGCACTATGGGGGTGCCTAGCCATGCTGCCGTCACTGCACACTCAGGGTGAGAGTGATCTCCCAGCAGCACATACAGAGGTCACCTTGTCTGTGTAGGTGTTGGCCGGGCACTACCATGCCCCTGCCAGTGCCCTATGCCCTGTGCAGCTGCATCCTGGTCAGTCCACTCTGTCTGAGATATACCCATGGTCCCTTGCTACTCATTATGCACATTGGCAGGCCAATACTGGCAACAGTGTTGGCAGTGTGGGCCAGGGGTGGGCAAACCTGGTCCTGGAGGGCCGCAGACCAGTCAGGTTTTCGGGATATCTCTAATGAATATGCATGAGATATATATGCATTAGAGATATTCTGCCAACCTGACTGGTTTGTGGCCCTCCAGGTCTGGATCTGGAGACCCCTGCCTTATACCTCTGTCATTTAAGATCGTGAGTGGACAAGGTGCAGATGTCCAAGACATCATAAAGGTTAGATAGAATTTGTCACAGTCCTCCTCACTTCTCACCACCACCAAAAAAATTGTCTATTAGACAACTTTTTGGTGGTGGTGAGAATCGAGGAGGAATGTGACACATTCTATATACCCTTTCGATGTCTAGGACATCTGTACCTTGCCCACTCACGATCTTAAATGACAGAGGTGTAAGGCAGGGGTCTCCAAATCCAGCCCTGGAGGGCCACAAACCAGTCAGGTTGGCAGGATATCTCTAATGCATATATATCTCATGCATGTTCATTAGGGATATCCCGAAAACCTGTCTGGTCTGCGGCCCTCCAGGACCGGAGGTGCCCACCCCTGGTGTGGGCTGTGGAAGGGGCTTGCAGCCAACACCCACTGTATAGACCAGAGCTACTCAATTCCGGTCCTGGAGGTCTGCAACCCTGCAGGTTTTCGGGATATCCCTAATGATATGCATGAGATATATATGCATTAGAGATAGCCTGCCAACCTGACTGGTTTGTGGCCCTCCAGGGCTGGATTTGGAGACTCCTGCCTTACACCTCTGTCATTTAAGATTGTGAGTGGGCAAGGTACAGATGTTCTAGACATCAAAAGGGTAGATAGAATGTGTCACATTCCTCCTAGATTCTCAACACCACCAAAAAGTTGTCTAATAGACAATATTTTGGTGGTGGTGAGAAGCAAGGAGGAATGTGACAAATTCTAACCTTTTTGATGTCTTGGACATCTGCACCTTGCCCACTTACAATCTTAAATGACAGAGGTGTAAGGCAGGGGTCTCCAAATCCAGCCCTGGAGGGCCAAAAACCAGTCAGGTTGGCAGGCTATCTCTAATGCATATATATCTCATGCATATCATTAGGGATATCCCAAAAACCTGCAGGGTTGCGGACCTCCAGGACTGGAATTGAGTAGCTCTGGTATAGACAGACACACATGTCCACACCTATGCCGTCATGGTGCTACTATTGAGGAGGTAATTAGCCTTGCCCACCAAACCGGTGCTGGGCACGGCAAGGCATGGATATGCTACGCAGTACTGCTGGGGTTCACTCCCCAGGGTGGTAAACACCGTCAGAGGCAAGGGCTGGAGCACGCACCGCAAACACATGTTATTGTTCATGAAAAGTTAATGTTATTGTTCATAAAAAAGTTAATTGTACATAATTTAAAGAAAACACTATGTTCTATGTAAAACAATGTTCATTATGTTAATTGTAAACTGTTCATTATGTTATTTGTAAACCGCCTTTGATCTTGGGAAAAAGCGGTATAGAAGAAAAGTATAAATAAAAAAAAAAAAAAAAAAAACACCGAACAGATTGTTCAGATGGGGTCAACTAGCAGTATGTGCGTAACGTATGGATATCTATCTGCCAGTACTCCTAGCAAGCGTCTCAGAGCTGTGTACCGTATACCTCAGGTGTAGGGTGACATTGCTAAGGTATGCAGGTGCTAGTATTGGGAGATGCACGCAGGGTCTAATGTTCTGCCTCTCCAGGAGACATTGGCCAATGGGGCCTGTGGGTGTGTGTGTGGGTGTGTCTGGCCCTGTTGGCTGCTGCTTTACGGCAGAGATTCCCAACTCCAGTCCAGGTGTCCATCACACTGTTCGGGTTTTCCTGCTGTTCCTCATGAATATGCATGAGCTACATCTACATGCCATGGGGGTGGTGCATAGATATACAGCACAGGCATTTGTATGAGTGGCAGCATGGAACCTCACTGGTGTGTGGCCCACCAGGACTGCATTTGGGAGATTCTGCTCTAGGTACTGCCCCTGTACATGGTGTCTGTGCTCAGTGGGGTAAAAGATAGACATAGTACCATTGCATATGTCCTCGCCACGAAACGTTTGTCCTTACTATCACTGTGTAGTTGTGGGAAAAATATGTGGGCAGGATTGGTGGTAGCCCCAGATGGGCTTTGAACCTGTGACCCTCTGTTCTTGCATGCACTGTCTGTGTGCACTGCACCACCATGTAGCCACAGATTAGCTGGATTCCCTGGAACGTCCATGCCTGTGGATCCGGCAGGGCCTGTCTGTTGCAGTGGACTGTGCCAGCCTGCACATGGCTAGGCCTCTGTCTTCTGTGGCTAGCAGCCACTGCCCCCTGCACCACATGTAATGGTCCGCCAACATGCTGGCATGAGCTTCTCTCAGAGAAAGCAGATGACCTGATTGCAATGTGGCAGTACGGGACTGCATTTGGGGGACTTGGCTGTAGGTAATGCCCATTGTTGTGGTGTGTGTGCGGTGTTGGGTAAAATATGGGTGTTTCCCCCTTGCTTATGTTCCCTGCAATACAGGGGTGTCTGTGCTATCTTTGTTTAGTGGTGGGTAAAATATAGGGACTGGGCTGGCAGGTGCCCCAGCTGTGATTTGAATCTCTGGCCCTCTGGTCCTAGAGGCAATGGCTCTGTCCGCTGCACCACACTATGGCCACAGAGACAGTGCAGCCCCTGGAGGTAGTAAACCTGGCAGGATGGAGTCACAAACCCTGCTCTATGCATTTTTACTGTGGGCACATGCACCCTGTCTGGTGACAAACGTGCACATAAACCCCGGAAATGACCACGGCAAATGGGGGACACAATATCACCACGCTGGGCAACAGTGATATTAATGGGCAGCCATAGAAGACACTCCCAGGAAAGCTCCAACAAAAAGGAAATGTATTTGGAACAGTCTCTGCTCCGTACACCTTTCCAAAAAACATTTCTTTTTGCTGGAGCTTTCCTGGGTGTGTTTGTTGGTTTTGCCCATTACTATAACTGTTCCCCAGCTGAATTACTATTTTTACAAGTTTTGTTGTGGCCCTTTTCTATTTTTATTTCCACTTTTGGGCTGTGCACATGTATCACACTGCTCACGTTTTGCAGGTTTCCCCGGTTTTGCTGTACATTGCTGACGGAAATTGTTTCTCTTCCCTTTAAATGCATTCTACCGCGAGTGATTCACTCGCGCTATTTTCTTTTTGAAATTCAGCACCGATAATGTGCGTGGCGCCTCTCCCCTCCCCTTCCCCTCCCATTAACCCCTTCTCTCCGCCCCTCCGGGGCCTTCCTCCGCCCTCCGTTAGCCTTTCCACGCCTCTATCGGACATTTGCGGGCCCGTACTTGTGCGGCACCCGTTACTGTGACGCGCAAGTGTGCGGGGCTTCATCGCACATTTGCGGGGCATTTAAGCGCTCTTAAGTACTGCTTTTAGTGCGCTATTTTGCGGCGCGCAAATTAGCGGTTTTTAGTAAACATGCCCCTTAGTTTAAGTTCAAAGTTCCATAGGGATGTTGTTGTTAAGTGCCGTCGAGTCGGAGTCGACTCATGGCGACCCTCTGGATAGCTATCCTAAATTGTGTTCGGTCTTCAGTCAGGCGGCTCATTGATGACAGACTGGTACCCATAGCTGCTGTTATTGTAGCGATCCATCTCATTGCTGGCCTTCCTCTTTTGCGTTGACCTTCCATCTTGCCAAGCATGATGTCTTTCTCTAATGATCTCTCTCTTCGCATGATGTGTCCGAAGTATGAAAGTCGAAGTCTTGTCATCTGAGCTTCTAAAGAAAGCTTAGGATTGATCTCCTCTAGTACCGACTGGTTTGTTCTTCGGGCAGTCCATGGTATACACAGTATTCGCCGCCAGCACCATAATTCAAAGGCATCAATTTTCTTCCTGTCTGTCTTTTTCACTGTCCAGCTTTCACATCCATATGATGTTATTGAAAATACCATGGCTTGAACAAGTCGAATCTTTGTATGGAGAGACACATCTCTGCTCTTGAGAATCTTATCTAGGTCTTTCATAGCCATTCTGCCAAGAGCAATGCGTCGTCTGATTTCTTGACTGCTTGTTGCTTCTTTATTGATAGTTGATCCAAGTAGGTTAAAGTTGTTCACAATTTCAATTTCTTCTCCTTCAACGATGAACCTGTTGATTATGCCAGTTGTCATGATCTTTGTCTTCTTTACATTAAGGTGCAGGCCCATTTTGAGACTATGTTCTTTGATTGTGAGAAGCAAATGTTTCAGATCATCTTCGCTTTCAGCCAGTAATGTGGTATCATCAGCATAGCGAAGGTTGTTGATGAGTCTTCCACCAATCTTCACACCTCTGTTGTCTTCATACAGTCCTGCTTCTCTGATGATTTGTTCTGCATATAAATTAAACAGGTAGGGGGAAAGTATGAAGCCTTGTCTTACACCTTTGCTTATTTTAAACCATTCTGTTTCTCCTTGTTCCGTTCGAACTGTTGCTTCTTGATCAATGTACAGATTACGCAAGAGAACGATCAGGTGTTCTGGTATACCCATGCTTCTTAATGTGGCCCAGAGTTTCTCATGGTTTACACAGTCAAAAGCCTTGCTATAGTCGATAAAGCACAAATAGATATCCTTTTGGTATTCTTTAGTCTTTTCAAGGATCCATCTCACATCCGCAATGATGTCTCTCGTTCCTCGCCCTTTCCTGAACCCTGCTTGCACTTCAGGTAGTTCTTGTTCTAGGTATGGCTGTAGTCTCTTTTGAATAATCTTCAGTAGAATCTTGCTGGCATGTGGGATCAGAGCGATTGTGCGATAATTTCCACAGTCAGTTGGATCACCTTTCTTTAGTATTGGTATAAACACAGATCTTTTCCAGTCAGTTGGCCATGATGTTGTCTTCCATATTTCTTGGCAGAGCCTTGTAAGTACGGTAACAGCTGCATCAGATTGCTGCAATACTTCTATGGGAATGCTATCAATGCCTGGTGCTTTGTTCTTTGATAAGGCTTTCAATGCTGCTTCAACTTCTTCTTTCATCACCAATGGTTCCTGATCATAAGGTATAGGTTGAAACGGCTGTTGGTCCACTTGATCTTTATCATATAAAAGCTCTGTATATTCCTTCCACCTTTTCTTGATCTTCTCAGCATCATTCAACATAGAACCTTGAGCATCTTGTAACATTCCAATTCGAGGCTGGAACTTTTTCTTTAACTCTCGCAGCTTTAGGAAAGCCGATCTTGTTCTTCCTCTAATAGTTTCTGCTTCTATTTCCTTGCAAGTGTCATTGTAGTACTTTTCCTTGTCCTGTCTTGCTGCACGTTGGAAATCTCTGTTGAGTTCTGCGATTGTCTTTCTTTCTCCTCTGGCTTTAGCTTCTCTGCGTTTCTGGGCAATTTTCAGAGTTTCTTCCGTCATCCATTTTGGCTGTTTTTGCTTTTTAACCTTTTGAAGAGACTTCTCGCTTTCTTCCAGCACAACCTTCTTGATGTCATTCCATAACTCTTCCGGAGCTCTGTCATTTGTATCTAAAGCAGCAAATCGATTTTGCAGGCAGTCTTTAAATTCCAGTGGTATATTCTCAAGGTCATATTTTGGTGCATTCATGAGTGGCTTGCTCTTTTTCAACTTTAGCTTGAGTTTGCATACTAGTAGTTGATGATCTGTACCACAGTCAGCTCCAGGTTTTGTCTTTGTTGATGTTACAGAGCTTTTCCATCGTTGACTTCCACAGATGTAGTCAATTTGATTTTTATACAATCCATTGGGTGAAGTCCATGTGTACAGTCGTCGCTTGTGTTGCTGGAAGAAGGTGTTTGAGATGAATAGATCATTGGTCTTGCAGAATTCTATCAATCTTTCACCAGCTTCATTTCTGTTGCCAAGTCCATATTTTCCAACTACTTTGCCTTCTTCTTTGTTGCCAACTTTTGCGTTCCAGTCACCCATGACTATCAGGATATCCTGTTTGCATGTTCTGTCAATTTCAGCTTGTACTTGTTCATAGAACTCTTCAATTTCATTCTCTTCTGCAGCTGTTGTTGGGGCATATACTTGAATTATAGTTGTGTTGATAGGCAATCCTCGTAGACGAATAGAGATTAAGCGTTCGCTGACTGCATTGTATTTCATTACAGTTCTTGCAAGTTTCTTCTTTATTATAAATGCAACACCATTTCTTCTTTGTCTTTCATTTCCAGCATAGTAGACCATGTGATCATCTGATGCAAAGTGCCCGATGCCAGTCCATTTCAGTTCGCTGACACCCAACAGATCAAGTTGTACACGTTCCATTTCATTCTTGACCACCTCCAACTTCCCTTGGTTCATGCTTCGTACATTCCATGTTCCAATGTGTAAGACATCTTTACAGCTTCTGACTCTCATTTCATGCGCAGCTACATCAGCAGTCAGACTTCCCGAGGGCTTTGATCCAACCACATCATAAATGCTGGCTTTACTCTGAAAAGTCTTCAGCTCTTCCCCAGTAGCTAGTTGAGTGCCTTCCGACCTGGGAGTCTCATCTTCCAGCACCATAGCACAATTTGTTTTGTTGTAACTATCCATTGGGTTTTCATGGCAAGATACAGAAGTAGATTGCCGGGCCTTCCTTCCGCGCAGTTTAAGTTTGGTGTTGTTGCCGTTGTCACAGAAATGTGATCCTCCGCCGTCAACACTATCCCATTCTGCTGCTGCCCAGATGGGTGGTTTGTCTTCGTCTGGCACCTCAGCTGAGACCTGTCCATCTTGGGAGACCCTGCCAGTAGTTAAACTACCGATAGTTTAGCTCTCAGCATCACTGATGCACGCAAGCCCTCACAGCACGACAAGCTGCAAACCAAGTGAGGGATATTGTTGAGCATACACATTTATAGTTGATTTTTACTAGGAAGTAAGCGCTCAGAGAAAGTCCAGTTATGAGTGTTTCATCACAGTCATAGAGCCATGGCAGTGACATGGTAAAACAAGCAAACTGTATATGACAGTCAAGATTAGCAGATTTGCTGGGACCACTCTTTGTCTTCCTGGCTGCAATGGTGTGTGGAGCAAGGCAGCTATATCCAAGTCTTTTTCCACAGACAAGTGTGTCTGCACAGAAGCTCAAGGTTTGCAGATGATGATGGCAGAATCCATAGTAAGGGACTGTAACAACCAGGGTATGACAAGAGGACTCTCCACAACAGCATTGGACTGTATTGCCAGCAGAGGTGGCTCTATCATTAGGTGAAGTGAGGTGGTGGCCTCAGGTGGCAAACATTTGGGGGCGACAGAAAAAAATGCATACAAACTGCTGCCTGTCCCCCGTCATTCATTCTGCTCTGCGTTATGAAATGACAGGAAACCAGTGCGGAGCATCCCAGCAGTAAGGAACCTCTGCTGCTGCCGCATCCTGCCCCTAAAAGGAAGTGACGCTAGAGCGGGAAGTGGCAGCAGCAGAGGTTCCTTACCATCAGGAGGTTCTGCGCCAGTTTCCTGTCATTTCAAACAAAGAGCAGAACTAATGACGGGGGACAGGAAGGCAAGAAGAGAAGAGGAACAAGAATGAGCTGCATGGGGGGGAGGAGGGAAGAGATACGAGCTGCATGGGAGGGAAGGATAGAAAAGATACAAGCTGCATGGGGGGTGAAGGATAGAAAAGATGCGAGCAGCATGGGGGGAAGGAGAGAAGAGATACGAGCTATACCAGGGGAGGAGAGGAGATATAAGCTGTATGGGGGGGGGAGGAGAGAAGATACGAGCTGCATGGGGGGGGATGAGAGAAGATACGAGCTGCACAGGAGGGGAGGAGAGAAAAGATACGAGCTGCACGGGGGGAAAGGATAGAACAGGAACGAGCTGCATGGGGGGAAGACGAAGGAGCTGACGGGGGCTAGAAGAAAGCTAACACAGGGGCTAAAGAAGGTTGGAAGGGAGCTGACAGAGGAGGAAAAAGATGGCTATGGCTGCGGGGAGGGGGGTGGAGAGAAAATATACGAGCTGTACGGGGGGAAGGAGAAAAGAGGAATGAGCTGCATGGGGGGGAGAAGGAGAGAAGGGGAACAAGCTGCAAGGGGGAGGGGGAAGAAGAGGGAGCTGACAGGAGCTGGAATAAAGCTAACACAGATGGAAAAGAGGGTTGGAAGGGAGCTGACAGAGAAGGAAAAAGATGTCTGAAAGGGCACTGAGAGAGGGGAAGGAAATGGTTGAAAGGGAACTGAGAGAGGGGAAGGAGATGGCTTATGGGAACTGAAAGAGGGGAAGGAGATGGCTGAAGGGAACTGAGAGAGGGGAAGGAGATGGCTGAAAGGGAACTGAGAGAGGGGAAGGAGATGGCTGAAGGGAACTGAGATGGCTGGAAGGGAACTGACATGGGGGAAAGAGGGGGATAGAAGGGAGCTGACACCTGGGGGTGGGACTGGAGGGAGCTGACATTTGGGGATGGGACTGGTAGGTGGCTGGGTAATAAGGAGGAGGCTGGCAGGGAGGGGGCACTGGGACTGGAAGGGAGCTGACACATGGGGAGGGTAATTGGGACTGGAAATAGGCTGAAGGAAGGAAGTGAAGAAAACAAAAGAAAAGACAAGAAATGGCAGCTTGAGTGCCAAGAGAAGACAAGAAAGCAGAAGCCTCAGATCAGGACCAGCTGGACCAGAGAATAAAATGGTCAAACAACAAAGGTAGAAAAAAAATATTTTATTTTTAATTTAGTGATTGGACTTTGTGCTATTGTTATAGTTTACACAGTATGGGATACTGCATCTCTTATCTGGTGTTTCAGTGCATGCAGAGTCTGGCTTCTTGGGGTTTCAGTTTAATTTTTCTCTAAATATTTTATTTGCACTTTAGGTTGTGATCATTTATTCTGTACTTGGTGAGAATCTGTGTGCCTAGTGTGTGACCAAGGCTGTGTGTTCTGCTAACATGACATCTGTGTGCAGGGATCTATACTGTAGCAATTTGCCTTGTTCAGCTTTTCAAGTAGGTGTTAGATGTTCTAGGGCCTGCTGCAGTATTTATAGTGCTGCTTTTTTTGTATGAGTTTTGGAGGTTTATGCTGGTAATGGTATGGTAGATTTGGTCTTGTAGATCTTTGGTGACTTTTGTAAGGTTTTATATTAGCTTCCAATATTCCTGGTACTGGAGAATATTTGTTCGTGAGATGACCAGAATTGGATTTTTTAAATTTTTTTTAAAGATATTGAGTTCTGTGGGTGAATGTTCTAGTTCTTCTCTGCACCCACCGTTGATGGAAGGGATTCTGTGGGTGCAAAGTATATGTTCAAATAGAAAAAGCAAGAACCATAACACAGTTTATAACACAATAAAAATGAGTTATAATTTAGTTTTATAAAGTGTGCTGTGGTTCTCGCTCATTCTTTTAGTTCCTTGGTGTGCAAACATCTTGCATTTCCTCCATATTATATAATTAGCTTTTTGGTTTGGTTCAGTCCCTGACTGAGTTTTGAGAAGGTGCCCCCCCCCACTCTAGGGGGGGGGCGGGATGGAGGCATCATCTCATCCTTCGCCTCAGGCAGCAGGTTGCCTTGAGCTGCTTCTGATTGCCAGTTCATTGTAGCCCATCTGGATGCCCTGATCTGCCACTTGGATATCAACATCCTGCATTAGCATGCGTTCCACAACATATGCATTGTGTCTGTCTGCAACCCCTTCTCAGGCATCATCTCCTGTTGTTGTTGTCTCATCCAACCTGTTGGTGATGGTGACTGCAGATGCAATGTTGGCCCCTGCTGCTATGGGTGGGCGATGCCCTGTGAAAAAAAGATAATAGAAAGGTAGGTACGCCTGTCATCACACATCATGAATTACCATCAAAGTGCCTGCAAGTGTTAAATATCACATAGAGATCATTCAACATGAAACCATTACATTGGCATAACACAGCTACCTTTGAAGGTGTAGGACATTCAAGCTGATCAGTACAGATAATGTTCACATCTGATCAGGCATGTGTTTCAGGTGTGCCATAGTCCTCATCATGTCTATCAATGCAGCAGGACAATGAATTCTCACTTAAGTCTGGGTAACAAATATGCTAAAACATACATGGCGATTGACAGTGTTAGCCAAATAGTATCCAATGTGGAGGACAGCTGGTGTGTGGTACATGTGATGGACAGGGACAGCCTGGAGATGTCAAAGTGTGCTGCCTCTCATTCCTGACCCAGAGGTGGTCTTTGCAAAATGTGAGATGTGTGTGTGCATGTTCATACATCATTGCCTGTTGTCTAAACTATGTTCTATAATGTGGCAGATGTGAATGATAAAGCATTCTGATTTGCCATCAGACAAAATGTACAACATGTTCCACAAGGAACACAATGCATTACATGATCTCAGCAGTCACAGGGAGGCATCAGAAAGGTAGCATTATTACAGCAGTGACATATAAAGGGCCAATCACACTCACACCAGGAAACAATAATGAACATAAGCCTGTACATTGTATCTATATGATGCTGATCTCACTGCATACACATTGCAATAAACAACATGTGTGCACTATGTGCTATGTCCCCTGTCTGAGTCAAAGAAGAGGCTACTAGGAGAAATGTCCTGAGCCCATCCATGATGGATGTTTGGACAACAATGGAAAGGAAAAGATAAATGCAACAGGTACTATTGCCATTCCTGTCACTTCTGTGCACCCGACACCATAGTTGGGAATGTCATCAACACAATGATGTCAAATTTCTACCTGCTGAAGTCCAGAGGGCTATATAAATGCAATAGCAGACATGGGGTATATGGGATGCATGCCAGAATGGTTTGAAGCAATCTCACCTAGGAATATGAGGAACATCACCAATGTACATGTTCCTCTGTCCCCTCAATTTATGCAGGTCAACTGACACAACAATATCAGCACTTCAGACATTTTTATTTGTGGAACATATGCAGGTTTATGATGTATATTGCATACCTCAGATGCCTCTGTGTATGACACACTAGTCCCAAATCACTGCCGTGTTATCATGTGTATGGATCCACACCATATTTGACTGCATGTAGATCCTTGAGCTAATCAGAGACTCACCACAGCAGGTGGAGCGATAGCCTCCAACCAGATTCTGTACAGTCACAAATATAGCAGACAAACATATTTTGGGTTGCTAACAGGTGACATACAGGATAGTATGCACATTTGTACACATACACATTTCCACACATACACACAACTTACGTGAGAAGAACTGCTCAATCAGACCTTGCCGGATTGCTGTGCTTACATGTGTGTTTCCACTGTCACATACAGATCCAGATCCAGATTAATGTCATCTGGGATATTATGCCTGAGAGCAATGTTATGCAGGATGCAGCAAGCTAAAATTATCTTTGCCAAAGTCATGGGTCAGTATTGTAAGACCCCACCAGTCTTATCCCGACACCTGAAGTGACTCTTCAACATGCCAAAGGTGCGGTCAATGATAGAGCGGGTGCAGGTATGGGCCTCATTGTACCTCATCTCTTCAGGCGACCATAAAAATGCACGGTGGTCAGCAACCAGGCCTGACACCCATATCCAGCATCACCTGCAGAAAGAAAACATGACAGTTCACCAAGTAACATATTTGCAGACACAATGTCAGGATGTACATGCCTGTCCATCACTATTGCACCCTGTTCTTCCCTGTTACATACACTAGTATTACATAAATAATACTAGAACATCTAGCAGACACAATATTGCAGTGAACATACAGCAGCTTATGATGGCATGTGTTCCCTGGCTACAAGACTGCTGTACAATGAGAGACACCCCAGTGATCTCCTGTCAGTGATATGCATGTGGCTAGTGATGGCACATCACTGCATGGGTAATGAATGTACAATCTAAATTACCCAGAAAACAACCTATGTGATGACGCAACCAACACATCCTGCAGCTATGGATGGCCATTTGGCCACACATATACCATGTATGTATGTATGCAGGCATGTATGTGTATGACCCTATGGCCTGTTAGATTGTTGCATATATGGTGTCTGGGAGGGTTGTGTGGACGGCCACTGAATCTGTATTGGTTGGGATCAGCTGACAGGAAAAGCAAGCATAGAGCATCAGGAGAAGTGGCATGTAACATAACATTGTGGTCATCAGTCTATGCTGGCCAGGCTGCCCTGGCAGAACCAGGTACATTCAGCTGTATACAATGTCCTGAACTGTGTGGTGATATGATGCACATGAGGTATGTCACATTGTGTGGTGGCCGACAGATGTATGCCACCTCTGTGAGGAGGGGTACTATATATGGATACTGTTGCATTAGGCTACATGGGTGAAGGGCATCTGGCATGCACATTGGTTGCATTAAGAGCCAGTAAATGCATGGGGGCATGGCCAGCATGGATACTGCTGATACGCCACCCATGTCACATGGCACAGCTGGTTGAGTGTAACAAACCTCTGGGTGAGAGGTGATATGTCCCATGAACAGATGACAGGACCACCCTCCCTAGTACAATGGTGAATGTCAGGGAGCCCTGTGAACCAATGTCCTGTGGCTTTGGGTTTGCCAGTGTCTGGTGCACAACAGTGTGATATGTTGCATGTGGGTAAATGTAACACAGGTGGCACCTGGTGTTTCCATAATGTTGACACTGTGTGACTGGTATCAGGTGTGCTCATGGGAGGATGGGTATGATGGGTTATATCCTAACTGACATCATGATGGTGCATGCATCAGTGATCTGTGTCATCTGTAAGATGTGCACGGTAAGGTCTGTGACACCCTGGAGGATAGTGGTGGGCCAGGCATAGTGTGCACCAAATATACCATTGGTTCCTGCACACACACCATTGTCCATGAGACAGTGGCATAGGTTCTGTGATATGTCATGTTTGTTGGGGAATCTCTGCTGTCATGGTGATGTGTATCAGCAGGTTGTCCCTCTGGTCCAGAAACATCCCCAGGTATGTTATACCCTGTACACCGTACATGTGGTACAAGTTATCTGTTGAGGTGCACTGCTGTGACAACTTTGCCCATGGTGGCCATGACAAAATGTGTGTAGGCTCAGAGTCTTGAGAGGGTGGTAGCATGCTGCCATCATGTGATGTCTCTGGTGCCATGGGTGCCTTGTTGATAATATGGTCACATATGTATCCTACAGCATGTTGGTCCTTTACACAATGTATGGTATGTAGAGGGGCCTGTTACTGGCACAGATGCCATGACCGTATGTGCCCTGAGGTGATGTCGATGGTGATGCACCTCAGGGCTAGGCCTGGGCTTGGCATGTGTCTAGTCAGAAAATAACCAGTGCTGCCAGTGTATCTGTGATCTGATAGGTCAAAATACATCATTGTGGCATAGTGGACCCTATAGTCAGCTATCATAGGCCATGCTGTTGGATGGCACGTCTCACTGTGTAACACATGGACACCACAGCTGGGGACCTCAGTATGTACATCTGCCAGTTGTAATGGATTGCATAGATGTGGTTGCTGAATAGAGGTGTGTGTGGTCTGATCATGCCACTGTGTGCTTGGTAGAGATAGTGACAGGTTATGTGTTGTGTCAGTGTAGCAGTAGGAGTGTAAGGATGCATCAGCACACAAACATCATGTGACAGCCCTGACATTATTACCTGGACCCATTGGCACACCACACAGGTGCCCCAACAGTTACCATGCAGTCATGCCACTGCTGTGCCCATGCCATGACATCCCACATCCCACCCCTTAAGCACCAGGTACCTGTGCCTGTGCCACTGCCAGTCATCACCACATACATCCCCCCACCTGCATATTGCCAATGCCAGATATGCTGGCCACAACAGTGTCACATGGCCAAGGTCCCCACAATGCCCAACATTACCACTCAAGTCACATATGAACTGCAGCACTCTGCCCCCCCTGTCTCACCTGCAACTATCCCCTCACAAATCTGGATAATGTCATGCTGCAGACACAACCCCCCCCCCCCACCCAAGCAGCCACATATACCTGACAACATAGCCAGTGCCATTGCAAGGCTGCATTGTCCCTCCATGCATCCCCTCCCATACCACAGCAAGATGGCACCAAGCAGTCACAAACTGTCCCTTCTGCCCCATCCCCCGCATCTCTATCACCACACACCTGTGTCCCAGACAACAACACCATGCCATTGTGTCCCTGTATGCACCAGTGTAGACTGCCCTGTTGGCATGCTGCATGTAACCCTGGACCAGACGTACAGTGCATTACAAAGGTTTCCATCCCCTGTGTGTTAGTCATGTCATGTCACATTACAACCTGGAATCAGCATGGACTGTGGGGGCTGACATTCTATGCTGTACACAACATACCAACATGTGTTTCAGAGCAAGACATCCCTCACTGAGATATGGGAAATACGTATGCCAGATGATACATGACAATAAATCAAGTATGTCGTTCAATGATATCAGAAACTGGATCCAAAACTAGCCAGTCCGTGGCTTATAATAAAACTATTTCCCAAACTCATAAAAGGAATAGCTCTTATTATACAATGAGGTCTCAGTAAAAACTTCGGCTGGGCCTCTTAGACTTCCGTCTTAATGAGAACCCATGCTCTGCTCACATCAGTGACCTCGTTACCAGAGTCTATGATAGCCCTTTTAAAACTTGGAAACACTCTCTGTTTGTAAACCTGTAGTTGAAAACCTGTGATTGAAAAAATCTTCTTTCACAATGTTGCTCGTAAACTACAAGAGAATGTCTTCCTTCAACAGTGAGCTATCATGCGACTCTCAGCTGTGATCCCAACGTCAACTCCCCGGTACCTAGACGTTTCACTACGGTGTTTCTTCAGGGGACCGTACACTAATCTATAAATAAAAACCAAAAGGAAAACATGTCACTTTCCAGTTTCTCCCTTCACCTATTTAAACATAAACACTCTGTAAGTGCCATGTCATAACCAGTTAAAATCAAAGAAACTTACCAAAAGATGCCGCCCACGTTCACTCCCGGTACTCTCAGATCACTCCCAAAACCATGAAAGGGAATCAAACCGCTTTTGGATAAACGCCGCGCATGCCCCTGGGGTTATACTCTTCCATTTATAAAGCAACTCAAACGTAACTCCACCCCCTTTTTTTGGAGGCCGCGACTCCCTCACGCTGTCATCGCAATTACCTATTTAAAGGGATGCTGTCCTTTGGCGCCACCTTCCTTAAAGCCATATTATCCCCTAATATCAAACTATTATCAAAGCAGAGTGCATAAAGCCTACCAAACCTAGACTCACTATACTCCCATATTCTATTAAATGATGAAAACTATACCCTAATTAGAACTTTTAAAACACTCTAGTGTGCTGTACCTTACCATCAGTACCTCGCTATGGGGAGTGCTACCCCCACAGAGGATTCAAATAAACTCTTCATTGATAATACCTTTCTCTCGGGATTGTTCAAGGGGTTACTAAAAATGTCAAGGTATATATACGATTAACCAATCCCCTACTTTAAAATAATCCGGCTACAGCTCCATATCAATATAAACATCAAAGTCAAATCTCCCCATGCATTTCTCTATTGCTCACTATGGCATACAAGCAGCCCATTCTATCATACCATTTAACCCGTGAGGGATAACTGTATTAAGCCGATAAATAAGTCGTTGCTCCTGTATGATCAATGTTTGATCCAGGGTCTTACCCCCGGAACATTGTTGGACTTGAAGTAAACATAGGCAACGAAGTTGTTCAAAAATATGTCCCTTCTGTACACAATGCGCTACTATGGGGGCTTCAAGCGTCTTACATTTTATACGGCTCCGGTGTTCTCGCATACGTATACGAAAACCTCTACTGGTTTTACCAATATAACACAAGCCACAAGGGCAAACCACAGCGTACACTACAAAATTCGATTCACAAGAAGTATTATGTTTCAAAATGAATGTTATTCCATTATAAACAAAAGATGACGTCTGTATAGTAAGATCACAAATATCACAATGCCCACATGGTTTGTGTCCCCTCATCGATGCTATCTCAGCCACTACTTTTAATGGGGGTAACACTGCCGGACTGACCCATTCTTTTAAATTGCGGTTGCGTTGCCAAACGCACCGCACCCGTTTATCCTGAAGACCTGGAATCACTTTTAAGACATTTGCATGTTTCTTAAAAATACTTTGGATCTGTGTGCTTAGGGGAGAATACTTAGATATAAAATTGATATCATTATCCTGACTACTCCTATCTTGACCTGAGGGTTTTATTTGCAACAAAGCCGCCCGATGATTGTACAATGCCCTAGACCGTGCTCTCTTAAGAATAGTCACTGGATAACCTCGCCTTTGAAAATCCTGCACAAGCTGTTTCGATTTCTGTTTATAATCTGCCTTATTTGAGCAGTTCCGACGAAAGCGTAAAAACTGTGAAAAGGGTAAACCTTCCTTAAGACGTCGCGGATGTAAACTATCAAACCTCAAAAATGTGACTCTATCTGTGGGCTTCTTATAGATAGTGGTTTCCCAATCAGTAGCTCCTCTAGTAATTTGTACATCTAAATAGGTCAAGGTTGTACTATGATATTGATATGTGAATTTAATATTACTATCACAAGTATTAAGCCACGCTATGAACAACAACAAAGCTTCCTCCGTTCCCTGCCAGATTCAAAAATATTCAAAAATATTCAAATGCTCATTTAATAGAATATGGGAGTATAGTGAGTCTAGGTTTGGTAGGCTTTATGCACTCTGCTTTGATAATAGTTTGATATTAGGGGATAATATGGCTTTAAGGAAGGTGGCGCCAAAGGACAGCATCCCTTTAAATAGGTAATTGCGATGACAGCGTGAGGGAGTCGCGGCCTCCAAAAAAAAGGGGGTGGAGTTACGTTTGAGTTGCTTTATAAATGGAAGAGTATAACCCCAGGGGCATGCGCGGCGTTTATCCAAAAGCGGTTTGATTCCCTTTCATGGTTTTGGGAGTGATCTGAGAGTACCGGGAGTGAACGTGGGCGGCATCTTTTGGTAAGTTTCTTTGATTTTAACTGGTTATGACATGGCACTTACAGAGTGTTTATGTTTAAATAGGTGAAGGGAGAAACTGGAAAGTGACATGTTTTCCTTTTGGTTTTTATTTATAGATTAGTGTACGGTCCCCTGAAGAAACACCGTAGTGAAACGTCTAGGTACCGGGGAGTTGACGTTGATTAGTGTACGGTCCCCTGAAGAAACACCGTAGTGAAACGTCTAGGTACCGGGGAGTTGACGTTGGGATCACAGCTGAGAGTCGCATGATAGCTCACTGTTGAAGGAAGACATTCTCTTGCAGTTTACGAGCAACATTGTGAAAGAAGATTTTTTCAATCACAGGTTTTCAACTACAGGTTTACAAACAGAGAGTGTTTCCAAGTTTTAAAAGGGCTATCATAGACTCTGGTAACGAGGTCACTGATGTGAGCAGAGCATGGGTTCTCATTAAGACGGAAGTCTAAGAGGCCCAGCCAAAGTTTTTACTAAGACCTCATTGTATAATAAGAGCTATTCCTTTTATGAGTTTGGGAAATAGTTTTATTATAAGCCACGGACTGGCTAGTTTTGGATCCAGTTTCTGATATCATTGAACGACATACTTGATTTATTGCTATTGAATATATTCGTTCAAGACATAGGGCCATTGGTTATTTTGTGTCTACACAAGATGATACATGACAGCAGGACTGTGGCCAGATTTGTGCCCTCCCAATGTCAATATGCTGTGGAGCCACTGTTTGCTGCAATAACAGCTGCATCTGTCCTGGGGATTTGCATTATTGGCCATGCACATCTAGACACTGAGATGTGACTCCATTCATCAAGGCCACATTGCTCAAAATCAATCAATTTTCTGGTATGCATTGGTGTACAGCAGACCTGCACTGATGCCATGGATACCAATTGAACCAGGTTGTGCCTTCTGACAACATGACTCCACGGCATTCATCTGTGTCATATTAGGGAGGCTTTGCAATGTATGTTGGGTCATTGACCTGCTGGGTGATAGGCCTTTGTCCCTATCTCCAATCCCATTCAGATAGTCACAGATCTTCCATGATCAATGCAGTGTCCCTGATGGCACCCATCGGTCCATGAAGAGCAGAAGCGGAACACCAGAAACCAGCTTAACACAAAAAGGTAGTGTGCAAAAAGCTTTATTGGTAGACCCAACTAAAAAGTTTCAGCCAGAGGCCTTCTTCAGGGGTCTAAAACAAAATAAAGCATAAAAATTAAAATTATAAAAACATTGTTTGTACATAGTGTAAAGCATAAATATGCAAGTAAAAATGCATACATAATACAAAAATAATTAAAAAATAAAAGATAATATATACGACACTGTGCATAATGATAGTATACATACTAACAATATAATTGTAATCACCACCTATAATAGAGCTCATGTGTGTATAAGCCAAATATGAGTATATTACAAGCATATAAATAGATTAAAATACATTACTACAAAAGGATAAATAAATAAATGGACGGATTTGGAACAACAAAAAAAGAGACCAAGCCGCTCATCCCAAACAGTATAAAATAAAATAAAAGACAGAAAGGTTGCAGAAAATAAGGGCCCAAGTATATTTCATATACAAGCTAACATCCAAAAAGTGTCCACACAAAGTACACACAACATATTCAGATACTGATATAAACTATACATACTAACACTAAAGATACTATCAGCACGTGTATAAAAACTAAAAAATATGTTTGAAATGAGTATGTATGTGTAAAAGACTAAACATAAAAGAGAATATGTTACCACAAAGGGGAACAAACAACGTATAAAGAGGGGGCAAACCGCTCCTCCCAATCTGTATAAAGTAAAGGAAAACATAAGCACTTGTTATTAAAATGACAAAAATGCCAGATAGGAAGTGAAGAATTTTAAAAGGCAAAGAATAAATACCAGGAACATAAAACTAAGCAACGTCTCATATATAACCTAACGCCTGAGAATGTATAAAAATGTATTAAAATATGTCCATATAAGTGTAAGATACTGCAAAATATTAAAATACTTGACTACAAAAAGACACGCAATAATGATAAAATAGTAGTAAAACAGACCAGAATGTTATAAAAATTAAAACAGCTACGATCAGAAAAAATGATCAACAAAAACAATATAACAGTCGTATACAACTTATTTAAAATATGATCAAAAGCACCACCACTTATAAATGATAAAATATAGGCATTGTTGGACTGCAAGAGAACATTAAAGAACGGTAAATCACCACACCTACCAAACAATATTACAAAGAGAAAAACATATAATGAAACTATGACTGAACTGAAAAACGACCAAAACACATCAGAGCCACAAGGACCAGAAAACTAAACGCAGGGAAAACCACACAGCTGCGAAAATGATTTGCATCAAAACAAAAAGAAACATTGTATAAATGAAAAACCATATAAACTGACAAAATGTGAACACACAGAGGGAGAATGCTGTATTCCAACAATACCTTTAACCAAAGGATACATAATCGGTTCAGATCGAACCGAATCTGTGTTAACAAGAACATTGAAATGAGCATTGAGTCGCCACTATATCAGGATAAAAAAAGGGGGACAGACTACAAGAACAAGGCCAAGGAAGCGGCAAGGAAAAGCCAAAACCATGAATTACAAATATAAGACAAAAGACTTAACAAGCATGCAAAAAAAAATAAATTCAGCGAATCAATAAAAAAGCAGTGTTCAAAAGTGCCTAAGCAATATAAACCAAACATAAAAAGATAAAAAGAGTGAACAATACCCCTTGTGGCTCTGATGTGTTTTGGTCGTTTTTCAGTTCAGTCATAGTTTCATTATATGTTTTTCTCTTTGTAATATTGTTTGGTAGGTGTGGTGATTTACTGTTCTTTACTGTTCTCTTGCAATCCAGCAATGCCTATACTTTATCATTTATAAATGGTGGTGCTTTTTATCATATTTTAAATAAGTTGTATACAACTGTTATATTGTTTTTGTTGATCATTTTTTCTGATCGTAGCTGTTTTAATTTTTATAACATTCTGGTCTGTTTTACTACTATTTTATCATTATTACGTGTCTTTTTGTAGTCAAGTATTTTAATATTTTGCAGTATCTTACACTTATATGGACATATTTTAATAAATTTTTTATACGTTCTCAGGTGTTAAGTTATATATAAGAGACGTTGCTTAGCTTTATGTTCCTGGTATTTATTCTTTGCCTTTTAAAATTCTTCACTTCCTATGTGGCATTTTTGTCATTTTAATAACAAGTGCTTATGTTTTCCTTTACTTTATACAGATTGGGAGGAGTGGTTTGCTCCCTCTTTATACGTTGTTTGTTCCCCTTTGTGGTAATGTATTCTCTTTTATGTTTAGTCTTTTACACATACATACTTATTTCAAACATTTTTGAGTTTTTATACACATGTGCTGATAGTATCTTTAGTGTTAGTATGTATAGTTTTATATCAGCGTCTGAATATGTTGTGTGTACTTTGTGTGGACACTTTTTGGATGTTAGCTTGTATATGAAATATACTTGGGCCCTTATTTTCTGCAACCTTTCTGTCTTTTCTTTTATTTTATACTGTTTGGGATGAGTGGCTTGGTCTCTTTTTTTGTTGTTCCAAATTTGTCCATTTATTTATTTATTTATCCTTTTGTAGTAATGTATTTTAATCTATTTATATGCTTGTAATATACTCATATTGGGCTTATACACACATGAGCTCTATTATAGGTGGTGATTACAATTATATTGTTAGTATGTATACTGTCATTATGCACAGTGTCATAAGTATATTATCTTTTATTTTTTAATTATTGTTGTATTATGTATGCATTTTTACTTGCATATTTATGCTTTACACTATGTACAAACAATGTTTTTATAATTTTAATTTTTATGTTTTATTTTGTTTTAGACCCCTGAAGAAGGCCTCTGGCCGAAACATTTTAGTTGGGTCTACCAATAAAGCTTTTTGCACACTACCTTTTTGTGTTAGGCCTGGTTTCTGGTGTTCCGCTTCTGCTCTTCCTGCTTTGTTGCAGATACCTTCTTCCCCTTATTTTGTGTTGGACCCATCGGTCCATGACACCTGCCCACCTTCCCTTTCCCTGATAATGTAAACCGTCCTCACATCATGCAGATGACATCACCATGTTTCACTGTGGGGATGGGTGCCCCGAGATGATGGTAAATGATACATTGGCCAGCACATGGTGCATTCCATGCCGGGCAAAAGTTAATGATGCTGTCTCATCTGCTGACATGACAATCAGCCATGTGTTGGGTGGCCCGGTGCATGCCCAATTGGAACCAGAAAACATGTTTTCCTATGTCTGTGTATGAGCATAGGCTCTCACAGGCCCACTGTCCTATGTGGTCCCACTCTGTGGAATGTATGGCTTGTGGTGGTCCCATGGACACATACCCCCATCACTGCTGTGGACCTGTGCATATCCCTCAGTGCTAGCATCTCTGGGCATTGACCCCTTTGGCAGGTTTGTGGGTTTGGGTGGGTTAGGTTAGTAGAGGTGCTACATTCTCTCCATGTTGTCATGATGCCTGTGAGGGTGCTCCATGGTGTTGTTCTCATATGGGAAATCTGTTACTGCACCACCTTGATCTCTACATCCCCACGTTTTTGTGTCTGACCTGTCCCGAGTGGCCCTTTGTGTGCATGTTGCCTGCTTAGTGATGTTGCTGAATCATGGGCCTTGTGGAACATGCATATTCACAAAGGTATCATGTTTACAGTTCAGGTGATACAAATTGAACACAGGTGGGCCCTACCCAGTTCATTAGGTGATGTCTGCAGACAATATGTGGGACAAGTTTCTATGTAGGGGTTTCCAGACACTAGGTGCAAGGAGCTCTTTGCACTCAGGGAACGAATCCATTCTCTAGAGGCTAGAGTAGCAGACTTGGAAAACATTAGAAAGACAGAGAGGTACATAGACGAGACCTACAGGGATATAGTCCTGAAGTCCCACCTCCAGTCTGGCAGCATCCCTGTTGCAATGGAGGAGAGAGGTCACGTGACGGGAGAGCATCACCCTGGTGTAGCAGGAATTGATCCTGTAACTAGGACCTGTCCTCCAGGTGATGTAAAACCCTCTCGCACTGAGGAAGTTTCTCCAGGGCCATGTGCCCATGAGGGAAGGGTTAGGACAGCCGTTATAGTTGGTGATTTGATGATTAGGCATGTAGATAGCTGGGTTGCTGGTGGACGTGAGGATCGCCTGGTAACATGCCTGCCTGGTGCGAAGGTAGCGGACCTCACGCGCTACCTAGATAAGGTTTTAGATAGTGCTGGGGAGGAGTCTGCTGTCTTGGTATATGTCGGTACCAATGACATAGGAAAATGTGGTAGGGAGGTTCTGGAAGCTAAATTTAGGCTTTTAGGTAGGAAGTTGAAATCCAGAACTTCCAGGGTAGCGTTCTCCGAAATGCTTCCCGTTCCACGCGCAGGACCCAAAAGGCAGGCATTGCTCCGATGTCTCAATGCATGGATGAGACAATGGTGCAGAGATGAGGGGTTTGGATTTGTTAGGAACTGGGGTACATTCTGGGGAAAAGAGGGGCTCTTCCAAAGGGATGGGCTTCACCTTAACCGGGATGGAACCAGGCTGCTGGCATTAACCTTTAAAAAGGAGATAGAGCAGCTTTTAAACTAGATAATAGGGAAAAGCCGACAGTCGCCCAAGAGCGGATGGTTCGGAAGAATGTATCCTTGAAGGATACTACTAAAAGCAGAGAGGTTCCAAAAAAGAGTAAAGTAGCCCAAATGCCCTCGAGTATGGAGCAGACACAGCTTGAAGATCCCAAATTACCCATGTCTACCAATAACCATTAATATGAATAAAATACAGTCTCTAAAATGCTTGTATGCAAATGCTAGAAGTCTAAAAAATAAGATGGGACAGTTAGAATATATAGCACTAAATGAGAGGTTAGATGTGATTGGAATATCAGAAACATGGTGGAAGGAGGACAACCAGTGGGACACTGTGATACCTGGGTACAAACTATATCGTAATGATAGAGCTGATCAAATTGGTGGAGGGATTGCGCTCTATGTTAGAGAGGACATTGAGTCAGAAAGGATTAAAATTTGCAGGAAACAAAATTTGCTGTAGAATCTCTATGGATTGAAATTCCATGTAAAAAGGGGAAGGCGATGGCGGTGGGGGTGTACTATCGACCGCCTGGCCAGAATGAACAAATGGATGATGAAATGCTCAAAGAAATCAAGGAAGCTAACAAAAGTTACAGTGCAGTAATAATAATGGGTGATTTCAATTACCCCGGTATCGACTGGGTCAGTGTCACGGCAGGACATGCTAGGGAGACAAAGTTCCTAGATGACATAAATGACTGCTTCTTGGAGCAGCTGGTTCATGAACCGACCAGAGGGGAAGCCATATTAGACCTAGTCGTTAGTGGAACAACAGATCTAGGCAAGAGATAAGGGTGTTGGGGCCACTTGGCAATAGTGATCATAGCATGATTGCCTTTGATTTAATTAGTGGAGGAGGGATAGTAAGGAAATCCACAGTACTACCTTTTAACTTTCGAAAGGGAGACTATGATAAAATGAGGAAAATAGTTAAGAAAAATCTAAAAGGAGCAGTTGCAAAAGTTAAAGACTTACATCAAGCTTGGCTGTTGTTGAAAAATACTATTTTGGAAGCCCAGACCAGCTGCATTCCACTCTTTAAGAAAAGTGGAAGGAAGTCCAAAAAACTGCCAGCATGGTTTAAAGGTGAGGTCAGAGAGGCTGTTGTTGCCAAAAAAGCATCTTTCAGGAAATGGAAAAAAGAGCCAAACAATGAAACCTGGAAACAGCACAAGCACTGGCAGGTCAAATGCAAGGCATTGATAAAGAAGGCAAAGGGAGAATTTGAGAAGAAGCTCGCTGTGGAAGCAAAAACGTGAAATAACGATTTTTTTCAAGTACATTCATAGCAAAAAACCTGTGAGAGAGTCAGTTGGACCATTAGATGATAGAGGAGTTAAAGGGGCACTAAAAGGCGACAAGGCGATAGCAGAGAGACTGAATGAATTCTTTGCTTTGGTCTTTACTGAGGAAGATGTAGGGATGTTACCCATGACTGAAGTGGTATTTAAAAGTGCGGAAGAATTGAAGGAAATATCGATATATCAGGAAGATGTATTACAACTATTAGATAAACTGAAGAGTAGCAAATCACCTGGGTCAGATGGTATACATCCAAGGGTGTTGAAAGAACTGAAATATGAGATTGCAGACCTGCTATTAGCAATCTGTGAACTATCATTAAAATCATCTCTAATACCTGAAGATTGGTGGATCGCCAATATAACACCAATTTTTAAAAAGGGTTCGAAGGGTGATCCGGGAAACTACAGACCCGTGAGCCTCAAGTCAGTACCGGGAAAAATGGTAGAAACCATCATAAAGAATAAAATTACTCAGCATTTAGATAGTCATGGCCTAATGGGAGACAGCCAACATGGCTTTAGACAAGGAAGATCTTATCTTAGTAATCTGTTATGTTTTTTTGAAAGTGTGAATAAACAGGTGGACAAAGGTGAGTCAGTTGATATAGTGTATCTGGACTTTCAGAAAGCATTTGACAAGGTCCCTCATCAGAGACTTTTGGCAAAACTAAAGAGTCATGGGATAGGAGGCAGTGTACTACTGTGGCTCAGGAACTGGTTAAAAGATAGAAAGCAGAGGGTTGGGCTAAATGGCCAATTTTCCCAATGGAGAAAGGTGAATAGTGGTTTACCCCAGGGATCTGTGCTGGGTCCGCTGCTTTTTGACATATTCATAAATGACCTTGAAAGTGGAATAACGAGTGAGGTTATCAAATTTGCAGATGACACAAAACTATTTAAAGTTGTTAAAACCCAAGAGGATTGTGGAAAATTGCAAGAGGATCTTGATAAATTGGAAGACTGGGCATCAAAATGGCAGATGAAATTTAATGTGCACAAGTGCAAAGTTAGGCACCTATGGAAGAACAACCCAAACTATGGTTACACGATGCAAGGTTCCACATTAGGAACCAGCACCCAGGAAAAAGATTTATGCGTCATTGTGGATAACATGTTAAAACCCTCGGCCCAGTGTGCAGTGGCAGCCAAAAGAGCAAATAGAATGTTAGGTATCATAAGGAAAGGAATGGAAAATAAAACAAAAGATATTATAATGCCTCTATACCGTTCCATGGTGAGACCGCACCTTGAATATTGTGTGCAATTGTGGTCACCGTATCTTAAAAAGGATATATCGTTATTAGAAAAGGTTCAGAGAAGAGCCACCAAAATGGTAAAGGGGATGGAAGAATACTCCTATGAAGAGAGGCTAAAAAGGTTAGGGCTCTTTAACCTGGAAAAGAGACGGCTGAGGGGAGATATGATAGAAGTCTATAAATTAATGAACGGAGTGGAATGGGTAAACGTAGATCGACTCTTTACATTCTCAGAATATAGAAAGACTAGGGGACATGCAATGAAGCTACAGGGTAAACTATTTAAGACTAATAAAAGAAAATATTTTTTCACTCAACGTGTAATCAAACTCTGTAATTTGTTACCGGAGGATGTAGTAAAGGCTGTTAGTGTGGCTGGGTTTAAAAAATGTTTGGACAAGTTCCTGGAGGAAAGGTCCATAAACCTTTATTAAGAAGGGACCCAGGATTTCAATGCTTGACCCAGTACAAGCATTGCAGAACCTGTGTTTTTTGGGGAAACTGTTAGGTACTGTCAGACGGCTGCCTGGGTGAGAATCTTCACAGTCTTGGCAAGTGCATATATCTATATGATTTGCAAGGGATTGTGGGCAATGCAGTTCATTCACACCAGACACAGCTGCTCACAATAATTTAGTTGTGCTCAAGTGTAAAGCCAATAAGATATTTATTTATGGGGTTATTTCTCCCAACAGAGATATGCTTGGTAGCACATAAATCAGGTTACTTGCTTTCAGTGTTAAACTTGATAAAACAAAATCAGGAAAACAACATTTTAACTTATCAGGCAATCAAAGCAAAAGAAATAAGACCTGGTTGGCAACAAACTGGTCTTTTCTGTAGGCTTTAGCTAATATTCTCTTAGCAATGTATCAAACAACAAACCAAAAGCCACAAAGAAAGAAAAAAAAACTGTTCTTTTCAGGTAAACTTCTTATATCTTCCCACATAGATTCAGAAGTGATTCTCTCAGAGCTCACAAGCAATTAGGTAAGGCTCAATTGCTAGCAGTTATCCAGCTGAAACCCCTTAGATGGCTTGCTTTCTACTGCATGGCTAAAAAGCCTACTCAGGAGCTTTTCTGAGTAGATTAAAGAACAAGTTTGTATTTCTTTGTGATGGTTGCTGTACTTTATAACAGAAAATCACCAAAGGAGTTTAGACAGTCCATATAAACAGATTCTTCATCTGCTATCACCCCCTCTTCTTCAACAAGCATGGGTTCAATATCATGGATTGGCACAGATGAATCTCCCAATGGAGCACTTTCAGGAGAATACTTGTTTCCCTGCTGTCTTTCAAGGTTATAGCTAGGGCATAGATCAGTGTTCATACCTGAGCTTCCATTGCTGTTAGAGTTCCTCTCTATATAGCCTGGCCAGTATGTAGTCCAGTTCTTATGTCCAGCCTTCCAATCCAGATCCCTGGACACTGGATCTCTCTTCACATACCTTCTGGCACGGGTCTTAGGGTCCCTTCCACGTGCAGCCGTCTCCCTCACAGGTACCGTCTGGAGATTCCTAGCTCTGCAGCACCATTCCTCTGGCTTTCCCCAGTCCAATGGTGTATGCTGGCCCTTGGAATGCCTCCCAGTATACGTACTGCTCTGGAATCTTCTAGACCTCTCAAAGGCTTTTCTCCTCTTTCTTCCAAAGGGTTTCTTTCCCTCTCTGTCCGTCCGGTTTGGCTTCTGCTTCTGATGATCCTCCTGATGATGAAGATGATCAAGCTCAATCTGATTCTCTGTAGAATAAACTCTACCTTTATTCTGCTTAGATGAGTGCTCCTCCCCAACACAGCGCAGCTGTGCTGAATCAGGCCCTGCCCTTTGAGATGAGTGCTTAGGGATTACCTCATAGCCCTCCTGATTGAACACACGTTTCCCCACTTCAGCTCCTCTAATGGCTGTTGGAAACCTGGTGCATTCTGGGACTGGTAGTCTTTTATGGGAAAATTATGTTTTCTTATTTCTACCAGAACTGACAGGTTGCTTGTTCAGAGTCACTTCACCTTTTCTATAGCTCCTTCCTGAGCTATAATAAGCTTCCTTATCACAGTACGTATGACCTAGATTTGCCACTGTTGGAAACAGGATACTGGGCTTGATGGACCTTGGTCTGACCCAGTATGGCATATCTTATGTTCTTATGTTCTTATGGGATGGAAACATATGCATGCACGCACGCACACACACACACACACACACACACACACACACACATATTAATTACTGATGTGTGTCCTGTATATCTACAATGCATTATTTTTGTCCACCAACCCAATTGAACAATATTGTTGGGGCAAATACCAAACAGCAAAACAACCCCACATATTCCTGCCATTGTGTACATGTTGTGACATAACAGCCCATATACCAAGGAGGTAAGCACATTAGCAATGCACTGTAATAAGTCAAACTGTCTGGAGGTGGGCCTTAATCAGGATTGGAACTGTAATGTCTATTTGTCGTCTCTCCCCAGGTGACCCACAAATGACAATGATGGAGGTGGCAGCTGTGGATAATGATGCCATAGTTGAGCAGGGGCACAGCTACAGTGCTGAGTGGTGCCCAGGGAGTGAATGTGAGGCACTACCGCTTGCCCACACAAAGGTAGTGTACCCAGATGGGGCAGACATTCATGGAAGTGTAGCCCAGTGGATGTCAGAGCCAGAGGATGCTGGGGAGCAGCATGGCAATGATATGTGCCTCCAGCTGAAGCCCAGCAGCAGTGGTGGTGAGGATGTGGCAGGCACACCCATTACAGCAGCACAAACTCCCAGGGAGAGCAGATTGGGTCCTGCACTGGGGATATCTGGGGCCACAACAGCTACTGACCCATCCATGGACAGACAACAAGGCAGGGACATCCTGTGGGTCATGTTATATGAAATGCATAAATACACCGAGACAACACATGCAGACCTCACAGATGGCTGACAACTCTCATGTGCCATGTTGTGGCACATGGTGTTACAAGGTGCAGGCACTGACCTGTTGGTGGGGGGAAGGGGGGATTGTTGAACACACATGTTACTGTCCCACCATGAGTGGATCTGTCACCTGTGACTGCTATAAACAACGTATGTTGCCAGGATGCTAGTTCTCTGTTGTCCCAGAGTCCCCATTTACATGTGTTTGCAGGGCAGCTGTTTGAACACTGTGTGCCTTACTATTCACAAACATCAATTCCACAGGTATCCACTAGGAGCTGCAGGGCCATCGCTGGGACATGGGGGAGTACCATTCTGCAATCAACTCCACACTGGCTGAGGTTATGGGTGCAATTGCAGAGGGGCTGCAAGCCATGGTGGCAGCTATCAACTGCCAGTTTGACACGCTGGCAGAGATACTGTCCAGACAACAGCCACTGGCAGCACCAGACACTACCACAAGTGGTGCTAGAGTGGCCAAATAGGCTCTGAATCTGGGCAGGGAGGTGCTGTCCATTAGTTACAGTTGCATCATGTGTGATGTGTGTGAATAAAACACATGTGCACATGTCTGTCTGTGTCTGTCATTTCCACAGCAGTGTATCTGTACAGCCTATTACAGGATATGGGTCAGGGTGTGTGCCCACCTGATTACATGTGATGGGTACCCCACCACTCCGGAGGCCACCAACCCATCCCCACCAGTCCTTTCCACATATATCTATATCTATATAAACATGTAAAACCATGTTGTAAAGGCACATTGTGTTGACATCACAATGCAGGAATGCAGGGGGCTAGAAAGAACCCACACTCATGGTGCACTACTGCCGCTGGGGGATACCATGGGATGATGGCTCATGCTCTGTGGAGGTTGGGTCCACACTCCTCTGCCTCCACAGCTCAGAAGCTATTAGGCCCATAGCATCCACAAGCTGCCCCACAGTTCTTGTCAGGGCACGCTGCCCTGTGAGATGGCAACCAGTACCACAGCCAGGGTGTGGTCCCAATCCCCCCCACCCCAGGCCCCATGCATATGGGGTCTGTGTGGAGTCCTTGGTCCACACCCTGGCTGAGGCACTGTGTGCCTCCCATGGGGATGTCCCCACCAGTGTAACATTACTGTGAGGCAGCTGACAGTGCTCCACTGGGCCCCCTGCATTCATGGGTTCTAGGTATCTGTTTGCTGGTGGGCTGCTGTGTCTGGGTGGAACCTCAGGGGCATGGTATCCTACCCCCTCTGTGCCATCCTCCTCCTCTGACTGACCCTCCCCATCCTTCTCCTCCCACATATCCCATACCTCCATCTCCATTTATTTATTTATTTATTTACATTCTCTTATATACCGCACTATTCTGCATCAGTGCGGTTTACATTGAACAAACTGAAATTACATTGAACAGGGCATTATAACTTGGAGATAACTATTTTACAGGGAACATGGGCTATGGAGGGTTAAGTGGCTTGCCCAAGACCACAAGGAGCACCTGTGGGACTAGAAACCCCAGTCCTTCCGGCCCAAGGTTGCTGTCCTCTAGTGGGATTTGAACCCCCGACCTTCCGGCCTGAAGTACCTTGCCCCAACCACTAGGCCACCCACTCCACTCCATATCCTCCTCGTCGCCCTCCACCACCTCCTCCTCCTCTTCCTCCTCCTTGTCCCCATCAGGCACATCCTCCCCCACATTTGAGGCCTCTTCCTCCACGTCCTCTCCATCTTCATCATTGCCTTCATCCTCCTTCTCCTCCTCCTTCACTTCTGCATTTTTGACCTCCCTCTCTTCCACCTCCTCTCTGGACATGTGCCCCTCCTCCAGTGCCTCTGCCACCATAGTCTGGCCTGTCGGTGCCAGCCATGCTAGGTTCCTGCCACCTCCTGACCCTCCATCCTTTGCTGGTGTATGTACAGGCTCTGCGAATGGGAGCAGAGAATGCCACATCAGCCACATGTTCTGTGCCCACAGGGTGGTCATCACCTGCCAAAATGCCTGCAACCCTTGTACATAGATGACAGCCTGCCAACCATACAACAGGTCAGCCATGCACAGCAGGCTGTGTTGTCCTGCAAGATCAAACAGGATGTGAACTGCACATATGGGATGCATCCAGGAGGGTGTGGGCATGACAGACAAGGGGTTGAGAGTCACCCACCTTGTGTTGGCATCAGAAGTGAGGGCCAGATCCCCTCTGGCGTGATTGGGAACAGGTGGGCACCTGACCTACCAGCCCTGGATGCCAGCTTCACGAATCGGGGGCACACACTGACCCCTGTGCCCCAGCACTATGGGTCCCCAGCAGGGTGTGCATAGCATGCTCTGGGGGGGAGGGTGTGTGACCTGCAGTGTGCATACATCCATATGTCATCAGCTTAGGTCTGACATGCATCCGATGTGTACTGTGGGGACAATGAGCTGATATGCCTAAGGGGTGCTACCAGCATGCTGGGGATGGCAGGAGGTTACCAGCATACCAGGGGGATGTGCAGTATACTGGGATGACTGCTAGTCCACAGGTGCTGTATATCAGCAAGGGGGTGGGGACATATGTTGACCTGGCTGGTTGACCAAGGTGCGGATAGGTGCCCTGGTGGTGTTTGAGGTGTTAAGTGTGGATGCACAGTGTGTTATTGGGAAAGGACAGGCAGGTCTGGGATGACAGTTGGATGTGTGTTGCATTGGAGAGGGTGGGGCAGTGATTTTGAAAGTTTGGCCTAATGGGGAGGGATGGGAGGACTGAAGTGGCAGTGGTAGGGGGTACTGGTGCGGGGGTACGTTAAGTGGCTACGGCAATGTTCAATTTCAGGCAGCAGTAACGCATCCCAGCAGCAATGTACGACAGCCAGGCAGGGCCCATAGCATGGGGTGAGGGTGGAGGCACACTTATGGTATGATAGAACTGTGTGACGAATGCACATCACAGTTTCTGAGAGCCATCTGAGGGAGTGTGTGCACCTGGGAATTGTGTGTGATGGGGGCTGGGGTGCACACAGGGCACCTCTGGGATGCACCAACTTGTATCAGAGTACATCAGGGGTGTACCAACAGGAAAAGCCCTGATGGGGCAATGGGTGGGTGACGATGAAGCACATGTGGAGACAAAGCCCTTATGGGCCATGCGGTCCTTGCCTGCCATCCAGTATTTCAACAGATGATGTGAAAGCCCCCAATTAGGTGAAACATTAAATACCTTTATGGAAATGGGTAACAGGGGAAACATATGGAAAGCAGTGTGTATATATGCCCGTAGCATGGGAAATAAGATCCCTGATGTTGAAGCTTTGGTGGGAGTGGCTGACTTGGATTTAGTGGCAGTTACAGAAACATGGTTCACAGAAAACCATGACTGGGATGTAACTATACCTGGCTATACTTTATTCAGAAAGGACAGGGTAGGAAGAAGGGGAAGAGGAGTGGCACTATATGTAAAAACTACTATTAAAGCTTTGGAATTACAGAGCTTAAAAGGGAGAGAGGTGGCATTGTGGGTTAAACTAGAAAGAGGGAAAGAGATATCTATTTGCATTGGAGTGATATAAAGACCTCCCTCACAAGAGGAAGAGGTGGACAGAGAGTTAATTGAAAACATACGCAGCATTGCTAGGAAAGGGGAAGTGCTACTGATAGGAGATTTCAATATGCCAGATGTTGATTGGCACATTCCTGCTGCAGTATCATCTAGAAGTAAGGAGATCCTGGATACAGGGAGAACTATTCAGGCAATTGGTAACAGACCCCACACGTGAAGGGGCCATACTGGACTTGGTGCTTACCAATGGTGAAAGTGTTTCTGATATTGTAGTGGGAGATCATTTTGCATCCAGTGATCACCAGATGGTGTGGTTCAGTATTAGGACTAGGGCTGTTAGAATCCATTCCAAGGTGAGGCTATTAGACTTTAGGAAGACTAACTTTGCGAAGATGGGCCAATACCTCAGGGAGTCGTTAGTGGGATGGGAACAGCTGGGGGATGTAGAAAAACAGTGGGCAAAACTGAAAGGGGGTATTTTATGGGCAACCGACCTTTTTGTTAAAATGGTAAATAAAGGCAAAAGGAAAAGGAGACCGCTATGGTTTTCGAAGGAAGTAGCTGAAAAAGTGAAGAAAAAGAGGGAGGCCTTCATGAAATACAAGAGATCACAGAGAGAGGAAGACAGGCATCTGTATTTGGAAAAACCTAGAGAAGCTAGCAAAGTAGTCAAGAAGGCAAAGATTCAAAAGGAGGAGGAATAGCCAATGCAATAAAATGGGGGGATAAGACATTTTTCAGATATATTAGTGAGAAGAGGAAGGGCAAAAGTGGTATTGTCAGACTCAAGGGTGCAGGGGGGGGGGGGAATATGTAGAAGCTGATAAGGGTAAAGCGGAATTGCTTAACAAATATTTTTGTTCTGTGTTCACAGATGAAGAACCAGGAGCAGGACCTCAGAAAACACCCACAAATAGGAACAGAAGCGAGGGACATTTTGAACAATTTTCAGAAGACTGTGTTCGTGAGAAACTAGCTCAACTTAAAGTAGACAAAGCGATGGGACCGGATGGGATACGCCCTAGAATACTGAGGGAACTTGGGGACGTTCTAGCAGCTCCACTGACTGACCTTTTCAATGCCTCGTTGGAGTCGGGAGTGGTGCCAAATGACTGGAGAGAGGCTCATGTGGTGCCTTTACACAAAAGCGGAAGTAAGGATGTGGTTGAAAACTACAGGCAGGTTAGTTTAACTTCGGTGGTGAGTAAATTATTGGAAACGCTGCTGAAAGAGAAAATAGTGAGGTTTCTGGAGTCCAGCGGATTACAGGATCCGAGGCAGCATGGATTCACCAGAGGCAGGTCTTGTCAGACAAATCTGATTGATTTCTTTGACTGGGTGACCAGGGAGTTGGACCGAGGGAGAGCTCTAGATGTGGTGTATTTAGATTTCAGTAAAGCCTTTGACACTGTTCCTCACAGGCGACTTATAAACAAACTGAGCACCCTAGGGTTGGACCCTAAAGTTACTGCTTGGGTTAGAAATTGGTTGGGTGGGAGGCGACAAAGAGTACAAGTAAATGGATCTCACTCTGAGGAGAAGGATGTTACCAGTGGTGTGCCCCAGGGATCTGTCCTTGGTCCGATTCTTTTTAACATCTTTGTTAGTGATATAGCGGAAGGGCTGTCGGGTAATGTTTGCCTCTTTGTGGATGATACCAAAATCTGCAATAGAGTAGACACCCAGGAAGGTGTAGATAACATGAGGAGGGATCTAGCTAAGCTTGAAGAATGGTCTAGAATTTGGCAGCTGGGATTTAATGTTAAAAAATGTAAGGTCATGCATTTGGGCTGCAGCAATCCAAGGGAGCAATACAGTATAGGAGGTGAAGTACTTTTGTCCACTAAAGAAGAGCGGGACCTAGGCGTGGTTGTGTCTGATGATCTTAAAGTAGCTAAACAGGTAAAAAAGGCGACGGCAAATGCTAGAAGGATGCTTGGGTGCATTTTGAGAGGAATGGCTAGCAGAAAAAAGGAGGTGATAATGCTTCTGTATAAGTCTTTGGTGCGACCTCATTTGGAGTATAGTGTGCAATTCTGGAGACCGCACCTTCAAAAGGATGTGAACCGGATGGAGTCAGTGCAGAGGGTGGCTACTAAAATGATTAGTGGGCTTCATTATAAAGCATATGAGGACAGACTTAAGGATCTTAATATGTATACCTTAGAGGAAAGGTGGGATCGAGGTGATATGATTGAGATGTTTAAATACCTCCGTGGCATAAATGTTCAGGGAGATAGTCTCTTTCAATTGAAAGCAAGTTCTGCTACGAGGGGACATGGGATGAGGGTGAAGGGAGATAGATTCAGGAGTGATATGCGGAAATATTTCTTTACGGAAAGAGTAGTGGATCCTTGGAATAGTCTCCCAGTGGAGGTGGTAGAGATGAGGACAGTAACTGAATTCAAAAAAGCATGGGACCAACACAGAGGATCTCTAAAGGTAAAAAGTGTACTGTTGTAGTTGTTGATATGGAAGGACAGACTAGATAGGCCATGTGGTCTTTTTCTGTCATCATGTTTCTATGTTTCTATATTGTATCAGGGACTGTTGGGTGGCTGATGATTCCACAAAGCAGGGGTCAGCACCATTGGTATAGGTCTTTGGTACTAGGCACCTTTTGGAAATCTGTGGCATGATATTGTGTCATTCAATTGTGTGTATGAGGTTGACCCTGGGGAGGGTGTGATGCTGTTGACTATGTGTCTGCTGTGTCAGCACCATCTGTGCTAAGTGCATTTGTTGCATGACCTCAGCAGCCATGCACATGCTACATCACCACATAACTACATGTGGGTCCATAGTGTACGTAGGGTCGGCAGGTCAGCCACTGCATGTTAATGTGTGCCTCTATGTGGTCTGGACAGTATCCCATTCCCCCATGCCAGGCATGCTTGCACATCCGTAGGTATATGTTCAGGGAACATCATGTTTGGTGCACAATGCATGGACATATGCCTGATTGTGTTGTCTAATGGGGTCATATGGCCAAGGTCATTGCATCACACATGCTGTTGTGCCACACACATGCCACATTACTCCCCAATGTGTCTGCCCTCAGCTCCTCCTGCAGCTGTTGAAGAAACTCCGGCCACCTTCAGCACAGCTCCCAGCCCTTTTTCCACAGCTCCTCCACCTGGGGGAACAAGGATAGATGCCATCAGTGCCATTTCAGACATACCACTGGTGACATGACAACAGGCCCATCATGGGTATGTGGTATGTCACAGTATTCTGGTTGCAGGCTGAAGCTAGCTAGGCCCTTTAACATTGCACATTACCTCCCCTTCATAGCAACACAGCCTTCAACACTGGGCACAACCCCCATGGCATCACACAGGCATGGTGTGACGTCACATATCTTGCGACATTTGCACAACTTCCTGGGGTCCTACCTATGTGCTGTGTGCTGTGTTGTTACAGAACACTCTGAGGGTATCACATGGCACATGATGTGACCCATGTGGCTAGTGTGCAAGGTTATGTGGCATAGCTGCCCCACAATGTTGCTCCCACACCCCATCCTTGTCCCACAACATTATTTCAGCACATTGTGTGTGCTGCTGATGCTAGCTACCCTAACATGTTTTATGATAGTTGCCCATGGCCGCTACCTGTTTCAACCTTCTGTATGTGGTCTGGCAGATGAAATATGGGCAGTGGATAGCCTATCGTTACATTTTCAGATTACAGATGATTCTTATTCTACCTTCACCTATCAGGTGGTGATGATTCCTAGATCACACCACAAATAGGAGAAAGAAACTCAGCACCCATGATCTCAATGTCCTGAGCCAGGATGATTGGGCCATGGACTTGCACAATCACATCATGGGTCCAGGAAACGGCCTTAGGGTGGGTCACATATCTATTCATTACAATTGGTCTGCCCTGAGGCTCATCACATACACGGAGGCATGGCAAACAATATCTTACTTAGTACATCGATTACACACACCTCATTGTTCAAACCATTATATATCTTGCACACAGATGTTATGCCTGAAACCCTCGGACCCTTCATGAAATTTACATTATGTAGATATATGACATATACAGGCGCCATGATGTGTTATCTATTAGACAGACCCCTAAACCTCAGCACATTTGGTATCTCCATATCTCCCTCGTGCTTTGCAGGGCTTCCTCACAGGTGTCACTGAATGCCACTGATCTCTGCAGTGGTGATATCATCAACTGATCCTAACACTGCCACAGACACCCACATGGTGTTTCTGTATCACTTTTTCAGGGGAGGCTCCTAGATGGCAATTCACCAGCAGGTCTCCTCTTCCTCAATGGAGGATTCTGGCTGTCATTTTGAAAGTGAGTCACCAGATACTGTCAAACAGACAGTAACTGTAGACAGCTCTGATGATTCCTCCTGGACGGACAACAAATTGTGTGGGAATGTGTCCTTTCTGTTGGCCGTCCGTAAGAGGCAACAGATGTTCTCACTGGGGCACAGTTGGGATGTCAACCCACTGATGGTGCAAAGATGCTGTTGGACATAGTACCAGAAGCATTTTTTTTTGTTTTATTTTTATAACTTTTAAACAGGTACAACAACACACCAACATAAAAAAGAAACAAAAATACAGCTGTTAAGGTACATTTGTCAGTATCCATCAGACAACAAACAAGAAACAAACCCTGAAATACATCACCACACCACCTCAATTCCCACCCTGCACCTTGCAAGCCTCTACCGATCACCCAACCATTCATCTATCTCCTTAGCATGTATAACGGTCCAAAGAGTACCATTTGTATCGAGACGTCTCAATACCTCTGCTTCTGTCATACTTCTCTTGGGCCCTTTCATATTTACAATATAAGCATACAGAATTCCACCACAGAGGTCCATTTAATAACTGAGGATCTTTCCAGTGTGATAAAATCAGTTTGATAGCGACAGTGATCATAAAGTTAAACACAAAAAAATCCTCTCTACGGAGCCTAGGAATTTCCGTCAATGATCTCAGTACTAAAATCCTCCATGTCAGAGGGACAGAGATATTTAACACCTTCTGAATTTGTGTCCACACTGATGACCAAAATCCCTGAATGAGAGGGCATTCCAGAAACATGTGCCTTAGGGAGCCCGGGGCAGTGCAACAGGACCAGCAGTGAGACGAGCCAACTGCGCTCCACTTAGCCAATTTAATTGGAGTAACATATGCTCTATGCGCGAAGAAGAACATAGATTGCGTTAACTTCGCTGATTTCGAAACACGCACTATTGGCCCCCAAAATAAGTTCCACACCTTAGATGTCATATTAAATTCCGTCTCTTCTTCCCAGACTTTGCGTAATCCCGAGAGTTGACAAAGACTGTTTGACCGAAAATATGCGTATAGTTTGGAGATGCTTCCTTTCTTCGCACAGACCTCGGACATAATTTTCTCCAGGCCCCAAGATACTACAAGCTCACTTGGTTTCCCCCATACTTGAGATATACAATGCCGAAGCTGCATCCACTGGAAATGACAGGAAGCTGGGAGCCCAAACTCAGCTTGAAGCGCATGAAAGCTTTTCCACTCCTTGCCCTCGAAGAGTTGACCCACAGTCCATATGCCACAGTTTTGCCATGTCTCCCATGCGACCGAAACTTTATTTATTTTGAGCATCGGGTTGTGCCAAATAGGAGCTTGTCGGGAAGGTGGGTTCTCTCGAGCAATGAGAGGAGCCAAACTCTGAAAGGCAGCTTGCGTGGATGCGATGACGCGGCCAGCTTTAGACGATTCCGAGTGCCACATGCCCATCATCAGCCCCAGTGGACAAGGGTAACATAGCCATTCTTCCAGGGCCATCCAAGTTAGCTTCTGTGGGCTATTGGCCATGACACCCCACAGTCCCCCCTGTTTAAGCATCGCTGCATAGTGATACCATTGGAAATCGGGAAAATGTACTCCCCCCGCGCTTTTGCTAGCCTTCAATTTCCATAAGGCAATTCTGGGCGGCTTATTATCCCAGAGAAAAACACTCAAGATTCTCTCGATCTCCCTGTACACTGATGCAGGAAACATAATGGGAATCATCCCCAGAATATAATTGATCTTGGGCATGAGAGCCATCTTGATGGATTCCAGTCGCCCCCACCACGTGAGGTGCAATGGGGACCATTTTAACATAAAGGATCGGGCAATCGCCTTTATCTTGTCAATGTTTATACGAAGAGTTTCTTCCAGAGGGGCTGCAAAAAGGACTCCGAGATACTTAATAGCCTTTGATTCCCATTGAAAGGGAAATTCCTGTATCATATTACTAGTTGCCAATTTGTTAAGGGGGAAAGCCAATGATTTTGCCCAATTTACTTTATAGCCAGAGAGCCGGGCATAGCAAGCTATCAACTGCATTAAGGGAGCTATAGAATCTGGTTGTAAGAAAAAACAGAAGATCATCTGCATATGCTGAAATCTTGATAGGCAGATCCACTACTGCAACCCCCTGAATCTCCCTCGTCTGACGGACGAGTAGGGCAAGTGGTTCCACAGCCAAGTTAAAAAGGAGAGGCGACATCGGACATCCTTGACGCGTGCCCCTGTATAAAGAAAAGGGACTGGAAAACACACGATTAGCTAAAATCCTTGCTGTTGGGCGAGAGTAGAGCACCCGTATCATGTTCACAAATTCCTCCGGAAGCCCGAACCATTCCAGAACTGCGAACAAAAAGGGCCATTCAAGCCTATCGAAGGCCTTCTCAGCGTCCACTGATAACCCAACAAGGGGAACTTCCATGCGATCTGCTAGTCCCAGGATGTTGCAAAATAATCGCGCATTATCCGACGTAGATCTTCCGGCAATGAAGCCACATTGATCAGGGTGTATGAGCAGGTGAAGAACTTTGTTAAGGCGCAGGGCCAAGATAGCCGAGTATAGCTTGTAGTCGGCATTTAGCAGCGAGATAGGTCTATAGTTCCCCACTTGTTGCGGATCCCTGCCAGGTTTTTCAAGCACCACGATTGTGGCTTCCGCAAAACCCCCAGGGGTACTATCTTGCTCTTGCAGATGATGGAAGTATGTCAGAAGATGGGAAACCACGCTCTTTGCGAACATCTGAAAGAACTCTGTCGGAATCCCGTCGGGGCCTGCTGCTTTCCCGCACTTCATCCCCTGAAGTGTCTCCCAAATCTCAGCCATACTTAACGGTTTCCTAAGGCCCTCAGCTTGCTCCGCTTCCAACACTGGATGCCTAATCGGAGCAAGAAAATCCCGCACCATGGCTATCTCGCTGGAGCCTTCTGATGAATACAATTGTTGATAAAAACTTCGGAAAGACTCCACTATCTCGGCGTTCTCTTCATGGGTAACCCCCTGTTCATCAACTATAGACACAATATGCGATTTGGCACTACGCGGGTTCAGTTTAGAGGCCAGCAGCTTCCCAGCCTTGTTCATCTCCGTATAGTACCGGGCCTGTTGGTCGAAAGAACTATGTTCCACCTCCCTGCTCAATATAGCATTGTATTGATACCTTAACTTCTGAAGCCGGTTAAGGACCACAGGGGTGAACTGTCCTTGCAAAATTCTCTCTCCGGCTCTGATCTGGCTATCCAGGTCTTTTAGCTCTGCTCTCGCCTTCCGGTTATCGGCTATGACGTAACTAGTTATCTTCGCTCTAATGGAAGCCTTAAAGGCCTCCCACCAAGCCCAGATAGATGTGTCCTCCGGACGATTAAGCTCAAAATACTCTTCTATGGCCTGTTGGACATAAAGCTTGAAGGGTTCTTCTGCGAGGAGAGCTCTAGGAAAAAACCAGCCACCTTCCTTGACCGGTACCGTGCACACTCCCACTTCTAAAGTGATCGCCGCATGGTCGGAAATATGCGTACTCAGAATTTCCACACTATCAACTTCCCTGGCAAAGGATCGGGAAACCAAAAAAAAATCAATCCTGGAATGAGAGTTGTGCGGATGAGAGAAAAAGGTATAATCTCGTTCTGAAGGATGTCGCACTCTCCAGATGTCCACCATGCCGATATTTTCAATAATAGAATCCAGCACCTCAGATGCCCGGCCCCTCCTAGAGACTCTAGAGGGCTGACAGTCAATAAGGGGGTCTCTCACCATGTTGAAGTCGCCACCCAACACAATGGGATGCGGAGAGAAATCAGCCAGCGTCTCTGCAAGGGATTGAAAAAATTTAGGGCAGTCACAATTTGGAGCGTACAGATTGACTAACACCAACTGCCGTTTATCGACTATGATCTGTGCACTCGCCCATCTCCCTTCAGCATCTGCTCTGGTAGAAATTATCTGCGCCTTACATGTCTGTCTAATTAAAATGATCACCCCGTTTTTTCCGCATACCGCGGGCGCATGAGAAACCAAACAGTATTTGCCCCCAGCTAGCTTCACAGCCTCACTGGAAGGCAAGTGCGTCTCCTGAAGCATAACTATATCAGCTCTTTGCTTCTGACAATACATCAGTATCTTTTTCCTCTTTATGGGATGTTTGATGCCCTTCACATTCAGGGATAAAATCTTAAGCGAGGACATCTACACATTGGATTATAGTGACTAGACTACGTAACTCCCACATTGGTACTCCCCAGGACCACTTAGCTGACAACGTTGACACCATCCAAAGTATTTGGTGAGGCCTGCAAGGTTGCAACATTCCCCCTGACATACAGAGGCTAAAGATAATTGGGTGGGCCAGCGACGACCACAGAAAGGCCGCACGGCACCCCCAATATGTAGATGGGTCACAACCCACCCCGCTTCCACAAGTACCCTAAAAAAACCCCAGCAGCTAGCAACCCACAGCATGACATACTCACCGAGCCGGGTAAGAGGGAAAAAGCCCACCCTCCAGGTTATACATCTAGCCCCACAGGAAAAAATAGCCAGAAAACAATTACTGAAGTATTTCTCAATATTTAACATCATCCAAAATAAGGGAGGGAGGGGGAGAGAAAGCACAAGCAACATATAGCAATACACATAGCATCAGCCATACTTCCCCATACCAGCCACCCTCAGAGAGATGATAGCACTCGCTGCCTATTAAAGCAACATAAGCTGCATTAAACCATCACTCTCTGAACATAAAATATCCTGAGTGCAGCGCCGTGAACAAGTCAGTGCATTTGAAGGGCCTCCTGCTCTTCTACAAATTTCAGGGCCTCATCAGGATCCTCGAAAGCCTTTGTACGGTTATCCAACGTGATTTTCAGTCGGGCTGGGTAAAAAAGACCATACCTGGCCTGAAGATGCAGGAGCCGGGGTCTCATAGCCAAGAACTGCTTCCTCTTGTCCACGGTTGCTTTACACAAGTCCGGGTAAAAGGAAATACTTTTGCCTTTGTAGGTAAGCATTGGCTGGGATTTAGCTGCTTGCAATATCTGTATGGCTTGCTGATGGCGCAGCATACAAAAGATCACAGGTCTAGCACCCTTCGCCTGTAGGCTCCTCTGCGCGGGAACTCTATGTGCTCGTTCGAACTCCAAAGGGCCGGTTACCTTTAGTTTCAGTACTGCCGGGATCATTTTCCCCAGGAATGCAAATAAATCAGCACCCTCCGCACCCTCCGGGAGGCCCGCCAGGCGCACATTATTCCTCCTGTTGCGATTGCTAAGGTCCTCCACTTGCATCTCCAGACGGCCCACCTTCTTGTAGGCCTTGCCGAGCTGCTCGAGCTGCGTAGTATGCGCGGCGAGAATGGCTTCCGTCTGATCCATGCGGACCGTAAGATCTTTAAACTGCCCCCTCATTTCACTTAATTCCGCTTGCACGCGGGCCAAAGCATCCCCGTTTGCGACCACAAGCTCTTTAACCGAGCGGATTTCCCCCAGTACCTCCCTTAAGGAATCTTCTGCCTCGCGCGATGGGGCCGACTTGTGCGGCGAGAGAGGGTCTGATTTCACTCTCTTGGTTCCCATGTTGGGCGCCGCAGCGAAGTCCAATTTGACCGGTTTTCCGCTCGCCATGCTTCTCACTCCTTCCCACACTCAAACCGGGTGCTAGCTCCAGAAATCGCTTGGGTAGACCAAAGTTTTGTCAGGATTCAAGCCGGGGGTACCGGAGCTCCTCTCCTAAGCCGCCATCCTGTTTCCTCGCTGGCCCCGCCTCCGTACCAGAAGCATATTAGAAACATAGAAACATAGAAAATGATGACAGAAAAAGACCACATGGCCTATCTAGTCTATCCTTTCATATCAACAACTACAGCAGTCCCCTTTTTTCCTTCAGAGATCCTCTGTGGTTGTCCCATGCTTTTTTGAATTCAGATACTGTCCTCATCTCTACCACCTCCACTGGGAGACTATTCCATGGATCCACCACTCTTTCCGTAAAGAAATATTTCCGCATATCACTCCTGAATCTATCCCCTTTCACCTTCATCACATGTCCCCTCATAGCAGAACTTGCTTTCAATCAAAAGAGGCTCTCCCCCTGTGCATTTATGCCATGAAGGTATTTAAACATCTCAATCATATCACCTCTATGCCGCCTTTCCTCTAAGGTGTGATCCTTAAGGCTCTCCTCATATGCTTTATAATGAAGACCACTAACAATTTTAGTAGCCACCCTCTGTACTGACTCCATCCTGTTTATATCCTTTTGAAGGTACAGTCTCCAGAATTGCACACAATACTCCAAATGAGGTAGCACCAAAGACTTATACAGAGGCACTATCACCTCCTTTTTTCTGCTACCCATTCCACTCCTTATGCACCCAAGCATCCTTCTAGCTTTTGCTGTCGCCTTTTCTACCTGTTTAACTACTTTAAGATCATCAGACACAAACACACCGAGGTCCCGCTCTTCTTTAGTGGAAAAAAGTACTTCACCCCCTATACTACATTGCTCCCTTGGATTGCTGCAGCCCAAATACATGACATTGCATTTTTTAACATTAAATCCCAGCTACAAAATTCTAGACCATTCTTCATGCTTAGCTAGATCCCTCCACATGTTATCTACACCTTCCTGGGTGTCTACTCTATTGCAGATTTTGATATCATCGCAAAGAGGCAAATCTTATCCAACAGCCCTTCCGCTATATCACCAAGAAAGATGTCAAAAAGAATAGGATCAAGGACAGATCCCTGGGGCACACCACTGGTAACATCTCTCTCCTCAGAGTGAGCTCCACTTACCTGTACACCCTGTCGCCTCCCATTCAACCAATCTCTAACCCAAGCATAAACTCCAGGGTCCATCTCTAGGGTGCTCAGTTTCTTTATAAGTCGCCTGTGAGGAACAATGTCAAAGGCTTTACTGAAATCTAAATACACCACATCTAGGGCTCTTCCTTGGTCCAACTCCCTGGTCACCCATCAAAGAAATCAATCAGATCTGTCTGACTAGACCTGCTTCTGCTGAATCCATGCTGTCTCAGATCCTGCAATCTGCTGGACTCCAGAAACCTCACTATTCTCTCTTTCAGCAGCTTTTCCAATAGTTTACTCAGCACTGAAGATAAACTAACCGGCCTGTAGTTTTCAACCACATACTTACTTCCATTTTTGTATAAAGGGACCACATGAGCTTCTCTCCAGTACTTTGGCACCACTCCCAACTCCAATGAGGCATTGAAAAGGTCAGTCAGTGGATCTGCTAGAACGTTCCCAAGTTCCCTCAGTATTCTAGAGTGTATCCCATCCGGTCCCTTCACTTTGTCTACTTTAAGTTTAGCTAGTTTCTCACAAAGAGTCTTCTGAAAATTCTTCAAGATGCTCCTTGCTTTTGTTTCTGCTTATGCATTATTTCTGAGGACCTGTTCCTGGTTCTTCATCTGTGAACACAGAACAGAAATATTTGTTAAGCAATTCTGCTTTATCCTCATCAGCTTCTACATATTCCTCCCCTTCACCCTTGAGTCTGACAATACCACTTTTGCCCTTCCTCTTTTCACTAACATATTTAAAAAATGTCTTTTCCCCCATTTTATTGCATTGGCTATTGCCTCTTCTTTTTGAATCTTTGCTTCCCTGACTAGTTTGCTAGCTTCTCTAAGTTCTTCCAAATATAGATGCTTGTCTTCCTCTCTTTGTGATCTCCTGTATTTCATGAAGGCCTCCCTCTTTTTCCTCACCTTCTCAGCTAATTCTTTCAAAAACCATAGCGGTCTCCTTTTCCTTTTACCTTTATTTACCATTTTAATAAAAAGGTTGGTTGCCCTTAAAATATCTCCTTGCAGTTTTGCCCACTGTTTTTCTACATCCCCCAGCTGTTCCCATCCCACTAATGACTCCCTGAGGTATTGGCCCATCTTGGCAAAAACAGACACAGCCCCAAGAACTACACTAAAAAATGCTCCTGTTCAACAACCACTGCTTACAGAGCTATCCCCTCCATCTGCAGGAGACATCGAAAACATTATTGCTTCTATCAATACTACTACCGCACCGAACGACCCTTGCCCAGCACACTGGATTAGGACAATGAAAACGGAACTCAGCCCGATCATAGCAAGGATCACAAGCCTATCCTTCTCAACAGGAACATTCTCATCTTCTCTCAAGCACACCTCCATATGCCCACTTCTCAAAAACAATAGTTTAGATCCGCAGAAGGCCGACTCATACCGACCGATCTCAAGTATCCCCCTGCTTGCCAAAATAATCGAGAAGAATATCCAAAGACAGATTCAACAGCACATAGACAGCACAGCCCCATTAGATGACTGCCAGCATGGGTTCAGAGAAGCTCACGGCGTAGAAACACTACTAACCACACTAACCAATACCTTATCCAGAGGATTAGACAATATCAAGAAAGGTTTCGCATTGATCTTCCCTGACATTGCCGCAGCATTCGACTCTGTCAGTCACACTCAACTCCTCAGACGCCTCCAGGAAAACGGAATTCAGGGCTTGGCGTGGGATTGGTGTAAATCATATCTAGAAGACCGATGGCAACATGTAAGGATGGGAGCCAACTCCTCAGATCCGTTTCAACAAACACAAGGAGTACCCCAAGGCTCGTCCCTATCTGCAGTATTATTCAACATCTACATGCAGCTTATCTGTGAAATCATTCGATCCTTTGGAATCTCCTGCTTGATCTATGCAGATGATGTCCTCCTGTTTACGCCTTTCGATGTCTCGCATCCTGACTTCACTGCCTTAGTTAACTGCTTCAACACGATCACAGACTGGCTCCTCGAACAGAACCTTTGGATAAATTTCAAGAAGACGGAGGTACTGTTCATAACAAAGAACAAAACCTTTTCCCCACCTAAAACATTAAAGGTCAGAGACGCAGATCTCCCAAGTAAGCCTACAATACGCTATCTGGGTATTACGCTTGATCAACATCTTGACTTTAAAGCGCACATAAGCAATACTATCAAAGCTATATATTTCAAGCTTAAGATGCTACGTCACCTAAGACCAATGCTGGCACATGAAGATTACCGGACAGTATTCCAAGCCCTGTTACATCCTCACTTCGATTATGCGAACATCATTCTACATGGGATCCACAAGAGTTCCCTAAACCAGTTGTAGCTTGCAATGAATGCTGCGGCACGTGTCCTCTGCGGAGTCTCAAGGAGAGTTCATATCACCCCTACTTTAAAGGACCTTCACTGGCTACCAATAGAAGGCAGAATCACCTACAAGGCACTACTCATTACGTTTAAAGCCATCAATAAAATATCTCCCTCGTCCATCATGGCACTCATTACCCATACCCCCGATAATAGGTCAAGAAGGTCAATAGGCGCTAACACACTGGTAACCCCGATCGAAGTGACGAAATGCACGCAAACAACCAGAAACAGGGCATTCTCTTTCTACACTCCAAGGTGTTGGAATAATCTCCCATCCAGCATCAGATCAATCAATGATCTCTCACAATTCAGGAAAGCCATAAAACTCCATTTATTCCTATCATACTACTCGCAATCCAACTGTTCCCCTACACCTTGCACAAACACAACCACCCAACAGCTTTAAGAATGTAAAAGCGACACTAGTAGCTGTCATTGTTCAGATGTAAATAGTTCAATGTTATGAATCCCAATTACTATGTCCTGTTTGATGTAAGCATAAAGCACTTCCCCGCCTTGGGTAAAATTGTTAACTGTAAACCGCGCTGATGTCAAATAGTGCGGTATAGAAAAGCTAGAAAAAAAAATAAAGTTAGTTTTCCTAAAGTCTAAGACTCTCGCTTTTGAATAGATTCTGTCAGCCTAGTCCCAATACTGAACCACAGCATCTGGTGATCACTGGATATAAAATGATCTCCCACTATAACATCAGAAACACTTTCACCATTGGTAAGTACCAAGTCCAGTATAGCCCCTTCATGTGTGGGGTCTGTTACAAATTGCTTGAATAGTTCTCCCTGTAGAGAATCCAGGATCTCCTTACTTCTAGATGATACTGCAGCAGGAATGTGACAATCAACATCTGAAATATTGAAATCCCCTATCAGTAGCAATTCCCCATGCCTAGCAATGCTGTATATGTCTTCAATTAACTCTCCATCTACCTCTTCCTCTTGTGAGGGAGGTCTGTATATCATGTCAATGCAAATAGATTTATCTTTCCCTATTTCTAGTTTAACACACAGTGCCTCCTCTCTCCCTTTTAAGCTATGTAATTCCAAAGCTATAGTATTATTTTTTACATATAGTGCCACTCCTCCTCCTTTTCTTCCTACCCTGTCCTTTCTGAATAAAGTATAAAATATTGTTCTATAGTGGTGGATATCTCAGGAGAGACTGAATGAATTCTTTGCTTCGGTCTTTACTGAGGAATATGTAGGGATGTTACCCATGACTGAAGTGGTATTTAAAGGTGCGGAAAAATTGAAGGAAATATCAATACATCAGGAAGATGTATTACAACTATTTGATAAACTGAAGAGTAGCAAATCACCTGGACCAGATGATATACATCCAAGGGTGTTGAAAGAACTGAAATATGAGATTGCAGATCTGCTATTAGTAATATGTGAACTATTATTAAAATCATCTGTAATACCTGAAGATTGGAGGATGGCGAACGTAACACCAATTTTTAAAAAGGGTTCCAGAGGTGATGCGGGAAACTACGGACTGGTGAGCCTCATGTCAGTACCTGGAAAAATGGTAGAAACCATCATAAAGAACAAAATTGATGAACATGTAGATAGTCATTGCTTAATGGGAGACAGCCAACATGGCTTTAGAAAAAGAAGATCTTGTCTTACTAATCCATTATGTTTTTCTGAAGGTGTGAATAAACAGGTAGACAAAGGTCCCTCATCAGAGGCTTTTGGCAAAACTAAAGAATCATGGAATAGGAGGCAGTGTACTATTGTGGATCAGGAACTGGTTAAAGGATAGAAAGCAGAGGGTAGGGCTAAAAGGCCAATTTCCCAATAGAGAAAGGTAAATAGTGGTGTACTCCAAGGATCTGTGCTGGGTCCGCTGCTTTTTGACATATTCATAAATGACCTGGAAAAGCGAATAACAAGTGAGGTTATCAAATTTGCAGATGACACAAAACTATTTAAAGTTGTTAAAACCCATGAGGATTGTGGAAAATTGTAAGAGGATCTTGATAAATTGGAAGACTGGGAATTAAAATGGCAGATGAAATTTAATGTGGACAAGTGCAAAGTTATGCACCTAGGGAAGAACAACCCAAACTATCGTTACACAATGCAAGGTTTCACATTAGGAACCACCACCCAGGAAAAAGATTTAGGCGTCATTGTGGATAACATGTTAAAACCCCCTGCCCAGTATGCAGTGGCGGCCAAGAGAGCAAATAGAATGCTAGGCATCATAAGGAAAGGAATGGAAAATAAAACAAAAGATATTATAATGCCTCTGTATCATTCCATGGTGTGACCACACCTTGAATATTGTGTGCAATTCTGGTCGCCGTATCTTAAAAAGGATATAGCGTTATTAGAAAAGGTTCAGAGAAGAGCCACCAAAATGGTAAAGGGGATGGAAGGATACCCCTATGCATAAAGGCTAAAAAGGTTAGGGCTTTTTTACCTGGAAAAGAGACAGCTGAGGGGAGATATGACAGAAGTCTATAAATTAATGAACAGAGTGGAACGAGTAAACATATATTGATTGTTTACATCATCAGAATATATAAAGACTAGGGGACATGCAATGAAGCTACAGGATAAACTATTCAAGACAAATAAGAGAAAATATTTTTTCACTCAACGTGTAATTAAACTCTGGATTGTGTTACCGGAGGATGTAGTAAAAGCTGTTAGTGTAGCTGGATTTAAAAAAGGTTTGGACAAGTTCTTGGAGGAAAGGTCCATAAACCATTATTAAAAAGGGACCCAGGATATCACTGCTTGACCCAATACAAGCATTGTGGAACCTGTGTCTTTTGGGGAAACTGCTAGGTACGTATGACCTAGATTGGCCACTGTTGAAAAACAGGATACTGGGCTTGATGGATCTTGGTCTGACCCAGTATGGCATATCTTATGTTCTTACGTTAACCTCAAAAGATTGTGGGATGGAAACGGAGGTGCCATCATCAATACACATCTGATAGGTACCATCAGAGAGGTAGGAGTGGAACCAATTGAGGGCAGTACAGGATATTCTGGACTCTGCAAGCCACTGGAGGATAAGGGGGTGATTGATGACGTCAAAAGCAGAACTCAGATCCAGCTGGATGATCATGATATCCCTGGAGCTGTCAGATTGCAGAGACATTTTGTTGATAAAGCCCATGAGGGCAGTCTCAGTACTATGACCAGACTTTCAGGAGTGGAAAGAGTGATTTGACTCCCAGAAGTGGTAGACCAGCTCAAAAACTGCTTTCTCAAGCAACTTGGCTAGGAAGGGAAGATTAGAAATAGGGCGGTAGTTGAAGGGAAGGGCTAGGTCCAGGTTTGGATGCTTTAGGAGTGGACAAAGAAAAGAGTGTTTCCAGGATGGTGTTACAGTCCCGCTGGCTAGGCTAACATTGATCAAGTTTAGGATGATCGGGGCAAAAAAATCCCAACAGGACTTGAGCACTCTGGGGGGAATGTTGTTGGCCAAGGAAATGGAAAGGTTCAGGGAGTTCATAAGCTTCATTAGGTGAAATTGAGAAAAAGGGGTGAAAGATGAAAAGGTACTGGGGTAACTACCTGGTGGGTCTTCTGGAGAATGTTCAGGGGTTGTCATAGGGAGAGAATGAAAGTTAAGAGTTACAGCATTGTGCATTCTGTGTAAGGGCATAATTTTTTATGTCAGGGCATGGGCGAATTGACCTGGTGAGAAAGGAACAGTGTTGAAGGTCATGATGGCCTTGGGGACAAGGTGTTAGAAGACTGAAAAAAGCTATTTGAGAAGGCTTTCATGGGCATGAATGACTCTCAAGTAGTGAGAGGTCTTGGCCGCTGTAATAAGCTAACTGTACTCATGCTGCAGGAACCTACAGGAGGATCTGTTCATCTCTGTTGGTGACTTGCGGCTCAGTGGACCTTGGGCCTAAGGAGAATCAGGTATGATGAGTACTAGCACCTCGCACCTGACGGAGGGTCACATAGGTATCAAGGGTTTTCACCAGCAGTAAATTCCATAGTGAACGTTTTTGATCTAAGGTGAGGGATTGAAAATTAGGTGAAAGGGTCAGACTATCCGCTGCAAATTGATCAAAGTCGATAAGCTTTAGACTTCATACCTTACGGGGTTTGAGCTGTGGCTGTGTAGAGGACAAAAGAAGTTCAGGTTGAAGAGAACTAAGCAATAATCGACCCAGGACATGGGAATAGATTGATGGAAGTGGGCAGCAAGGAGGCAATCTGAACAGGACAAGGTCCAAACAGTGGGCAGCTGAATGCATGGGGGTAGTATAGAGAAGAGCAAAACCAAGGTTAGCTAAAGGACTGGAAGTCACTGATTAAAGGCGGCCTAGGGTTATTAAACTGAATGTTGAAGTCACCTAAGACGAATAGGGGGCCAGAGGATAGGCCAAAGTCCAAAAGTAGCTGCTGTAGCTCAGCATAACAGGCAGAGCAAATGGGGGAATAACATAGAAAAGAAGATGGCGAAAAGGCATGGAAGCATGAATCTGGAGAGTGAGCAATTCAAGGTGAGCAGAAGTCTTCCTGGAGAGTTCCCGGACATTCCACACTGGGCGGGGGGGGGGGGGGGGGGGCCGAAGGTTGATAAGAGCTAGGCCCCTGCCTCACTGAGCAGGGCGGTTGCTAGAATGAATGACATACCCCGTGAGCGCTATTTGCTTTAAATTTGCTTTAAATAAGTGGTTTCACTGTCTTGGAACCAGGTTTCACAAATGGGAAGCATTTGAAGCTGGTGAGAAACAAAAAGATCATGTAGTGCTGTGTTCTTGGTTTTGACACTAGGGGCATTAATGAGACCTACCTGAGAGCATAGGCACCGATGAGAACTACAGTGGGAGCCATGACAGCTGCTTCAGAATTTGAGGTTGAGTTCCAAAACAACGGGTCACAATGGAAGTAGGCAATGGCATATGGCTAGTGTGAACCAGGATAGGCAGAGAAGGGAAACATATTAGTGAAAGAAAAGCAGCAAGTAACAGCATCACGGACAATGGCAGGCGAGGTAGAAGGAGCACAAGAGGTTATGGTGCGCCAAGGAGGTGCACAAAGGAGTGAGCTAAGGAGCATGACACAATTAACTTATAAATGCAGCACACACAGAAAATTGCAGCATTAGCTTGTGCTTCTGTGCACTGAGGCTAGCAAACTTTTATGTGGAGTAAGTAGACTTTAATGCTGCTGAATATCCCACTTGCCTCAATTAACCAATTTAGCAGGTCCACTAACTTCATTCATCGCTTTGAAAATCTCCTTCTTTGTTTTAAATAATGAAAGATTTTGTTTGTTTGACTCTGGTTATTTCTTTTATAATACTTTATTTTTAGCCACCAAGGAATATCAACCATACAGTACAATAAACAAACCCTCCACCAGGGGTGTACTCTTTCTTATGCACAATGTTTCCCACAAGTCCAGAACCTGTTTACTCACTCACACTAATATCAGGAGAAAAAGAAATAACACATATCTTTTGAATTCTTTGGGGGCTTTGGGCATCCAGACTTTGTGTGATGTTTAAAATTAGTTTTAAGCACACATGCAAAATTCACCCAAGTGCTTTGAACGTCCTATATTATGTGCACAGTTCAGGACAGCATAATAGTATGTATATTTTTGACAATGGCATGTGTGCACTATCTTTTCTTCCCCAAATTAAATAACCCCCCCCCCCCCCCAGGATGGTCTCCTCACAATCAGCCTAAAAGTATACATGCTGTGAAAATCCACATGTACAGCAGGCAAAAGTTTATAGACAGATCAGTCTAAGTACTTTAATCCATTTTAACACAACTAAATTGCTTTGAAAACTGCCACCTCAATGGATTTGTCGAGATTCTGTAATAATAAGGCTAATCTTGTAAAGTTTGCAGGTGAAGGACACTTGTAAGTCCGGTGCATTTTAAATTACGCAGAGAAATGACTTCATTCAGTGTGAGTAAAGAACAGGCACACCTTATCAGCAGTAGAGTGATTTTGACTGTACTGACAATGACATAGGTAATCCATCATGTCATCAGCCCCAGTGAAGGATGTATCCTACATCTCCATTGGTATGTGTGCATAGAGGACTAAGTAACAAGCCAGGAGGCAAGTAACACTTAACCCCTGCAAGCTTCATGTTTCTGCTGTGCTTCAGACAACTTCTGTCATGTAATGAAAGGGCTAAAGAATGACAGTAAATCTATACGAACCTATACAATCTACCATCATGACAACTACACACCATGTTGTCTTATAGCACTATTAAACTGTATCATGACAGGCATGAAAGACAAGGTGTTTATTACTGCTCTGTTGAATAAGTTAAAATGCCTACTGAAATATATACTTGCCAACTTAGTTAAAAAGAAAAACAAAAAACAAAATTGTTCTTCTTTTGCACAATAATTTTTATTTTGAGAAAAATAGCTGTAGAATTATTTGTTATATCCTACTGTTTTTAATGAATAGACAATATTATTGATAGGTACGTGCATTAGTTGGCATGCATTCAGTGCATAGCAAGTCAATTTAATGTACATTAAGACTATGGAAAAAATTCTAATGCTTGTTAAAAAATGTTTATTAACATGAGCATATGAAACAAATAAAAAAGTTTGAAAATCAACAAATGTCTAAAATTATCAGAAAACACAAAAAAATATTTCTATGCACATCTCTAATTGAAAATAAATCATAGCTGGTTAGATTTCATGTTGGCTAAGAACATTCGGGGGCAAGTTTAATAAAGGGTCTACTCTTAGTGTGCAATTGAGCCACGAAACTAACTTGGAGGCCTGTGCTAAATTCTGGGGGCATGTGTGCTTCTCCCCCTGCTGTTAGCGCATTGGTAACGTGCACCATGCTAACCAGTATGCAGCTGCATATATCACCAGCCTTTGAGGTGGTGTTAAGTTTTTCCATGCTAACTGCAATATTTGTGGTTAGCATATACCCGTAATGATCATGCTAATTTCAGTGTGCTGTCAATGCCCACATTATGGCCCTAACCCACCCACTGACTGCCCATTTGCATGCTAACTGGTTAGCAGGGATTTTTAACATGGGGACCCATGCTAAGAGTGGTGTAATAAGTGCTTGGCAAATTCCTCGCTAACAGTGTGGTTTAGTAAACTTGCCCCTCAGTAATTAAAAATGAAAATGCAATAGGTAAATAAATATGAGTTAATCTGGTAAAGTATGTTAATGTCTCAATGACTGTAAATACAATTCCGGAAGGGAGCCCAATTCTGGAAGGGACACGTCCGGGCCATCCAGAATTGGGCCTGTTTGGACCTGATTCTGAAACACGGGAGCAAAATGTTCCTGTGGCTGTCAGAATCGGGCCCAGGATGACCTGACATGTCCCTCCCACAGCCACAGGGACTCCTCCCCATGGCTCCATCTGCCCACAGTACCGGACCACCTGAGTCCCCACTACCCGACCTCGATGGGGGCCGCTGGGTCCCAGATTAGGTGGTGGGGACTCACCCTCCGTGTCCTGGTGCTCTTGTGGGGCAGCTTTGGGGCTCTGGGGGGGCTTCCGGCCACATTTGGGGAAGCACCCCACTCTTATTCCACCTTAGAGGTGGTATAAGCACGGTGTCCCCTTGGTGACCCCCAGACGTACAGGGCTGTGAGTTGAATCGACCCTGTAAATCCAGGGGTTGGTCCCACCAATGCCCCTCCCACTCTCCACCCTGTCATGCCCCCATCACCTGCAGCACGCACAGTGGCTCTGTGCATGCAGCAGGGGATGGAGGCAGAATACTAGCAAGGTGGATAGCAGGGCTGCACGTCATGGTAGGATGTGCAGTCCCGCTCTTTGCTTCATAGAATCGGGCCCATTGGAGGTTATTATAGAAGCTCTATTTATGCTTCCAGTGTCTGAAAACAGGCATGGAGATGTCCAAATCACTGAGACATCCCCGAAGCCATTTTAGAAGCTGGCTATGTTGACATCCCTAGCTTGAGAACATCCAAGTCTGGATGGGACGGGGTGCAGGCATTTCTGGGGTGTTCTCCAGAACTTGGATGTTCTTGTCCAATTTTGAAAATGCCCTGGATATTCCCAGCCTCATTAAGTTTATACCTGTTTCTGGCATGACTAGGCATCAGAAAAGTGCTAATTTTGCTAGTAAAACCACCAAAAGGTGTAGAGAAGATGGTGCTGCAATATCTGCTGTATTCTGCAACTGTTATGGGAAGTGGCTGGAAATTAGGAAACATGCTGTGTGCTTGTAGCATTGCTGAATGTCCAAACTTGCAGACTAGCATACCTCTCTGGTCTAGAATACCATTGTGGGGATGTCCAAGTAGCCATCCCCGAGGACATCTGTATCGGGGGCGTCCATGTTTCTAAAATTGTCTCTGACCTTATACACTTTTTTGTGGATGTTTTGATCTGGACATCCCATTCAGCACTTAGATGTTCCTTCTAAAATCCCACTTGATATTAAACACAAACCCTGTTATTCTGAATGGAGTCTATTTATTAAACATCCAGATATCACCAGTTAGCATCAGTGTATGTTAATACATTTTAACACATTAATCCTCCTTAGTAAATCTAGCACAATATTTTGTTAAAGAAAAAGCAATTCTTTATTATAGTGAAAGTGCTATAGAAGGCCATTTAATAAAAGCATAAATTAATGTCATTAGCAAACATTATTTCCTGTAGGTCCCATTGCACAAAACTGAACCCTGCAGAAGCTAGCATGTTTAATAGCATTAGCACACATTATCTACCCTAGAAGGCAATTTTCAAAATCCCTATATATTTTCAAGGTTATCTTGGAGCTTTTAGCATATGTAGCTTTAGTAGCTTGTGAAACGTATCCCAAAGTACTCATTACAAGTGTACCCATATGTTTTACACCTGCTACTTTCTGCAGTCAGCTGAGGTGATAAAATAATGTGTATACTTTTGAAAATGTAATATATGAATGTTATTTTCTCTCCTGAGCTAAACATACCCTAGTAATGACTTCTTACAATCAAGCTAAAAGTGTACATATTGGCTAAAAGCACTTCTGAGGTTTGACAACTGGAGGATATCATTTTAAGACAGAGCAATCTAAGAATCATATCCTATTTTAGCAAAACTGGATTGCCTTGAAAATTGTTTTCCACATTACCTAATTGGTCAAAGCTTTGTAGAAAGCCATTTAAGATAAAATAAATTCAGTTATCGTTCTTTTAGAGCAATTGCTGTGTCTGCAGTCAATCACCCAGATATTGTGAATGGGTGAGGATGATTGAGGAAACAAAGAAATCAAGGATATGAAGAAAAATAAGGACAGTGAGGACATAGCTATAACTAAGGAGTCTCCATACGAGTCCAAATATGCTATATTTGGTTACTCTTTTTCCTTCTTTACTTCCTCCAGGAAAACATTCCATAGATCGATCATCTTTCAGTTTAGTTTACTTTGTTCAGATTTTTGCTATGCCACCTTTCATAAAAAGAAGAACAAAGCTATTTACAATCAAATAAAACTTCAAGGGAAAAATGTGAGAGGAAACTAGTTAGAACACAGACAGGTGAAGGTGACATTATGGACAAGACAATGATGAGCATTAGAAACTGGTGGATTAGGAACTGGTCAAAAGCTAGAAAACAGTAAGGAGGGCTAAATGACTAATTTTCTCAGTGGAGAAAGGTGAATAGTGGAGTGCCCTAGGAATCTGTGCTGCGTCCACTGCTTTTAAGCATATCTATAAATGACCTGGAAATGGGACGACCGAGTAAGGAGATCAAATTTGCAGATGACATAAAATTATTTAACGCTGTTAAAACACAATAGGAATGTGAAAAATTGCAAGAGGACCTTGAAACATCTGGGAGGCTGGGCATACAAATGGCAAATGAAATTTAATATGGACAAGTGCAAAGTTATGTACATGGAGGCCCATTCTGAAGATGCACGTCCGGACAACCAGAAATCTGGATGGCCCGGAGATGCACCAAATTCTGCCCCCAAGCAGAATCGCAGCACAGTGGCTGTCTGTCTGGGGTTGGGGGGGGGGGGTGCCCCAATTAAGGCACCCCAGATGTCCAGCCACTTGCCCAGCTAACTCAACCAGGTTCCTTAATGGAGCCACAGTGTCATGACATCATGTTGCCATGGACCACGGCTCCATTAAGGAGCTGTGATCCCTGGCTGCCCACAACAACTTTCTTTCCCCACAGCCTGACCCCCAAAGAAGCCTTCCAAAGGCAGGGTCGGGCTGCAGGGTAGCTTCTGCACCCTCTTTGTTCCTTGACCTGGCCCTGCACTGCAGTTCCCCAATGTCCAGGAGGACTTATTCTACCTCCAAGGTGGAATACGTCCCCCATCGATGTTGGCAACCCCGGACGTACAGGGCCAACCTCACGATCACCTCTGTATGTCCAGGTCATATTCCCGCCCACCACCCGCCCTCACTCCTCCCTCAGCCTGCCTTTCCCACCCATGAACAGAGCTCTCCACACAATGGGGATCGACATGCGGAGAGCTCTGGTACCGGCATAGTGATCCCAGCGTTTAGCGGGGCTGAACATCTGGATCAGACATCCAGCCCTGCTAAACGAGGACTGGAATGACCTCCTTAGTTAATGCAAGGTTCCACATTAGGAATCACCACCCATGAAAAAAACTGGGCATCATTGTGGATAATACATTAAAACCCTCTGCCCAATGTGTAGACATGGCCAAGAAAGCAAATAGAATGCTAGGATTCATAAGGAAAGGAATGGAGAATAAAATCAAAGATATTAGAATGCCTCTGTATTGGTCCATAGTGCGACTGCATCTTGAATATTGTGTGCAGCTATAGTGCCATATCTTTAAAAAGGATATAGCAGAATTAGAAAAGGTACAGAGAAGAGCCAGAAAAATGGTAAAGGGATTGGAAGGATATCCCTTTGAGGAAAGGCTTAAAAGGTTAGGGCTCTTCAAATTGTAAAAGATGGCTGAGGGGAGATAGATTTGCAGAGACTTTCTCTTCTACTTAAGTTTCCTACTTAACTTTGCAGCAAAGGTATACATTTTAACATTAAAGGATCCTTTCGATAGTGGGCTGATACATAGAAGTAAGATTTCATTTTTAGATTGCTTACATTCCTTGCATAACCTGTAAATCAGATATCTGAGTGTGCCCTCAGTTCATATATGGTCTACTGACCAGGGACACTTAACTTCACACTCTTCCTATCCCTCACCTCACTCGCCCCAGGGATCCATTGCCTATATAGTCATCATATACATTGACATTTGTTCTTTAATTAGGTGTTATACCCACCTTTTCTCCTTCTTCTAGGACCACTTTATAACAGTCTTAATCAGCACGTTGTGTATTCAATGCAATAAGTGTAGTGCTTTCATTCTGAGACAAATCATTTGGAGCCTAAGAACTTGCCCTATATGCCTCAAGTTATCTGCTATGCATAAAGAATTGACTCTACTAAGGGAAGAATTAGCTGCAATTAAACACACCTCTTCTAGGGTACAAACTGAACAAAATCCACCATTACTCCCACAAAGAATCAAACAGCCCAGGAACAAATGGAACACAGTGGGCTCTGGTAGATTGTGACCTATAACATGGGGATATTCTCTACATCAAGAGATATCCCTGCATAATGCCTTCTCTGCCTTGGATAAGAGGATGCCTAATCCGTGGAAACTGAAGTGTCCTTAAATGAGAAAGCCAATGCCCAATCTACTGATAATGCACCAAATATGAAGAAAAAAATCATAAAACATAAAACTGCTACTTGGAGTTTCAGTCATCAGAGGCACCAACTTGAGAACACAGTTCAAAGGAGAGAAGATGGTCAAATGCCTCCCAGGCTCTTTAGCCAGCAGGAATATAAACCAAATTGTTGGTATAGTTAGTGCAGAAAGTGAGCACTCCAAAATTGATGTTGTCATCCACTTGGGTACAAATGATCTGGCTAGAAACAGTACCTCTGCAGTTCAAAGGGACTTTCAGACTCTGGGAGCGAAACTCAAGCCCATTGTTAACACTATAGCATTTTCAGAAGTTCTACCTGTTCTTGGTAAGGCAGCAGATAGGCTGCATCGCATAAACAACTTTAATGCATAACTTAAAACCTGGTGCAAACAAGAAGGATTTAGATATATAGACAAATGGGGAAATGGATCAACAAGAGACTATACTGTGCTGATGGACTACATCTCTCTGTTGCAGGGAAAAGGATACTAAGTGAAAAATTCTTGCAGTATGTGGACAGGCATTTTAAACTAGGGAAAGGGGGAAATGGATGGAGAAGGACAAGTTCAGGATGTCACTCCCAGCAAAAGCATAATAACAGAGGAAACAGACACACTTTTAAACCACATATCAATGCCAAGTGGAAAGAGGCGTGTAGAACAAAATCCATGCAAAATACAGGCAAGTCAGTCAACAAATGCTGGAAAGCAATGAGCACAAATGTTCGAAGACTAGCCAACAAAGTTCCTGACCTGGAAGCCCTAATGGTTGAAATTGACTTGGACATTGTAGCCATTACAGAAACATAGTTTAATGAGTCACATGAATGGGATATAACCATAGCTGGATATAATTTATTTAGGAGAGATAGAGAAGGCAGAAAAGAAGGAGGAGGAACCCTATATGTCAAAAGCAAAAGAGCAATATTAAAGCTGTTGAAATGCAGGGGATGTGGGGAAAAGAAGAAGCACTGGAAAGAGGAGAGGGTACTATCATCCATGCTGGTGTAGTCTACAGGCCTCCAACTCAAACCGAAGAAATAGATAGAGACTTGATTATTGATATCAGAATGGTAGTTATAAAGGGGGAAACGAACATATTAGGTGACTTTAATCTACCCAATGTGGATTGGAATATTCCTTCTGCAAATCTAGAAAGAAGTAAAAAAATTATGGATACCTTCCAAGATGCATTGCTTAGACAAATGGTAATGGAACTGACCAGCGAAAGTTTGATGCTGGATTTAGTATTCACCAACAAAGAAAGTATGCCAAATGTCTGGGTGGGTCCCATGTGAGCAGAAGCTATCATCACACAGTATGGTTTGAGATAAAAGTCAAGGCAAAGTCCCCTCACAGCAAAACTCAAAGTCCTAGACTTCAAAACACTGACTTCAGGAAGATGGCCAAGTGCCTGAAGGAGGAGCTGGCAAGGTGAGAGCAGGTAAGGGAAGTCAAACTGCAGTGGGCTAAACTAAAGGAGGCAATAAAAGGAGCAGCAGATACATATCTAAGGAAGTAAATAAAAACAAAAGGAAAAGGAAACCTATTTGGTTTTCTAAAGGAGTGCCTGTACAAATAAAGACAAAAACCATAGCTTTCACAAAATTCAAAAGTTTGCAAACAGAGGAACACTGAAAAGAATACAGGATAAAGTTAAAAGAGACAAAAAGAGAAATAAGGATAGCAACATCAAAGGCAGAAGAAAAGATGGCTAAAGATCTAAAGTATAGTGATTAAACTTTTTTCAAGTATATTCAGGAGAAGAGAAAGAATAGAGGTAAAATTGCAAAACTCAAAAGCGCTGAGAACGGATTTGTGGAAAGTGACATTGAAAAAGTGAAAATGCTAAACAAATATCTCTTTCTATTTTTACTAAAGAAAATCCTGGAGAAGGACCACCTGTGACTGACAAATATACAAATGGAAATGTAGTAGATACTACACCATTCACAGAAAATGATTTATTTGAACAACTTGCGAAACTGAAAGTGGACAAAGCCATGGGACCGGATGGGATACATCCCAGGATATTGAAAGAGCTCAGAAAGGTTCTTGCAAGGCTTTTAAAGGATGTTTTTAATAGATCCTTGGAGACAGGAGAAGTTCTGTGGTACTCTTCACAAAAGTGTTAGTAGGGAAGAAGTGGCAAACTACAGGCCAGTAAGCCTTACCTCAGTGTCAGGAAATGTAATGGAGGCGCTTCTGAAAGAAAGAATGGTGGACTTTCTCGAAACCTGTAAGTTGCATAATCCAAGGCAACATGGTTTTACCAAAGGACAATCATGCCAAACAAATCTGATTGAGTTCTTTGACTGGGTGACCAGAGAACTAGATCAAGGGCATGCAATGGATGTGATCTACATAGATTTCAGCAAAACCTTTGATACTGATCCTCACAGGAGGTTTATCAATAAACGGAACCACCTGGGGATGGGTCCCAAGGTGGTGAACTGGATCAGAAATTGGTTGACTGACAGACAACAGAAGGTGATAGTAAACGGAACTCTCTTGGATGAAAGGAAGGTGATTAGTGGCATGCCTCAGGGATCAGACCTAAGGCTGGTACTGTTCAATGTATATGTGAATGATATTGTTGAAGGATTGAATGGAAAAGTCTGTCTTTTTGCAGATGATAAGAACATTTGCAACAGAGTGGTCTCCCCTGAGGGATTGGATAACATGAGGAAAGATCTGCAAAAGCTGGAAGAATGGTCTAATGCTTGGCAGTTAAGATTTAATGTGAAGAAGGGCAGTGCCATGCACTTGGGATGCAGAAATGTAAGGAAATTGTATGAGATAGGGAGCAATAGATTGGTGTGCATGAACAAGGAGAAAGACCTCGGAGTGATTGTTTCTGAGGATCTCAAGGTGGCAGAACAGTGTGACAAGGCGGTTGCCAAAGCCAGAAGGATGTTGGGTTGCATACAGAGAGGAATTACCAGCAGAAAGGAGGAGGTACTAAAGCCACTGTACAAGTTGCTGGTGAGACCTCACTTGGAATATTGTGTTCAGTTTTGGAGACCATTTCTCACAAAGAATATAAAAAGACTGGAAATGGTTCAGAGGAAAGCAACCAAAATGATTTGGAGCTTGTGCCAGAAGACGTATGAAAAGAGACTCTGAGACCTAAATATGTATATTCTAAAGGAGAGGAGGGACAGGGGTGATATGATACAGACATTTAAATACTTAAGGAGTATTAATGAACAAACAAATTCTTTTCAAAGAAAGGGAAGCTGTAATACTGGAGGGCATAACATGAAGCTGCAAGAGTTAAACTGAGAGACAACATCAGGAAATATTTCTTCACTGAAAGGGTGGTGGATGCTTGAAATGTCCTCTCGATGGAAGTGGTGGGGGCCAAATACAGTGACAGAATTCAAAATAGCATGGGACAGACACAGTGGATTCCTTTATAGAAACAGGATAAAATCAAAATAAACATAACTGTCTCTGAAATCTCAACAAGTAGAAGTGACCTTCACGGAGCCGTGGGTACACTTCTAAAAAAAGTCATGAGTAGGGGTGACCTGCAAGGAGCGGTGGGCACACTTATTCTTGCCACCTTGCTGAACAGACTAGATGGACCATGCTGGTCTTTATCTGCCATCATATATTATGTTTCTATGTATAAAATAATGAATGAGTGGAACAGGTAAAAATTGATTGGTTGATTACTCCTTCAAAGAGTAGAAAGACTACCTTCAAAGAGTAGAAAGACTAGGGGACATGCAATGAAGCTTAACCTACGAGGGTTGCTATTTATATTTCTGGCCTAATAATGAAAAAACAAATATTTATGATCGAAATTGGTTTTATTTTTTTTCAAAATATTCTCCATGAAGATCAATACACTTTTGCATGTGTTTGAACCAATTTTCGAAGCACTTTTTCCACTCTGATTGAGGTAACTCCAAAACATGCGTTTTGAATGCATCAACTGCATCTTCGGGTGTTGAAAATCGTTGACCACGTAATTTGTTTTTGATGTGTGGGAATAAAAAGAAGTCATTGGGTGCCAAATCAGGGCTGTACAGTGGATGACCCATCAATTCGATGTTTTGGCCGGTCAAAAATTCCTTTGTTTGAGCCAATGTGTGAGAGCTCGCATTGTCATGATGAAGAATTATTCGCTTCTTCTTTGACTTTTTCTGAATTTCTCCGAAGACTTCTGGTGAACAAATGGTCATGTACCATTCAGAATTGACCGTCCTACGTTGCTCTAATGGCACTGTCACCACGTGACCGGTAATGCCGAAGAAACAGGCAACCATTTGCTTCTTCCGCGAACAACTTTTGTTGGATTTGGCTCATCTTGGAAGACCCATACAGTCGATTGCTGTTTTGTTTCGGGCTCATATGCATAGATCCATGATTTGTCACCTGTGTAGATGTTATACACAGTCTTTGATGCACCTTGAACGCATTTTTTCAACATTTCCTTGCACCAATCGATACGAGCCTTCTTTTGAGTGTTTGTCAGATGATGCGGGATCCAACGCGAACAAATCTTTTTTACGGCCAAATGATCATGCAATATCTTATTGATGCTTGTCATACTAATGCCCAAAGATGCCTCAATCTCACGGTATGTCACATGACGATTTTGCTTTATCAGTTCACACACAGCATCGATATTTTCTGGCACAACAACCGATTTTGGACTACCCTGAAGGAATTCGTCCTGGAGCGAACGTCGGCCACGATTGAATTTGTTATACCAGTTTTTTACAGTGCTGTAGGATGGTGCTTTATCGCCGTATAAAAAATTAAGTTCATCGATGCACTCTTGTCTTGATAATCCACATTGAAAGTTATGAAAAATAATCGCACGAAAATGTTCACGATTTACTCCCATTTTTGTTTTTTTTCCTCTATAGTTTTTCTTTGGTACTTCCTATTTGTCAGGATTTTTTGTTAGAAGAACATTTGATATGCAATACTAGGTTAAACCCAGTATCCTTTTTCCAACAGTGGCCAATCCAGGTCACAATTACCTGTCAGGTTTCCAAAAGGTAAACAGATTCCATGCTGCTTGTCTCAGGGGTAAGAAGTGGATTTCCCTGGACCTCATTAATAATGGCTTATGGACTTTTCCTGAAGGAACTTACCTAAACCTCTTTTAAACCCAGATACACTAACAGCTTTTGCTAAATTCTCTGGCAATGAATTCCAGAGTTTCATTACACGTTGAGTGAAAAAATATTTTTCTGAATTTATGAATTCACTGCCTCACTTTATTTGGCAGCTTGACCACAAAGTGGTAGTACTGTGATATTTCTGCTAGGGGTCATGGGTGCCATTTTGAACCCAATATCAAAATGAAAAGGACTGACTGGAATTCATTTCTGCTTCCACTAGACTGCCAGGAATTCCAGTAAGAGTTGGGGCTGCAATTGGGGGAGGGGATTTCCTGAGGTACCTTGAGGGTCCCATGGCTACTGGTGTAATGTATAGAGTGTCTCCAGTGGAGTGATGCACACATTCCTTTATGCAGTCTGCATGTGCGTATTGCCAGCATCCATGTGTCTGAAATACCTTTCTGTGTCCCTCGGCACAGCAGATCATCTGCATGTCCAGCTGTGCAGGAATACAAGCATGATGGCCGATAGACAGTGTCACCAACCCCCTAGGCTCCTAAGATAGAAGGCTGGAGGGATGTAGTGTGGGTCCTCTTATTACAAGCAAGGACTTGGTTATGTCCCCTGGGTTTGGAATGTCCCAATAGCCAGTCAATAAGAAAGTAGTTGCGGACGAGTGACTATGCTTTCAAGAGGTTTTATTCCCCTTCCCGGGAGGATTCTTGTGGCAGGTTACAAAAGGAAACAAACCATCATGCTGGTGTAACACAAAAAGGATCATTAATGATAACAGAAATGCTTTGCTTCAGCTTTAACAAAATAAACAGGGAGGAAAACAGCTTTCTTACTCTTCAGAAAAACTGCGTGGCTGAAATCAGTGCCTCCTGCACAGATTTCACCTGAACAGGGTCTTCAGCAAAAAGATGTAATACCATCAGAAAAAACTAGCGTACAGTCCATCTTACAGCAATCACTATTATCAGCACCACAATCATATTCCATCTCCTCTGGAACGTCTTCTGTAAAAGCTTGCTCAGGGCTGTAACTTGTATTGGTATTACTGAACTCTCTTTCTTTGTGGCTGAAGCTTCTCTCCCCTCTATCAGCTAGGAAAGGCTGGTTACCAAAGAGACTGGATTCTGCCCTCACAGGATCTTTCCCTTCAAGACCTCTAGGCAGGAATTCCAGTGCCCCTCTATTCCATTCACTGTGGCCTCTTTCAGCCCGGCCTCGGTTTGTTTGCTTAGGACTGTGAAACCGGAACCTGCTATCTATCTCTCTCTCTCTTAGTTTGCTACGGGTAATTCTCTTCTGCTCCCAGCCAGGCTTTTTCTTATCATAGCCCTGGTTTAAAGCACTGACCTGTGAGGATTCCTCTGGGGCAAACTCTCCTTCAGAGCAGATAGACTCCACGTCAGAAACACTCAGGTATGGATTTGGGGATCTCTCTCTATCCCTTCCTTTACCTTGGCTTCTGTGGACGGCTTTCCTGCTGGCTGCAGTGTTCCTGTGTCCTATTTCTCTGCAAGCTGCTTCTGGGCTTCTGTGGTAACTTTCTCCATTCCTTTCTCTTTTGCCTTCCCTTTGGCCTTTCTCCTTCATGCTCCAAGCTGGCTCTATTTTAAGTGCGTCATAGCTTGAGACTTCCATTGGCTCAATTCTTTGCAGCTGTCTCTGTCTTCCTAATGAGCCATTACGTAATGCTTTCTCTAGGTGTTTTCCTGCAGCCTGAGCTTGTGTTTTCATTCGTTGCTCATGGCAACCACTAGCCATGTGCTTTTCAGTGTGCCTTTTAAAACTACCCTGAGCATTTTCCTGCATTTCTTCTGTTCTTATTTGCCTTGCCCCATGACAAATCCTCCCCCCCTTAAAATATTACGGGCTGCAGTCCTTACCTGACAGCCCGGAATACCTTTTTGGGACCTACCTGGAGGCTGTATGTTCTGGGACCTATCCTGGTATATCACAGTAACCAAACTAGCCGTGGCAGACCTTTCCTTCCACAGCTTAAGAACGTTAATGTGGTATGTCTGTCGGCGGCCTTTCTCATTTTCTACTCTATAAGACACAGGGCCAACTTTTCCCATGACTGTTCCCGGGCCCCTCCACCTAGACTCAAACTTTGGTCCGGGGTCGGATACCTGGATCAACACCTTGTCCCCAATGTTGAGGTGTCGTGGTTTGGTGCCCTTATCATAATATCACTTCTGCTTGGTCTTCCTGGCCTGTAAATTTTCTCTAGAGGCTCTAGCGGTTCTTTCCAAGCGTTGCCTTAACTCTGTAAGGAATTGGGGTACTCCTACCTCTTGTATGGTTGGCTCCACCCATTGCTCGTGCAAAATATCCAAGATACCTCTTGGAGTGCGGCCAAACAATAGCTCATATGGGGATACCCCCAGGGACGCCTGTATGCGTTCCCTGCAAGCGTACAGTGTGAATGGGAGTAACGTATCCCACTCTTGTATTTCCCTCTCCTTCAGACCCCTGCGTAATAGCTGCTTAATTGACTGATTTGTACGCTCCACCAGCCCGTTCGATTGGGGATGGTAGGCGGACGTTTTTATGTGGCGAATGCCAAAGGCTTCCCAGACCATTGCCAAATGCCGCGAGAGGAAATTGCTCCCCTGATCAGTCAGGACTTCCCTGGGGAAACCTACTTCACAGAAGAGTTTAATTAACTCTAAAGCTATTAACTTAGCGGATGTGTTTCTCAAGGGAATGGCCCAAGGGAACCGGGTGGCATAATCAACCACAACTAAGATGTATTTAAATCCTCTCGGTGTCTTCACCAGAGGTCCAATGATATCCATACCCAATCTACTGATAGGGGTCGCTATAGTAGGAGTCGAGACCATTGGCACTGCCTTAGGCCTCGCTACTGTTACCCTTTGACAGCTAGGGCAAGCCTCGCAGTATTGCCGCGTCTCTTTAAAAATCCCGGGCCAATAAAACCTAGTAAAGATTTGGTCCAGCGTCCCCTGAACCCCCTTATGACACCCCACCGGGTGATCATGGGCCAATCTTAGTACACTGGCTTTAAAAGTCACGGGAACCACTAACTGTTTGCGAACAGCATCATTATGGGGATTAGCGGACTCTCTATAGAGGAGGTCATTTTCTAAGAAAACCTGGGTAGGATTTGTCGCACTTCCTCTGCCCATTCAAATGCCTTCTTCAGCGCTGGGTCAGCCCTCTGCTCCATGGGGAAGGAGGGAAATTTTCTCACCACCTCCGCCGGTACCCATGGTAACCCTACGGAACCTCCCAGCTCAGCTCTCCCCTGGGTTCTAGCCTGTCTTTCCCTGCGCTTTTTAGCTTTTTCTTTCCTCCCTATCTTTTCAGAGGGGTGGATTATATCCTCATGGTTAGGGAGAGTAACTAACTCTTCTTCCTCTGGGTCCTCCTCGTGAGTGTTTTCCTCTTTTGAATCTCCCTTTGGAGCCTTCTCTTCCCCTTCCGGGTCCTCAGTGTGCTCGTGTGGCGTTTCCCCTTCCCTTGAGGGTCCAGCCTGAGAGCGGGTGATTATTAGCCCTAACTTAATAGCCCATTCTTTTTCCAATTTATAGTGAAAAGGAGGCCAATCCTTTCCTAACACTACATCTTCTGGCAATTTAGGAACTATAGCCATTTTCATTACTTCAGTGGTGCCTAACCGTTTTATGACAGCCTTATGTACGGGATAAGGAATGAACTCGCCGTGCACGCATCCAACCTTGACCTGACCATCCGCTTGACTCGGGGGTGACTGACGGTTCTCCTCAATGAGTGTCCAGAGCTCTTTGGAAATCATACTCTGGTCAGCCCCCGAGTCAAGTAGAGCCAAGGTATAGATTCCTTCTACTTGCACTTGTATGCGGAATTCGTCCTTTTCTACTCCCTCTGTCCCTGTTACCAGAACCGTTCGTTCGGGGCAGGATCTTTGGTAATGCCCAGCCTTTCCACACCTGAAACAACTCTCTTTAGGTATAGAATGAACATTATTATCAGAGACATTCGTATTTACTACTACAGGGTTATACATCCTATTCTGCATATATTTTCCTTTTCTATTATTCTTCCTTCCCGCTGCTGCCAACCAGATACCCTGCCCCGAGGTGTCAGTCCTCTCCGCAGCGAAGTATCGCTCTGCTAGAGTGGCTGCATCCTCCGAGGTCTGGCACTGCTGGAGGGTAAGGAAAGTTTTGAGCCCGCTGGGAACAGCCTGTAAAAATTGTTCCAATACAATTTTATCAAGGACCGTTTCCATCGTTGCTCCCTCTACTAGCAACCATTTCCTTGCTAGACTTGTTAAACGCTGTGCTAGGGCTTTTGGAGTTTCCTGGGGCCTAATCACCGCCTCTCTTAACATCCTTTGATAATGCAGAGGGGTAAGCCATAGTCTATCCTTCACGGCTTTCTTGACCTCAGGATAATTAGAGGCTAACTCTGCAGGCATAGCCTTATAGGCGGCAAGGGCCTCGCCTGAGAGCGACAGGGCAAAGCGAATGGCCCACTGCTCTTCTGGCTATTTCAGAGTAGTGGCTATGCGTTCGAAAGTGTCCAAATAATCGTCCAGGTTATCCTGAGGCTGTAATTGCCCTATAGAAAAAGCCTCATACGACCTCATTCCTGCAGCTTGAAGTGTCAAGGGAACATCCACTCCAGTGTCCGCGGGTTTCTTCAGCAAAGCTTCTATGGCCTCAATCAAGGGCCGCTGCTGCGCCTGTATATTCTGCGTGGTTTGCTCCTGAAGATAGTGGATAAGTTTGACCTGCTTATCCCACTGTGTGGTCATCCAGTGAGCTACCTCTTGGGGCTCCATCCTTCACTGATGTACCTGTGGGAGAGATAAGAAAAACAAACCAAGTGCGATATCGCCACTTCTATGTATATATCTTTTTTTTTTTTTCTTCCACCACCCTTCCTCTGCCCACCAGCACCTCCTTTCTCACTTTTATCCTCCCTGCACCAGCTTAGGTACTCTTTACCTGAGTCTCCTGGCAGGGGTCAGCTTGTGAGAAAGTTTCTTTTCTGGTCAGCTCTTGGTGGCAGGAACCTGCTTGACGGTACTTCTCCTTTAAGATGTAATTTTCTGCAGACTGTAATCCTCTGTGCTTGTCCCTTTTGCAGTCTTGCCCAAAATCCTGCTGACGTCGCCACTTTGTCACCAACCCCCTAGGCTCCTAAGATAGAAGGCTGGAGGGATGTAGTGTGGGTCCTCTTATTACAAGCAAGGACTTGGTTATGTCCCCTGGGTTTGGAATGTCCCAATAGCCAGTCAATAAGAAAGTAGTTGCGGACGAGTGACTATGCTTTCAAGAGGTTTTATTCCCCTTCCCGGGAGGATTCTTGTGGCAGGTTACAAAAGGAAACAAACCATCATGCTGGTGTAACACAAAAAGGATCATTAATGATAACAGAAATGCTTTGCTTCAGCTTTAACAAAATAAACAGGGAGGAAAACAGCTTTCTTACTCTTCAGAAAAACTGCGTGGCTGAAATCAGTGCCTCCTGCACAGATTTCACCTGAACAGGGTCTTCAGCAAAAAGATGTAATACCGTCAGAAAAAACTAGCGTACAGTCCATCTTACAGCAATCACTATTATCAGCACCACAATCATATTCCATCTCCTCTGGAACGTCTTCTGTAAAAGCTTGCTCAGGGCTGTAACTTGTATTGGTATTACTGAACTCTCTTTCTTTGTAGCTGAAGCTTCTCTCCCCTCTATCAGCTAGGAAAGGCTGGTTACCAAAGAGACTGGATTCTGCCCTCACAGGATCTTTCCCTTCAAGACCTCTAGGCAGGAATTCCAGTGCCCCTCTATTCCATTCACTGTGGCCTCTTTCAGCCCGGCCTCGGTTTGTTTACTTAGGACTGTGAAACCGGAACCTGCTATCTATCTCTCTCTCTCTTAGTTTGCTACGGGTAATTCTCTTCTGCTCCCAGCCAGGCTTTTTCTTATCATAGCCCTGGTTTAAAGCACTGACCTGTGAGGATTCCTCTGGGGCAAACTCTCCTTCAGAGCAGATAGACTCCACGTCAGAAACACTCAGGTATGGATTTGGGGATCTCTCTCTATCCCTTCCTTTACCTTGGCTTCTGTGGACGGCTTTCCTGCTGGCTGCAGTGTTCCTGTGTCCTATTTCTCTGCAAGCTGCTTCTGGGCTTCTGTGGTAACTTTCTCCATTCCTTTCTCTTTTGCCTTCCCTTTGGCCTTTCTCCTGGCCCTTCTCGCCTTTCTCCTGGCCCTTCTCGCCTTTCTCCTTCATGCTCCAAGCTGGCTCTATTTTAAGTGCGTCATAGCTTGAGACTTCCATTGGCTCAATTCTTTGCAGCTGTCTCTGTCTTCCTAATGAGCCATTACGTAATGCTTTCTCTAGGTGTTTTCCTGCAGCCTGAGCTTGTGTTTTCATTCGTTGCTCATGGCAACCACTAGCCATGTGCTTTTCAGTGTGCCTTTTAAAACTACCCCGAGCATTTTCCTACATTTATTCTGTTCTTATTTGCCTTGCCCCATGACAACAGCCTGAATTCTCCGGGGCTGAAACCTTGATGCTGTGATGGCTCGTGCTTACCAATTAAGAGTTACTGCATGAGGTTCCTATGGACCTGGCTGCCACCCTGTGTGGTCTCATGAGCATCTGCAGGGGGATATGGGGTATCCTCTTCCAGATTCTCATTAATATCTACTAGGGCAGGCATGTCCAACAGGTAGATCGCGATCTACCTGTAGATCGCGGAGGGGTCAGAGGTAGTTCGCCAGCCCCACTTGGCTCCATCTCTCCAGCAGCTCGCCCCATCGCTAGGAGAGAGCTCGTGCCGGCAGGTCGTCTGCCGAGAGCTTGTCGTCGCTGCTGATCCTGTCTTTTTTCCCTGCCTGTGGGAATCTTGCCTGCAGATGTATTGGGGGCGCTTGTTGTTTTTGTGACAATAGTTTGTGGGTACTCCAGGGGGCCACCGCCCGCACCCTGTAATGAGACGCCACATGCCCGGTGTCATACCTGGTCTCCTGCCTCTCAGAATCACCCATTCCTGCCCCCTCCCCAACAACCCTTAACAAAAACATATATCATACGAAACCTGTAATAAAATATCTAGGAGTCCTACTGGACTGCAACCTTAGGATGGACAAACACCTCCGAACAATTAACCGAGCCATCTTTTACAAACTGAAAATTCTGCAACCACTTCGCAATATCCTCGAGAAATCTGACTTTAGGACTGTTGCACAAGCTCTAATTATTCCACACCTGGACTACTGCAATGCCATTCTGCAAGGGCTTCCAAAGAACACCCTAAGCATCCTGCAAATGGCTCAAAATGTTGCTGCAAGAGTCATCATGGAAAAGAAAGTCACAGACCACATAACCCCTGTACTAATGGAATTGCACTGGCTCCCAGTGGCCGCTCGCATCATCTTCAAACTGATCATAACAACGTTTAAACTCATCCATAACATCGCACCATCCTACCTCAATAACCTAATCACTATTCAAACATGCAACAGGAACATAAGAACCATGAATCTCAACACTCTATGTGTTCCGACCAGCATAAGATCTGTCAAGGCTGAAACAAGCAATAGGGCATTCACATATACAGCACCAATCCACTGGAACCAACTCCCACATGAGTTGAGACTCACAAACAACTTGAGTGAATTTAGACGAAAGCTTAAAACCCATTTGTTTCAGACCCACTACAACCTGACCTAACTGCGATACTCTACCTCAACCAGATGACCTTTGCCTGCCACGGCGGCTTTAGGAATACTGGCATGTAATCATGTATGGATTGTACTTTTTGGCATGTAATCATGTATAAATTGTATATATTGGGCCCCTCCCACGCTATCGCAATCAAATGTATACCCAGATCTGCGTGCCCTAATCAAATGTATATTGTATCCAACTGATTCTCCGTGTTATATAAATCATTGACTAATCAAAAATGTAAATCTGAAAGATCTCGCTGTATTGTACGATACATTATGATTCTGTAAAGTAAACCGCTGCTGATCATAGGAAGCAGCGGTATACAAATGTTTACTAAATAAATAAATAAATAAAATAAATAAATAAATAAATAAAGTGTGTTATATACCAGGTGATATCCATTCACCCAGGCTTTACCTGAATACATTTACCGCATTAGCTGTGTCGTGTGCTGGTCATTGGTTGCTTTATAGTTCGCTTTCATTAAATGTTTTTGGGCAAACACAACAAAGTGTCAAGAATTTGGTGATTTTGGTGGGCTTTTCCAATTTTGTTCTAACTTGCTATAGATGCCTTGCCTTCGAATTGGTTCAAACCACTGTGACTTTTGCTTGCCTCTGCAATTTTATTTTGCTAAGGCTTTGCGTTAATTCTACACTGCAATTTTATTTTGCCTTGCCTTTGCGTTGATTCTACACTGTGTGCAGAATTTATTACATCGTGTGTGGTGGTATTTGAACTTCTTTGGCAGTATTTGATTTTATCTGGTTTGCTGGACAGGTGTTTGAGTTTTTTTGATGATTGCATGGTGTTATTTGATTATTGGTGCCAGTATGATGAATTCTTATTTTTACTTTTAGAACTGCATGTGTGGTTTTGGAATCTCCAGTCTTTGTATTGCACATAATCCAGAGGTCTTCAGTTCCTGTTGATCTTTAATACTTTCGGACAGTGATAGTTTTGGACCAGATTCAGCCAGTGTTTATACTAATTTAGCAGATGTGGCCTTCTTACATCCAGTCACCCCAGTATAACGAAGATGAGTGTTCCAAAGAAGAGCAAAACCTACCACTTTCATGATGAATGGGAAATGGACTACTTCTTCATCATGGTGAAAGACAAGTGTTGTTGTCTAATTTGTAACGCCCCAGTATCCTTGCCCAAAAAGGGAAATCTGGAACGTCATTATAAGGCTGTGCATAGCAATAAGCTTGATGCTGATTTTCCACCCAAAAGTGAAATTTGTATACTGAAACTCAAAGAACTGTGATAAGGAAGCTTATCATAGCTCAGGAAGGAGCTATAGAAAAGGTGAAGTGACTCTGAACAAGCAACCTGTCAGTTCTGGTAGAAATAAGAAAACAGAATTTTCCCATAAAAGACTACCAGTCCCAGAATGCACCAGGTTTTCAACAGCCATTAGAGGAGCTGAAGTGGGGAAACGTGTGTTCAATCAGGAGGGCTATGAGGTAATCCTTAAGCACTCATCTCAAAGGGCAGGGCCTGATTCAGCACAGCTGCGCTGTGTTAAGGTGGAGCACTCATCAAAGCAGAATAAAGGTAGAGTTTATTCTACAGAGAATCATCATCATTTTCATGATCAACTTGGATATCCTCATCCTCATCCTCATCTTGATCCTCATCCTCAGTTTCATCTGGAGGATCATCAGAAGCAGAAGCCAAACCGGAAGGACAGAGAGGGCAAGAAACCCTTTGGAAGAAAGAAGAGAAAAGCCTTTGGGAGATCTAGAGGAGTCCGGAGCAGTACGTATACTGGGAGGCATTCCAAGGGCCAGCATACACCATTGGACTGGGGAAAGCCAGAGGAATGGTGCTGCAGAGCTAGGAATCTCCAGACGGTACCTGTGAGGGAGACGGCTGCACGTGGAAGGGACCCTAAGACCCGTGCCAGAAGGTATGTGAAGAGAGATCCAGTGTCCAGGGATCTGGATTGGAAGGCTGGACATAGGAACTGGACTATATACTGGCCAGGCTATATAGAGAGGAACTCTAACAGCAATGGAAGCTCAGGTATGAACACTGATCTATGCCCTAGCTATAACCTTGAAAGACAGCAGGGAAACAAGTATTCTCCTGAAAGTGCTCCATTGAGAAATTCATCTGTGCCAATCCATGATATTGAGCCCATGATTGTTGAAGAAGGGGGAGACGTTGCAGATGAAGGATGTGTTTACATGGATTGCTCTCTGTCTAAACTCCTTTGGTAATTTTCTGTTACAAAGTACAACAACCATCACAAAGAAATACAAACTTGTTCTTTAATCTACTCAGAAAAGCTCCTGAGTAGGATTTTTAGCCACGCAGTAGAATGCAAGCCAGCTAAGGGGTTTCAGCTGGGTAACTGCTAGCAATTGAGCCTTACCTAATTGCTTGTGAGCTCTGAGGGAATCACTTCTGAATCTATGTGGGAAGATATAAGAAGTTAACCTGAAAAGAACAGTTTTTCTCTTCTTTGTGGTTTTGTTTGCTGTTTGATACATGCTAAGAAAATGTTAGCTAAAGCCTACAGAAAAGACCAGTTTGTTATCAACCAGGTCTTATTTCTTTTGCTTTGATTGCCTGATAAGTTCAACTGTTGTTTTCCTGATTTTGTTTTTCCAAGTTTAACACTGAAAGCAAGTAACCTGATTTATGTGCTACCAAGCATATCTGTGTTGGGAGAAATAACCCCATAAATAAATATCTTATTGGCTTTACCCTCAAGCACAACTATTTATTGTGAGCAGCTGTGTCTGGTGTGAATGGACTGCATTGCCCACAATCCCTTGCAAAATCATATTGATATATGCACTTGCCAAGACTGTGAACATTCTCACCCAGGCAGCCGTCTGACAGAACTTAAATAAAAATTGTCTACTCAGCAACAGTTGATGGCAAAGCCAAGGTCACATTCGGTCAATGCAACCATAGCATCCTTCAAGGTCAGCAACCTGATCACAAAGAAATGCAAATCTTTCACTGAAGGGGAATTTGTAAAAGATTGTTTTCTTGAAGCAGCTGGCAATCTTTTTGAAGGATTTAAAAATAAGAAAGAGATCATAGCTGCTATTCAAGATGTACAATTGTCAAGAAACACCGTTGTGCAGTGAATAGAAAAGATGTGTGGAGACACAACTGAACAATTGTTGGAGGATGTTTCAAATTGTGTTGCTTTTTCACTCCAACTGGATGAATCTACAGACATAAGAGACATAGCCCAGTTACTATTCTTTATCCAGATGGTTTTTGAAGACTGCAGTGTTAAAGAAGAACTACTTGGAATGATTTCTTTAAAAAGGGAGAACTATCGGTCAGGAAATATTCAGTTATTTCCATTCTTTTGTGACAAAGTGTAATCTTCCATTGCATAGACTTGTTTCCATCACTACTGATGGAGCAAGAGCAATGACAGGTGAGGTTAACGGTTTCATAGCCCTCTGTAGACAGCATGAAGACTTCCCAGATTTCCTTTCTTACCACTGCATCATTAACTAGCAAGTTTTGGCAAGCAAGAGACTCAATACAAAGACTGCCATGGACATCACTTTCAAAATTTTAAATTCAGTTTGTGGAAGATCGCTTTAAAGACGGCTTTTCAATCTTACGCTTGATGAAGGGGCAGCGGAAATCATTTTGCACGCAGATGTAAGGTGGCTAAGTAGGCACACATTTCTGCAAATTTTTGTGATTTGCTGAATGAAATAAGAAGTTTTTTGAAGGAGAGGGGAGATGACCAAGCAGAGTTGGAAGATGAGGAGTGGTTATGTGATCTGGCATTTCTCGCTGACTTTACAGGTGAACTAAGTGATATGAACCTTGAACTACAAGGTAAAAACAAATGCATTGGTGAGATGATGAGTACAGTTTCATCCTACAAGAGCAAATTTGAGCTAATGATGACTGTCCTTGCAAACAACACTTTTAATCATTTTCCTAATATGCAGGACCATCTGGGACAATATCCAATTTTTTTTTTCAGAACGAGAAGTATGTGACAGAAATCTGTTCTGTTATCCAGTAATTTGAAAACATATTCTGTGACTTCCAAAAAATTGGAACAGTTGTGGAGTACTTGTCATACCCATTCAAAGTAGATGTGGACATTAAAGAAACTGCAGCTGCTATCAGTAAAAATGACTCATTGAACAAGCCATCTCTTGAAAATGAAATATTAACCCTTAAAAATGACATTTTTCTCAAGACCCATGCTGAGCAAGAATTGCTTTGGAAGCTAGTGCCTAGAGACAAATTTCCCAACTTGAGAAGATGCAGTGGAGCTGTACACTCCTATTTTGGTTCAACTTATTTGTGTGAATCTGCGTTTTACCTCACGCAATATCCACCCAACTTCAAAAAGCTGGTTGATGAAATGGAGGCTCAGACGTCTCACTAATGAGCAAGAGCGAAATATTAAAGATTGTGCAATATCAGCCTGGATCAATACTCGACCTAAATTTAACACAAATTACTCAATAAAAGTTAAAGAAAGTTATTACTCAATAAAATTTAAAAAAAAATGTACTTTCCATTTCCCCTCGCAGTTCTTACTGGATCTTCGTCTCTCTGTTTTGTTTTGTTGTTTTTTTTTTAAATTCTTTATTTTCGTTATATAACAACAAAGGAAAAGGAAGACATACAGCTAAAAGACAGATACATAAAGTGTAATACATACACCAAAGTAAACCCCTACCACCCCCCTCCCCCCTGCTTCTTCTCTAGAAAACTAATCATTCCCGAAGCGGGCGTGTACTTACATTATTGTGTTACAAAACCTAACGGTGATCTGAAACATGATGAGTGCACATTATACAGGCATGTTGGAGCAATGAGCAGATTGTACATAATCATTAAGCATCTGCCATTTAGACAAGCGAGAGTGAGGTTGGGCATGGGGAGTAGCTCTCCGAGGTATCTGCTCATATTTACTATATAAGCAGACGAGGTTCCACCATTCATTGACAGTAAGTCGAGAGCTATCCTTCCAATTCCTCGTGATTAAGCATATGGCTATACCCAGCATGAAATCAAGGAGAAAAGCGACCCTTCTTAGGAAGAGAGGGGACCTCCGCCACAGAGCGGAGTCCCACGATCTTCCAAGAGAGAGGTTCGTGAAGGTGTAAGATAAATTGAATACAACCCCAGACCCGCCCCAATAAACCTGTAGTTGAGGACATTCGTAAATAACATGAGCGAAGGTTCCCACAGCAGTATGGCAAGACCAACACTGGTCCCTAGCATTTGTGTTCCATTTGGCTATTTTTTCTGGGGTATAAAAGCATCTGTGCGCAAAAAAGAAGAGAGTTTGGGTAACAGAGGCAGACCGGGAAACCCGCACTACTTTGCTCCAGAAAACGCTCCATTGCACAGGGGTTAAAGTGGTTTGCAGTTCGCGCTCCCAGGCTTGTTGGGCTCTAAAAGTGGCCGTGTCTGTACCCTGACATAATATTTTATAAAAGTTAGAGGCTACCCCATGTGTACTACTAATAGAGTGAACTATCTCTAATAGCCCGTCCTCAGTAGGGGCAGAGGGCGGCATGATTCGAGCACTTTTGAGGCAGTGTTGAAGCTGAATCAATTGAAAGTAGTGTTTCGCTGGTAACGCAAATTCCTTTTGTAAATCAGAAAAGGTTTTCCAACGAGCTGCAGAGAAAAGCTGTTGGGGTGTCCAGATCCCCCTTGAGTACCAGGGTTTCCATGCTATCGTTCTATTTAGGACTTGAATTCTGGGGTTATTCCATAGCGGGAGTCCGTCCTGAGGACAGACGTTCGGGCCCAGTGATAGAATGAGAGTGTTAAAGGCCGCAAGAGTATCGACTATCATTGGTGGATGGCGGGTGTCTACTTGATAGGACATACCGGGGAGATGGGTCAACGGAATTGGGCTACTAAGCTCCTCTTCTATGTCAAGCCAAACTGGTCTGCTGTCTGTTGAGGCATCTAGCCATCGGGCACCTTGCTTAAGTAGGAAGGCTTGATGATATCTAAGAAAATCAGGAAATCTGGTACCCCCTCTTTCCTTTGCAGACTGTAGTTTTTGTTTAGCTATCCTTGGTGGCTTGCCCTGCCAGAGATAACGGACGAGAAGGCCCTCAATATCTTTATAAGTATGTAGCGGGAGTAAGCATGGCAGCATTTCTAAAATGTAGTTCACTTTGGGGACTATCATCATTTTCACAGTTTCTAAGCGGCCCCACCATGTAAGAGATAAGGGAGACCAGCGATTCGTGAGCTCACGGACTTTGGAGACTACCTCTTTGGCATTAAAACTGATAGTGTCTTCTAAAGGAGAACAGTAATGGACCCCGAGATACTTCACCATGCGGGATTGCCAAAGGAAGGGAAAGGCCTGCATGTCAGCCTCATGTACCCAGCGGTTCAGTGGGAATGCTACAGATTTGGTCCAGTTAATTTTATAGCCCGATAATTGTGAGTATCCGTCAATCAGATCCAAGACAGCTGGAACCGAATCGAGGGATACGAAAAGCATAAGGTCATCTGCATATGCAGAGAGTTTAATCTCCCTATGACTGAAGGGGACACCTCGAATACGTGCGGACTGTCTAATAAGGAGGGCTAGGGGTTCAAGAGCTAGATCAAAGAGCATTGGTGATAGGGGGCAACCTTGACGCGTGCCTCTTTGGAGATTAAATGGCTGAGACTTGATGGCATTTACACAAATACTGGCGATGGGTTGAGTATACATGACTTGGAGATATCGGAGGAAGCCCTCCCCAAAGACATACCATCGGAGAACTGCAAATAAGAAGGGCCATTCTAGGCGGTCAAAGGCTTTTTCGGCATCCAGGGAAAGACCCACCCATGGATGATCTAGATTGGCAGCACTGGATAGCACATGGCACAAGGTCCAAGCATTGTCAGCAGTTGATCTGCCCGGTATAAAACCGCATTGGTCGGGGTGAATTAGGGTGGCCATCCTGTCAGATAGCCGGGTGGCCAAGATCGTTGCGAAGATCTTATAATCGGCATTAAGTAGGGAGATTGGACGGTAGTTGGCGGTTAGTAGCGGGTCTCTGCCTTCTTTCTCAAATACTACCACATTAGCTGCAGAAAAGGATCCCAAAGAGGATGTATCTACCGCAAGGGCAGTAAAATAGAGTTTTAAATAGGGAACTAAATCTGCACTGAACGTTCTGTAGAATTCGGTCGGGAGACCATCGGGCCCTGCGGCACGGCCCGAGGCTGTTCGTTTTAGGGCAGATTGGATCTCTGAAGTAGAGAAGGGTTCATCCATCGCATCCCTATCATCTTCAGAGAGGGTCGGGCACTGAATGCCAGAAAGCAATCGCTCGAATGTCTCTGACGAGAACTCACATTCAGATTGATATAGGCGGGTATAGAAATCCCGAAAGAGCTCTACAATGTCGGAGTCTGTGGTTACTATGCCCCCTCCCTGTGGAGCTCGAAGGGCCGCTACGCGTTTGGCTTCTTTTTGACCTTTCAAGGCGTTGGCTAAGAGTCGACCGGCTCGGTTATTTTCACGATAATATGTCCCTCGCTGAAGCTCAATACTCTTAGAAGCTGCAGTTGAGAGGATTGAATTATATTGAAAACGGAGACGCTGTAATCGAATTAATACACATGGATCAGTACGTGAAGTTAGAACTCGTTCGCCTGCTTTTATTTGTTGGTCTAGTATGAGTAGCTGCTGTTTGCGTTGTTTTCGCAGGCGGATTTGATAGCTAGTGATCGTTGCTCGAATGGCCGCTTTGAAGCCCTCCCACCAAGCCCAATTCACAGTATCCTGGGGTAGATTAAAATGGAAGTAATCCTGTATGGCTGTTCGAATTTCTAACTGGAACTCTGGCTGAGTTAACAGGGCTCTATCAAAGAACCAGGCCCCCGAATTCCCTTGGGGTGCAGTAGTGTGTAATTGAAAGGAAATGGCAGCATGATCTGAAATATGTTGGGAGTGAATCTTTGCAGTGTCCACCTGAGGAACTAACAGTTTTGAGATTAGAAAGAAGTCTATGCGAGACTGGGATTTATGAGGGGAAGAGAAGAAGGTGAAGTCAAGCTCATTGGGGTGTAGTAACCTCCATAGATCAACTAAAGCAAGATCTTTGATCAGGGAGGTAAGCGTGGTGTGACTCTTGGGGGGACCACTTGTCCTAGGCGGCTGTTTGTCAATCAGGGGATCAAGGACTAGATTGAAATCCCCCCCAATTATCAATGAAGTATTAGCAGAGGCCTGCGCAACCTGAGCAATGGTAGCAAAAAAGGCAGGGTCATCCACATTAGGAGCGTAAAGGCATATACATGTAACTTCAAGGCTACCTATCTTGAGGTGAACTCTGGACCATCTACCTTCTGTATCTGAGCTAGTCGCAATAATAGTAGCATGCAAAGATTTCCTAACCAGTATGGCAACCCCACATTTCTTAGAAACGGCTGGGGAATAGGCGGCCACCATGTAAGGTTTAATATTGAGTTTAAGAGTTTCCTTCGAATTTAAATGCGTTTCTTGGAGAAAAATCAGATCCGCAGCTTCCTGACTTAGGTAGCTTAGGATTTTCTTCCGTTTTATCGGATTATTGATTCCTTTTACGTTCAATGAGAAAATATTACATGGTGCCATCAATCAGTAATAGACATTTTAGGTAAGGGCGCTTGAAAACATACAACATAATCAGAATCTGTGCAACAATGACATAATCACCGAGTATTCTGGCTAATACACCCCATATTGAAAAGTATGTACCAAAGTATCTTAGAGAAGAAGCAAAACCCCCAAAGAATATGGCGACCATATGTCTGCAGGAGGAGGCCCTAGAGAGGAAATAGAAAGACATGAAAAAAAGAAAAGAAACACCAGAGTCCATAATTAACACTGTCTCTGATACTCATCGAGGCTACTGTGGGTAGATGGAATCGGGTCACAGATATCATCAAAAGTAAGGCAACAAACTGCCCTCGCCAGACTCTTTGCTGGGCTGCGGCAGATCCAATATGGCAGGTACAGCGGATATGAGAATACTTGCAGGAATATTCTGGAAGTCAGCGCATCAAGTCGGCTTCTTTGGAATCCAAAAAACTCCGCTAGTAGATCAGGGTCCTCAAATGTTCTTGTCTGATTGTGAAGCGTGACTCGGAGCTTGGCCGGGTACATCAGGCCATAGCGTGCTTGTAGTTGTTGAAGCCTCGGCCGGAATTCCAGAAAGCGCTTTCGGCGGTCGACCGTGGGTTTAGCCAAGTCGGGATAGAAGGAGATCTTGTGGCTCTCAAACTCCATATGGCCCTTTGCCCGAGAGGCATTTAGAATTTGCTCAACATGTTGATATCTCAAAAGTCGAAAAATGATAGGCCGCGGGGTCTTCCTGTTGAGCGTTATGCTTGTGGGTACACGATGAGCGTGATCGATCTCCAAATCTTTGGTAAAGGTGATTTGGAGCAGGGAAGGGAGGATTTTGCATAAAAACTCTTTCATGTCTCCCGATTCCGCTCCCTCCGGTATGCCCACGAGTCGTATGTTGTTGCGGCGCGCTCTATTATTGCCATCTTCCACTTCTTTCTGCAAGGCCCGCACCTGACGTTCAACTTTGTTGAGTTTGGACAACCGGGCCGCATGGGAGTCCAATATGCTCTCCATTTTGTCCTGACGCGATGTATGCCCTTCTAGCTTGCTTTGCAGCACACCAAAATCTTCCCGCAGCGCTCGGAGTGCTTCACCGTTTGACTGCACGAGGTTTTTGACCCCTCTAATCTCTGCGAGGATTTCCTGCTGCATTTCGGGGCCCTCGCGCAAGGCCAGTCCCTTCTGCGGGGACGGAGGTTCAGTTTTGGAACGTTTGCCGTGAGAAGCCGCTGGAGATCCAAATTCCAGGCGCGTGGGTTTGGTCCCCGCCATCTCACCAATGTGCCCCGGCAAGATCAGAGTAGAAGTTCCAAGTATGTACGGTGTTAATTCAGGATTCTGAGTAGGCCTCTCGGGAGCCTCAGCGTTATGCGACCATCCCGCTAGACATCAGGCTCCGCCCCCCCTGTTTTGTTTTGTTTTTGCTTAATTTGCTTAACAGCTGATCACATCCAAGTAAATGACAGAAGGTTCATTAAAAATGGAAGGGGGGGGGGAATCCTCCAACTTTATTGGGTTAAAATTGAATTTGAAACTAATTTGAAACTTAATTTTCATGGTGGTAGATCACCGGCACTTTTGGCTTGAAAAAGTAGATCACAGCCTGTTCGAAGTTGGACATGCCTGCACTAGGGTATGATGCCTCACTTCAATATTGTGTAGGATGAAACAGGCCAGTATGATCTCAGTGACAGTTTCAGGGTCATACTTTAAGTCACCACCAGTCTTGTCTAGACATTTGAAGCAACTCTTCAGCACACCAAAGATATGCTTGATGATGGAGCGAGTGGTGGCTGGTGCATCATTGTACCTCCTCTCTACACATGTCCTGGGAAAACATACACATGTGAGCAACTAGGGATGAAATCCATATCATGCATTACTGGAGATACATGCAGCATCATTTAGTGGGCTGCAATCGACCAGTGTCATATATGGCATACCATTCAACTGATGGTATGTGGGTCTCAGTTGCATAGACGCTTTAAGGGAAACAGGACAAAGATATTGTCTATGGGGTGCATCAGCTTAGCCTCATGTACCCATGGCAATGCTTTGGGGTGATGGAGACAAGCGTTTCCTGGAACAGGAGGCTGTGGGGTGGAGATGACTGACATGACAGTCAAATGTCAGTCATGTGCCATGCACACACATTCTGGGAGCCTCTATGCAGCTCCTGTTTACAGACATGGGACATGAGACAAAAGACTGTTATGGGTATTATTCCACACCATGCAGTCAATGGAGCCTGGATATTATAGTGGCCCCTGAATACTGCGATGCACTTGATTGGACCATATATTTTTCCAGATATGCATTTGTGGTACATTTGGGATGAATAGCATGAGAAATTTAGCTTGGATGCCTTTTTTTGTGTGCTTTCCTAGATAGCAGCCCCACGCTACTCATTTGCAATCCACTAAACTCCACATTACCCAGTAGTGCATTTTAGTAAACATGCCCATCGAGTAGAATTAACCATTGTGGTAAGGAGAGCTGTGCAGAGGAAATGAAATGGGAGGAAAATGAGCCCTGTTCCTTTAAGTCTGGAGAGAAAGGCAGTTCCCATAGAAACCACAAGCCTCCAAGGCAGAGTATTCCGAGTGCTAAGCTCCGCCCACCTAGTGATGTCAGGGCTAGGTTGAGCACTGATGAGCTGCACATGGACAGGAAGAAAGGCGTGGTGTCTGGAAACCAGCAGTTAAAAAGTGTTTCAGTTTTAGAACAAAAAGGAAAAAGAAAGGGAAGAAGGAGCGCAACGAGAAGAGAGGGAAAAAGCACAGCAGAGAGGAACACAGCAGCAGCAAGACGAGCAGGCAGTGTTTGGAGTCCATCAAGTTCCAGAAACAGTTCAAGTAAGAGGAGCTGATTCTAAAGGGGACAAGCTTGGAAGCAGAGACTTGCTGAGTTTGGTGGATTCTCAGGCAAGAGTAAAGGAGAAACAGAGGGTGTCTGGAACCCAGTGCAGGACACTATTGCCAAGACAAAGAAGTGTTTTCAGATGGGGAAATAGTACAAGACAGCATTTAAACCCTGAAGGTAATGAGAATGTCTTTTCTTTATTTCCTAACCAAAGCCATACTGAAGGCATTGTTCAAGAGTTAAGAGACAGTGCTAAACGTTGTATGCCCCTGAACTCTGGAAAGCAAAGCTTTAGTAAACCCAGAACTTATGCCCGTGACTGCCAAACCTCCACTCTAACAGAGCTTGCTAAATTCTTAAAAGGGAGAGAAACTCCGTTGCAAGAGCCTGTGGCTGGAGAGCATAGGGAACAGCTGTTGTTATGTTTGCAGGAGCTGGTAAGACAGGAGAATAACCAGACAGCTGATATTCAGGATAGACGCAGTGAATCTGAAGATGAAATGGATATAGACCTGCTGGAGGAACCTAATGGTTCAGAGGTTGAAGAAATGCAATGTTCTCTGTGTCTGGCTAAGAGCATGAATAGCTGTTGATTATTTGCCTAGCTAAAAGACTGTATCATGAAAGACATTTAAAGACTTGTGCTGTGCATGGCTTGGAGAAAGGAAGCTGTTTGAAAGTAAATGACAAAGAAGCTAATCTGGAGTACAGATTAAGCTTCAGAAGCCTGTTCCTCACAGGAAGTGGAATACTGATGTTTTAAAAGGAAATCCTGTATTTTTCTGTTCAACCTTGTCAGACGGGTGCCTGGGTGAGAATGTTCACAGTCTTGGCAAAGGCATATATTGATATGATTTGCAAGGGCTTGTGGGAAATGTAGTCCATTCACACCAGACACAGCCGTTCACAATAATTAGTTGTGCTTGAGTGTAAAGCCAATAATATATTTATTTATGGGGTTATTTCTCCCAACACAGATATGCTGGGTAGCACATAAAACAGGATACTTGCTTTCAGTGTTAAACTTAGAAAAACAAAATCAGGAAAACAACAGCTGAACTTGTCAGGCAATCAAAGCAAAAGAATAAAGACCTGGTTGGTAACAAACTGGTCTTTTCTGTAGGCTCTAGCTAATATTTTCTTAGCAGTGCTTTAATCAACAAACAAACCCACCAAGTAGGGAAAAACTGTTCTTTTCAGGTTAACTTCTTATGTCTTCACACATAGACTCAGAAGTGATTTCCTCAGAGCTCACAAGCAATTAGGCAAGGCTCAATTGCTAGCAGTTACCCAGCTGAAACCCCTTAGCTGGCTTGCTTTCTACTGCGTGGCTCAAATCCTACTCAGGAGCTTTTCTGAGTAGATTAAAGAACAAATTTGTATTTCTTTGTGATGGTTGTTGTACTTTGTAACAGTAAATTACCAAAGGAGTTTAGACATAGAGCAATCCATGTATTCACAGCCTGTGTCTATAACCTCTCCCCCTTCTTCAACAATCATGGGTTCAATATCATGGATTGGCACAGAGGAATTTCTCAATGGAGCACTCTCAGGAGAATACTTGTTTCCCTGCTGTCTTTCAAGGGTATAGCTAGGGCATAGATCAGTGTTCATACCTGAGCTTCCATTGCTGTTAGAGTTCCTCTCTAAATAGCCTGGCCAGTATGTAGTCCAGTTCTTATGTCCAGCCTTCCAATCCAGATCCATGGACACTGGATCTCTCTTCACATACCTTCTGGCACAGGTCCTAGGGTCCCTTCCAAGTGCAGCCGTCTCCCTCACAGGTACCGTCTGGAGATTCCTAGCTCTGCAGCACCATTCCTCTGGTTTTCCCCAGTCCAATGGTGTATGCTGGCCTTTTGAATGTCTCCCAGTATACTGTAAGGGTACATTATTCCTTTCCCAGCACTTCTTATCACTAACCCTTGGGACGTCCGTCTGGGTCGAGGAATCACCTTACCTTCTTTGTCTGGAATCCAGGGGAACAAACACACACACACACACCTGCACATAAGTGGTATGCAGTTTATTCCAAAGGGTGGAGGGATTGTCCGTATTTTATACATCATCAGAAACATAGTCATACATCATTCACCCATCTTCTGGGGGCCCACTATAGTTTATCAGTAACTAATGCAAATACAAGTCATCCTTGAGTAGAACAATCAGTCTAGCTTACACAGCACATTCCTTTTTCCATACCCACCAGAATGTACAAAGGGCACACACATAGAATTCTGATTTCTATAGGATTCTAATTTCTCTTGTGCAGGCCTCCTGTATATGCACTTAAACTAAGCATTATTATTACAAAGGGCACATATATAGGATTCTGATTTCCCTAACAATCCCCCCTTTGGGCCTGCATAGGCCCACTATAAGAACAGCCTAACAATCTACTACAAAATAACTAGACAGACATTATTAATGGAACATCTGTATGTGGCAGCTCAGTTACATCAGCCACCGTAAAAGCAGGAGTATAGGAATACATAAAAGTGGTAGAGCTTTGTAGGGCCTTTCAACAACAGTCAAGAACAAATGAAAATATACAACAAAAAGAACAAGAATTATAAAACCGCTCAATAGGGCAATAAGCAGTCCTTTGAGACCACCCCAAAGAAAGATACATAGAAACTTCCCTGTAGTTGAAGAACAGTATAGAGCAGTATTAGACAGGCTAAAAGCAGAAACAATAAAACAATCCGTAGCATTAAAACTAGAGACAGTTTACAATGAACAAGGGACCTAGTCATATCCCAAAGAGAGGCGAGTAACACCAATGTTATACAAAAAGTAGAAAAAGAAACATGGGGCTGGGTGCAGTTTAAATTGTAAACTTCTGCATTTCACACAGATTAGAAGGTACAGTAATGAAACATGTTGAGAGAAAAGCTCCAGTTTGTAGCGAGCTGCGCACACAAAAAGTAAGGCAGTCTGGGCAAGTAGTATTGCCGTATTAACAGTTCCCGAAATGGACTGAAGGAGGCACCACATGAGTGGTAGGAGGAGTCAACACAGTCTTGTGCGTGATGGTCAGGAGGCTGGAACCGAAGATGTCAGTGGAGATAATACACGCTTGATTCTTGACGCATGGATCCACGAAGGGGAGGAGTCACACAGGATGGCTGTCCATGTGATGGCGATCACTGTAGTTTGGAGGTCCGTAGAGCGGGTCTAAGGTACCATGCTTTTGAGGTGCTCTGACCTGTACCTGGTCACCAACCTTGAAGGGATATGTTGGTTCGGTACCTCTAGGCCGAAAGCTGCTTTTCTTCAGGAGTCTTCTCCTCTCCTCTCCAGTTGCTAGGGCCTTGGCTGCCCCGGCGTCAGCTACTTCTCATCCTGGTCCTGAAGCCTGATCTGTATATGGAGAATGTTTCCAGCGAGGGCAATGGCTTCAGGATCTTTTAGCCGCCACCTTCACTGTAATCGATGTTATCAGAAGAACTTGGAACGGTCCCATACTGGAAAAGGGGCTTGTACTGTGTGCTGGTGGTATGTCTTTACCAAAATCCAGTCTCCGGATTGAAAGAAAAGAGCTGAGTCATCCAGCAGAAAGGACTGGACCTGCTGAGCATACCTGTGGAGGGAAGAGAGTTGCCTCTGCTGCTAGGAAATACAAGAGATCAAATGTGAGGCTCAGGAGTTTAAAAAATAAGCAGTCTTCCATATTACAGTTCAGAGGGAGAAAAGGTTCAGTCTACTCCCTTAGGGCAATTTTTTTTTTTGGTTGTTTGTTTGTTTATTGAACAGAGTCAAAAGCAAGACAGTTTAGTGTCTTTACAAAGTTTTTTTTTAAAGATTTCAGAGGTTCCCCCCTTCGTGGGTTGCTGTTTGCACACAACAGCCAATCCTAAGCAACTCAATTTAGCTAATATATTTTTGACAAGATGCCCACACTTCCTCAAATTTTTTCACAATTTTAGAATTATACCAATTTGTAAAAACTTGTGTAAGTAACTTTCCTCCTTTAGCTTCATGTGTCGGGCCAGGACACATAGAGGCAAAAAGGGATAAAAGCATCTGAAAAGCACCACATGGCCAGTGTGGGTCTCCCCAAGCTCATTAGGATGAAAAGTGCACTCAGCCTATCTCCAAGTGTCTATTTCCAATTATTGGATATATCTCTGGGCTAGATGACTTCCAAAATTGGAGTTAATGGGGATGGCATAATCAAATATTGTAGAGTATTCATTGTCAGTTTTCTTTCTAGGTGGATACATCGGATACATCATTTCACATTTCAATTTACCTTCACCATTTTATAATGTTAATCTGAGTTCTCTTTTCCAACATGAATATTCCATCACACTCCTCTCAACACCACTTTATTTTCACTTACATCATTCCATCAAACTACATGCATAGGTCCTTCTGTCTTTTTTATACCATACTAGTGTATCCTTATTTGGCAAGGCTGCTAAGAACATCAAACAACTGTTAGAAACTTAGTATTTTTGTAAACAAAAGATATATACATATAAATGTAGATCATTTTCCATAAGCATAAACAGTGCTCATTCTAATTAGCAACTGCCTAAACAAAATATAGATAAAATCCTTACAATATAGACTAGTGCTTCACGGCATTTTATAACATCAATCCCAATAGGAAGGAGTATGGCTTCTATCTCTCGTATAACTAGAATCTATCATATACACTGTTCTCAGCGAGAGTGCTGTTGGACTGATTTTAAAATTGCAGTGTTCACAAGGATTTGGGTAAGCTACTCATTAATTATGGTGTCAAAAAAAGATCCTTTTGAGGTGAGAGATCTAAGAGGATACAAGGCATTGGTGGTTGGGCCTCATGGCGGTTTCCTCGGGTTCTTCTTGGCCTATTCCCCCCTGCCTAGTCATGTCTCTTCAGAGGCATAAATATGCAAGGTTCATGTTCTTCAGGCCTTGTGGGTCCTCGAGGAGTCTTAGAGCAGTTAGAATTCCGGTGGCCCAGATCATCACACTCGGAGCAGCACGTTTATTGCCTTTCCCAAGGCTGTAGCCTCACCTTCTGTCTCTCTCTCTCTCTCACTCTCTGCTTTTTTTTTTTTTTCAATGAACTCACGTTAATGTTATTATTTACAAATATTCTCATATTTCCTGGGAACTAAACTTCATCTTTCCACTAAATGAGATCTATATGCTTGGGAACAGAGCAATTTCAGATCAGCCTCTTTCCAAAATTCTATAATTTCTGTGTATACTGAACCTCTACATAATGTACTGCTACAAGTATTTTTAGTAACATAAGGTGCAAGTGTGTAAACTAAATAAAATTAATATCTCACAGTGCTGCAACATATATCTATTTTTTTCTCAGGAACTGTGCTGAAACTGAAAATAGAAACTTTTAGAACAAGGTACACTTTTTCTCTGGACACTTAACACGTAAAATTCAAATACAGAAAAACAGTTGAATTTATCCTAAAATCCAATATTGTAACAAATAAAACTGAGATGTTACTGTCCTGTTCATCAGTCATCAGCACCGAGCTAAACAATGCCAAGTAGTTAACTTAAAATCTTACAGTTCAGGAAACAGACATTCAAATAACATGAAACTGCAAAAAGGTGAATTCAAAATCATGCTTTGTCACATTTAAATTAAAACCTTATACATAATACTTAAGACTGGTATCAAACTGATCTGAAACAAAGAAATTATGTTAAAGCAATTTGCTTAGAGTAACAGTTCAACCTTGATGTTATCTCAAACACAAACAGCAAAGTAAACAGCAGGTCTGTCCCGTGACCAGATTCCTTCAGGCAAATGCAGATAGCTGAACAAGAGAGACAGGAGTCCTAAATACTAAAAGTTTAAAAAGAAAAAGTTGCTTGAGAATTGTCACTAATTGTGATTGCTATTAAATTCATATAGTTACACTCTGTGTTTCTATAATATATGAACAATAATTATGACCTCTGAGGTGCTTGCCACAAAATATAAAATGATTGGTTTTTTTTTAAACTCTTTAAGTTTACTCAATAGCATGCACAAAGACCAGACACATAATAACAGGACCTTCTTATTCACTCAGGATTCAAATCATTTTTTTTCAAGTTGCAGTCTTTTAATTACTGGCTCAGGATGCCCCATTGTCCTGATAGGGTTCCCAACCCCTACTTTGAAGGTTAAAGAAAAACAATCCAAAACCATTTGTGCCTTCTGTAGCCCACGGGAGGGGCTGCCCCCTTCCCCTCTCTCTTTGTTCTCTGTTCGTATTTTTTAAATTTATTGTTTCGATTCTAGTGCTGTAGGGGGAAGGGATAGCCCCAACCTAAATTTTTTTTTTCTCCAAGACACCCTGAATCTTTTCTTTCCCAAGAAATGCAGCAGATTGTGAATGGCTTCTATCACAACTGGTTTCTCCTGCCCTAAACTTTAAAGATCATCTACATAGTGCCTAGGGAGCAGGCTCAAACATATACCTCAAATCTACAATACTAAACCATTTGTGTTCATGCAAAATTTAGCTCAATATTTTTAACCAAAAGCATAAATATACAAATCAAGGGGTTTCTTTTGAAATAAGGTTTTCAAAGGAAAGTATCCGTTGCTAGGTCTGGACAATCTTATTCAGATTCCTTAAATCCTGCACCAACCAGCAAGTAAAAGAAAAACAATATTTACTGTAAACAAAACATATTTTCTTTCAGCTTGTTGGGAAGGACACAAAGGAGTTACTTATTTGGGAAACTTCTGTTTCAGTTCTTATTTAAACAAGAGACAAATCAAAGCTTACAAGTGCTTTCTTAAAAAACTTCGCCCTGCATAATGAACTAGACCCTCTCCCTTGATTTCTCCCCTTCAGACTTGCCAGTCACATAAAAGGTTAACACCTAACAAATCCAAGCAACCAAAACAGCAGGAGGAGAGATACATTCCTTTGTGCAAAGGAAACAACAGTATTTCATCATTAGCATATTACAGTTCTTATCATTCTCCCCCTTTTCCTTACCGTGGTCTGTGCACAGAATTACTCAATTGCTGCAGCGCTTACTGGTTCACAACACCTCTGTTCACTTTTTTTTTTTTCTTTCAACTCCGGGACCATTGCAGAGAAGGAGATGAGACTGTTGAAATCCAACAGGACGCGTCTTCCCACCGCCACTCAGCAGAAGTCACTCTACTGTGTGAAAATCCCGGCAAGCCCCTGCTATTAACTATACCTTTGCTTGTGGCCAACCTGGCCAATAAAACAGAGAGGGATATTGTGAAGCAGTTTAAGAGCTCTTCAGTATAATTGCCACACTTGTTATCTGTAAGATCTGCTTTTAAGGTTCTTACTTCAGTGAACAATACATTCGGGCAGACCCAAGGAAATGTTTGTTTTAAATTTTATGAAAGGTCCCCTTAGCTATAGAAGGCAGGAAAGAATTGGAAGAACAGAGAGACAGAGACAAGTAAAGAAACACTGCCTAGCACCCAGACTGAGTCAGCGGCTTTACCCTCTCCAGAGACTGGGAGCCTCTTAATAGATAAACTAAGACACAGGATTCCCACCTTCACAGTAAACAAGCTAACAGACTTCTTCAGCAGATATGGCAAGTGTCCTGTAACCTACACTGACAGTTTATGTAGGAAGCCTTTTTTTTTTTTAACTGCAGATTTAAACCTTATCACAAAAATTAGCAGTGCATGCACTCTCGCGGATTCTGGAACAGTCCCCTCACCTTGGGACCCCCCCATCCTCTAATTAATTCACAACAAACGCACGTCTGGCCACTTGCTGTCTGCACAGTACCCGTCACTAGCGCTATATCGCTTCGGAGTACGGCAGGGGCGTTTTGCCAAACTCACACAGGCACACAAGCACACAGAGAAGGAGAAGGATATTACCACAGACCCAGCAGGACGTCCCTGTTATTCACTGCGCTACCCAAGCGCGAATTCCCAGCGCTACCCAAGTGCATATTCCCAGCGCTACCGAAGCGCATTTTCCCAGCGCTACCCAAGCGCATTTTTCCAAGACGAGCTACCAAAGCAACGTCAATTAAAAATCCTTGTGCAGCTACCAAAGCTGCTTCAATTTAGAAAGTGCATCGGGGAAATCCAAACTTCTGACACCAAATTGTAAGGGTACATTATTCCTTTCCCAGCACTTCTTATCAATAACCCTTGGGACGTCCGTCTGGGTCGAGGAATCACCTTACCTTCTTTGTCTGGAATCCAGGGGAACAAACACACACACACACCTGCACATAAGTGGTATGCAGTTTATTCCAAAGGGTGGAGGGATTGTCCGTATTTTATACATCATCAGAAACATAGTCATATGTCATTCACCCATCTTCTGGGGGCCCACTATAGTTTATCAGTAACTAATGCAAATACAAGTCATCCTTGAGTAGAACAATCAGTCTAGCTTACACAGCACATTCCTTTTTCCATACCCACCAGAATGTACAAAGGGCACACACATAGAATTCTGATTTCTATAGGATTCTAATTTCTCTTGTGCAGGCCTCCTGTATATGCACTTAAACTAAGCATTATTATTACAAAGGGCGCATATATATAGGATTCTGATTTCCCTAACATATACGTACTGCTCTGGACTCCTTTAGACCTCCCAAATGCTTTTCTCTTCTTTCTTCCAAAGGGTTTACTTGCGCTCTCTGTCCGTCCGCTCTGGCTTCTGCTTCTGATGATCCTCCAGATGATGAAGCTGTCCAAGATCATGAAGATTCTGAGGATGATTATCTGTAGAATAAACTCTACCTTAATTCTGCTTAGATGAGTGTTCCACCCTAGCACAGCGCAGCTGTGCTGAATCAGGCCCTGCCCTTTGAGATGAGTGCTTGGGGATTACCTCATAGCCCTCCAGATTGAACACACGTTTTCCCACTTCAGCTCCTCTAATGGCTGTTGGAAACCTGGTGCATTCTGGGACTGGTAGTCTTTTATGGAAAAATCCTGTTTTCTTATTTCTACCAGAACTGACAGGTTGCTTGTTCAGAGTCACTTCACCTTTTCTATAGCTCCTTCCTGAGCTATGATAAGCTTCCTTATCACAACCTGTTTCACATTCTTATTTTGCCTTATTGGAGAATTATCCAGTTTGAGTTGAGGTTCATTTGAATTCATTGCGGAGGGGAAACCCCGAAATAAAATTCTCTGTTTTGCCTATTTACCGTGTGGTCACACTCCTTGCTCAACAAAACTACATTACCCAGCAGCCTTCCTTGGCAGCCAAATTGAAAGTAATCGTAGAGAGTAAGACAGGCGAGTTCACCTGCTCCCAGGCTACCGCCTGGACGGGTGACCTACGACAGAGTGGCGTAGTTGCTATGGATTTTTGGACCTCGGCTACGCATGCGCCAGAATCGTGAAGCTGACAGAACAACTCCAAGGTTACAGGAAAACCACTTCGGGGGAGCGGAGAGAGTCCGTGACGAAGGCGGAAGGTCCCGTGGTGACCCAACTTTGGAGCTGAGCGTGAAGCACACCAGTACCAGGTAAAGGGTATCTAACTGGGTCAGCTAGGATACCGGTACTGGGAGGAGTGCAGAGATTGGGAACCAGAGAGTAGTGCACCAGTTGTTGGTATCGCACTTGGGTCGTCTCTTTTTCTCTTTTTTCTCGTTGCAGAGCAAAAATGTCGCTGGAAGTAAAAGAAGTCCTATCGTGGATTGCGAACCAGTTTGAGAGGCAGAAGGATCTGTCACTGGAAATCCAGGAGTGGGCTGCTGCAAGGCTGGAGGCACAGCAGAAGCCGCTGGTCGACCTAATGCAGGCGTGGATGAAAGACTCCCGAAAGACATCAGAGCCTAATCCACCATCTACAGAGTCACCAGAACTGGGTTTGTCTAGTATCTTTGGCCATGGTCCAAGGAAACATTAAGGTTTGGTCAATTGAGGGACAATGACAACCTTGATGACTTTCTAGAGGTGTTTGAGCGCGTGGCTCAACTGGCTGGTTGGCCAAAAGGACAGTGGGCAGTGCGCTTGGCGTTATCGCTCACAGGCGAGGCGTTAGCTGCCTACCAAGCGGTGCCAGCAGATATTGCTAATGATTATATGGAGGTAAAACGTGCCATAAAAGAGAGGCTGGGACTAACGCCTTCAGTGTATCACCCGAAGTTTCGGCATGCTAAACCAATAGCTGGTGAAACACCGAGAGCGTTGTTCCACCGCCTAAAAAGTCTGGCTACTAAATGGCTAGAGCCAGAGGGCAAAACGTTAGAAATGATAATTGATGTAATTATTTTGGAGCAGTTTATGACTTCCATTCCAGAAAAGATTAGTTCCTTCCTGATTTTGCAAGGGTGCAAAAATACGCAAGAAGCCATTACGCTCGCTGAGAGATTTCTCAAGGCGGATAGAGGCGCTCAGGAGAGGAGTGTTGCTTTTGGAAAAGACCCTTATGCAATGTCAGAAAGTGATCTGAAGCCAAAACATGTTGGTAAAGATGTTTTTCTACCAGATATGAGAAGGAAAAATGTTAGGAAAGCATGTTTTAAATGTGGGAGTGAGAAGCATCTACAGCGTGACTGTAGAATGAGAACCGCTTTGGTTTTGGATGATTCAGGGAAAACCAGGGAGGGTTTCCTATTGGCAGTCACTGTGCAAGGGATAGCAGCCAATGCATTGTTGGATTCGGGTTCTAATCAGTCTATGGTGTCTAAGAACCTCTGGAACAGGATAAAGGCCCAAGGTAGGGAGACACCCCGTTTATCCACTGGCACAGTTAACATCAAGTGTGTCCATGGTACTGCGTCCACCTATCCCCTTTATCAAGTCCTAGTAAAAGGACTAGGAGTAGAAAAAGAGATACCTGTGGCCGTAGTATCCCGGTTACCCCAAGAAGTTGTGCTAGGAAGAGATTGGCCTCAATTCCAGAGGGGGGTACAGCAGGGGTTAGCTGCCAGAGAGGGGTTGATTTCCACCAGAGCCCAGTCTAAGACCCCAGAGGGAGAAGAGGAAGTTACACCAGAAGAGCCAGAGCAGCTTCCGTCCCATGAGGATTTGATTACCCCTTCAGTGGCTAAGGCAAGTAAAACCAGGAGTAGAAAGCGGCAGGAACAAAGAGTTCGCACACAAAGCAGAGCTGAGGTCAGAGATGGGAGGGAATTACCCTGGGTTCCCGAAGAATTGAAGGAGAAATTTCCGTCCTTTGCAAAAGAGCAGCAGGCGGATCCCGCGCTCTGTCAAGCTTTTAAATATACCAAGGAGGAGAGAGACAAATTACCTCGTTTTCAGCTAAATCAAGGAATCCTATATAGGGAGAATACTGATCCAGCTACAGGAGATTTAAGGAAACAGTTGGTGGTGCCTACCACATTTAAGAATATAGTACTTAGACTGGCCCATGACCATCCTGTGGGGCGCACAAGGGCATCCAAGGGACCCTGGACCAGGTCTTAGCGAGATTTTACTGGCCGGGGGTATATAAGGAGACTGCTAGGTTTTGCGAGGCCTGCCCCGCATGCCAAAGAGTCACATCTGTTAAGCCAACAGAAGTACCCTTGATCCCGGTCCCAGTCATCTCAGTACCTATACATAGGATAGCTATCGATATAGTAGGCCCTTTGATCAAGACACCGCGGGGGTTCCACTATATATTGGTCATGGTGGACCATGCGACAAGGTTCCCCTGGGCGGTACCTCTCTGTAGCATTTCTGCCCGCACGGTCGCAGCAGAATTGATTAAGTTATTTTGTGAAGTCGGGTTCCCCAGGGAAGTTTTATCTGACCGTGGCAGTAATTTTATGTCACACTACTTAGCACAGGTTTGGGATGCCTTTGGGATAAGGCATGTAAAGACTGCGGCATATCATCCGCAAACTAATGGGTTAGTGGAAAGGACTAACCAGACCTTGAAAAACATGTTGAGACGGGGTTTAGAAGGGGAAATGGCAGAGTGGGACATGATGCTCCCCTTCACCTTATACGCGTGTAGGGAAAGAAAGCAAACATCCCTTGGCACGTCCCCGTATGAGTTAATGTTTGGGCGAGCCCCGAGAGGGATCCTAGACATCCTCAGAGAACAGTGGGTTGAACCAGCAATAACGGAAGTAGAGGTTCCACAGTTTCTCCGAGATCTGAGAGGTCGTCTGTCCCGAACTTCCCAGATAGCTGAGGATAATTTGAGGGCAAGCCAGCAAAAGCAAAAAGAATATCATGACCGCAATACCAAGCCTCGCCAGCTTGCTATTGGTGATAAAGTGATTGTGATGGTACCGGGAGCAGTCCCGAAATTCTAGAGTCAGTGGAAAGGCCCCTTTCGCGTACTAAAACAGGTAGGCCCCGTGACTTACTTGCTTCAGAATAGGCGAGGACGTAAACAAGTTTTCCATGTTAATCTGTTACGCCCTTGGCATGAGAGGGTGGCCCTGTCCCATTTCACTATTTCTTCGACTAGGAGGCCAGAGCGAAAGACCGATGCAGAGTATTCAGCGAGAATTACGTGCTGTGATGGGAATCACACCCCAGCCCGTAATATCTTAAGGGGGGAATGTGTGGTAAGGAGAGCTGTGAAGAGGAAATGGAATGGGAAGAAAATGAGCCCTGTTCCTTTAAATCTGGAGAGAAAGGCAGTTCCCATAGAAACCACAAGCCTCCGGGGGGCGGAGCTTGCCGGCGCAGGGAATGGACGCTTGATTTATACTGCTCCGACCTAGCCCGCAGAATCCTGTCTCTTCCCCCTGTCTATTGCCTCCGGAGCGGGTAATAATAAGCTACTTACGTCGCCTAAGATGTCGACTTTAAAACCGGCCCGCCTAGATTTCCAGTCGGCGGCTGGTTTAGCGGCTAAACGCTCGAAGCAGGAATCGGCCTCCCCACAAAAGATGGCGCCGGATAAAGAAATCTCGGCCGGAGAAAGAGAGATTTTGCAGGAGCTGAGAGCAGTCAAAGATATGGTCACTTCTAGCAGCGCGGCAATCATACAAGTGCAAACGGACCTGCAAGATGTGAAAGATGCGTTGACAGAGGTAACCGGCCGCCTCCACACGGTGGAATTAGAAGCAGATCGTTGGCGGAGTTCCGTGGCGCAGTTGGGCCCACTTGCAAACCGGGTGAAGATCTTGGAGACTCAGATGGAGGAGCAAAGTAACCGGGCAAGGCGCAATAATATTCGAATCACAGGAATACCGGAGGGGAGAGAGGGGCTCGATATGATCAAGTATGTTGAACACCTGATCCCGGATGTATTGCAGCTTACCTTTGTCCCTCCACTAGAAATTGAACGTGCCCATCGGGTTCCCTCCCGCACCAACAGCGGTACACCGCACCCGAGACCCGTGGTATTGAAAGTACTACGGTACCAACAGGCATTGCGGATTCTGCAGGCTGCTAAAGTGAAAACGGCACTCCAGATTGACGGGAACAAGATTGCGTTCTATCCGGATCTGTGCAAGGCTACGGTTGAGAAGCGCAAGGATCTGTTAGCATGCAGGCCTCTCCTCCAGAAAGTCAATGCCCGATACGGCCTTTTTTATCCGGCTAGGATGCGGGTGACATTAAATAACACGACAAGATCGTTTGACAAGGGTGAAGACCTGAGATCGTTTCTCCGGGAGCAAGCACACATGGAAATTGAGACCTGATAGTCTACTGGGACTTTTACTGGTACCGTTGGTTTGGGGATATGATCAATGTATGTAAATGCTGATGAGAGTATGGGGTTCTGAGAAAGTTCTGTTTTCTTTCTTATTTTCCTCTTGTCTTTCTGTTTACCCCTATTGCCTCTTCATTTTTGTATTTTGTACACTTGCATCGTAGGGTAACAATATTGTTCTCCATTGATAGAAGGGGGGAGAGAATAATGAGACTACTAAACAGAGGTCTTAAGTAGGGCTAGGGAGAGGGGAGGGAGCGGGTAACATATGACTCAAATTTGCGGGATGAGCTACACCAAACAGGTTAATGGAAGTTTTACACTGTGGTTGTCAAATAATGATGCGTACATTGTTAATCCTGTGGTTCTGCAGGGGAAGGAGAGGGTGACGAGTGCTATTGTATATGAAGTATATGATTGGTTCCATGGCTAATACTAAACTGAAGTTTTTAACTCTTAATGTGCAGGGTATTACCAACCCAATCAAGCGCACGAAAATACTAAATTATTGTAAGAAGCAGCGTGCGGACGTAGTATATTTACAGGAGACTCACCTCTCCCTACACGAATCACTGAAAGTAAAAGGAGAATACTATCAAAACATTGTGTCTTCCCCTGCACTGAAGAAAAAGTGTGGAGTAATAATCTTAATTCGGAAGGCATTGAAGCCGGTAGTTGCGGAAACAGCGATTGATCCAGAAGGTAGATGGGCCAAAGTGGTAACCCAGATACATGATGATAGATATACCTTGATGTCTGTCTATGGCCCGAATCTAGATGAGCCACAATTCTATGAATCAGTAGCACTCGAGCTCCTGTCGGCGGCATCTACCACTATTGTTCTCGGCGGCGATTTCAATCTCATTAGAGACCCATTAATTGATAGAACCCCATACAAGCCTCAACATAAACCGAGGGCTGCTAGAATGCTGACAAGCATAATGGAATCCATTGGCTTGATAGACCCATGGAGGTTGTTGGCGCCTTCAGTGCGAGAATATACCTACTACTCAATGCCTCATAACACGCAAACGCGTATAGATTATTTTCTAATATCCAAGACCTTGCTGAATAAGATTACGGTTGCGCGGCATTTGGCTAAAGCTGTCTCGGACCACGCTGCGGTGCTGTTCGAATTGGATACGGGCATCGCCGCAGCACCGCAGGTGAGGTGGCATTTTGACCGGGCTTGGCTAGCGGATAAGGAGTTCCGGAGTACCATTGAAGCCGCAATTGCCGAATACTTTACGTGTAACCAAAGTTCTGATACGACAGCGTGGGCCTGGTGGGAAGGCTTCAAAGCATGTATACGAGGGCGCATGACGTCATATAGTATACAAAAGAAAAAGGAGATAAAACAGCGATTGATCGACTTGGAACAGGAGATACGCGCAGGAGAGCGCCTGCTCACGAAACGGACTGACTCAATGATATTGCTCAGGTTGCAAAAATTGAGATATCAATACAATGTCATATTGAATTCAGAGGCAGACCTGCAGATCAAAGCTCAAAGAGGGTTGTATTACCATGAGAGTAATCGCTCGAGTACGCTGTTGGCACGCATGCTCCGTGCGAAGAAGGCTGCAACAAGAGTCGCGGGTTTGAAGGATACTCAGGATCAATTACGGATCAGAGATGAAGAGATACAAGCTATATGTGAAGGTTTTTATGCGAAACTATACCAGGCGGAGACTGATAGTGGTATGGACTCGTTCTCTACCTTTGTGGCGTCTCTCACAGGTCCCAAGCTATCTTTAGCGCAGAAGCATACTTTAGGAGAAGATATAACTTCCATGGAGATTGAATGTGCAATGAAACAAATAGCTAAAGGGAAGGCTAGTGGCCCGGACGGCCTACCTGTTGAGTTTTACTCCACCTTCTCAAAAGGATTGCTTCCAGAGATGCAGTACTACTTCTCCAGGCTCCTAGATGAAAGTCCTGCTGTTGGGGGATTCGCTTCGGCCACGATTGTAATACATCCCAAACCGGGTAGGGATCCTCAGCGGGTAGAAAACTACCGACCTATCTCGCTATTAAATGCTGACTACAAAATCTATGCCAAGCTCTTAGCTAATCGGTTAGTGAAAGTAATCTCGGTGTTGATACACCCAGATCAGTGTGGCTTCATGCCGGGGCGGTCGACCACGGACAACGGGCGCCTAATGGCGCATATATTGACGAAGGCCCAGCAGCATCCCAAACCGGTGGTGGGCCTCGCACTGGACGCGGAAAAAGCCTTTGATAGAGTGGAGCTTCCGTATCTCTTTGCCACGATGCGATGGTTTGACATCCCTGAGGCATATATAAAGAAAGTGGAGCTATTATATGCAGCGCCGACGGCTCGAATAGCCGTAAATGGCGGACTCTCCGCTGCGTTCCACCTCTCCAGGGGAACCAGACAGGGCTGCCCGCTCTCACCAATGCTCTTCAATATAGCGTTAGAACCCTTATTGATAAAATTGCGACAACAGGTTGACATCTCTGGAATTAGCTTCAAAGATTATCATTGCAAAATATCTGCGTATGCCGATGACTTATTTCTGGTGCTGGAGACCAGTTCATTACCTGCCGCTTTAAACACTATAGAGGAATACTCACTGGTATCTGGGTATAAGTTGAACATGTCTAAAACGACAATTATTCCTCTTCACCCTAAGGTATCGGAGACGGTTCTTGGTCAATACTCGTTCATAGTGGAACGTGTATCCTTTAAATATTTGGGCGTCACTTATGGTATCACAGTACAAGATACTTTGAAGCAAAATAGGGCAATATGTGAAGGTATCCTCACTGAATATGTCAGTCAATGGTCCCCGCTACATCTGTCCTGGTGGGGCAGATTAGAAACTATCAAAATGGTTATAATGCCTAAATTGAATTACATATTGAGTATGATACCGGTTCTATATGAAAGGAAATTTTACGATAAGCTCGAGAAAATTCTGGGTAGATTCTTGTGGCGAAACAAAACCCCTCGGGTAGCAATGTGGAAACTTAAGCTACCTAAACGATGGGGTGGAGTACACTTCCCGGATTTCCATCATTATCATAGCGCGTCTCTACTGAAACAAGGAACTTGGTGGTGCGAGAGAGAGGATGAGCCTGACAGACCCACCTGGGTCTGTATTGAAGCCATATTGAGTAGTCCAGTGCCCTTATGGATGCGGATTGGATCCGAATCTCCCTCGTCGTTGAAGGGGGACGAAATTATCGGGAATACTGTGACTGCTTTTCGATTCCTTTCTCACAAAATTGGAGAGTTCCAGGACTACACCAGGTCTACTAATATCTGGCTCAACCCGAGATTTAAGATTGCTGGATGTTGTTTTCTATGGGTCCCCTGGTTAATACGAGGCATCACAAACTTGGGTCACCTTATTCATAATAGAACGTTCAAATCCTTCCTGACCCTCCGACAGGAGTATGATATGTCGCCTTCCTGCTTTTTTCAATGGTGCCAGCTGCGGCATTGCCTGGCCGCGGCCGGAGTCTCCCCCGCTCTCATTCAAGAGGGCCCAACAATGTATCATAAAATCAAAGAGCTGGCGGAAGAACAGCGATTGATCTCCAAATATACGAAACTCATCAGAGAAGGGGGGCAAAGAAGATGCAAAGGTGCACAATTAGTCTGGGAATCCGAAGTGGGCGAACAGATTGACCCAGAAATGTGGAATGCTTTCTGGAGCTCTCAGATTAGGATTTCGAGAGCGTCCTCTCTTACACAAACGCTATACTTCGTGGCTCACCGAGCATACTTGACGCCTGTTAAGGTTGCTAAATGGCAGAAACACCAAAGTTCGAAATGCTGGTCATGTGACCTAGAGGAAGGAACGTTGGCGCACATGCTGTACTACTGTGTGCATTTACAGAGCTTTTGGAGACAAGTATGGGAGCGCATCACGCGTCTTCTTAAATTTAGGACGCCTCTAACATATAGAATAGTGATCTATAAATCGCTGGCCATCCCGATGACAACGGAGAAACCTGCGGATGACATGCTAGACTTGCTGCTCAGTCTGGCACTAAAAGCGATTCTCAGTCATTGGAAGAATTTTGCAGGTCTACAGGTAGACTGGTGGTGGAATCTGGTATGCTATCACCGGTCTTGTGAACAGGCCTATGTGATCCGGCAACCGTCCTGTCGCAATATACTTCAGAAATGGGATACCCTAGATCAACAAATGTTATAAATAACGGTTCTTTCCTGAAAATAGCACTCGTCACCAACAGAGGCACTCTGTGATACTCGGTAATGCAGACTACTAACGGGGCTGATATTGGCCCAAAGTGGACTAACCACAGTGTACAGTTCGGTGTTTAGTTCTGTTATTGTTGTAGTGTTAGTGTGAATTGTTATGATTCATAGACAGGGGGAGCAGTTGGAATATGACATAGATTGTAATAACAGATATTATGCTCTTCGTAAATGTGTGTATATTGTTTGAAAACTTAAATAAAGAATTTAAAAAAAAAATAAAAAAAAAAAAGAAACCACAAGCCTCCAAGGCAGAGTATGCCGAGTGCTAAGCTCCGCCCACCTAGTGATGTCAGGGCTAGGTTGAGCACTGATGAGCTGCACATGGACAGGAAGAAAGGCGTGGTGCCTGGAAACCAGCACTTATAAAGTGTTTCAGTTTTAGAACAAAAAGGAAAAAGAAAGGGAAGAAGGAGCGCAATGAGAAGAGAGGGAAAAAGCACAGCAGAGAGGAACACAGCAGCAGCAAGACGAGCAGGCAGTGTTTGGAGTCCGTCAAGTTCCAGAAACAGTTCAAGTAAGAGGAGCTGATTCTAAAGGGGACAAGCTTGGAAGCAGAGACTTGCTGAGTTTGGTGGATTCTCAGGCAAGAGTAAAGGAGAAACAGAGGGTGTCTGGAACCCAGTGCAGGACACTATTGCCAAGACAAAGAAGTGTTTCCAGATGGGGAAATAGTACAAGACAGCATTTAAACCAGGGGTCTCAAACTCAAATTGCTTTGAGGGCCAAATGAGGACTTGTAAAATAACCCGGGGGCCACATGAGACATGGGACCTCATTTGCATAAGGGACCTCATTTGCATAAATATTTGCATAATGTTACCATACCCTAACTTTTAGTAAACATGCCTCTTAATGAGTGCATGAATAAAGAAAGACTAAAAGATTTCTACATTACTATAATCCAGTGCCAACCGCCAGGCACATTAGGAACTACTACAAACAAACACTGCCCATTTAGAACCTATAGCAAACCCGCCATATCCTAACAGCGCTACCAGGACTCACAAAGCACCATACCCTACCTATCAAAAGGCAACACTGCAAATATTAAATCAATACATTTCAGAGAATAACAATACATGACCTACTGGGGACAGAGAACAAGTAGCAATGTCAAATAGGAATTACATAAACAGAATACCTCAGCTCAGTTACACATGCAGAATACACCATCACCAAACAAGGAAACAAAATTTAGAAACAAGACTATTAAACTGGGACCCCCAAAAGCCAAACTTGGAATGTACAACAACACTGTAGAAATAAAACTATAAATTAATTTCCTCTTGTACTAAACAAAGCGCAGACGTTATTGATGCACATTTCCCAGAACTGACATATTCCAGTTAATAAATTCAAAATAAAGATATTTTTCTACCTTTTGTGCATTTTTTTTCAGTTGCAATTGTTCCAGCCACTTTCTTCTGGTTTCTTCGTGCCTTCTGCTAACTCTCCATCGTCTGCTGTCCATTTGTCCTTTCTTCTCTCTTCTAGCTTTTTCCATTCTCCCTCTACATCTGCTTTAACATATTAATCTTTCTCATTTTGCTCTTTCCTCATTCCTATTTCATCCACTCAAATTTTACCCCTCCATCCTCAATCCCCACTTACTCTCCCAATACCTGGCCAATTGTAGATTTGTCTTCCCTCCCACACAAAATATTTTTCCCTTCTCCATTTCACTCTCCCAGATCCATCCCATTCTAATCCTCCCCCAACATCAGCTCCCTTCTAGTTCCAGTCCCACACAGCACCCCCTCCCTTCTAGTCACTGCATCAGCCCATTTTCAGTCCTAGCCCCCCATCAGCCCATTTCCAGTGCTAGCTCCCTCCCCTCACAGCCCATTTCCATTCCAAGCCCCCCTCCCCATCAGCCATTTGCAGTTCAAGCCCCCCTTACACTCAGCCCATTTCCAGTCCTAGCAGACCCCCAGCCCATTATCAGTCCTAGCCCCCCCATAGCCCATTACCAGTCCTAACCCCCCCATAGCCCACTTCCAGTCTTACCCCTCATACCCATTACCAGTCCTAACCCCCCATCACCCCATTTTCAGTGTTACCCCCATCACCCCATTTTCAGTTACCCCCTCATAGGCCATTACCAGTCCTAACCCCCCCATCACCCCATTTTCAGCGTTACCCCCATCACCCCATTTTCAGTTACCCCCCTCATAGGCCATTACCAGTCCTAGCCCCCCCCCTTAGCCCATTACCAGTCCTAACCCCCCTCCCACCATCAGCCAAGGTAGATTTTTAAAAAATGCATATTTGCTGCTGCTGCCGCAGTATTAAGCGTCCCGCGGGCCCCTCTGCCTGGCAGAGTCCTCTCCTCCCTGCAGCATCAGCTCCAAAAGCGGCAGCTTTCAGAGCCGCGAAGAGAGAGAGTTTCTCTCGCGCGGTTCTGAAGACTCTCTCGCTGCTCTTCAGAACCGCGCGAGAGAAACTCTCTCTCTTCGCGGCTCTGAAAGCCGCCGCTTTTGGAGCTGATGCTGCAGGGAGGAGAGGACTCTGCCAGGCAGAGGGGCCCGCGGGACGCTTAATACTGCGGTGGCGGCAAGTTTGGATTTTTTTTTTTTTTTACACGCCGGTAAGTGCTTCGCGGGCCGCACAAGATGCTCTGGCGGGCCGCATGCGGCCCGCGGGCCGTGTGTTTGAGACCCATGATTTAAACCCTGAAGGTAATGAGAATGTCTTTTCTTTATTTCCTAACCAAAGCCATACTGAAGGCATTGTTCAAGAGTTAAGAGACAGTGCTAAACGTTGTATGCCCCTGAACTCTGGAAAGCAAAGCTTTAGTAAACCCAGAACTTATGCCCGTGACTGCCAAACCTCCACTCTAACAGAGCTTGCTAAATTCTTAAAAGGGAGAGAAACTCCGTTGCAAGAGCCTGTGGCTGGAGAGCATAGGGAACAGCTGTTGTTACGTTTGCAGGAGCTGATAAGACAGGAGAATAACCAGACAGCTGATATTCAGGATAGACGCAGTGAATCTGGAGATGAAATGGATATAGACCTGCTGGAGGAACCTAACGGTTCAGAGGTTGAAGAAATGCAATGTTCTCTGTGTCTGGCTAAGAGCATGAATAGCTGTTGATTATTTGCCTAGCTAAAAGACTGTATCATGAAAGCCATTTAAAGACTTGTGCTGTGCATGGCTTGGAGAAAGGAAGCTGTTTGAAAGTAAATGACAAAGAAGCTAATCTGGAGTACAGATTAAGCTTCAGAAGCCTGTTCCTCACAGGAAGTGGAATACTGATGTTTTAAAAGGAAATCCTGTATTTTTCTGTTCAACCTGTTTCACATTCTTATTTTGCCTTATTGGAGAATTATCCAGTTTGAGTTGAGGTTCATTTGAATTCATTGTGGAGGGGAAACCCCGAAATAAAATTCTCTGTTTTGCCTATTTACCGTGTGGTCACACTCCTTGCTCAACAAAACTACATTACCCAGCAGCCTTCCTTGGCAGCCATATTGAAAGTAATCGTAGAGAGTAAGACAGGCGAGTTCACCTGCTCCCAGGCTACCGCCTGGACGGGTGACCTACGACACCATCCACTGTCTGTTTAGTGAGTGTGATGTTAACATGGCCCCACTAGTTAGTATATATGAAGAGCTTGTGCAGATTTGTAAACATACCCCTAAGTCTTTACCATGTAGTTCCTATGTGAATGCATATGCAGTAAGAGATCATTCAATTTCATTGATTCACACTTTTCTCACATACAGGGCTAGAAAACTAGTATTTTCCATATTGCTGGTAGATAGTTCTGCCCAATTTCTGACATCATTAGTTGATTGACAGGGACATCCACTTTGCATTATGTAATGCAAATGCAATGTGTGCCTTTGAGTCAGTGTTGACTCCTGGCAACCCAGCAGTTCCTGTTTTTTTCTTGGCAGGGTGACTGAAAGTAGATTGCCAGGTCTTTCTTCTTAGGCAATGGAGGACTAAGTGACTTGTCCAAGGTCACAAAGTGTGCTAGTGGGAATCAAACTCTGGAACCCTGTAAGCAATGACATTATGACACTCCACCCGCTAGTGATACCACAATGCTACTTACTGCAACCGGTGGGAATTTCTTTTTTAAATCACTGAAACAGCAATACAATACATTTTTTTGTTCGCTGAATAGACCATGTTGATTGGTAATTTTCCAGGAAGATATGTGTGTGTTCAATAAGGCAATTTATATATGGGTTTCTTTTAGATAGTGACTGTTAGATCATTCTTTTTTACGTTATCTCTTCTCTATATACAAAATCATGTAGTCATTCCTCTGACATTGAGAAATGATTAAGATAGCCATCTATGATATTCAGAATTTAATGCCACTACTTTTACATGAGACAATTTGCATTATACATATTATTGTCTTCTTCATAGTTTACTCCTATATACCTGATACATGTCTATGCTGCAATATAAGATAAATATATAAGATATATAAGATAAATATAATATAAGATATAAGATAAATATAAGATAAATATAATACAAAAAGATCTGTCCCAGTTCAGAAAATCCATAAAAACACATCTCTTCCTACAACACTTCTCACAATATACTGACCCCCCTCACACACAGACTATTGATCACGGCTAGTCAAATAAGCTCCCGAAACCTTACCACTTGATCTAGACCAAGCCTCACAAACCCTACCTTTAGAGCTCGAGCATTTAAGAACCTATTGTAAATAATTGAAAATATCTGTTAATTGTTAATCCCTGTTATCCATGTTTTTATTCCCTGTTCTCTGTAAACTTAACATTTGTTTTATGTTTAAGTACAAAATTTGTTAAAATGTAAACCGCGCTGATATCAAAAGTGCGGTATATAAAAGCTGTTAAATAAATAAAATAAAATAAATAAAAACTAGAGAACAAAGTCTCACAGAGGTTATAAAAATGTTCCCAGTGAGTCAGACTGATTAGTTGATCAGCAGGGACCATCTCTTTTTTTTATTTTTATTTTATATTTATGCAATTTTACATATAAATTCAAGAAGGTTTACACAAAACCCTTCTCAATGAAAAAGGGCAAAACACAAGAAAGCCTCCATACAAGGTATGTAATGACATAATCAATATACAAGAAAATAATAGTGTCCGCCCTCCCTAGTCCACAATACGGGGGGAGACGTCTCTCAAATTAATAAGTGAAATACAAAAGAAAAAGGAAGAAGTCAAATCCAAGCAAAATCTATTTGAGCTCTATGAGGAGTCAATAGAGGATTCTAATCTCCTAGCATTTATAAAAGCAAGCAATTGGGAGGGATAAAAAAAACATAAGAAACAGATTGATACTTAATCAAGCATTTACATGGATGTTTAAGGAAAAACAACCCGCCCAACTGCAAAATCCCAGGACGGAGCAGTAAAAACTCTCTGCGCCATTTCTGGGTGTCCCTTGACAAGTCTGGATACATGCGAACAGCCAATCTCCAGAACAGGAGCTTCCTTTTCTGAAAAAATAATTTTAACATCCACTCTTTATCTGATAACAATGCAAACGTTATTAATAAAGTAGAAGGCTCCTGAGATTCCCTACCAGAATTCTCTAATAAATCTGTAACATTCAGGGTATCTCCATGAACTAAACCACCTTCTAAATTGCCTACAAGAGGGACCCGCTTAGATTTTGGAAGATAATAAATTTTTACCAAAGGTGGAATTAAATCAGGTGAAACCCCCAGTATCTCTACCAAATATTCTTTAAACATTTCCCGAGGAGAAATAGAAATAACCTTTGGAAAATTAACAATTCTCTAATTATTTACTCGAGAAAGATTATCTAGCTGTTCTAATTTAAGTTGTACCGACAAAAAGTTCTTTGTCAACCCATCTACATGGTCTTCCAAGTCAGTAATTCTGTTCCGCTCCACTTCCATTTCAACGGCGAATCCAGATACCCTCTTCTCCAAGTTTGTTACTGTTTCCGTCATTGATCGCACCACAGAAGACAAGGATGTAATTTGATGGAGTAAAGCTTCTCCCAAAGACACAATGGCGTTCCAAATTGACTTCAGTGTGAAGTTAGCAGGACGCTGAAAAACAAAAGCCCCATCCGGTGTACTCACTGTTGCACATTCCAACCCCATAGATGATGACATCACCTCTCGACTCGCGGGGGGGGGGGGTATTCCCCCAAACGGTCACCTCCAACAAGCACCGCCGATGGAATAGAATGAAGGGCTCTACCAGCCCCATTCACATGCTCCGCCAGTACACATTCACCCGGCCCTCGCAAGGTAGAAACCCCACCCAATACAACGGGAGGGGAAACCTCTAGAAAGCCTTCCGGCAGCGTGCAACTGCGGATAACCTTGGGCGCAGGGCTCTCCACTGGGGAGGAAGATGATAACTAGGCAGTTACCGAGCAATCCAGCTCTGATAATGCCGCCAAGTGTTTTTCTCCACTAGTACCACTTGGATCCTGAGGAGCACGTAGCAGGTAAGAGTCCAAAGGGCCCAAAACCGAGGCAACCGGCATTGAGGAAAGAATGGGCTGCGAGGGCACCTGCCCAGCCTTCCCCTTACGCTTCTTCCCCATACGAAAATCAATGCTCACTCAGTCAAGACTACGTCCACCATCTTGAAACGCCTCCCCTTCGGACCATCTCTTTTTTATGTATGTGTACAACACTGCGTACACCTTGTAGCATCTTGCTGGGCAGAATAGATGGACCATGCTGGTCTTTATCTGCCGTCATTTACTATGTTACTATGTTATATGAATGTTCAATGGTAGTAGTAGTACACAGAAAATAATACAGACAATCCTCCAGTTATGAACAGGTTACATTCCAAGTCCATTTTGTTTGTAAGTCCAACCTCCTGTGTACAGCCTAGTGCACATATGGGCGAACATATTTAAAGTGTCCTCAATAAGGGTTGGCTTGAAGTTCATCCCAGTGTGGCCGTGGTTTGTCTTCTCTGCTCCTTGCTTGGTTCTAGTCTAATTTAGTCTCATTTAGTTTCATTTACTCGCATTTAGTCTTATTGAAATTTAGCATTTCAGAAATAAAGAAGTTATTAAAAAGTTAAAAATGACTATAAATTTCATTTTGTGTTGAACTGATAATTATGTATATAATACACACGGGCGTATAACACGTGGGGGGTAGAATTCGTTACCAGAGGATGCAGTAAAAGCTGTTAGTGTTGCTGAGTTTAAGAGATGTTGGACAAGTTCCTGGAGGAAAGGTTTGTAAACCAAAAAATACAAAGATAATAAGTAGGAAAAAAGGGAGTCAGAATCCCAAAACAGCCTTGATTTGAACAGGACTCGAGACAAATCCTGATGTACTGACTCAAGAAGTCTATTCCAGGCATTGAGCACAGCAAAGTACAAGGAATGGAGTCTGGAGTTAGGGGTGGAAGAGAAAATCTCAGATACAAGCAGTTTATCTGGTGAGAGGAGTTTCCAAGAAGGGGTATGGGATGAGATAACGTTTGAGTTGTAATGAGGAGCCACAGAATGAATTCATCTCCCCTTGCCTTCTCCCTGTGTCCATAATAGCACTATATAAAAAAATTTCCCCAAGGAGCCAAAAAACTAACAAAACAGAAACAAAAAAACCTCCAAACCAGGCTAAGAAAATAAACAAAAAGAACGAAAACAGAATGTGAGAGTCACTTAAGAGATACCAGTTTGAAGCTATGCATGTATATAGAGAGGAAAAAAGACCTCAACCAACCCTCCTGCCAATATAGTCAGAAAGAATGAGCCAGTTGAAGGGCAAACCAATCAGAAACATCAACTGAATAGTGCCACAACAATCAAGCTGTGCTCAAAAAGACATCAGTGCTTTAAAGTTCTGATTTCATGCTGTGAGGGATCTATGCCACCACCCTTTCCCCCAAATCCTGACACCTTAGGCAGAGACCTAGTCTGCCTACTAGCAGGGCTAGTTCTACTTGGTAAGAATACTTTCCGATTTATTCCATATCTGAAAGATGTGAATAATGCTATTTAACCAACTTTCATCATCGTACCCAACCCTGCAATTGTTTGTTTTTTCCTGTACAAGGGGGTACATTATTCACATATTATTCTATCATTGTTGACCTTTGTCCCATATGCTTTTCTAATCTCATACATTCCAAGAATCAATTTTTTCAGTTCCGAGGGTCAGCAACACTTAAACTGGACCTTCCTCAAGGGTATACTGAATCACCCTCACTTTTCTCTCAGATTTTAAAGAAAGACCTTTTCTGAGAAATCTGTTCTTGTTCAATATGTTCGATATAAGAGGATCTAACAGACCAACAGTTGCTTGTGACATGGGAAGCAAAACCTTGTTATTACAACCTTTACTTAATTGATAAATTACAGAGCTGATAGCATATGTAAAACAATAAATAGAGAGGTATATTTTAGGCATACAGCTGCTAACTGAATAAGAAGGAGCTAAGCCTGTTCAGAAGAACTATGGAGGCTTACTGCTGAAGTCAGAGGGGGAGGAACGAGTTTGACTAGTTAGAAGAAACTTCTGTTTGTATTTTCTTCCCTAATAAAGTATTTTCTGACAGATGCTAAACAGAAGGTGAAGCATGTTTCTTCCACAGTTGACCCCAACAGGCCATTATTAGAGACAGGATGCTGGGCTTGATGGAATTTTCTTATGTTCTTATGTCAGATATACAGTACAGTTCAACATCCAAGGGTATGTGGTTTCAAAGTCAGCACAGAAGAGAAACTGCACATTTCCATGCTTCAAAAATCTGTGTTTTCACTTTTCCTTAAAAGATGAGACTGACTAATTATACCAAAAGGTGAAGAAAGCAATATTTATTTATTTGACATGTTTTGTATACCGCCTTTTCCTTCAATCAAAGCGGTTCATAACATACTACAAAGGTCATACAAAGGCAGGGAGGACATGCACCACCTTATCATTACATCAAAGTATTTAGAAGTGAGACTGGGGGCGGAGCCTGATGTCCAGCGGGATAGACGCTTAACGCTGAAGCTCCCGAGTGGCCTACTCAGAATCCTGACTTTAATACAACTTATCTTTTTAGTTGGGCTCTGATCCTACCGGGGTGCCTCGGGGGGATGGCGGGGCCCAAGCCAGCGCGTCTCGAATTCAGCTCTCCAACGAACTCCCATGGCAAACGCTCTAAAACTGAGCCGCCGTCCCCATAGAAGATGGTTCCACTCCGGGAGGGTCCCGCGATGCAGCAGGAGATCTTAGATGAGATCCGCGGTGTGAAAGAACTTGTGCAATCCAACGGTGAAGCACTCAGATCCATGCGGGCAGACCTCGGCAAGCTACAGGACAGGCTAGAGGGGTTATCGCTGAGACAGGACAAAATGGAGGGTACTCTTGACTCGCATGCGGTCCGCTTGGCAAACTTGGACAGAGTCGAACGACAAGTGCAGGCCCTTCAGAAGGAGCTGGAAGACAGTAACAACCGAGCCCGTCGCAACAATATACGGCTCGTGGGAATTCCGGAGGGAGCAGAATCAGGAGATATGAAAGAGTTCCTCTCTAAATTGCTTCCCTCCTTGCTTAAAACAACGTTCACCAAGGATTTGGAGATTGATCGGGCCCATCGAGTACCCACGACTTTGGCGCTCAACCGGAAGACCCCTCGGCCCATCATTTTCCGATTGTTGAGATATCAGCAAGTCGAACAAATTCTAAACGCTGCCCGTGCAAATCCCCGGCTGGATTATGAGAGTCATCGGATTTCATTCTTCCCCGACTTGGCGAAGCCCACAGTGGACCGCAGGAAAAGACTCCTCGAATTTCGACCGCGTTTGCAGCAGCTTCAAGCGCGCTTTGGCCTCATGTATCCGGCGAAACTTAGAGTTACTCTTCATAATCAAACCAGGACTTTTGAGGATCCGGACGTGCTTGCGGCCTATCTGGAAGCCAAAGAAGCGGACCAAATGCGCTGAACCAGGGACCTTTTATTCGCCCATCGATTTGGAACTGGTCACCATTTTGTGTCGTCGACGCTGCACGTACAGCCTGGATCAGAGGCCCTGCGGCCTAGCTTATCATGGCCTGCTGACCGTCGGACTCTCCTGTGAGGGACCTTTCCAGTGCATGCACCTCGGTGGGCTCCGGAGCCTATGTAGCTATTACAGTTAATATTTAGAATGTTTTGGCCCTCGTCGGGGCTTCCTCCCGCAGACATATGGTCGCCATTACTCATTGGGGTTATGCTTCTTCTCTACTACACTTCGGTGTTTATTTTTGGTATGGGGGAACACCAGATATAGTGCTTATTGTATATGATTTGTTTAGGTCTTCTTTGAATCAAGCAGTTAAGATGGGGGATAATGGAAATTGTGTGCATCATGATATTTCTGCCTTGAATAGATTCAGTTTTCTCTATGGCCCCATGTAAGCTTTTATCATTGAACGTCAAAGGCATTAATAATCCGATAAAAAGGAAGAAAATCCTTAGTTACTTAAATCACGAAAATGCTGATTTGGTTTTTCTCCAAGAAACGCATCTAAATGCCAAGGAGACACTGAAGCTCAATGTTAAACCCTACATGGTGGCCGCCTACTCTCCCGCTATAGCGAAGAGATGTGGGGTAGCCATCTTGATTAGGAAATCCTTACAAGCCACTGTTATAGATAGCAGTTCTGATACTGAGGGTCGGTGGTCCCGAGTCCACCTCAAAGTAGGTAATCTTGAACTGACATGTATATGTATATATGCTCCTAATGTGGATGATCCTGTTTTCTATGCTAACCTTGCCCAGGTTGCACAAGCTTCTGCTAATACTTCGTTAGTAATAGGAGGCGATTTTAACCAGGTAATTGATCCATTGGTAGATAGGCAACCACCCAGAACGAGTGGTCCCACCAAGAGTCACCTCACGCTAACGTCATTGATTAAAGATCTAGCTTTAGTAGACCTGTGGAGGTTGCTACATCCTTCGGACTTAGAATTCACGTTTTTCTCCCCCCCACATCAGTCACAATCTAGGATAGATTTCTTCCTCGTATCCAAAGCCTTAATCTCCAGCACGGATACAGCCAAGATACACTCTCTGCACATCTCAGACCATGCTGCTATTTCCTTCCTTTTGAACACTAGTGCACAGAGGGATAATCCACGGGCTTGGTATTTTGATCGGACCCTGCTTGAACAACCGGATTTTCAGGCCGACATACGGGCTGCCATACAAGATTACTTCCACTTTAATTCACCCCATGATACAATGAACTGGGCATGGTGGGAGGGCTTTAAAGCGTCTATCCGTGCTACCATCACTAGCTATCAAATCCGTTTAGGGAAGCAGCGTAAACGGCAACTCTTAGTACTAGAGCAGCAGATCAAGGCCGGTGAGCGTGTTCTTACCTCTCGTGCTGACCCAGGTGTGTTGATTCGCTTACAGCGCTTGCGTTTCCAATATAACTCGCTTTTAACGACTGCAGCGGCCAAAAATATAGAACTACAGCAAGGGACGTACTATCGGGAAAGCAATCGTGCCGGTAAACTCTTAGCTAATGCTCTAAAAGGTCAAAAAGAAGCCAAACGCGTAGCGGCCCTGCGTAGTCCAACGGGGGGGAATTTAGTCACAAATGATACAGAGATAGTAGAGCTCTTTCGGGATTTCTACACCCGCCTCTATCAATCAGAATGTGAGTTTGACCCAGAGGCTTTTGACCGACTACTAACTGGTATACAACGACCGACCCTTTCTGTAGAGGACAAAGAGTCACTAGACCAGTCATTTACTCTTTCAGAAATTCACTTTGCACTTAAGCGCTGTGCCTCAGGTCGGGCTGCCGGCCCAGATGGCCTCCCCGCAGAATTCTTTAAAACTTTCAGCGCTGATTTGGCCCCTTTCCTACAACTCTATTTCTCTGCTTTGGCCAAAGATAGCTCCTTCACAGGATCTTTCTCGACGGCGAATGTTGTGGTCTTTGAGAAAGAGGGGAGAGACCCGATGCTGACTGCAAATTACCGTCCAATTTCCCTCCTTAATGCTGATTACAAGATATTTGCAACTATTCTGGCCACTAGACTATCCGATAAAATGCCGGCTCTAATTCATCCAGACCAATGTGGTTTCATACCTGGTAGGTCCACTGCAGATAATGCCAGGACCTTGTGTCATATACTAGCTGCAGCAGCGCATCATGATCAACCCCTCGTCGGCCTCTCTCTTGATGCCGAAAAGGCTTTTGACCGATTAGAATGGCCCTTTCTCTATGCGGTTCTCCGCTGGTATGGGTTTGGGGAAGGCTTTCTCCGCTATCTTCAAACTCTATATGCACATCCGACAGCCACTATTTCTACCAATGCCACAAAGTCTCAACCGTTCAATCTCCACAGAGGTACTCGGCAAGGATGTCCCTTATCTCCTCTGCTCTTTGATCTAGCACTTGAACCCCTAGCCCTCCTCATCCGACAGGCCACAGATATCCATGGAGCCCCCTTTCAGCACAGAGATATTAAAATTTCTGCATATGCAGATGACCTCATGCTTTTCGTATCCTTGGACTCTGTCCCTGCTGTTTTAAACAAGATTGATAGCTATTCCCTACTCTCGGGATACAAGATTAACTGGTCTAAATCTGTTGCCTTCCCTTTGAATCATCGAGTCCATGCTGCAGACATGCAGGCTTTCCCCTTTGTATGGCAGCCCCGTATGGTCAAATACCTGGGGGTTCATTATTGTTATCCATTAGAAAATACTCTTAGTCATAATGCTAAAGAGCTAATCTCCAAAGCGCGTGATCTTACCAACCGGTGGTCTCCTTTAACACTCACATGGTGGGGCCGACTGGAAACAATCAAAATGATGATGGTTCCCAAAATAAATTACATCCTAGAAATGCTACCATGCCTCCTGCCTGCACACGTCTACAAAGATATAGAAGGTCTCCTGATCCGTTATTTATGGCATAGCAAACCACCAAGGATAGCTAAGCGTAAGTTACAGGCGGACAAAGAAAATGGAGGGGTCCGGTTCCCAGATTTTCTTAAATATCATAAGGCTTTCCTCCTTAAACAGGGTGCCCGTTGGTTAGACCCCCCGGTGGAAGGTAGACCGGTCTGGCTTGACATTGAGGAGGAACTCTGCAGGCCTATTCCTCTTACCCACCTTCCCGGCATGACCTTCCACCTAGATTCCCACTATCCACCAATGGTTGTAGATACACTACTTGCCTTTAACACTTTCATTCAATCTCAGGGACCACACCAGTGCCCGCCATATCGTCTCCCATTATGGCATAACTTGCGCCTTCAAATACAAAATAAACCGATAGCATGGACCCCCTGGTATTCCAAAGGGATATGGATGCCTTACCAATTGATTGTCAGCAAGCGCTGGAAAACTTTTAAAGAATTACAAGAGGAATTTGGTTTACATGCACGAAACTACTTCCAGTGGGTGCAGCTTCAGCACTGTCTTAGGAGTGTCCGGCTTCTTCCACTAACTGCAACCAATGATGAAGGTCTAGCAGAGATAATTCGTTCTGTTGGGAGTCAATCTGGCGTGGCCTCTAACTTTTATAAAATGTTAAGCAATCATGAGAACAGTAACATTCCCGCAGTCCAACAGACATGGGAACGGGAGCTACAAATCACATTAACTCCTGAGCAATGGAGCCTCTTCTGGAGTAAAGTTGTTCGGGTTTCCCGGTCAGCTTCGCTAACCCAGACACTTTTCTATTTTGCACATAGAAGTTTCTATACGCCTGTGAAGCTTGCCAAATGGAATACCACTGTTAATGACAGGTGTTGGAATTGCCACGCCGCCACAGGCACACTAGCTCATATAATGTATGAATGTTCCACATTGCAGCAATTCTGGAGGCGGGTCTGGGGTCGTATTCAACTCATTTTACAATTTCACGAGCCTCTCTCTTGGCGGATAGTGGGACTTCGCTCTGCGGCGGGGATCCCCTCTCTTCCAAAGTCGGGCCGGTTTTTGCTAAATTTCTTGATGGGTATAGCTATATCTCTAATCACGAAACACTGGAAGAATAGCTCCCATCTAAGTCCCCATGAGTGGTGGAATCTTGTATGTTTATATAGTAAATATGAACAGATACCACGCCGAATGGCTCCCCACGCCCAAACCGTGCATCATGTTTCTAAATGGAATTTGCTCAATGAATATGTACAAGCTGCCAAATGCTCTCATCTAACTGTTTAACTCCATTTATCATGTACACTCATTTATTATGATTTTCAATCGCTCTATACTGGTTTACAAAGAATGAGAACTAATCATTGTTTACCCGAACGTTGTATTCCTTTCCTAGAGAAGAAGCATGGGGGTGGGGGGAATTATGGGGTTGCTTTTATGTGTACGATTTGTATTTGTATTTTTCTGTATGTCTTTTACTTTGGTTGTGTTATAAAAGGAAAATAAAAATATTAAAAAAAAAAAAAAAAAGAAGTGAGACTACATAGCACAGGGAATGACAATACATACATTACAATACAATACAATTAACTAACATAGTCATACCTTCAAATAGAGTTACCAACTATATAGCAAGGAGCAGATGTTTCTTTTGCCTCGCACGGTCCAACGCCTAAGGGCCACGCCAAAGGGCCCTCTGGCGAGGCCCTCAGGCGCAGGCCCACAAGGCACGGGCACGCCCCCACTGTGACAGTTTAAAAGTTTTTCCCTCGCGATCCACTTAGCAGAGGGAGGAGCTTGGCATCTATACTTATAAATAGTGACATTTACATGTGTAAAAGCCAATTTTACAATGCCCCTCTCAACATAGGCACTCGCACACCTTCCTTGATACAGACTTACAAATAAACCATTAAACTCACTTATGTGGCAAAAAAAGGTCATAGATTTATTTCCAGCATCAACAGCACATAGCAATAGTAACATAGACCAATTTCTCCTAACACCCATACCTCATAATCATAAACAGTTTCTTTACAGTACCAACCTTTTACCTAGGTACCACAACTGCGCTTGGCCTCCTGACTAGTTAGTGATGACCTCATCATGGAAAGATTCAGAAGAATCCTGTTGTCTGTCCCTTCCTATGCATAGCCTGTAGTGATGCCAAGCTGTGCCACTCCCAGGCTTGTGGCAGTGTCACATGCTAGCCTCTTCATCCTCCATATTGCCCTGAACTTCAATCACAGGCCAATTCTGGGCTTAACAGGCCACTTACCCAGCCACAAGCACTGACAGTCTCCCACTAGTCATTACTCTCCATAAAAGCTGCTGCCTGCTTGCCACTACAGCAGGCCTCTAAAAAATCCAGCACTGTGCTCAAAAATGTCCAGACATATCAGAAAGATGAATGCCATCAGGTGATATAGATCTGGACAGTCAACCATCATCAACTCATGAGAAAGCATCAACCCCCTCAACAAGGTAAAAAATCAAGAGACCTCCCCATTGACTCTGCAGTGGAGCCTGTCCACTGCCTTGAGCTGCTTGGCATCCTTCTGCACCAGTTGAGGAATAATCTGGAACCACACCATATGCTTGTAGAGAAATAGTACTTCACTATCAGCAAATCCTATTCCATCTGCCTGATCAAGTCCACTCCCTTCACTGTACATAGATATTACCCTCCAAATGAATAAACACTAAGTGAGGTGAGGAAAAATGCTTGGCTTGCAACAATTTTGGGAGTGGCTGACTCCAGCACATGCCACAAATCCCCAGACAATGTATCCAGATACCTAATGCTGTGAGTGCCAGATGAACTCCCAGAAGTCGTTTTGAAGCTTGTTTCTGCTCCCGGAGATGAAGGAATTTCTACATATCCACACACAAATTTACAGAGGCAGGAACATTAGCAACAACAGTAGGAGAAAATAGTATGTGAGCAATTCCCACAACAGTAAAACATATACTTGCTAAAACACGAATGCCCCAGCCTCTGTACAAATGCAGAAGAACTCCTCTGACCAACAGCAAAGGTGGCAGCACTGATGCAGAAAGAGTGAGTACCAAAACATGAGATGATCCAAGTGCTCATGAGGCTCCTTTTCAGCACTACTGCCCCCTGGACTCTGATCAACAGGATGCAAACAGAATGGTATAGCCAGTATAGCTCACCAGCAGGCTGCAGCTCCCTCACCCAGTGCACTAGATTTGGAGATCTGTACAACACCATCCACGCACCCTTCTGCAGCTAATCCATCTTGACCTCTTGGATCTGCAAGCACACCCTTTTCCCCTGAACCTAAACATTTTTCTGCTGCATTTCCGATTCTCCCAGGGCCAATTTTCTCCACCAACTCATTAATCCACAGCGGTGCAAAGAAGGCAAAGAGAATGCAGTGCAAGATAACAGCACCTCCAAGGGTGAGGAACCAACATGCTGCAATGCCCAAATAATTTGACCAACACCTTATGCACTATAGACAAATGAGCAGGCTGGAACTCTCTACACTTCCCGAAAGTGCAAAATCTCCCATTGGCTTCTCTACTAAAAATCTAGTAGATTGCCAAATCCTTGGATTTGACTCATAAATGCCACACCTGCTAGAGATGTGGCCAGTGCACTAGGAGGCATACCTTTCACCTTTACATATGCTATAAAAACAGTCACAGAATTAGCAATGAAAGGTGGTTTCCGAAGCATGTTCTGCCACAAAAAGTTGTCAAAGCTCTTCCAGCAAGCCTGGAAAGCTTTCAAGTATTCACCACCAGTGAATATCTCAGTAAACCTTTGAAGACTCTGTCAATATTGTCTACAATTTCTCTGGCATCTCAGACAAGTTGGAATCTGTCTCAGGTTTCAGCTTTCGGAAACATGACCACTAAAAATGAGAAAGGGCATTAGCAATCTCATTAGAAACCTATGGCTTGCATTGAGTGTCACATTAGTCTGTCATTTTGTTCTGCCTTTTCTGGTTGTAAACCATGCTGATGGTCTTGTGACCTGAATGGTGGTAGATCAAATCTTGTAAATAAATAAATTAAATAATTCAAAGAACAAAGGACATCTAACAAACTGATGACTGAGGTCCGGCACCAAAAGGCCAGTGCCACCCATATTAGAAAAAGCTCCATAAAAGCAATGTTATGACACCTGCCCCTGTCCCACTAAGCTAAAGGCTGTGGAATGTGGAAGTCTATTACAGGCTTTGCTGCTTGCTTCTAAGGTCTGTCTGCCTGTATATATTTATTTATTTATCTTATCATTATTAGAGTGCCTTTTCAGTATTTTTGTTTGTGATCTTGTTCAGCTCTCCCTCTCTGTTTTCAGCTATGTGTCACTCTTCTCTTCCTTACTATCCCACCCTCCCTTCAACACACCCACCCTGTGGCTTATAGTGTCTTATAGCCACCCCTTGTTCATTGCCATGATTACTCACAGGTGCACCTTATCCTCTACAATTTCTACCATCCATCCTTTTATTTCTTCTAAAATCTGTGCTCATCTCCATCTCTCTCTTTATGGCTCCTCAACACTTTCTGTTCCTATTACTCATACTTTCTAATTTTCTTCCCTCCTATTTATCTAGGCTGTTGTTTTTTTTACCAGTCAAAGCAGTGTACATTCAAGTACTGTATTTTTCCTTTGTCCCTGAAGGGCTCACAATCTATGTTTTTGTACCTGAGGGTTAAGTGGCTTGCCCAAGGCCACAAGGAGCACCTGTGTGACTAGAAACCCCAATCTTCCTGGCCCAAGGTTGCTGTCCTCTAGCAAGATTTGAACCCCTGGCCCTCTATCCCGAGATAACGTGCCCCAATCACTAGGCCACTCCTCCTACCAAAACCTTTAAGCCACTCCCCTTTATCTCCCATTTACCATACTCTTGTCATCTACCATATCAGCAGCTCTTGAGATTCACCACTTTCTCCCTCTCATCAGCCATCTCCTTTCTCTCTGAAACAACCTCACCCTCGTTACCACCGTGCTGTCTCCTCTCTGTCCCGCACTCTTCTACTCTTTCTCCTTCTCTCTTCTGGAGATATCAACCCCAACTCTGCCCCCCCCCTAGACTTTTGTCACACTCCCAGAACAGATCCTCATACAACAGCTCAAATCTTATTCATATCTCTCTCCTTTCCACTTTTTTTTCTCCCTTTCTCATGTGCCTTGTGGAATGCACACTCCATATTAAATGAACTTGCCTTTACCCATGATCTCTTTATCTCTAATGTTCTCCATTTCCTTGCTGTAATTGAGACCTGGGTCCTCCCAGAGGACTCAACTTCAGTCTCTGATCTCTGTCATGGAGGCTATCAATTCTCACACACACCTCATCCCAATGGATGTGGTGGTGGTGTTGGGCTTCTACTCTGTCCCTCCTGTCAATTTCAACCCCTCCTTCCGCCTCAGTCTCACTCCTTTCCCTCCTTTGAAGTCCACTCCATCCAGCTTTTTACTCCACTACCTCTCTGATTAGCTGTTATTTATTGACCCCCTGACAAGTCCACCTCTACCTTTCTCTCTGACTTTGACTCATAGCTTTCATTCTTTTTGGATCCATCTTCCCCCTCCCTTATTCTCATGGATTTTAACATTCATGTTGATAACCCCTCTGACCCTTATGTTTTAACCCTGGGAGTACCGATGGGGTCAAAAGTGACCCCATTGCAAGTTTCACAACGCGTATCTCGGAAACTGGTTGTTCAAGAATGCAATCTTTTTATGTCTTTTCACATGTCAATATTCTTTTTATATCGTGCCATGAGAGGAATAATTTTCATCCACTAGGTGACGCTAGTAATGAATTACAGCACAGAGTACCAGTGGGGTCATTTTTGACCACAGTTGCTTATGTCCGGTTTGGATCGTGATACAATTTGCAGTTTTGTGAATTTTTTGATCTGACAAAGGTATTTGTCATTAATTATGTATCATTTATTTTTTGTATTCTTATTTTATGAAAATTACACATTTTCTGTAATTGATATCATACGTCCTCTCATTATTTCCGATGAAATCTAAAGGTTTTCAGCTCGTTCATCACGATTATTGTACATCTATAGTAAAACTGCTTTGCGTTTTATTCAACTTTATCTTTGTTTATTTATTTTAGGTTATTGTTTATGATGTCAAAACGAGGGGCGGAGCTAGCCACTGAACAGAATGGACGCCTGAATTTTTGCTCCCGTTGCTGCCCAAGAATCCTGAACATATCCCGGTATTAAATTGGAGTTTGTACCCCCTACCTACATCAATAACACCGAAATATAGCTGGATGGCATCCCTGAAGCCTGCCCGGCTGGAATTTCCGCAGGGATCCGGCTCAGCAGCGAAACGATCCAAACCCGAAGTGGGTTCCCCGCAGAAAATGGCCGCGGGAGAGACGGAGGGAGTGACTGCCGGTGGCCTACGTGAAGTGCTACAGGAATTGAAATGCGTTAAAGAAATGATCGCAGCCAATTCTAGTTCACTGAACATGATTCAAGAAGACTTACTGGAGGTAAAAGAGAAACTCCTCACCATCACCACTCGACTTAGTGCAGTTGAATTACAAACCCAGAAGCATGGCGTTGCATTAGAACAGCTGGGCCCTTTGGTCAAACGAGTCCGGCACATAGAAAGTCAGATTGAAGATCAAAACAACCATGCCCGTAGAAATAATATCCGCCTTGTTGGAGTCCCTGAAGGCGCTGAAGGCACCGATCCGATTGGATTTCTGGAAAAAACCATACCGGAGATGCTGCAGCTTGTCTTTGCAAGGCCTTTTGAACTAGAACGGGCCCATCGAATCCCAACACACAAAGCTGAAAACACAAGATACCCGCGCCCACTCATAATGAAGGTACTGAGATACCCACAGGTCCTACAGATCTTTCAAGCTGCACGGAAAGCCGGATCACTGCAAATCCAGGGACACAAAGTGGCACTCTATCCAGATTTGAGCAAGCAAACGGTAGATCGGAGAAAAGCGTTGCTGGCCTGTAGACCCATGCTACAAAGTGCACAGGCAAGATACGGGCTATACTACCCAGGAACCATGCGGGTCACGCTGCATAATGAAACGAGGAATTTTGTTGAAGCTGTAAAACTGAAAACTTTCCTACAAGAAAAATGCAGTATGGAAACCTGAGGTCAATATTCTGATCTCTCACGCAGTGTAGAGAACTCAGCATATACTCAGGGGGTGCGGCCGTGCGTTCTCACAAATTTTAGAACGCCTTAAGCCTTGTTAAACACCTCATTGACTGTATTTCTGTTGTTCTAAATAGTTTTAATTAACCAGATATTTCTGCTTGAAATGTAGGGGTGGCAACGGGAGGTCGGGGTTGGTTACTGTTTCAGTGGATTGTGTTCATCTTAGCGATACAATGTTTGCCAGTTATGCAGTTATTTGTGTCAGTCCAGTCCAGTGCAAAACCCTCCACATACACGCAAAATGCAAGTACGCGGCAGACCTATCCATAGGATAGCTTTCACCTATAAGACAGCTTATTCCAACATTGATGTCTAGTGATCTCCTAATGCTTTCGTTAAATGTAAAAGGTATTACTGGCCCTGTCAAGCGAAAGAAGATTTTAGCGTACTGCCAACAAAAAAAAGCAGATATTGCCCTCTTACAAGAGACACATTTAACAGATACTGAATCGCAGAAAGTAACCTCTAAATATTTCCTGGTGGCGGCCTCGGCCTCTGCCACTCAACGCAAAGGGGGGGTAATAATATTAGTGCGCAAATTCCTGCAATCCACCATTACCGGCACACAGATTGATCCGCTAGGTCGATGGGCCAGAGTGACGATGAAAATAAATCAACAGCTTTACACATTCTTCAATATTTACGCACCCAACCTCGATGACCCTAACTTTTTCAAACTGATAGCTAAAGAAGTTACAGCCGCAGCTCACACCAATATCATCTTAGGGGGCGATTTCAATGTCATCTTGGATCCACTGTTAGATCGCACGCCCTATCGGGCTGTAGACAAAGTCAAATCGCAGGCGATTCTTAAAGGAATCATAACAGAGCTACACTTGGTAGACCCATGGCGCCTACTTCATCCCCAAGAAAGAGACTACACATTTTATTCCATCCCACATAATACCCAAACAAGGATCGATTTCTTCCTACTGTCCACAGAGCTGATGCCTCAAGTGTTGTCCGCAGAGATATATGCTACAACGGTATCGGATCACGCCGCTGTCTCCCTAGTGCTGGATACCAACGTTACACAACATGTTCCGCCAAGATGGACATTTGATAAATCCCTACTAGCAGATGACTCCTTTGTACAGCTACTGTCAGGGGAAATTGAGACCTATTTTAAATATAATACACCCACTGATACCTCCATCTGGAGCTGGTGGGAAGGTTTTAAAGCGACAATACGAGCTCATATTACCACCTACACCATTAGACGGCGTAAAGCCAGGAAAAAAGAAAAAGATGAACTGGAACTCCAAATAAAAGCTGGGGAAAGGTTACTAGCCAAAAGAGCTGACTCAATGATATTGATTAGACTCCAAAAATTGCGATACCAATATAATGCTCTCCTCAACAAAGAAGCACTGAGTAGTATCCAGCTACAACGTAGTACATACTACTATGAAAGCAACCGCTCTGGATCCCTCTTAGCTCGGCAGCTCAAACCAAAGACCAGCAAGACCGCTATAGCGGCGTTGCAAGACAATTCCGGGGGCCTTCTCCTGAGATCTGACAAAATACTAGACCGCTGCAAAGAATTCTATGAGGAACTATATCGCTCAGATACCCAATGTAGTGACAGTGCCTTTGAAGATTTTGTCTCCAAGATAGTAGGACCCACATTAACCAGTCATCAAAGTCGAACGCTGGAACAAGAGATCTCTGTAACTGAAATACAAGATGCGATCAAACAGATGGCTCGTGGCAAAGCCGCCGGTCCAGATGGTATCCCACTGGAATTCTATAATAAATATTGCATTCAATTGGCTCCCACGCTACAGATCTACTACAGTGGCCTGCAAGATGAATCTCCAGAGATTGGAGCCCTGGCAGAGGCTGTGGTGGTAATTCACCCGAAACCGGGCAGGGATACACAAAAGATAGAGAATTACAGACCCATCTCTCTCCTAAACTCTGATTATAAAATCTATGCTAAAGTGCTTGCTAACCGATTAGGACGGATCTTAAAAGATTTGATACATGAGGATCAATGTGGATTTATACAAAACAGATCCACTACAGATAATGGAAGATTATTGGCACATGTACTGGCATCTGCCAAGACTAAGGCCGAGCCCCTGATAGGGCTAGCATTGGATGCCGAAAAAGCCTTCGATCGACTGGAATGGTCCTTTCTATTTCGATCCCTACGGTGGTTTGGGATAGGAGAAAAGTTCCTAAAACGCGTTGAATTGTTATATACCAAACCCACAGCTCGAATAGCGGTCAACTCAAGGGTCCCTCTTAAAAAGCATCGGTGACAGGGGGCAACCCTGTCTGGTCCCTCTTTGCAACTGAAAAGGGGCTGAGAGGTGTTCTCAGCCCCTTTTCAGTTGCAAAGAGGGACCAGACAGGGTTGCCCCCTGTCACCGATGCTTTTTAATTTAGCCCTGGAACCCTTATTAATAGCGATCCGACAGAAGGAAAACATAAAAGGAATTGAGTTAGCTGATGGTCCCTGTAAATTGTCAGCATATGCAGATGACCTGCTCATTTTTCTACAACCATCAGACCTTCCTGAAACACTGCAACTCATAGATGCATATTCAGCGATATCCGGATATAAAGTAAATCTGAATAAAACAACAATTATTCCTCTGAATGAACAGTTCAGCGAAGAAATGATGCGTGGATACCCCTTTCAATATGAGAAGTCATCCTTTAGATACCTGGGCGTGACCTATGGCACCACCTTGGAAGAGACTGTCGCAATCAACATTAAGATGTGTCAAGAAATTGTACATGATAACGTCTGCAGGTGGACCCCCCTTTATTTGAGTTGGTGGGGCAGGCTAGAAACGATAAAAATGATGTTGGTACCAAAACTCAGCTATATATTAAGTATGATTCCCTTACGCTTCCCGTCAGCCTTCTATAAGAAAATGAATAGTCAACTGATAGCCTTTTTATGGAACAACCGAGTACCTAGAATAGCTGCCTGGAAACTGAAGTTACCTAATGCACAAGGAGGTGTCCATTTCCCAGATCTCGGCTGGCTGCACACTGCCTCTCTTTTAAAGCAGGGTGCTCAATGGGTCGACTCTGACGACACGGATAAAGGACCTAGATGGTTGAGTGTGGAGCGGGCCATACATTCCCCCCTACCTACATGGCTAATGGTTGGCACAGTAGTAGACCAGACTGTACCACATAATGCTATTATCCGAGAAACACAGCATGCCTGTCGATTATTGGCATCATGTATCGATGGAGGAGATGACTTCGCCGCAGATATGCCCTTATGGCTGAACCCGCGCCTTATCATCGGAGGGAAGCCTGTCTTATGGAAAAAATGGGTGGAACATGATCTTATAACCATTGGACAACTGATCAATGGAAGTGCATTTAAAACCTTTGACAGATTAAGAACGGAATTCCGATTGCCTAATACATGCTATTTCCAATGGTGTCAGCTCCAATACTGCATGAGCAAAGCGGGTGTGTCACCTGTCTTGATACATACTGGATGGCCACTGCGACAGAAACTTCAAGAATTACAAACAGATGCCAAAGCTGTTTCGAGATGTGTTGCGATTCTCCGATCCAAAAGTGACAAGACATGTTTTAAGATACAGTCGGTGTGGGCTACTGAAACCGGTCAAGATATACCTCCGGAAAATTGGGACACTTTTTGGGGAACTCAAATACGTGCCACGAGAGCAGCGTCTCTCACACAATCTATGTACTTTATAGCACATCGAGCGCATATTACACCGGCTAAGAAAATGAAATGGACACTACAGGAGGGAAATCGATGTTGGTCCTGTAACATGGAAATTGGGACACTGGCACATATGTTGTTCCATTGTAAATCCCTGGAAATATATTGGAACAGAGTATGGGAACGCATATCACAAATCCTCAACTTACAAACTCCTATCACTTATCGGATAGTAATATATAAATCCATAGCTCTGGAACCTACTCTGATGAAATGGGATAGTAAACTGCTGGACTTAATGCTCGGGATAGCGCTTAAAATAGTTCTAATACACTGGAAGAATCTCGACAAAGCTTGTTTCGAGCATTGGTGGAGTCTCTTAATCCTACACAAGACCTACGAAGAGATCTATATAGCCAAGAACCCATGGTCTGGTAAACTAAGTAAGAAATGGTCAGCTTTACAAAATTATGTTTGATGAAAGTGATTGATGGAGGCTGCCTTGTGGAATGGTCTCTGCTGTAACCACATTGAACGGAGAGAGGGAGGGTGGCGTGCTGGCATGGACTGATACTAGTTCTTGTTAAAGTTATTGTACTGTCTTGTTCAAGTTATTATATTCTTTTGCTATTTTGATCAATAGCATCTGCTTGTATCCTTCTATATCATGATCGTTTGTACTGTTATTTTATATGTTTAAACTGAATAAAAACTACCATTAAAGATGATGTCAAAACGAAAGTATTCAGCTGCCCAAGTAAGAGAAATATTGCAATGAGATGCTGACAGTGACGGCTCTGAGTTGTCTGATGATGCTGCATATTCAGCAAGCGAAGAAGCATATCAGCCAAGTTCGGGCGATAAATCTGATGATGACAGTCATGATTCAGATGGTGACAGCAGTTGGTCACCAAGTGAATGTGAGACTGATGTTGAGCCGGTAACATCACTTGCAGCAAAGAGTCAAGTTATAGGTCGAGGCAAAAGTCGAGGCTGTGCTGGACGGGGAAGAAGGCAGGAGTCCTCGGTGTCAGTATCATCTTTGAGGAATCTTAGTTGTGGTCGTAGAGGAGCTAAGAGGTCATCAACTATAAGCACAAATGTATCTAAGTATGCCACATCATGGAACAGGAAGTCTATAAAGCAAGCTGCTGGAAGATACACCAGAGCTAATGTCATGCCCATACAACAAGGTCCTACAAGGTATGCTGTACGAAATGTTGATGGCCCTCTCGCAGCATTCCACTTGTACATGAGGAAGAACTTAGAATGAAATTATGATGTGGACGAGCAAACAAGGAAGACGCATTTATGACAACACTTGGAAAGATTTGACAGACGAAGAATTTCAACGTTTTCTTGGACTTCTGATCCTCTCAGGCGTGTACAAGTCACGAAATGAATCCATAGTACAGTTGTGGAACCTTGAAGATGGTTGTTCTGTTTTCGGCAAAAAATATGGCCCATAACCATTTTCAGCAAATTTCTTGTGCTCTCAGATTTGATGATGCAACCAACAGACGTGAACAACGAGGCGTGGATAAGCTTGCTCCAATCAGACATGTTTTTGATACCTGGGAAGCAACTCTAAGTGACGCCTTTGTTCCTGGTGAAAATGTTACCGTGGATGAGCAACTGCTTACATTTCGTGGCCGCGTTCCGTTCAGACAATATATTCCCAGAAAACCTGGGAAATATGGCATAAAGCTATGGATGTTGTGTGACAGTGCAATGTCATATATTCTGCGTCTTCAAGTATATACAGGAAGGGAACTCGGACAAAACAGGGAACAGAATCAGGGTGAAAGGGTTATGCTGCAACTCACTGAAGGATTGATGTGATCTGGCAGAAATGTTACTGTTGACAATTTCTTCTGCAGTTTATCCCTGTCACGTAAATTGCTAGAAAAACAAATGACACTTTTGGGGACAATTCAAAAGAACAGAAAAGAATTACCTCCAGAATTTGTAACAGCGAAGGGCCGAGAGGTATCCACTTCACTGTTTGCCTTTCGCGATGACGCCACTCTGGTTTCCTATTGCCCGAAGAAAGGAAAAGTGGCAGATCAAATGTTGTGCACGTATACCACAAAACAAATGACAAGACGCTGGCCAGTGACAATCTTCTACATCATGTTGGACATCAGTGCTTTGAACGCCTTCATTGTTTGGATGTCACTAAATCCAGAATGGCAGTTCAAGTCAAAGCACAGATGTTGTCTATTCCTCTTGGAATTAGGAAAGCAGCTGCTTCAGAGTAATTGCAGCGAGACTTCTTCCAGCATTGAAGAAGCCACTGATGTTGTTTGCAATGTCGGGATCCCAAAGAAAAGGGCAAGGTGTCACTGCTGTTCCAGAGAAAAAGACAAGAAAAGGAACATAGTTTGCACCTCCTGCAAGCGCAATGTTTGCAAAGAACATTCAGAAATTGTCTGTGTCTCATGCAAATGACTGTAGTACTTTACTGTGTTCATCAAGTGCATGCAAAAACTGCTTTCCTGGCAACTCTCCTTCATGTACTTTTATGATAACACATTAAATTTCAAAACATTTAACCTTCACATAATAAATAATTAATTTGGAATAATATTTTGTCTGTTTAGTTTAAATTTTTCATGGTTAACAATTAAAATTTGTCGTGGGGTCATTTATGACCCCAACGGTATTCAGTGTGTGCAAAAAATCTTGGTAATTCCAGGGTTAAAGCTCCTCTACCTTACCTTATCATTCAACCTCCAGCTTTGCTCTGCTGCCCCTACTCACCAACAAGGCCACTGCCTTGACCTTGTATTCTTCTCTACTTGCTTACTCTCAAATTTCTGTACCTCACTTCTTCCCTTATTGGATCATCACTTGCTAAGCTTCACGCTTTATCACTCACCGCCTCAATCTTGCCCTCTCTCCTCCAAACTCTTTAGAAATCTTCATGCTATTGGCCCATTGACTCTCTCCTCCATGGCACGTCTTTCCTCCAGTCTGTTGAGGCAGTAGCTTCCTATAATGCTTCACTCTCTTCTGTTTTGGAAGCTCTTGCTCCACCCATGCCACATCCTGTGAGGCGTACTGTACCTCAACCCTGGCTGTCTTCCACTACCCACTACCTACTTCCCTGTGCCACTCAGCTGGGTGTGCTTGGTTCAAATCCTACACCCTTGTGGACTTTCTACACTTCCAAGTCATGCTTGTCTCTTTCCAGTCAGCCATAGCACTCGCCAAACAAGGCTATTATGTCCATCTGACTAACTTTTTTTCCTCTGACCCTTGCCATCTCTTTACAACTCTCAACTCTCTCCTCAATGAGCCTCTGCCTCAAATCCCTCCCTTCCTTTCTGCCCATACCCTGGCTGACTACTTCCATGACAAAATACACATGATCACACTCCAGTTTCCCATGAGGTCAACTACTTTCCCTCTTTCCCCGTTTAACTCACAACTTCCCCCCCCCCTCACCTTTGCTACCATGTCTTCCTTTTCTTTGATCTCTGAGAAGATCACTCACCTTCTTTCCTCATCCAAAATCACTACCTGTTCCTCTGATCCTATTCCCATCCATCTCCTTAGCTCCATCTCCTCCACGGTAGTTCCTTCCGTCTTTCATATTCTCAGCCTATCATTCTCCACTGCAACTTTCCCTGCAGCCTTCAAGTATGGTGTGGTCACTCCTCTCCTCAAGAAATCCTCACTAGGCCTTACCTGTCCTTCTCACTGGAAAAGAGCATATGTGGGGCTAGGACTGGAAATGGGCTGATGAGGAGCTGGAATAGGACTAGAAATGGGCTGATGGAGGGAGCTTGGACTGCAAATGGGTGATGGGCTAGAATAGGACTGGAAATGGGCTGATGTGGCAGCATGAGAGAATGGGACTAGAAGGGAGTGGATGCTGGGTGGGTCTAGAACTATAAGGGAGCTGATTTTGGGGGAGGACTAGAAGGGGATAGGGATGGGGAATGAGAATGGAGAGGGGAAAATATATTTTGTGTGGAAGAAAAGTCTACGATGGGCCGGGTATTGGGAGAGTAAGAGGGGATTGAGAATGGAAGGGTGAAATTTGAGTGGATGATAAAGGAATAAAAAAAGAAATGGGGGAAAGAGCAAAAGGGAAACGATCAGTATGTTAAAGCAGATATATAGAGAGAATGGAAAACATCTAAAAGAGAAGAAAGGACAAATGGATAGCTTGCAGAAGACACAAAGAAACCAGAAGAAAGTGACTGGAGCAATTGCAACTGAAAAATAAAATACCCAAACAGAAGGTAGAAAAATACTTTTTATTTTGAATTTGAATTTATTAACTGGAATATGTCTGGTCTGGGAAGTGTGTATTGCTAACATCTTTGCGTTTTTGTTTAGTGCAAGAGGAAATTACTTTAGTTTTATTTCTCCAGTGTTGTACTTTTCATGTTTGGCTTTTGGGGTTCCCAGTTTAATTATTATCTGACCAAGGGAGTTAGCCTACACTTATCCTCGGTAATTTTTGTGGGTGGGGCTGGGGTGCAGCATGGGTGGGGCTGGGGCATGGCAGGGGTGGGACTAGGGGCAGAGAATGGGTGGGGCATGGCGAGCCACAGGTGTCAGGTTTTTCTCAGTGAAAAAGTTGGTAACCCTATTTAGAACCCAGCAGAGAGCTTCCAGTTTAAATTTGATACTCAGTCAGGGCCTAGTAGCAGCAAGAGCTTTCAGTTTATATTTAAAACACAGAAGAGAGCTTTCTAGTTAAATTTAGAACCCAGCAGAGAGCTTCTACTTTAAATTTCATCAGAAAAGAGCTTTAATTTAAATCACATCAGAATATAACTTAGCATAAAAGGCAAAACAGGGTCAGTATTCCTTGAGCAATAAATTATTTCTAGAGAACTTTACAAGGAGGTCTTCTACATAGGGGGCAAGAGACCTGTGAAACTTTTTAAATAGGTGTTAAAGCCAGGTAACAGATCAAAGGACCAATTTGAAAGACTCCCTCTATCAAGCAAGGACTGTTAATCACTCAGGAAATTGGTCACAGCTTACCACCAAAGCACAGGCATAAATAGTTCAACCAGAGTTCTGTCAGTCTTGAAGGCTTACAAAAGGGATCTGCTACTTCTGGAGAGAGAACTGAAATTGTAAGTATTTACTTCTGGGAATTCTTTCTAAATCTTGGGGAAAAATAATCTTTAGATTAGAGCTGATTAATCTGTGAACCCAGTGTAATTGTTAAATCAATCAGGGCCTAGTAGCAGCAAGAGTTTGCAGTTTAAATTTATTTTTTTTCCATTTTATTTTTTATTAAGGAATCCAGCACAACTATATACAACAAGCAAATACATCCACAATCCTTGTTTTCCTCAGGGGTTTTCTTATTTTCCCCCCTCCCTCTCCTTCCCCCCAAACATATATACACAATCCCAAAGGGTGTGACTTCTCCCTTTTTCTGTCCTCAGTCATGCCTCCATTAAGTTCCTCCATTCTGATGTCCTAAGTCCCCCTCTATCCGGCCCAATTTCACAATTGCCCAGCAGTTACATAAGTAAAACAAACCGATTACAGAGGGCAAACAGCACACATATAGGCACTCCCTTTCTTGCACTCTGCCCTGTTCCCCACACCAGAGAGACTGTGATCACTGTATCACTCATACTGGGTGCTCCAGCTCACCCTGCTCCATTATCCCTCGAGAGTTCTCTCTCCCTCCGCCCCGCTGATGCCTTCCACGTAAGATATTGGCCCCAGGTGCTCTGAAAACTCAGTAAGCTCTTTTGATGCAAAGCTGTGAGACGATACATTGAACAAAGATGCTCAACTCTCCCCTGAACCTCCTCCAATGTGGGTATACAGAGAGATCGCCACCTACGTGCTATCAACTGCCTAGTTGCAGTACATACTACCCCACACCAGCCCTTCCCTTCTTTTTTCATCCCCACATCTGCTACATTGAGCAATGCTAAGCAGGGCCCCAACTGGACCTCTTCCCCACAGACCATTTTTAACCATTCCCCTACTCCTTTCCATAAGGGTCCTAATAGGGGGCACTCCCACCAGATGTGTAGGAAGGATCCCACCACCCCACAGCCCCTCCAACACTCTGCCATCCCTCCCTGCCATTTCTGCAATCTCTGTGGTGTCAGGTACTACTGGTACAGCATTTTATAGATACATTCCAGAATATTGCTAGATATCACCCCTTTAAATAACCCTTTAAAACTCATTCCCAGTGGACTTCATCCCAATTTTTAAGGAGGTCCCACGCCTTACGATGTGCCCACCCATTACCCCTCTCCAACTCCATTGCTCTATACAATTGGTAAATGAGACCTTTGACCTCTCTCCTCTCAAAGAGCCCATCTATATCTGTTCCATGGGGTCCATTGCCCCATTGTGCTACCCTCTTACAATGATGCAGGGCCTGAATGTATCGAAATCGATTGTTATCCGGTAGCTGATACTCCTCTTGTAGCTCTGAAAATTGCACCCACTCACCACTCACTTTAAATTGCCCAACTTCCTGCAACCCCACCTCCACCCACCTCCTGAAACCTGGATCCGTCAGACCAGGCTGGAACTCTGGGTTCCCCACCAACAGTGTAAATTTACATCCCCCAGATGCACCATACGATTCCCCTTGCCATTTCCGCCAAACCTGCAGTGTCAGCATTACATAGGGGTTCCCCTACCGACCTCTAAGGGCCTCCTCCCCTCGGATCCAGGTCCGTCCTTTCAAGTCCCTCTCACCTTTCCTCCCCGCTCTTTCTATTTGCACCCATTCGGCTGAGCCCCTTACATCCCATTCGAACATTGCCCACACCCTCGCAGCCTCATAATACCTAGACAGCATCGGAACTTCCATGCCCCTAATATTCTTACTTGCACATAGGATTTTCTTCCCTACTCGTGGCCTTTGACCCTTCCAGATATATTTCATCACCCTATCTTGCAACTTCTTCAAGAACACCCCCGGCACTTCCACCGGTAAGTTCATAAACAAATATAATAACCTAGGGAGCAATATCATCTTGACCAAGACTCGTCTACCTAGCCAGGACACTTCATATCTGCCCCAGTCTTCTAATTCCATAAACATTTTATTCCTTGCGGCTATATAATTTGCCTGGAACAACCTGTCCCTCTTTACTGTAATCTGTACTCCCAGGTATCGAATACCCTTCTCTGCCTATCTGAAGGGAAACTTCCGCCGCAACTGGATCTCATCCTCTTTTTTTATGGTCAAGTTTAATATTTCCAACTTAGTGGCATTCATACGGAAGCCCGACACTTTGCCATACTCAGTAAGTTCCTCTTGAATAGCCCCGAGAGACCACTGAAAATCTGAGAGGAAAAATAACACATCATCCGTGAAAAGCAAGATCTTATGCAGAATCTGACTTCCCATCACCCCCCCTACATCCCCCCGGTCCCGAATCCTTTGCACTATGGGTTCCAATGACAAAATAAACAACAGGGGTGACAGTGGGCACCCCTGTCGCGTGCCCCTAAACAATTCAAACCCCCGTGATATAGAGCCGTTTATTTTTAAATAAGCCATTGGTCTTTGATATATGCAAATGCAATGTGTGCCTTTGAGTCAGTCCTGACTCCTGGTGACCCAGAAGCTCCTGGGTTTTCTTGGCAGTGTCACTGGAAGTAGACTGCCAGGCCTTTCTTCTGAGGCAATGGAGAGTTAAGTGACTTTCCCAAGGCCACAAGGAGTGCTAGTGGGACTTGAACCCTGGTTGCTTAGTTACCAAGCCAGTGTTCTAACCACTAGGCCACTCCTCCACTACCCTGTGATAAATACTCTGGACCCAATTCAAGAAATGTCCCTTTATTCCAATTTTTTCCAGCACTCTGAAAAGAAAACCCCCATTCACCCTGTCAAAGGCTATTTCCGCGTCTACAGCCAATAGTGCTATCTCCTGCCCCCTCTCTTCCCCACCCCATTTAAGGTCCTCTGTATGTTATCCGACATGTATCAGCTCTGAACAAACCCCGACTGATTTGGGTGAACTAATTTCCCCATATGCTGTCCCAATCGATTTGCCATAATTCTAGTGAAAACTTTGAAATCCCCCCTAGCAATGAGATAGGCCTATACGAACCACACTCTGCGGGGGTCTTTCCCCTCTTTATGCAATATACTAATACCCGCCATATTGTAACCCACCCCTATTTGCAAACCAGTGTTACACGCCTTGATGTAGCTTCCTTACTAAAATTGTGTAGTCAGTGGCCGTAAGGGAAGGTGTTTTCACCAGATTTATGAAATGGAAAGGTACAGTACACACCAGTTCCTTCAAAAGGAACTGGGGAAGTATATATGATAAGTAAACTTAGATGGTATGTATGAAGTTTACCAATAAAGTTGTTGAAAAGTGTCTTGATATTTATTCTACGCAGGTTCTGACACTTTCTTGTATTTCTAGCTGAAATAATCTTTCCAGTTTCTCAGGAGGACATGAAAGAATAATCCAGCATACATTTCATCTTTTATTGCACCAACTGGTAAGTATAAATTATTATTATTTTTTAAAAAACAATATTTTCTTTTACAGAAGAACAACCATAACACGTTACAACTCTAATGAAGAAAACCCTAACTATTCTAACCAGATAAGTATCTCTTCTGGCTAATTCAGCATAAGAAGTGTAATTCTCTGTTAACTTCAATTGTTAACTTGTAAGTTCTGATGCTTTTTGTAGATTTATTTTTCTTTAGGGTGAAAATGTATTACATCAGTAACAGGTAAAAAATTGTTCACTCTCTTTCTTTTGCTCTCCTTTTCCTTGTTTTAAACAACAAAGCTTATGTTAAGTACTTCACTTAACTTTATTCAGACGTTCAGGTAAGATGTGAAGCTGACTCTTTGTCCAGCTAACTGCGAGGTTGAAGTGTAGGGGCCCATGTTTCGCACAGGAACCGCCACACCTCTGTATCCTCGGAATCCAGAGTACCTGGCTCCCTAACTTAATCAAAATAAAGGGAAGCAAAACCCTAACTTTTCCCTAATGTAGGTATATAACAACCTAATTTATTCTTATCCCTCAAACATTGTTAAGTTCCCTAACTAATAAAATAAAATTAAGCAAAGTCCCTAGCTAAGGTCACCTGTCTGAACTTAGGTCCCTATACTGAAGAGCTTAAGGAACCCCCTACTTTCATACAACCATCCTTGCACCTTATTTACTCAGACTTGAACTCAGAGCTAAAGTACTACGTGTCCATTCCACAACATTTAAATTCATTCCATCTTCAACATAGCTTGTGCACTGAAACTGTAGTAACTTATGTAATCTCTGTAGAGCTGTTACACATACATTATGGGTTTATTCCCTAAACAACAGTTTCTGGTACAGGTTATATTACACCTGTTCTCATTAAAATGTCTATTCAGCTCATTTCATTACTCTTGTCACCTTTAGAGCATTTAAACCAACATACCTTTTTATAGTGAGCCCTGTTACTTGCATCACTATAAGATATGTTCACCTGAGTCAATTATACAGTATATAATAATATACAAGGCTTTTTATAAGTAAAGGTGTGATTCTCACTGTCTTCCAAATCTCTGCATCCCCTTTCAGAAACTCTGCCACCATACAAAAGCAAAGTTCCGCTCTATTACCAAAATCATATTCACACAGGTCACTCAGTCACTAGACTCACCCAGGAGCTCTTTTTAATACACACTTGCCCACGGTTTTTAACAGCTCTCTCTGTTTTTTTACTCTCTCCCCGCCTCAACCAAGGCAACGCTGCCTCAAATGACATCATCCAGGGTCCTCCAGCCAATGAAAAGCATGCTTGCACCAGCACTCCAACAACATCAGTTACCATGAATTCTATTTTGCAGCTAAAATCTCCATTTTACCTTTCAGAACTCCCATTAGAAATAATGGTATCAAAATTCTATATCATATTTAAACAGAAAAAATAGTATATACGCCAAAAAAAGTTATCCCTTTCTTATTAATCACCGACTGACTATTAAACACTGTTTTCACAAGTTTTTAAACCTAAACAGCTCTCCGCTATGACATTTCATCAATTTAACATTACCCAATAAATTTCTGAAATCCCATTTCATTTTCTAAAATTAAACTGGAATCTCAGCTTTCACCTAACGCAATCCAAATTAAAATCTGAGTATCAGAACCACCATACTCCCCCATTACACAAAATAGGCTATAACTAAAAAATAAAGCAAACTTTTCATACCAAACTTGCTTTTAATTTTTTACTTAGGACCTCCGACTTTATGAGTCCAAATCTATAATTTTCCAACCGATTAAACCCCTTCTACTACCAACCCTGTAAAATTGAGCCATAAAACATTAAAATTTTCCAAATTCTGACCCCAGAATCAGATTCCCTATGGTCCCTTTACTGAAAGTCAACCCTTTTCCTGAGTCTCTAGGACCCCTAAATCCCGTCGGGTGCCTAAATCAAATCCGAGGCACCTACCGCCAACTCGCCTGGAACTCTACCTGAGCAGCAGCTAACTCGAGGCCCCCGGCTTCACTCTGGGCCTACTGCGAACACGTGCGTGCATGCGGTGACATGCACATGCACGGCCCAACGTCCTCTTCAACTATGGCTGCCTCTCTGCCCTATTTCGGCCCCTCCCCACTTCGGAAAAGATCGTGGCTAGACGCTGCTGCCTGCCTCTCAGGTAAAAAAAATCTTAACCCCTTATGGGGGTTACATTCGCCCATGTTAAAACTTAATGTTGTCCTCAACATTTTTATGCATGATTAAACTTCACTCCATCCACACTTCCATTTTATCAATCAAAACATCTATGATCATATTCTCCCTACACTATGCAAGGGTACTATCGCCAATGGGGCCGCTTTCTCAAGAAATTTCTTCCCCCCATTCACTTTCACAATCCAGGCCTGGCGTATCCTGGGGACATGGGAGAAGGTACCCTAACAACAGTCCCATGCCACCAGGTACGTCAGACCGTCAAACATTCAAGATATCACCGAACTGAACTATTTTTGAACTCACTCAGGTTAGTCTCTCAAATGCACTGATCAACCATTCCAAAACCACTCATATAGTTTTTCCGAATTGAATGTGGGCATCCCCAACCCCTTTCTGGATTTCCCTAAACCAGTATTTATACTTTTCTCTAATAACAGTTTCTCTTCTTACTTAACATATATAACCATTCTTATTTAATAGCCAAAGTAACACACTGTCAACAGTACAGCAATTAAACTTTCACATTAACAGCATTTTCTTCCATTTAGAATGTGTACAGTTCTGGCTCACAATTTTGTCTATCATCTAACACAATTGTTTACAGTTTATTACCGGAATTGCCAGCTTAGCTCCCTTAGCTTTGTTAAGGTACGAGGTACCCAACCTCGATTTCCCTTAACCAAGTCCAGGTATGAAGTACCTAACTTCAATTAAAAATTTATCATCCCTCTTGGCTCAACCCAAAATATAATTTTCTCTTAAATAAGCTGAACACAAACCTTTAGTATCACGAGTGGAACTTTGTATTACATTCCTCCTTCTTTCAGTTATTTATTTATTTATTTTATTTTCTTATATACCGCACTCTTTAGTATCAGCACGGTTTACATGGAACAAGAAACCATAAATAACAAGTATTGGTTTTTACATAGAACAGGGAAATACAACTTGGATAACTTAGGGGATATACCCTGTTGCACAGGTAGAAGTTCTCGTACCTGTACAAACGTTCGTATCCAATTACACTCCTTCCTCGTCCCCTCCCTTTCTAAATTATCCTTTCCGGAATCAAAATTTACAGGCTTTATTTGGGATGGCGTTCACACACTTGGTGACTCTGAACCTTCTATATCAAAAGAAAACAACTTAAGCATATTTCTGTGTAGAACTCTTATTTTTCCCGATTCACTTTGAGTTTTAAACACAATTTGATTAGTTCCCAATATCTCTAAGATTACATAAATTTCACTTTCCCACGGACTTTGTAATTTATGTCGGCCAGGATAATTCTGTTTTTGTACCAACACTCTTTCCCCTACGTGTAATTCAGACATTCTGCTCTTTTGATCATAACTTTTCTTCATTTTCAAGAAACTTTCGGCGGACTTCTTCCGGGCTACATTACGAGCAACTTCCAATTTCTCCTGTTGTATTTGAATCCAGTTTTCTGCAATTTCAGTGTCACGATCAGATAACATTTTTTCAGTTACCAAGGGGCACAAAGGAAGTAGTGTCTCCCTTCCCATAAACAGATAAACTGGAGCAAAGCCGGTGGAAGAATGGACAGAGCTATTGAATATTTGATTAAGTTCAGGCAGATATTCGGACCATTTTCTCTTTTTATCTTCTGGGAACATTCGCAAGATTTGATGCATTGTTCTATTAAACCGTTCACACCTACCATTTCCCTGGGGGTGGTATGGAGTAGTTCTAGATCTTGTTATGCCATACCAACTGCATAGTTCTTTTATGACTTCCAATTCAAATGCTCTCCCTTGATCTGAATGTAAACGTTCTGGAATTCCATACACAGCCAGCCATCTATTAATAAGCATTCTTGCAGTAGTTTTTGCAGTTTGATTTCTAGTAGGTATTGCAATAGTGAATCTGGTGAACATGCCCGTTAAGATAAGAACAGATTCAAATCCCCTACGGTATCTTTCTAATATCATATAATCCAACGCCAAAACTTCTAAGGGTTTGTTTACATGGAAAGAAACCAGTTTTTCTCTTTCTTGAGGACATGGTAACTTTGCAAAACAACACTGAGAACATTTGCTTATCCAATTTTCAATATCTTTCTTTAAATGCACCCAATAATGTTGTTTACGTATGTTTTTAAATGTGGTTTCTACTCCAAAATGTCCTGCTCTATCATGGAAATTCCACAATACTTTATTTTTTAGCACATCAGGCACCACCACTTGCCACACCACATCTCCATGTCGGCAGTCTTCAAACTTTCTAAATAATACATTATCTCTGATTATTAATCTATCTCTTTGTTTCCAGAGAATTTTTATCTCTTCCGTTACTTGTTGCCAATTCACTTCTGTAGGTTTTTGTCTTAGCCACTCTAATATTATTTTTATTACTGGATCAGTTGTTTGAGCTTGATAAATTTCTTTGTGCAATTGCTCAGATAAAGTCAATTTATTTGACACCGTCACCTGCTTCATCTGAATAACTTTATTTGTATTTTATTTCTTGGCACACTCTAACAAATTCAGTTTCAAAAAAACCTTTCCATCCTTATCTTCTTCTTCTTCCTCTGACTCTAGATCTTTAGGTAATCTAGACAGAACATCAGCATTCTGATTCAATTTCCCCGGTTTATATTCCACACTGAAATCTAATTCAGCTAGTTGGGCAATCCATCTCTGTTCTATAGCTTGAATCTTAGCAGTTTCCAGGTATTTTAGAGGATTGTGGTCTGTTCTTGCTATAAACGTTTTATAAATCAAGTATTCTCTAAATTTATCAGTGGCCGCCCACTTCAGTGCCAGTAACTCCAATTTAAAGGCCGAATAATTATTTGCATTCCTTTCTGATTTTCTCAGCCCCCTACTGGTATATGCGATAACCCTTTCTTTGCCATTTTGAATTTGGCGTAGTATAGCTCCTAATCCTCTGTAGCTGGCGTCTGTTGTCAAAATAAAGGGTTCAGTAAATATTGGGAATGATAAAACAGGAGCTGACGTTAATTTCTCTTTTAAGGCATCAAAAGCTAATTGACACTCTTCGGACCACACAAATTCCTTTTCCCGGTTGGTTTCTTTATTCTTCCCCATAAGAGAATGTAAAGGTGCAGCGATTTGTGCAAAATTGGGCACAAACCGTCTATAGAAGCTTGCAAAGCCCAAGAAATTGCGTACTTCAGTCTTTGTGGTAGGGACCTTCCACAGCTGTATCACTTGAATTTTGTCCGAGTCTGCCACTACTCCTCTCTCAGAAACCACATACCCCAGAAATTTGGCTTCTTTACAGAATAATTTACATTTGCTAGGCTTTAACTTAAGGCCAGTTTCCCCCAAGCGTTTGAATACTAGATTCAATCTCTCTAAGTGAATTTCAAACGAAGGAGCATATATCAAGATGTCGTTCAGGTAGAACAACAAAATTTCAAAGATGTACTCATCTAGCACTATATCCATCAGTCGCTGAAAGCTAGTGGGCACATTACACAAGCCAAAGGGCATTCTGGTCCATTCAAAAAGACCAAATGGAGTGGAAACTGCTGTCTTTTCAATGTCCTTTGGGCGCATCCCTAGCTGAAAGTATCCTGAGGTTAGGTCTAAAGATGAGAATCATTTAGAATTTCTTAAGGCATCCAGTGCCTCATTGATGCGAGGTAAAGGATATGCATCCTTGACAGTAACAGCATTTAATTTGCGATAGTCGCAACAGAATCTTATACTTCCATCTTTTTTTCTGATCACTACGGCAGGACTAGCCCAAGGACTATGACTCTTTCGTAGGATTCCTTGCTGCACCAGTCCAATAATGTGACTTTTAAACTGTTCAAAAAGATGAGGTGACACCCTACGATATGGCTGTCTTTATTTCATGCTGTATAATCTCAGTGTACCCAATGTCATTATCATTATTAGAAAAGACATCACGATGTGTCTACAGCAGTTGTTTTAGTTGTTCAGACTGTCGATCATTTAATAAATTCCAGTCAATTTTCACCTTAGGCAAATTATTTCTCCAGTCAGTATTAATTCCCATTTCTGCAGTTTTTTAGTTTTTTCTTTCAAGAATCTCCATGGGTTTAATAATCTCTGCCACCCTCATCCTAGGAGGAAGGTTGACATCTTTTTCTCCTATATTTATCAGTCTCACAGGTACTCTACCTTCTTCTTGTTGTGCTAGTACTTTGGCTACCATTATGCTGTCTGACATACTTGCGGACTGGGTGGCGGTTACCAACAATGGTCCTACCCAGTACCTAACACTGTTACATTTCCCTACAATTATCTTTTCAGACCTTGCAGGAATCAATTGACCTACCCTTCCTAATATTTTAACAAAATGTACTCAGTGCTCTTTTGGACTTTGCTTTTGGAGACTTATTTCCATAATTATGGTTGAAATTTTTGTTGGCTCCAAAGTAAAACAGGATAAATCCCGAAACAGCCCTTCCAAGTGCCTCAACACATTCATTCCCACGATACCTTGAGCTGTGTTTTCTTCCATCCTTCCGTTCCTGAAATTGTCTTGAACTACGAATATACATTTTTCTGGAACCAATTGTCCTAAGCACTGCACGTTAGCATCAATGTACCCTAGGACTGGGAGTTCAGTTCCGTTAACAGTTATTAACTTCAATTGTGAGGCATCCTGTAGAGAGTGCGGATCAGGAACATTTTTATTAAAAAACTGGCTAAGATAGTGGATACGCTTGACCCAGTATCAACGGTACATTTTATTTCGACCCCATTCATTTTCATTTTAAGGAGCGGACTTGGTCCCACTGCCTGTTCCCCAAATAATTTCTCTTCAGATATCTCCCTTTTATTTTCAGTCACTTGTCCCCTTACCACAGCTTTTCGTTCAATCTCTTTCTCTACGGTATCACTCAGTTGGCTTCTTCTAAGTGAATCATTGCTGATACTTGATATACCACTACTATTTAAACTCCCATTTCCACTATCTGAATGAGGTATTTGCCAAAGTTGTTCACTCCTGCACTGTCAAGCTATGTGTCCCGGTTCTTGACATTTAAAACAAATAATTTGTTCTGAGGGTGTTCTCCTTGATCTTTCTCCAGGAACAAAATCTCTCCTCATTGCCTGAGAATCACCGGTTCTACCATTATTATATTCCTTCCGTATTCCTCTATTCCACCTTTCTCGTCTCTGCATCTCCCACTCTTGCTCTTGTCGCTCAGTCCACTGAGTAAACAACCGGGTCAGTTGTCCAATCATCGCTGCAGTGGCATCCTTACTTGCACCACCACCCGCATCTTCTCTAGGCCTGTGGAGAACTTTCTTTGGCTCTACTATAACCGGGACCCTCTCTTCTCCTGCCCATCTTATGGCGGCCTGTAACAGTTCTGAAAATCCCAACCCTGGGTTATCTTCATTTTGTTTAGTCATTTCCCATTTCAATGCGGCATCTCTTAATCCCAGGATGAACTGCTCTTTTAAGGTTTCTTCCGGCGTTCCCATTCTTTTCCGATCCCTTTTTAAAATTACATCCATTTTTTGCTGAAGTTTATACCCATAAACTCTAATAGTTTCTTTCTCTTCCTGTTTAGCGTTGTAGAATTCTTGTATCCTTATTCCTAAGGCAACCTTATCCCCGTACACCTGTCTTAACATTTCGAAAATCTCTACGGTACAATCTCTAGACAGAGAATATTTAACTGTATCAGCTGCTAGGACTTTCAGATGATCTCTGATTACGTCCACTTGGTCTTCCGGAGAAATCTTTAAAATTCTCATCCTAATTCTCACTTTCTCTATCCAATCTTCCACAGTTAAATCAGAAATTGCCGCTTTGACCCGGTGAAAAGCGGGATATAAACCAAATACAGCTAAATAAATAAATACATTTCTTTTTGGAACCCTGAAAATTCTGGAATCATCTGTTCATGGGGTACTACTACTGTGTTGGTGATAATCTGTGGCATTCGTGTTCCACTTGTTCCAGCTTCCACTTCCATCTTCCAATAACTCTTTTTTTTCTCTCTTTTTTAAGGAAACAAATGTTTCTGCGAAACAGAGCTTACCCTCCCGACTAAAATCATTTTCAAACACACCCCAATCAAATTTTATTGTACTGCTCTTCCAGCGTTAGCCGAAAATTCCAAATGTTTGTTAGTTATTTACCTTAACTAACTACACCTAAGAAAGGTCAGAGTCACTAATTTTAATTACCACCCACTACCATACCCCCAATAACTTTATCAGAGAATTAGACTGCTGACTACGCCAAAACTGTAACCCACCCCTATTTGCAAACCAGTGTTACACGCCCTGATGTAGCTTCCTTACTAAAATTGTGTAGTCAGTGGCCGTAAGGGAAGGCGTTATCACCAGATTTACGAATTGGAAAGGTACAGTACACACCAGTTCCTTCAAAAGGAACTGGGGAAGTATATATAATAAGTAAACTTAGATGGTATGTATGAAGTTTACCAATAAAGTTATTGCAAAGTGTCTTGATATTAATTCTACGCAGGTTCTGACACTTTCTTGTATTTCTAGCTGAAATAATCTTTCCAGTTTCTCAGGAGGACATGAAAGAATAACCCAGCATACATTTCATCTTTTATTGCACCAACTGGTAAGTATAAATTATTTAAAAACAAAACAAAACAATATTTTCTTTTACAGAAGAACAACCATAACACGTTACAACTCTAATGAAGAAAACCCTAACTATTCTAACCAGATAAGTATCTCTTCTGGCTAATGCAGCATATGAAGTGTAATTCTCTGTTAACTTCAATTGTTAACTTGTAAGTTCTGATGCTTTTTGTAGATTTATTTTTCTTTAGGGTGAAAACGTATTACATCAGTAACAGGTAAAAAAATTCTTTATCTTTTGTCTTTATCTTTATCTAGGCACTTGATAAACCACCCAGGCCGAAGCATCAGGGCGGTGTACAATGACAAAAATGACAGCTACTGGAAATAAAGAAAGAAAGAAACGCCAAAAACAATAGGACAGAGAGGGACAGCAAAACAGATAGAGGACAGAGGAGGCCTGTAGAGGGGCAGGCGGGAGGGGAAATGGAGAGGGTGGAGAAACATGTGGAAATCAAGGGGGATTGGGGGATACGACTAGGGGATGAGGCACCATCAGCAGGGGGAGGAAGATCAAAGGCCTGACAGAAGAGATGTGTCTTGAGGAGGGCTTTGAAACGAGTATAGGACAGTTTGGTGCGAAGTGGGAGAGGAAGAGAGTTCCAGAGGGCGGGACCTAAGAAAAAGAAGGCAGAACGTCGGGTGGACTCCAGGTGGGCCTGTGTAGGAGAGGGGAGGAAAAGGCGATTACCGAGAGACGAACGAAGAAGATGGGGGGAAGGCTGAAAACAAATAATGTTGGCTAGATACTGGGGGGTATCAGCGTGGAGAGCCCTGTGGGTGAGGATTAGTAGTTTTAAAATAAACTGGAACTTAATTGGGAGCCAGTGCAAGGAGAGAAGACATGGGGACACGTGAGAGCGAATAGAAGACAGGGTGACAAGATGGGTGGCGGCATTTTGAACGAGTTGGAGATGACGAAGTTGAAAAGAAGGAAGGCCAGCATAGATAACATTACAGTAATCGAGACGAGAGATAACCAAGGACAGAACAAGAGTGACGACTGAGTACGGGGGAAGAATGGAACGAACGGCCTTGACACGACGTAGGTGGAAAAAAGAAGAACGAACGACGGAGGAGATGTGTTCATGAAAAGAAAGGGACGGGTCCAGGGTAACGCCCAAGTAGCGGAGGGAAGGTACCAGGGGGATAGAGTGAGGGCCCATGACAGGTAGCAGCTGGAGTGGCGGAAGACCAAAGGAAACCCAGAGTGCGGAGGATTTGGCAGGATTGGCATGCAGAAAATTAGATTCGAACCAAGAGGCGATAGAGGAAAGACAGAGGTTGAGCGGAACAAGATCTGGGGCAGAGGGAGAGGTGTGGTGGACCAGAAGGATGTCATCGGCGTATATGTAGAAGGAGAGAGCAGACTGTTGAATGAGCAGGGCCAAAGGGGCGAGAAAGGCATTGAAAAGTAAGGGAGCGAGAATAGAGCCCTGAGGAATGCCACAGATGGAGGGGGAAGGGGGAGAGGCTGAAGTACCAGAGTGGACTGAAAAAGTACGACAGGATAGAAAAGAAAGGAACCACCGAAGGACAGTGCCATGGACACCAAAGTAGGACAAATGAGACAGAAGAGTGCAGTGATCGACCACATCAAATGCAGAGGACAGATCCAGGGAAACCATGAGAGAGATGTCACCACGGTCGTGAGAAAAGTGGAGGTCGGAGAGCAAGGCTGTGAGGACGGTTTCGGTACTATGATCGGTGCGGAAGCCAGATTGGCAGGGGTGAAGGGCGTGGGTGGAATCTAGGTGGGAGGCCAATTGAGAAAAGACAAGCTTTTCGAGGACTTTGGACAAGAAAGGGAGGTTGGAAACGGGGCGCCAGTTAGCGGGAGAGGCAGGGTCAAGGGTAGGCTTCTTCAGGAGGGGACGGACAATAGCATGTTTCCAACGGGAAGGGAAGAGACCACAGGAGAGACTGGAATTAAAGATAGAAAGGATAAAGGGCACAAGGGAGATGTTGGGATTGAGCAGCCAGGTAGAAGGCAAAGGGTCGAGGGGACAGGTAGCTTGATGGGCAGACGAGATAGCCTCTACGAGTTCAGAGGAGGAAATGGGGGAAAAGGAACACCAACTGTGGGGAAATGTATGAGAGGGGGATGGGGGGGTACAGATGGGGAGAGGGAGGAGGAAGGGGAAGTGGGGGGGGGAAAGGGGAAGAGAGCAGGCAGAGAAAGAGGAGCGGAGGGAGAGAATCTTGTTGGAAAAGAAGGAAGCAAGGGTGGAGGGACTATGGGGGATTTGAGGGAACAGTAGGAAGAGAGGAGGTAGAGGAAATAGATTTGAGGACGAGGAAAAGGCGTCTAGCGGAGTTCGACGAGGTGGAGATAAGGCAAGAGTAATGGGAGTGCTTAGCCGAGAGGATCGCAGAACGGTAGGAAAGATGGGCAAGTCGATATGCTGAGTGAGAGGCAAGGGTATGGAGCTTCCTCCAGAGGCGCTCCGCATGGCGAAGATTGGAGCGGAAAAGAAGGAGACCAGAGTGGTACCAGGGATGGTGGGAAGAGGGACGGGGAACCATCGGACGATAGGGAGCTACGGTGTCGAGAGCGGCCGAGAGAGAGGAGGACCAGAGGACTACTTGTTGATCGACAGAGAGGGAGGGGAATTCCGGAGGAAATAGTGTACTAGCTGGAGGGAAGGAAAGCAAGGAGTTAGGGGTAAAGCGTCGTCTGAGAGACGGAACAGCAGAAGGAGAGGGACTGATCGGTCCTGGGGAAGGAAAAGGGAAGGTGAAAAAAAGGCAGAGGTGATCAGACCAGGGGACGGGAATAGAGTGAATATGAAGGACTGGAAAGGGGGGCTGTTACTTCTGGAGAGAAATCTGAAATTGTGAGTATATACTTCTGGGAATTTTTCTGAAAGGAATTTTTTTTCTTTTAAAGCTAATTAATCTGTGAACCCACTATTTTTTTTGTTAAATCAGTCAGGGCCTAGTAGCAACAGTTTAAGATTCAATTTAAAAACACAGAAGAGAACTTTCTGGTTACCTTTCATACCCAGTAGACAGCTGTAGTTTAAATTTCATAGTCACTCAGGGCCTAGCATCAGCAAAGTACTTTTAGTTTCAAATTAAAACACAGAAGAGAGCTTTCTGGTTAAATTTAGAATCCAGCAGAGAGCTTGTAGTTTAAATTTCATAATAGGTTAGAGCCTAGTAGCAGCAAAGAGCTATAATTTAAATCAAATCAGAATATAGTTTTCCTCAGCAGCACAGGACAAGGTACTGTGTAGCAGCCCTTTTTTAATAAGTGTTATATCCCTTCCTCCCTCCCCACACCCACCCTCCCCTGGGAAAATCACAGCTTTATAGGTACTTGCACAACTTAAAAGACAGGAGGTGCTCTCAGGTGAAGCTCATTACCCAAATCAGTCATACACCAAGGACCTGAGATTAATTAAGCTTCAGGTGAACAAGGTATATTAAACTTCTTAGGTACAGTTTTAGTGGTATAAATATCCATTGCACCCTTTAGTACATATAGAACTTAAAGATCTAAACACAAACTTAAAACTAAGATGCAGACAGCAGTCCAGCAGCGGGATGTGGGCTTTCCAGTCTTTTGCATTGAGTGTCACATGTATGATTTTCTCCCAGCTGGTGAGAGGTCTTACGTGTGCACTAGGTGCAAGGAGCTCTCTGCTCTCAGGGAACGAGTCCGTTCTCTAGAGGCTACAGTAGCAGACTTGGAAAACATAAGACAGACAGAGAGGTACATAGACGAGACCTACAGGGATATAGTCCTGAAGTCCCACCTCCAGTCTGGCAGCATCCCTGTTGCCATGGAGGAGAGAGGTCACGTGACAGGAGAGCATCACCCTGGTGTGGCAGGAAGTGATCCTGTAACTAGGACCTGTCCTCCAGGTGATGTAAACCCCTCTCGCACCGAGGAGGTTTCTCCAGGGCCAAGTGCCCATGCGGGAAGGGTTAGGACAGCAGTTATAGTTGGTGATTCGATCATTAGGCATGTAGATAGCTGGGTGGCTGGTGGACGTGAGGATCGCCTGGTAACATGCCTGCCTGGTGCGAAGGTAGCGGACCTCACACGCCATCTAGATAAGGTCTTAGATAGTGCTGGGGAGGAGTCTGCTGTCTTGGTACATGTTGGTACCAATGACATAGGAAAATGTGGTAGGGAGGTTCTGGAAGCTAAATTTAGGCTTTTAGGTAGGAAGTTGAAATCCAGAACTTCCAGGGTAGCGTTCTCCGAAATGCTTCCCGTTCCACGCGCAGGACCCAATAGGCAGGCAGAGCTCCGGAGTCTCAATGCGTGGATGAGACAATGGTGCAGAGATGAGGGGTTTGGATTTGTTAGGAACTGGGGAACATTCTGGGGAAAGGAGGGGCTCTTCCGAAGGGATGGGCTTCACCTTAACCGGGATGGAACCAGGCTGCTGGCATTAACCTTTAAAAAGGAGATAGAGCAGCTTTTAAACTAGATAATAGGGGAAAGCCGACAGTCGCCCAAGAGCGCATGGTTCGGAAGAATGTATCCTTGAAGGATACTACAAAAAGCAGAGAGGTTCCAAAAAAGAGTAAAGTAGCCCAAATGCCCTCGAGTATGGAGCAGACAGAACTTAAAGATCCCAAATTACCCATGTCTACCAATAGCCAAATTAATATGAATAAAATACAGTCTCTAAAATGCTTGTATGCAAATGCTAGAAGTCTACAAAACAAGATGGGAGAGTTAGAATATATAGCACTAAACGAGAGGTTAGATATGATTGGAATATCAGAGACATGGTGGAAGGAGGACAACCAGTGGGACACTGTGATACCTGGGTACAAACTATATCGAAATGATAGAGCTGATCAAATTGGTGGAGGGGTTGCGCTCTATGTTAGAGAGGGCATTGAGTCAGAAAGGATTAAAGTTTTGCAAGAAACAAAATTTGCTGTAGAATCTCTATGGATTGAAATTCCATGTAAAAAGGGGAAGGCGATGGCAGTGGGGGTGTACTATCGTCCGCCTGGCCAGAATGAACAAATGGATGATGAAATGCTCAAAAAAATCAAGGAAGCTAGCAAAAGTTACAGTGCAGTAATAATAATGGGTGATTTCAATTACCCCGGCATCGACTGGGTCAGTGTCACAACAGGACATGCTAGGGAGATAAAGTTCCTAGATGAAATAAGTGACTGCTTCTTGGAGCAGCTGGTTCATGAACCGACCAGAGGGGAAGCAATATTAGACCTAGTCCTTAGTGGAACACCAGATGTAGTGCAAGAGATAAGGGTGTTGGGGCCACTTGGCAATAGTGATCATAGCATGATCGCCTTTGATTTAATTAGTGGAGGAGGGATAGTAAGGAAATCCACAGTACTACCCTTTAACTTTCGAAAGGGAGACTATGATAGAATGAGGAAAACAGTTAAGAAAAAACTAAAAGGAGCAGTTGCAAAGGTTAAAGACGTACATCAAGCTTGGGTGTTGTTGAAAAATACTATCTTGGAAGCCCAGACCAGCTGTATTCCACGCTTTAAGAAAAGTGGAAGGAAGTCCAAAAAATTGCCAGCATGGTTTAAAGCTGAGGTCAGAGAGGCTGTTGTTGCCAAAAAAGCATCTTTCAAGAAATGGAAAAAAGAGCCAAACGATGAAACCTGGAAACAGCACAAGCACTGGCAAGTCAAATGCAAGACATTGATAAGGCAGGCAAAGAGAGAATTTGAGAAGAAGCTTGCTGCGGAAGCAAAAACGCGAAATAAAGACCTTTTCAAGTACATTCGTAGCAAAAAACCCGTGAGAGAGTCAGTTGGTCCATTAGATGATAAAGGGGTTAAAGGAGCACTAAGAGGCGACAAGGCGATAGCGGAGAGACTGAATGAATTCTTTGCTTCGGTCTTTACTGAGGAAGATGTAGGGATGTTACCCACGACTGAAGTGGTATTTAAAGGTGTGGAAGAATTGAAGGAAATATCGATACATCGGGAAGATGTCCTACAACTATTAGATAAACTGAAGAGTAGCAAATCACCTGGGCCGGATGGTATACATCCAAGGGTGTTGAAAGAACTGAAATTTGAGATTGCAGACCTGCTATCAGTAATCTGTGAACTATCATTAAAATCATCTCTAATACCTGAGGATTGGAGGATCGCCAATGTAACACCAATTTTTAAAAAGGGTTCGAGGGGTGATCCGGGAAACTACAGACCGGTGAGCCTGACATCAGTACCGGGAAAAATGGTAGAAACCATCATAAAGAATAAAATTACTCAGCATATAGATAGTCATGACCTAATGGGAGACAGCCAACATGGCTTTAGACAAGGAAGATCTTGTCTTACTAATCTGTTATGTTTTTTTGAAGGAGTGAATAAACAGGTGGACAAAGGTGAGTCGGTTGATATTGTGTATCTGGACTTTCAGAAAGCCTTTGACAAGGTCCCTCATGAGAGACTTTTGGCAAAACTAAAGAGTCATGGGATAGGAGGCAGTGTACTACTGTGGATCAGGAACTGGTTAAAAGATAGAAAGCAGAGGGTAGGGCTAAATGGCCAATTTTCCCAATGGAGAAAGGTGAATAGTGGTGTACCCCAGGGATCTGTGCTGGGTCCGCTGCTTTTTGACATATTCATAAATGACCTGGAAAGTGGAATAACGAGTGAGGTTATCAAATTTGCTGATGACACAAAACTATTTAAAGTTGTTAAAACCCAGGAGGATTGTGGAAAATTGCAAGAGGATCTTGATAAATTGGAAGACTGGGCATCAAAATGGCAGATGAAATTTAATGTGGAGAAGTGCAAGGTTATGCACCTAGGGAAGAACAACCCAAACTATGGTTACACGATGCAAGGTTCCACATTAGGAACCACCACCCAAGAAAAAGATTTAGGCGTCCTTGTGGATACCATGTTAAAACCCTCGGCCCAGTGTGCAGCGGCGGCCAAGAGAGCAAATAGAATGCTAGGTATGATAAGGAAAGGAATGGAAAATAAAACAAAAGATATTATAATGCCTCTATATCGTTCCATGGTGAGACCGCACCTTGAATATTGTGTGCAATTCTGGTCGCCATATCTTAAAAAGGATATAGCAATTTTAGAAAAGGTTCGAGAAGGGCCACCAAAATGGTAAAGGGGATGGAAGGCTACTCCTATGAAGAAAGGCTAAAAAGGTTGGGGCTCTTTAACCTGGAAAAGAGACGGCTGAGGGGAGATATGATAGAAGTCTATAAATTAATGAACGGAGTGGAACGGGTAAACGTAGATCGATTGTTTACCTTATCAGAATATAGAAAGACTAGGGGACATGCAATGAAGCTACAGGGTAAACTATTTAAGACTAATAAAAGAAAATATTTTTTCACTCAACGTGTAATCAAACTCTGGAATTTGTTACCGGAGGATGTAGTAAAGGCTGTTAGTGTAGCTGGGTTTAAAAAAGGTTTGGACAAGTTCCTGGAGGAAAGGTCCATAAACCATTATTAAGAAGGGACCCAGGATATCAATGCTTGAACCAATACAAGCATTGTGGAACCTGTGTCCCTTGGGGAAACTGCTAGGTACGTATGACCTAGATTGGCCACTGTTGGAAACAGAATACTGGGCTTGATGGACCTTGGTCTGACCCAGTATGGCATATCTTATGTTCTTATGTTCTTATGAGAGGGGAGGTAAGGGGAGGGGCCAAGGGTAAGAATAAGGTCCAGGGATCGTCCAGAGGCATGAGTAGGGCAAAGGATGTGTTGGGCGAAGGATAGATCGGAAAACAGGGAAGAGAGAACCTTGTCACGAGAGCGGGAGGGGGGATCAAGATGGGCGTTGAGATCGCCCAAAACGACCAGATGGGGAGAAAGGAGGGCAGAGTCGGACAGTGTATTCAACAGGGAGTCCCAGAGATCGGGGCGCAGGGAAGGGGGGACGTACAGGAGAAGAAAATAGATGGGAGGGGAGGAATCAGAGCGTATTAGGAGAGATTCAGGGTAGGCGGGAGGAGGTGATACCAGAGTAAAGGAGAGAGGAGACTTAAAGATGAGCGCCACTCCGCGCCAGAGCGACGAAGATGAGGGGTATGGAGAGCAGAGTAAACGGGCGGAAGACATTGATGGAGGAGGGCGTCCTCCCCCTCACGGAGCCAGGATTCCGTGATGAAGAGGGCATCCAAGGAGTGTTGGGGCAGGAGGTCGTGAACTAAATGGGTCTTTGAACGGATGGAGCGGCAGTTAAGAAGGGCCAGAGAAAGCGTAATGAGGGGAGCAACCGTGGAATGCAATGAGAGAGAAGGAGCAGGGGCGGAAGGGGCCAAGAGGGAGGAACAGGGAAGAAGGTTAAGGGGGTTGCGTGCCAGGGAGCCGGAGATTTAAATTGTTCACTCTCTTTCTTTTGCTCTCCTTTTCCTTGTTTTAAACAACAAAGCTTATGTTAAGTACTTCACTTAACTTTATTCAGACGTTCAGGTAAGATGTGAAGCTGACTCTTTGTCCAGCTAACTGCGAGGTTGAAGTGTAGGGGCCCAAGTTTCGCGCAGGAACCGCCGCACTTCTGTATCCTCGGAATCCGGAGTACCTGGCTCCCTAACTTAATCAAAATAAAGGGAAGCAAAACCCTAACTTTTCCCTAATGTAGGTATATAACAACCTAATTTATTCTTATCCCTCAAACTTTGTTAAGTTCCCTAACTAATAAAATAAAATTAAACAAAGTCCCTAGCTAAGGTCACCTGTCTGAACTTAGGTCCCTATACTGAAGAGCTTAAGGAACCCCCTACTTTCATACAACCATCCTTGCACCTTATTTACTCAGACTTGAACGCAAAGCTACAGTACTATGTGTCCATTCCACAACATTTAAATTCATTTATTTACATTCTCTTATATACCGTGCTATTCTGCATCAGTGCGGTTTACATTGAACAAACTGAAATTACATTGAACAGGGCATTATAACTTGGAGATAACTATTTTACAGGGAACATGGGCTAAGGAGGGTTAAGTGGCTTGCCCAAGACCATAAGGAGCACCTGTGGGACTAGAAACCCCAGTCCTTCCGGCCCAAGGCTGCTGTCCTCTAATGGGATTTGAACCCCCAACCTTCCGCCCTGATGTACATTGCCCCAACCACTAGGCTACTTGTGCACTGAAACTGTAGTAACTTATGTAATCTCTGTAGAGCTGTTACACATACATTATGGGTTTATTCCCTAAACAACAGTTTCTGGTACAGGTTATATTACACCTGTTCTCATTAAAATGTCTATTCAGCTCATTTCATTACTCTTGTCACCTTTAGAGCATTTAAACCAACATAACGTTTTGTAGTGAGCCCTGTTACTTGCATCACTATAAGATATGTTCACCTGAGTCAATTATACAGTATATAATAATATACAAGGCTTTTTATAAGTAAAGGTATGATTCTCACTGTCTTCCAAATCTCAGCATCCCCTTTCAGAAACTCTGCCACCATACAAAAGCAAAGTTTCGCTCTATTACCAAAATCATATTCAAACAGGTCACTCGACTCACCCAGGAGCTCTTTTTAATACACACTTGCCCACGGTTTTTAACAGCTCTCTCTTTTTTTTTTACTCTTTCCCCGCCGCAACCAAGGCAACGCTGCCTCAAATGACATCATCCAGGGTCCTCCAGCCAATGAAAAGCATGCTTGCACCAGCACTCCAACAACATCAGTTACCATGAATTCTATTTTGCAGCTAAAATCTCCATTTTACCTTTCAAAACTCCCATTAGAAATAATGGTATCAAAATTCGATATCATATTTAAACAGGAAAAATAGTATATGCTCCAAAAAAAATTATCCCTTTCTTATTAATCACCGACTGACTATTAAACACTGTTTTCACAAGTTTTTAACCCTAAACAGCTCTCCGCTATGACATTTCATCAATTTAACATTACCCAATAAATTTCTGAAATCCCATTTCATTTTCTAAAATTAAACTGGAATCTCAGCTTTCACCTCATACTATCCAAATTAAAATCAGAGTATCGGAACCACCATACTCCCCCATTACACAAAATAGGCTACAACTAAAAAATAAAGTAAACTTTTCATACCAAACTTGCTTTTAATTTTTTACTTAGGACCCCCGACTTTATATGAGTCCAAATCTATAATTTTCCAACCGATTAAACCCCTTCTACTACCAGGGGCGGCCCAAGGGGGGTGCGGGGCCATGTGCGGAGACTCGGTGCGGGGCCTCATTTGCATAAGGGGCCTCATTTGCATAAATATTTGCATAATGTTACCATATATTAACTTTTAGTAAACATGCCTCTTAATGAGTGTATGGATAAAGCGACTAAAAGATTTCTACATTACTACAATCCAGTGCCAACCGCCAGACACATTAGGAACTACTACAAACACTGCCCATTTAGAACCCATAGCAAACCCGCTGTATCCTAACAGCACTACCAGGACTCACAAAGCACCATACCCTACCTATCAAAAGGAAACATGCAGATATTAAACCAATACATTTCAGAGAATAACAATACATGACCTACTGGGGAAAGAGAACAAGTGGCAATGTCAAATAGGAATTATATAAACAGAACACCTCAGCTCAGTTGCACATGCAGAACATAGACCATCACCAAACAAGTAATCACAATTTAGAAACAGGAAGACAATAATTAAACTGGGAATCCCAAAAGCCAAACTTGGAATGTAAAACACTGTAGAAATAAAACTATACATTAATTTGCTCTTGTACTAAACAAAGCGCAGACGTTAATGATGCACATTTACCAGAGCTGACATATTCCAATTAATAAATTCAAAATAAAGAGATATTTTTCTACCTTTTGTGCATTTTTTTTCAGCTGCAATTGCTCCAGCCACTTTCTTCTGGTTTCTTCGTGTCTTCTGCTAACCCTCCATCGTCTGCTGTCCATTTGTCCTTTCTTCTCTCTTCTAGTTTTTTTTTTCCATTCTCTCTCTACATCTGCTTTAACATACTAATCTTTCTCCTTTTGCTCTTTCCTCATTCCTATTTCATCCACTCAAATTTTACCCCTCCATCCTCAATCCCCACTTACTCTCCCAATACCCGGCCAATTGTAGATTTTTTATCCCTCCCACACAAAATATTTTCCCCCTCTCCATTTTACTCTCCCAGCCCCATCCCATTCTAATCCTCCCCCAACATCAGCTCCCTTCTAGTTCCAGCCTCACCCAGCATCCATTCCCTTCTAGTCCCTGCATCAGCCCATTTCCAGTCCTAGTCCCTGCATCAGCCCATTTCCAGTCCTAGCCCCCCATCAGCCCATTTCCAGTCCTAGCAACCCCCCAACCCAATACCAGTCCTAGCCCCCCCATCAACCCACTTCCAGTCCTAACTCATCACCCCATTTTCAGTTTAATCCCCCCCTATAACCCATTACCAGTCCTAACCCCCATCAGCCCACTTCCAGTCCTAACCCCATCAACCCATTTCCAGTCAGCCCCCCATAGCCCATTGCCAGTCCTACCCCCCCCATCAGCCCACAGCCCATTACCAGTCCTAACCCCATCAGCCCACCTTAAGTCCTAACCCCTCCCCATCAGCCCATTTCCTGTCCTAGCCCCCCATAGTCCATTATCAAGTCCTAACCCCCCATAGCCCATTACGAGACAGCCCCCATCAGCCCCCAGCACATTACCAGTCCTAACCCCCCCATAGCCCATTACCAGTTCTAACCCCCCCAAAAGCCCACAGCCCATTACCAGTCCTAACCCCATCAGCCCACCTCAAGTCCTAACCCCTCCCCATCAGCCCATTTCCTGTCCTAGCCCCCCCATAGCCCATTATCAGTCCTAACCCCCCCATAGCCCATTACCAGTCCTAACCCCCCATCAGCCCACCTCCAGTGTTAACCCCCCCATCAGCCCATTTCCAGTCCTAGCCCCCCCATAGCCCATTACCAGTCCTAACCCCCCTCCAACAGCCCACAGCCCATTACCAGCCCTAACCCCATCAGCCCACCTCCAGTCTTAACCCCCATCAGCCCATTTCCAGTCCTAGCCCTCCATAGCCCATTACCAGTCCTAACCCCCCCAACAGCCCACAGCCCACAGCCCATTAGCAGTCCTAACCCCATCAGCCCACCTCCAGTCTTAACCCCCCCAGCCCATTTCCAGTCCTTGCTCCCCTTTGCCCATTAACAGTCCTAACTACCCCCCCAACAACCCACAGCCCACCTCGTAAAGTCCTAAACCCCTCCATAGCCCATTACCAGTCCTAACCCCCCCCCCCATCAGCTCAAGTAAAATGTAAAAAAAAAAAAAAAAACAAAAACTGGCTGCTGCCGCGGCAGCAGCAGAATGGAGTGTCCCGCAGGGCCCCCTCTGCCTGGCTGAGTCCCTCCCTCCCTCTGTGCCAGCTTTCAGATACGCGAAGGAAGAGCATCTCCCTAGCGTCTCTGTTAAGCCTGCAGGGGCGGGTGGGAACCGCAGGGGCTGATGGGAAATGTCCCATCTGCCCCTGCCGGCTGAACAGAGCAGAGAGGGTGACACTCTCCCTTCGCGAATCTGAAAGCCGGCACAGAGGGGCTCAGCCGTCACAGAGGGAGGGACTCAGCCGGGCAGAGGGGGCCCCGCGGGACACTCCATTCTGCCGCTGCCGCGGCGGCAGCAGCAGCGGTAGTAGACAGCTTTTTTTTTTTTTTTTTAAATTTAATTTTGAAAAAAAGCAGAATGTTCTTTGCGCGGGCCCCCCTGAAATGCGGGGCCCTGTGCAAAAAACATTCTTGCTCAATGGACGAGCCGGCCCTGTCTACTACCAACCCTGTAAAACTGAGCCATAAAACATTAAAATTTTCCAAATTCTGACCCCGGAATCAGATTCCCCATGGTCCCTTTACTGAAAGTCAACCCTTTTCCCGAGTCTCTAGGACCCCTAAATCCCTTCGGGTGCCTAAATCAAATCCGAGGCACCTACCGCCAACTCGCCTGGAACTCTACCTGAGTAGCAGCTAACTCGAGGCTCCCGGCTTCACTCCGGGCCTACCGCGAACATGCGCGTGCACGCGGTGACGCGCACATGCACGCCCGACGTCCTCTTCAACTATGGCTGCCTCTCTTCCCTATTTCGGCCCCTCCCCGTGTCAGAAAAGATCGCGGCTAGACGCTGCTGTCTGCCTTCTCAGGTAAAAAAAATCTTAACCCCTTATGGGGGTTACAATATGCATTGATGGCGGCATCTCTCCCACACTGCTAAAAGAGTTATACAATCTTGCCAGCGGCCCCACTAAAACTCCAGAGAAAACCTTATAAAATTGATTCCCAAATCCATTTAAACCCGGGGCTTTATGCTTCTGCAACCCTTTAATCACTTCCAGAATCTCCTGCTCTCTAATTGGCTCTGACAACTCCTCTGCCTCATCCTCTGTGAGTTAGGGAGCCTGGCCTTCCCCAGGTATGCCTGTATTTTACTCTCCTCTACTTGCTGCTCTGGAGTATATAGTTGTTGATAGAATTGAATAAATTGTTCCTCAATATCATTCCCTGCCCACAAATCCTCCCCCTTTGCATCTCTAATGCAAACTATTATGTTCCTAGACCTCAATTTATGAACCTTCTGTGCTAGCATCCTCCTGGCCTTATTACTGAATTCAAAATTCCTCTGTTTCAACATATTTAGTTTACACCAAATATTTTTTTATTTTATTTATTTAGCTGTATTTATATCCTGCTTTTCACCAGGTCAAAGCAGTCAATTGGGGGATACATTTAACACAAGGGGATATGAGACACATACACAGAACATGGGCAGTGGAGGGTTAAGTGGCTTGCCCAAGACCACAAGGAGTGCCTATAGGACTAGAAATCCCAGTCCCTCCAGCCTGAGATTGCTGTCCCCAGGTGGGACTTGAACCCCCAGCCCTCTGGCCTGAAGTACCTTGTCCTAACCACTAGACCACTCCTCCCTCCATATCTTGTATGTGCAGTTCACTTAGGTCCCCCCTGAATCTCCCTAGTTCCTGTATTAGTTTAGTATCTCGTGTTTTTTTTTTAATTGAGCCTCCACCTCCCCAATCCTTTTTAGTAGGAATTCTTGCTGCCACAACTTCATCCATTTCCGGTGCGCTCCCACTGCATTGAGCTTACCCCTTACTACTGCCTTTAAACAGTCCCAAACCATTCCCGGGGAACATTCCCCCGTATCATTTAACATTATGTATTCCTTTATGTCCCCTGTTATCTGTCGCACCACTACCTTATCTTCCAGAAGGGTTTTGTTTTATTTCCACCACCCTCTATTGGATCCGAATCCCCTGAGTTGGATATCACATATCACAAGGGCATGGTCCGACCATGTGCACTCTCTGATTTCACATTTCTTTACCCCAGATGCCAGAGTCCGGTCAACAAATAACATATCAATGCGAGAGTACACCTCGTGTAGCGCAGAAAAGAAGGAGTAATCCCTTTGCTTGTTTCCCTCCATAACTCCTACAGCCCTAATCCCATGACCAGGCTCTTCAAACATTTTCTATTTTGCTTTGATGTAGACGATTCCCTTTAGAGGTGTCCATTCGAGGATCCAGTGGCACATTGAAGTCTCCTCCCATAATTACATATCCCTCTACAATCCCAATTAACTTACTTTGGAGTTCCTTAAAAAACTGAGCCTGTTTAGCATTCAGGGCATAGACACAAACCAGAGTATACATCTTCTGGTCCCATTTTAATTTCACAATCACAAACCTCCCCAGTCTGTCCCAAATTACTTCCCCCACTTGCCCCGTAACCCGTGCCGAAAATAATATGCCCACCCCACCTTTCTTTTTCTCTATCTTATTCGACGCAAAGAATCTCTGGGGTTATCGGGGATGGTTCACTTGGTGCTCATCTTTAGTCACGAGGTGTGTCTCCTGTAGAAAAACAATGTCCCTTTATAATCGTATACATTCTTTCATAAGAAACTGTCTCTTTGCAAAGGAATTAAGGCCTCTAACATTCATAGTCATTATATTTATCTCCAGCATTGTATCTTTAAACCTCCCCCCCTACTTCGCACACTCCTAGCCATTTGATACCCCTCCCCACTTACCCCCACCTGTCCCCCCTACCCCCTCTGCCGCATAGTCCCCTCCACTTCCCCCCCTCCTCCCTCTCTTTGCCTCCACCGGTCCCAGTTTGGACCTCTTTGGGTGACTTCAGACTACCTCCCACCCGTTCTTCCCTCTCGAAAGCCCCCACCAACTGGCTACTGAGCCTCCAATGCTATTCTCCACCCCCTACTTCCCATTATGCCCTAGCAAGCTCCCCATAAACCAAAAAACTTTTCATGCCCACCAAACTCCCCCCAATTATCCAATTGCCCCCAGAGCAGTCATATCACAATATACATCCAAACCACATCAAATGTTCATCTTTGGCGTCTCAAATTTTTTTCCCCTCCAGGCACTCTGCTCCACTGGTGCTGTGGCTCTCTCTCTTGGCCACCCTTCTCCCGCTGATCCAGATTACTCCCCTCCATCATAGGAATCTCAGTCCAGCCGGCTTGTTTCATGCCTTGTATCGCTGCAGCCACCGAGTGAGCTGTCGTTGTTTTCGCATTGATAGTGAATTGTAGGCCCACTGGAAACAGCCATCTATACCGCACATTCTCCTCTCGCAGTGTCCTGGTCACCGCTTGATAGGCTCTGCGGTTTTTGATAGTAAGGCTAGATATATCAGCAAAAACTTCCACCTCCAAGCCTTGCCACTTGATTTTGCCCAACATTCTGGAGGCCCTCATCATCAGCTCCGTGGATCTGTATTCATGCAGGCAGACTACCATATCTTGCACTTTGTTCTCTCTCCTCGGCCCCAGTGTTCTATGTGCCCTGTCCACCCTAAGGCTTATTCCCTCCACCTCCATATCTGCAGCCTTAAGAGCAGCTCCACAGAATTCCTCTGCCATGGATACATAATTCAGCGCTCCTTCACTTTCAGGCAGACCCCTGATCCGGATATTCGATCTCCGGGACCTGTTTTCAAGGTCCTCACGTTTTTGCCATAACTCCTCCTGTGCCTCATTCACAGAGTCCACTCAGGTCTCAAAAGGGGCCCACCTGCTCTCTTGCTCCTCAATTCTATTTTCCACCTCATCCAGTCGGGTCCTCATAGATGCCATATCCAGCTTAATCTCCTGGAGCCAGCCATGGACCTCTTTCTTCAGCACCCCCAGATCCTGTTTCGTAGACTTGAACCATTCTTTTAGATCTTCTCTTAGAGCTTGAATATCATTTGACATGCCCTCCGTGGCTCCAGCCTCAGTGGAGTTTCGTGGTTCCTCACTGGCCACCGCCATCTTTGCCACGTGGCTCTTAGCCCCCGCTGGGCTCTTGAATGAAAAAGCTTTCAAGTCCACGGCAGTTTTACGTGCCACTATCCGCGGCTTTCTGCAAACCCACTTTAGTCCTCACAGAACCTGAAAGGGAGAACTTCCCTCACTGCTCTTTCTTCCTAGAGAGGCTCAAATGATCCATCTGCGGGTCTCTTTGTCCCTCTCAGCCAGTCCTGAATCAAAAGCCAGTGGGGAGGGAGGCGATAGCTGCTTTATAATGCCCCCCCCTGTTCACTCTGTAAACCTCAGACTTCTGACTCCTGTATGTTTATTTATTTATTTATTTATTTTATTTAGTATACATTTGTATACCGCTACTTCCAGCAATCAGCAGCGGTTTTGATTACAGATTGGAAATTGTCAAATCATGACAGGAAATTTTTGAGGTATAAACACATTGATTAGACAGGAAAGCACAGCACACAGAGAACTATTTTACAGGGAACATGGGCTATGGAGGGTTAAGTGGCTTGCCCAAGACCACAAGGAGCACCTGTGGGACTAGAAACCCCAGTCCTTCCGGCCCAAGGTTGCTGTCCTCTAGTGGGATTTGAACCCCCGACCTTCCGGCCCGAAGTACCTTGCCCCAACCACTAGGCCACTCCTCCACTCCACGTTGCTGTGTGTGCTCACCGGGATGCCCTGGCCTCCGCTCTGCTTGGCCACGTGCTTTCCCCGACTGTCTGGTTCTTCACCCGTAGCTCCGTTGCGGCCTCTTCTGGATCTCCTTACTTCGGCCGCTGACCTGCCTGCTGATAACACTCACTCCGCCATGTTTCCTACGCCACACACAGTCTCTCGGAGTCTGCACCGCCCCAGCACTATTTTTACAGCCACTGCTCTGTGTGGAATCACCAAACTGCTTTCCCTTCTGTTTGCGATGGGGAGTCTCTGACACACTTTGCCCTTATTTTTACTCCTCAGCACATCATTTTATGTAGTTTATTCTGCTCGTCTGGTGGGGTTAATAGCAGAGCTCATTCACCGTGCTGCCATTCCGTCTGCCGACATCACCAAAACCATCTGCAGTATAAATTTAAATTTAAAACACAGCAGAGAGCTTTCTGGTTAAATTTAGAACCCAAGACTCCCTCTATCAAAGCAACGGCTGTGGGACTCCCCTTGGAGATTGGTCACAGATTACCTTGGAAGCACAGGACAGGGTACTGTGTAGCAGCCAGCTTTTAATAAGTCTTCTGTCACTCACTCACTCCCCCACACCCACCCACCCCTGGGATAATCGTAACTTTTTAGGTGCTTAAAACTCTTAAAGGAAAGGAGGTGCCATATTCACTCTCAGGTGCAGCTGTTTATTCTCATCAGCATACATTAAGGACCTGAGACTAATTAAACTTCAGATGAACAAAGTACATTAAACGTATTAGGTATACTTTTATTAGTATAAGTGTCTCTAGCAACCCTTAGTAAGTGAAAAACTTAAATATCAAAACACAACCTTTCTAGTCTTTTGCACTGAGTGTCACATGTATGAATTTCTCACAGTTGGTGAGGGGTCTTATGTGTGCACAAGGTGCAAGGAGCTCTTTGCTCTCAGGGAACGAGTCCGATCTCTAGAGGCAAGAGTAACAGACTTGGAAGACATAAGGAAGACAGAGAGGTACATAGACGAAACCTACAGGGATATAGTCCTGAAGTCCCACCACCAGTCTGGCAGCATCCCTGTTGCCATGGAGGAGAGAGGTCACGTGACAAGAGAGCATCACTCTGGTGTGGCAGGAAGTGATCCTGTAGCTAGGACCTGTCCTCACTCTGGTGTGTCAGGAAGTGATCCTGAAGCTATGACCAGGTGATGTAAAACCCTCTCACAACGAAGACGTTTCTTCAGGGCCATGTGCCCATGAGGGAAGGGCTAGGACAGCCGTTATAGTTGGTGATTCAATGATTTGGCATGTAGATAGCTGGGTGGCTGGTGGATGTGAGGATCGCCTGGTAACATGCCTGCCTCGTGCAAAGGAAGCGGACCTCATGTGCCAACTAGATAAGGTCTTAGATAGTGCTGGGGAGGAGTCTGCTGTCTTGGTACATGCCGGTACCAACGACATAGGAAAATGTAGTAGGGAGGTTCTGGAGACTAAATTTAGGCTTTTAGGTAGGAAGTTGAAATCCAGAACTTCCAGGGTAGCTTTCTCTGAAATGATTCCTGTTCCACGCTCAGGACCCAAAAGACAGGCAGAGCTCCAGAGTCTCAATGCGTGGATGAGACAATGGTGCAAAGATGAGGATTTTGGATTTGTTAGGAACTGAGGAACATTCTGGGGAAAGGAGGGGCTCTTCCAAAGGGATGGGCTTCACCTTAAAGGAGATGGAACCAGGCATTAACCTATAAAAAGGAGATAGAGCAGCTTTTAAACTAGATAATAGGGGAAAGCTGACAGTCGCCCATGAGCACATGGATTGGAACAATGTGTCCTTGAAGGATACTACCAAAAAAATAAAGTTAGGGCACATCAGCAGAGAGGTTCCAATAAAAACAAAGGTAGCCCAAATGCCCTTGAGTACAGAGCAAACAGAGCTTAAAGATTCCAAATTGCCCCTGCCTACCGATAACCAGATTAATATCAATAAAATACAGTCTTTAAAATGCTTGATTGCAAATGCTAGAAGTCTAAAAATTAAGATGGGAGAGTTAGAATATATAGCACTAAATGAGAAGTTAGATATGATTGGTATCTCAGAGACATGGTGGAACGAGGACAACAAGCGGGACATTGTGATACCTGGGTACAAACTATATCATAATGATAGAGCTGATCAAATTGGTGGAGGGGTTGCGCTCTATGTTAGAGAGGGCATTGAGTCAGAAAGGTTTAAAGTTTTGCAGGAAACAAAATTTTCTGTAGAATCTCTATGGATTGAAATTCCATGTAAAAAGGGGAAGGCGATGGCAGTGGGGTTGTACTATTGACCGCCTGGCCAGAATGAACAAATGGATGATGAAATACCCAAAGAAATCAGGGAAGCTAACAAAAGTTGCAGAACAGTAATAATGGGTGATTTCAATTACCCGGTATTGACTGGGTCAGAGTCATGGCAGAACATGCTAGGGAGATAAAGTTTCTAGATGAAATAAATGACTGCTTCTTGGAGCAGCTAGTTCATGAATTGACCAGAAGGAAAGCCATTTTGGACTTAGTGGAACACCAGATCTGATGCAAGAGATAAGGTGATTTAATTAATGGAGGAGGGATGGTAAGGAAATCCACAGTACTACCTTTTAACTTTCAAAAGGGAGACTATGATAAAATGAGTAAAATGGTTAAGAGAAAACTAAAAGGAATAGTTGCAAAGGCCAAAGACTTAAATCAAGCTTGGGTGCTGTTTAAACATACTATCTTGGAAACCCAGACCAGCTATATTCCACGCTTTAAGAAAAGTGGAAGGAAGTCCAAAAAACTGCCAGCATGGTTTAAAGGTGAGGTCAGAGAGGCTGTTGTTGCCAAAAAAAAGCATCTTTCAGGAAATGGAAAAAAAGAGCCAAATGACGAAAACTGGAAACAGCACAAGCGTTGGCAAGTTAAATGCAAGGCATTGATAAGGCAGGCAAAGAGAGAATTTGAGAAGAAACTTGTTGTGGAAGCAAAAACGCATAATAAGGACTTTTTCAAGTACATTTGTAGCAAAAAAACTGTGAGAGAGTCAGTTGGACCATTAGATGATAGAGGGGTTAAAGGGGCAGTAAGAAGGGACAAGGCTACAGCGGAGAGACTGAATGAATTCGGTCTTTACAAAGGAAGATGTAGGAATGTTACCCATGACTGAAGTGGTATTTAAAGGAGATACTGCAAAGGAATTGAAAGAAATATTGATATACTGGGAAGATGTATTACAACTGTTTGATAAACTGAAGAGTAGCAAAGCACCTGGACCGGATGGTATACATCCAAGGGTGTTGAAAGAACTGAAATATGAGATGGCAGACCTGCTATTAGTAATCTGTTAACTATCATTAAAATCATCTGTAATACCTGAAAATTGGAGGAATGCCAATGTAACGCCAATTTTTAAAAAGGGTTCCAGGGGTCATCCAGGAAACTACAGACCGGTGAGCCTGATGTCATTACTGGGAAATATGGTAGAAACCTTTATTAAGAACAAAATTACTCAGCATGTAGATAGTCATGGCTTAATGGGAGACAGCCAAAAAGGCTTTTAGGAAGATCTTGTCTTACTAATCTGTTATGTTTTTTTGAAGGTTTGAATAAACAGGTAGTCAAAGGTGAGTCATTTGATATAGTGTATTTGGACTTTCAGAAAGCCTTTGATAAGTTCCTCATTAGAGACTTTTGACAAAACTAAAAAGTCATGGGTAGGAGACAGTGTACTATTGTGGATTAGGAACTGTTTAAAAGATAGAAAGCAGAGGGTAGGGCTAAATGACCTATTTTCCCAATGGAAAAAAGGTGAATAGTGGAATACCCCAGGGATCTCTGCTGGGTCCACTGCTTTTTGACATATTCATAAATGACCTGGAAATGGGAATAGCAAATGAGGTTATCAAATTTGCAGATGACACAAAACTATTTAAAGTTGCTAAAACTCAAGAGGATAATGGAAAATTGCAAGAGGATCTTGATAAATTGGAAGACTGGTCATCCAAATGGCAGATTAAATTTAATGTGGACAAGTGCAAGGTTATGCACCTATTGAAGAACAACCCAAACTATGGTTTCATGATGCAAGGTTCCACATTGAGAACCACTACCCAGGAAAAAGATTTAGGCGTCATTGTGGGTAACATGTTGAAACCCTCTGCCCAGTGTGCATCGGTGGCAAAGAGAGCAAATAGAATGCTAGGTATCATAAGGAAAAGAATGGAAAATAAAACAAAGGATATTATAATGCCTCTGTATCATTCCACGGTACGACTACACCTTTAATATTGTGTGAAATTTTGGTCACCCTATCTTAAAAAGGATATAGCGTTATTAGAAAAGGTGCAGAGAAGAGTCACCAAAATGGTAAAGGGGATGGAAGGATACTCTTATGAAGAGAAGCTAAGAAGTTTGGGGCTCTTCATCCTGGAAAAGAGACAGCTGATGGGAGAAATGATAGAGATCTATAAATTAATGAATGGAGTGTGTCGCAACCCCAGCCCCCGAGCCACGTGCTTAAAGGGTCAGGGTGGACATCATTGTTTTCAGCAAAGGGTGAAACTTTTCTTAGCCCAGATGCATGCTGGTACTGGTAGTCCCTTTCTTGAAATAATTAGTTGTGAAAGCCATGTGTAAGGTAAAGGATAAGGTTTATTCCCATAATGCACAAACAAAGGTTCAATGAAGGAAAACAGGATTCTCACCTCATTCAGGATTTTCAAAAAGGTATTTACAGAATTCAAAAGTTAGACGTGCTTCACAGTGTTATTTTCTATGCAGGTGGTAGAACAGACCAGTTCATGCAAACAAAAGCAAGCTTCTTCTTTTAGCTTATCAAAACTGTATTTTAACGTATACCCTGCGAGCTATACTTCTGCCAAGGATTCCAAACGTCCGGCTAGACAAAGTGTACAATCCATGAGACAGTCAGGTAGCAATGAATCGGGTTCAGCAGGGTCTATTTGCATCTCCTCCTGTTCTGACGATATATCTGCTGGCCCTGAGCTTTCCTCATGTAATTCTGGCTTCACTTCAGAGTTTCTCTCTAAAACTCTCCAGCCTTGCTGTACCTGGTCTGGAAAACAGGTAACAGGACTTTTAGTCAGCACTTTTTGTACAGGTTCCCAAACCTCTCTCCAGCTGTGTTTACTGCACCTACGGCTCTCAGGCTTCCATGCCTTTCTAGGGCTTGGCCACAGTTCCCTGTTCAGTGTTGTGTTTCTCAGACTCCTGGGCTGAGTCTTGTGCACCCACCTCTGAACTCCTTGTAGCTCATGGTCAGGAAAGAAAGTATGCAGGTACCTCTGTTCTCTGAGCTGTGCTTCTCTGGTACTTTCTTTACCAGGCACTTTCCAGGTCCCTCTCCTTTGTCTGTCTTCCTTGAAGACTTCTCCCTGGAGCTTTTCAGCGAGGAACTGTTTCTCTTGGAACTTGTTCCTTCTCTGTAAGGACCGCAAATCCAACTGCCTCTCCTTCTCTCCTCGGAGCCGTCTGCTTCCTCTCTCTTCTGCGTCTGCTGCTGCTGCTCTTTCTGTCCTGTCTAAGCCATGCTTATAAAGCTGCTTCTCAGTTAGGGTTTCTCTCACCCTGACCAGGTGTGTCTGATTATCCCTTGAGTTAGTTATTGCATCATCCAAGCTTGGGTGTGTCAGCCTACCCTCTGATTCTTCGTGCTTGCTCCCTCTGGCTGCACTTTGCAGTAACTGCACTTTAGGTCTGTCACTTTCTTTAAAGGGATCAGTGATGTTTCCTATCTCCATAGGTTCACTGGCTTCTGCTTCATCACAAGTGGCATGGGTAAACGTAGATCGATTGTTTACCTCGTCAGGATATAAAAAGACCAGGGGACATGCAATGAAGCTACAGGGTAACCTATTTAAAACTAATAAAAGAAAATATTTTTTCACTCAACGTGTAATCAAACTCTGGAATTTGTTACCGGAGGATGTAGTAAAAGCTGCTAGTGTAGCTGGGTTTAAAAATGTTTTGGACAAGTTCCTGGATTTAAAGGTCCATAAACCATTATTAAAAGGGACCCAGGATATCACTGCTTGACCCAATAAAAGCATTGAGGAACCTGTGTCTTTTGGGGAGACTGCTAGGTACTTATGACCTAGATTGGCCACTATTGGAAACAGGATACTGGGCTTGATGGACCTTGGTCTGACCCAGTATGGCATATCTTATGTTCTTATGATCCTCATCCTTCTTAACCTCTCTGCTGTTTTTTACACTGTTGACCACAACCTTCTGCTTGATACCTTGTCCTCACTTGGTTTTAAGGGTTCTGTGCTATCCTGGTTGTTTTCTTGTCTCTCCCATTACTCTTTCAGTGTTTATTCTGATGGATCCTCCTCTATCTGCTATCCTGCTCTCAGTTGGTGTACCCCAAGGATATGTCTTGGGTCCACTCCTTTTCTCTCTCTATACGCAGTCCCTTGGTGCACTCATCTCTTCCCATGGCTTTCAGTACCATCTTTATGCTGATGACTCCCAGATCTACCTCTCTACACCTGAAATCTCACTGGCAATCCAGACCTGGATGTCTGCCTGCTTTTCTGGCATTCACGCTAGCTAGATAGATGTGCTTTTCCTTCCTCATGGCACTCTGCTCTTTCCTTCTCATAGAAGTGGTACCACGGTTAAAGAATCATTCATGGAGTGCACTCCAGTCTTTCAAAAAACCCCTAAGAGTTTCTTGGTCTGTTATTGTTAAGTGCTGTCGAGTTGGTGTCGACTCCTGGCGACCCTCTGAATAGTTGACCTAAACTTTGTTTAGTCTTCAGCCAAGCGACTCAATGTTGATAGAGTGGTATCCATAGCAGCTGCTATTATATTGATCCATCTCATTTCCGGCCTTCCTCTTTTACGGTGACCTTCTACATTGCCAAGCATTATGTCTTTCTCCAATGATCTCTCTCTTCGGCTGATAGTTGGCCAATAATTTGTCTTCCAAATTTCCTTGCAGAGCCTTCTAAGTATGAAAGCCAAAGTCTTGTCATCTGAGCTTCTAAGGAAAACTTAGGTTTGATCTACTCTAGTACTGACTATTTTGTTCTTCAGGCAGGCCATGCTATACACAGTATTCATCATCAGCACCATAATTCAAAGGCATTGATTTTATTCCTGTCTACCTTTTTCACTGTCCAACTTTTGCATCCATATGACGTTATTAAAAATATGACAAGTCAAATATTTGTATGGATAGAGACATCTCTGCTCTTGAGGATCTTGTCTAGGTCCTTCATAGCCATTCTACCAATTTCAATTTCTTCTCCATCAATGATGAACTTATTGACTGTGTCAGTTGTACTTACAAGGCTCTGCCAAGAAATATGGAAGACAACATCATGGCCAACTGACTGGAAAAGATCTGTGTTTATACCAATACTAAAGAAAGGTGATCCAACTGACTGTGGAAATTATCTCACAATCGCTCTGATTCTACATGCCAGCAAGATTCTACTGAAGATTACTCAAAAGAAACTACAACCATACCTGGAACAAGAACTACCTGAAGTGCAAGCAGGGTTCAGGAAAGGGCGAGGAACGAGAGACATCATTGCGGATGTGAGATGGATCCTTGAAAAGACTAAAGAATACCAAAAGGATATCTGTTTGTGCTTTATCGACTATAGCAAGGCATTTGACTGTGTAAACCATGAGAAACTCTGGGCCATGTTAAGAAGCATGGGTATACCAGAACACCCGATCATACTCTTGCACAATCTGTACATTGATCAAGAAGCAGCAGTTTGAACGGAACAAGGAGAAACAGAATGGTTTAAAATAAGCAAAGGTGTAAGACAAGGCTGCATACTTTCCCCCTACCTGTTTAATTTATATGCAGAACAAATCATCAGAGAAGCAGGATTGTATGAAGAGAACAAAGGTGTGAAGATTGGTGGAAGACTCATCAACAACCTTCGCTATGCTGATGATACCACATTACTGGCTGAAAGTGAAGATGATCTGAAACATTTGCTTCTCACAATCAAAGAACATAGTCTCAAAATGGGCCTGCACCTTAATGTAAAGAAGACAAAGATCATGACAACTGGCATAATCAACAGGTTCATCGTTGAAGGAGAAGAAATTGAAATCGTGAACAACTTTAACCTACTTGGATCAACTATCAATAAAGAAGCAACAAGCAGTCAAGAAATCAGACGACGCATTGCTCTCGGCAGAATGGCTATGAAAGACCTAGATAAGATTCTCAAGAGCAGAGATATCTCTCTCCATACAAAGATTTGACTTGTTCAAGCCATGGTATTTTCAATAACATCATATGGATGTGAAAGCTGGACAGTGAAAAAGACAGACAGGAAGAAAATTGATGCCTTTGAATTATGGTGCTGGCGGCAAATACTGTGTATACCATGGACTACCCAAAGAACAAACCAGTCGGTACTAGAGGAGATCAAACCTAAGCTTTCTTTAGAAGTTCAGATGACAAGACTTTGACTTTCATACTTTGGACACATCATGCGAAGAGAGAGATCATTAGAGAAAGACATCATGCTTGGCAAGATAGAAGGTCAGCAATGAGATGGATCGATACAATAACAGCAGCTATGGGTACCAGTTTGTCAACAATGAGCCGCCTGACTCAAGACCGAACACAATTTAGGATAGCTATCCAGTGAGTTGACATGAGTCGAATCCGACTCGACAGCACTTAACAACAACAACAACAACAGCTGTTAGGATCTTTATCTTCTTAACATTAAGGTGCAGATCCATTTTAAAACTATATCCTTTGATCTTGAGAAGCAAATGTTTCAAATTGTCTTCACTTTCAGCCAGTAATGTGGTATCATCAACATAGCGAAGATTGTTGATGAGTCTTCCACCAATTTTAACACCTCGGTTGTCTTCATACAGTCCTGCTTCTCTATTGATTTGTTCTGCATATAAATTAAAGAGGTAGGGTAAAGGTATGCAGCCTTGTCGTGCACCTTTGCTAATTTTAACCATTCTGTTTCTCCTAGTTTCATTCAAACTGTTGCTTCTTGATCAATGTAAAGGTTGTGCAAGAGAATGATCAAGTGTTCTGGTACACCTATGCTTTTTAATGTGTCCAAGAGCTTCTTATGGTTTACACTGTCAAAGCCTTGCTGTAGTCAATAAAACACATATGGATATCCTTTCGGTATTCTTTTGTCTTTTCAAGAATCCATCTCACATCCGCAATAATGTCTCTCGTTCCTCTCCCTTTCCTGAACCCTGATTGCACGTCAGGCAGTTCTTGTTCCAGGTATGGTTGTAGTCTCTGCTGAATGATCTTGAGTAGAAGCTTGCTGGCATATGGGATCAGAGCGACTGTGTGATAATTTCCACAGTCAGTCAGACACCTTTCTTCAGTATTGGTATAAACACAGATCTTTTCCAGTAAGTTGTCCATGAATTTGTCTTCCAAATTTCCTGGCAGAGACTTGTAAGTATAGTAGCATCTTCATCCAATACTTCAATGGGAATGCCATCAATGCCCAGTGCTTTGTTCTTTGATAAGGCTTTCAATGCTACTTCAACGTTACTTGGTTTACAACTCGACAAATACAGTTTCTTAGTTGACAAGTACAGTAATGGAAGTTAGTAGAATTGAGGGAAATTTGTCAGTCCATGATAGGTAAGATTGATTTGACTGTTAGGCTGGCTATTTGGATATCCCCTTTTTCTGCTCATCTCTCATGATAAAGGAAATACTTAGAGGTATAGCAGTAGCTGAGCTCCTCTGCACGAATCTCCAAACAAATATAAGGGAAATTTGAAAAGAGCTTTGAAAAAGAGCTTAGGGCTCATCAATAGTGGTAGGCTGGTAGTGTTCTCCCACCATGCCAGGTTCAGTTTTCCTCAGACCACATGCCAAAGAGGATGACAGAACACCCAGAGAGGTGCAAAATGATAAGCCAAAATCAGACACAAAAGTGCAAAGAAAGAGAAGGATGAAAAGCGACCCAGAAAAATCTAAAGACATCCTGGTTGCAAAGCCACACAGCAAAAAGTGTAGTGACTAACTGGCATGGTATTAAAAGAGGTTGAAAGTCATACAATGGCAAGCCCAAGGCACCCATAAAGGTGCAAAGCAGGATTATAATGAGGAGTATCTCCAAAAAGCCAAAGCTCACTGGTTCAGAACTACATAGCAAAGAGGGTGGCATGAACCACCCACATTAGCAGTGGAGGGGCAAAGGGAGCAGCAAGGCAAGCCACAAAGCAGCGCCAACAGAGTAATCAAAGCAGCAGCAGCAGCAGAATGAGGCAGGGGAAAAGGAGGTTGTTGTCTTTTATTTTTTTTATTTTGGTGTGTTTAGTTTTTTTACTTTTTTCCATGTGGGTCTAAACTGACTTACTAAAAATCTTATAGCAGGGCACAGAGAAACTGTGCAGGTAAGAGCGGGATTTGTGTCCTCTGAATATGGTCCTCTGAATAAGAGCAGGAATAGCAGCAAAGGGTACCGAAACCAGCATCCAATGAAGACTTTATTCATTTTTTAAAAAAATTTCCTTTGTTTGTTTTCATTTTTACTTTTTTTAAAGTTTTTTTATTTTAGCTTTTGGTATGGTGAGCTGAAAGGTAGCCAATGGAATTGGGCACCATCCTGAAAAGTGCAAACTTTCAAAAACATAGCTAGACAGATTGTGAGCAACGTCCCTCAGCTCTATGATCGTTACTCCTCCCAATCACAAGAAAGTGAAGAGAATGCATACAAGGTGAGATTTCATTTTCCTTTGTTTTCCCTTTTCCCACCGACTCTAGTGCTAGCCATAAATGAGGAGGAAACACAATATGTCTTACTATGGAGAATATATGATTAGTGGGCACACAGATTTAAGGCAGGACAAGAAATTCTGTGCAACCTTGGCCAGGTTTGGCCAGACCTTTGACTTTTTTGCCTAATATGCCAAGGGATTTTGGCGCATGGCCTCATAGGGTCTCTGCAAGCTAGCATTGCCACTGAAATCTATGCAGGAGTCCAACTTGTGGCAGACTGGTCTCTGCTACTTGTGGTTAGCATTAAAGCTAGGACCTTGGTCACCAAAAATTTTCCAAGGGGTTATGGGCCACTAGCATGGAAAGCCGGTGAGGGGAGTGGTAGGTGACAGGGTGGTTTTCAGGATTCTAGTATTGCTGGTGTGCCTACAATTTCCCCTACTGTACCACAACCACCTCCTCTGGCACTCTTTCCTACACCTCATTTAGCAACCTTTCCTTCCAGTAAGTCAGTGTGTTGCCAAGGGAGTTAAGAATAGGTTGAAGAATGCTGGAGCAAGTATAGTGCCTTGTGGTACTCCAAATGGAAAGCACACATTCTTAGGATGTGGTTGTGGTATGTATTTTTAAGGTGGAGATTGTGATTGTGGCAATAGGAGGAACAGTGCAATCTTAATTTATCTTTAATGACCAATTCAAAGATGCAGGCTAGTAGCAAGATTGACAAGTAGGTCAAAGGCAGTGCTAAGATGTAATAAAATGATGAGTGTCAATTGGTTGCTCTTTGTTGCACTTACGCTCATTCATTAAGCAAAGGAAAAGAGATTCTCTTATACAGTGTCCTGATCAAAACCTGCTTGCCTTGGATAAACATTATTTGTTTTTTCTAAGAAAGATGACAGTTGAAAATTGACAGGTTTTTTCCAATACTTTTGAGGCAAAGGGCAGGTTGGAGGTTGATCTATAATCTGCAGTTATGATGGTTCTAGAGAGGGCTGAGTGGATAATGAAATGTCTCTGTAAGGAGGGAAAGGTCCAATATGACAAGCTATTTTTAATAACTGATAAGAGACAGGGGAAAAGGCTCAGTAGACTGTTTTTAATTAATGTTGGTGGGAAGTTACAGTGGGTGCTTTACATGACAACAAGAGCTTTGGCAAGATGAATCGGTTGACGGAATTAAAAGATGATCATGTATGAGAAAGTTCTGGAGAGTTTGTGTGATCTGTGGGTTGAGGGGATAGGGTTGTGGGTAAAAGAGGGGATAATGAGTTTCTTAAGTCTAATATTTTTATTTAAAAAAAAACAAAAACAAAGAAAAAAGAGTGTTAGAGGAGAGACTGGGTTCCTTAATTTATCAAAATAAGAAGCATCCTTTGTAATTTTTTAAAAAATACTGGAACATTAACAGCTGAGAATTACATGCTGATGATAACTTAGAGTAATAAACCCTCTGTGCTAATATAATTTCCTTATAATATTGCTTTACAATTTTTAAGACTTTCTAGACATCTTAGGGGCATGTTTACTAAAGGTTAACGTGTTAACGAGCGTTTAGTGCTGCCATGCTCATTCATTTCTGTGGGCCATTGTGACACTTAACACACGTTAACCTTTAGTAAACATGCTCCTTTGTTTATGCCATATCCTTTCTGCTCATTTTTTTTGTCTCTCTATCATTTAATGGTTAAATTGACACCCTCAGAAGCTTTTTGCTTAGAATGTACCTGTAAAAGATTGTATTATGCATTTTTGCTTCCATGGTAAGCTTCTTTTCAAATTCTGTCTTTGCCTGCCTTATCAGAGGATATATCCATGAAGATAAGTAGAAATCCATTTTTTGACTTGTCATTTCCTTTTACGATGTTGTCAAATAGTGATGTTAGGAAGGTTTCTATGTTGTGACGTGGTTTGAAGCAATGTTGTTGTGGATCCAGTGGTGCATTGCAGTCTATATGGTCTTGGAGTTGTAATTGCACTGTCTTCTCTATGATCTTTGCAAGAAATGGTAGACTGGAGATTGGTCTATATGCTGCTGGATCTGTTTTGCAGAGTGTGATGTTTTTGAGGATTGGTTGTAAGGAGGCTTGTTTCAGGGAGGTTGGCATATATCCTTGAAGTAAGGATAATTTGACGACTGGGTTGGTCCTTGGTGATTTTTATCCATTGCACTGGACATGGGTCATTGGGAGAGGTGGTGATGTGGAGTGAAGTGATTGTATGCTCAATTTCTTTATGAGATGGTATGCTGAATTTTTTCCAGGGTAGCATGGATGTTTGTATTTCCATGTTAGTATATTTTATGTCTGTAGCAATTAGATTTTTGTGTTCTGTGTATTTTCTGCCTAGGTGGATTGCCATGTCTTGAGGGTGTACTTCAGTGTTCTCTTGGTGTGTATTGTCTTTGCTGAGAGCTCTTACGATATTGAAAAGATCTCTTGGTTTGTTTATAGATTTCATGATAATGTGTGTGTGATGTTGTTATTTGCTATTGTTAATGAGGGTGTTGTATTCCTTTTGCTTAGTATAGAATAGCTGTTGTGTGTTTGAGTCCTTGGTTTGCATCCATTTTCTTTATATTTTTCTTAGTTCTCCTTTTGCTTCTCTGATTACGTTGTAATACCAGGGGGCAGATGGTTTGGTCCTTGTGTGTATGTATATCTTAGGGAGGGAGGGGTGTGGCTGCAGTGGATAGTGTGATGATCCAGTTTTCGGTGACCCTGTCAAGGTCTTCTGAATCTTGTTGTAGTTTTGGGATCACTTCATTCAGGAAGGTTTCTCTGCTGAAGGATTTGGATCTTCTTTTGGTTTCATGTGTTTCTTATAGGTAGGTTTGTTGTTCGACTTGTATATTGATGGTTATTATGTGGTGATCTGACCATAGTGTTGGTACGATTGTGGGGTGGGAGACTGAATTTGGTGCTTGCAGTGGTTTAGGAATGAAGATGAGGTCTGGAGTTGTTCCATGCCTGTGTTTTGGTTCTTTGATTATTTGTTGATAGTATAATGTTTCCATAGCTTAAAGGAAGGCCTTGGCATTCTTGTCAGGTACCCGTTGAGGTTGAAATTGTCTAGGACGATGAGTGCCTTGCTTGTTGTGTCATGGGCACATACCATTTCCAGTATCTTTGTTAGATCTTCAGATTTGGTATATGGAGGTCTGTATGCTGGACATATTGCCATATGTTTGTTGGAGATGTGCAGTATACTGGTCTCTTCTGTATTATTTGTTTAGGTAGTTTTGAATTTGTAATGGCTCTTGGACAGTATTAGTACTCCTCCACCTTTTCTGCCTGCTCTGGGGCAGTTGAAGGTGGTGTAGGTGGGTGGGTTGATTTGGTTTATTATTACTTGATCGGTATCATTGAGCCAGGTTTCAGTTATGCAAAGTATATCTGTTTTATATGTGTCTATGTAATCCATGATGGTGTTAGTTTTGTTTTTGATGGATCTTCCACTGATGAGCGTGCAAGTGAGTTTGGTATATACCATGGGGTTAGTGTTGATGTTATGTGTGGTAAATGGGTATATGTTGCTAGGCAAGTTTGCTTTGCGTATTGTTGGTCTGAGATGGATGGGTCATGGGTGGGGATATTGTATGTGCCATGGGTTGACGTGGTGTATATGGGGTGTGTCCAGGAGGGTATGTAGGTTGTAGTGTGGAAAGTTTTTACCTGCTGTTTGAGGAGTTGTAATATTAGGGAGGCATTAGGATGGGCAGTGGGTGGTTGTTGGCCTTGGACGTACAGAGCCTATGGCACTGTGGATCCATTGAAAAGCCTTGACAGAGCTATCTGGGCAAGGCCTGTAATGCAGGACGGACTGAATTGGGGTCCTGGCCTGCACATACAAGCCTAGTCATGATTCTGATCCCACGGGCTAGACGTGCCCCGTGGGATCAGAATCCTTGTTAACTCTGTGCGTCCGGTTCCAACCGGACGCACAGACGGCCAGGACATTGATGTCAGAATTGCGCCCTTAATGTTTATAGTCTCCTTTTTGAAAGCTAAAAGCTACCATAGTACATTTCCTTGCTGTTCTCAAGACTAATTTTATCATGTTTTAATCAAGACTAATTTTATCATGTTTTAATCACTATTGCCAAGAGGTCCTGACACTGTCACCTCTCTTACCAGATCCCGTGTTCCATTATGGATGGGATCCAAAATAGCTTCTCCTTATGTTGGTTCCTGAACCAGAAGCTCCATATGAACATAATATATGACATACTGGGCACTTCTTCCCCCCCCCCCCCATAGTGTGGTGGTTTTTAATGTCTCCTTTTACATCTAGATAGTTGAACGTTTTTGTAGGCACAGGCAGGGATTGTCTCTCTGGGGTGGGGGGAGATCAGGAAAGACAGAGAAAGATGGGAAAAATTATTTCCTTACAGTTTTCTAATTCAATAGCTTTTAGTGTCCTAAGATGTGATGAGTACTTTATTTGTAAGACACAGCCAGTGGCAGTGATGGGAGGTCAGGTTATTCTGTCTAGTCTTTTCCATTGCACAACTAAAATATACAGTGGTTTTGGGGTTTTTTTGCATCAGTCTTACCTATCCTCTGTAACAAGGGTTGTGGAGATGGCAGGACACTTTACTGTATCTATTTCATCCCATTTTCATAGAATACAGTTAAGTCAGGCTCCCATTTAGGCCCAGGCAAAATAGGCAGTTGCATAAGGTACCAAATTTTGAAAGCATCAAATATGTAGGTCAAATAAGAGTCTGTTCCTACCAACCTTAGGGCTGTATGTATGTGCTGCTTCAAAGTGGAACAACTCTTTGATCACTTTGAGTATGTGCACCTTTGTCAATTGTGCTTTCGCCACTTGCACAGCACAGAGACCACAACCTTCTCCTTGGCTAGAAGCCCACAACCTTCATATTAACCATTCCAAAACTGACATTTTGATTGTAACAAAAAACAAATCGTACACCCCCCCCCTACCCACATTACACTTCAGAAACATGATATTTACATAAAAAATGAGATAAAATACCTAGGGGTGATCTTAGACACACACCTCAGTATGAACACCCACATAAGAAACACCATAAAAAAATATACTTTAAGCTCAAAGTACTAAAACAATTACGCCCACTGGTCCACCTGCATGACTTCCTGAGCATAATTCAAGCCATTATTACACCGCACTTTGACTTTGCCAACCTCACTCTATTAGGCACAACTAACCAAAACATCAAAAGGCTCCAACTTGCCCAAAATGCCACAGCTAGAACCATAATGAAGGTACACCCATTTGAGCACATATCACCCTATCTAGCTAAACTACACTGGCTCCCAATTCAATGCAGAATAAACTATAAATTAATAATAACCACCTTCAAAGCTTTAAATAATACTGCCCCAGCTACTCTAAACAAACTCCTCACTAAAGACACACCCCAATCTGCTCACAGAAGATGCAACACCAATAAAATAAGGATTCCAAAAGAGTTCACAAAGACGAAAAAAACAGCAAATAAAAAAGCGTTTTCCCATGCAGCCCCTATACTCTGGAACTCCCTACCTGATGAAATAAGAGCCTTAACTGATCTTAAAGAACTACGTAAAACATTAAAAACTCACCTATTTAGCTCCCACTATGGTCCACTTGCGAATTCCCAATACCAAAATGAAAAGGGATAATATATAACACTTTGAGCTTAATACCATAACGTCCCAAGAAAACATGACCATTAACACAGTTTACGATGCTTGTAAATAGCTACCTTCCTTGTTTAACTCAACATTCGTTGTTTGTACATAGTTCTCTAAAGTTTAATTGTTAAAGTTAAGATGTACATAATTCAAGCAATGTTTAATGTAAAAACAGATATGTTATACTGTTTCTTTACCTGTTATATGTAAACCGCACCTGATCTTTGGAAGGTAGCGGTATATAAGCGACTGTTAAATAAATAAATAAAAATAAAATAAAAAATACTATCCTTGATTCTCCTCTTATCTCTCCCATTGCTCTTTCAGTGTTTGTTCTGGTGCATCTGCTGCTATCCCGCTCACAGTTGCTGTACCCCAAGGATCTGTCTTGGGTCCACTCTTCTCTCTATATACCCAGTCCCTTAGTGCACTCATCTCTTCCCATGGCTTTCAGTACCATTTTTATGCTGATGACTCACAGATCTACCTCTCTACACCTGAAATCTCTCCAGCAATCCAGACTGGGATCTCTGCCTGCCTTTTTGACATTGCTGCTTGGATGTCTCACCGCTGCTTGAAATTGAACCGGGCCAAAACTGAGCTTCTTATTTTTACCCTTAAACCATTCTCTCCCCTTCCTCCTTTCTCAGTCTCTGTTGATAACTCTCTACTCCTCCCTGTTTCCTCAGCTTACAAACTTGGGGTCGTCTTTGATTCCTTTCTGCTCCACAACCATCCACCTAATAGCTAACACCTACCCTTTCTTTCTCTATAACATCAACAAAATCCACCCATTCCTTTCCGAACACACTACTAAGACACTTAGCCATTTCTTAATCACCTCCCATTTTGACTATTGCAACCTACTTATTTCTGGTCTCCCGCTGAATCATCTCTCTCTCCTTCAATCTGTTCAACACTCTGCTGTGTGGCTAATCTTCTGCCAGCCTCATCATGCTCATATTACCCTCTTCTCAAGCTACTTCATTGGCTCCTTATCCATTTCTGCATCCAGTTCACACATCTACTGCTGACCTTTAAGTGCATTCACTCTGCAGCTCCTCACTACATTTCCTTGCTTATCTCTCCCAACATCGCTCCTCAGGAACTCCACTCTTCTGGAAAATCACATCTATCTGTGCCCTTCTCTTCTAATGCTAACTCCAGACTTTGCTCCTTTCACCTATCTTGCTGCTCCTTATGCCTGGAACAAACTACTTGAGTCTGTATGTCAAGTGCCTTCTCTGACCTTTTTCAAATCCAGGCTCAAAACTCATCTCTTTACTGCCACTTTCAGATCTTAACTCACCTGATCTCCTTTGTGTTTCCTTACCATTCGCCCCAGCTGTATCCCATGTCTACAGTGAGCAAGAAGGAGTGGGAGAGCCACATAACTGGAAGATAGGGCTTTATTGAGTCTCAAAGGTCAGTCGTACACGTGTTTCGGCGTGTAGCCTTCTTCAGGGGATAGTGACCTTAAAAATAAAAATAATAAAAATATTAAACTAATAAGTAACCAGGAATATCAAAATCATATACTATATATATATATATATATATATTGTGGCAAAGTCAACCATTTTGAGCATGGGGGAGGTGAACAGCATAAGGAATTCACCTTAATCAAAGGGCCTCTGTTAGGTGTGCAGGGTCAAAAGGCCAGAGTCACAGTTCAAAGGCAGAAAACCAGCTGGAACAAGTTCCAGGAAATACTTGACAGTGTAAGAGGGATAGATTGCAAGCACGAGAACAAAAACCCTCACTCTAACAACTGCACTGATTATTCTGATGTCAGAAGGCAGGGAGATTACAAACACCTGGGAGAGAAAGAGGTGGGGTTGGATCCCAGTGAGTATAAACCTTGATTAAATTATGGCGAGAGTAGCTGGAGCAGTGGAAGAAGGAGCTGGAGGAGGAGTAGCTGGAGAAGGAGCAGAGGAAGCAGCAGAGGACAGACTTCAGAGCAGCAAGGACGATGGAATGCTGGAGAAGCCAGAGCAGGTGCTGATTTCTGGAGACAGGCTAAGCTGCCCATTGCTGAGAAAGGTGATTTCCCTGAATCACGTTTGCAACAAAGGTGGGAGCCAGGAAGGAGAGAAGCTTTCAGACCACCAGAGAGGTTGTCAGCAGGGCACTCTGATCAAGTGGGTGAGTCAGAACCTATGGAATTGGGAGAACCAGTGATAGAGCCAGAGGTGGGAGAAGATATGTTGATGGATTGTTCTTTATGCCAAGCTCTAGACTTGAATTGTCTGAAGAAAGGCCAGCCTTGAAAAGAACTGTTCCTCTTGCTGAAGTAACCTCAGAGCTAAGCAGTGAGAAAAGTAAATTCCTGTGTGTGTTTTGAAAGGAGGAATTTATTGCAGCATAAGCTAGTGAAGTAAGGCTGTGATTCATGCATCTGTGTCAGCTGTGTTGAAACTCCACAACGGAGAGAAAGTTAATTGGCTGCTATAAGAGTTTGTGCTTTGCTCCTGTCTTATATGAAAAAGCCTGCTATAAGAGTTTGTGCTTTGCTCCTGTTTATAAGAAAAGCCTGCTATAAGAGTCTTGAGGACACTGTGAATGCTTCTTTCATAACCTAAGTTTGGTTCTTCACCTGGAAGTGCAGCCTAGAGAGAATTATGGCTGAGTGAAGATAATTTTGCCATAGAAGAAGTAAAGTTTGTTTTTCTATTGCTCTGATTGACAAAGGACAATAAGAAAAGTGGCATCTTGTTATATGTGAAAAGGCTAAGCTTCTGCAATGAAGAGGACTTTAAAAGCCAATGTTGAGTTCTGTTTGCTTTGGCACCAACTTGCTGAACCTTAAGCAAAAATCCTATAATTTAAAATTCTGTAAATGGTACCAGGAACCTGATCTGTTCTATTCTGTTCAAAATAAAATTATTTTTCTGTCATAAGCCTTACCCTTGGTTTAACATGACTACAATCCTTCTACTTAAAGCATAAATATAACAGCTGATAGAAGAAGGTTCTCAACCACCACACCGTCAACAACTAGAAGACTAGTGGTTTTGGCGTTGTGCTTGTGACTCTCTCTCTCTCTATATATATATATATAAAGAGAGAGAGAGAGAGAGAGTATAATTTTATGTGGTTATCTGTTTTTATTCTTTCCCTTGATTATCTATTACCATATATATGTTTTTATTATCATACTATGATATTTATAGACTCTGTTTTGACCTCTGTTATTGATTAATATATGTTTTTTTATGGATTCTTTTATGTGTGTTACTATATATACTATATATATATATTTTATGTATATGATTTTGATATCCATGGTTATTTATTAGTTTTATATTTTTGAATGTATGTTTTTATTTATTATTTTTAAGGTCACTGTCTCTGAAGAAGGCTACATGCCGAAACACGCGTAGGGCTGACCTTTAAGACTCAATAAAGCTCTATCTTCCAGTGGTGTGGCTCTCCCTCTCCCTCTCCTTCTTGCTCCTTGTGTTTTGTGAGGGAGGCGCTTCTGCTCTGCTGGCTCCCATGTCTACAGCTACTGTGTTGTCTGTCTTGACTAGATTGTAAGCTCTGATGAACAGGGACCACTTTTTACATATATCTGTGCAGCACTGCATGCGTCTTGAAGCACTATACAAATGTTCAGTAGTAGTAGTAGTAGTAGTAGTAGTAGAAATTAAAAGTGGACAAGTGTAGTTATGCACCTAGCAAAGAACAACCCAAACTATGTTTAAACATTGCAAGATTCCACATTAGGAACCACCATCCAGGAAAAATATTTAGGCGTCATCGTAGCTAACACATTGAAATCCAACCGCCCAGCAGCCATGAAAGCAAATAGAATGCTAGGGATCAAAAGGAAAAGAATGGAGAATAAAACAAAGGATATTATAATGCCTCTTTATCATTCCATGCTGTGACCACATCTTGAATATTGTGTGCAATTCTGGTCACCGTATCTTAAAAAAGATATAGCTGAGGATGCGGAGCCTAGTATCTTGTCAAGATGGATGTGTAAGAGCGCTGCTCCAGAGGGAAAAAGACAAGAATCCTGATTTTCTGCAATATTTGATCAAATAGGTCCTACCTACTTGGTTGCCATTCAATCCCAGATATGCCGGGCTCCAAGCAGACATGGCTGGATTTCCAGCTATCTCAAAATGCTAGTGTGAAGAGAACCAAGATGGAACCTCTCTCATCTCACAAGATGGCAGTTATCCGTGATAGCCCTGAGACCTCGCAGGAGATCTTGGCTGAGATTCGGGCAGTCAAAGAAATGGTCAAAGCTAATGGAGAATCACCAAGTGCAATGCAGGAAGATATTAACACTTTGAGATCTTCATTGGAGTCTAATTCGGCTCGTTTGGAGAAGGTAGAGAAGGTGGTGGTTTCACATGGGGAGAGGCTCAAGGCCATTGAGAAGCAGGCCAAGTTGATTCGCTCACTGCAAAGAGAGATGGAAGATGGCAATAATCGCTCGCAGTGAAACAACATAAGGATACCAGGAGTGCCTGAGGGAGCAGAGGGGCATGACTTGATATCCTTTCTGCAGGTTATGATTCCAGGTGTGTTAAATCTGAATTTCACTATACTGTTCGAGATCGAGCGTGCCCATAGAGTGCCTACACAGTCCGGGGCCATGACCAAGCGTCCACGCTCAATCATCTTGAAAATTTTGTGTTTTTAACAAGTGTTGCAAATAATGGGAGTAGCCAGAGCACTTACAGCTTTGGAGTACCAAGGGCATAAACTTTTGTTCTTCCCTGCGAAGGTGACGGTGGATCAGAGAAGGAGTCTTTTGGTGTTGTGTCCACGCTTGATACAACTGAAGGCCCATTTTGGACTGCCATATCCTGCCTGCATGAAAGTCACGTTGCATAACCAGACCAAGACTTTTGATGATCCTAGAGATCTATGTGCATTTCTGGAAGATAAGGAGTCGGCGGTGATGCAGTGAAGAATATATTGCATCTTCTGCTTGCCACGATTTATGGCGCTTGTTATTATGAGCATTCAACTGGTCTGAGCTCGTGTCCATGCAGAAGTGCCATATAAGCGTGTCACATTGCTATTTTAAAGGACTAGAAAGGGGGCCTGTTACTTCTGGAGAGAAATCTGCAACTGTGAGTATATACTTCTGGTAATTTTCTAAAAAGAATTCTTTGTATTAAAGCTACTTAATCTGTGAACCCACTGTTTTTTGTTGGATCAGTTAGGGCCTAGTAGCAGCAATTAAAGTTTGCATATAAAACACAGAGGAGAGCTTTCTGGTTACATTTCATACCCAGCAGAGAGCTTGTAGTTTAAATTTAATAGTCACTCAGGGCCAAGTAACAGCAAAGTACTTTTAGTTTAAATTTAACACACAGAAGAGAGCTTTCTGGTTAAATTTAGTACTCAGCAGAGAGCTTGTAGTTTAAATTTCATAAGAAGTTAGAGCCTAGCAGCAGCTAAGAGCTATAATTTAAATCAAATCAGAATTTAGCTTACCTCAGCAGCACAAGACAGGGTACTGTGTAGCAGCCCTCTTTTAATAAGTGTTATTTCCCTCCCTCCTCTGGGATAATTGTAGCTTTATAGGTACTTACACATCTTAAAAGACAGGAGGTGCTTTCAGGTGAAGCTCATTACCCAAATCAGTCATACACTAAGGACCTGAGATTAATTAAGCTTCAGGTGAACAAGGTATATTAAACGTATTAGGTACAGTTTTATTGGTATAAATACCCATAGCAATCCCTAGTAAGTAAGAACTTAAAGATTTAGACACAAAATTAAAACTAAGATGCAGACAGCAGTCCAGCAGCGGGATGGGGGCTTTCCAGTCTTTTGCATTGAGTGTCACATGTATGATTTTCTCCCAGTTGGTGAGAGGTCTTACGTGTGCACTAGGTACAAGGAGCTCTTTGCTCTCAGGGAACAAGTCCGTTCTCTAGAGGCTAAAGTAGCAGAATTGGAAAACATAAGACAGACAGAGAGGTACATAGATGAGACCTACAGGGATATAGTCCTGAAGTCCCACCTCCAGTCTGGCAGCACCCCTGTTGCCATGGAGGAGAGAGGTCACGTGACAGGAGAGCATCACCCTGGTGTGGCAGGAAATGATCCTGTAACTAGGACCTGTCCTCCAGGTGATGTAAAACCCTCTCGCACCGAGGAAGTTTCTCCAGGGCCATGTGCCCATGAGGGAAGGGTTAGGACAGCTGTTATAGTTGGTGATTCGATCATTAGGCATGTAGATAGCTGGGTGGCTGGTGGACGTGAGGATTGCCTGGTAACACCGCTGCCTGATGCGAAGGTAGCGGACCTCATGCGCCACCTAGATAAGGTCTTAGATAGTGCTGGGGAGGAGTCTGCTGTCTTGGTATATGTCGGTACCAATAACATAGGAAAATGTGGTAGGGAGGTTCTGGAGGCAAAATTTAGGCTTTTAGGTAGGAAGTTGAAATCCAGAACTTCCAGGGTAGCATTCTCCGAAGTGCTTCCTGTTCCACGCGCAGGACCCAAAAGGCAGGCAGAGCTCCGGAGTCTCAATGCGTGGATGAGACAATGGTGCAGAGATGAGGGTTTTGGATTTGTTAGGAAGTGGGGAACATTCTGGGGAAAGGAGGGGCTCTTCCGAAGGGATGGGCTTCACCTTAACCGGGATGGAACCAGGCTGCTGGCATTAACCTTTAAAAAGGAGATAGAGCAGCTTTTAACTAGATATTAGGGGAAAGCATGAGAGTCGTCCAAGAGCGGATGGTTCGGAAGAATGTATCCTTGAAGGATACTACCAAAAGCAGAGAGTTTCCACAAAAGAGTAAAGTAGCCCAAATGCCCTCAAGTATGGAGCAGACAGAGCTTAAAGATCCCAGTTTACCCATGTCTAACAATAGCCAAATTAACATGAATAAAATACATTCTCTAAAATGCTTGTATGCAAATGCTAGAAGTCTAAAGAATAAGATGGGAGAGTTAGAATATATAGCACTAAATAAAAGGTTAGATATGATTGGAATATCAGAGATATGGTGGAAGGAGGACAACCAGTGGGAAACTGTGATACCTGGGTACAAACTATATCGTAATGATAGAGCTGATCAAATTGGTGGAGGGGTTGCGCTCTATGTTAGAGAGAGCATTGACTCAGAAAGGATTAAACTTTTGCAGGAAACAAAATCTGCTGTAGAATCTATATGGATTGAAATTCCATATAAAAGGGGGAAGTCAATGGCAGTGGGGGTGTACTTTCGAACGCCTGGCCAGAATGACCAAATGGATGATGAAATGCTCAAAGAAATCAAAGAAGCTAACAAAAGTTACAGTGCAGTAATAATAATGGGTGATTTCAATTACCCCGGTATCGACTGGGTCAGTGTCACGTCAGGACATGCTAGGGAGATAAAGTTCCTAGTTGAAATAAATGACTGCTTCTTGGAGCAGCTGGTTCATGAACCGACCAGAGGGGGAGCCATATTAGACCTAGTCCTTAGTGGAACACCAGATCTAGTGCAAGAGATAAGGGTGTTGGGGCCACTTGGCAATAGTGATCATAGCATGATCGCCTTTGATTTAATTAGTGGAGGAGGGATAGTAAGGAAATCCACAGTAATACCTTTTAACTTTTGAAAGAGAGACTATGATAAAATGAGAAAAACAGTTAAGAAAAAGCTAAAAGGAGCAGTTGCGAAGGTTAAAGACGTACATCAAGCTTGGGTGTTGTTGAAAAATACTATCTTGGAAGCCCAGACCAGCTGTATTCCACGCTCTAATACCTGAAGATTGGAGGATCGCCAATGTAACATCAATTTTTAAAAAGGGTTCCAGGGGTGATCCGGGAAACTACAGACCGGTGAGCCTGACGTCAGTACCGGGAAAAATGGTAGAAACCATCATAAAAAATAAAATTACTCTGCATGTAGATAGTCACAACCTAATGGGAGACAGCCAACATGGCTTTAGACAAGGAAGATCTTGTCTTACTAATCTGTTATGTTTTTTTGAAGGAGTGAATAAACAGGTGGACAAAGGTGAGTCGGTTGATATTGTGTATCTGGACTTTCAGAAAGCCTTTGACAAGGTCCCTCATCAGAGACTTTTGGCAAAACTAAAGAGTCATGGGATAGGAGGCAGTGTACTATTGTGGATCAGGAACTGGTTAAAAGATAGAAAGCAGAGGGTAGGGCTAAATGGCCAATTTTCCCAATGGAGAAAGGTGAATAGTGGTGTACCCCAGGGATCTGTGCTGGGTCCACTGCTTTTTGACATATTCATAAATGACCTGGAAAGTGGAATAACGAGTGAGGTTATCAAATTTTCAGATGACACAAAACTTTTTAAAGTTGTAAAAACCCAAGAGGATTGTGAAAAATTGCAAGAGGATCTTGATAAATTGGAAGACTGGGCATCAAAATGGCAGATGAAATTTAATGTGGGCAAGTGCAAGGTTATGCACCTAGGGAAGAACAACCCAAACTATGGTTACACGATGCAAGGTTTCACATTAGGAACCACCACCCAGGAAAAAGATTTAGGCGTCATTGTGGATACCATGTTAAAACCCTCGGCCCAGTGTGCAGCGGCGGCCAAGAGAGCAAATAGAATGCTAGGTATGATAAGGAAAGGAATGGAAAATAAAACAAAAGATATTATAATGCCTCTATATCGTTCCATGGTGAGACCGCATCTTGAATATTGTGTGCAATTCTGGTCGCCGTATCTTAAAAAGGATATAGCGATTTTAGAAAAGGTACAGAGAAGAGCCACCAAAATGGTAAAGGGGATGGAAGGATACTCCTATGAAGAAAGGCTAAAAAGGTTAGGGCTCTTTAACCTGGAAAAGAGATGGCTGAGGGGAGATATGATAGAAGTCTATAAATTAATGAACGGAGTGGAAAGGGTAAACGTAGATCGATTGTTTACCTTATCAGAATATAGAAAGCCTAGGGGACATGCAATGAAGCTACAGGGTAAACTATTTAAGACTAATAAAAGAAAATATTTTTTCACTCAACGTGTAATCAAGCTCTGGAATTTGTTACCGGAGGATGTAGTAAAGGCTGTTAGTGTAGCTGGGTTTAAAAAAGGTTTGGACAAGTTCCTGGAGGAAAGGTCCATAAACCATTATTAAGAAGTGACCGAAGATATCAATGCTTGACCCAGTACAAGCATTGTGGAACTTGTGTCTCTTGGGGAAACTACTAGGTACATATGACCTAGATTGGCCACTATTGGAAACAGAATACCTGGCTTGATGGACCTTGGTCTGACCCAGTATGGCATATCTTATGTTCTTATGTTCTTATGGCCATTTCAGGATGGAAAGGGGTTCTTCCCCCCCAGGTTTTTTAATTCTTCATCTTGATTTTCCCTATCTTCCAAAGGTATTGTTCAAGACTCAGTGAGTTTATTATCCATATGGTTCACAGCTAGGTTCATGTTATAATCTCGTTCACCCTCTTTGACTTAACGAGCTCTAATTATACACAGTAGCGTGGTCATCGGTCTGCTTCTTGGTGGGGTCGTCTTGAAGATGTAAGTAAGTTTATCACTCCTAAAGTGAATTGTGTAATAGAAATACTATCAGTGTTCCTTCAAGCAAAGCATATTGTTAATACTGATAGAACTTTATAGTTCAGCTTTCATGGAAAAATAACCACCTAGACTTGCTCACTGGAAGCTTGAGTTTTAATAGGAGGAAGGGGGAGGGGTTTCCCTGATTGTCTGGCCTATGCTATGGCTTTTGCCAAAGCAAGGTTCACGATGGGTGGAGGGGGCCATAGGCATATGTTCAATATGCAGATGAGAATAAGTGTTAGTCTCATCAAGGAGATGTCAACAACTTGGGATATGTGGTGTAGGACTGACCTAACATTCAGTTGCCCTGGGCTTAAACATATAATTGTATTGGGTGGTGCTGGGACTCAGGGCCACTCTCTCCTGATTTGGGGTTGTTTTTCAATCAGCAATTTGGCATCTCGTCCTTATAAAGGGACTGCCAGTCTGAATTAGCTCCATGTTGGCAGTAGCCCTTTCCCGTTATTCCTAATTGGGAACATACTACTGAGATTGGTAGATATGCATGGTGGCACATTTGTGCCTATGTCCTCTGCAGTGGAGTATTGGCTCTTATATAGCCCTTGCAGGCCTTGTAGGCTTGCAGAGGTTTTATGATTTCTTCTTTTTTTCATTTAGGCTCCTGATGATCGTAGGATAATGAGAGGGACAGGGTGGGGTAGGCTGTGTTTTGTCTTTGAGTATCTTGTGTTACAGAGAAGAATTGTGTATTTTAATTTGTTGTAATCTGTATTTTTTCTTTCTTTTTTTTGTTTGTATTTGTTGGAAAATATAAATAAAGAAATAAAAAAAGGATATAGCTGAATTAGAAAAAGTATGGAGAAGAGCCACCAAAATGGTAAAGAGGATGGAAGGATACCTCTATGAGGAAAGGCTTACAAGGTTAGGGCTCTTCAACTTGGAAAGAGACGGCTGAGGAGAGATATAATAGAGGTCTTTAAATTAATGAATGGAGTGGAACGTGTTAACACAGATCGATTGTTAACGCCATTAAAAAGTGGAATGACAAGGGAATACCCAATGAAGCTACAATGTAACCTATTTAACTAATAATAGAAAATGTTTTTCAGTCAACATGTTATCAAACTCCGGAATTGTACTGGAGGATGTAGTAAAAGCTGTTAGTGTAGCTTGGTTTTAAAATGTTTTGGACCAGTTCCCAAAGGAAGGATCCAGAAACCATTATTAAAAAGGACCCAGGAACTCCACTGCTTGCCCCAGGACAAGCACTGTGGAACCTGTGTGCCTTTTTGGGAACCTGACAGATACTTGTGACCTGGATTGGCCACTGCTGGAAACAGGATTCTGGGCTTGATGGACCTTGGTCTGACCCAGTATGGCATTTCTTATATTCTTATGTTCAATTTAGAAGGTTTTCCGCAGTGACAGGAATTCACAGCAGAGGATTTGGAGATGGTAGATGTTTTAGAGGATCAAGGGGTAAAAAAGTCGCAACCCATTATATTTATTTTATTTATTTATTTAACAATCATTTATATCCCGCATCTTCCAGAGTTCAGTTGCGGTTTACAATAAAACAAAATCCACAAAGCAAGAGCTTGGTTTTACATCGAACATTATGTAACAATAAACAATAAATTGGTTAACAGCATAGGCTAATACATAACAGCATGAATCTTGCTTTTAAACTATGTACAATAAACTATATACAGATAAACTATATACAGATACAAGTAGTGGTACTTTAGGGTTTATAGCGGTATGCTTATATGCGGTATGCTTATATGCTTATATGCGGTATGCTTATATGCGGTATGCTTATAGCATATAGCGGTATGCTTATATGCTAGCTGATTTCTGTGACTCGTGGTATGAAGTGACCTATTGTTCTGCAATTCAATGCACTGACTTACTGGAAGGAAAAGCTGGTGATGGAGGTGAGGAAAAGGAATGCTTGAGGCAGGAGTGCAGTGGCAATGCTGATGCAAAAGGGAAAATAATAGGTATACCAGCAAGCAGGACTGGTGCCATGAATATCATCCTGTAACCTTCCATTCCTCTCTCCCCAGCACTTCATGGTAGCAGTGGCCCATGAGCCCCAGCCAGGGAAAATCTTTGGTGAGTGAAGCCCTAGCTACAATACTAAGCAGCAGAGATCAGCCTACCACAAGTCAGACTCCTGCACAGATTTGCTACATACTACCTTGCAGAGCCCATCAAGGCCATGCTCATTAATCCCTTGATATATTGGGCATACAAGTCAGCAGGCTGGCTAGACCCTGCCAAGGTTATGCATTTCCTATCCTGTCCTCCATCCGTTGTGCCCAGTGGATGTATATTCTTCATGGCAGGGGATTTTGTGGCTCCCCCATTATTCATAGCTAGCACCCTGCTTGGTTTTCCTTCATTTACATGCAGCTTGGAAAGAAATGAGTAGAAATGTACTGCGGAAAATTTCCCCCACTCTCTCCCTTTGGTGTAAATATGTTTTTGACAGTTTGTACTACAGTCTCTCCAGGATGGTGCCCATTTCCAGTGGCTACCTTTCAGTCCACTTATGCCAAAACTTAAAAGAAAAAAACAAAAAAACCCCAAACAAACAAACCCGAAGTTGGAAAGTGAATGAAAAGTGAATAGGCATGTTTTACTGAGTGAGTGAGTGAGTGGGAACTGTATGCATAGTGCAGCAGAGTGGCAGGTGTATGTACATCTGTGTGTCTATGCACGTGAGTGTGCTTAATGTATGTGAGTGCAGCAGACTGAAAGAAGAACATGTGTGTGAATGCAGCAGAGCGACAGGGCTATATTTGTGACTGGTTTGTGTGAGTGCAGCAGAGTAGCAGGGTGTGTGTGTGTGAGTGCAGCAGAATTACAGGAGTGTTTGTATGAATAGATAATCTATGTGTGTTTTTATGTCAGATTTGCATGGCCCCTTTAAATTTTCACAGCTGCTATTGTTGCTCTCTTCCAGGATCCCCTCCAGTGCCATAGTCCTGTAGGCCACGAATGCTTTTGACATTGTGGCTTCTTATGTGCTGCCGCTGCATTCCTCTGTTTTCCACTGCAGCTCTTTTCATTGTTGTGGTAAACGCTGCTGATTTTAGCAACTTGGGCCAAAGCTGCTACTATTAATCATTTGTATAACACTACACAGTCCCTGCTCATCAGAGCGTTCACTCTAATCAAGATGAAAAAACATCACAAAACTGGAGACTAGAGTATGGTAAGATATACATAAGTAGTGAACGAGATAGTGAGGGGGCATCAAGATCCAAAAGCAGCCTCAAAGAGATGGCTTTTTAGCCTGGATTTGAATAGGGCCAGAGAAGGAACCCAATGCACTGACTCAGGTAGCTTGTTTCAGGCATATGGAGAAGCAAGGTGGAATGGACAAAGTCTGGAGTTGGCACTGCCAGAGAAGGGCACAGATAGAAGGGATCTGCCAGAGAAACAGAATTCCGGAGGAGGGGTGTAGAGTGAAATAAGAGGAACGGTAGTGAGGAGCTGCAGAATGAATGCACTTATAGTTAAGTAGGAGACGTTTGAACTGGATGCAGAAAGATAGGAAGCCAGTGAAGTGACTTGAGAAGAGAAGTTACGTGAGCATGATGCTACTGGCAGAAGATAAGCCGTGCAGCTGAGTTTTGAACAGATTGAAGGGGAGAGAGATGATTCAGAGGGAGACCAATGAGAAGCAGGTTACAATAATCAAGATGGGAGGTGACTAGTAAGTCAATGAGGTTCTTAGTAGTGTGTGTAGAAAGGAAGGGGCAAATTTTGCCATTGTTATAGAAAAAGAAATGACAGGTTTTAGCTGTCTGTTGGATGTGTGCAGAGAAAGGGAGAGTAGAGTCAAAGATGATCCCAAGGTTGTGAGCTGAGGAAATAGGGAGGAGGGTAGTGTTAACCACAGAAATGGATAGGAAGAGAGGAAGGGGGGAGGTGGGTTTAGGAAGAAAGATAAAGAGCTCAGTTTTGGCCATGTTCAGTTTCAGACAGTACTGAGACATCCAGGCAGCAATGTTGGATAAGCAGGCAGCGATCCGTGCCTGGATTCCTGGAGAGATTTCAGGTGCAGAGAGGTAGATCTGGCAGTCATCAGCATAAAGATGGTACTGAAAACCAAGGGAGGAAATAAGTGCAGCAAGGGACTGAGTGTAGAGAGAGAAGAGGAGAGGTCCCAAGACAGAGCCCTGAGGTACACCAACTGAAAGAGGAATGACGGTAGAAGAAGATCCACTAGAACATACACTAAAAGTACAATGGGAGAGAGAAGAAGAAAACCAGGACAGAAAGATCCCTAAATCCAAGCGAGGGTGGGATATCAAGGAGAAACAGGTCATTAACAGTGTCTAAGGCAGCAGAAGGTCAAAAAGTATGAGAATCAAGCCTTTGGATTTGGCGAGGAACAAGTCACTGGAGACTTTGGCAAGAGCTGTTTCTGTGGAATGTAGAGAACAAAAGGCAGATTGCAATGGGTCCAGAAGGGCTTGAGAGGAAAAGAAATGTAAAGCAACAGCACAGGCCTCATTCCAGCTTGACATAAACCCGAGTTCCACTTGCACCTTCACCAACTGCCACTGGATTCCTCCTCCCATAGTGTAGTTGCAAATATGGGACTCTGCTCTGCCATTAATGCTGCTGTGATGCAGCTTCAGTCAGCAATCCCATCAGAATGCCCCACACAGTCCCAAGCAATTATTTTGCTAAAACTTTCTTTGCTTCCATTTCATATATCTCTCTGTCCCTCCCTCAAGGCACATTTGTTTGTGCATGTGTAAGCAAACCCATATGTACGGACAGAGAGAGCTGCCCCCACCCAAAAAAATAGATGAATTAATTAAAAAAAGAAACCTCCTTTCCCCTTATCTCTCTCTTCCTGCTGCCTAGATCACTCTGTTGGCACTGCCATCGTGGCTAGCTTTGTTGCTGCCTTTCACCCCTCCCTTGCTGATTTAGGTGGTTCATTCCACCCTTCCTGCTGCTTGGATCTGTGAAAAGTATGCTTTTGCATTTTCTGGGCCACTCTGCATCCTCCTCCTGCTTTGCACCTTTGTGTGTGCACTGCTTAAGCTTGTCATTGTTTGAGTTTTCCCACTTTAAATGCAATGCTGGTTTGTCACCACCATTCTTGCTTCATGGCTCTGCAACGAATGTGCTTTGATTTTTTTCTGAGTCACATCTCATCTTCCTTCTGCTTTGTCCTTTGGCTTGTCACTGTGATTGATTTTTTAGCATTATCCACCATTGATTGGTTTGTGCCATATCTTTATTGCTTTTGTGCACTTCATTTGTAAGTATGTTATATCTATATATTTTTTATTATTATGTATTGCTGTTTTCTTGTCTACATAGTTTTTATATATATATTTTTTTTATATATATATATATTTTTATATGTTTTAATTTTAAAAAAAATTTTATGAATTAATTAATAATTATGATTATTCATATTTGTTATTTTAATATATTTTCTTGTTTTTCTTGTTTTTATTATTTTAATGTTATGTTTTGCTGTCCTCTAGTACCCCCTGATGAAGGCAACAGCCGAAACGCGTTGGGGTTTGCTTAACTAATAAAGTGCCTGTGACTTCCACTACTGCTCGGTTTTGTGGTTTCTCAGTTTGTTTGCGAGCAGTGCTCCTGTTTGTGTTCTCTATTGTGCCCATATCTACCATTCTTTATTACTGTACTTGTTGACTTTTGGTCTTTTGCCACAAATATTAGTCATTGCAGTGACTTCCAGCCTGTCTTGCTGCTGTGTTGGTCTTTCTTTGTTCTTTTGGGCTGTCATTGCTAATGCTGCAGCCAGCCGCACTCCCCTTGAGGCCTTCACCATTCTGCATCCTCTGATTCTTATTTAAATCCCTCAACACATCATCTAAGCAGTCTGAGTGCTTCTTCCTTCTTGGGGAAATTGTCTTCTTTACTTAAGGGTCCTATGCTGGGACCAAGATCCTCACTACTAGGATTTTAACTTGCAGGCACACAGTTTAGCTGAACTTACTCCACTCCTGCAGCCTGGCCTTGTGCCACTTCTTCTGCTATTGTCCTGGAACTCCTCTGGTGTTTTATGGCCCTGCAGCTGATGTGGGGCTGTGCGAGTTCTCTTGGCATAATTTGGGACCTTGCAGCTGAACCGGGTGCTGTGCTGGTCCCCTTGCAATTTGACTCCTTTCAAAGTGCTTTGGGGTGCTTCCAGCAATCATCTGCTGCTTTGCCCTCTTCTATCATCTTTGTATCATTTTGCTCTTTGTATGGTAGTTTCTGGAACTCATCCTGACACTATATGAACTCTTTACTTCTCTTTTGGTGCCCATGGGGTGTTTATGACACTCTTAATGGCTTTTAGGGCTGTTACAGATGTCTCACATCAACTTTGAAGTGGGTTTGAATGAAAATAGTTGGCAGGACTGATCATTCCGTTACAGTATAAAATATCTTTCCCCATTGGCTTTCATGGGGACAAATGGGACAACGCACAAATGCTTTGGTTCTCAAAGACTAACCAAACAGTATATCTTGATGAACAAAGATGAGTCCAAAAAATCGTTGGTGCACATACTCCTATAGGATGAGGGCAAAAGAGGGAAGACTCAGGGGGAAAACTAAAGAAAGGGTAGAAGATGTGTTGAACAGTTTCCTAGTGGAGATGGTGGAGACAAGGACAGTATCTTAATTCAAGCAAGTGCATGAGTCAAGCACTGAGAATCTTTCAGGGAGAAGAAGGTACTGCACTATTGTTTTGTATGGATGGGCTGCTTAGGCTGTTTTTTTCTATGGGCCCAATTTTCAAATAGCCTCTGTGCCTTAAAGATAGGTGAGGAAAAACCTTGCCTCTCTTTAAGGCACAGAGGGCTATGTGGTAGCATTGAAAACCGCTGCTACCTGTGTAGCCCTTTCCCCCACCCCACTCCACCATGGAATGCCCCTAACATGTCCTCATGTTACCCGCATAGCATCTGGGCGTGTTAGGGATTTATCTGGGATTTTCGAAGGGCACTACCCTTTTAGGTGGCCTTCAAAATTCCAGGATAAGGCCTTTACACGGGTAACTAGGGAACTTACCCATGTAAAGGCCTTCGAAAATCAGGCCCTATGTTTCTACTGTATATTTAGGTTTATTTAGGAAAATATATTATAGGCTGAGTGAACACTGAGCATTTTGTAGAATATGTAGCGCATCACTGAACATGCACCTAGAATTAATGCCACATAGAACAGAAAGGGCCATTTTTGAAATGTAGACCAGTGACAGACAAACTATGGCATGTGAGCTAAGACCAACCCACCACTGCTCAAACTTAAGCCTATTACCAAGCTGCCACAGATAAATTACAAACAACTTGCAGTGCTCTTCCCATGACTCATGAATCTTATGCCATATCCCACAGCTCAAACTATGATTTCACAACTGCTGCTGTCACTCCTCTTGTCCTCCTACTACATGGGGCAATGTTATCAATGTTAGCTGAAAGATCCGCTTTTTGAGGCAGATTTTATAAGGGCTGTGTAGAGTGGAGGAGTAGTCTTTTGGTTAGAGCAGTGGGCTGGCAACCAAGAGACCAGCGTATATTCTCACTGGCACTCCTTATGGCCTTGGGCAAGTCACTTTACCCTACGTTCCCTCACAGAATGTAACATGCTAATTATGCACATAAATCCCTTTTTTAAAGGACTTGTGCACATGAATGGGCACTTATGCCCATGCTTTAAGCGGTTGCCATTCTGTAAGCATATGTATAGGTCCTATCATACGTACTTTTGGTTTAGGTGTGCATGGGGGAGGGGGTGGCAGAAATTTGGTGGAGCATACATGGATCCTAAATTTATGTGCCTGGGTTATAACATATTAAAAGTGATGCATCGACCTAATGGCGATCCCTCTAGAAGACTGTCTGATGCATGTTTTTGAACAATCTAGATGCGGGCATTTACATCTGCTGTAGAGCAGCCTTATTGTGATAAATTTAAGCCTGTTTTGTGCTCCTATTTTATAAAGTACATGTGGACTTCACTTTATAAAATAGGCCCCAAATATGCATGTGGCAATGTGCATTAACTGCATGAGTGTTTATAAATTAACCCTCTCTATGGTGTGCAAATACCAATGTAAATACCATTGTTAAAAGCTGACCCTTTGGCTCAAAGCAATGATGGTGGTTGTGGCAACAGCAGCTGGGGGAGGGAACACTCACTGTCAGGGCAGAGTATCATTTCTGTTATCTAGACAATTGGCTCTGGAGATTACAGCTGTGCCAGGAAGGGGGTTCTTCTTTCACAGTGGCAGTGAAGGATAGGATTTATTCTATGGCTACTGTATGTGTGATGAGAGTCATGACTTGGTTGGGGGTTTGGGGAGGTTGGGTGTGAGCCCTCATTCCAACTCCTCCAATTGGCCTTCAAACCCAGTCAATTCCTGCAATGCAGCCCTAGGACCAAAAGGTTTTTCCACCCCTGATGAGACAATAAAAAAAAGACCTACATTGCAAGGTGATATACACATATAAATGGATGCATAGATTTACATGTGACAGTTTCGCTACATATAGGCTTATGCAACAGATCTGTAAACCTGCATGTTCAAAAGCAGCTAAATAAGGAGCTTCTGAAAGGCAAGTTTTCTCCAAAGATTTTGAATAACTGTGCACTGAGTACATTCCTCCCTTCAAGTTTAGTTTAGTTTATTCAGTTTTTGATATACAAGGTGCAATCAAAAAGTATCGAGACTTGTACAGTAACACAAGAAGTATAACACTGACAGTTATTACACTCAGTCTCCTTCAAAGTAGTCTCCTTCCAATAAAATACACTTCCTCCAGCATTCTGCCACGGCTGGAAACAATTTTGAAATGCCTCTTTTATTATGCTGTGAAGCTACTCTGTTAAATTTTGCTTAATAACTCCAAGTCATCAAATCTCCTTCTTTTCAGTGGTAATTTCAGTTTTGAAAACAAGAAAAAGTCACAGGGTGTGAGGTTAAGTGAGTATGGAGGCTGATGTACAGTACTTGATTTGTAGAAAGACGGTATATAAAAAAAATTGTTAAAAAAATAAATACTTGCACAATTTGATGTTTGGCCAAGAACTGCTGGACAAGATGTGATGCATGAGCTGGGGCATTATCATGATGAAGCAACCATTCACCATTCCTGTGCAACAAAGAAAACTGTGAGCATGACCTTGACATTGCTCCTCACCTGACGGGCTTTCTTGGGTCTGGAAGAGTTTGGAGTCTTCCATTGTGAGGAATGAGCCTTAGTTTCAGGGTCATAACCATAAACCTATGATTCATCACCAGTAATAATCTTTTTAATGAAATCTGAGTCATTTTCAACGCATTCCAACAACTCCCTGGCTGCAGAGAGTCAATCTTCTTTTTGGTCAGGAGACAGGAATTTCAGCATGAATTTTGCAGACATACATCTCATCCCCAGATTAACAATAAGAATGGACTGTACCAACTTAAAACTGATGTCGATGTCCTCAGCAAGCTCCCTGATTGTCAATTGATGATTTGAGCTTATTTTGGCACACGCTGTTTCAACTTTGTCTTCATTCCTGCTTGTGGATGGCCTTTCAGAATGTTTGTCACCATCAACACTTTGGCGACCGTCTTGGAAACATTTGTACCTGTCATAAATTCAAGCACGACTCATGAATTCATCGCCATATATTTGCTTGTCATGAGTTTCTTTGCATGAATCTCCAAGTTTCTGGCAGAATTTAATGCAACTTCGCTGTTCAATTTTTTCACTCATTGTAAATCTGAAAATTTGCTTTTACATAATACCAAACATCACGTGATTTTAAAAAAGTACAGGGGTGCTGCAGACATGCTACACTCTGCACATGCAGAGCACATAACTAGGTCACTGCATGCTTAATAGCATTGTGGTGCAACATATTGTTATATAGCTACACAACAAGTCTCAATATTTTTTGATCACACCTCGTATTGCTTTAGATCCCAAAAAGAGATATTTCAAAGTGGTTTTAATTTTAAAATTCAAAATAAAGTAAAGGAAAAAGAAATTACAATTATCCAAGAATGGATAGAAAAAAAGAGAGAAGGGAGGGAAAGAGTAATCAGCTCTAGTCCAAGGCTACATCAGGTGAAGCATCAAAAGCTAATATGAAGAAATATGTTTTCAGAAGGGATTTAAATTCTGTGCTATTTGTTTCCCACTCAAGAGTGGGAGTTCCAGATGACTGCACCATAACAGGAAAATACAGTGTCAGTGGTGGCATCAGGAAGCGTTTGTAAGCATTAGGAAGCATGAGTTGATTAACTCTGTTTGCATGAGAGGTCATATGGAATTATATGGGATTATAAAAGATGAGAGATACAGTGGACTATCCGTGTGCAAAACGTGAATGGTAGTGCAGATTTAAAATTGAATAGAGAATTGTAGTAGAAGTCAAATGGGGAGATTTTAGTGTGGGGCCTGTATAATCCCAGCCAGAGACTTAAAGCTGAAAGGTAAAATTGCTTCTGTGCATAAAATATAGAGATACACATATGGAATTAAGTTTACAAAGCTTTTTCTGCATGTAAAGCCTGGTTTAAACACAGAAAATAATTTTAAAAAATTGCATCTCTTTATAGGTGCATATAGATAAAAATGTATTTATTTATTTACTTACTTTTAAACATTTACAGCCCATCCATACCAATGTGGGTTCTAGGCGGATTTCAGTAAATGAGTTACAAAACAAAAAACACAAACGTTACAAACTTCCCTGCCATTGAGTATATCCCCTAGTATAGTACAGAAAACCAGCCTTCTAAGCCCTTTAATAATAGCCCATTCCAGAAGCAAACAAATAGTGCATATTTATAAGTAGTTATCAGGGTGTAATTTTGGCAGGCCATAGTCGGAGTTGACATGTGCACTTGTATTTTATAAAATACATGAGTGCACACATACAGTACATGTACACATTTATACCTTCATTAGAGCAGGTATACATTTATGTGTGAGAATCTGTGTGCTATTAGGGAAATTTCTGGGTGGCTATTTTTTAAAGGTATCTATGTTACCTTTATAAAAAAAAATAGGTGCATTTGGACTTCCCACATAGTTGCTCTGTCATAAAATTACCACTATACTGTGAAGACTTGCCCATAGCATGCTTCTTTAAATATCTACTCAGCTGCATATTTACACATAAGTAGCATGCCTTTTGTAAGTGTAAATGGTACCTATAATATCTAAAATGTGTTCCTTAATGTCATAAGAGAACATTAACTAATGAGACCCTACCCTAAGGCTCCTTCAGACACTAAACGCAAGTCAAGAAGATGGCCCACTATATTGGTTGGACAAAATTTCATCCACTAAAGTCCTAATAGATTTAAGGAAGTAAACAAATTAGAAGAAAAAGCATCAGTATCATCATCAAAATGTAAATTAAAATCCTCTAACACTACTAAAACTGTATATTTGATAAAGGCTTGGCTAATATAAAAAATATAAACTTCTCAAATTGAATGGAAGATCTTTTTGGAGTAAAAAAAATCAGAAGTGATACATTAGGACAGTGGATACTGACTATAAACATCAAGGTATTCAGTGCACAGAGGTGCTGTAGTTACTACTACTACTACTACTGAGCATTTGTATAGCGCTACAAGTCATATGCAGCACTGCAAAGACATGTAAGAGACAGTCCCTGCTCATCAGAGCTTACAATCTAGTCAAGATAGATAACACAGAAGGGATAAACAGGGATAAAAGAAGGGGGAAAGGTAAAGAAACAAAGAGATCAGGTGAGTCAATATCCAAAAGCAGCAGCGAAGAGGTTACAATCTTATGCATTTCTTTGGAAAATCTGCCAAACCACTCACTTGGTTAGCATCCCTGGTCGGATGATAGGGATATGCACAAGATTAAAAAAGAAACTGTTTCCAGGTTTTTTGACTTGCTTCTCTGTTATTGATACTTTTTTCAGTTTACTTCATACATTCATGTTAATAATTTTTTTCTAACTCAACTTAGGTACTGTACACAGTGAATAGCTGAGTTTGGGCACAAACTGATAAAGGCTAGGGAGCTCGAGAGCTAGGGAGAAAGGTACGAGGAACACAGGCAGGGAAGGAAGGGGAGGATGATGTTAGGTGGGACAAGAGACGGTTAAAACAGGATAGGAAGAAAGTAGAACTTAAAGGCCGGAGGTCAGGCTTCGACAAAAGTAGGGCAGGGCTCAGAGTTCAGTAAAAGAGGATGGAAAGGGGAGGGTGCAGGAAGAATACTGGATGAGGGTTATTTAAAGGGGAGAGCATCCTGCTCGGGAGTGTTGTGCCAGTGATTTGAGTTATTTGAATCTGTGTCCATAGCTTTGCCCTTTGTGGGCTGTATGCAGCTGCAGGGGACTTATGGGAGCATGGGAAGTCATCAATCCGCTTGGTGGCAGAGAGAGAAAGGGGTGGCAGAGGCAATGGTTTGCTCTGTACATGGATTGAGCACTTTGTTCCCTAATGGGTACATGGCAAAATCAGTGTCTCCTGGGTGCATTTTAGTGAGAATATCTGACAATCTTGCCATGGTAAGGAGGCCCCAGAGGGAAAAATAAAAATGGCCGGTGGCACACCTTGCCAGGCTGTGGAAAAAGTAGTGGTACTGTGGCACCAGGGGGAGAGCAGCTTGATGTGCAGAAGATCTCGGCCATTTGTGCCATTTCAGCAGCCTCATCTGTGGCAACTGATCCACATGCACAGGGGCAGATTTCAGCCGGTAGTACTATGTCAGTGGCAGTGGAGGGCTTCAGAAAATGCGGCAGCCATCTTGGAGATGGCAAGAGGTAGAGGCCATATTTCTAGGACTTAGTGAAGGCAACCAGATTGGCAACAGCCATATGGAGGAGGCCACATAATAACTGCAGCCATCTTGAGGATATCAGACAAGAGCGACATCCATTTTGGGAAGGACAGGAACGAGCAGTGGCCGTATTGGAGCTTCTAAGGCAATTCAGAAGAGCTGATATTGAATGAGATATAGACTAAATGATGAGGCAAATTAGTTACATGTGGCCTCTCTCATATAGGGTCTGATTTCTGTGGCCAGTCACCCACGTCAGTTAGTCCTGGGGGAATTCTGCGCAACTGCGCAACCAGAAATTCTACAGAATTCCACAACTACACAGAATTCTGCATTTGCTTTACAGAATTATGTTCAGGCACCAGCATTGAAAGACAGTGAGACAGGATCGGGTGCATAAGCTTTAATGGTGCTTGATCCTGCCTCACTGGTCACCTATTCACAGCCATTGGACCATTTCTGCTTGTTCCCACTGCTGTGATAGATTTCTGATGCCACAACACAACATTTTCAGAAGATAAACAGAAGTTCTACCTGTTTCTTTATAGAGACAGGAAGCATTTCTGTTTACCATTTTAAAACATGCAGTGCCAGTGTTGGAAGTCTAGCACAGCTGCAGGAGCAAAGGGAAATGCTCACACAACTGTGTTAACAAGCCTCTCTGGGTCAGGCAGGAGAAGGAATGCTGGTGAGTCAGAGGGTAGTTAGGGGCTGCAGGTGGGCTTCTGGTGAGTTGGAGAGTGACTGGGGGCTGGAGATGGCTATATGCCTGAAGAGTGGTAAGAGAGAAAAGTGGAGGCAAGAGAGAAAAGTGGAGGAAGAAAGAAAGGAAAGTAAGGGAAAGAGAAGGTTTGGTGCATGGGGAGGGGAGAGAAGAGGTGAGGTTGAGGGTATGTATGTGAGGGTAGACCTTAGGGACAGACAGCAGTAGGGATCTTGCTAGAAGTTAGAGGGAGAGAGAACAGGGGGTACAAGGAAGGCTTGTGGCTTGGGGACAGAACCGTGATTGGAGCAAGAGAGTTAAGGAAGAAAAAGACAGTGGAAATTTCAGGTCTAGAGGCGGAGTTAAGCTTTATGATGATGGATTCTGTGCAAATATTTACTAATAAGGCATGCAGAACTTTGCAAAATTTTCAAAATTCTTTTGCAGACTTTTTAAATTTTTTTGTGCAGAATTCATCCAGGTGTAGTTAGAGGAGGCATGCAAGTGCTAATCTATTTTTTCTCCTACACAATCACTGTTTTACAGCAATATTTATTTATTAATTTAACAGCTTTTCTATACCACCTTATCCTATGGTCAAAGCGGATTACATCAAAACAGAACTTAATATATAGAACAGGGTAATGAACTTGGAGAGAACTCAATATAAAGGGAGATCAATTCTCATGGAGGAGTGAGAAGAATAGAGAGCAGTGTCAGTGATCAAGAAAGCTGATTAAGGAGCAGACGTGACCAAAAGCAATTGTGGAGAAGAGGAAGGGTGCAACGGAGCTGCATCCCACACTGGTAAGAAAGTCCAGATGTTCGATACCAGAGGAGAAACCTGAATTAGAGGAGTTTATTAATGATCCTGTATCATCTGAACACATGACATCGGGATGATCAAAGACTTGCTGCCAATGAGTCAACAGGGACCCCTCGCAAGCATCGCCAAGCCAAACCAGGGCCCATGGAAACTTGCTAGCATAGCACAATTCAGGTAAGCAACCAGTAGGATTGCAAGTCAACACTATTTCTTTGTCCACTTCTAAAGAATACAATGCTGAAAGTAATGATGAAGAACTAGTTTTGGTGGATGTAACTCAGACTCAGTTAAAATGAGAAAGATGTCAAAAAAGAGATTGTTAAAAAATGTGTGGGAGACACAAATGGTCAAAACTGGGACCACGGTTTCTACCACTGCATCTAAAGGCCCAATGAACCATACAGCATCCCATAACAAGGATATACTTTGTGAGATTAACACTTCAGCTAAGGGTGTTTCAAGGAAAATAAAAAAGAAAATATGGAAAAGAGAATGCATTGATTTCTTGCCATCCAGGGATCAAGAAGGGGAGGAGGTAAGCACAAGATTGTCATTTTGAGAGAAATAAAATCCTAAAATATTTGTCTATTAATAATTGAGTATCAGCCTTCCACATATTTATGAGTGTTATAGTTGAGAAAGAGATTAAAGTAAGCCCTTATCTCTTATGTTATTTATATACAGTAAATCCTTGCTATCCGCTTATTTATTTATTTATTTATTTAACTGTATTTATATCCCGCTTTTCACCCGGTCAAAGCGGTGTAATATAAAGGGGGGGGGGGATAATCAGATATAGGGGTAGGGCCGTCACCAGGTGGGCAACATTGATGATTTCAACAAAAGATGGACATAGATATGGACAAAGTAACACAGTTTTTGATCTTATGTTCATGATGGATGGGTTAGGGGATGGGGGTGGTGTTTCCATGGATTTGCTTCTTCGCTTCTATAAAAGTGTAACCCATGTCACTACATCTGTGGTTTACTCACACTTATCCACATCCATGAGAGACTTTTTGTGCAGCAGCAACACAAGCTTCAGCAAGGATGGTATGCTGGAGAAGCCAGAGCAGGTGCTAACTTCTGGAGACAGGCTGAGCTACCCATTGCTGAGAGAGGTGATTTCCCTGAATCACGTTTGCAACAAAGGTGGGAGCCAGGAAGGAGAGAAGCTTTCAGGCCACCAGAGAGGTTGTCAGCAGGGCACTCCAATCAAGTGGGTGAGTCAGAACCTATGGAATTGGATGAACCAATGTCAGAGCTAGGGGCAGAAGAAGGTATGTTGATGGATTGTTCTTTATGCCAAGCTCTAGATTTAAAGGCCAGCCTGAAAAGAACTGTTCCTCTTGCTGAAGTATTCTCAGAGCTAAGCAGTGAGAAAGTAAATTCCTGTGTGTTTTGAAAGGAGGAATTTACTGCAGCATAAGCTAGTGAAGTAAGGCTGTGATTCATGCTTCTGTGTCAGCTGTGTTGAAACTCTACAACGGAGAGAAAGTTAATTAGCTGTTAGAAGTGTTTGTGCTTTGCTCCTGTTTATAAGAGAAGCCTGCTATAAGAGTCTTGAGGACACTGTGAATGCTTATTTCATAACCTAAGTTTGGTTCTTCACCTGGAAGTGCAGCCTAGAGAGAATTATGGCTGAGTGAAGATAATTTTGCCATAGAAGAAGTAAAATTTGTTTTTCTATTGCTCTGATTGACAAAGGACAATAAGAAAAGTGGCATCTGGTTATATTTGAAAAGGCTAGCTTCTGCAGTGAAGAGGACTTTAAAAGCCAATATTGAGTTCTGTTTGTTTTTCCACCAACCTGCTGAACCTTAAGCAAAAATCCTATAATTTAAAATTCTGTAAATGGTACCAGGAATCTGATCTGTTCTATTGTGTTCAAAATAAATTCTTTTTCTGTCATAAGCCTTACCCTTGGTTTAACACGACTACAATCCTTTTACTTAAAGCATAAATGTTACAGCTGATAGAAGAAAGTTCTCAACCACCACGCCCTCAACAACTAGAAGACTAGTGGTTATGGCGTTGTGCTTGTGACAACATCCATTCGCTATAAAATGTGTAATGCTTCCCTTTGAAAGTACTGCCATTCAAGAGCTGCTGTGTTATCTGCCATGACTCCCATGGTGTCCACTAGGAAGCGTAATTTCAGTGTGGGGAGCAGACCCTCCTCATTAAGGAGGTTCTGGTCAACCTTGGGATACTCATGAGCACTGATGAGGCCCATGTAAGTGCCTATGAGAGGCAGCACAGATGGCTTGCCATATGCCGCAAGTTGAATGCCATTTACCACAACAACCGGGACATCGAGGACATGAAGCACAAGTGGCAGCAGGTGCAACACAACACATGCAGGAAGCCATGTGCTGTGAACCAGGACAGTCAGGGGGTATGCCTCACTGAACTAGAACAGTGGGTCCTAGCCACTGTAGACACCTCCACATTGGAGGGTGTCGGGGATGTGGACACCTCACGGCACCCACTGGTCCAAGTTATGTGTCTGTACTGCCATTTACCTGCTTCATGGCCACCGCCCCGGGCTTGCACCCATGGTTTGGGGACCCATTGAACCACCCACTGTCCCTCTCATACATGTCCCCCCTGGTTTAGGGTGGGGCACATATTGCCATGTTGTACTGTCACATCTCCCTCTGCTGTCTCACTGGGTGGCTCTGTGTTGGCAGAACCTCCCTGGTCTGCATTGCATTCTCCCCGCTGCCCCTACACCTCTGTGGTGTGGTGTTCCTGGAGCCTTAGTGCAACACTGCAGCCCATGTGTGCGGGTGTGGGGGTGGGGGTAGGTTGCTGCGTTCAGGGGTCTGCTTTATGTTGGTAATCCTTGCTTCTCTAAGCAAGGGCCACCATAGATGCAGGACCCAGTGCTGATCCCATGCATGCCTCACCACCACAGTTGGTGGACAGGGATATGGCACCACCAGAGGGGGATGCCTCCTAGACTACAACCTCTGTGGATGGGGGTGCAGAGCTGGTCAGTGGTGCAGAGCCTGAGGGCACTAGCACAGGGAATACTGAGGCCCAGCTCGCACTATCACCTGAGTCCCACACTATCACCTGAGTCCCAACTCCAGCCTGGTGGCAGTGGTTGCCATGGGCGGTGTCACCCACACACCTATGGACCACTGGTGCACTGCGTGGAGTGCATGCTCGCCCAGCATGAGGGCCATGAGCTGCATGTGCAAGAAAAACTACAATTCCTCAGGTGCACTGTGGCACTGCAGGAACAGTAGCTGGCTCCCCATGACAGGCAGTTGGCGGACCAGGAACAGCAGCTGTCAGCAACCAATCACCTAAATGCCTCACTGTGTCACCTTGGGGCATGCATAGACCTGCTGGTCATCCAGTTGGGCAGGCCCCAGGGTGCACCTGTCACAAATTGGTGCACCTGTGCTTCCCTCTTTGTCCATGCCTCTGACACCAGTTGTTGCTACTGTGCCTCCTGCCAGTGCTGGTGTGCCTCAACTATCTGTCCTGCCATCTACCGGCAGGGTGTCCACACAGGCCACTGCACAGGCAGTATCTGTGTTAAGGTCCATGAGCATGGGGCAGACCTGCCTCCTGGGCCCTGGGCCTTGGGGTGTGGGACCCCTGCTTGTCTTCCTGCCATTCCATGAGGCACATGAGAAAACCAGTGGGGAGAGCAGTGGAAGCAGCAGCCTGGTCTCAAGGGGCATACCATCACCCGTACCACCCATTGGTCAACCACTGGGGTCCAGTAGTGTCACCTCTGGGCAGAAGAGGGGTCAGGGTGGGTCAGGGTACATGGGGGGGCAGAGTTAGGCCTGGATTTGGTTGCCTGCCTGTTGCTGGGGTTGGGGGTTGGGGTGGGGCTGGGGGTGTAGGATGGTGGGGTGAGGGTATAGGCAGTCTGTATTTTGCTGTTGAGAGGGCACCTGGTGGGCTTGATTGGGCACTGGTGCTGGTTATGTGGGTGTTACCTTGTTGTGTCATGCGCGCATTACACATTTATTCATGCACCTGCTGGTCTCTGTGTTTTCCTCTGCCTGTGGACATATATATCTGTGGACATATATGTCTGTTGCCCCTGTTTCTTTGGTGCTGCCTGTTCCTTCTCCTGCACCTTGTACATGTCCCTCCTATGGCCGCACAGGTAGTGTCACTGCCATACATCTCTTTGGGTTGCAGTGGGGCTCAGAGTAGTATGTCCTGCTTTATTTTATATCATTTATTTGCTTTATTTTATTCCTTCTATTTCTGTTATTCCACATTTTAGCAGATATAAGGTAGACATCCACAGTTATTCCAGTAAACGTATACATAACATGAATGGAATATGAGCTGGACATTTTCGTTGCCAGCTATGTCCCCGCCCCCTCCCTTCCCTGCCCATGTTCCACCCCTCCCCACCCACGTTCAGTTCTATACACGCATCTCTTTCATGCATGCAGCTGGGCTCGTGTTCAGAATAACGTTTGGACGTCCCTGCTCTGCGCATGTCCCTATCGTACATGCAAATGGCTTATTCACAGTTCAGAATGACCCTGTTTATAAAATACATAGAGGCATATTCTAATATGTGCTCCCAGGCCCCTGTATGCCTGATCGGCATTGGTGTGCACAAAGGTAGACCCAATTCCAATCCCGCAGGGACTAGATGTGCCCCGTGGGATCATAATTGGGCATAGGGTCTATATGTGCAGGCGGGGACCCAATTCTTATTGGCCTGCACAAACAGATCCATGCCTGGCTAACACAGTCAGGCTCCTGAATAGAGCCACAGTGCCATGGTATCCTATTGCCTCCCTGTACAAACTCTTTATTCATATGGGAGGCTTTTGCCGGGGGTGGCAGGAGGGTGAATAGTGGGGATGGACGTCCCAACGGGAAATCCATCCCCATTATTTGCCAGACAGAATAGACCCTCATACTGTATTGGGGTCCTCTGGAACCTTTTCCCAAAGGATCAATACTTCACTATTAATTGTTTCAATTTCTGTGGTTGGGACTGCTCAAATATGATATCAAATGTAGGGAAAGCAAGGACAAAGATCCCTACATTACCTGGAAACATAGGGTAGTAGATTTATGTCTTGATTAAGATGTTGACTCTCCAACCTTTTAGTGCAGATAGGTTTCCCAATTCTTTCCAGTCATATACTGCGACACCCACCGGCTGGGCCAAGAGGCTGACAGCTGGTAGGCGGCCTTACTGTCCTTTAGAATAAAAGTTCTTTACTCTGTAGGAATGAATTGTAGTTGAGGCAGGTGGTAAGGTTTTGCAAGATTTTTATTATTTATACAATGGGGATTTTCAAAGGCACGCGGAGGTTCAAAACACAACAAATGCACTAGGATAACTTCTCCAAATGAAAGGATGAACACAGGAAAAACCAGGAGAAATGAAAAACAAAACTTTTCTTCTCTGCTGTTCTCTGCACTGCTCCGTGTGGTCACACACTATACTACAGCAGAACTAAACACAGCTGGTTTCACTTTCACCAAACAACGTCTTCCTAAACTCTGTTACTCTCAACAATGAATACAGCACAGCACTGCTTTCTTCTGAGTCACAGGTAAAAGCTACCTTATTAAAAGGCTTTTAAAACTCTCTCCTGTTTCACTTTCTTACTGTGGTATTCTTGTGAGTTAAACAACAGTCCATTGGTATAGGAAAATCATCACATTCAGGCACAGTGGTTTCTATCTGCATTTCCTCAATGCCATTAGAATTACCAAAGTCTTTCTCATATGTGGGGACTTCTTTTAGCTTCTCTCTATTTAGAAACTGGTGGAAGTGATCCCACAGCAAGTCAGCCTTTTCAGGTGTTTTGGTACTAGGGGTTTGAATCCTCTCACTAGAGAATAGTCTCTGCAGTGCCCCTAATTTAGAAGCTTCACAAACGTCAGAGTTATCTGGTCTAGAGTTTGCAGCAGGTACTAGGCTTTCAATCCAGCGTTTCACAGTAGAGGGGGAGGGTTCCAGCTCCTGCTCATTAAAACTAGCCTTTATCTCTTTTGCCAATTTATCAGATATAAAATGGTCAGGTTTACCTTGAGGCTGTTTCTCTGTGTCAGCACTGGTACTCTTTCCACCTCTCCAATCCTCCCAGCTGTAGCAATTGTTTGACTGGCCTGCCCGGCTTCCCCAATTGTCTGTGCTTTTACCTTTGAATGCTGGCTTTGTCTGAGTGCGTACCTTTCCCTTGGCACCTTCTCTCACACAGGCTGTTCTGCCTGGACTCTCTGGTCTCAGACTCTGGTCTTGGCTTTCTCTTGCCTTCCACCTGGCCCTCTGGATATTTTCCTGACCAGCTTCTTTGTAGGTTCTCCAATCGGTTCTGTCTCCAGGTCTGTAATCGGTGCTCCCATCGAGTCTCTCCTCGGGTCTGCAATCGGGTCTCTCTTCGGGTCTGTCCTCCTTCCCTCTGCACGTGGTTTTTAACCCTGGCTTCCTGCTTCCTTGTGACCAATCAGAACGGGGGTTAGTCTCCACCCTTGCACTAGGGCATGGTTTGCTTCCTACAGGGAACTGCCTTTTTCTCTGACGTAGGCTGAGTTTTCCTTGTAGCAGTGCATTATCATTGCCTTCAACGGGGACTTCAGGATTTTCATCCCCTTTCAGGCTTTTCATAGGGCTTTCACCATCACAGATCCCCCCCCCTTAAGATATCACGGGCTGGCTCAATAATATTGGCACAGCTCGTGATACCCTCTGAGGGGTCTGTAGATTGATGTGTCCTCACTATGCTCCCTGCTCCTGGATCTACCATGGTAAGCTGGGTCAGCATCATTCTGTCTTGCCTGAGCTCAACCACCCTCTGAGGATAGGGTTGTGTATGGGTTTTCCCATCTTCCCCCTGACAGAACTCATGTCTCATAGATTCTGCTATCTTGCAAGGTGATTGCTTCTTCACTTCATCTGATGGCCTCATCTTCTCTTGGGTAACCAGATTCTTCTCCCCTGGCATTGGGGTCAATACCTCTTGAAATCCAGCCAGGAGTTGAAACAAATCCTGTTTCTGGGACCACGAAAGGCTATCTTCGGATCTCCCTTTACAATCTTCTAGCTGGGGTCCGAGTTCTTCCTCCATCTTTTCCTCCACTGCTGCCGACAATCCCTCCGTGCTAGTGCCTCCTGTAGAGCCAAAGCTTCCGGCACCCCGGGTCATTGTGGATAGGTGGGGAACCTCTTCTAGAGGGGGAAAACCAACCCTCTCACAGATTATCTGCGCTTTACGGTCGCCAGTAGAAATACTGAAATCTTGATTTCCAAAATTATACATGAGCACCTTTACTGTGCCCCTGATGTCTGGGTCGATAACTCCAGCTCCTATGTCGAGGAAATATTTCCAGGCAAGGCCAGAACGTGGGGCTATGCGTCCATAGCAACCCATGGGGATTTCTAGCTGTAAAGCTGTGTCTACCAGTGCTTTTCCTTGCTTTGGCACAATCGTATCCTCGGCGCTATAGAGATCGTATCCAGCAGCGTTGGCAGTGGCTCTTTTTGGTGCGCGTGCGTTGGGGTTCATTTTAGCATATCTTAACACCCATTTTGGCTTCTCTGTAGACGCTTCATTCCGGGCACAGGTTTTACGCTCTTGTTTTCTAGGAACTTCAAACAAAGGGCTAGGAATCATGCTCATCTTCACCTTTGATTGTGCTAGGGCGTCTACTTGGGGCGTCCTAGAGGTAGCTGCCTCTTTTTTAAACAAGTCCTGTCCCAGGCCTTTGCTTAACTGTGGCCAATCTTTCCCTAGTACCAATTCATGTGGTAGCCTAGGTACCACAGCTATTTGCTTACGTCTACTCACGCCTAAGCCTTTCACTCTCAGACTATAAACTGGATAGCTGGAGATACCTCCATGTATACAGCGGATTTTTACCTGAGTTATGGGCTGAATTGCTGTGTTCCCACTTTGGGCCTCAATTTTTCGCCATAGCGCTTTGGATAGCATGCTATGTTGAACACCCCAATCCAAAAGCGCAGTGGTTGCAATCCCCTGTACTTCCACTGACAAGAAGAATTTTTCTTTCTCCCTAGACTGATTCTCCGCTATCAATGCAGTTCTCACAAAGCAATTACGTTGGATATGTCCTTCTTCCCCACATTTATAGCATTTCCTATGAGAGACATAACCTTTTGATAAGGGTTTATACATTTCTTTCACATTATCAGTATTCCTTTTCCTCCTTTCTAATACTCCTCCTACTGCCACCTGGGAGGTACTGTCGTGACTATGGGCACTTATTTCTGCCTCCATAAACCTCTCTGACAGCGTTACTGCCTCCTGTGGGGTCTTGCAGTTCTGGAGTATGAGGAAGGTTTTTAATTGTTGGGGTACAGCATCCAGGTACTGTTCCAGTATAAGACTGTCAATTATTGATTCCACGGTCTTACCCTCCGGAATCAGCCATTTATTCAGCAAGGTTCAGACTCTATGATATAGGGCCTTTGGAGTCTCGCCTGCTTGCAATTTTACAGCCCTCAATTGGCGATGGTATACTAGAGGAGTGAGCCCCAACCTCTCTCTAATTGCCTTAGTGAGCTCACTGTAATCACTAGCAAGCATGGGTGGCATAGCCCGGTAGGCAGCGAGGGCCTCCCCCGTGAGAGATGCAGCCAGGCGTATGGCCCATTGTTCCTGCGGCCAACCACTAAGGTGCGCCACCCTCTCAAATCCCTCAATAAAGTCATCTATATCATCCCTTGGTGTAAGCTGACCAATATTGAATGCCCCACCAGCCTGCAAGTCCAACTTCAGAGAAGCAGCTGGTGTACTGGAACTGGATGACGTGGTCTCTGGTCCGGTCTTCTTCTTCTGCTCGGCCAGATAAGCCTCCAACATTCCTAGCAGCGGCTGTTGTTGGGCCTGTATCCGCGCAGCACTCTGCTTCTGCGCTTCCAGGGACAACTCCGCCTGGCGCTCAAACTGGAGAAGACATTAACTTCAATACCTCCGGTATTTCGTGCGCCATCTTGGGTTACCTACAAAACACAAACAAACAACCCAACAGCGGGACCACACACACAAGAAGGTATTCCTTTCTCTTTGGTTTTTACAATTTTAACACTATGGCTAGCGCTTGCACCCGTGCCCTTGGTATCCTCAACCGCCCCTCGGCTTGGTACCCAATACCTGGCGTGGGAGAGGCTTCGCGCTTAACACCTCCAGTGGTCAACCATAGTCTCCTGGGTACTGTGGACCTGCTTTCTGGACCCTCGTCAGCTGGGCTTCTCAGCAAAGCTTCTCCTGCAGTGGAAATCCTGAAGCAATATCCTTGCGCACGCGTGAAAAAAAAAATCCTAAATACTACGCCAACTTGCGACACCCACCGGCTGGGCCAAGAGGCTGACAGCTGGTAGGCGGCCTTACTCTCCTTTAGAATAAAAGTTCTTTACTCTGTAGGAATGAATTGTAGTTGAGGCAGGTGGTAAGGCTTTGTAAGATTTTTATTATTTATTCAATGGGGATTTTCAAAAGCACGCGGAGGTTCAAAACACAACAAATGCACTAGGATAACTTCTCCAAATGAAAGGATGAACACAGGAAAAACCAGGAGAAATGAAAAACAAAACTTTTCTTCTCTGCTGTTCTCTGCACTGCTCCGTGTGGTCACACACTATACTACAGCAGAACTAAACACAGCTGGTTTCACTTTCACCAAACAACGTCTTCCTAAACTCTGTTACTCTCAACAATGAATACAGCACAGCACTGCTTTCTTCTGAGTCACAGGTAAAAGCTACCTTATTAAAAGGCTTTTAAAACTCTCTCCTGTTTCACTTTCTTACTGTGGTATTCTTGTGAGTTAAACAACAGTCCATTGGTATAGGAAAATCATCACATTCAGGCACAGTGGTTTCTATCTGCATTTCCTCAATGCCATTAGAATTACCAAAGTCTTTCTCATATGTGGGGACTTCTTTTAGCTTCTCTCTATTTAGAAACTGGTGGAAGTGATCCCACAGCAAGTCAGCCTTTTCAGGTGTTTTGGTACTAGGGGTTTGAATCCTCTCACTAGAGAATAGTCTCTGCAGTGCCCCTAATTTAGAAGCTTCACAAACGTCAGAGTTATCTGGTCTAGAGTTTGCAGCAGGTACTAGGCTTTCAATCCAGCGTTTCACAGTAGAGGGGGAGGGTTCCAGCTCCTGCTCATTAAAACTAGCCTTTATCTCTTTTGCCAATTTATCAGATATAAAATGGTCAGGTTTACCTTGAGGCTGTTTCTCTGTGTCAGCACTGGTACTCTTTCCACCTCTCCAATCCTCCCAGCTGTAGCAATTGTTTGACTGGCCTGCCCGGCTTCTCCAATTGTCTGTGCTTTTAGCTTTGAATGCTGGCTTTGTCTGAGTGCGTACCTTTCCCTTGGCACCTTCTCTCACACAGGCTGTTCTGCCTGGACTCTCTGGTCTCAGACTCTGGTCTTGGCTTTCTCTTGCCTTCCACCTGGCCCTCTGGATATTTTCCTGACCAGCTTCTTTGTAGGTTCTCTAATCGGTTCTGTCTCCAGGTCTGTAATCGGTGCTCCCATCGAGTCTCTCCTCGGGTCTGCAATCGGGTCTCTCTTCGGGTCTGTCCTCCTTCCCTCTGCATGTGGTTTTTAACCCTGGCTTCCTGCTTCCTTGTGACCAATCAGAACGGGGGTTAGTCTCCACCCTTGCACTAGGGCGTGGTTTGCTTCCTACAGGGAACTGCCTTTTTCTCTGACGTAGGCTGAGTTTTCCTTGTAGCAGTGCATTATCATTGCCTTCAACGGGGACTTCAGGATTTTCATCCCCTTTCAGGCTTTTCATAGGGCTTTCACCATCACAATACAAACAGGTTTGTCCCAGTACAGCGAGAGATGTGTCTGAAGACAATACAGTTTACAAGGGATTCCTTGTAAACTTTGTCATGTGTGTACTAATTGCAGGTCAGGACACCTGGCCCTCTATAGTTGAGCCCTGAGAGACAAAAATTGCACAAATTCTTTAGAAAATTATGGACTACATATTTTTTTGCTACACAACTTGACACCATCACTGAAAACTCTGTCATCAAAAAAAGTTCCATATGGGTCCCTCCAGGGGTTGCCCATTCCTTGATTGAAGCTTTTGAAAATATTGTACTTAAACAAGTGCAAGATTTGTATTCACAGCCATCATATGTATATTATAATCTACCTAAGAAAGAGAAGGATGTGATGCTGGCTGTTAGAGATAATCAGCAGATTGTTATAAAACTGCAGACAAAGGAGGGGTCTTAGTGATTTTTAATAGACGGGATTATATCAAAGAAGTCCAACTGCAATTCAACGATAAATCTTTTTATGAACAACAAGAGGGTGATCCGACTATTCCATTAAAAAGGAGCCTAGACAACATTTTAATTATAGGGTGTGATGTTGGTTTCCTGACACCACATAAATTTGTTGCTTTAACAGTATCACATCCGGTTACCCTAAATATCTCTGTGTTACCAAAAATCCATAAATCTTTAGAGAAACCTCCTGGTTGCCCCATCACCTCAGCAATTGGCTTACTTTTCAAACCCATTTCAAAATTACTAGATGTTTTTTTTTAGATCTTTCATATCTCTAGCACCATCATATGTAAAAGATAACACACACATGATATGTATTCTCTAGGACTTTATAGGATATCATGATCAGTTTATACTAGTTACTTTAGATGTGTTTTCGTTATATACAAATGTTTCACAACAGGCGGCATTAGATATCATCCCAGATGTATTTTTAGACAGATCCAGACCACATGGATTCACACTTGTTTTTTTGACTACAATAGCCTCATTGATCCTTAAAGATAACTATTTCTGTTTTAGGGGACTTTTCTACAAGCAAATAAAAGGGGTCGCAATACGGTCATCTATAAGAATGCCATACTGGGTCAGACCAAGGTCCATCAAGCCCAATATCCTGTTTTCAGCAGTTGGCAATCTAGGTCACAAGTTCCTAACAGTTTCTCCAAAAGACACAGGTTCCATAATGCTTGTATTGGGTCAAGCAGTGGATATTCTGGGTCCCCTTTAATAATGATTTATGGACCTTTCCTCAAGGAATTTGTCCAAACCTTTTTTAAATCCGGCTACACTAACAACTTTTACTACATCCTCCGGTAGTAAATTCCAGAGTTTGAGTACACGTTGAGTGAAAAAATATTTTATCTTATTAGTCTGTAGCTTCACTGCATGCCCCCTAGTCTTTCTATATTTCTGATGGCATAAACAATCGATCTAAGTTCCACTCCATTCATTGATTTATAGACCTCTATTATATCTCCCCTCAGCCATCTCTTTTCAAAGTTGAAGAGCCCTAACCTTTTTAGCCTCTCTTCATAGGAGTATCCTTCCATCCCCTTTACCATTTCGGTGGCTCTTTTCTGTACCTTTTCTAATAATGCTATATCTTTTTAGAGATACGACAACCAGAATTGTACACATAATTCAAGGTGCGGTCGCACCATGGAACGATGCAGAGGCATTATAATATCCTTTGTTTTATTCTCCATCCTTTCCTTATGATACCTAGCACACTATTTGCTCTCTTGGCCGCCACTGCACACTGGATGGAAGGTTTTAACATGTTATCTATGATGACGCCTAAATCTTTTCCTGGTTGGTGGTTCCTTATGTGGAATCTTGCATCGTGTAACCATAGTTTGGGTTTTTCTTTTCTAGTTGCATAACTTTGCATTTGTCCACATTAAATTTCATCTGCCATTTGCATGCCCAGTCTTCCAGTTTATCAAGATCCTCTTGCAATTTTCCACAATCCTCATGGGTTTTAACAACTTTGAATAGTTTTGTGTCATCTGCAAATTTGATAACCTCACTCATTCCCATTTCCAGGTCATTTATGAATATGTTAAAAAGCAGCGGACCCAGCACAGATGCCTTGGGTACTCCACTCTTCACCTTTTTCCATTGGGAAAATTGGCCATTTAGCCCTACCCTCTGCTTTCTTTTAACCAGTTCCTGATCCACAATAGTACACTGTCTCCTATCTTTATCTTTATCTTTATTTTACACTTGATATCCAGGTTCTGTTGTGCTGCCTCCTCCCTATTGGTCTCCAGCCACCTGTTCCGCCTCCCGGAAGTGACACGCACGCCAAAATCCAGGTACCCTGCTGTATTTAAGAGACATCAGGGCGCCATTCCGCGCCGTGGCGGCGTGTGCCACGGGCACGCGCCAAAGGAGCGCGCACAAGGAGCAGGTCCTGCTCCTTGGGCGAGTTCCTTTGGGCGATGATTGGGGCATCTCTCACTTTCCTCCCGGTCAGTCTCTTCTTTGTGAGCAGACCCGCCTGGCCCTCATTGTATCTCTTCTCCTGTTTTTCTCCTCAGCGTTCTGTCTGCCACGTGACCCCCGAGCTGCCCATGTGCTCCCATTTCTCTCCTTCCCCGCTGCTCGGACGTATCCTATGGCCTCCATCCCGGTCTTTTGGGGGCAACGTCCCCTAAGTGCCTTCTCATTTCCACCGGGGACTTGTACCCGGAATACGAGTAACCTTTTAGCCTGTCCTATTGAGCATTCTTCCCCCACACTATCACCTCGGCCTGTCTTTTCTTTGTTGACTCTTTCTTTTGCCCTCCTGAATTGCAGGTCCCTCCATGCTAAAACCCCTTTGGTTCATGATCTACTGTTATAATACTCCCTCGACGCTCTGTTTCTTACCGAAACCTTGCTCCGCGAGGGCGGAGATGGTGTTCATCATCGCTGTCTTCCCCCTGGCTACTCTGCTCTACATGTTCCCTGTCTCCACCGGACCAGTGGTTGTGTGGCCATTATCTACCAGTCCTCTCTCCCCGTCTCACTTGTCTCCCCCCAGCCCCGCTATCCTGAGGCCCTGTTGCTGCATTTGGGGACCTCCACTCCTGTATTCTTCCTTCTTCTTTATGCCCCACCTTCAATGCGCCCTGACCTCTGGGAGTCTCTTCTCCTCAACCTTTCTGAAACATCCCTTCGCTCTCCGCACCTGGTTATTCTCGGAGACCTCAACGCCCACTTGCTCTCCCAAGCTCGTCCTCGTGATAAGGTCCTCGGGTCACTTTTCACCGACCTCGATTTGATCCAACACGTAGATTGCCCAACTTATTCTTCCGGCCATACCCTCGACCTTATCCTTACCTTTTCCCCATCCCCCTATATTCCATCTGATATCTCATCCAACCTTCTGCCCTGGTCCGATCATCACTGTCTGTTGTTCTCTTTCTCTCTTCCACCCTTTCAAGCTTCCGGCTCACCTGCTGTTGCTACCTCTTCTGGGACTCACAGACGGCGTCTCACGCCTCTCACCTTACAAGCCTTCCCCCTGGCTGATTCTCTTTTCCCCCCGAATTTCTCTCCCTTCCTATGGACCAGCAGGTCGATTCCTGGTCCTCTATCCTCACTGGTACCCTCGATACTCTAGCTCCTCTCTGTCCCACCCCTTGCCATTCTATGTCCCATCACCCCTGGTATTATTCAGGTCTTTACCTCCAGCGTACCCACCTCCGACGCGCTGAGCGGCGCTGGTGCAAACACCCCTCTGACATCGCTCTAGCCTTCTTTCGCTGTGAGCAATATCGCTACTGCGTCATGATTACCGAGGCTAAAAGGACCTATTTCTCAGACCTCATTTCCTCCTCCTCTAGCTCCTCCCGTCGCCTGTATCAGGTACTCCACTCCTTATCTTCCCCCTCGGTCTCTCCCCCTTCATCTGCACTTCCTCCCACTGCTCCTAGTCCAACAAGCCTCGCATCCTTTTTTGTGGACAAGATCCAGTCTCTCCACTCTTCCTTTCCCTATTGTCCCTCTCCTCTTTCCCCCCTTCCCTCCCCTTCTGCTCCCCCTACCATTCCTTCCCCTCCTTCTTCCAGTGCTTTTCCCCCACATATGGCACTCCTTCCATCTTGTCACCTCCGCTGAGCTCCTTAAGGTGATCTCCTCATCTCATAAAACAACCTGTCTCCTTGACCCGTTTCCCTCCACCTGGCTCCTTGATCCCTCTCTCCAACTTCTCCCATTTATCCTGGCAATAATCAACTCTAGCCTTACCTCTGGCAGCTTTCCCACCCATTGAAAACATGCCATGGTCCGCCCTCTTTTGAAGAAACCCACCCTTGACCCTAGTCTTTCCGCTAACTGGCAGCCCGTCTTGAATCTCCCCTTTCTTTCCAAAGTTCTTGAAAAGTTGGTTTTCACTTAGCTCTCAGCACATCTCGACACTACCCTTTCTCTTCACCCCCGTCAATCTGGCTTTAGGTCTGGTCACAGCACAGAAACTATACTTCTTGCCCTTCTCAGTGAACTCCACCGCTCTCACGACCGGGGTGACCTATCTATCGCCGTCTCTCTGGACCTCTCCACCGCCTTTGACGTCATCGACCACCGTGCTCTCCTTACCCGCCTGTCTGACTTTGGTATCCAAGGCACTGTGTTGCACTGGTTTTCTGTCTTTTCTTTCATTCCGTTCCTTCGCTGTTCACTCAGGCCCTGCCGTTTCTGCCTCTTTCCCTCTGCACTGTGGTGTTCCACAAGGTTCTATCCTTGCCCCCCTACTCTTTAATATCTTCCTCGCCCCACTTGCCCTCCTCATTCAACAGTCTTGTATTTCCTCCTATTTTTACGCTGACGATATTCTTCTCATTCATCACACCAGCTCTGTTTCCCCAGATCTCTCTGCTCTCAATGCCTGCCTTGACCTTGTTGCCTACTGGTTCTCCGATAATTTCCTCTGTGTCAATCTTTCTAAGTCCTCGGCTATCTGGTTCTCCTTCACTAATCCTCTTCCCACCCTAGCTCCCATGATTTCCTCCCTTCCCATCCCCGTCATTCCTTCTCTTCACTATCTTGGTGTCATCCTTGACTCCTCCCTGTCCTTCCATCCCCATATTTCTTCCCTTGTTTGTAGTTGTTTCTTTCATCTCTGCCGCATTAGATCTCTCCGGCCCTTCCTCTCTGCAATTTCTCTCACCACCCTAGTCCTCTCCCTGGTGATTTCCCGTTTGGATTATTGCAACTCAGTCTTTGCTGGCCTCCCCTCTTATCAACTCCGTCATCTTCAACTCATTCAAAACACTGCCGCCCGCTTGGTCACCTTTTCTTCTCCTTTTGACCACATTATTCCTTGTCTTCTCTCTCTTCACTGGCTTCCTGTTAAATTCCGGTTTGTTTACAAATACCTCATCACCATTCACAAGGTTCTTCATACAGGTATCCCTCGGTAACTATCTGACCTTATGTACCACCAGCCTGACCCCCAGCTCCTTCGTTCCTCCCATAGCAATCGCCTCTTTCTTCCCTCCCCGTCTCAGGCTCATCTTGAACTCACCCATCACTGTCTTCTTTTTTCTGGGTCCTGCTCTATGGAACTCCCTTCCTCATCCACTCCGCACTGAGTCTTCATTTCCACATTTCAAAGCTCTTCTCAAAACCCATCTCTTCTCCCAGGCTTTTGATCTCCCGGCGCCCCCGTGACAATTGTAATGGTCCCTATACCATATAACTCCTCCCCCCCCTCCCTCCACCCTCCCCCTTAATGTTCTGTCTATGTATGCACACCTTTCTATCTTTCTCTATCTTTCTATCTGCGTCTCTCTATTGCTTTCCTGTCAATTGAATGGCGTTCTTTTCTTCCTTTAATATTCTGTCAGCCTGCTTTTATTTTTCTGTACACCGCTCTGATGCCGGTTTGGGCGGTATATCAAACCTTGCAAATAAATAAATAAAAAATAAAAATAAATAAATATACCACCCAGGCCAAGGCATTAGGGCAGTTTACAATAAAACATCAATGTTGCAGAAGAACAGGAAAATAACACCATTTATGTGATAGAAGAGTGGTAGGAGATACAGTGACAGCCAACAGAGATAGGAGGGAGCGAGAGAGAGGGAGACTAATGAGAGTCAGTGTCAGGGATGTTATAGGCCTGTTGAAATAAGTGTGTTGAAATAAGTGAACACTTCTCAAAACACACTTATTTCAACAGGCCTATAACATCCCTGACACTGACTCTCATTAGTCTCCCTCTCTCTCGCTCCCTCCTCTCTGTTGGCTGTCACTGTATCTCCTACCACTCTTCTATCACATAAATGGTGTTATTTTCCTGTTCTTCTGTAACATTGATGTTTTATTGTAAACTGCCCTAATGCCTTGGCCTGGATGGTATATTTATTTATTTTTATTTTTTATTTATTTATTTGCAAGGTTTGATATACCGGCCAAACCGGCATCAGAGCGATGTACAGAAAAATAAAAACAGGCTGACAGAAAATTAAAGGAAGAAAAGAACGCCATTCAATTGACAGGAAAGCAATAGAGAGACGCAGCTAGAAAGATAGAAAGGTGTGGATACATAGACAGAACATTAAGGGGGAGGGTGGAGAGAGGGGGGGAGGAGTTATATGGTATCGGGACCATTACAATTGTCAAGGGGGCGCCGGGAGATCAAAAGCCTGGGAGAAGAGATGGGTTTTGAGAAGAGCTTTGAAATGTGGAAATGAAGACTCAGTGCGGAGTGGATGAGGAAGGGAGTTAATTTCAGATAGGAAGCTTCAAGGCAGAGCGAAGATGGTAAGGCATTCCAGAGTGAAGGACTGAAAAAGAAAAATGCAGCATGACACGTTAGCTCTAGATGAGCCTGAGATTGGAATGGGAGAACAAGTTGATTTGCATGAAGTGAACGAAGTTGACGGTAGGGGGTGTGCAGGGTTATGAGGTTGGCTAAATACTGAGGAATCGAGGTATAGATAACTTAATGTGTCAAAATCAAAAACTTATATTGAATCCTGTAGTGGAGGGACAGCCAGTGAATCCATATCAGTAGAGGAGTAATATGATCAGAGCGCCTAGCATGGGTCATGAGACGGGCTGCTGTATTTCATAGTAATTGTAAAAGCTGAAGTTGATAGAGGGGTAGGTTAGCAAGGGTCACATTAGAGTAGTCCAGCCTACTTATCACCAGTGCCAGCAGCAGGGTAGTAAGTGAAGAGGACGGTGACAAAGGTCGGACTGCTTGAATCTGACGAAGTGCACAAAAGGATCGGCGGATGAGGATGGACATGTGCTCTTGAAAGGAGAGTGAAGAATGCAACGTAACATCCAAATAATGGAATGAGGAGACCAAGGGAAGAGTAGTAGAACTTAACTGTGGAGCAATGTTCGGACACGGGGTGCTTAGGGAAACCCACATGGCCGTAGACTTGGATGGGTTGAGGTGGAGAAAGTTGTTAGAGATCCAAGTGACAATGTGGGTAAGACAGTTATTAAGGGGTGAAAGATCAATAGCAACTGGGGATGTGTGGTGAAGAAGAACTATATCGTCCGCATAGAGATATGTGGACACCGGATACTGCTGAATGAGGAGAGGCAGAGGGGCAAGAAAAATGTTAAAGAGTAATGGGGAGAGTACAGAGCCCTGATGTACTCCACATATTAAAGGGAATGATGGGGAGGACACATCATTTAAGAGAACAGAAAAGCTATGGGAAGTGAGGAAGGAGTGAAACTACTGCAGCACAGTACCCCGAATCCCAGAGTCAAGAAGGTGAGAGAGCAATGTACAGTTATCTACTAAGTCGAAGATGGAGGAGAGATCTAGTGACACGACCAAAGTGATATACCCTCGATCGTTTGCAACATGTAATTCATTCAACAGGGCAAGAAGTATGGATTCCATGCTGTGGCCTGCACAGAAGACAGACTGACGCGGATGGAGAATGTTAATGGCCTCAACATGGGATGCTAGTTGAGAGAATGCAAGTTTTTCCAGCACTTTTGCCAGGAAGGGGAGGTTTGAAACTGGGCACCAGTGTGCCAGAACAGAAGGGTCGAGTGAGGATTGAGAAGTGAGGAACGGCCGAATAATGGTTGACTTCCATGGGGTGGGGAAGTGTCAAAAAGGGGAATGGATGATGGGGGGAGAGGAGTTGGGGAAAGTGGGGGGGGGGGAGGCAGAGACAAAGGGAAGGTGGATTGGGAAAAGTGGAACACAAGTCAAGTACTTTATCTCTGAAAAAAATGGCAAGGAGTGTAGGATCTGGCAATGTAGTCAGATGGAAGGAACGAGTAGTAGGCATGCATAGGGTATGGGGGATGGAATAAAGCTGTCTGGAGAAGTTGGAGGCTGTGGAAATGAGAGATATGTAATACAACCATTTGGCAGAATGGATATATGAATGGTAAAAGGAATATACCTGCTGAAAACGTGCACAGGCTTCTAGGGAGGGGTGCTTGAAGCTGTGAGTGCAGTAAAAATAGGCCTGGGTAGTACCAAGGGGAACAAACACATTTTTCTGAGGCAGGGAGGGCGGAGGGGGGCCCGGTTATCCAAAGAGGCAGTAAGCACAGTGTTCATGGTGCAAACCTGAACACTAGGTGACTGAGAGGCAAATTCCGAAGGAAACAAGGTTTGTGCCGGTGGAAACGCAAGCAGAGTTGCTGGAGTGATATGACGGCGTAAGCCGCGGGATGGCTGGGGGTTAGCAGAATCAGCATCAGCAGCTGCGACTGAGAAGGATGTAGAAAAGAAGATGCAATGATGTTCTGACCAAGGGACTGCAATGGCTGAAAAGGAGGATAGAATAAGACCAGAAGCAAGAGGGGTAATGGCCAAGTCTAACAGTATGGCCCACATGATGGGTTGGACAGGGAACATGCTGTGTAAGAGACAAGTCATTCAATAAATTGAGGAAAGCACGATCTTTGGACCTGAGAGGAGAATCCAAATGGGTATAGAATAATAAGATTTGAATAGGTTAGGGCAGTTTCAGAAATAGTCTGCATTACCATATCCCATAAGTCAGTGGAGAGGGAAGAGAGAAAGTAAAGCAGAAGGAAGTAAAGATGTCAGGACAATTGGAGCCGCAGAAAAAGAGATTCAGAATAATGAACTGAAGTGGCTATAACTTCAGGACTAGGTCCAGTATGGCTTCCCCTCTGGTTGGTTCATGAACCAGCTGCTCCAAGAAGCAGTCATTTATTTCATCTAGAAACTTTATCTCCCTAGCATGTCCTGCTGTGACACTGACCCAGTTGATACCGGGGTAATTGAAATCACCCATTATTACTACTCTGCTGTGACTTTTGTTAGCTTCCTTGATTTCTTTGAGCATTTCATCATCCATTTGTTCATTCTGGCCAGGCGGTCGATAGTACACCCCCACTGCCATCACCTTCCCCTTCATACATGGAATTTCAATCCAAAGAGATTCTACAGCAAATTTTGTTTCCTGCAAAACTTTAATCCTTTCTGACTCAATGCCCTCTCTAACATAGAGCGCAACACCTCCACCAATTTGATCAGTTCTATCATTACAATATAGTTTGTATCCAGGTATCACAGTGTCCCACTGGTTATCCTCCTTCCACCATGTCTCTGAGATTGCAATCATATCTAAGCTCTCATTTAGTGCTATATATTCTAACTCTCCCATCTTATTTTTTAGACTTCTAGCATTTGCATACAAGCATTTTAGAGACTGCATTTTATTAATATTAATCTGGCTATTGGTAGGCATGGATAATTTGGAATCCTTACGCTCTGTCTGCACCGTACTCAAGGGCATTTGGGCTATTATACTCTTTTTTGGAACCTCACTGCTTTTGGTAGTATCCTTAAAGGATACCTTCTTCTGAACCATCCGCTCTTGGGCGACTGTCGGCTTTCCCCTATTTTCTAGTTTAAAAGCTTCTCTATCTCCTTTTTAAAGGTTAATGCCAGCAGTCTGGTTCCATCCTGATTAAGGTGAAGCCCATCCCTTCGGAAGAGCCCCTCCTTTCCCCAGAATGTTCCCCAGTTCCTAACAAATCCAAAACCCTCATCCTTGCACCATCATCTCATCCATGCATTGAGACTCCGGAGTTCTGCATGCCTTTTGGGTCCTGCACGTGGAACAGGAAGCATTTCGGAGAATGCTATCCTGGAAGTTCTGGATTTCAACTTCCTACCTAAAAGCTTAAATTTAGCCTCCAGAACTTCCCTATCACATTTTCCTATGTCATTGGTACCGACATGTACCAAGACAGCAGACTCCTCCCCAGCACTATCTATGATCCTATCTAGGTGGTGCATGAGGTCCGCTACCTTCGCACCAGGCAGGCATGTTACCAAGCGATCCTCACGTCCACCAGCCACCCAGCTATCTACATGCCTAATGATTGAATCAAAAACTATAACAGCTGTCCTGACCCTCCCTCCTGGGCACATGGTCCTGGAGAAACGTCCTCGGTGTGAGAGGGTTTTACATGATCTGGAGGACAGGTTCTAGTTACAGGATCACGTCCTGCCACACCAGGGTGATGCTCTCCTGTCACGTGACCTCTCTCCTCCATGGCAACAGGGATGCTGCCAGACTGGAGGTGGGACTTCAGGACTATATCCCTGTAGGTCTCATCCATGTACTTCTCTGTCTTTCTTTTGTCTTCCAGGTCTGCTACTCTAGCCTCTAGAGAACGGACTTGCTCCCTGAGAGCAAAGAGCTCCTTGCACTTAGTGCATACGTAAGACCTCTCACCAACTGGGAGAAAATCATACCTGTGACACTCAATGCAAAAGACTGGAAAGCCCCCATCTCGCTGCTGGACCTTTGTCCGCATCTTAGTTTAAAGCTTGTGTTTAGGTCTTTAAATTCTGTATTTACTAAGGGTTAGTGTAGATGCTTATACTAATAAAAGTGTTTCTAATACCTCTAATATACCTTGTTCACCTGAAGCTTAATTAATCTCAGGTCCTCAATGTATGACTGATTTGGATAAAGAGCTGCACCTGAGAGCAGCCCCTTTCCTCTAAGACGTATAACTACCTATAAAGCTACAATTACCCCAGGGGTGGGTGGGTGTTGGGGAGGGAGGGAAATAAGACCTATTAAAAGAGGGCTGTTACAAGGTACCCTGTCCTGTACCCTCAGCAGGGGGGGAGGGGGGTAGTCCCTTAGGTAGGCTAGAGCAGGAAAAAAAGTTTAAAACACAGCAGGTTCTGGGGACAGAACAGAGAGAGATATTTAATTTAAAGTAACAGTTAACCTGGCTACCACACAAAGCCCAGTTAGTTGAGAGAGGCAAGGTAAGTTATACAGCTGAGAAAGCTGAAGTGCAAAACTAAAGGGAACAGGGAGGTGAAGTAGCACACCAATAAAGACAAAGAATAAATAATTAAATAAACAGCTAGAACTCTCAGCAAATAATTAAATAAACAGCTAGAACTCACAGCAAGTTGTCACAGGAGTTAAATATCTACCTCTCTAGCAGAGCACTGTGAGGGCACTGCTCTTACCAGAGCAGAGAGAGGCTATATTTTATTCATATTAATCTGACTACCTGTAGGCAGGGGTAATTTAGAATCTTTAAGCTCTGTCTGCTCTCTACTCAAGGGCATTTTGGGCTGCTTTTGTCTTTATTGGAACCTCTCTACTGATATGTCCTAACTTCAATCTTTTGAAAGTATCCTTCAAGGATAATTGTTCCGAACCATGCGCTCTTGGGCGACTATTGCCTTTCCCCTATTATCTAGTTTAAAAGCTGCTCTATCTCTTTTTTAAAGGTTAATGCCAGCAGCCTACTTCCGTTCTGGTTAAGGCAGAGCCCATCCCTTCGGAAGAGCTCCTCCTTTCCTCAGAATGTTCCCCAGTTCCTAACAAATCAAAAACCCTAATCCTTGCACCATTGTCTCATCCACGCATTGAGACTCTGGAGCTCTGCCTGCCTTTTGGGTCCTGCACGTGGAACTGGAAGCATTTCAGAGAATGCTAGCCTGGAAGTGGTGAATTTATATGATGCCCACTTTGAGAAAAAACATTTTGGTCAGTCACCCTTTCAATAATAACATGAAGCTATAGAAGAGATACATAGACAATATTTTTATGAGACGGGATGGCGGAGTGAATCTCTTGCAGGATTTTCATCATTGGTTAAATACACTTGATCCGAACTTACAGTTTGAAATTTCCTATAGTAGTAACCAGGTCTCCTAACTAGATATCCTTATTAAGAAGGGTCCCACAGGTTTTGAAACCTCCTTATATAGGAAGCCCAGATTGCAATAACCTGTTACATTATGCTAGTTTCTACAATAGGTCTCTTGAACAGAATTTACCGATCAGTCAATTTCTAAGGATCAGAAGGATATGTTCGTAAGATACGGAGTTTGAAAACCATGCCAAAGAAATGGCCACTCGTTTTCATAAGAGATGCTACCCTGAGGATTGCATCTCATGGGCTTACACCAGTGCAAAACAAGCAGACCAGTCTGAATTACTTAAAGAAAAAGACCAGCATAGAGCTAAACAGATGGTCTGCATCCTTACATTTTCTAATCTTTCCCATGACATTCAGAAAATAATATGTGAAGAGTGGCATATTCTATCTACCGTTCCATTTCTCTCAGTAGACTGATGGTGGCACATAAGAAAAATTCAAGCTTAAGGAATGTTTTGGTTCCTTCAGCGTTATCAGTACCTTGCTTTCAAAGGAAGATTGTTGGTCATTACAAGTGCAGTAGATGCTCGGCATGTGACCATGCCCTAGTCACTAAAGACCATTTTATTCATCTCTTGACAAATAAAAAAATATTCCTTACAGATTATTCTAATTGCAAAATTGATCGTGTGATTTATTTAATCATCTCTCTGTGTAACCTTTTATAAGTAGGGAAGATAAAACGTACGATACTTACACATATTATAGAACATCGCATCTGATTAAAATGGAGGGTTGTTGATAAACCCTTATGGGTATGTTTACTAAATGGCAGTAAGGGAGCAGTCTTTTCCATGTGTTCCATGTGTTAACAGCAGCAATAAGGGGTTACTGTGCTACATGCACATAAAAAAGCAAGCCGTGCTGCAAAGCGGTTTCAACTTTCAATCTGAGGGTGAAGAGGGGTGCCCAGCACCTAGTCCACTGAACCTGCACTGTTAGAGGTGGTCTCTGCTGGCTGTGCTGCAGGTCCACATCACTGCTAGTGTGTGGCAGGTATTGTTTGCAGTGTGTTATGCTTTTTCTTCTTGTGTCCTGCATGTTGTAGGTAACAGCAACAGCTCGGCCCTGTGTTCTGCCCATGTTGGATACTAACCCTCTGATAACAGTGCAGGTTAGTGGCCAGTGTTAATATGCTGCTGCTATGGACAGCCACTGCAGTGGTAGTGTATAGGCTTGTGTGGGGCTACTGCTATTGTCCTGCCAGGATCTCATTGAGTAGGCCATTGACCACTACTGCCCCAACTATTGAGGAATAATAATTGACTACAGCACAGGCAGTAAGACTGCCCTTCACTGGGCTGTGTAATCCAAGGACAAATCAACTGCAGTTAGTCTGCTAGTCAGCACACACTGAATGTGCATAGTGTGACCTCAAGTACCCTGTCTTGGGATACTCAGCATTGATACCCAGCCATTTGCTCAGTGATTGATATCCCCAGACAGAAAATGCATCCACATCACTGGTGCTAGACATTATAATAGCTCTATGTGGATACATCACTATGCCATGGTCACTTTTTGGTCATAGTGAGAGTACCAGCTCAACATGACATACAGTGGCCACCCAGGCAATTCACATGGCAGAAGGGCAGAATGGTTTCTTAGCCAGTGAACCTACCAGTGTGGCAGACCCACCCAGGCCAACCTGCGCTGTTTCAGGCAATACCTACAATCCTCTGCCTCGCCTTATTCACATTTTCCAAACAGGCTGGGAAAACCTTGGACAATGTGAGCCAAAGTACAGTGCAGAAAGCCACAGGACAAAGGGGAGCCATACACACACATGCACATACACTCTCATTGGTGCACTGTGCAAAAGTGGAGATGGTTGGCATTCCTGCTTGACACTCCTGTCTCAATGTCAGCTCAAGGACTGATAACATGTGCTATGTGTGCTCTGTTTGCAGGCACTATTACCATGCCTTGGCCTCACCACACATTGTTACCATGTGCTATTAGCCTCCAACCAGCTCTGGATAATGGAGCCTATTAGTGCTGCTAATGGGTGTTTCCACTCTTACTGGTCACCTCCTTGGGGGTTGCACATGCTGGAGCTGTACCTATACTGTCAGCTAAATGTTTTCCAAAAGAAAATGCAAAACAGAAACCCCAGTGGGGACCTGAACCCCCCCACCAGCTGCCCATGCAGGGTCTCCATCACCACCTGCTACCGACACATCTCGGGGGGAGGATGGCAGCCACTGCTGTGGTATTTCCCTGGGCACCTGCATTTTCCAGCTACCTGGAGGACTACAGCTGCAGGCACTATTGGCCTCTTCCTCCAAGGCTGGGTTCAGTGGCACGGGGGGGGGGGGGGAATGTGCTGGCATCTCTGCTAAGGGTGCCATGTTCCTTGGATCGCCCCATGTGGTACATCACCGTTCCACACTAGCAGTATGTTTGTGTTCTACTACTGTCACTGTGTTTGTCATGATGGACCTCACAGGTGGTGCTGCAGATGAAATGATTCCTCTATGTGAGGAGTTTACAAAGGTTAGGCCTCCTCAACCTGATGGTGAGATGGCTGGGGGGAGATATAATAGGGGTGGAACGGTTCACGGTTGTTAACACCATCACAATATGGGGGGACTAGGGAACAGGCACTGCCGCTACAGTGTAACCATTTTAGACACATTGGAGCGTTTAGTTTGTCATTCAATGCATTGGTAAACACTTGCACACAGTGGCAGTGTATGTCGTGACAGCTCCTCGTATAGCTGGGTCATGGTCCTGGAGGAAAGGTCATTATATTCAGGGGACACTGAGGATCAGCTGCTTGGCCAAATACAGGCCTCTTTGACCATGGGTGTCCTTTTGAGATGCACATAGGTACCTGTGCCCCTGATTAGCCACTATTGGACAGAGGATAGTGGGTTTGAAGGAACCTTGGTCTGACACAGTATGGCATATATTCTGACCTTATGTTCTTATGCCCTTCTGTGTCACTCGGGCAGCTGCCTACTCCGCCATGTCCACCAGCACCCCCACTGCATGACCACTGTGCCACCCCCTGTGCCCCATTTGCACCATCAGCATGGTGCCCTTTCCTACATGAGCACAATGCTGTTGCTGCTAATGGAGCACTACTATCACTATTGTGGGCTCCCTTGCCAGTGCCTCACATTGCAGACACTTTAATAGTGTCTCTCCCCTCTACAAACACCTTTTCTGTGAGGTTTTAATTGCGATTGGATTCCCAGCATTAAAGGGCTTTTCAGGCCATTGTGCAATTGGCAGTTCGGGAGCACACAATGTAACTGCCCACTCCCCGCACCAGTCACGCCCATCTCCACCCCCTGTTCCTTAATGTTGTCGGTGCCTTTATCACACCTTAAAACAGCCTTTTTTCGGCGTTAAGGGAGCAAATGTGCTGATAGCCTGCATAAACGGCACACATGCTCCCTTACTGCTGTTCAGTAAACATACCCCTAAGTTTGCTGTTTGATTTTTATTGATAGTCATTTGTTGGATTTTTGTTGAATTTGCTGAGCAAATTGAGTTGGCTTTTTGCAGTTTATATGCCAAAATTGCTCTGTTAATTTCTTTAAATGGGCTAGAATTATGTCACATGTTTCAGCAAATATTTTTCTGTTACAGATTTTGTGATTTTCCATGTTTTTGAAATAGAATACTGGGTGATCAGCGGCATAAATACATTGCTCAAATCTACACCTAGCGTGAACAAGTCCGCATCAGAAAACTCTTGCTGACTAAGTTGTAATAATTGTGCCGCACCTGATTTTAGGATTTGTACAGGGACATAAATGTCAGTTGATATATTTTGTATCTCATAGCCTAAAAATTGTCATCTGCGATTAACTCAGCCATATAGATAGATGAATCAAAAAGGTTGAGCTAATGAGATCCACCTTTTTTGGATACGTAACACACAAACAAGCAAGTATATGAACTATCATCATGAGACACCACCCCTCCCTCTTTTTGGGGGTTTTGTGTAAATGGAAGGCCATGGGGCAAAGTCCCCAAGTGGCCGGCGTAACCGGGGAGTGGACAGTTGCTGGCCCCCGTGGTAGAGGCGGTCGAAGCGTCTTTTAAATTGATTGGCCCCGCGGCTAAAAGGAAGGCCGCAGGAGCCAATTGAGACTGCGAGAGAGAGGAGGAAGTGAGGAGGCGGGTCCCGCGTAGTGGCAGTCGATGGCGATCAGAGTGTGGAGACGGATCACTGCGGGCTTCGCTGCGGGCTTCTACTCCTTTTGTTTTTTTCTCTGCCTTTTTTGCTTGTTCTTTCTTCTTCTCTCCGCAGTTATTGCAGAGGACGGGGTCAATGGCGGGAGGAGACTGATGACGAGGAAGCGTGGTCGGGGAGATTGAGGAGCGGAGCAGCGTGTGTTTTGCCTGAGGAAGTGGGGCTGGGGAGACTGAAGAGCGGAGCAGTGTACGGTGCGGTGGTGAGCACGAGGTCCGGTAACTTGGTATGTGAGGGATACAGGCTGGTTTAAACAGCGGATTGGGCTTCGTTTGGTGAGCACGCGGTCCGGTAAAATTGTATGCGTGTGATACTGGCTGATTTAAACAGCTGTTTGAGAGTTGTTTTTTCAAGTGTATGTGCATGCAGTTATATATACTGTAACTCTTGATAGTATTCTCTGTATGTGGCTTCATATAATAGTGGGTATAATTTGTGGGTAACTTTATAAAAAAAAAATAATTGTAGGTGTGTGGGTGGGTGGAGGAGTATCTGAATACAATGCCGTTGCGCAAGGGAAGAAGGGGTCAGGCTGTGGGGGTAGGCAGGGTAGATGCGGCGGGGGGGGGGGGCTACAGGACAGGGTGGATCAGCAGGACTTTGGGGGGTGCAAGACAGGGGAAGGGGGGCTAATCGTAGGGGAAAAGGGGCTGCAAGGAAGGATAAAGGTCCTAGGGGGCCAGGCTCAGTAGTAGGGCCTGATCTGACCCCATCACAAGGAGAGGGATCTGGCAGTACCCCAGGGGAGCGAGCTGTGCAGGAGTGGCATTGTGCTAGGGATCGTGGATGGCAGGGTAGAAGTACTAGGGGGTGCCCGTTTTTGGGAAAAGCCTCTAGCCTGTCAGATGTGAGAGGGTCACAGGAGAGGTTTATGGTGGAGCAGCATGGGCTGGGAGATATCGGGTGTTCGTCGAGGGGGTGGGGGGTTAGGGAGGGGCAGGGAGACACTAGGGGTAATGCGGTTCCGGATCCTTTGGAGCATTGGAGGGAAGGGGGGCAGGGTTCATCGCGTGCAGATTGGGTGGGGGCGTGGCAACCGTCCTGGCCTTCCTTGTCCCCCCCCCCCTGTGTTTCCTTATTTTTTGCCCCAGGTATCTCAGGATTGGCAGAATCAGACTCAGCAGGGCTGGGAGCAATTGGCCCTGCAGTGGTCAGGGACAGGGAAGCAAGAGCGGCGGGATCAAGGACAATGGAAGAGGCTCGCGAAGGCGCACAAGGAACGCGACAACCTGTGAAGGTGGCTATGGATCCGATCCCTGTTACGAGTTTGCTGGTAGCAATGGTGGAGGTGACAGGTGAAATACCAGATGCAGGCTCGGGGGTGGTTGAAAGGAGGGGGTCTCATGATGGGGTGGGCAAGAAAGCGCGCAAAAAGCACAAGCATTCCTGCCAGCGGTGCAGCAGCTCAGATTCCTCCACATCATCTTCAACGGGCTCTACGTCTTCGAGTGGAGATAGAGACGAGCGGCCGCGGGGGAGTAACGTTGAGGTAGGGGGGCAGTCTAGTGGTGTGATTCCGACCTTGACATCTTTTTCGGAGTTGTGGGAGGGAGTGCCCAAAATGTTGCGCTGGAAGATAAGAAGGAAAAGACGTTATATCGACATATTTCATTTGTTGGAGGGGCGGCAGCGATATGGGGAGAGTAAAAAAAAGAGGAGGGAGGACGAGAAGGTGGGAAGGATTAAGAAGGTGTCGCGGAACGTGGTGAATTGGGCGAGGTCCTTCTTAAGACTAGCCAGCGTTTGGGGGCATAAACATCCTTCCCAGTACGGGATGCTCTTGGCTTATGCTGACTCCATATTGGAGGCGGCGCAGACACATGAGGGTTGGGCGTGGCTGAACTACGATGAAAAGTTCAGAGATAAGATGGAGGAGAGTAAATCGTTGTCCTGGGGCTCTCAGGACATTAGCTTATGGCTGACGCAGATGTTGGCTAGTGCGGGAGTCATGGGATTAGGGGGGTCCAGAGGTGGTGGATCGAATGCGATAGGTGGGGGTCTGTCCTTTCGTGTGTGTGTGGGGGGGGGTGTTGCAGCAGAGAAAGGGGGGGGGAGTGGGAGACATTTGTTGGAGGTTCAATAAGTCCTCTTGCCCATTCCCGGATTGTAAGTTCCGGCATGTCTGTTCAGTGTGCAGCGGAAGTCATGCGGCCATTAAATGTGTTAAGTGGGGTCCCCTCCCGGCTGGGGGGCAGGCTCCTAAGCAGTGACCAGGCATTGCGACTGGCTTCAACACCCATAAGGATCGATGCCTTAAGGCCTTGGCTGCGGTTGTACCCGAGGAGACGGGATAGGGAGGTGCTGTTTTCCGTTTTTTTTTCTGGTTTTGTCATACCTGTTAGGGGTAGGGTGGGGGCGACAAGGGAGAATAATTCGCATTCGGTTAGTCATTTTGTAAATGTGGTAAGAGAGAAGTTGCGGGTTGAGTTAGAGCTGGGAAGGATTGTGGGCCCGAATGCGGAAGTCCCGTTGTTGGATTTTGTGGTTTCCCCGCTTGCGGTCATTCCCAAAAAGGAGCCAGGGAAGTTTCGATTGATTCAAAATTTATCTTGCCCATCAGGGACGTCCATAAATGATCATATTCCCAGAGATGTTTGTGTGGTGCGCTATGCATCGTTCGATGCGGCCGTAGGTTTGGTGCGAAAGTGCGGTCAAAGGTGTTTGTTGGCGAAGGTAGATATCGAATCAACTTTCAGATTGCTACCTGTGCACCCATCTGCGTTTCCATTGTTGGGTTTTGTATTTGAAGGTCAGTTTTATTTTGATAAGTGCATGCCTAAGGGCTGCTCGGTTTCTTGTGCATATTTTGAGAAGTTTAGTTCGTTCATTCATTGGGCGTTGGTGAAAAAAGTGGGTTGTTCAAATGTGGTGCACTATTTAGAATTTTTGGTTTGTCGGCAAGGCGCAGTCAAGCAGATGTAAGGAGCTTTTGGAAGGTTTTGTGGAATTGGCGGGAGAGTGGGGAGTGCCATTGGCTGTGAACCAGACTGAGGGCCCATCGACTACGCTCACCTTTTTGGGCGTGGAACTAGACACAGTTGAGATTGTGGCTCGTCTCCCACCAGAGAAAGTGTGTAAGCTACGGGTATTAGTGGCTAACACTATGGTGTCCAAAAAATTAACGTTGCGGGAGATGCAAGCATTGATAGGCTCCTTGAATTTTGCGTGCAGGGTTATTCCCATGGGGCGAGTATTTTTACTTCGGTTAGCAGCGGCCACTGCAGGTGTTACAAAACCACATCATCGCATACGAGTGTCTAGGAGTATTAAGGAAGACTTAGGGGTATGGGATAGATTCTTGCAGGACTTCAATGGTACGGTGGTGATGCTAGAGGCGGAGAGGTCCAGTGGGGATATGCAGCTATTCACAGATGCGGAAGGGGGTGCGGGGTTGGGTGTTTACTTTGGGGATTCATGGTGTGCGGAGGCATGGCCACGGGAGTGGCGGGAGGCAGGGCTAACCAGCAATATTACGCTCCTGGAGCTGTTTCCATTGTTGGTAGTCCTGGAGCTCTGGCCGGACAGACTGCATAATCAATCAGTAGTGTGGTGGTGCGATAATGCAGCGGTGGTGTCATTAATAACTACGCGCCGCGATGTCTGCAGGTAGCAGCAGTTATGAGAGAAGTAGTGCTGGCATGCCTGCGTAGCAACGTGTATGTGAAAGCCAGACATATTCTGGGGCGTACTAACAGGATTGCTGATGCTCTTTCCCGTTTCAAGTGGGACTTGTTCCGCATGCTGGCACCGGAGGCGTACATCGAGGGAACGAAGGTCCCAGAGTGATTGTGGCATCTTGGCCTGCCAAAATGTTAAGCCTGATCCGCAGCTCAGTGTCCAGAGCGACGTGGGCGGTGTATCAGTGAGGATGTGACAGAGTCGTCGACTTCCTGGTGGAGCATGGATGGGAAGGGGGGGGAGTGTCTGATCAGTTAATGGGGCAATATGTGGGGTATGCTAAGGCTACCGGAGTATCTTGAGCAACAGTGCGTATGCAGGTGGCGGGTTTTAACTTTTTCGTTAGCGCGGCAGGATGGGATGTGGCTGGAAGGGATTTTTGACTCGCAGGCTTTTGCTGGGGTGGGAGAGGTCCCAGCCAACTCCACGGGATAGCAGACAACCTATTACGCACGAGTTGCTATCCAGACTATTGAAGGTGCTACCTGAGGTGGCAGCGTCATCTTTTGAGGCGACCTTGTTTTGGGCAGTTTTTGTTGTGGCATTTTTTGGAGCATTTCGGGTTGGGGAGTTGGTATCCGATTCCAGGAGGTTTGATGCAGGGACAGGGTTGCGGTGCCAGCATGTGCACATGAGGGAAGGGCGGCTCTGTATATGGTTAGCACGCTCCAAGACGGATCAGTCAGGGAAGGGATGCTGGGTGGTCCTGAAGGCTATAGAGGGTTTGTCCACATGCCCAGTAGGAGCCATGCAGGCGTATTTGAGGCTGCGACCGTCGTCGCAAGGGCTGCTCTTTTTGCATGTGGATTCCAGCCCGTTGACTCGGCTTCAGTTTTCGGTGGTGCTGCACATGGCTCTGCGGAGGGTAGGGGAAGATCCTCTTAAGTTTGCCCTGCATTCATTTTGGATTGGGGCGGCGACTAGTGCCACGGCAGCAGGGTTATGGGATTTGGAGATTCAACGTATTGGTAGATGGCATTCACAGGCCTTTCAGGAGTACGTGCATTTGTAAATGTTAAGGAGAGTGTATAGGTCAGCAGCTAACTGTTTCTTTTCTTTGCAGATCAGGAACAGGTCCCTCATCATTGCTGGCTTATCGGACACTCCTTTGTGTATTGGGCAGGCCAGCGAGTGGCAAGGCGGCCAATGTGGCCCAACTTGGGATTGGATGCCATGGAGGTGACCGTTTTATGGCTGGGCGAACGTGGTCTTTGGTGGCCACAGATGTTGCCTTTGCTTCGACACCTTGGGCGAGAGAAAGGAACACCAGCGATGATATTGCTGCATCTGGGCGGCAATGATTTAAGCTCCTGGACCTGCAAGCAATTAATTCGGGCATTCGAGAGGGATGTGACAGTAGTGCTCGCAATGTTTGTAAATGTTATCATTCTTTGGTCTGACATTATTCCAAGGCCTGCCTGCTGGGCGCATCGGAGGTGGTCAAGGGGACTGACTAAGATAAACAGGCAAATCGGCCGATGGGTGTGTGAACGGGGGGGCTATCAAATTATGCACCCATGGGCTGAGGTGGCCAGATTATTTAGACAGGATGAGGTGCATTTATCCCCGTTAGGCGTGGATCTGCTTCTCAATGACTGACAGGAGGGGTTGAAATATGTGCTTGTCCAGGAGGGTCACCGGTCACAGATTGTGTGTGGGTGGGGGGGGGGGGCGGCATGGCGACAGTAGGTTGCCCGTGCCGGTGGCGGGAACCCGGAGGTGTCCAGGGTCTGGAGCCGGAGGCGATGCTTGGGCGGGGGTGTGGGGCCCCTGACCCGGTCAGCCCATGTTGGGCTTTTGCTAATCATATGGCTGAGCCAGATAAAAGGGGCGGGTAGTAAAATATCCGCGGGCCTGTCCGCGGCTGTTGTGGAGGGATGCTCACCTTGCTAATCATATGGCTGGTGAGGCAGGGATCTGCTAGTTAAATCTTTATGGTTGTCTTGAATGTTACCGTTAATTAAATGGTTGAATAAAGCTGCGACCGGTGTGAATTCCCAAAAGGCATGGTGTGTTTATTGTACAAGAGTGACGGGATTGGGGTGAAGGGGGGGGGGGTGGAGGGGCATGGGGAGCAACTGGTCTGTCCTACCTCGGTTATGCCATATTATATTGTATTGTTTCACAAGTATAACAATTTTTTTTTTGCATAATTACTACTATATTGGATTATCTGTTCTATATTGGTGTCTGATTAAATTTATTTATTGTGTATCTATTTCTTTATTTTTTAAAAATTGAACTTATTATTTTTTTATTCTTTTGTTTCTGGAATGGTTTTATGGCACCAGTGATGGTCTTTTTATAGGTTAAACGTTTTAATGTTTTTATCTTATGTCCTCCCTCACGTCTTATTTTCTAAACGTTTTTCTTCCTGTCATTCGTTTATTTGATCTAATTTAGGTTTCTACTCTCCATCTATAGAATTTTTTTAATGATTATCTCCCCCTTTTAATTATAAAGAGTAGTGCTTTTGAGCAATTATTATTACAAGTTACCAACGTTCTCATTGTCTTACATTTTTAAAGTAACTCCTATGTGGTTCTGCTCCATTTCTCCCTCTTTGCAGCAACTCTCGTTATGTAGTTGGGCAATATACACTTTATATTGTATCCCTCATCACAGTGGGCTATACTGCTGTCTGTCTCTTTTCTTGTCTGATATGCAATTATTTATGTAATTATTTAATCTACTATGTGAGATATGATTGATAATTATTTATGTTTCTAATTACTTAAATAATTTTATGTGTGGCTATCCTTCTTACAGTATCATTTTATTCTTTTATAATTTAGTATTGCATAATGACTAATGTTTGCATAAGATTAATCTAAGTTACTATTTATTATCTTTTAGTTTTATATGGCTTTTATATGGCTATTACCATTTAAATGTAATTCATTTTTAATTCTTTACCATTTATCATTTAATATTTAACTTTTACTTCTTATTCACACTTAAATTGTTCAGTATGTTTATTAATTTTATATTGTTCACACAATTGTTTCTCTTTGAGGTTCACCCTGATGAAGGCTCAACTAAAATGCAGCCGTGTTGGGGTTTTGAATAAAGGACCATTGGTTTTGTTGTCTGCATTTAGCAAGAGAGCGTGTATTGTTTCCTGTGGACTAAATCTCAGTCCCTAGTTTCCTAGGCACTGAATTGGATGTGCCAACCTGAGAGTCTAGATTACCCCAAGAGAGGCTGAGGGAGAGCACTGGAGCAATGATGAAATCAACCAAAGCTAACCTTGAACAATTTCAAACATTTCATAGGGCTGCTATGCTTTGTTTCCAGTGTCTTATCTATGGGTTGAGTATTTTTGGCACTTAGCATTATCCACAACCAGGGGTGACAAAGCGTCATCACCACATCAGGATTTCCAGAGAAATAAAAGAAGAGCTATGGGTATGGGAGCAATTCCTTCAGTCCTTCAATGGGTGGGCATTCTGGCAGGGAAAATCTCTGAATAGCAGTGAACTGCAGTTCTTTACTGATGCCTCAGGTGGAATAGGCTTTGGAATTTCAGAGGTGCATAAGGTGCCCTCACTTGGTTTGCAGCTTGTCGTGCTGTGAGGGCTTGTGTGCATCTGTGATGCTGAGAGCTAAACTATCGGTAGTTTAACTACTGGCAGGGTCTCCCAAGATGGACAGGTCTCAGCTGAGATGCCAGACCAAGACAAACCACCCATCTTGGCAGCAGCAGAATGGGATAGTGTTGACGGCGGAGGATCACATTTCTGTGACAATGGCAACAACACCAAACTTAAACTGCGCGGAAGAAAGGCCCGGTGATCTACTTCTGTATCTTGCCATGAAAACCCAATGGATAGTCAAAACAAAACAAATTGTGCTGTAGTGCTGGAAGATGAGACCCCCAGGTTGGAAGGCACTCAACTAGCTACTGGGGAAGAGCTGAAGACTTTTCAGAGTAAAGCCAGCATTTATGATGTGGTTGGATCAAAGCCCTCAGGACGTCTGACTGCTGATGTAGCTGCACATGAAATGAGAGTCAGAAGCTGTAAAGATGTCTTACACATTGGAACATGGAATGTACGAAGCATGAACCAAGGGAAGTTGGAGGTGGTCAAGAATGAAATGGAACGTGTACAACTTGATCTGTTGGGTGTCAGCGAACTGAAATGGACTGGCATCGGGCACTTTGTATCAGATGATCACATGGTCTACTATGCTGGAAATGAAAGACAAAGAAGAAATGGTGTTGAATTTATAATAAAGAAGAAACTTGCAAGAACTGTAATGAAATACAATGCAGTCAGCGAACGCTTAATCTCTATTCGTCTACGAGGAATGCCTATCAACACAACTATAATTCAAGTATATGCCCCAACAACGGCTGCAGAAGAGAATGAAATTGAAGAGTTCTATGAACAAGTACAAGCTGAAATTGACAGAACATGCAAACAGGATATCCTGATAGTCATTGGTGACTGGAACGCAAAGGTTTCCAACAAAGAAGAAGACAAAGTAGTTGGAAAATATGGACTTGGCAACAGAAATGAAGCTGGAGAAAGACTGATAGAATTCTGCAAGACCAACGATCTATTCATCTCGAACACCTTCTTCCAGCAACACAAGCGGCGACTGTACACATGGATTTCACCCAATGGATTGTATAAAAATCAAATTGACTACATCTGTGGAAGTCAACGATGGAAAAGCTCTATAATATCAACAAAGACAAAACCTGGAGCTGACTATGGTACAGATCATCAACTACTAGTATGCAAACTCAAGCTAAAGCTGAAAAAGAGCAAACCACTCATGAATGCAGCAAAATATGACCTTGAGAATATACCACTGGAATTTAAAGACTGCCTGCAAAATCGATTTGCTGCTACAAGAGTTAAAGAAAAAGTTCCAGCCTCGAATTGGAATGTTACAAGATGCTCAAGGTTCTATGTTGAATGATGCTGAGACGATCAAGAAAAGATGGAAGGAATATACAGAGTTTTTATATGATAAAGATCAAGTGGACCAACAGCCGTTTCAACCTGTACCTTATGATCTGGAACCATTGGTGATGAAAGAAGAAGTTGAAGCAGCATTGAAAGCCTTATCAAAGAACAAAGCACCAGGCATTGATTGCATTCCCATAGAAGTATTACAGCAATCTGATGCAGCTGTTACCGTACTTACAAGGCTCTGCCAAGAAATATGGAAGACAGCATCATGGCCAACTGACTGGAAAAGATCTGTGTTTATACCAATACTAAAGAAAGGTGATCCAACTGACTGTGGAAATTATCGCACAATCGCTCTGATCCCACATGCCAGCAAGATTCTACTGAAGATTATTCAAAGAGACTACAATCATACCTGGAACAAGAACTACCTGAAGTGCAAGCAGGGTTCAGAAAAGGGCGAGGAACGAGAGACATCATTGCGGATGTGAGATGGATCCTTGAAAAGACTAAAGAATACCAAAAGGATATCTATTTGTGCTTTATCTACTATAGCAAAGCTTTTGACTGTGTAAACCATGAGAAACTCTGGGCCACATTAAGAAGCATGGGTATACCAGAACACCTGATCGTTCTCTTGCACAATCTGTACATTGATCAAGAAGCAACAGTTCGAAGGGAACAAGGAGAAACAGAATGGTTTAAAATAAGCAAAGGTGTAAGACAAGGCTGCATACTTTCCCCCTACCTGTTTAATTTATATGCAGAACAAATCATCAGAGAAGCAGGATTGTATGAAGACAACAGAGGTGTGAAGATTGGTGAAAGACTCATCAACAACCTTCGCTATGCTGATGATACCACATTACTGACGGAAAGTGAAGATGATCTGAAACATTTGCTTCTCACAATCAAAGAACATAGTCTCAAAATGGGCCTGCACCTTAATGTAAAGAAGACAAAGATCATGACAACTGGCATAATCAACAGGTTCATCGTCAAAGGAGAAGAAATTGAAATCGTGAATAACTTTAACCTACTTGGATCAACTATCAATAAAGAAGCAACAAGCAGTCAAGACATCAGACGACGCATTGCTCTTGGCAGAATGGCTATGAAAGACCTAGATAAGATTCTCAAGAGCAGAGATGTCTCTCTCCATACAAAGATTCGACTTGTTCAAGCCATGGTATTTTCAATAACATCATATGGATGTGAAAGCTGGACAGTGAAAAAGATAGACAGGAAGAAAATTGATGCCTTTGAATTATGGTGCTGGCGGCGAATACTGTGTATACCATGGACTGCCCGAAGAACAAACCAGTCTGTACTAGAGGAGATCAAACCTAAGCTTTCTTTAGAAGCTCAGATGACAAGACTTCGACTTTCATACTTTGGACACATCATGCGGAGAGAGAGATCATTAGAGAAAGACATCATGCTTGGCAAGATAGAAGGTCAACGCAAAAGAGGAAGGCCAGAAATGAGATGGATCAATACAATAACAGCAGCTACTGGTACCAGTCTGTCAACAATGAGCCGCCTGACTGATGACCGAACACAATTTAGGATAGCTATCCAGAGGGTCGCCATGAGTCGACTCCGACTCGACGGCACTTAACAACAACAACATAAGGTGCCAAGTGATGGCTAGAGAGCTGGTACTCACTTGGAGTCATGAGGGGTATTACATTCCTCGAACTCATCCTTTTCCTGATGGCATTATGCATTTGGGGTGTCATTATACAGATTGTCAGTGAACAAGCACAGTATCATTTCCTTATTGAAGGAAATTGTACTGCAATGCTTCTTGTTGAATATTACATTAAGGGCAAACCATGTATCAGGAATAAAAAATAATGTGGCCGATATTCTGTCTCATTTTAGGATAATGACTTTCAGACTCGCTCTCAAGGTTGACAGCAGTTGCTTGCCGGTCCCTCTTGTGGTATAGAAGATTATTCTCCAAAGTCGGGAGATGATCCTGGACGCAATACCAATGCACACCAAGAAGAAATATGGACTTCTGTAATAGAGAAAGTTTTGGTTATAATCACATATTATAGAACATCACATCTTATGTGGTCATAAGCTTTATTATAAACTATCTAGAACTTCAGTAGCAGGGCACCTTTTAGTCATCATATTCTTTGCTGGGGCCTTCAGCTTACTGAACCTGTCAGAAAGCTTGGTAGCCAGCAGGATGATGAAAGGATTGGTACACAATGGGCCAACAATCATGGATAAAAGGCTTCTGATAATCCATAAACACCTGGAAACCAGCCTATTCAGTTACAGTGGAACCTCGGTTTTCGTGATTAATCCATTCAAAAAAGTCTGACTGAAACCAAATGTATGAAAACCGAAGCAATATTTCCCATAAGAAATAATGTAAATCCAATTCATCTGTTCCAGACACCCAAAAATATTAACAAAAAATACATTTTATAGATAATAACTATATTTTTACATACAGAAAACAATGAGAAATAAATATAAATGACTAATGAAATGGATAAATGAACATTTAACATCACTTTTACCTTTATTGAAGACTTGTTGGCATATGGAAGACAGTTAATCAGTAAGACAATCAAAATAAAGAAAATACCACTTCTGGCCACAAGATGGTGCTCCATTTTCAACTGTACAAAAACCGAGACAATGTACAAAAACTGGGACAAAATCTTGACGAAAAAATTCAACGAAAACCAAATCATACAAAAACTAGGGCATACGAAAACCGAGGTTTGACTGTACACATTTTCAATAGCTTTCTTTAGAGCACTGAGGGACTTGGATTTATCTCAAACCTTTTCTCAGACATTCAAGGTGAATTACATTGAGGTGCAGTATGGCTTGCAATCTAAGTTTGCATCTAAGACAATGGAAAGGATTAAGCAATATGCCTGAGATCACAAGGAGTAGTAGTAGGATTTGAACCTGACTTCCCTGGTTCTTAGCCCACTGTTCTAACCATTAGTCTGCACTCCACTAAAGCCCCCCTATACATGACCTTTCCTGTCTCTCTGGGATACATTTTTGCAGTTTTCTGAAAGATAGACAGAGGATTCGCAATGTAGGGCTTACTTTTAGATCTCTAAGAGAGAGGAAGCCCGTGCAGTTTAAACCAGAATGAAGTTATACGGTCCCTCTTCCACAACCAGAAATCAATCTTCAGTTGCATTTTGCACCTTCCTCTAAGATTTTTCAGGGGGACCTCCACCAGTAAAGAGTAGTCCACTGGAATGAACACTGAGGATTAGGCTACCAATTAAAATTGCCAACTTGTCAAAAACAATTTCAAGAAATACACAAGATGTAGTTTATACTAGGCCTTTTTACATATTTGGGAGTAATTACAGATATTCATCAATTTTCAGAGCCACAAACATGTTGCTTGAGCTTTTAGCATTATCACCCAGAATTATCTGCATCTCTAGCAAGTCAGCCCTTGCTTTATTAGTCACAAACCCCTCAGTTTTAGATGCATTCCATGATCTAAGATTGTATCACATTCAGTTTGACACTTCTTAGGTATTAATATTGTGTGCCGAATTAGTCTAGTTTTCACCTGAGGGGCAATATATCCATAAATTCCTAGCATAACATTCTGCCTGAAAACCAAAGGAATTAATAATAACCTATACTGGGTGCAAATAAACAGCAAAAAGCATCAGGGACAAAATAGCCCTTTGAGGAACACATTTCAATGAATCAGGGCATGAACCTTTTGCCCTTCCATACTACAGTGTATGATTTGATAGGAAAGCTTTAAAGCAGTTCAGCAAGCTATTGTCTAGCTCAGAACAAGAAAAGTATCCCTCAAGCCTGCAATTATATAATGTTACTTTAAATAGGAACAGTACTACCATAGGCCGATGCAGAAAACGAATGCTGAATGCATGGTTACCGATTTTTAACATGTGCACATACCGCACCTACAACATACAAGTCCAAACGTGCAATGCAGAAAGAAGTGGCCATGCAAATGAAGGGTGTGCAAAACCAAGCATATGCAAACATGATACGCATAAAGCCCCAGTACTAACAAAAAAAACCATCGTAAAATGCTTGCATTAGGAATCAGGTACTGCATGTGCATGAGAATGAAATGCTAGAACTGGCTGATAGCGCATGCATATGCTTTCACAGCATGTATATTCCTGCGATCACTTCGGTGCATACATATAAACGCTAGACTACCAGGCATTCTTTTACTGAGGCACACGCTGAAGTACTGTGCATTTTTTTCGGGTTTCCTTCTGGTGTTGTAGTTGTAGGAATGTCTGGTGAGAGAGAACAAAAGGAACAGATACCCAGACTGGCAGAGTTTTCAGGTTTGAAAAAAACCCTTTCTTTATTACCCCTACGCGTTTCGGCCTTATGGCCTTCTTCAGGGGAAATATTATAGGGTGCAAACCTCAAAGAAACAAACAATAATAATTAAAACACATCAAATAAATAAACAATATAAACATAAATTAAAATCATTAAAAAGTATAAAAACAAAATAGATAGCATAGTAGTTGGAAAACCAAACCACTAACATCTGTAATCACCAAACAATAGTCACAGAAGTAAAAATACAGATATATGTAATGTGCTATAATTATATCTACAGTAAAAAAACTAAAAAGCAACTTAAAAAACAAGTAAAAAAGACAGAGATTGTCTGGTTACATATATAGAAGAATGTAGTGTATTTCAGTGGTGGCATTGCAAGCATGCTCAATTTTATTTATTTCTTATTTGTAGAGATGCAATGTGATTCAGCCTCAGGTAGTGAGCAGGCTGCCAGCCAGAGGGTGAAGCAGTCTCGCTCTTTGAGGTTTTCAGAGGAGGAAAAGGATGTGCTGTAGCATCATGTGGTTGTCAATTACTACAATTTATGTCTTGCAAAGAATACAGTTGGGCAAATTAATAAATTGTGGGATGAATTTGCAGCAGAGGTGAAGGTACGCAGGATACCTCAATTGAAGCACCGGTGGCACGATGAGCGATGCACAGTCAAAAAAATGCTTTCAATTGAGAGATCATGGCGGAAGACTGGAGGTGGGCCTCCATGTTCCACTGAACTGACTCCACTGGAGCAGTTGATTGCCTCCACCTTTCAGCCAGAAGCTTGCAATGGGTTGTCCGGTGGTGTAGACTCAGGGATGTCTGGTGATTACATATATAGAAGAATCTGGTGTATTTGGGTGGTGGGATTGCAAGCATGCTCAATTTTACAATTATCCCTTCCATTGCCTCCACCTCTGCTGGTGAGTATACCCACCCAGTATTTCCTTGGGCATTTTTGGGGAGTTGGGCCTGGGAGGAGGATGGCTGTATTAACTGTTGTCCTTGCTTTCTCATTGCAGTGTGTTCCTCTCCAAGCCCTGCCTCTGGGGGATTGTCTGCACTGCTGTTCACCTCTTCCAATGAGTATACCCACCCAGCATCACCTTGGACTTTTTTGGGGACTTGGGCCTGGGAAGAGGATGGCTGTATTAACTGTTGTCCTTGCTTTCTCATTGCAGTGTGTTCCTCTCCAAGCCATGCCTCTGGGGGTTTGTCTGCACTGCCCTCCACCTCTTCCAGTGAGTATACCCATCCAGCACTAACTTGGGCTTTTTTGGGGAATTGAGGAAGAGGCCTAGACCTCCTCCCTTGGCTGTGCGAAATTTGGGGCCAGTGAGTATTGTGTTGTGACACTGCTGCAGATCAGTTACTTTCAGCTGTCCTAGTTTATTTCGTTGACTGCAGATGGAGATCTCTTGTGTGTGTCTTGGCAGATGGCACTGCACACGCAAAAGATAGCAGTGACTACAGCCCCCCTGGAACATATAGCGGACCAAGTTTTGACATGAAATAGGCAGGCACATGACGCACTCTTGAGGCAAGACGTGGTCTTGATGCAAGAGCTAGGTGGCGTGAGGCAAGAGGTAGCTGGCATAAGCCAGCAGCTAGGGAGCATAAGCCAGGAGCTGCACGCTATTGAGCAAGTGCTTCTGGCCCTGATTTCCATACTCGAGCCAGTCATGGCAGTTTAATAAAATATGTATATTCAGTGATGCTATCCAGATAGCAAAACAGCAAAAAAAAGCAGGTGACAGGAAACCCTTGGAGGAAAAATTAATCTTTATTGGTTGGTCGGCCCTACATGTGTTTCGGCCAAACTGGCCTTCATCAGGGGACTGTGACCACTAAAAATATAAACAAAATAAATAGTCTTAAAACATAAAAATACAGCTACAAAACAAAGCACAGGAAAGTTGATATCCGTTAAAATAATAATAGCATAAATACAATAAATTAAAACTGAAATATTAAAAAGATAAACTAAAAAAACATCTTGTATGAATAAATAATAAAACCAAAGGTATAAAACATAAAATTATATGCATCACAAAATGAATGATTGCCATCAATATGGTGATAAGTATAACATTTGACATACATATAATAAGATAGAAATGGAAAGGTAACTAGCAAACTCACCAAATAAGGAAAACCAAAAAGTTTATGCCCAAAGGAACTAATGAGCAAATTGTTGCACAGCTGAAAACAGAACACACAAACATTGTAAATAAAACAAAAATACATGATATAGAGCGTCAAAGCTGAGTAAAATAAAAGAGGAAAACATTACCATATTGATACTATAATAATGGAAAGGAGGGAGGCGCCCAAGGGAAAAATGTAGAACTGGCCATACCCAATGTCAAAATTGGAGTATGATATAAACAGACAAAATAAACTATAATGGAACCCCAGACAAATTGTAAATTGGCTGCTGAGTCTACGGGATATAATGTGAGTCATAGTGAAAAAGTAAGGCAAACTATGTGACACTTAAGAACTGCCCATAGTATAGTTGCAAGATCTCAATGAAAGAAAATAAACCTGTGGTATAAACAAAAAGAACAAACTATAGTTTGAACCCCAAGAAAAATATATGATTGGCTGCAGAGTCTACAGAATACAATGTAAAGCATGATTAACAAACAGCCCTAAGAGATTGAAGTAAGGCACCATGTATGGCACTATGAAATATATTATGTAATATAGTTTTGAATCCCATTGAGAAGATGTAGATCCGTGATGAGAAACAGATCCCATTTGGACTGCGGGTGGGGTGCTATTTTCTGCTATCCAGATAGCAGCCATTGCTGAGTATATATGTGCTGTGGTCAATACCTCCAATTATCTGGATCACAGTGATATTCAACTCACTATTTGGATAACTATCCAGATAATTTTCACCAGTGGATACAGCAGTATAGAAAAATTGTTAAATAAATAAATAAACTTAGGACAGCCTTTTTTTATCTAGATAATTGGTGGGACTACCCATGCTCTGCCCCAGTCCTACAGAGGGTCAGAGGTAGACCCAATTCTGACCCCGCAGGGGCTAGATGTGCCTGCAGGATCAGAATTGGGTCTATGGCCTAAACATGCAGGCTAGGCCCCAATTCTGATCGGCCTGCACACCCAGCTGCATGCCCAGCTACCTCAGTCAGGCTCCTGAATTCAGGAGCCACGAATGCCGGCTGCCACCGATGCCCTTCATTTCCCACAGCCGGACCCTCGATCCAGCCTCCCATGGCCAGAGTCTGGCTGCAGGGAATTTCCTGCACCCCCTACCTTTCCATTCTGGCCAGGAAGCTTGATCCACCAATGTCCAGGGGGTCTTATTCCACCTCTGTGGTGGAATAAGTACCCCATCTAAGTTCACAGCACGGATGTACAGGGCCGGCATCTGAATCAGCCCTGTATGTCTGGGGTCATGGCCCGCCCTTGCCCCACCCTCACTCCACCTCCAGATGCCCCTCCCACCCCTATCTAAGCCTCCCCATACAAATGCATTGTTCGTATGGAGATGCCTTTGCTGGGGCCGGCAGGGGAGCAAATAGCGGGGATGGACGTCCCAACAGGATAGAATGACCCCCATAGTGTCACTTAGGAGGCAAGAGATCTGGGAATTTGTTTTAAATAGGTGTTAATGCAATGTGTGCCTTTGAGTCAGTCCTGACTCCTGGTAACCCAGAAGCTCCTGGGTTTTCTTGGCAGTGTGACCAGAAGTAGATTGCCAGGCCTTTCTTCTGAGGCAATGGAGGGTTAAGTGACTTGCCCAAAAGGCCACAAGGAGTGCTAGTGGAAATCAAACCCTGGTTGCTTGGTTACCAAGCTAGTGTTCTAACCACTAGGCTACTCCTCCATTCACAAATGGGTGTTAAAGCCAAGTGAAAGGTCAAAGGGGCAAGAGCTGTGTGAATCACCCAGGAAATTGTCAACAGATTACCTTAGAAGTACAGGTCTGGGGCCTGTATAGCAAGAAAGCCTTTACTAAATGTTAGTTCCCTCTCCAGGCATAATCTTTTCTTTATAGGCTCTTAAACCTGTTAAAGGGGGACAGGTGGTCAAAATCACTTTCAGGTTCAGCTGATTATCATCACCAGGAATAGATCAAGGCCCTGAAGATAATTAATCTTGAGGTGAACAAAGTCCCTTAAAATAATCGGTATAGTTGTATCAGTATAAGTATCCTTAGCAACTTTAAGTAAGCAAATAGTTAAACAAAACCTTAAAAATAAGATGCAGACAGCAGTCCAGCAACAAGATAGAGGCTAACCAGTCTTTTGCGTTGAGTGTACCATTTTCTCCCAGTTGGTGAGCTGTCTTATGTGTGCACTGGATGCAGGGAAAGAGTCTGATCTCTGGAGGTTAGAACACCAGATTTGGAGGATATAAGGAAGAAAGAGAGGTACATAGATGAGACCTACAGGGACATAGTATTGAAACCCCACCTCCAATCTGGCAGCCTCTCAGTTGCTATATTTTTATTTATTTATTTATTTATTTATTTATTTATTTATTTATTTATTTATTTATGCTTTTCTTTTATACCGCTTTTTCCAGAGATCAAAGGCGGTTTACACTTAACATATAATGAACATGTTTTACATGGAACAGCGTTTTTCATAACTATGTACAATTAACTTTTCATGAACAGTAACATGGAACAGTGTTTTTTCATAACTATATACTTTTCATGAACAATAACATGGAACAGTATTTTTTTTCAATAACTATATACACTTAACTTTAGCTAGTAATGCTGTAACTATTTGCATTAATCATTCATTGCTATAGAGGATAGAGGTCACATGAAAAAAGAGCATAAACGTGGTGTGGCAAGATGGAACTGTCTGCCAGGAGATGTTAAACCCTCTTGCACTGATGAGGTTTCTCCAGGGCCACGTGCCCATGAGGACGGGTTAGGACAGCTATTATAGTTGGTGATTTGATCATTAGGCATGTAGATATCCAGGTGGCTGGCAGATGTGAGGACCACTTGGGTGCCTGGTGCAAAAGTAGCAGATCTCATGTGCCACCTAGACTACATAGTGATAGGGAGGAGTCTACTGGCTTGGTACATGTTGGCACCAATGACATAGGAAAATGTGGGAGGGAGGTTCTGGGGGCCAAATTGAAGCTTTTAGGTAGGAAGTTGAAATCCAGAACTTCCAGGGTAGCATTCTCTGAAATGCTTTCTGCTCCACACACAGGACCCAAAAGGCAGACAGAACTCCAGAGACTCAATGTGTGGATGAGACAATGGCAAAGAAAAAGGCTTTGGATTTGTTAGGAACTGGACAACATTCTGGGAAAGAAATGGGTTCCACCTTAACTGAGAAGGAACCAGCCTGCTGGCATTAACCTTTAAAAGGAGATAGAACAGTGTTTAAACTACATAATAGGGGGAAATCTGACAGTCGCCCAGGAGCTCATGGCTCAGAAGGATGTATCCTTGAAGGATACGAGTAGCAAAATAGGGCATCCTGACAGAGAGGTTCCAACAAAGATAAAAGTAACACTTAGTAACTGATTAATATCAATATAATACAACCTCTAAAATGCCTGTATGCAAATGCTAGAAGTATAAAAAATAAGATGGGAGAGCTAGAATATATAGCACTAAATGAAAAGTTAGATATGACTGATATGTCAGAGACCTGGTGGAATGAGGATAACCAATGGGATACTGCGATACCTGGGTACAAACTATATCGCAATGATAGAGTAGATCAAATTGGTGGAGGGGTTGTGCTCTGTGTTAGAGAGGGCATTGAGTCACATAGGATTAAAGTTTTGCAGGAAACCAAATACACTAGAATCTCTACAAATAGAAGTTCCATGTAAAAAGCGGAAGGTGATGGCAGTGGGTCTATACTACCGACCAGAATGAACAGATGAACGATGAAATGCTAAGGAAATAAGGGAGGCTAACAAATGTTACAGCACAGTAATAATGGGTATTTCAATTACCCCGGTATCAACTGGATCAATGTCACAGAAGGACACGCTAAAGAGATAAAATTTCTAGATGAAATAAATGACTGCTTCTTGGAGCAGGTGTTTCATGAACCAACAAGTGGGGAAACTATTATGGACAAAGTCCTTAGTGAAACACAGGATCTGGTACAAGAGAAAAGGGTTTTGGGGCAACTTGGCAGTAGTGATCATAGCATCATCACATTTGATTTAATAAATGGAAGAAAGATGACAAGGACATTTTACACAGTATTACTATTTAACTTTCAAAAGGGAGACTATGATAAAATGAGGAAAACGTCAAGAAAAAAATAAAAGGAGCAGCTGCAAAGGTTAAAGATTTACATCAAGCATGAGCGTTGTTTAAAAGTACTATCTTGGAAGCCCAGACTCTATGTATTCCACGCTTTAAGAAAAGTGGAAGGAAAGACAAAAAACTGCCAGCATGGTTTAAAGGTGAGGTCAAAGATGCTGTTGTAGCCAAAAAAGCATCCTTCGGGAAATGGAAAAAGGAGACTACTGATGAACACCAGAAACAACATAAAAAAGTTAGATGCAAGGCAGGCAAAGAGAGAATATGAAAAAAAGCTTGCCATGAAAGCAAAAACGTATAATAAGAACTTTTTCACATATATTCGTAACAAAAAAACTGTGAGAGACTTGGACCTTGGATTTTAAATGGGTAAAAGGCCATAACGGAGAGTGAATGAATTCTTTGCTTCAGTCTTTACTGAGGAAGATGTAGGTAAATTACCTGTGCCTGAAATGGTATATAAAGGTGATGTAGCGGAAGATGTGAAATAAATATTGATAAACCGGGAGGATGTATTACAACTGTTTGATAAGCTGAAGAGTAGCAAATCATTTGGATTGGATGGTATACATCCAAGGGTGTTGAAAAACTGAAATATGAGATTGCATACCTATTATTTGTAATCTGTGAACTATCATTAAAATCATCTGTAGTACCTGAGGACTGGAGAGTGGCCAATGTAACTCAAATTTTAAAGGGTGATCCAGGAAACTACAGACTGGTGAGCCTGATGTCAGTACTGGGAAAATTGTAGAAACCATTATAAAGAACAAAACTACTGCATGTGTAGATAGCCATGATTTAATGGGAGAAAGCCAACATGTCTTTAACCAAGGAAAGTCTTGTCTTACTAATCTGTTATATTTTTTGAGGTGTGAATAAACAGGAAGACAAAGGTGAGCCAGTTGATATAGCATATCTGGATTTTCAGAAAGCCTTTGATAAGGTCCCTCATGAGAGACACTTGGCAACATTAAAAATTCATGGGATTCGAAGCAGTGTAGGACTGGTTAAAATATAGGAAGCAGAGGGTAGGGTTAAATGGCCAATTTTCTCAATGGAGAAAGGTGAATAGTGGAGTACTTCAGGGATCTTTGCTGGGCCACCTGCTTTTTAACATATTCATAAATGACCTGGAAATAGGAATTATTTCAAAAACGAATTGCTCAAATTCAAAGGATACTAAGATTAATTAAGGAAAAGGGTCTCAGAATGAATGAGGAAGGGTCTAATCAGGCTGCATTATACTGTAAGCCTGAGGACTCACAATCCCCTTCTTTACATCAAGGACCCATATATTCCTTGTACTGAGGTAAGATAAACTTGTAGATGCAGGCTCTATTTCACTCTGCGATGACACTTTTCAATACGCCAACAGAGCTAAGCTGTATGGAGAATTAAGCTGTAAGGAGAATCCCGACTCTTCTGGATTGCCTCCCAGGGAGCTGGGAGGCACATCCTGACTTCAACCGTTTCTTCAGATAAGTCATTTGACTCTTTTTATTTGGTTAAAGAGTCGGGAATGACAACCCAAACTATGGTTACACGATGCAAGGTACCACCTTAGCAACCAGCATCCAGGAAAAAGATTTATACATTATCATGAATAATATTTTGAAACCCTCCATCCAGTGTGCAATGGCGGCCAAGAAAGCAAATAGAATGCTAGGAATCATAAGGAAAGGAAAGAAGAAAAAAAAACAAGGATATTATAATGTCTCTATATTGTTCCATGGTGTGACAAGAACTTGAATATTGTGTGCAATTCTGGTCGCCATATCTTAAAAAGAATATAGCTGAATTTGAAAAGATACAAAGAAGAGCAACAAAAACGGTAAAAGGAATGGAAGGATACCCCTATGAGGGGAGGCTTAAAAGGTTGGAGTTCTTCAACTTGGAAAAGAGACGGGTGAGGGGGATATGATAGAGGTCTAGAAACTAATGAATGGAGTGGAACGGGTAAACGTAATTTGGTTGTTTAAGCCATTCAAAAAGTAGAAAGACTAGAGGACACACAATGAAGCTACAATGTAACCCATTCAAGATTAATAAAAGAAAATGTTTGTTTACTCAACATGTAATCAAACTCTGGAATTCACTAGCACAGGATGTAGTAAAAGCTGTTAGTATGGCTGGGTTTAAAAAAGGTTTGGACAAGTTCCTGGAGGAAAGGTCCATAAACCATTATTAAAGAGGACCCTAACTTAACTGGATAACAGATGTCAACAATGGTCCACAAGAAAGAAGAAAGATATCGTGAGGGGGCGGAGCTTGATGTCCAGCGGGGTAGACGCTTCGCGCTGAAGCTCCCGAGAGGCCTACTCAGAATCCTGACTTAATACCTACATAAACTTAATATTTTGCTCCGAACTTACCGGGATACCTCGGGGGGGATGGCGGCCCACAAACCAGCGCACTTAGACTTCGGGTCTCCCTCTTCTTCACACGGAAAACGCTCCAAAACAGAGTTGTCTTCCCCGCAAAAGATGGTTCCACTTCGGGAAAACCCCGAAATGCAACAGGAGATCTTGGAGGAAATACGCGGTGTGAAGGAACTGGTACAGTCCAACGGAGAAGCGCTCCGAGCCATGCGAGAAGATTTCGGTATGCTTCAGGGCCGGCTTGAAGGTCTTTCACTATGGCAGGACAACATGGAGGGGATCCTCGACTCGCACGCGGTGCGCTTGGTGAAACTGGACAAGGCTGAGCGTCAGATACAGAATCTTCAAAAAGAGTTAGAGGATAGCAATAATCGAGCCCGTCGCAACAATGTAAGGCTCATTGGAGTACCGGAGGGGGCGGAAGCAGGAGATGTAAGAGAATTCCTGGTCAAAACTCTTCCCTCCTTGCTGAAGATTACTTTTCACAGAGATCTGGAAATTGACCGAGCACATCGTGTTCTTACCAACATGGCGCTTAATCGGACGACCCCCCGGCCTATCATCTTTCGATTACTGAGATATCAGCAAGTTGAGCAAATTCTAAATGCTGCCCGGGCGAATCATCATCTGGAGTTTGAAAGTCATAAAGTCTGGGGGGCGGAGCCTGATGTCCAGCGGGTTAGATGCTTCGCGCTGAAGCTCCCGAGAGGCCTACTCAGAATCCTGACTTAATACCTACATAAACTCAATTTTTTGCTCCGAACTTACCGGGGTACCTCGGGGGGGATGGCGGCCCATAAACCAGCGCGCTTGGACTTCGGGTCTCCTTCTTCTTCACACGGAAAACGCTCCAAAACAGAGGTGTCTTCCCCACAGAAGATGGTTCCACTTCGGGAAAACCCCGAAATGCATCAGGAGCTCTTAGAGGAAATACGCGGAGTGAAGGAACTGGTGCAGTCCAACGGAGAAGCGCTTCGAGCCATGCGAGAAGACTTCGGTGTGCTCCAGGACCGACTTGAAAGCCTTTCATTACGGCAGGACAACATGGCGGGGGTCCTCGACTCGCACGCGGTGCGCTTGGTCAAACTGGACAAGGCTGAGCGCCAGATACAGAATCTTCAAAAAGAATTAGAAGATAGCAATAATCGCGCCCGTCGCAACAATGTGAGGCTCCTTGGAATACCGGAGGGGGCGGAAGCAGGAGATATCAGAGAATTCTTGCTCAAAACTCTTCCCTCCTTGTTGAAGATCACATTTCATAGAGACCTGGAAATTGATCGAGCACATCGCGTTCCTACCCATATGGCGCTCAACCGCACGACCCCCCGGCCTATTATCTTTCGATTACTACGATATCAACAAGTGGAACAAATTCTAAATGCTGCCCGGGCGAATCGTCATCTGGAGTTTGAAAGTCATAAAGTCTCCTTCTTCCCTGATTTGGCAAAGCCCACAAGTTGACCGTCGGAAGAGGCTCCTTGCTTTTCGCCCTCGACTTCAACAGCTACAGGCTCGCTTTGGCCTGTTGTATCCAGCGAAGCTCCGAGTGACTCTCCACAACCAAACTAGGACATTCGAAGATCCTGATCTACTATCAACATTTTTAGACTCCAAAGAAGCAGAGCAGATGCGTTAACCCAACAACTTGGACTTATTATCTGCCGGCTCTGTCCGCCATTTTGAAGGGCCCGACGTGGTGGTCATCGCCAAGCACAGAGACTGCCTGGACTTTTCTTTCTGTCTTTATATGACTTACTTGGTCTTCTATCCCTCCATGATGTGTGCCTCGGTTGGATTCGGAGCACGCACAGTTATACAGGTTATATGTTTTCAATTTCGGCCTTCTCTGGGGTTTCTCCCCGCAGACACATGGTCGCCAGTAATTTCTGGGGTTCTGCTTCTTCTCTACCGCGCTGCGGTTCTTATTTTTTAATGTGGGGCGCTTCATTGTATTACATTAGCTTATTTTCTATCATGTCATGTGTACAGCCAGATACAGTTACTATGAGGGACATTGTGAACTTATGTGCGCTATCATGTTCTCTTTCAGAATTTTTAACCTTGCTCAATGGCCTTATGTAAGATCTTATCACTTAACGTAAAAGGCATCAATAGTCCAATCAAAAGAAAGAAAATTCTTAGCTATCTTAATCATGAGCATGCTGATTTAGTGTTTCTTCAGGAAACGCATCTAAATTCCGCTGAAACACTGAAACTCAATGCTAAACCTTATCTGGTGGCTGCCTATTCTCCCGCCGTTTCCAAACGGTGTGGGGTGGCCATTCTGGTTAAGAGGTCTTTGCAAGCTACTGTAATAGATACTAGCTCTGATAAGGAGGGTAGATGGACCCGTGCACATTTTAAGGTTGGAGATAGTGAATTCACGTGTATTTGTATTTATGCTCCGAATGTGGATAACCCTGCTTACTATGCAAGTATTGCGCAGTTGGCACAGGCCTCTGCCAATACTCCATTAATACTTGGTGACGATTTTAATCAAGTGCTAGACCCTTTGATAGATAGACAACCGCCCAGATCGAGTAGTCCACCCAAGAGTCTTGCTACCCTTACAGCTCTAATGCAAGACCTTGCGCTAGTAGATATATGGAGGCTGCTTCACCCCTCCGACTTAGAGTACACCTTTTTTTCTGCCCCCCATCACTCACAATCTAGAATAGATTTTTTTCTCATTTCCAAAGCACTGATTTCTCAAGTGGACACGGCTAGGACTCATCCTCTTCATATTTCTGACCATGCTGCCATATCTTTTTCATTGCATGTCACTACGCGAGATGATCATCCCCGTGCTTGGTTTTTTGATAGATCCCTACTGGATCAAAAGGATTTTCAGGTTGACATAAAGGCCGCTATCCAAGATTATTTTCATTTTAACTCACCCCATGACACAGCGAGCTGGGCTTGGTGGGAGGGTTTTAAGGCATCTATCCGTGCTACTATAACCAGCTACCAAATTCGACAGGGGAAACAAAGAAAGCAGCACTTACTGATTCTAGAGCAACAGATACAAGCTGGGGAGCGTCTCCTTACGTCCCGTACTGACCCATGTATTTTACTCCGTTTACAACGCCTCCGCTTTCAATACAATCAGCTTTTATATACTGCTGCTGCTAAAAATATTGAATCACAACAAGGGTTGTATTACCGGGAAAATAACCGTGCTGGCAAACTATTAGTGAATGCCCTGAAAGGTCAAAAAGAAGCCAAGCGTGTTACCGCTCTCCGTAATCCGTCGGGGGGGGGGCCTGGTCACTAACGATACAGAAATTTTAGAACTCTTTCGTGATTTTTATACTCGGCTTTATCAATCTGAATGTGATTTTGAGCCAGAAGTATTTGAACGATTGCTCTCAGGGGTACAACGACCGACCCTATCTGACGAAGATAGAGAGGCCATGGACAAACCATTCACTTTATCAGAAAATCATTCTGCTCTCAAGAGATGTGCCACAGGTCGAGCTGCCGGCCCGGACGGTCTCCCTGCTGAATTCTACAAAACCTTTAACGCTGACTTAGCTCCAGTTTTGAAACTTTATTTTTCTGCTCTGGCCGAGGAGGGATCTCCTGCTGGGTCCTTTTCTATGGCAAATGTAGTAGTTTTTGAGAAAGAGGGGAGAGATCCGCAACTAACAGCCAATTATCGTCCAATTTCCCTCCTAAATGCGGACTATAAAATATTTGCCACCATTCTCTCCACCCGGCTCTCTGATAGGATGTCTACTTTGATACACCCAGATCAATGCGGTTTCATTCCCGGTAGATCAACCGCTGACAATGCTCGGACTCTATGTCATGTACTGACTACCGCAGTTAATCTTGATCGACCATTTGTCGGCCTCTCACTTGATGCTGAGAAGGCCTTTGATCGCTTAGAATGGCCTTTCCTGTTTGCAACTCTCCGCTGGTACGGATTCGGAGAAGGTTTTCTCCGTTGTCTCCACACCATGTACGCACAGCCTACAGCCAGTATCTGTGCTAATGCTTTAAAGTCTCAGCCATTTCCCCTTCAACGCGGTACTCGTCAGGGATGCCCACTGTCTCCACTTCTTTTCGATCTTGCACTCGAACCCTTAGCTTTACTAATCCGGCAATCGGAGGAGATTCATGGAGTCCCCTTCTCTCATAGGGAAATTAAAATTTCAGCATATGCTGATGACCTTATGCTCTTTGTCTCTTTAGACTCGGTGCCGGCTGTCCTAGAGCAAATCGGTAAATATTCACAACTCTCGGGGTATAAAATAAATTGGACCAAATCGGTAGCCTTCCCATTAAACTCTCTAATTCATCAAGCAGATATGCAATCCTTTCCCTTTCTATGGCAACCTCGCATGGTCAAATACCTTGGGGTCCACTATTGCTCTCCTTTGGAAGATGCTATCTCCTTTAATGCCAAAGACTTAACCTCTAAAGTCCGGGCGCTTACTCACCGTTGGACTCCTTTAACACTTACCTGGTGGGGTCGCCTAGAAACCATAAAAATGATGATTGTTCCTAAAGTGAATTACATTTTAGAAATGTTGCCCTGCCTCCTACCTCGACGTACATATAAAGATTTAGAGGGCCTTCTGACTAGATACTTATGGCAAAACAAGACACCTAGGATAGCGAAGCATAAGTTGCAAGCTGATAAGGACAATGGGGGTGTCCGATTCCCTGATTTCCTGAAATATCACCACTCTTTTCTTCTCAAACAAGGCGCTCGTTGGCTGGAAGATTTAGCACCGAGTAGACCTGTGTGGCTAGATATAGAGGAGAACCTTTGCAAACCGTTTCCTCTTACTTCTCTCCCTGGTATGACTCTCCCATCAGACTCCCACTATCCACCAATGCTTTTAGACACTTTAGGTGCCTTTAATACTCTTATTCAATCTCTAGACTCCCGATTCTGTCCGTTAGACAGACTCCCGCTCTGGTACAATACTCGATTTCAAATACAAAATAAACCGATGGCGTGGAGCCCCTGGTACACTAGGGGCATTTGGACCCCTACCCAGTTGTTCCATGATGGTCGCTGGAAAACTTTTAGTGAATTGCAAATTGAATTTGGTCTCCCAGCGAAACACTACTTTCAGTTGGTGCAACTACAGCATTGTCTTCGGAGTGCTAAGGTGCTCCCGCCATCGGAATCCCCTACCAAAGACTTATCGGAGACTATCCGATCTATCGGGAGCTCATCGGGTGTAGCAGCTAACTTTTACAAAACCTTAAGTACTGCTGTAAATAGAGGTACCCCTATTGCACAGAAAGCATGGGAGCGGGAACTGCATGTAACTTTGACCCCGGAGCAATGGAGCCTTGTCTGGAGTAGAGTGACACGGGTCTCCAGATCCGCCTCACTCACTCAGACACTCTTCTTTCTAGCCCACCGGTGTTTCTATACTCCTGACAGATTAGCCAAATGGAACACCTCCCAGGGCAATAAATGCTGGACATGCCATGCGGCCATTGGTTCACTAACTCATGTTATGTATGAATGTCCCGCACTACAGTATTACTGGCGTCGGGTCTGGGGTCGTATCCAATCTATTTTGCACTTTCAAGAGCCCCTGTCTTGGAGGATAGTGGGACTCCGCTCAGCTGCGGGGATCCCCTCTCTTCCAAAATCGGCTTACTTCCTTTTAGACTTTATGTTGGGCATTGCTATTTCCCTAATTACGAAATACTGGAAAAATAGCTCCCATCTGAGCCCCAATGAATGGTGGAATCATGTCTGTCTTTACAGTAAATATGAACAAATACCTCGTATGTTTGCTTCTTCCGTTCAGACCCCCCATCATCTGTCTAAATGGAAGATGCTCAATGACTATGTTCACACCGCTAAATGCTCTCATCTGACTGTTTAAATCTGTATAAATCTCTGTCACATGATTATTCTGTATCGCAGATGCTATTTCTGTTCGTTTTGATGTACAATCACTGTTGTTTGGAAGCGCTCACATGCTGATACTGTCGACTTAGAGAAGAAGCAGGGGGGTGGGGGGTAATAGGGTTTGTTTTTCCTTATTGTATACTTGTTTTGTCTCCTTTGGTGTGTTGTTTTTTTTTTTTTTTGTTTGTTGCAAAATGAAAATAAAAGTTTAAAAAAAAAGAAAGTCATAAAGTCTCCTTCTTCCCTGACTTGGCAAAGCCCACAGTTGACCGTCGGAAGAGACTCCTTGCTTTTCGCCCTAGACTTCAACAGCTACAGGCTCGCTTTGGCCTATTATATCCAGCGAAGCTCAGAGTGACTCTCCATAACCAAACTAGAACCTTCGAAGATCCTGATCTACTAGCAACATTTTTAGATTCCAAAGAAGCAGACCAGATGCGCTAATCCAACAACTTGGATCTGTAATCCGCCGGATCTGCCCGCCATTTTGAATGGCCCGACGCGGTGATCACAGCCTGGAACAGAGACTGCCTGGACTTTTCTTTCTTTCTATATATAACTTTCTTGGTCTTCTATCCCTCCATGATGTGTGCCTCGGTAGGATTCGGAACACGCACAGCTACACAGGTCATATGTTTCAATATAGGCCTTCTCTGGGGTTTCTCCCCGCAGACATACGGTCGCCAGTAATTTCTGGGGTTCTGCTTCTTCTCTAATGCACTTCGGTGCGTATTTTTTTTATATGGGGCGCTTCATTGTTTTTCATTAGCTTACTTTCTATCATGTCATGTGTACAGCTATATACAGTTATTATGAGGGACTTTGTGAAATTATGTGCGTTATCATGTTCTTTCTCAGAATTTTTAACCTTCTGAATAGCCTTATGTAAGATCTTATCACTGAACGTAAAAGGCATCAATAGTCCAATCAAAAGAAAGCAAATCCTTAGCTATCTTAATCATGAGCATGCTGATTTAGTGTTTCTTCAGGAAACGCATTTAAATTCCGCTGAAATACTGAAACTTAATGCTAAGCCTTACATGGTGGCTGCCTACTCTCCCGCCGTTTCCAAACGGTGTGGGGTAGCCATCTTGGTTAAGAAGTCTTTGCAAGTTACTGTAATGGATACTAGCTCTGATAAGGAGGGTAGATGGGCCCGTGCACACCTTAAGGTTGGAGATAGTGAATTCACGCGTATTTGTATTTATGCTCCGAATGTGGATAACCCTGCTTACTATGCAAGTATTGCGCAGTTGGCACAGGCCTCTGCCAATACTCCATTAATACTTGGCGGCGATTTCAACCAAGTACTTGATCCTTTGATAGATAGACTGCCGCCTAGAACGAGTGATCCACCCAAGAGTCTTGATACCCTCACAGCTCTGATGAAAGATCTTGCGTTAGTAGATATATGGAGGCTGCTTCACCCCTCCGACTTAGAGTTCACCTTTTTCTCAGCCCCCCATCACTCACAATCTAGAATAGATTTATTTTCTTATCTCCAAAGCACTGATATCCCAAGTGGACACGGCTAGGATTCATCCTCTCCATATTTCAGATCATGCTGCCATATCTTTCTCACTACATGTCATTACGCAAGGTGAACATCCCCGGGCTTGGTTTTTTGATAGATCCCTACCAGACCAAAAGATTTTCAGGTTGACATAAAGGCCGCTATCCAAGACTACTTTCATTTTAATTCATGATGATTGTTCCCAAAGTGAACTACATTTTAGAAATGCTGCCATGTCTCCTACCTCGATGTACATATAAAGATTTAGAGGGTCTTCTGACTAGATACTTATGGCAAAACCAGACACCCAGGATAGCGAAACATAAGTTACAAGCTGACAAAGACAATGGTGGTGTCAGACTCCCTGATTTCCTGAAATACCATCATTCTTTTCTTCTCAAACACGGCGCTCGTTGGCTGGAAGACCTAACACCGAATAGACCAGTGTGGCTAGATATAGAGGAGGACCTTTGCAAACTAATTTCTCTTACTTATCTCCCTGGTATGACTCTCCCATCAGACTCCCACTATCCACCAATGCTCTTAGACACTTTAGGTGCCTTTAATACCCTTGAGCAATCTCTAGCCTCCCGACTTTGTCCGCTAGATAGACTCCCGCTTTGGCACAATGCTCGATTTCGAATACAAAATAAACCGATGGCGGGGAGCCCCTGGTACACTGGGGGCACCTGGATCCCTAGCCAGCTATTCTATGATGGTCACTGGAAAACTTTTAGCGAATCACAAATTGAATTTGGTCTCCCAGCGAAACACTACTTTCAGTTGGTGCAATTTCAGCATTGTCTTCGGAGTGCTAAGGTGCTCCCGCCATCGGAAACCCATACCCAGGGCTTATCGGAGATTATCCGATCTATCGGGAGCTTATCAGGTTTGGCATCTAACTTTTACAAAACTTTATGTAATACTGTAAATAGAGGCACTCCTACAGCACAGAAATCCTGGGAGCGGGAAATGCATGTAACTTTGACCCCGGAGCAATGGAGCCTCGTCTGGAGCAATGTGACACGGGTCTCTTGATCCGCCTCACTCACTCAGACACTTTTCTTTCTAGCCCACCGCTGTTTCTATACTCCTGACTGGTTAGCCAAATGGAACGCCACCCAGAGCAATAGATGGTGGACATGCCATGTGGCCATTGGTTCACTACCTCATGTTAAGTATGAATGCCCCGCATTACAGTATTACTGGAGTCGGGTCTGGGGTCGTATTCAATCTATTTTGCACTTTCAAGAGCCCCTTTCTTGGAAGATAGTGGGACTCCGCTCAGCTGCGGGGATCCCCTCTCTTCCCAAGTCGGCTTACTTCCTTTTAGACTTTATGTTGGGCATAGCTATCTCTCTAATTACGAAATACTGGGAAAATAGCTCCCATCTGAACCCCAATGAATGGTGGAATCATGTCTGTCTCTACAGTAAATATGAGCAAATCCCTCGTATGTTAGCTTCTTCCGCTCAGACCCCCCATTACTTGTCTAAATAGAAGATGCTCAACGACTATGTTCAAACTGCTAAATGCTCTCATCTGACTGTCTAAATCTGTGTAAACCTCTGTCACATGATCATTCTGTATCGCAGATACTATTTCTGTTTGTTTTGATGTACAATTTGTTTGTAAGCGCTTATATGATGATACTTATCAGCTTAGAGAAGAAGCATAGGGGTGGGGGGTAATTGGGGTTGCTTTTTCCTTATTGTATGCGTGTATTTGTTTCCTTTGGTGTGTTGTTTCTTTTGCTTGTTGTAAAATGAAAATAAAAGTTTAAAAAAAAACAAAAAAACAATGGTCCACAAGGTACAGTGAGGAGCATATTCAAAGCATTTTAGCTGGTCAGCAGACCGGTATCTGTACAGTGCTGTGTATGCTTTGTAGTGCTATATAAATGATAAGTAACGGTAGTTGTAAGAGTAGTAGATGGATTGGGGTGGTGATAACCGCTATCCAGTTTGTAGCGATATTCAACCATTAACCAGTTAAAGTTAGGGCATGTGACTGGCTGATTCTTCTAATTTTTACTGCTGAATAATTCCACTAACCGAATAGTGTTCCAGTGTCTGGAGAGCCTGGATATTCAGCGATGTAAACCGGATATGTTCTGCCGCTACCTCCATTTTTTATTAAAGCAGCCACTGCTAGGTGCTTTAACTAACCTTGGTGCCACCACTGAATGTGTCCTTCAGTGTATGTATAGATATAGAGACTGTGTGTGTGTGTATGTGTGTGTGTGTGTATATATATATATATATATATATATTTATATATATATATATATATATATATATATATATATATATATATATGTGTGTGTGTGTGTGTGTATCACTGAAAATTTATATATAATTTTAAATGAATCCAAGCAGTCCTCAAACTTACATCCTTATAGCTTTGACATTTCAGATACAAGTCACAGAATTGAAACCTGTGTCTTGAGTATACATTACAAATTTCACATTATACATTTAATTGCTTAAGTGAAAAAATAAGCTTACCTTTAAGACAGTAAGTGATTCTTAATGGATCCACTTAAAAGTGATAACAATCTATGGCATTAATAAATTGGTGCAGAGAGTTTAAAAGCAATTGAAGATAAGGTAGAGATAGATTAGATCAAGGCAGCATCTTATGCTTTTGTCTAGCTCTTCAATCTCAGCTCTGTTGATGTTGGTCTAATAGGTGGCTATTTAATTTACAGAATTCAGGGTTTATCTTTTGTCACCTTTGTTACCCCATATCCAACTTTCAGGAAACGAAACCCCTGAACAAAATAATCAATAATGAGATCAGTAGATTTTATCATAAAAAACAGGGTTGTTCTACTAACTATTTTAGCTAAGGCTGCTTGTCAGTAAGTGGCCATGATGCACATAGCAAGAGTGAATGAATACAGATGAAGTCACAAGAAAATGCGTTACTGGAAAGCACAACATTAATTATAGTTTTAAATGAACTTTACCATGTGTGGCCATGCTTTCAACTAAAATTCTCAAAAGCATGTGCCAATACATTTCTTATTTAAAGGTTTATTTGCTAAACTGTGTTACCTGCTAAGGAAGAAGGGGATGTGGAATGTGCAGAGCAGGGCTGTACTCAGGACTGTGCGAGTGGAGCGATCACACAGGACGCACATACAAAAATGGGACCAATATCAACATTGGGCTAACAGGAAGCTCAAAAAGAGTGAGTTACTGCATTTGGCTGGGGGAAGGAGGGGTGCCAGATTTGTTAGTTGCACAGGGTGCATTTCTAGCTTGGTACGCTCCCTTGTCAGAGACTGTTTCTCACAGTTAAAATAGGTGTAGCTATTGTGTGTTAACTGTTAACACAGAAGATAACACAGAGTTGTTAACATCGCCTCAAGAGGTATAGCTAACAGCATCACATTATCTGCCATGCAGTTAACACACAATACTGGAATTAGTTGTGTTTTAACTGTGCGGCAAAGGTTGAGAACTTCGCCAGATACCCTGTGTTAATTTTGGCAATATTCTGCATAGTAACTGCAAATACTTAGCTCAGCTTAGTAAATGAGGACCTTAATCATACACTTCTAACAACTGTTACATGACAGCAACGTCTGCTTTTTTATCTAATGATTTTCTGATTATGTATAATTTATCAGCCTGGAATGCACGTAAAATAGAGCAGTGTGTTGTCTCTCTCTGATGTTATTTAAAAATAGTTATTGTCATATAACTGTGTGAGTGTTTGGTACACTAATTTGATTATTGATCATGATCCAATATTTAATAGGTACGAAAGCATTGCTTGCAATTTTGGTGAGGTTCCATCTCACTGCCTAGAAAATACTGCAAGGCCCCCTGTCCCAGACCTTTAAATATGTGTCCCTGAAAATAAGTATTTCTGTAAGCTAAATGATGATTCAAATAAATTCTGCCCAGTGAATGATCTGAGGGCCTTTTGTTCAAGTACAATTTGAAAGGAAATCACAACAGAAGATAGGCTTGCTGTAGTTAATGAGATTCCGTCATGAAAAACGCTAATCTGGTTTAAAACTGAAAAAAATATTGATAGGGATATTATAACTCATACTGAGAACAAGAAAGGTGTACTGCTAAGATCAATTGTGAACATTAGGGGTAGTCTTTATTAGATGTTTAAAATATCTATCAAAATGGATGTCTGAGCTAAAGCCTCTTAAATGAACTGTGACTAGGGAAGAACAACACATGCTATTTTACTTCCCATGCTGTTCAGTGTATCAAATAAACTAATGATAGAAGAATTTTAATATTACTTTAAAAGAAAGAGATTGACCTATTGAGAAAGTACATGACTAAATGTGTAGCAATGCACTGATTAGTACTGTTTCCCCTCAGGCATATACCTCTCTCTTAAGTGTGTGTATGGTAGCATTTTGTTTTATTACCTTGTGAGATAAGTAGGGAGAAAAGCCTTCAGTACCTGGGGAATTAAAACATTCAGCCTTGTCATATCAATGTCTGCTCTCAATTTCATGCAGGACACATAATTATAACAGTGCTTAAATTGAACCCAGAAGAAAGATGGGCTCAAGTGCAAATTAATTTCAGATTATCACAACAAAGGCAATCAAATCTCAACATGCTTGCCAGCAAAATACTTTCTAAAAGTCCCCAGGTCCCTTTCCACCCCCAACTTGCTACAAAGGCCTTTCAGCTCAAATTAAACTAATGATTTAATACAGGTCTTCTGGCTATTCTTGTTCACTTTTTTATTTACTCGGAGAATGCATTATTCTGATATAGAAGAAATAAAGAGGAAGAAAAGGTGTCACTGAAAGATCAATGCTTAGTATTAGTAAAGTGACAAAATAAACAGTTGACTGTTCTGACAAGGCCTGCGTATTGTCAAATTGTCTTATTCTGTGGAAAATATCACAGAGAATTGACAGTGTTGAAAGAATCTTGAATTTATCTGAACCCCTTTTCATATAAGCAGAATCTGAAACCAAATAGCATGGCTCACCTCCTCCACATATCTATCAGCACAGCTTTTATATAAAACCAACATCTTACTCTGTCCTATGGGAACCTGCTGGGGAATGATGGGAATCAAGTGCTGAAAAAATTCAAGTCAAGCCTCATTACTTCCTCATTACCTTTGCAAAAGTGTAGTGAGAGAAATTTTTATCTAGGGAAAAGAAGCTTGGGAATCTTATTGAGAGTTTTGTCTGGTTATTGCACAGTCAAGCATGGAGCTTTGCCTCTGTGGGATTAAAGTTTTCTTCCTATGTCAGTACAGTAATGATTACCTCATTAAGGTTTTTAAAGTAAATTACCAGCACTTATCATTATGCCTATCACTAAGCAGCACTAAAACATGAAATGTCAATCAATCTTTTCCTCTTTTAGTTATCATGATGAAAAAGGAAACATTGCTCCATTTGTGCAGTATTTTGTCTTAAAATATAACCATTGAGGTCAATTTTCAGCAGTGTGGCAACCATGGATTTCCATCGTAGGCCTGCTGAAAATGCACATATCACTTTAAAGGGATTACTTAACCACTCAAAGTTTAGCCTGTTATTTCTGTGGTTTGAGTTAGATGGATACGTTTTCTGATGAGCTCCTGCATATCACCATTCCATAGATTATTTTTAGCTCTGCTCATGGACTTCTACAAATCATGCCACATATTAATAAAACAGTTAACGTTGGCACTTTAGTGACTTAAACGGCTGAAATTATGCATTTTTATGCCCGCAGTTGCATTACATAAAATACCAGTTATGTGGTCGGTACTGCTGATAGCTGCAAAGTGCTTTTCAATATTAATTTCAATGGGTCCGATAATCAGCGACAGTGGCTAGCTGATCTATTGCACTAGCTGCCACCGCTGAACTTTAAGTGCTGGGGGTCATATCCAGCCCCAACAAGGAATATCCTGCTTGCCTGGATTTTCAGGAAGCTAGCTGGGCAGCGACAATATTCAGCCGCTGCCGAGTTAGCTTCTGCTGCAAAAGTTACGCCAGCCTTTGCTACACCTTACTTTCACGGCATAGACATAACCAGGCAGCGGCTCAATATCACGGTGGTCAATGTTTAAAAACAAAAGCTGGCTCTCTTGGCAAAATATTGACCTGCTAATTTTTGACCAAGCTGCTAGCAGTTTATCGTCAGTCAATATTTCCCTTACTTTATTGAATTTTTGTTCCAACAAGAAAGTTTTGAAAGGAAATTATTTGACAGACAATAATGAGCATGAAAATATCAGTAGTTATATAGAAGATATTTTGTTGTTGTTCTTGTTAAGTGTCATCGATTGTTGCCGACGCATGGCAATTCTCTGGATACTCATCCTAAACTGTGTTTGGTCTTCAATTGGGTGGCTAATTGTTGATTAAAGTGGCAGCTATAGCTGCTGTTGTTGTATCGATCCATCGCATTGATGGCCTTCAAATTTTGCATTGACCTTCAACCTTGCCAAGCATGAGGTCTTTCTCTAATGAGCTCTCTCTTCGCATGATGCTTCCAAAGTATGAAAGTTGAAGTCTTATCTGGATTTCTCTAGTACTGGCTAGTTTGTTCTTCGGCCAGTCCATGGTATGCACTTGTCGCCAGCATCATAATTCAAAGGCATTTCTTTTCTTCCTGTCAATCTTTTTTACTATCCAACTTTCACATCCATGTGACATTATCAAAAATACCATGGCTTGGACACATCAAATCTTTCTGTGGAGAGATACATATTTGCTCTTGAGAATCTTGTCTAGGTCTTTCATAGCTATTCTGCCAAGAGCAGTGCATCATCGGATTTCTTGATTGCTTGTCCTTTCTTTATTGATTATTCATCCAAGCAGGTTACAGTTATCCACTATTTCTACTACTTCTCCATCAACAATGAACGCATTGATTTTTCCAGTTGTCAGGATCTCTGTCTTCTTCCCATTAAGTTGCAGGCCCATAAGACTATGTTCCTTGCTCTTGAGAAGCAAATGTTTGAGATCGTCTTCACTTTCTGCCAGTAATGTGATGTCATTAGAATAGCGAGGTCTTCCACTAAAAAAAAAGTAAAACATAAGGGAACATAAGTATTTATATTTATGATAACAAAGTTAGTAGAATAGAATGGGATAGAGAAGGAATCTTTGTTGAGATCTGTGTGGAGTAAATTTGTATGCTAGTTGGATAGGGTACTTTCTCCTAATTGTAGCATGCAGAGTCTGAAGTTAAAGGTGAGGAGGAATCTGGATGGTAAGTTAGAACTTGAAAATATTTCTAGCTAGTGGGAATGTAAATTCATTATTGTACTTTCAGTTTGTTAGTACGCCTTAAAAATTGATTTGAGACAAACTAACCTATGAATTAATAAGCTTAAATTTGATTAATGCACATTTACTAAAGTCTGCCGAGCGGTAAACACATGTTTCAGTGGGTGATAATAGTCCATGGTGACAATTAATGTGTGGGCATGACTAGGACAGTACCAAGCTAAAATGCTCTCTCTGCGACTCGTGAACTTGGTGTCCCCCTGCCTCCCAGGCACATGCAGAGACTTGCTCTTATCAGGCTTCCTGAAACCCCAGTGATGATATTAGCACCTTTTCTGTATTTGTTCCCTGTGCAGCTGCACCGCTCGCACAGCCCTTGGTATGGCCCTGGGCATTACAGTTACTGGCCTCTAAAATGAGTGTTAATTGGCCATTCTGTAAAGCAGTGGACCCTAAATTTGGGGTCAGGATCCCAAATGGTGTCACATCATCAGTGGATGGGGTCACAGAAATATGGCCATTTTCACTGTGAGCTATGCCAAGTCACTAGTCAGCATGTGGTCTGTGACTCTTCCTGGGTAAGTTTCCTGTTAGACTGGAAACCCATGCTGAGTACTGGGGTCTGTAAGAACACACTGCACACTGACTGTTGCTGCTATTGTTGCTGCTGCCTTCCTGCTTTAGATGAGTAGAGGAAGGGGAAGGAGGCTGGAGACCTAATATTTTTCTTCATCATTTGGGGGTCACGTGAATTTGCAGTTGTTGAAGTACTGTCATAGGTGATGAAAGTTTGAAAAGCATTGGTATAAAGGGATGTGGGAATATTCAGGTAATTATGGAGTGTGGGCATAGAAAGAGCACATTGTAGTTAGCATGGGGGTACATATCACATGCTGTCAAGGTGACAATTGCTGCAGGTACACATAACGATAGCTCTGGGTGGCATTATCATTTATTTAAAATTTAATATACTGTCCTTGTCATTAGCAGACAGAACAGTTTACATCAATTAAAATACTTGTGTAAAAAATTCAAATGAAAAGAACTACAGTCATGATAGAAAAGATGATACAGAGTAATAGAGAATAAAGAGTCATTAATTACATAGACTTGATTAGTTAATACCCAATTAATTACATGATGTCTACCTGTCAGGCAATATCTCCCACTTCCTCCAAGTCAGCAGCTTGCATGAATAGATATGTTTTCAACTGAGATTTGAATCGTGAAAAAGAGGCTTCCAGTCGTAGATATGCCTGAAGAATATTCCAGAGTGTGGGAGCTAAATAACAAAAATCAGAATGGCGGGTAACCTCATAGTGAAACCAGTGGGGTGAAGGGAGAACCAAACAGTTGTCAGAGATCTAAGGGCATGGTGTTAAGTGCACCCACATTAATTGCACGACTAGTTAGGGTATGTGTCTACGTGGTAACTGCTGGGAACATGCTAGTGATGTCCCCGACAGTTAACGTAGAGGCTTTGCGCTTAATGCATATTAGTTTTCACATTAAGCATGCATTAAGTGTAATGTGAAAGTACTAATAGCTTTAATAAAATGGCCCCTAAAACATTATAATGCACATTAAAAATTTTCTATGAAAACCAATGTGTGAAATGAAGCAAGAAAATAGGAACATTTTAGAAAAAAAAGATGAAAATTAACCATTTTTTTGACCTGCACACATCCTTACCAGCTAACTTATCCATGTAGACTCCCAATCTGCTAGTCAAGATGAGATACATTCTAATTATATTATTTTGCTCAGTTTTAGTATTGACCACTGACTTGGAGATTTAATAAGAGGAAATATAAAATAGGGGCAGGGATAAATTCCTTGTGAAGAAAATATGATCTTTTATGAGAAATATAAATGATTTTGCTTTATTTTTTATGGGTTAGATTGTGGTAAACTAATCCAAATGAGGGAAAAGGATTCGATAAAAGAAGGGGGATTATTAGAAAATGGGAGATGGGGTTGTTTATTGCTGTACAATTGTAAAGTTGTAGTGATAGAAGAAGCTATAAAACAAGGCAAACAAATACTTAAGTAAATACATAAAAGCTGTACATCCTATACACTCTACAAATAAAGCAATAAGGAGAATCCAAGAAAGGAAAGCAATAGCACATCACATCATATCAGTGATATATAGCATAATATATCTAGATTTAACAAAGAACAAGGCTGCTAAACTGACTGAACTCCAATCCCATTGGAGTGCTTTACCCGACATAAAACACCTAACTGCTTAGGATCAAAAAACAAAGAGTCTGATAATCAGCTGTATCAGTTAGTGCCTTTAAGGTACCTGGCTGCTGCCGCTTTAACTACTGCCAAATATTCAGCACTGGACACCAGTTTTGCCAGCCAGAGGGTTTGCTATCGGGTTAGCAGTGATATTCAGCTGCTGATTGGATAGCAAAACCTCACAAAAATGAGATAGCTGTTGGAACCATCCCAACTCCAACCACAGACCACCCTGGAATTAATTGGCTATCTTTCCTGCAGTCTGTGGGGATATCCAGCAGCACTATCCGGAGGTTCATTTTAGTGCCTTAAAGCTTTCTTCATCAGAGACTCTTGAGGAAATTAAAAAGTCATAGTATAGGAGGCAGTGACCTATTGTGGATGGGGAACTAGCTAAAAGATGGCTAACTGTTCTCAATGGAGGAGTAGCCTAGTGGTTAGTGCAACTGCCTAGTGCCCAGAAGATCAAGGGTTCAATTTCTACTAGCACACCTTGGGCAAGTCACTTTACCCTCCATTGCCTCAGAAGAAAAGGTTGGCAATCTACTTCCAGTGATACATTGCCAAGAAAACCCAGAGGTAGCTGGGTCACTATGAGTCAACACTAAAAAAAATTCTCAGTGGAGAAAGGTGAATAGTAGAGTGTGCTAGGCCTGCTGCTTTTAACATCCTTATAAATGACATGGAAGTAGAAACAATGAGTGAGATGATCAGATTTGCAGATGACACAAAATAATTCAAAGTTGTTAAATCACAAGAGAATTGTGAAGAATTACAAGGGAACCTTCAGAAACTGGAAGAATGGGCATCCAAATGCCAGATGAAATTTAATGTGGCCAAGTGCAAAGTTTTGCACTTTGGGAAGAACAATGCAAAATACAGTTCCATGATGCAAGGTTCTGTATTCGGAACCCCCCTCCCCCCCCCCCCCGAAGAACAATCTAGGTGTCATCATGAATAATACATTGAAATCCTCTGCTCAGTGTGCAGTGGTGGCCAAGAAAGCAGATAAAATGCTGGGAATCACAAGGAAAGGAATGGAAAATTAAACCGAGGATATTACAAGGCCTGTGTATCGCTCTATAGTGCAGTTCTGGTTGGCATATCTAAAAAAAGATATAGCACAATTAGAAAAGGTACAAAGAAGAGCAACCAAAATGATAAAAGGGATGGAAGGATACAAGCAAAGGATTAAAAGTTAGAGCTCTTTAGTTTGGAACAGAGATGACTGAGAAGAGATATGATAAAGGTCTATAAAAAATGAGTGGAATGGAACAAGTAAATGTAGATTAGTTGTTAATTCCTTCAAAAAGTAGAAAGACTAAGGAACACATAATAAAACTACAATGAAGCACATTTAAGACTCAGTGCATAATCAAAATCAGGAATTCACTGACATATGATATAGTAAAAGTTGTTAGTATAGCTGGGTTTGAAAAGGGTTTGGAGAAAAAAATCATTATTAACTTGGACTAGGGAAATCCACTGTTTATCCCTAGGATAAGCAACATAGCATTTCTACATTTTGGGAGCTTGACAGGTATTTGTGACCTGGAATGATTTCCGTTGAAAACAGGATGGACTGTTGGTTTGACCCAGTATGGCATATCTTATGTTCTTATAGCATTTATCCTTCTTTCGTTGTCCTGGATTCTTACAACCTTTGCGGTCGGCCATTCCACCCATGTAACTGCTTTTGGAGCCTCTTCACCACAGCTCATCCCTTATTTTTATTTAAATCCTTCAGGATCTCATTTCAAACACTGTCAAATCTTCTCCCAGCCTATGGGGATATTCATCACTGCTTCTCATGCTGGACAAAAGTCTTCAGTGCCAAGACTCTATCTTGCAGGAACATAGATTAGCTTACTTCACTTCACTCCCATTATCTGGTCTCTTTAAGAGTGTCTTGCTGCTGTGCTGGTCTTCTTTGGATATTTTAAGGGCTTATAGCAAATTCTGATGCTGTGCTATATTTTCTTGGGTGTGTTTGGGCCTTACAGCCTGTGTTGCTGTGGTGGCAGCATGCTTCAAGTAGTTTAGGGCTTTGCAGCCAGTGCACATGGTGTGATGGTCATCTGTGTCCTTCCAACCTTTCTAGGTGCTTTGCTGGTCTTCTTTGGATATTTTAGGACCAGTGCACAAATACTAAGGGGATCTTTCCCAACCACAAATAATGGGGTTGTACATATAGCCTGGTTGTACATCCTCAATATTCATCCAGATATGGCTGCCAGAAAAAGACTTCCCAAACAAACATCTGAGTTTTACAGGAAGACTTAGATGAGGGTGGGGGAGGGCGAAACAAGGGTGGAGTAAGGGCGGGTCATCTCCCTGGACATACAGGGCATATTCTGAGGTCAGCCCTGTATGTCCAGGGTCAGCCAAGTAGATCTATATCGGGGATGGCAGCTCAGGGCCAGGTCAGTGGGGCGAGGGGGTGGAGGAGATTCCCAGCAGCCAGACCCTGCATTTGGAAGGCTGTATCGGGGGTTGGGCTGCGGGGAAAGAACATTTTTGGGGTGGCCAGGAATTGCAGCTCCATAATGGAGAAGCAGTACCTTGGCAACATGATACCCTGGCATCATGACTCCATTAAGATGCCTGACTGAGTTAGCCAGGTAAGTGGCTGGACATCCAGGGTGCCTAAATAAGGGCATGTTGCAGACATCCAGCCACTGTGCTGTGATTCTGTTCCCATGGGGATGTCTAGTCTGCATAGGAGCAAAATCGGCTGCGCCTTCCTGCCGTCCGGATGTCTGTATGCCTGGACGGCCCGGAGACGTACAAAGCAGAATATGCCTCCACCTAAATAGGACTCCAGGACACATATCGACAAGCACAAAAACTTTTGCTGTGCACGTCCTTAATAAGAACTAAGCTATTTTAAAAAGTTATTGCCCTTATCCCACCTTTCCTCTAAAGTATACATATTAAGATCTTTAAGTTTGTCCTCATCCGCTACATAATGAAGGCCACTAACTATTTCAGTAGCCACTCTCTGCACCAACTCCAACCTGCTTATAGCTCCAGAATTGCACACAATACTCCAAATGAAATTGCACTAGAAACTTCTACAGAGGCATTATCACCTCCTTTTTTCTGCTGGCCGTTCCTCTCCCTATACACTCAAGCATCCTTTTGAATTTCGCAGTGGCCTTTTCTACCTGCTTAGTTACTTTAAGATCGGCAGACACAATTATGTCCAGGTCCTGCTCTTCTGTCATGGACAGAAGTACCTCACCCCCTACACTGTACAGTTTCTTTGGATTTTGTCGCCCAAATGCATGACCCTGCAATTTTTAGCATTAAATTTCAGCTGCCATTTTCTAGACCATTCTTCAAGTTTAGCTAGATCCCTTCTCATGTTGTTGACTCCTTCCTGTGAGTCTACTCTATTGCATATTTTGGTATGTCTGCAAAAAAGCAAATCTTACCCAACAGTTCTTCAGCAATATCACTAACAAAGATGTTAAACAGAGTCAGACCAAGGACAGATCCCTGCTGCACACCACTGGTAACCTCCTTCTCCTAAGAGTGAACTCCATTTACCTGTACCCTTTGTTGCCTCTCACTCAACCAATTTCTAACTCAATCAGTAACTTTAGGGTACACCCCTAAGGTGCTCAGTTTGTTTATAAGTCACCTGTGTGGAAAGGCGTCAAAGGCTTTACTGAAATTCAAAAAAATCTATCAGATTTGTCTGACAAGACCTGCCTCTGGTGAATCCATGCTGCATTGCATCCTGCAGTCCACTGGATTCCAGAAATCTTACTATTCTCTCCTTTAGTAGCCTTTCCAGTAATTTGCTAACTACAGAGGTTAGATTAATCAGCCTGTAGTTTTCAATGGCATCCTTACGTCCGCTTTTGTGGAAAGGGACCACATGTGCCTCTCTCCAGTCGTCTGGCACCACTCCCGACTCCAAAGAGGCATTGAAAAGATCAGACAGTGGAGCCACTAGAATGTCCCCAAGTTCCCTCAGTATTCTTGGATGTATCCCATCTGGATCCATGGCTTTATCTACTTTTAGTTTAGCTAGTTCCTCTCAAACATAGTTTTCTGAAAATCGTTTGAGATTCCCATCGCTTCTGTTGCTATTTGTGGGTATTTTCTGAGGTCCTGCACAGAACAGAAATATTTGTTAAGCAATTCTGTTTTATCCTCATCAGTTTCTGCATATTCCTCTCCTGCAACCATGAGTTTGATAATACCACTTTTGCCCTTCCTCCTCTCACAAACATATCTGATAAATGTCTTATCACTGCATATTGTTGCCTTTGCTATTTCTTCTTCTTTTTGTACCTTTGCTTTCCGGTCTACTTTACTAGTTTCTCTAAGTTTCTCCAAAATAGATACCTGTCTTCCTCTCTCTGTGATTTCTTGTATTTCATGAAGGCCTCCCTCTTTTTCTTCACCTTCTCAGCTACTTCTTTTGAGGACTATAGCGGCCTTCTTTTCTTTTTACATTTATTTACTTTTCTAACAAAAAGGTTTGTTGCCTTTAAAATATTCCCTTTCAGTTTTTCCCACTGTTTTTCTACATCCTCCAGCTGTTCCCATCCTATTAACGACTCTCTGAGGTATTGTCCCATCTTTGCAAAGTTAGTTTTCCTAAAGTCTAAGACTCTCACTTTTGAATGGATTTTATCAGCTCTAGTACTAATACGGAACCACACCATCTGGTAATCACTAGATGCGAGTTAATCTCCCACTGTAACATCAGAAGCACTTTCCCCATTGTTAAGCACTAAGTCCAGTATGGCCCCATCACTTGTGGGGTCTGTTACCAATTGCCTGAATAGTTCTTTCTGTAGACAATCCAGGATCTCATTACTTCTAAATGACATTGCAGTTGGGATGTGCCAATCCACATCTTACATATTGAAATCACCTATCAGTAGCACTTCTCCTTTCATGGAAATACCCGATATATCTTATATTAAATCTCCAACCACTTCTACCCCCTGTGATGGGAATCTGTATATAACTCCAATGTAAATGGATTTCCCTTTCCTTCTTTCTAGTTTAACCCACAGTGTCTCTTCTCTTCCTTTTAAGCTTTGCAATTCTATAGCTTTAATTTTATTTTTAACATATAGTGCCACACCAGCTCCCCATTTTCCTACCCTGTCCTTTCCGAATAAAGTATAGCCTGGTTATATTACATCCCAGTCATGGTTTTCTGTGAACCATGTCTCCGTAACTGCCACTAAATCCAAGTCAGCCTCTTCCATTAAGATAAAATTAAAAAACCTTCAAAGAAGAAACCCAACAGTTGAAAGGAGGATGAGTATACATGCAAAAAGCAAAATGCAGACTTGATATCCACCATCATCAATACCCCAGAATCCAGCTGTTTCAATATATCAATGGCCTGATCAAACAAAGCATATTGTATGGAGAATAAGATGGGGTTAATGAAAGAATTTTCAGTACAACCCACAGAGTAAGGTAAGTTGTGAACTAAACAAAACTCTTCAGGTTCCTTCTTTGGTTCAAGAACCAAAGTTTATATAACCAAAGCAGCAAAAGGGGCCTGCCATCCACCCCAGGAGCAATTCCTTAGTCAGTTTCTCATGTACAATATCCTTCTCCCTGAACACTGAGGGAGAATTATGATTCGCATATCTCAGTGATGGACCCTCAAATGGGATCCTAAATCCTGCTGAAAATCCCTCCCACAATATCCAGGCCCTCACCTCATCAAGGTAACCTTTATCTTTATCTTTATTCGGTTCTTGATATACCGCTTTACGATAAAACATCAAAACGGTTTACAATACATTAAAACAACTGCCAGAAAAGGAAAAAAACACCATGGTCATGACAGGAGAGAGGAAGATAGAGAAAGAAGAGAGAGAGCAAAATGAGAGAGAAAATAGGTGACAGAAGAAGAGGAGAGAGATGTGAGTTCCTCAGCTGGGAGCAGAAGGGATAGGAAGATCAAAAGCAGAGCAGAAGAGGTGCGTCTTAAGAAGAGATTTGAAACTGTTAAAGGAAAGTTCTAGCTGGAGGTCTGGAGGGAGGGAATTCCAAAACTTAGGACAGAGGAAAAAAAAGCAGAATTTTTGGTGGTTTCCAAATGTGCGAGAGAAGGAGGGGGAAGAAACATACGGTTAATGTGGATATGACGAAGAGAGCGCAGGGGGTGTGAAGACGTCTCAAACTGGAGAGGTATTGAAGGGAACCAATGTGAATAGCTTTATGGATGAGGATTAAGACCTTGTACTGGATATGGTAGGTGATGGGGAGCCAGTGGAGGTCAATAAGAAGAGGAGTGACATGGACAGTACAGGATGCATAGGTGACAAGATGGGCTGCAGTATTTTGTAACAGTTGGAGTCTTCGTAACTGATACTGGGGAAGACCGACCAAGGCAATGTTACAGTAGTCAATTCTTCTCATGGCTAGGGTGAGGAGAAGAGTAACCAGGGAGGAAGTGGGAAGGAAGGGACGGATAATGCAGATCTGGCGGAGGGAGCAGAAGAAATGGCAAAATATGGATGATAGATGATCATGGAATGATAGAATAGAGTCCAGGGTAACAACTAGATAGCGCAGGGAAGGAACCAGAGGAATAGGGGAAGAGGAAAGTGAAGGTGCAAGAACAGGGGTGCGGCTACCAAATGTGAATCAGATGGCTTGGGTTTTGTCCAGGTTGAGGTGGAGAAAATTGGAAGCTATCCAGGTGCTCACAGAGGAAAGGCAGAGGAAAGGCAGCAGGATCAGTGTGATGGAGAAGGATGATGTCATCCACATAATAATATGCGGAGATACAGTGCTGTTGAATAAGGAGTGTAAAGGGAGCCAAGAAAATATTGAAAAGGAGAGGGGCAAGAACAAAGCCCTGGGGAACACCACAAGGAAGGAGGGTGCTAGGTGAGGAGGAGGTACCAGAAAAAATGGAGAAAGACCTGGAGGACAGAAAAGAGCGGAACCAGTGAAGCACATAATCACTGAGGCCAGCATCAGAGAGACAAGTGAGAAGCTTGCGATGGTCCACAAAGTCAATGGCAGAATTCAGATCAATAGAGTAAAATGAAGACTAGAGGAATGAAGTTTGTTGAGGAGGGAAGTGAGAATAGTTTCAGTGTTTGTGTCCCGGGCGAAAACCAGATTGACGGCGGTGAAGGGTAAGTGCAGAGTCAAGCTGAGAAGTGAGCTGAGCAAAGACTAGGTGGAGTTTTGAAAGAAAAGGGAGATTAGATATAGGGCACCAATTGGCAGGGACAGAGGGATTCAGGGGTGGTTTCTTGAGGATGGGTCAGATTATGGCATGCTTCCAGGGAGTGGGAAAGAGGCCAGAAGAAAGGCTGGAATTAAAGATGGAGAGGATGAGAGGGAGAAGTGCAAGAGATGGCTCACTGAGCCAGTGGGAGGGGATGGGGTTGAGCTGACAGGTGGTCTTATGAGAATGAGAGAGCACTCTGGACAACTCAGAAGGAGAGACAGGATGAAAGGAGGACCACTGATGGGAGAGAGAAAGGTTCACAGGAAGAGAAAGAGGAGCGAAGAGCCTGGAACTTGTTACTGTAAAAGGCTGCTAGGAAGGCAGGGTCAGGAAGGGCAGGTGGTGGGAGCCAAGGAAGAGTAGGTATGAGAGGCTGAGATGGAGCGGAGAATGGACTAGAGCTAGCAGGAGGAGTTGGAGGAAGAGGTAATAAGGTTGGTGTAGTAGGAGTGCTTAGCAGCATGTATAAGGGAACGGTATTGAGAGTGGCAGTAGCGGAAATGGGTTAGAGAATCCTTAGAAGGGTGTTTGCGCCAAAGGCGTTCAGCGTGGTGGAGACAGGCATGGTGGAGAAAGAGGCCTTAGTGACACCAGGGATGATGGCTTGGTCAATGAGGGCAAGGGGTCAAGCGAGGAGGGGCAATGACATCAAGATCTGAGGACAGGGTGAAGTTCCAGACCTGGACTTGATGGTCGGGAGACAGAGTGTGGAAATCGGATGGGAAGAGGGTGTCCAAAGAGGAAAACTGTTGGAGGGTGTTGGCTATAATGCGGCATGTGAAGGAAGAGGAGGAGAGAGAGGATGGTGGCTGTCTAGGGGGAAAGGCAGTGGGAAGATTGATATGAAAGAAAAGACAGTAATGATTTGACCAAGGGACTGGGAGGGAGGACAAGGCAGAGGGAGTAAGAGGAGACGTGCACAACGAGATCACAAGATCCAGGGTATGGCCAGCAGAATGAGTGTGAAAAGGGACATGTTGACAGAGAGACAGGTCAGGGAAGGAGGAATCACCGGAGATAGAGGGAGAATCAGGGTGAACATTAAAGTCCCCAACAAAGAAGACATGGGGGTAAAGGAGGGAGACCTCAGAAAGGGTGAGGAGGAGGGAATCCCAGAGGTGAGGCTGGGGAGCAGGGGGCAAGTAGATAAGAAAATTGTGGAGGGGAGGGGAGGAATCAAGGCAGAGTAGGAGGGACTCATGATAATTTAAGACAGGGGAGTTGGAGAGTTTGCGGAGAGGAAGGGAGGAGCAATAGATGGCTGCGACCCCCAACCAAACCGATCCCGATGAGAGGTGGCAAAGTCAGAGTAGCCCAGGGGAAGGCAGCAGTTAAGGAGGGTTCATCAACGTCACGAAGCCAGGTCTCAGAGAAAAATAAAATAGCAAGGAAATGTTGCAGAAGAAGGTCATGAATCAGAATAGTCTTGGAGCACAGGGAATGACAGTTGAGGAAATCCAAGTGCAATAGAGGTAAAAGGGAAGAGGGAGACTGGGGAGGTGGGTGGGGTGGGTGACGACATGTGGCAGGGCAGAAGATTAGCAGTGGAAATGGAGAGGAAAGATGAGGGGAATGAAGGAACCGGAACTGGGCGCCAGCCCCAATAAACAGGGATGGAGGCCATTAGGAGGAGGAGCAGAAGAGAGAAATACAAAGAGAGAGCAGGCAGGGAGAGATCTTACCGGACAGGGACACGAAGGCCAAAGAGTCCAGAGGGAGGAAGGAGAGCACAACAGCAAGGCGAGGAACCAGAAAAAAGCCCCAGAAGTTGCCCCAAGGAGCTCACCCAAGAAGCACATCCTGCTCCTTGGACGGGAACCACCAGGGCGCGGAATGCCACAGAGGGCTTCTTTTTATTGCACAGAAGCATTGTTGCAGGAAGCGGCTGCGGATGGGGCAGTCACATCACTTCTGGGGGGGGGGGGCGGGGGCACACTGGAGAGGCAAAGCAGAGTGATACCTAGAAGCAGAGCACAGCACAGCACAGCACAATCAGTGATTTCAGAAGCAGCAGACAGACAAACAAACAGACAAGCTGAGGTGAGCATGGCAACCAATGCAGCAATGCCACCAGACTAATGGGAGAAGGTGCTTTGCTACCAAACCCCAGAAGAAGCTAAAAGCCCTGGATGACCTCTTTGCCTTTTAGGCCACCTTTCCGGGCTTTTTAATAATAAAATGTGGGTGATTTCCTCTGCACATGCTGCACCTGTGCTAGAATCTGCATGCCGGCCGCACATATCTGCCCATGTTAAAGTGAAAGCAGAAGTTGGCCGCACCTTCTGTCTGTAGCACCCCCAGCTCCACTAATCATGCCTCACTCCACATCTTGGACTCTACCAAGAAATTCCAAAGTGAAAGTCCCACCCACAAGGGGAATGTTCCCACAGGGGGTCCAGGCTGAAAGGGCAAAGAACATGCTGGCATCATCTCCATCAGCCATATGTCAATGTCTCAAACACCACACAAGTTCAACTTATCCTTTGCCAATGCCTTCCTAAACTTCTCATCATAGTTCAGTCAGGACTACCCACCTTGGGGTAGATTCTGAGTAGCGTTTAGTGGGGATGGATGTCCGGTTTGGATGTCCATCCCCACTAAATGCTTGGGTGGTGATTCATCAAACAGAGCTTCCCGCAAGTACATGAAAGATGTGTGTGGAGCTCTGTTCCAGGGTGGGAGGGGGTGGTCCATATAAGGAGCAAGGGCAGCGTTTGGGTGGGAATCTGACCCCAGACATACAGGACCGATTCCGGGGTCGGCCCTGTACGTCTGGGGTCAGCCATTTGGACAGAGGACTTATTGAACCTCAGAGGTGGAATAAGTCCCCCTGGATGCTGGAAAATGTGGGATCCTGGCATGGAAAAGGAGGTAAGGGGTTGCAGGGGGTTCCCTGCAGCTTGACCCTGGCCATGGCAGGCCCAATTGGGTTTCGGGTGGTGGGAAAAGGAGCTTTTCAAGGTCTGCAGGGGATCGTGGTTCCTGCATGAAGCCACAGTGCCATGGAAACAGGATGCCACAGCACCACAGCTCTATGCAAGAGCCTGGCTGGGCTAACCAGGTAGTGGGCTGGATGTCCAGGTGCCCAGAATCGGGGCACAGTCTGCACGGCTGGTTGGCTGCACCCGATTCTGATCCTGCAGGCACATCTATCTCCTGCGGGATCAGAATCGGGTTCAACTGGGTACATCTAGATTCTGGACACCCGGTCAGGCAGGGGATGCCCAGAACAGAATTTGTCTCCATATGTCCAATAATCTTTCAAAATCAAGTCAGAGAACCACAGCAAACTTGGGTATAGACTAGCTTAGCCTCCCCAAGAACTCTTTTGTATGCATAAAAAGTGAGCAGCCAATTAAAAATGGTTTTGGAGACTTTGTGTCATTTGCGTTTTGCCTCCTCCCTCCTCTCTTCAGTTCCCTTTCAGCCCCCCTCCCCCACATTCTCTTCCCTCTTCAACAATGAAAAAAATCCACATATTGACCGACAGTATTTTCTGTTTCAATTTCTGAGACACCTGACTCTGAGGGGGTGATCACACTCAATCGTGTATGTTTACTAAAGGGCATAAGGGAGCAAGTGTGCCGTGGATAGTTGTTATAGGCACCCTTGCACCCATAACACTGTAATAATGTTGTTTTTAATGACCGTTAAAGGCTCCTGCAGTGTTACAGGAACAGGAGGCAGAGAGTGGGCATTAACAGGGCAGAGTGGACGTTCCCAACAGGTGCTCCCTTAACGCCTGTCACTCAATCGGGCTGTAGAGGCCATTAACGCTGGAAACCTTATCGACAAGTAGAACCTCACGGAAAGGGTGTTGTCTGAGGGGAGAGAGCCTATTTTCATGTGTGCAATGTGGTTCACAGACAGGGGAACCCAAGATAGTGATAGCAGTGCTCTATTAGCAGCAACAACATAGTGCCCCATTATGACAGGGCAGTAGGCTGAAGCTGCCAATGTGGCAAAGGAGGTGTCACGTGGGTGCTGCTGTGGGGTAAAGGGAGTGTTAAGTGGGTACCACAGGGGGCCTGCAGGTCTAGGAGGGTGACAAGGCAGCTGCCTAGGGTGCACATATAAGATGCATGATATGACGCTGCAGTGACAGTGTGAGCACACAGACATGCTGCTGCAGTCAGAAACGAATGCTGCCAGCACCACTGCCATCATGCTGCCATGTCAGTGCTGTGTGAGTGTAGGGATTGTGGTGCAGTGTGTGCAGCCTGCAGCTGGAATGAGCTGTGTTCTGGTGGAGTGTGACAGGTGCCATCTGGCAGTTTTCACTGTCAATGGGATGCCAAGCATGGTGGGAGCAGGCACACTGTAGCACATGCCCCACTCTTGAAGTCTACGGTAGCAGCTTCTGTACCCACAGCCTCTGTGGGAAGGGAGAAGGAGTGCCATGGTGACACTATCCCTCATGCTAGTAGTGAACCTTTGCCTCTCTCCACAACTCCCCCATCACATCTCTCATCTCCTATGTCATCTGAGTCTGTTGATGAGGTAGTACCTTTCTATAATGCTGGACTATCCTCTGCTCTGGATGTACCTGCTCTGATCATGCCACATCCTGTGAGGTGCACAATGAGCAAGAGTCAAAGATCGTCTGGATAAATGTTTTGTTTTGTCATCCTGTGGTTAGTTGCAAGAGCGGTGCTCCTTGTTTTGTACGACATCCTGTGAGGTATACATCCCCCCTGCCATGGCTTGGTCCATGATCTATATTTCTGTCCCTGCTCAGCTGAATGTGTGTGACTTGAAACCTGCACCCTTGTGGACTTTGGACATCTCCATGCACACATGTCTCATGTCAGTCATCCATAGCACCTGCAAAACCAGACTATCATGCCCATCTGTTTAACTCATGTGCCTCTGACCCTCTCTGTCCATTTACAACTCTTACTTCTCCCCTCAAGGTGGCTCAGACTCTGATCACACCACCCCCCCCCCCTCCCATGATGGTTAAACCTGGCTGACAGCTTTCAAAACAAGATCCACAAGGTCACATGTCATTCCCCATGAGGCCAGCCACATCCCCACCTCCCCCTCCTCACTCCTAACCCTCCCCACCTCTACCTCGGCTACCCTCTCATCCTCTTCTATGATCTCAGAAGAGAAACCCACACACTTTCTTTCCTCTCCCAAACTCACCACCCATTCCTCTGATCCTATTTCTACCCATCTCCTGGGCTCCATCACCGTCACTGTTGTCCCTGCTGTCTCTCATATTTCCAACCTATTGCTCTTCACTGCAATTGTCCATGCAGCCTCACAGCATGTCACAGAGCCTGCAGATAGCTAAGCACCCATAGGAACATCTCAAGTTATGCCCTCATGTACCCTGACAATGGCCACCTAAATACTTATGCATGGAAAAAATTATATGGTTGCTCTGTGGCTCCAAACCCAAGACCACTGTGTATATGAGTAAGGGGTCACAGGTTGAATGCTAGCCTGTGGATCAGCAATGGTAGCTACAAGTGTTTTCACTTTATCATACCATCCAGGGATAGGAGCAATAGATGTAAACTGCCCCCCCCCCCCCAATAGGGCAAGCATGGCTCCCCACATGCAGAGGTCACACCTCATTCCCCATGAGGTTTGCCACCTCTCCCTCTTCACTCCCAAACCCCTCTCCCCCCACCTCTGCTACCCTCTCACTGTCTACTATTATCTCTGAGGAGGAATCCACACACCTTCTTTCCTCTCCCAAATTCACTACCTGTTCCTCTGTTCCTATTTCCACCCATCTCCTAGGCTCCATCACCCTCACTGTTGTCCCTGCCATCTCTCATATTTCCAACCTATTGCTCTCCACTGCAACTGTCCATGCAGCCTGACAGCATGTCACAGAACCAGCAGACAGCTAAGTGAACATAGGCACACCCCATGTCATGCCCTCATGCACCCTTACAATGGCCACCTAAATACTCATGCACAGAAAAACTTACATAACTGCTCTGTAGCTCCAAACTGAAGGCCACTCTGTGTATGAGTAAGGGGTCACAGGTTCAATGTCAGCCTGTAGATCAGCAATGGTAGCTACAGGTATTATTACTTTATCATGCATCCAGGAAACAGGAGCAGTAGGTGCATCCCCCCTCCCCCACAGTACAGCAAGCAGGGCTCCCCACATGTAGAGGTGAAGAGGATAAACTGCACAATGGAAGGCTGGGTGGCAAAGCACCCTAAAATAGCACTGCTTCATGGAACAGGCATTGATAGCAACCGCAGTGTGCATTAATAACACATGCACACTGGGCAGGCCCTTGCAATCGATGGGCGTAAGGGCAGGTAACAATGGAATGTGCACTGCATTTTGAAAGCGGGTCAGTATGTGTATGTGTGTAGCTGTCTGGAGGACTGTGAGGTGCAGCAATATGGTGTGCATGCATGTGATGGCCAGGCATTATGTCTGTGTATACAATGTGCTCTGTTCTGCTCCTCAGCAAATTTACAGATAGTGTGAGGGCCTGTGTACATGATGACATGGTGTGATGTGCACCTGTAGGGGTGCCCACTGCGCCTGCAGTGTGAGTGAGTGCAAGAGCTCCACTCATTTCAGCAGGGTCCAGTGCCAGTGCCAAAACATGATGGGCACTATGCGAGTAGGCACTATACGATGCTCACTGCCACATGCTGAGTAGGGGTACACAGCATCTGGGGATGTGTCAGATGTAGGCCACAGTGGCACAGCAGGTACTCACAGCTGACTGTAGCTCATTATCCAGTGCACTCTGCATTGCAATCCCACCACACAAGTCCACAGAAAAATGGTAAGTAAATAAAGGGAAGAGGATTCTGGGTATTGTCAGAAACAGCACCATTTACACAGAATGTACATGGTTGAGAGGGTACGTATATGAAACGGGATGGCCTACCATCTGACAGCCACTAACATGACCAGGATGCACACAGCATTTAATGTTGACAGGCCACCCTCACCCTGACTGTGCTATGTAGCCACATTGTGGTACATATAGTCTACAGCTGCAATCAAAGATATAAACAACCTCTCACTTCCAGTCACCTAAACAGCCATTCCAATCTATCTACTATACATGCCACCAGCACATCACAATAGCTCTACAAAAACCCTAGCAAGATCATGCATATAGTAACCTAAGAATGTAAATACTTAGACGAGAGCTTGTATATAGTTTCCCCAGTTAATCCAAGTTTATCAATCCTGTTCTCTGTAAGTTCAGTGCGGGCCCTCCCATGCCTGGACAACAATAACATTATTTGTAAACCGAGCTGATCTTGAAGAGCATGGTATAGAAAATACTTTAAATAAATAAAATACAATAAAATAAATAAACTGGCTGGAGTCAGTACAGAGGGTAGCTACTAATAATGGTTAGTGGTCTTCATTATAAAACATATGAGGACAGACTTAAAGATCTTAATATGTACACCTTAGAGAAAAGGCAGGATAGAGGTGATATGATTGAGATGTTTAAATACCTCCATGGCATAAATGCATAGGAGGAGAGCCTCTTTCAATTGAAAGCAAGCTCTGTTCTGAGGGTGAAAGGAACTAGTTAAAAAATAGAAAGCAGAGGGTAGGGCTAAATGGCCAATTTTCCCAATGGAGAAAGGTGAATATTGGATCTGTGCTGGGTTCGCTGCTTTTTGACATATTCATAAATGACCTGGAAAAGGGAATAACGAGTGAGGTTATCAAATTTGCAGATAACACAAAACTATTTAAAGTTGTCAAAACCCATGAGGATTGTGGAAAATTGCAAGAGGATCTTGATAAATTGGAAGAATGGGCATCAAAATGGCAGATGAAATGTAATGTGGACAAGTGCAAAGTTATGCACCTAGGGAAGAACAACCCAAGGTATGGATACATGATGCAAGGTTCCACATTGGGAACCACCACCCAGGAAAAGGATTTAGGCGTCCTTGTGGATAACATGTTAAAACCCTTGGCCCAGTGTGCAGCAGCAGCCAAGAGAGCAAATAGAATGCTAGGTATCATAAGGAAAGAAATGGAAAATAAAACAAAGGATATTATAATGCCTCTGTATCATTCCATGGTGGGACCATACCTTGAATATTGTGTGCAATTCTGGTCGCCTTATCTTAAAAAGGATATAGCATTATTAGAAAAGGTTCAGAGAAGAGCCACCAAAATGGTAAAGGGGATGGAAGGATACCCCTATGCAGAAAGGCTAAAAAGGTTAGGGCTCTTTAACCTGGAAAAGAGACGGCTGAGGGGAGATATGATAGAGGTCTATAAATTAATGAACGGAGTGGAACGGGTAAACGTAGATCGATTGTTTACGTTATTAGAATATAGAAAGACTAGGGGACATGCAATGAAGCTACAGGGTAAACTATTTAAGACAAATAAGAGAAAGTATTTTTTCACTCAACATGTAATCAAACTCTGGAATTTGTTATCGGAGGATGTAGTGTAGCTGGGTTTAAAAAAGGTTTGGACAAGTTCCTATCTGTGTCTTTTGGGGAAGCTGCTAGGTACGTATGATTGGCCACTGTTGGAAACAGAGGATCTCTAAAGGAAAAAGGGGACTGTTGTAGTGGTTGATACGGAAGGGCAGACTAGACAGCCCATGTGGTCTTTTTCTGTCATGTTTCTATATGGCTGTCGTTCTTTCCCTGATAGTCCAAGCACTGCTCCTGCTTCTTGAGGTCGGTACAATTTGCAGACAGTCAGGCTGCACATGAGTGCTCTGTGTACATATGTTGTGTGATGACCAGCAGCCTGGGGACAGTTGGGATGTGAATGTCTCCCACAGCCCTGTGTTGGTTGGCACATGCAGAGTGACTGTGTCTGATTAGATGGTTCATGTGATCATGGTCACAGCTGAGCTATGTGCGATAACTATTGTTGAAGCATGACCAGCAGGTTCATATTTCTTTTAGGGAAATGTCATAATATTTGGGAACCTGCTGCTACAACCCAGGGGTCTGTAATGAGATTTCATAGATTAGTCCATGGCCAGGAGGAAGAGGAGTCAAGAACCAGAAAAGACTAGAAACACAAGCATGCCTCCATAACCAAGTGACTAGCAGCACACAGTACAGCTTACACATGCAGCAAATTAGCCGCAACGTAGATCTGGTCCTGAACAGGCAGCATCCAACTATTGTAGTGCAGGTCCAGTGTACCAGGTGCTATGTGAACCACCTCCCATTCAGGGTGACCTCTGCAACAGGTCTGTAACAAGGTCTGCTGCTGTTATGTTCTTGAAGGCCACAATGTTCCTGTGTAATCATGGCCTGATATGATGGATCACAGTGTTTGTCCTTTGGTGAGCATATGCAGAAGGCAGTTCAGAATGTGCAATGCATCATGGGTGATGGAGGAATGAACTAATACTGGCACACAAAGCAACCTCTGCAGCCATAGTGGAAAACTGTGACCAGTAGGTTTGTTCCCAGGACCAACATGTTATCCATGATGGTGGGATATGTGTGCATAGCCCCCCAGGGAAGTCCTGGATGTTCTGCCATGGACCACATGGGTTTGTACAGTGGTTTCCATTTGGTGCTTGTGCAGGTGTGCCTAGATTGCCCTGTAGAGCAGATCACAGGGGACTGCGCATCCTGCACATGTGCTGTGACACTGTTTATTGCCACACAGTGACAAAGCGGACACATATGAGTGTGTGTTTTGTTTGCTTTGGGGAGAATAGTAGAGGGACAGCCAGCATCCTGCAGCAGTGTGTGATGATCATTTACAGTACTGTGCTTCCTATGCATCACATACTGCATGTGCACTGCTGTAGGCAGGCCTGTGATGTGCTGTACTGTGGCCTCCAAATGTGCCTGCCAAAGTGTATCCTGTCCTGGATGTTGCACATTGCTGGCAGGGACCTGCATTCCAGCTTATGCACGCCAGTGCTGTGCATGACTGTTTTGAGGTGTAGCCAAGAGGTTAGAGCCCTGTCTATGTAAGCAGTGGACAGTTCTTTGAGTTCCATGGATATCTTTGTCGCTGTGGAATACTCATGTAAGTTTCCGGCCAAGAACAGTTGAGTGTCTGAATTGACTGGCAGACAAACATTTGTATGCCGCTTTGTGTACCAAGCGCACATTGGGTCTATATACCTGCCATATGTGAACATGTCCTGCTGAGGGCATGACTCCATTGGGTTTGCTCCAGGCCATTGCAGGGGATAAGACATGTTCATGCTGCAGATGCATAACACTTGATTAGAGATGTACCTAATGTTTGGGGCATTAGCAATGTAAGCAACAGACCAGGGTTTGAATCCCCGCTCGGCATTCTCTTTCTGTGGCCTACTCACCTTCCCATTTTGCATTATTTATTTCATGTATGCAGTAATGATTGTTCCTGGAACCGGCTGGGGTCTGAATTGCCTGTGGGATATACATCATAATTACCTTTTCTATTGTGCCTCAATAGTACAGTGTGTTCATGCACATTTGACAGTATGTCTGCCTGGCATGTGCTGTAGCCCATAGACAGAGTGTGTCCATGTGGACACAGCAGATGTAGGAAACATGGCGTGCACCTGATTGGTATATCTCATCAGAAAGGTGGTTGCCAAGCTTTGCCTCCATCACATATCTGCAGAGCATGCAGGCATATCATGCCTGTAGGCTAGACACCTGCATGGATCATCATATGTCCCTCATTGCCTCATATAACCAATATACATGACAGCTATCCAGACAAAACACAGTAGTACACAATGTGGCCCTGGCTAACCCACAGAACCCTCCAGTGCCTCATGATGGAGAAGATCTGACCTTGTAATGTCCCTGTGTAATGTATGACCCAAAGCTCATGTCATAGAGCAAACACCTATAACTGAAGCGGTAGGGCATTGAGGTACTACATGACACATATATGAGAAATGGACAGAAAGATCTGAGGCATCGCCTGCAATGAGGTATGTAGTGCTATAGTACATCTGACTGATGCATGCATACCCCAACGCGCTCCACACTTGGTGCCAGTGGTGCACACACACAGTGCTGTGTGGTCACTCACACCATGGGAAACAGCCTGCACTTGTATTCCTGGGGACTGGCTCCATGTCCCAGCATGCATGTTGCGGCTATGTACTGCCATAAAGTGGGGAATGTAGCGCACACTTCTCCCAATGTGTGTTTTAGATACCGCCAATGTCCGATGTCAGCACGCATGCTACAAACACCATGAGGACAACATGACTGCCCACTCCCAGAAGCTGTGCTTCTTCAAATGGGACCTGCATCTCCAGGCCAGGCTGATGTGCAGGGGAGACTGTTCCTGTGCTCTGGCATGCGCCATGACATAGCACAGTTGCAGCAATCATGGATGCATCTTGAGGGGCGGTTCAATGCCAGTTCAAAATAACAGTAAGTACATGGGGACAGGTACCCCACAACCTTAAACACACATACACCATGTTGGGGCAACACATATCATCCACAGGGCCCACCATACATACATAGAGGCTAAATCCTGCTCCATGAACTGGCCAGCTGTACATGACAGACAAGACAGTGTAAGATGACTATAGGAGAGAGTTGATGGGGACATGTATATATCTCTGTGGCAATAGTGCACAGAGGAGTCTGCATCAATTGAAGGCAAGCTCATCTATGAGGGGACATAGGGTGAAAGTGAAAGGGAGTGGGGTGCTGGGATAATATGTGGAAAATATTTCTGCTGACATTTTGGTAGATGCATGGAAATGTCCCCCGGTGGAGGTGATGGAGCCATAGACATGTAACATCATGGCACAAACACAGAGGACCCCCAAAGGATGCAACATGGACCAATGTAGGAGATATGGAAAGAGAAACTAGTGAGGACATGTGGATCATACTTGGTTCTGCCACAACCACTAGCCAAACTTGGTGGTCCTAGGGCAGCAGCCTACAAAGGGCAGAAAGAGCAGGGCCCCAAAACTAATAAACAGATGTTAGCAGCAAGAAGGGGTACAAAGCCAGAGGTACCCCTATGGCAGCAACATGTTATACAAACCCCAGGCCCAGCACTGTCATAACCACTGTCATGCTTCCAGGTCACATGTGGATACATGTGGTAAGGAGACAGAAGGTAGAGAAGGGGGCCATGTCCAAAGGTTAGGCCACATTGAGAGGCATGATGCAGGCACCAGGGGGAGGGTGGGGAGGGAACCCACAACACAGATCATGAGAGGGTTTCAAAAGCATGAAGTTCTGCAATGGACAGTAGCTGAAGTCCGAGGGGGGAGGGGTGCAGTGGGGACATAGGGCATGGAGAGCAGATGGCCAGTAGTGGGACAGAGGGCATAAAAAGTATAGCTGGTGGTAGAGGAGAGAGGAAAGATATTGAGGGACAGAAGGATTCCTGGAATCATGTGTTAGGGGAGGCGGTGACAGGTGGATGTGGATAGGGATAGGGGTTCAGTGTGGTCAGATGTCATGAGGTGTGGCATGAATTTGATGGGACTGATGGATGGGAGCATATGCATCTGAGTAATCGCAGGATAGTAGAGGGAGAGATGTAGTGGAAGCAGCCCGGCAGGTGAAGGATCACAAACTCCATGTGAGGATTGTCCTGTGACAGAAACATGTGGTTACATAGTGTGGTCATAGTGGGATGGGTGTCATAGATGTGGCACATGTATGCAAATCCTGGCCAGGTGAGGGGATGTCCAGGGAGGAGTCGAAGCTCAACCCACAGATGCAGGCTCTTGGCCCACAACGGAGAGGATCTGTCACAACACTGATAGAGTATGAGTGCTATGGGGAGATAGGTCTAAGGGCCACTTCAAGGTGTGGGATGACAGCAGGGTGAATCCCATCCAGTTACCCACCTGGGGATGTCAAAGGATGCAGGTGACTGATGTGACAGCTGCAGGGACAAGTGGCTGTGGTATGACACAGCTGACAATCAGACCGACATAGTGGAGTGTCCATGTGAAAGGACAGCTATGATGGTGGGGTGAATGATCAATGTTGGGGACATTTGCAGTGCCAACAGCTGATATGCGCAAGCTGTGCGGACATGTATTCAGAGACAAACAACATGGAAACATAGAAACCCGATGGCAGAAAAAGTCCACCTGGCCCATCAAGTCTGCCCATCCATATCAACTATATTAGTCCCCTTTTACCTTTAGAGAGCCTCTATGTTTGATCCATGATGTTTCTGATTCAGATACTATCCTCGCCTCTAACACCCTCACTGGGAGAGTATGCCATGCATCTACCGCACCTTATGTAAAGAAATAAGTCAGCATATTACTCCTGCGTGTAGCTCCTCTCACCCTCATCCCATGATCCCTTGGGGCAGGGCCTGCCTGCAATTGAGACTCTCCTGTATATGTATGCCATAGCGTTATGTAAATGTTGCCAGCATATCTCCCCTATTGTGCCTTTCTGCTAATGTACTGTATATAGATCATGATCTCTACGACTCTCCTCATATGTGCTACAAAGAACACAACAAACCATTTCAGTGGCCATACACTTCTCTGACTCCAGCCTACTCATGTCCTTTTGAAGGTGCGCTCCCCAGAATTGCACACAACACTCCAAATGAGCCCACACCAGAGACATATTCAGAGGCACCAACACCACTTTGTATATGCTGGCCATTTCTCTCACCATACACCCAAGCATCCCTCAGGGTTTTGCAGTTGCCTTCACTATCAGTATACATATGTTAAGATCATCAGGCACACTTATGGCCATGTCCTGCTCATCCTTTATAAACAGATGTACCTCACCACCTACACTGTACCACTCATTTGGGGGTTTGCAGCCCTAATGCATGGCCATGCATATATTAGATACAATTATCAGCAGCCAAAATCCAAAACACACCGCAAGCCTGGTTATATCCAAGCTCATGTTATCTACACCTCCCTGGGTGTATACTGTTCCAACTCCTTAAAGTTAGATGGGTTGCATTGATGTACAGCAATCTTCAACCCATGTCACTGATTCTCAATTGGATTGAGGTCTGGGCGTTGATTAGACCATCCCAAGACATTTAAATGTTTCCCTTTAAACCAATGTTAGCAGTATGTTTAGGATCATTATCCTGCTGGAAGGTGAACCTCTGTCACAGTCTCAAATCTCTGGCAGACTGAAAACATTTTTTTTCAAGAATGACCCTGTATTTAGTGCCATTTGTTGTTCCTTCAATCCTGACCAGTTTTCCTGTCCCTGCCAATGAAAAATATCCCCGCAGCAGGATGCCATTGCAGAGGTTTGGATCAGCAGCCAACAAGCAAACCTTATGCGACAGACTGTTCACCACAGCAACGCCAAAAAAATATGAAAGATCCTAACCAAGGACACATCCCTATGTAACCCACTGGTAACCGCCCTCTCATCAGAGTGCACTCCATTTTCCTGTACCCTTTGTGGCCTCCTGCACAATGGATTCTAATCCAAGCAGTCACCTTCAGGGCCATCGCTAGAGTGCTATGTTTGTCTATAAATTGCCTGTGTGTAACAGTGTCAAAGGTTGTACTGAAAAACAGTTACACCACATCTAGGGCCTGCCCTTGGTACAACTCCCTGGCCACCCTGTCAAAGAGATCAATCCTATGTGCCTGACAAGACCTGTCTCAGATGAATCCATGCTGCCTTGGATCCTGTAATCATTGGGACGCCAGATACCACACCATTCCCTGCTCTAGCATCTTTTCCAATAATCTAGCAACCACAGTGGTTAGACTAACCAGTCTGTAGTACAGGACACCATCTGTACATCCACCTTTGTGTGAAGGGACCACATCTGCCTGTCTCCAGTCACTGTGCACCAACCCCGACCCCAAGGAGGCTTTGAAAAGGTCAGAGAATGGATCCATAAGAACATCCCTGATTTTCCTATGTAACTGTAGATGTATGCCATCCAGACCTATTCCTTTGTCTACAGTTAGGTTAGCCAGTCCCTCACAAACACTTTCTCCTAGAATTGCTCCAGATTCCTGATGCATCTGCTCCTATTTGTGGGGGATATCTGGGCTCTTGCACCTGGCCCAACAGCTGTGAGTACAGAACATACATCTTTCTTAACCAACACCGCTTTATCCACATCAGTTCCTGAATATCCCTCCCCTGCATCCCTTAGTCTGACAATGCCACATTTGCCCTTTCCTCTCTCACAAACATAGCAGTAAACAGCTCATACAGTGCCTTGTGAAAGTATGCATCCCCGTGGTGTCTGTCCTGTTTTGTTGCATTACAACCTGGATTAAAAATGGAGAATTAGGGGTTAGCGCCACGTGATTGACACAACATGCCTACCACCTTGAAGGTGCAAAATATCCTTTAATGAGACACAAATAGCAATACAGGCCAAAGAAACACAGAAATAAGGAGTGTGCACAACTCAATACCTTCTAGAGCCACCTTCTGCTGCATTTGCAGCTGCAAGTCTCTTGGGGTATGTCTCTGTTAGCTTGTCACATCTAGCCACTATGATCTTCACCCATTCCTCAAGGTAAAACTGCTCCAACTCCCTCACGTTAGATGGGTTGTGGTGGTGTACAGCAATCCTCAAGTCATGCCACAGATCCTCAAATGAAGTCTGGAAATTGACTAGGCCGTTCCTGGACATTGAAATATTTCCATTTAAAAGACTCCAGTGTAGCTGTAGAAGTATTTTAAGTTCAGTGTCCTGTTAGAATGTGAACCTTAGTCCCAGTCTCAAATCTCTGGCAGACTGAAACAAGTTGTCCTCAGGAATTGCCCTGTAATTAGTGCCATCCATCATTCCTTCAATCATTACCAGTGTCCCGGTCCCTGCCGATGAAAAACATCCACCCAGCATGATGCTGCCACCGCTATGTTCCACTGTGGGATTTGGTGTTCATGGGGTGATGGCAAGTGTTGGTTTTGGCCCACACATGGGGTGCCCCATGATGGCTGCAAAGTCCAGTATGCATACCATCTGCCAGATAACCTTCTTCCATGTATTTAGGGTGTCTGCCACATGCTTTTATGCAGACCCCAAATGTCTTTATGGAATGGTTTCTGTCTGGCCACTCTCCCATCAAGCACCACTCTGTGGAGCATACAGCTTAAAGTTGTCCTATGGACAGATACTCCCATCTCTGCTGTGTATCTCTGCAGCTCCCTCAGTGTAATCCTTAGTGTCTTCATGCATCATTGATTAATGCCCTCTTTGGCTGGTCTGTGAGTCTTGGTGGGAATCCACCCAGACACACATCTGTCTCGTTCAATGACACACACTGACAGTATAGCTGCTTATATGGCTACACCTCAAAGATACATTCATGCATGGTCTCACAGCATCATTCAGGTTTACAAAGCATATGCTACTGAATTTGTTTTTTTATTTACCTCTGTATGTGGCACATACCACTTTCCCAGGACACCAAAGCAATTTCCATTTTTAATGACTATATTACATGTAATCCAATGCACATGTCATATTTCACTATGTACATTGTTGGTGGCAAATTATACTGCACTATTCTCACAACCTATGTGCAGCTTTTAAGTGACATTATCATTTTCATGTATGTTTTCTCATATAGTTATCCTCTTCTCTGGAGGATACTTGATTTTCAGTTAGCTCTGGCATGCCCTGTTGCTCCCACACTTCCTTCCATCCATCATCTCCGCAGGCTAGAAACATAGAAACATTGAAATATGATGACAGAAAAAGACCACATGGTCTATCTAGTCTGTCCTTCCATATCAACAACTACAACAGTCCCCTTTTTTCCTTTAGAGATCCTCTGTGTTTGTCCCATGCTTTTTTGAATTCAGATGAATTCAGATTGTATGGCTTTTAAAGGGACTCCCTTCTCCAGTGATAAGGGGTCAGGTGTTTAAGAGTGTTACGGTGCATACCTTGCACCTTACCGCCCGATGTCCGGTTAGTGCACGTTAAGAGGGCCATTGTGCCCTAAGGGCCGAAATTCCTCCTACACTCCAAGAGCCTTTTTCACATGGAAAACCACTTAATGCTGTCATTAATGTTTGGTAATGCCTGCTCCCTTAATGCCCTTTAGTAAACATACCCCAATGTATGCCTGGGCCATGATAGCTGCAGGTTAAGATCTCACACCATCTTTTGTATTTATAGAGGTACCACATTAATTTTTTATGGGTTCAGAGGCATCTTCTAGTTTACATATTTTGAGGTGCGAGAGATGGAGCTCCGCACAGCGAGGATTCTGAGGGGGAGGGCTGTGGATTGTGGTCAGCAGGTGTGGAGGTACGTCCCATAGGCAGAGTCTCTCTTAGAATTTGGCCTGCTGGCTGTGGTGGTGGAGGAGGGTGGGATGCTCAGTGTGAGATAGAGGGGGTTATTGGCGGTATGTCACTTCTTCCTGTCTTTTGACTTTTGTCGTTTGTCTCTTGTCTTTGTCTTGGGATGCTGCGGGGGGGGGGGGGAAGGGGAAATAGGGGGGAAGACCGGAAGGGGTAGGGGGGCGGGGATAGGGAGGTAACAGGGAGGGACTGGTGGGGCTCGTTAGAGGGGTATGGTGTTATGATCATTATATTACCTAATGTATCTCGTTCAATATGCTGCAATTGAGCTTTGATGTTTTATTGCTGGAAGGTATGCTTCTTTGCTGGAGTTCGATGTCCCTCTTGGCTGACATCTGGAGGGGGTTCGCCTGTTAAGATTGTTCGGTAGGGTGGGTGCCTTGGGGGGGGTGCGGGTGTGTAGCGGAATTGGATGAGATATCCTTGTTTACTACCCTATGCGTGTATGTTGTATGACATGTTGAAAATGCCAATAAAAATGATTTTCATAAAAAGTCAACTGATATTTTTATAACAACATGTATGGTTAATTGATTTAGAGGCCTCTTTGTTTTGTTGTTGTTGTTGTTGTTTTTTATTATTTATTTATAGATTTTACAAACAAATTCAAGCAACAATAACTTGAATGGAAATAAAGAGACAGAATGAAAACAAGTTGGAGTTTTTACAGCAACCATAGTTAGGAAAACAAATGAGGTAATAAAGAAAAACATTATCCACTCCTTCTACAGCCCACAAAAGGAAGGACTTCCAAGTAAATATATAATATAACCAAATTTTAAGGAAATAGTTAAAGGGAGACAATCAGGTGTACAAATCTATGCAGTGGTTCCTACACTCCCTCGGAGGGGCGGCGGGCATTTATGAAGGCAAGCAACTGTGAAGGCTCGAAGAAAACATAGGATACTGAATTCACTTTAACCAAACATTTAGAAGGAAATTTCAGAAAGAACTGACCCCCCAACAATAAAATAGCTGGGCGCAGAAGTAGAAACTCCTTCCTACGTTTCTGGGTTTCCCGTGAAAAATCAGGGAAAACCCGAACCATTAAACCAAGAAAAGGAATATCCCGTTTACGGAAATACATTTTAAGAAACCAGTCCCTGAGTTCAATGCAAAAGTAACAATTAATGTAGCAGGAGTAACTGTTTCGGTCAAAGAAGCTTCTAACATAGTAGTAACATCCGAAGAGTCAGCCATATCTACTCCGGGGATAACCCCACCACCCTCCACTTTTTTCCTTGTAGGCAAATAACACGCTCTGACTAAAGGGGGGTGAGATAAGATCGGGACCCCAAGAATTTCAATCATATACTTTTTTAACATCTCCTTCGATCCTACAGACTGAGCCCTAGGAAAATTGACAAAGCGAAGATTAGGATATCGAGACAAATTTTCAAGCATTTCAATTCTTGGGCCTCTTTGTATGGCTTTTAGTTAGATTGGATTTGGGTTTCTAATATGTATTTTTATCATCCTGTGATATAGATATGAATTTTTTCCACAGTGTAGGAGTCCAGCAGTGTTATATGGAGACCCCTTTCTCCCTTTTTTAGGCTCAACAGGACCAGTGGCTTACATTATGGAACACGTTGATTTCAACACATATACAACAATTAGTATTCTGTCTTTTATGTCAATAATGGGAGAGTAGCTCACTCAGATGATCGCTACAGTTCTGCCTGTAATCATGTCAATCGGCATGTTTATTATTTTTTAGTGCAATTATTTTTAGTTTAAGAATTTGATAGTACCATTATAATTTAAACAATACATACAATTTTGTTTGGAGGCAGAGGATCTTTGTAGATTTTACGTCAGTAAGTCAATGGCAGTCAGATGATTAAGTTTGCGCCTAAATAAATGGAACTGTAGAGCGCAGCTGCGGCGTCTTTTTGACAGCTTACGGTAATGTCATACTGCTCGGCAGATAGGTAATCAGCTTTTTGAGACTTTTAACATAAAATTGATTTTATTGTGAATTGGATGATGCATTCTTCTTGGGGATTTTGTTTCACAAGTTTCAGCTTTGGGATAAGGTGTAAAGCATTATTCAGTTTTTTTTATCACATCAATGAGAGAGTTACGGTCGGCATCCTTATGTTTTTAGTATGTTTTTAATGCAGTAACCCCGTTATCAACATGTTTTTCCATATAATAGCCACTTTTTATTAATACCTTTACATTCAAGCCCTCTTTTCATAGTGTTTGTCACCGGTCCTGTACTAGGATTATTTTTGAATGCCCAGTTAACATACAGTTCAAAAGAAGTTTGATGCTCTTATTACTCCTGCTTCTTTCTTTTATAAGCACTACTTAATTTTAGTTAAAAAATGTTCTTGTTTCAGTTTAGATTTACTGTGTTTTCCACTACTCTCAGTTTCATAAGCTACCAAAATAGAACTTTTTATCAGAGGGAGAATTTGTTCACGGTTTGTGTACTGTTTGTCCAATTGGTCTTATGGTGTTTGCACATCTCACATCCTTTATTTTCAAGTATATGTTCACTGTTAGATTACACTGTGGTTTTGCCAGTTATTTTACTTTGCATTTTTGGGCTATAGAGTTTATTTATTTATTTATTTTATGGTGTATTTATACAAGATGTTTTTATTAATGTTTATGTTTGTCATGTCTGTTCAGGTTAGCTTCCTTTTAAACTTTTAGTTTAATATTGGTTTTCATTATTCTTTTATATGGTTTTAATTATTTATTTGTTTTTCATTTATAATTTGTTTTATGTCATTGTTTGTAGTTTTAACATGCTGGGAAAACCCCTGAAGAAGGCATAGCCGAAACATGGCCTATGTTGGGTTTTAGACTGTTGATTCTCCTTTGTACCTCTGGTATAGAATTCTTTGAATACAGAATAATTTTTTACCACACAGAGACTGTTTTTTTGGTTCATCACGTGGTATTGTGCTTTTTTGGTTGGACCCTACCCATGGACCCATCCAAATCACCACTGCTGACGTCTTTGATCAAGCTGAACATGACTTTTATCCTCCACCCTTGCATAAAGAAGGTCTTGCAGAATAGCTAACAATCTTGCCATGTTGTTGCTCTGTTTGGCCACTAGTAGCCAGTCCCATGGGGGGATGGTTGGGGTGGCCCTACCTCTACTCAGCCTGAGACCCTTTTTTAATTTTTTTCTTCCTCTTTGCTCCCACCCTGGGTTTTTCCCACTCCCAAGCACAGTACCTAGCTCACTGATTTCTTCTTTATCTTTATTCGGTTATTTAATATACCATCTAACATGCAGGCATCTGAGCAGTTTAAAATAAAAAAATCTGTAGTGTCTTCAGTGGTTCACCCTTCTTCCATTCCATCACTGTGATTCTGTGCCTACCTCAAGGCCCCATGGTTCACCAGCATCCTGGACTCAGAACTCACACATGCCAAAAATGGTCTCTGTTAACAAAGCCCAATGCAGCAAGGCAAACTCTCTACTTTTGCAGTCGGTGTCTGACCTGCTCTAGGACCCCACGGAAAACTGTGCTGCCACTGCTCCCCCAGAGCACAGCTGTGCAACTCAAATAAGCCTCACACCTCTTTTATCCAGCTGCAATCTTCATCACCAATGCTAGGCCTGCTGCTCCTAGCCCTAGAATGACGGCAGGGCTGCTGCTCAATACCGTGGGATGCCAGACCACAAAGCAATCCCCATAGACATTCAGCCTCTCTACCTGATAACCATGGGGCACTTGCCAAGACTGAAAAACCAGGTAAAAAAAACGCAAACCCCAACCAAAACTATGATTCCCCTCCCACATCCTTGCCTTCCACCCAACGCTTCCCACCAAAATTCTATCCCTCGCCCCTTTCTCCTCGTTCTATCCTACAACCCTAAACTGGCCAATCCAGCTACCTTTGCCTCTCCCTCTCCAAAACCTTGTCTATTCCCCCTTCTCACATCAGATTCTGCTATACTATCCCTCTCCCCGCCCTCCTATTCTCCCGTCACTCCCTTGAAGCTTTGGTGTGGGCTCAGGCAAGCTTTGGGTGTGGGAAAGGCACTACTTATTGGAAAAGATAGAGTAATTGGGACCAGAAAGAGCCAAGCATCCAAAAAATTTTGAAGGTGCAATGGTTCACTAAAAATATAGGTGGTGGGGGGGGGGGGGGAGATATTCAAAGCGATTAATGCAGTTAGCAGACCTACAAGCTACATTTATTGCCTTGACTGGGATATTCAGCGGCACTAACATATGTACAGGTGCTACTGCTGCATGCGCTGATGATAGCTGACTAACACTGGGGCGTTCCAGGGGTATCTCGGGGTTGGCACCTGGTAATAATAGACAATGCTGATATTCAGTTGCTGCCTGGTTATCGCTACATGATGAAAGTCAGACACAGTAAATGCTGGCCTAACTTTCAGCACCAAAGGTAACCCGGCCAACCTTGATATTCAGTATTGCCCCAGCATTGAATATTCAGGCCTTAGTTACAGTGCCGATGGCCAGATGATTTTGTTTAACTGGCCAGTATGGTGAATATCGGGCTCATATTTAACAACACATTTACAAGGAAATTGAAGAAAGTCATGCCTAGCGCCACCACTGCTTGATGTTTAGCCTAAAAATGAATCTCAGTTTTAAGTCATAGTTTATGTTGGTTATAATCTCTGCTTCTCAAATTCCCTCCTATTGTTCTTAATATTTACACTGTGCCAAAGTGAGAGTCCTTCTGTCCAGGTCTTTCGCATGGTTTTTAGTGTCACTAGATGGACAGACAATATGTCATAGTACAAGTGTAAATTTTTTCTAACAATGCCACCCAGAATAACTGAGACTATTTCAGTAAAGACATTTCTATCAGCACTGTTAATTTTGTGTCTTTTTCATTTACCAGTATGTTTGTTTCTCTATCATTAAGCTTTTTGTATTGGAATAGTACTATCATATGTAATCATATCTGTCATTACAGAGTTAATTTCTAAGTGGATGTTGTACCATGCAAAAGGTTACCTCTAGGTAAGGTGATGGAAACGAATTTAGACTTTCAGAAGAATTTTACAGAGAGAAGCTTACAGAGCCAGGTTATTGTTAAATACTGGTAAAGACGTCAACATATAACTCTCTAGGAAGCTTTTGCTTTTTTATGCCAGTAGATTAGCCTGACTAAACAGCATCTTATATGTTTCTGGACTGCCAAAAAAAAAGAATGCAAAATCACTGGAAACCCAAGTTTGCTCCTTGATTTTTGCAATGGGCAGCGGGTTTATGTGTGACTGTGTCTGTGTGTGTGTGTGGGGGGGGGGGGGGGGATGCCAGGTACTTTGCAACTCATTTTCCTTTGCTGCAGAAACAGAGAGAAATAATCATGACTTTTTCATTCAGAAGTTTGATGAACATTTCATTCCAAAACACTTCATCCATGAACAATGGTGTTGTTTTTTTTTTTCAGTGGACACAAAGACCAAGGAGACAGCCTACATCTAGTCCCTGTAAAATCTTCTTAATCCTTTTGAAGTTAAAGATTTGAAGTTCTAATACATCAAGGACTGACTGGTATGAGGAATATTGGATAGAGAATTTTCCCAGAAGCTAATCATACACTGGAAAATGCAGTACAGATAATCCACCAATCAGATATGCTAAAAAGCCAGGTGCTGCTGCAAAAAACTGTCAAAAGCCTAGGAGAGTTTAAAAAGACCCTTCTAGCAGGAATATATCCCACCACACCACAAACAACACTAGTAGGATATATCAAAACAGTGGGAGAACTCCTGTCTGCTAATTCTGCAGATACAGAATAAAGAGGACAAACTCAAGTGATATTGATTGTACCTTGCAGGGGATGAACACACAAGTGTGTATGGCCAAAAAAGGTTATTACCAAAGCCAAATGATAAGAAATTTGAGCTCTGCTGCAGCAGGCATATCAGTGAGATAAAAAGGACAAACACAGAACACTATGTAAGAAACTGTTAGGAGATGGGTGCTTTCTGAGCTCAGTTACAATCTCTGAGGAATCCTGGATTATAAGGGGCAATTTGCAGTAATCTAAGTAGGAGGAGATGAAGAAACGAACAAGGATTCTGGCAGTGTGTACAGAAAGAAAGAGATGAGTTTTGACAATGTTGTTCTTTCTTGTTACGTATCATCAAGTCAATGTTAGCTCATGGCAACCCTGTGGATAATTGTTCTGCAATTTGTTTTGTTGTGATTCCTTTTGAATTTTGTGGCAAGTTACAATAGATTGCCAGGCCTTTCTTCCATGCAAGCATTGCCATTATCATTGCCATTATCACAGAAATGTGATCCTCCAGCACCAACACCATCCCATGCTGTTGCTGCCTAGATGGCTGGTTTGTCTTAGTCTGGCCCTTCACCTGAGACCTGTCTATCTTGGAAGACGCTGCCAGTAGATGAACTACCAATAGCATAGCTCTCAGGATCACTGTTGCATGCAAGCCCTCAAAGCATGACAGGCTACAAATGAAGCGAGGGTTTGATGATGTTATAGAGAACAAAATAGCAAATTTTAGGAGTGTTTTGGATGCATGTAGAGGAGATAGCGGAGTTGAAGATGCCTTTATGTTATATGCTAAGGGAACTGAGGGACTGATAGTGTATGTCACAGAAACAGAGAAAGACAAATGAAAGGAAGTGTGCTTGGAGGGTGAGAGAGTTCTTTCTTGGTCAAGTTGGACTTGATATTCAGTGGGCGCAGCTAGTGCTGTTAAAGCACAACAAACTGTCTTCAGTGCCACTTACTATCTGGATAGCAGAACTGAAGATCTTTTTTTGTTTTTTTTTACCTGCCATGGCAAACATTAAAAAAAAAAAAAATACTGAATGTGGTGGCTGAATGTCAACTCTCTAGTCTTCTCCACTCCAGAGAAGAGAGGTACAATTAAACAACGCTGGGAGTCAGCTGGCTTGCCTTGGTCAGTTTCTTTCCTACTCATGATATAAATTATACCACCCAATAATTAAACTCTGCAGATGGCATGATTTTAAAAGGTCAGCCATGGCATTTAAATTGAAACTGGACATTCAATGCCTGTATCTAGATAGCTTCCATTTTCAACCTGTTGTCCAGATAGCTATTTGTGTGGAGGTCTATTCACAACAGGATGTCCAGCCCCCTGTACGGCCGGGCAGAATCAGGCTGTGCAAAATTAGACCTGATTCTGATCCCTCCGTCCCCATGGGGTCAGAATTAGGTCTAGAACCTGGATGTGCAGGCCAGGACACAATTTTGCCTGGCTGTACGTCACGGCGACTACCCGGCTAACTCAGCCAGGCTCGTGAATGGAGTCACAGTGCCATGGCATCCTGTTGCCATGCACCGTGGCTCCATTCACGAGCTGTGATTGCCGGCCGCCCCGGAGTGACTCCTGTTCCCCACAGCCTGACTCCGATCTGGCTTTCCAAGGCCTGGGTCAAGTTGTGGGGAACTCACCTGCCTACCCGTATTCTGCGCTGCGGTCCCCCGCCATCCAGGGGGACTTATTCCACCTTCTAGGTGGAATAAGTCCCCCATCTAGCCTAAAGGCCCTGGACATACAACCTCGGAATCGGCCCTGGACATACAGGGACGACCTTGGAATCAGCCCTGTACATCCAGGGTCAAGAGCCACCCACGTCACACCCTCGCTTCACCTCCAGAATACCCCCTCCCACCCTTGTCTAGGCCTCCCCATATAGACCACTGTTTGTACAGGTAGGTTAGTGACGGGGATTGCAGGGGGACGAATAGCAGGGATGGACGACCTCCGTAGCACTTAGGACAGTATTTTTGCTGAAATGACCACTATAAGTTTACGTCTCCATGGACATAGTTCATTCCTTTCACACAGTTATCCCCATATGTATCTCCAAGTTCTCTTCCCTTGTTTAATGGAAAACAATTCTGCAATTGTTATGTTGTTCCTTGTAAACCGCTTTGGATAAAGGCGGTATAGAAAAACTGCTAAATAAATAAGTAAAATAAATAAATATTCAGATAAACCGCCACTCTGCCAAGGTGGTCTGCAGTGATATTCAGGGCCATTATCTGGCTACTGAATATCATGGCTAGTGGGGTTGATCCACTTAATAGGTGCTGCTGACTAGATCTGCTACTACTACTGCTGATCATTTGTCTAGTGCTACAGGGCTTATGCAGCACTGTACAGACACATGTAAAAGACAGTCCCAAGACAGACAACACATCAGCTGGGGACAAGAATATGTCTAGGCGAATGGCAAAGAAACTCTGCACTAGTTTTACATTTGTGTGGTAAAGGGATAATTTAGTGGCAATCTTTTGGGACACAGTCTCGCTATAAAGATGGGACTCATAAATGACTGGAAGTTGCTAAGCAGACATTAGTTTTCCTTGTAGGCACATTGAAAAAGATGGACCAGTATCCTTGCAATCATTACATCATGAAGCATTCAAATTCCATTGCTTCCAAAAGTAGAAGAACTGAAGTGAGTGGAGTAAAATGGAATTAGGGACAACTACAGAACTTCTAGCAAAGTGCACTCTAATGGAACCAGTTCTGAAAGAGAATGCTAAATTCAATTTTGTGTGGAGTTGAAAAAACGCAGAGAAAAAATGGAAAGAGGAATGTATGTTTTATTTACATTAGAAAATATCTATTCAGGACCTGAGCCAAAGTGTTTTCAAAGCTTTTTGATGAAAGTGTGGTTGGGAAATACTGTACCTATATACTTAGGGGCATGTTTACTAAACGGCGCACCTGTGCGGGGCGCACCTGAGCGCCCTAAAATGATGCATTTAAGTGCTCTTAAACGCCCCGTACACGTGCGGGTCACATTAACGGGCCCCGCACACGTGCGCCGAAAACGCGCACGTTTGCGGGGCGCTTATGTGCGATAGAGGCGTGGAAAGGCGAAATGAGGGCGGAGGAAGGCCCCCGAGGGGCGGAGAGACGGGGTCAATGGGTGGAATGTGGGAGGGGAGAGACTCCCCGCACAGGAGCGTGCCCGAATTTACAAGGAAAAGGGAAGAGAAACCATTTCCGTCTGCAATGTACAGCAAAATCGGGGAAACCTAAAAGACGTGAGCAGTGTGATAAATGTGCACAGAACAAAATAGCAAACATGATATGAAAATGACCACAATAAATTCAAAGAAAATTATAATCCAGCTGAGCAACAGTGATATTAATGGGCAACCATACAAAACACTCCCAGGAAAGCTCCAAAAAAAAGAAATGAATTTTGGAAGGGTCTACGCTCCGTAGACCCATTCAAAAGCACTGCATTTTAATGGAGCTTTCCTGGGAGTGATTTCTAGGTTGCCCATTGGTATCACTGTTGCGCAGCTTGGCTATGGTTTCCCTCCCCTTTTTTGGAGGGCATTTGTGAGGTTTATTTGCACCTTTGTCCCCATACAAGGTCAACGAGCCCACAGTAAAATTGTGAAGAGCAGGGTGTCTGACCCGTGCGGCCAGGTATCACATCTCCAGAGACTGCACTGTTTCTGTGGCCACAGTGTGGTGCAGCGGACACAGCCAGTACCTGTAGGACCAGAGAACCACAGGTTCAAAACCCAGCTGGGGCTCCTGCCAACCCAGTCCCCATCATGTTACCCACCACTAAACAGTGAGAATACAGACACTCTTTTATTGCAGAGAACATAAGCATGGTCCCAACACCAATATTTTACCCTACACCGCACACAAACCATAACAATGGGCATTGCCTACAGCCAAGTCCCCCAAAGTCAGTCCTGGTGTGCTACAACTCACTCAGGTCATATGTTTTTCCCAGATAGGAACATGTCTGCATGTTTGCGGAAGGGTACAGGTGGCGGAGGGGGCAGTGGCTGCAAACCACAGCAGACAGTGGCCTAGGCCTGTGCAGGCTGGCACCGTCCACCGCAACAGACAGGCTCTGTCGGATGTACAGTCATGTACTCCCCAGGGAACATAACATATCTGTGGCAACACGGTGGTGCAGTGCACACAGACAGTGTGTGCAGGAACAGATGGTCACAGGTTCAAAGCCCAGCTGGGGCTACTGCCAATCCAGTCCACATATTTTTCCTACAACTAAACCGTGATAGTAAGGACAAAACTGTATAGCTAGGAACATATGCATGATTAATACACCTATATTTTACCACAGCACTCACAGACACCATAAACAGGCGCATTATCTGGAGCAGAGTCTCCCAAATGCAGTCCTGGAGGGCCCCACACCATTCAGGTTCCATGCTGCCTCGAACAAAGATGCCTGTGCTGCATAGCTATGCACCACCCCCATGGTATGCAGATGTAGCTCATGCATATGTATGAGGGATAGCATGAAAACCAGAACAGTGTGTGGAACACCAAGACTGGATTTGGGGAACTCTGTGAAATGGGTTTTCCAGATAAGGACATGTCTGCATGTTGGCTGAGGGGTACAGGTGGTGGAGGGGGCATTGGCTGAAAGACACAGCAGACAGTACAGTAGGCGTGTGCAGTCTGGCACCGTCCACCACAACAGACATGCTCTGTTGGATGTACAGTCATGGACTCCCCTGGGAATGCAGCATATATGTTGCAAAACGTTGGTGCAGTGGATACAGACAGTGTGTGCAATAACAGAAGGTCACAGGTTCAAATCCTGTATGTGGCTCCTGGCCAACTAGGTCACATAATTGTACCCTTCTAAAACAAGCCAGGAAAGAGTGGCTATTTGCTGATGAGAACCTAAGATCGTATCCCATATGTGTAGTTTTCCTTCAACAGTAGCCACCACATAAGCATGTGCATCACCTACAGCAGAGTCAACCAAATGCAGTCCTGGAGTGTCAATTGTTAGTTAAGTTTTATGCAGTCTCCAATATAAGGCCATGTGAGCATGTTGACGGCAGAGCAATTGGTGGCAGCTGTCCACAGCACACCATGGCATACTCCTTTTTAAGTGGGTGGTGTGGAGTGCAACAGACAGGGTCAGTGTGACAAACACCCATGCATATCCCTGGGAATGCACTGTCTCTGTTGCAAGACGGTGGTGCAAAGCACACAGCCATTGCCCTCAGGAGGTGAAGGTCACAAGTTCAAATCCTGTGTGTCGTCCCTGGCCAAAAAGCCCCCACGAATGTGACATCGCACAATTTTAAGAAACAGAAAATAATCTGTAGTGCAGGTAATGCAAAGATGGCCAATACATGTATTTTTTCTGACAAAGTGTACATATATGAGAAACATGTGCATCACATAGAGCAGTTTCACTCAAATGCACTCCTGAAGTGCCTCAAATCATGCACATCTTATGATGTGTCAAATAAAGATGGTGTTGTGCAATGTAATGTGTTGGTCCATGGTATGCAGATATATCTCATGCATATTCCGTAGGCACACTTGGGAAAAATTAACAGTGTCTGACTCAACAGGACTGTATTTGGGTACCTCTGCCGGACAGTACTGGCCATCAGGAGAATAAATGAATAGACCCACAGGCTCCATGATCCAAAGCCTATTGGATATACATGATATTGGGCCTTGCGTACATCTCACACAAGTAGTAAGTGTGCACCTTAGCGCTGTCACCATAAACCTGGTAATTCAATACACATATAGCAACATGTTGAACAGATTAGTAGCAGATATCAATTTCTAGGTAAAGCACAATATGGTGATTGAGTGTTATGACACCAATATGTTTGATGTTTGTGGAGTGTGTCTCACGTCTGGTGTTCGACAATGTGTCCCACATTGGGGTGTGACAGCAACAGTATTGCATACCATAGCTATGCCTGCACTGTGTCCAGGACTGCTGAGTTGGCCTAGACTGCAAAAGCTATCTATAGTAGCACAGTGATGGCCTAGCTGTGGGATTGTGTGTCTGTACATCCAGTGTGTGATGTCTGCAAGACCTTACTCAGCCCACAATGTTTGTACTGTGTCCAGTATTAGCTTGCCAATGTGCATAATGAGGAGCTAGGTATTGTGGGTATACCCCCGACAGGCTGGCCTGGGCTGGATGCATGAGCGCAGAACATAGGGCAATGTAGCAGACATCGTAGTGTGTGGTCATCAGCAGCATGGACAAGGTAGCCCCTGCATGTCCTCCTGGAAGGTCACTCTCACCCTGACTAAGCAGTTACCATGGCGTGGCTAGGGCAGCCATAGTGCCAACAGCATCTCTTGTAAGTGATATGTATGGGTTTCCTTTTTGTGCCGAATCACTTGCTAAACTGCTTGGTGATTGTGCAGACATCCCAGTTTTGGGTGCGCACATTTCCTCCAGTAGTATGCACTATGGGCTAGCTAGCAGACCGAATGCATCTAGTATGTGTAAGGTTGCCACACCGTCAGGGGTGCATTGGCTGCAGTGTTCCACTATTTGCTGGAGGACAATGTCAGATAGTGGTGGTGTGCTGCTGATCATTTTTAGGCCTGCCATTTGTCTGCTGTCACCTTATGGATGTGCATAGAAATCCATGCACCACGTTTATGTTTGGTTTTATGTTTATCTTCTCTCAGCTGGACCCAGTTTATCATTTCCCACCAGCAGCGCCATTGCAGTATTGTGGATGTGTTGTTGGGTGATTATGCGTTACAGTGGTTAATGTATGGGTTGTTACTGAAGCCGTCTATCTGTCCAACCCACCATCCACCCCCTCCCCCCAATTACATAACATATGTGGGCATTGGCACCACACAGCATAAGACCAATGTGGGTGCTGCAAATTGCTGAAGGTGTAAACGTCACAGAGAAATAGCAGATGGCCACAAGTGTATTTGGCAGTGCATCTACAACAACTACCCATCACACAGTGTCACTGATGTGGACCTACACCATAGCCTATCCCACCTAAGCTAGGTGCTGTGGACATGGTGCTGTGTGTCCACTCTCAATCTCAGGGTGAGCACGTGACCCACACAATGTAACAGTCAATAGCAACTCTGTGTCATCAACCTACACGTTCAGTAATTATATACAGGTTGAGGTGGGTATCTGGCTGCATAAATCATCTTGCTGTTATTTGTAGACGGATGATTTACATGTGCAGTGCATCATGGGTATGTGTGGTTAACCCCATCCTGGTAAAGAAAGCCAACAGGTCATGTGTTGGCCTGTAGTCCACCTGCAGGCAGCCAGGGGTGTATTAGCAGCTATGGCAGTGGTTCTGACCCAGTCCTCCCTGAAAGCCTAGGCAAGATGGGTGTTTATGAACGCACAAATTAAGATGCAAGATATATATAAGTAATCGCGATCTTTTGTCAAGCTGAGTGGTGTGTGGCCCCCAGGACTGCTTGTCAACACTCCTGGACAACACCTCTGTCATCAACCATTGTAAGTGGCCAAGGTGCTGATGTGTAAGACATCAAAAAGGTCAGATAGAATGTGTAGCATGCATATTTGCCTGTCACCACCAACAACATAGTTTGTCAGTATACAACTGCATGGTGGTGGTGAGAAATTACAAAGTATGTGACACAGTCTATCTATGCCTTCCATGTCTATGTCATCTGTGCTTTGCACACTCACACGCCTAAATGACAGAGGTGTAAGGCAGGTGTCCTCAGAGCCAGACCTATCGAGCCACAAAACACTCAGGTTGCAGGATAGCTCTGATGCATAGCGATCTCATGTGTAGTCATTAGGCCTATCCAGATTACCAGACAGACCAAGGGGTTCAAGGAGGACTGCTCCACAACCGCAGAGCTATGGAGAGGTGGGTCACCTGTGATCTCACAGTGTCTTGAGGCAAAAGTCATGCATCTGATCCCACAGTTGAGTAATGTGACATGTGTATCTGAGGCTTGTGTCATATATTACGTCATTTGCTACTGCCAACAACACCCTCAGTGCTGTAGCCTGAACCTTCATCAAACGCACCCTATACGGTGGCAGAACTGGAACATGAGAAGGTGCTGTGGCGGAGACTGCAACTCATAATGCACTCTCTGGAGTGGCTCATAGAGGATCAGATGTGCCATCCAAGATTATTGCAATGTCACAGTGTGTTTGCTGTCAGAAGAAAAATCATAACCCAAGGACACACAAACCACTGCTGATATTAGAGAGTAATGTCCCAGCAAGTCATATTGATTAGGCAGACTGTGTAAAGGGAAATAGTAGGTCTGTACCATAAGGAGAATTGGCAAATAATGTGGCACACGTCAGCCAGAATGTCTGTATGTCAGAACACCTACTTAAAATCAACGTGCTTGTCTGTCCCATGGAAAACTCCATCAGCTCAGTATGTGTGTTACGCAACCTAATGTGTATGTAGACTGTCCAGATAGAAACGGCCCCCAGCCCCTCCCACCCCCCCTTATGCCATCCCGAACATCATTGCTGGCCGCACATTGAGATGAACTACTGAACATGATATATTGGGACTCATAGCTCCACATCACCAGGATGACTGTTAGACCACTCTGATGTGCTGTGTGGTCTCCTGTGGATAGGGAGTGTTTGTGGTCTACCTTAAGCACACACAACCATATCACCATGGTGACTGATATGCCACTGTGATGGCCTCCATGACGCATGGGGATAGGGAGGCTGTATTAAACGGTGCAAGCACACACAAACATGTTTCACGGTTGACGTATAGCCCACTTTGATGGGTCTCAATGACACCTTGTTGTGTTTGCATTTGTAGTGTCACTCATTGCAATGTCAAAGCCATAGTACATCACGTCATACGAAAGCCTAAGAAACATTGTGGAAGTGTTGATTACTTCAAGTCCAAAATGTGTAGACACCATATGATCACAAACTATCTTATGTGTCTAAAATAGGTGTCACTCACCAGTGTATATGCAAATTGTGCTGCGAATGTGCATATGTCTATGTGCTGAAATGCGTATTTGCGGTGCGCATTTGTACATAATACGTCACGCAGCAGCGCCAGTTGCGTGGCGTACATGACTGTAAACCAGTTGAAAAATGGGCCAGCTGCGGTGCGCAGACACACGTATGACGTTGTTAAACTATGGTCGTTGCGCAGATGGACATCATAGGTTGCTATACGTTGCGTTTCGGGACGCAGATGGACGTATGACATCGCTAAACCGCGCCATTTGCGGGGCACAGTTGTACATAAGACGTCACTAATCTGCGCCAGTTGCGGCGCGCATGCGCCAGTTGCGGCGCGCATGCGCGTGAATAACGCTGCGTGCAAGCACATGACAGTATCGGAAAATGGCGCCCAGACAAAGAAAGCCCTCCTTTACTCCACGCGAGCTGCGCTCCCTGGCCCGGCTGATTGCCAACAGGCAAGAGAAGCTGTTCCCCGGGCCCAGCAGGCAAAGGGACAGCTCCAAGGTCCGCAGGGCATGGGAGCGGCTACAGCGAAGATTTAATCGCCTCGCTGAATACCCAAGGGAGGTAAGTGTATGGGGGCAACTCATTGGAATCAGATATGTAGCCTGTGTCCATTGCAGATGTCCATGCTGCTAATATAAGGTTTTGTGAGTCAGGAATATCCAGCAGATGACCAGAAATCACATAATGTCTGTGTATCATATGTGACTGCTTTGTCCTGTACCCTGGTGTTGCTGGCAATGGTCACAGAGGTTCTGATGCTATGGAATCTGCTGCTGTGGCCCTGCAACAACATACATGAGGAATGTACGCCCATAAATCACCCTCAACCCATCAATACCACATCATATGGATATGGTGGGATGTGGATCTGGATCCAAACACCTTGTGTACAGCAATAGGCCATGTGACATGTAGCATTACTGGTATGTAAGTCCACCCTGTGATATGGGTTACTAAACAAACGTTGTTGAATAGGCCCCCCCCCCCAATCCCCAGGGGTCCTGAGAGCTCATCACAGTGGCCTATCCATCACCCTTGAGATATGGTTCTGTGTGTGCAGACAATTGAAGATATATCCATCCTATCCCCATAAGACTACTGAGACCATCACAGTGAGTCACCTGTCATCCTGGCTAGATGTTGTTGTGTGCTGAAACAGTTTGCATTAGCCACCCTATCCCCAGGAGAAGACAGAGCCCATCACAGTGGGTCACCTGTCATCCAGGGGATATGGTTGTGTGTGCTGAAACAGTTTGCATGAGCCACCCTATCCCCAGGAGAAGACAGAGCCCATCACAGTGGGTCGCCTGTCATCCAGGGGATATGGTTGTGTGTGCTGAAACAGTTTGCATGAGCCACCCTATCCCCAGGAGAAGACAGAGCCCATCACAGTGGGTCGCCTGTCATCCAGGGGATATGGTTGTGTGTGCTGAAACAGTTTGCATGAGCCACCCTATCCCCAGGAGAAGACAGAGCCCATCACAGTGGGTCGCCTGTCATCCAGGGGATATGGTTGTTGTGTGCTGAAACACTTTGCATTAGCCACCCTATCCCCAGGAGAAGACAGAGCCCATCAGAGTGGGTCACCTGTCACCCTGGCTAGATGTTGTTGTGTGCTGAAACACTTTGCATTAGCCACCCTATCCCCAGGAGAAGACAGAGCCCATCAGAGTGGGTCACCTGTCACCCTGGCTAGATGTTGTTGTGTGCTGAAACACTTTGCATTAGCCACCCTATCCCCAGGAGAAGACAGAGCCCATCAGAGTGGGTCACCTGTCACCCTGGCTAGATGTTGTTGTGTGCTGAAACAGTTTGCATGAGCCACCCTATCCCCAGGAGAAGACAGAGCCCATCACAGTGGGTCACCTGTCATCCAGGGGATATGGTTGTGTGTGCTGAAACAGTTTGCATGAGCCACCCTATCCCCAGGGTAAGACAGAGCCCATCAGAGTGGGTCACCTGTCACCCTGGCTAGATGTTGCTGTGTGCTGAAACACTTTGCATTAGCCTCCCCATCCCCACGAGGGCACCACTGTGTGTTACCAGTCATCCTGGTGATCTTGGTCTGTTTACTGTAAAGGTGGTAAACATTCTCCCTATCCCCTGCGGTGCAGAGATCGCATCATCGTGAACATTTACTCAAACGTCATATATGGTCTGTGTGCCCCGACAATTTCATACATCCACCCTATCAGCAGCAGACCAGACAGCCCCTCACAGTGTGTTCCCATTCATCCTGGTGACATCAGTGTGTGTCATTTAAAAGGTCAGAACGTAATCCATATCCAAAGGGGTGTGTACAGCTCATCACAGTGGTGTATCAGTCACCCGTAAGATATGGTCTGTGTGACCAGACAATTTCATACATCCACCCTAACACCAGGGGAACAGAGAGGCCATCACACTGTGTTCCCATTCATCATGGTGATATTGCTGTGTGGAATGTAACAGGTCAAACCAGTCTCCGTATCCCCAGGGGTGTGGAGAGTTCATCACAGTGGGCTATCAGTCACCCTTACTATATGATCTGTGTGCCTAGGCCATTTCATACATCGACCCCATCATTAGCAGACTACATAGGCAATCACAGTGTGTTCCCAGTCATCCTGGAGATATTGTTGTATGTAATGTAAAGTTGAAGAACATTCTCCCTATCATCAGGGGTGCTGAGAGGTCATCACAGTGCTCTATTGGTCACCCTGTGGATATGGTTGTGTGTGGCAACACAATATAGTACACCCACCCTATCCCCAGGAGAATACAGAGCCCATCACAGTGGGTTCCCTGTTCACATCGTGGTATTGGGTAGTGTAATGTAAAAGGTCCAAAACGTCTCGTTATCCACAGGTGTGCTGTGAGGTCATCACAGTGGCGTAACAATCACCCTGGAGATATGGTTGTGTGTGTTCTCACAGCTTCCTTTGTTCTCCCTATCCCCTGGAGTGCACGGAGCCCATCACACTGGGTCATCTATCACCCTGGAGATATGGTTGTGTGTGCTTTAACAGTGTGCTGTGTTCCCCCTATCCCGTGGGTCCAGGCAGCCCATCACACTGGGTCATCTGGCACCATGGAGATATGGTTGTGTGTGCTACAACAGTTTGCTTTACCCTCCCTATCCCCTGGAGTGCACGGAGCCCATCACACTGGGTCATCTATCACCCTGGAGATATGGTTGTGTGTGCTCTAACAGTTTGTTGTGTTCCCCTATCCCGTGGGTCCAGGCAGCCCATCACACTGGGCCACCTGGCAACATGGAGATATGGTTGTGTGTGCTACAACAGTTTGCTTTACCCTCCCTATCCCCTGGAGTGCACGGAGCCCATCACACTGGGTCATCTATCACCCTGGAGATATGGTTGTGTGTGCTCTAACAGTTTGTTGTGTTCCCCTATCCCGTGGGTCCAGGCAGCCCATCACACTGGGCCATCTGGCAACATGGAGATATGGTTGTGTGTGCTACAACAGTTTGCTTTACCCTCCCTATCCCCTGGAGTGCACGGAGCCCATCACACTGGGTCATCTATCACCCTGGAGATATGGTTGTGTGTGCTTTAACAGTGTGCTGTGTTCCCCTATCCCGTGGGTCCAGGCAGCCCATCACACTGGGTCATCTGGCACCATAGAGATATGGTTGTGTGTGACTAACAAGTTATATGCATTCCCAATATCCCCAGGATTCCAGTGACTATGGTAATGTGTCCTGTTAGTCACCCACTTGCTATGGTGTATGGAGCTGATGATGTGTGTTCGGATACACCACCCCCAGGGGGCCAAATACCGGCATGCAATGGTGGGTATGTTAGAAAGATATTGTGTTTGTTCATGGCACAGAGGTTGTACGTACCCCATAGTTTTGGAGGTCAATATATCATCACACATGTCTCCGATGTCTGCAGATGATATGGTAGGGGACGATGTTTATGTGTGTAACAGCACCCCATCCCCATGAACCATGTCAGAAGCTAACAAACACCTGCAACAGATCTATGTCCCCACACCATCATGCAAATGTTGTTTCAGCATTTATACACATAATAGAAAGCCAAACCTATGACACACATGGACATCAGTGATGTTCGTCCAATGATCAACTCAGCAGGTGTGGTTGACCAACACATACATAAAACTACACATGACCACTGTTGTTCACAGATGTTATGGTGATATTGCCCTTGTCTATGGTGTTGTAAACACACATGTGGTCTGCACAGCAGGGCTACAGCCTGCAAAGATAGCAATCTTCCATTACTCATACAGGGTCAATCCCACCCCCCACCCACATTATGCACATGTGAGGACATATGTCTGTTGCCCATGGCGATCCCCAATGACATGTGATGAACTATGCTATACATGAGACACACACACAACAGTGTGGCTGTAGCAGCAAAACATTGCCCACACGGCTGTGTGTCTTTATGGGTGACCCAGCAGAAGGTTGATATGTCACGAATGCACCCAACCTTTCAATTACCATCAACAGGTTGAGGATCTCCGGAAGAAGGGCAGGGAGCTGCGCCACCACCATGCCGGCTACCTGCAGCAAATCCAGGGTGAGAGCTCCCCAAAGGTTGCATCTGAGTCTTCTCAAAGTGTCACATCAGTAACAGATGTTGCAGTTGCCAGAAAAACCTGTGTGGCCACTGCATATGTAGACGTGCTGTATGTGAGACCTAACAGAGTTCCTATGCTTGTCGACCTCCACAGATGGTGATGTCCCAGAGGATCTGCCCACAACCTCTGCACCCCTCCTGAGACGTCCCCCCACACCACATGCAGACGAGGTGGTGGTCCTCATCACATCGGAGGAGGGGGAAGAGGAGGAGGAAGATGAGGAGGAGGAGGAGGAGGTGGAGGAGGATGAGGAGGAGGTGGTGGTGGAGGCGCAGACACATCCACCTGCAGCAGATGTCCCCCACCAGGGGCCAGATGGCCATCTGGAACGGCTGATCGGGGGGGTGCCAGGGGGGAGACAGGGTGTTGGGGATGTGGAGGGGGAGGGGGACGTTGAGGAGGGCTCAGGGGGGGAGAGGGTGCCAGAGGGGGTGTGGGAGAGTGATGTCGAAGACAGGGCATCACAGGGCACTGTGGGCTCCCCTCAGCCACAAAGGTTGCCTCAACCATGCAGGGCCCCACCCAGGGTCTACGCAGATGCCACCACACAAACACCTGGCACAATGTGTGTGTGTGGTGGCAGATGCGTGGAAAACCTGTCTGGGGCCATGCATGCGATGGAGCAACGGCTCCACCAGCTGAGCCACTCACAGCAGTGGCTGGCGGGAGTTATTGAGAGGGTGGTAGCCGAGTTGGTCCGGCTACCATGTCGCCAACCACCCTCTCAATGGCGTCACTGGCGTCAGTAATGGTGCTAGTGACGTCCACATATGTGCCCTGTGTTGCCCTGTCTTCCATCACTGGGCATGTGGAGGGAGGGTGGGGGGCATGTCGGGTTGCGGGATTGTGGATGGGACATTGTTCAGGGCGTGTGGGAGAAAGGGGTGGGGAGGGTGAGTTTAGGGGGGGCGGGTCATGGTATTATCCCCCTTCCTACAAATGTACATAGTCACCCCTGTTTGGATTTGTTGTTATTAAACATATGTTCAAAACACCATGTAATGCTTGTGTGCCTCATGCAGCCTAGGACTATGGATGTCAGCATGTGATTTTTGTGGAGACATATATGTCTTCGAGGGGTAAACATGCTAGCGATAACTCCACTGTCTCCACAGTACATTTGGGGGTGACCATGTGTGTAGGTGTCTGATAAGAGGTTCCTGTGTCAGATGTTACACTGTAGCACCTGTCCCAGAGTCACACAACTCACACGTTAGCGAATACATGAACCACATATGTCAACATATGTCAACAAATGAATGATATTTGTTGTGAAGCTCTGCCACTGTCACATGCAGCAACATGGTGGGGTGTAGGGAATGTGGTCATTAAACTAGGCACGGCAAGGGTTACACATCTGCCACAAAATAGTCGTGTATGAGGGGTTGGACACCTTGATGCATAGGGCAACGACACAGGCAATGTCGAACATAGTTCCCCTGTTTGGACATGGATGTGTGTGCACACTGTGCCAGTACAGCTCACAGACTGTGCTGACACGATATGCACAGGACACCTTGCATATGTACTGTCACACCTCATCCGCCCCAGCCTTGACTGCTGGTATGTTTTGGCTCATGAGGGTGGTAGTTGTGCCGTGCTTGTATCAATACAAAGCACACATAAGACCTACTTTTCTGTTAGGGTTTTATTCCCCGTCCCTTTGAGGTTTTCTACTTTTACAACAGAAAGTAATAGCCTAACTTGGCTTATAACACAAAGGAACTGGATAACACAAATAGCTTTCTTCAGCATATAACGTCAAACAAAACAAAAGAACAAACAGCCTACTTTGTCTGTTTGGCTAGGGAGAGAGAGAGAGAGAGTTTGTAGCCTTTGCTACCTGCACCTAGAATTAAGGTTACACAAACCTTTACCTTAAGGGGTACCCAGGTTCTTTTATAGTAAGAGAACATTCCATTAATTCAGTATCGTCTAATGTACCAGAATCGTCATATTCCATCAACTCTGGTCCGGAGGAATCTGCATTGCCCACGTCTAATGTGGAATAACTGTATGGCAGATTTGCCTCATTAGTTAGGAAGTTCCTCTTCCTCTGAATAGCACTGCATCCCTGGGGAAGGTCACCAAACTCTGTATGCTGTTTTCCAGAACCCTGCCCCCGCTGGTGCTACAGTGGATAGCTTAGGTCTCTGCTTAGCTTGCTAGCTGAGTAATTGGGATACGCTCCCTGCTGGGTCTGCCTCAGCTCTCCCAATTCAGCTGTACCCGATTGCAAACTGTGTAACGGCGTTTCTCTTGGAGCTAAGAGTTCACTGTAATAAGGGATGTCTTCTGCTTCTCTCGGTAGGTGAAACCCCCTTCTTTTAATACATTTATAAACAGGAGAACACGTGCTATCAGCCTCTGAATGTCTAGGCTTTGTAAGGGTAGTTTTCTGCCTCCAAGACTGTTCTCTCTTAGAAGGCAGATATCCCTTATATCCCTTCTTTTCCCCTGAATCTGCTGTTGTAGGTTTCTTATATTTCACTTGCCTTCTCTCAGAGCCACACAGGTCTCTGGCCTCTTTCCATAACTCCTCTCTCCAGGATTGCCTACTCGGCTCCTCTCTCCAGGATTGCCTGTGAGAACGCCTCTCTCTCCAAGGGTGTTGCTCTCTCCAAGCTTGCCTCTCTCTCCAAGCTTGCTTCCCACTCGAAGGTAGCCTCTCTCTCCAAGATTGCCTGTCACTCCAAGATAGCCTCTCACTCCAAGGTAATCTCTCACTCCAAGGTAGTCTCTCTCTCCAAGGTTGGCTCTCACTACAAGCTTGCCTCTCCCTACCAGGCAGCCTCCCACTGAATGTTTGGTACTCCGTTTTATCCATGTATATTCTGACTCCACCTTTCTTCAGCTGCGCTTCATTAGGTGAAGCAGAGTCCCGTGCCTTACTCCCGGGGTGTGTCTCTCCAGGCTCTGGGCACGTGTGCTTTCGTTGTCCCTGGCAACTGTCACGCATTCCTTCATTCATCCTGTCACGTTTTCCTTGATCATTCATACTGCTCAGCATTCTTTCAGGCTGCCTTAGGTCCACCCTGTGACAGTACGCATCATAAACATAGTAGCCGCCTGTGGCTAGGTAGCTGCAGCACGGGACCGGTTTGCAACTAATGTAGTCCGGGCCTCCAACCCCGCCATGTCATAGATACACACGGGAACACATGGTCAGTCACTGGACACACACAGTGTATGTAGTTAATGCCAGCTGTTTATTGTCACAGCATTTACGTCATATTAATGTACCTTTACAAACATCTCAATGATAATTGTGTGATTTTCATCCCAGCCGTGTATGTGACACACCATGAACATAGGAGTGTCATCTCTGAGCCTTTCAAAACAAAAACATAAAACATCCCCAAAACAAGGTGAAACATAGACATAAATGCTGCAAATGATCATTGCACCAGAGACAGGCTTTGACAAACATATTACAAACGGATGACAACATCATAGTTTAAGATCTACGTGGTCGGCCACGCCTGCCACGTTGGCCCCTCCTCCCTCGTGGGTCAATGGCCACCTCATGAACCGGTGGTGGTGGTGGTGGGGGTGGGGGTGCAGGTGCAGCTCGCCGTAGCACATCAAGTATGCCCTCAAGGGCTTCACATATCCGTGTGAGTGGCATGGCTCGTATCTCCGCACGTGACTGACGCAGCTCCTCACACACCTCCCTTGTGTTCTGCTGCACTGCCATGTGTATCCTGTCCAGAACGCGTATGATGCCTGTGCATGGGATACAGGGTGGTCAATGACATACCTCTCCACTAATACACCGTAGTACACAAACATGTCATGCACATCCAACACTATTGAATATGTGATAGGGCAGAGTCCAATTTCAACATGGATAGAGTTAACATACATATTTAACACAGTGTTAGAGGTAATGAAAGCCTAACTGACAATTTACAGGACCTGGATGTGTGAGGCCAAAACCACAATCTACAGGATCTGCATACACACCGAAATACTACAGACGTCACAACAGGATTGTGCAATGATAACTATCACCTTTCCATTGTGTAGGGGAGGTGCAGCATGCAGCACACACAAATAACTGTGATGAGCAGCATTAGGGAGGGACAGGGGACGGTATGGAACACGCCAGCAACAGGGAGACCACAGCTGGAGGGTTTATCACAATTGCTCATGGCTACAGGGGATAGTTTTGCAAATGTGTGGGATGCAATGTGAGGACAGGGATGTGACAGCTGACGTTCACACGTGCAGTGCTGCTGCACATATGTGAGACCTGCGGGTTTTAAAACACCTTATGTAACACCGAGGGCGGTTTGTGGAGATGATACATTAGGCAATGTGATACACATGGAGGGTGTGGACAAAGCTGCCAGAGTCCCAGAGGGCCACACCATAGGTGGACCATAGCAAGGGAACATTGACGGTGCATGATGGGACATACACAGCTAGTGGTACGAACTGTTGCAGGACAGTGAAAGCCTGAGTTGACACGGTCTGCTTAGGATGTCAGTAGGCATGATAGGTGGTGGCTGTTGTTTGTCAACTCTTTTACATCTCAACATAGGCATTTTCAGACATATGTGTTGATGTGTGAGAGTTCCAAACAGTGTTAAGCCATACATTGCGCACCTATCTATTTGCACAGGGAGCGCCATTTCAGGTGTCACCATGCATCGGACACATTTGTCCCCAAATCCCGCAGGTGATGTGCCTACCCACCTCACCCCGCTGAGGTGTCCCCAATGACAGAATGGTTTTCCCTGCACCTCTCCCAATGTTCTGTTATTACCTCAGCAATGACTGAGATGACATGTAGATGGAGACTGTCTCCCTTCCGTTTCTGTTTAGGACACATAAGCGTATTTAATGATTTGCCTAGGCTCTGTTAGACACACGGGTGCGATGGATAGGATATCTATGCAAACCTTGTCCTAGAATAGACACAATGCAAACTATGTTTGTGTCTGCAAACCTTATGGCCCTCCAGAGGGACCTAGCAGAGTGAGGGCGTGTTCCCCCCCCCCCCCCATCTGCTACTGGTGCAACAACATGGCAATTACACAGTGAAAATTGTCAATTCATCACACAGCCAATGGGACTGTGTAGGTGAGGGCGTGACATGCGTAGGGGTTTGGCATGCGTTGGTTCCCAACACAATATGTGTTCCTAGTGAGGGTGTACAGCGTAAGATGGCATTTGTGTTGTGCTAGGACCCGTAATGGTCTATGGGGAGTCTGGAGCACGCATGAGTTGTGGAATGCAGGCCCATGTCTGCTGTACGGATATTGGAGTCTCAGAGATAGGCCTGCACATGAGATGTTTGGGGATGTAGTGTCTTACATTGTCTGGTGTGTCTTCTGGGGTTCCAATACCGATGCCTGTGTTGTGTGCACTATTTGTAGCATCATGGATGTTGTTATGCTTACATCACCGTGTGTGATGTTGATGTTGGTTTGACATGTGATGGGGTGTTGTTGTATGACAGGACTATGTATGGTGTGATGGGGACATTTGCTGAACTATTGGCTGATGATGTGATTCCAAACTGTTAATGGATGACTGAGGTTCCCCAGGAAATTGCCTGTTGCAAGGACTGCAATGCATTGGATGCTGGTTGAGTCAGGAACTGCAAGGCAGTTGATGCTGGCGAATGAACAGAATGTGATGGTGCCCTGACACTTTGCGCCAGAGACTTATATATGTTTTGGGGGGGGGGGGGGGTGATACATCTACCATACACCTGTTCCTGTGAGGTTATGAGTGGTTTGAGTAGGCCATGATAAGCACGTGAGCAACTGTGAGGGACGTGCGGGACAAACAACTGTGAGATGCTGGGTATGTTCAGGCAGCAGGATAAATGTTCTGATGGACACAACAATATTTTGGAGGCGGTCTGCTAACTAGACATGTGACGATTGTCACAGGGTGGACCTGAGGCAGCATGAAAGAATGCTGAGCAGTATGAATGATCAAGGACAAAGTGAAAGGATGAGTGAAGGAATGCTTGACAGTTGCCAGGGACAACGAAAGCACACGTGCCCAGAGCCTGGAGAGACACACCCCGGGAGTAAGGCACGGGACACTGCTTCACCTAATGAAGCGCAGCTGAAGAAAGGTGGAGTCAGAAAATACATGGATAAAACGGACTACCAAACATTCAGTGGGAGGCTGCCTGGTAGGGAGAGGCAAGCTTGTAGTGAGAGGCAAGCTTGGAGAGAGAGACTACCTTGGAGTGAGAGATTACCTTGGAGTGAGAGGCTATCTTGGAGTGAGAGATTACCTTGGAGTGAGAGGCTATCTTGGAGTGACAGGCAATCTTGGAGAGAGAGGCTACCTTCGAGTGGGAAGCAAGCTTGGAGAGAGGGGCAAGCTTGGAGAGAGAAACAGCCTTGGAGAGAGAGGCGTTCTCACAGGCAATCCTGGAGAGAGGAGCCTAGTAGGCAATCCTGGAGAGAGGACTTGTGGAAAGAGGCCAGAGACCTGTGTGGCTCTGAGAGAAGGCAAGTGAAATATAAGACAACTACATCAGCAGATTCAGGGGAAAAGAAGGGATATAAGGGATATCTGCCGTCTAAAAGAGAAGAGTCTTGGTGGCAGAAAACTACCCTTATAAAGCCTAGACATTCCGAGGCTGATAGCAAGTTATCTCCTGTTTATAAAGGTGTTAAAAGAAGGGGGTTTCACCTACCCAGAGAAGCAGAGGAAATCCCTTATTACAGTCAACTCTGAGCTCCAAGAGAAACGCCGTTACACAGTTTGCAATCGGGTACAGCTGAATCGGGAGAGCTGAGGCAGACCCAGCAGGGAGCGTATCCCAATTACTCAGCTAGCAAGCTAAGCAGTGACCTACGCTATCCACTGAAGCACCAGCGGGGGCAGGGTTCTAGAAAACAGCATGCAGAGTTTGGTGACCTTCCCCAGGGAAGCAGCGCTATTCAGAGGAAGAGGAATCTCCTAACTAATGAGGCACATCTGCCATACTTTTATTCCACATTAGAAGTGGGCAATGCAGATTCCTCCGGACCAGAGTTGATGGAATATGAAGATTCTGGTACATTAGAAGATACAGAATTAATGGAATGTTCTCTCACTATAAATGAACCTGAGTACTCCGTAAGGTAAAGGTTTGTGTAACCTTAATTCTATGTGCAGGTAGCAAAGGCTACATACTCCCTCTCTCTCTCCCTAGCCAAACAGACAAAGTATGCTGTTTGTTCCTTTCTTTTGTTTGACGTCATATGCTGAAGACAGCTATTTGTGTTATCCAGTTACTTTATGTTATAAGCCAAGTTAGGCTATTACTTTCTGTTGTAAAAGACGAAAACCTCAAAGGGACGGGGAATACAACCCTGACAGAGGAAACAGTCTTATGTGTGCTTTGTATAGATACACGCACGGCACAACTACCACCCTCATGAGCCAAACCATACCAGCAGTCACGGCTGGGGCGGGTGAGGTGTGACACGATGCTGAGTGAGCACACCTCATGCACAGTCCTGCTGGATGTGACTGGGGCATTTGCAACCTGGAAATGGCAGCTAAATATGTCAGACTACACGTGTTTATTATATTTTAATAGACATATGGAGGTTTAACATAACTACAGACATTATGTTGTTCAGTGTGTTTTTTGCAAGCGACAAAGTATGTGTCGCTGTAGTGATTGATAATAGATGTCATTATTGCGACCTCAGATCTCATTCACATGTTACCCTCTACACTGTTGGCTCTCATTCCATGGTTGCCTTATTTGTCTCGGGTTTTAATGTATCTCCTAATGTAAGTGTGGTTTGGTAGCTGGTGTATGATGTTGTATGGTTGTCTGTTGAAAGGCAAATGAGGGCATTTGGGTCTCTCACTCAGAACTGACATTGGCAATTGCTACCATTCCCCAGTACGTTCTGTAATGTCCTCTGTGATATTGTCAGTGTTGTGGTTTGCAAGGTTGTGTATGGTGATATCTGTATGCAGGTATTGGGGTCAGGATACAGTGTGTATGATATTGCCTCTACATGTGCAGGCGTTGTAGAGGTTCCACCTGTGTATTGTCATGTGCAATACATTAGTCCTCCTTTGTAACCATGTGCTCATTAATATGCATGTGTCATACTCATCATTGTATGGTTACATACAACACCCATGTCACGTTAGCCACCTATGATAATGTGGACCATCACAGACTAATGACACATAGACCCTCAATCAGACTGGGATGTATTTGTTCACAGCGGATGCGATTTGGTGATGGTTTGGTGGGGTTGCTGACAGGGAACATGTTTATGGGCTTGACTGTGTGCAATTCAGTATATGTTATTTTTGATCCTCCCTGGGAAATAGCACTATGTGTTCACCCAAACAAACAGATATAATAGGTGTATGCTTAATACACCTCTGGGACACCTTGTATATGGGTGACCTTCCGCATTTGATGAGATCGCTGCATATGCTATTTGCCCCTTACCTGGGAAGCCAGATTGTGGGTAATGTTGGCTTTGTGTGGTACCATCACTGAGGAAGGTTACATTGACTTATATATGGTCTTTGTTTTGGGTGACTATGGGTTATTTGTCATACTGTTGTTTACAAGACATGTGAGTGTCTGCAAAGAGGCATACTGGTGTCAGGCCAATGTCTGCATCTCGTAATTAACTGATGACCTGCTGCAACGTACACACCATTGCTCCTAGGTCTGCATCTGTGTGTCTCACCTGACCGTAGGCTGTTGTGATTTTACAACATGCTAACCTCATTTACTATAGGCCAGAACATTTCTTCCACACATGTCCCATATAACTGACCCATACATGTAACACTGTGTACAGTAACGTAGCAACATCCAGCACACAAACAACAACTACAGATTAGTGCTGCTTGTGTTGTGGTTGTGACAGTCATTTTTTACCCACCGTCAGCATCGCGATGTGTTGATGCACCATAGGCCCTCATCTCTGCCCTCATCATCTCTGGGACAGATGTAGCTGTGTCTACGGACACGCTGGGTTGTTGCGTCTGCTCGATTGCTGCAGCCCCCAGTGGTGATATGGTGTGTATGGGTTGATCCAGGGACTCCGCACCTGCACTTATGCTGCCCCCTGAGACTGCAGGTTCTGCCTCGAACAGACTCATTGGGATTGGGATTGGGATGTCCACCTGCTCCTCCTCCTCCAAAACATCCTCCCCCTCCTGCTCCTCCACCTCCTCCTCCTCAGCCACCATTGCACTGTAGTCACCTGTATTGTGAACAATCAGAGAGAGAACAGCTATGTTTAAGCAAACACATATGTGTACATGTGTGCTACAGACACCACAGACATGATGTGTTGGGTTGGCGCAATTGTGCTGCATACAGTACCCAATACACCATCCCATACGCGTGTTTCCACACCATGTAGTTGTTCCTGCGGCACATGTGTATGCTTTGGCTTAGCAATGATTGCATGTTTGCCATGTTTCTGGTCATGTTTCCATTCCACATGTTTCACCATCCCCTCCATTTCGGCATCTATGCCAGATATGCAGACACATGCCTGTGGATGCCCACACCCTCACATCTGCTTTTGCCATACACTGTATGTCTGCCTTGGATAGTGAATATGGCACATATGTGTTCAGACATGTTATGTGCTCATTGCTACATGTGATTGACAGGGACCCATTGTGCAGCGGACGACAGGTGGCTTGCTCCTCTGCCCCACTGAGATGCACATGTTGCACTGTGTTGATACAATGACACACAAACATGACATGATCAATGGCCCCCACACTCATACAGGGGATGGCAATCACAGGTGCGGTGTTGGTGTGGTCACCGTTGTTAGTGGGTTTCATAGTTACAGATGTGTAGGGGATGGTTTCTGAAACAAAGTGTTTATGTTGACCAGGGACCTGTCAAACAAACAGGTTGGAGAAGGCTTTTTCACAAACATGTGCCACCAGGATAGCAAAATGAGGTTGGATTTGTCACACATCTGTAGGTGTCTGTGCAGATGACAGATCTCTGAGGAATGCTAATAGTTCCCCTGAACCTGTAGGTGACACTTAGTGTACATACCTGCTCGAGGATGTGCCGTATCTAGGGCCTCAGGAAGTCCACGCAGGTACATGTGTCCCAAACGTGTTGCCAGCTCTTGTTCAAGGGGCGACAATGTTGGTATAAAGGGGCCCCCCCCCACCTGTGCCCATAGCATGCTGTCTCTCTGCAAGCATGTGCTGACGTACCCCTCGTTTGATATCAGAGTACCTTTTTTTTAGACCTTCCACATCACGTGGGGGACACCCTGCCTCAGACAGTGCCTCGCGTACATCCTCCCACACTGCCATCCTGGTGGCCACTGTTGTGCGGCTGCTCAAACGCCCAAATAAGACATCATAGTTTTCTATCACATGTGACAGTAAAATATGGTTCTCCCTGTCACTGAACCTTACAGCTCTCTTCCTCTGTGTAACAGGCACAGGTATCCTTTTCCTTTTGGCCCTTTGCCTGTACTCTACCTGCTGTGGCCCAACAGATGGTCCTGGCTGTTCCTGGCTAGGCTGTGAGGTGTGTGCCCTGGGTGTCTCACCAACAACTTGCTGCCCCACATCCTCCACCCCCTCACCCTGATCCTCTCTGGCGCTGTCCCTCTCCATCTCCCTCTTCAGCACAGGATCCTCGCAAATAAAACAACGCACCTGAACAGAACAGAACACAGACGGAAACAGAGGGGACAAGGGCAGTACAATACAGCACAGAGTCCAGAACACAATAGCACAGGTAACCTTAAAGGCCAAAAGGAAATATTACAACACCCAACAGTAATGGTAACAATTATTCTCTCTGTCTTGTGTGGCCTACTCCTATGGCAAACCGTCCCCTTCGAATTCCCTGTACCTCTCTATCTCCCTCCTTTGCCTGAAGCACGTTCAGCACAGCTTCTTGCCCTATTAGTCCCTGTGACTGTCTATCTGAACCCTCCCTGTGCAGCACTGCCAACACAGGCTCTCTAGCTCTCTCTGTAACTCTCTGTCTGTTTGTGGAACTCCTCTAACAACCCTCAACGTGTGCCACGTGCGCAGCCTTATTTATAGGGTTTTTCCACGCTTTTCTCTTTGCACATGCGCAATTGTGCAGGTATGGTGCTCGTGCGCCGTCCTCGTGCACGCTTACGCATGGGCGCCGTCCTCGTGCACGCTTACGCGGACATACGCACATGCGCCCTGCGACACCTATTGACGTGTGACGCATGGGCGTCTGTGTGCGTTTTACGCATGCATGTGGCGATGCGCATGTGCGTGACACGACGCACAGGCAGACACCCATGCGTAGGTTGGCGCATGTGCGCCACGCAAGAGTGACGTATGCGAGCATATGCACATGCGCGTTAGACGGTAGGGCAAAAACACCAACCCTATAAATGCCGTGCCATGCCTCTCCACGTTGTGGGTTGTAGGCGAGGAAGAGTAGGAGTGTGTTTTGAGACAGAAAGGAGGTGAATCCAAACAGGTGTATTTGTCAATTCTGTTCTTGTTGTTTGTAGTAGTTATTGTATTTTCCTGTCTGTGTATAGTGTTGTGTGCCTTTTGGTTTGTAGACTGCTTAGTTTGATTTGTCTGTGTGTCTGAGTGTGTTTGTGTAGTTGGGCGGGAGGAGTTAATGGCACATATCTTTCTTCAGTCATGTGTCCTGTGTAGTGGGCAGATGCTGCGTTTGCCGGACAGGGGAGATGGTGTCCATGGAGCTGTGGCACAGGGCATGGGTGTAGTCACGCAGCAACTCAGTCCTGCAGCTGTGGGGGCTGTCCAAGCTGGTGCTGTTCGTGCACGAGGCAGACGGCGTGCCGAGGTGCAGGCTCGGCAGGAACGCCTCTACAGGCCCAGGGCCCAGCTCCAGGACATGCGAGAGGACCAGGTCATCTCCCTTTACCGACTGAGCACAAGGGCTATTAGGGAGCTGTATGAGGATCTCAAACCTGACCTCCAGCCCCTGACAGATCGGTCCCATGCCATACCAGGTTTAGTCAAGCTCCTTGCTGCTTTACATTTCTTTGCCTCTGGCTGTTTCCAGTCATCTGTGGCCGCAGTAGGTGGTATGAGCCGCCCCACCTTCTCACGCTGTCTCCACCAGGTACTGCGTGCCATGGTCAGCCGGGTGGGGAATTACATAGCCATGCCCCACACTAGGCAACAATGGAGGACCCTGAACCAGGCCTTTGAGGCATTAGCCGGGATACCACACGTGATGGGAGCTATTGATTGCACACATGTTGCCCTGGTCCCGCCTAGAGACAGGGAGGTAGCGTTCCGCAACCGCAAACACTACCATTCCCTGAATGTTCAGGTTGTATGTGATGCAAATCTGCATATTCTGAATGTGGTCCCTAGGTTTCCAGGGTCCACCCATGACTCCTATATCCTGCATCACTCGGCAGTATTCACACAATTTGAGGATCACCGTTACGGGGACTGTGTATTGCTTGGTGAGTATGTCAGGATCACCTATCGGTTTATGACTTTCTACATGTGTGTATTTGTAGTACCATATGATGCAACATGTTTATATCAGAACATGCAGCTAATATTTGAGATATGTTATATAGAGGACTGCTGTACGTTTCAACTATTACAGCCGTCTCTAGGTCCATGTACACTACAAACATGAACCATTGAACATGATCATCCTAATAGTATATGATCATAACATGCACATGGTGTACATGTGAAGACACCCCTGTGCTTATGGCCCTGGTGTTGCTGATTTCCCCAAAATGTGTTTTGGAGGCACCAGCAAACATGTCTTGGGGGGGGGGGGGGTGGCCCCTCACATACACCTGTGATACTGTTTAATAGTTGCCTCCTAATTGTATGCCATTTAACATTGATGTTGTTGATAATCCATACAAGTAACCCGTGTCATGTGTGTCTTAGTGTAACCCACACACTCTGTAATGCAGTTGTCACCCTGCAAGCCAAGGATAACATGAGGGGGTGTAGAGCAATATCTTATGGGTGGTTTTTAAATGTTCTACAGGCACAACATGTGTGCATATCTCTGTCCACACTTCTTGGCTATGTCACAGCTGGGTGGAAACACAACATAGGTGTTAACGTACCTTTGTGCACTGTAGATGCGCACAAGTTAGTATCATCTTGTCTGGACATCCTCATATATGTTAACATTATTGATTTGTGACGGCTAAAGCAAGGGCAATACGTGGGTGCATACAAACAGGTTACACAACCAGCTACACAGGAGGCTACTTTGCGTATGTATATGTTTTTGGCCCTCACTCATGAGGGGTACAGTATGCATGTTTGACATCCACAACTTCCTAACAATTTAGACAAAATGGTTAAACAGCAAAGGATGGCTATTACAGTGCTTTGCCACCAACACTGCATGTGGGAATGTACTGACACATATGGATATTTTTACCCTACACAACATGATGTGTATAGGTGATATTGCGTACATTGTGCCATAGCTCCCTGGCATACATGTTGGGGGGTGGGGGTGTCGGTCACGTAGATGTCAACATGTTTTACAAGGGTTACAGTTCAGACATACACTTGGATTATGTGATTTGTGGATTGCTGTTGGAGTCTCACAGTGGCGGTGAGGCCGATCTGGACAGTAACTGCATGACAATATGCATGTCACACACACCCACACACACCCACACACACACACAATCTGTGAAGGGATAGATGGACATGTTGTTTTATTTGTGATGGGTGTACGTGCTCGAGAGGCCATGTGCTCATTTTAAGTCATTTTCTGTCACCTTTTGGTTTTTCCTTTCCAAATATACTAGTTGTGGTGTTGTATCGTTCAGTCAGAATGTGTTGTGCATTGTTTTGTCACGTGTATTCAAGTGGAAGTAATGTTTGAAATGAGCTCCTGCATTCACATGCAACATTTCTTTCTGCAGGTGATGCAGGATATGGGTGTCGCCCCTGGCTGCTGACTCCTGTGCGTCAGCCACGGACACGTGCAGAGCGGAGGTACAATGAGGCCCATGCCTCCAGTCGCTCAGTCATTGAGCGCACCTTTGGCATGTTAAAGAGCCGCTTCAGGTGTCTGGATAGGACAGGTGGGGCCTTACAATATAAAGCACACACTGTTGCCGAGATAATCATAGCCTGTTGCATCCTGCACAACATTGCTCTCAGGCACGATATCCCTGCAGAGATTAATGAGGATCTGGAGGAGGATCCAATGTGCCCCCCTGAGCGTGCCAGTGCTGACACACGGGAGGGCACAGCAGTCAGGAGGAGGGTGATTGCAGACATCTTCTCATGTACGTATTGGTTATCTTCCCACAATAATGTTTTCTACTATGTGCGTAATGGTTAGTGAGTTTGATGTTTTTCTAAAGCTAGAATGTTGATGTCACACTCCATGTGCATTAGAAGCTCAATGCCAACATCACATGTAGGCATGAGTGTGACACAATGAATGTGTGCAGGGCTCAGCAGCATTTGTTGGCAGCTGATGTGTGTGGTTGTTGTTATTTTTTTGGGAAAGTTTAACAGTCACATTCCCATCTAGTGTCTGCTTCTGGGAGATGCAGCTGTTGTGCACATGCAGGTATTTGGTAAGATGCTATGGTATGAGCACAGTATCTGCCATATGGTGTGCTTTACACGTTGTGTGTTTGTCTGTGTTTGTGAACATTTGTCCTTTGGGGAGTGTAAATATAACAACAAATAGTGTGGGTTTGGTGGTTGTTCAGCTCCTCTGACATGCCTATGTTTGTGTTCTCCTCATGTGTGTGGCACAAAGTCATACATAGCAGAGTACACATGCTTAGTGCAACTATGTCTGGATGGTAATAACTATGTCTGCGGACTGTAAATGTGAACCCTACAGTGTGTACACATGTACTGGTAAACACGTAGATATGACCTGGATCTGTTTAGGGATGATGACCTGCCATTGCCCATCACGGGGGTGGGTTTGGAAAATGTTTCCAGTGAAGAGTATACCGTCACTGCAGTGATGCATGTCTACACACATGGTGAGATGACACAGGCCAAAACAGCAAGGAGTGGGTAGTGGTAGCCAATCTGGCCCATATATGTGGGAGTGGCTTGTGTTATTACAGGTTTTTAATTGCGTACAGAAAATATCTCGCTGATGCTATCACAGCATCTGACATCATGCATGTGCTACAGGCTGTGTATGTGTGTAGGTCAGGGGAAATGAGTCTATATGAGTAGATACATTGCAAACACGAGCAAGTGTTGGTTATGCTGGCATAAAAACATAGAGCTAGGGGACAGGTATTTCTCTGCCCTACACATCTGGGATATGCATGCTTTGACATTGTCATTGACACACAGTGGGATGGCATACAGCCATCATGGTTTACTGACAGACAGACATGTGTGTGTTGTTGCCTACATGATGGCAATTTGGAAAACTATTTGGGCATGTCATCTGAACATAGGTGTCATTATTACTGCATGTATGAGATGTACGCAGCAGGATATGTATTTGAGCAGTGGATACAGGAGGTCCACCTGCATATTTCCTATGTGTTGTAGCAATTGTCAGTGGGTTAACATACACAATCTGGTCACCATAACACAGGGACAGGGGTCAATGTTGGCAATATGGTGTGTCACTGGTATTATTACGAGCTTGGCATGAGGTCGACCCATGCTGGTGGCACACACATCTATTTCTGTGTGTGTAAACGGACAGAGAGTTAACACACGAAAGTGAGTGAGATTACGGACAACATAGAGATAGCCTACAACACCTCCATGATGCCTATTACATGTGAGACATCTGTACATTGTGATAGACAGCAGTCACTCAGTGTGTGATGTTGTGGGGTCTGACAGCTGGGGGCATGAAGGTGCAGTGTCTGATACACAGCTTGACCATGACATATGTTGGCTTCTCTTGTGTCTCCAAATGCACAGGACATACTTTGTACGGATACTGATTTTGAGATGCATTGCCATGTGACTCTACCTCCTGGAAGATGCAGTGATTTTGGGTAGGTCAATCTACATAGACATTGTGTGTGGCTGTGGTCATGTGAATAATATGTCTTCTGAGATTTCTCATATTGGGCAGATGCTTGTATTTCATATTTTCAAACCTGTGCCTCACTAACCCATCTCTCTCTGTGTTCAATCATATCCCCATGTGCTTGTGTTCAGCATGTCCTCTGGCACTGTCTCCATGCGACATGTACAACATACATGCATGTGTGTGTAGGTTGTGGTTTGGTGTAGTTTACTGCCACTTTCAACGTCCCCAAAACATGTACTATCAGACAACAAAACGCTCTCATAACATGTTTCCTGTGTATTTATATCTACAGACATCCACATGTGCACATACAGGCCATGTGTTAGAGATGGGACGCTTAACTTTACATACTGTGTGTGTGGCTGGTTTTATAGGTTGCATGTGTGATGATGGATTGATCAGACATAGTACATTTTCTTCTGCTGTGAGGGGTCTGTGCACCTTCACATAATTGCCAGCAGTCATAGCTCATACATAGGGGGGTTTGCCCTGTGACCATTATCTGCATGTGTTGTGTGCTGTGCATAGACATGTGTCTGTTGTTTACAGTAAGCACTGGTGTGCAACTTTGGTGCCTTTCAGATATGAACATGATGGTGACATGTATCAACAGTGGTTTGACCTTGTGATTCTACTCCTTTTGATGACATTGTCCCCTTTCATTGTGATGTAAGCTGGCTGTTTCGGGGCTCAAGGGCTTGATGACATACACCTGTTGCAAACACACGGTGGGTTTCACCTTTGTGATTTTGATTTGTGCAGTTGTATCTAACTGGTGATGATCTCATGTGTGCCTCCTGTGTATGTTAGATTTCCTTTATGCTCACATTAACAGATGCATATTGTGTGTAGCTATGAGACACTTGTGTGACATGAGCATGGACATGACCATATCCATGTGCCACCCGTGTCTATGGTTACCATTACTTATGTTGGCCACAATGTTTTTTTTAGTATTGATATCAGGTCATGTTTGCCTATGTATCCCTTTATTAAGAATATAGTATGGTGTGACAGTCTGACATTTGTGTTGATTTTGAAATGTGTCAAACAATAACATACTTATCCTCTCCTGACACAGCACAGAGGACATACCAGACACATCTCTTACAGAGCATCTGTTGTCACCAACAACCACCTGATGGATGACAGAGCACCATGCAACTCTTTACCACAACATTTCCCCAGTGGATGTTTGAGCTATGAGAGTGGATCACATGACTGCGAAGGACAGTATTACTCTTTAACTGCTGATTTCCCCATGACATAGGTGTCGAACGCAATGTTGATGCTATGGCTGGGTAGTGAGTGATGCTCAATGTAGTGGACACACATATACTTTGAAGGAATGTGCCATATTGCACACTGACACGTGACTATGCATGGCCAGAGTTGATATTAAACTGTTAACGTAACCTGATGAATTGCAGATACTATATTGACTTTGGACACTGATCCGCCCTTGTGCAGCAGCAACTGACATGGACAGTGTAGGTGCTACATTCAGACACAGTTGAGCTTTACAGGACTTTGTCCCAAGGGTGTGTCATAGCACCCACGATATGATGCTGGTTTCCTTACAACACCCATGTTTTTGGCATGTGACTGATGATGGGCCACTCCTCTTGTCAACATCTACCTGCTTTCCACCTGCACATGATACCGCCTTTACCTCCACAATGCTTTCCGAGCACACCGACATCTTGGACTGATGTTGTCATTGACCCAATGGTTTTGAGGGGCATGTGTGTCATCACTGTATCATGTTCCAATGTGACTGTTGCTTGTGCATATGACTGACTGTTTGTGAGACACAGCATGTGGGGCTATGACTTATGTGTGGTTCACTGTAATATGTTTTTACAAAATGTCCTTCCTCACATGCTACATCTTGTGTTTGTTTACTGTGCATACATGACAGTGTGCATATATGTACAGACCTTCCATTTGCCATTTACACGGGCCAGATTATGCCATGTGTTAGGGACACTCACATTGCCACATTATGTTTGTAGTGTGGCAGTGTGTGTGGCCATTCAACTTCTTCACTTGTGCATTCCATGTATCATGCTATATGTGACAACACAGTGTCTAACCAAACTGAAAGGGCAGGGTGACCTCCTTGATGGTGTTCTATGTGCATTGTTCTGCAGGATGTTTATTTCGGATTATGTCTGTGTTCATGTGGCTGTGCTACCTGTTACCATATGCTAATTGTGATGTTTATGATTGGTTTTGGCCACATTCTGACTGGTGTTTTTCGTAGATCAGCCATTATGATGAGAGCTTACTCATTACTTGTATTGCATGTTTAGTGACATGTAAAACATTTGCCAATATAGGTTTGGATGAGTGTCTGACTCCTGTGTGGTCAGATGTGTATGGTTTGAGGGACAGATGAGGTGTGTTGGGTCCGCAGCATGCAGTGTCTACTCTGTACCTGCACTCATATGTTGTTAACACATTTGCGACAAACAACAACAGGTGTGGGCAGGGGGGCTGCTGCCGGGTGCTCAGCATGCACCTGATGCACATTATATCTTGAGCCTTTAATGTGTGGTCAACAAAGTAACCTTACTGTAGGAGGTGGATTTGTGAGCTGCTAAGGGTGTTTCCCACTTTCACAGGGGATACGGTCAGCCTTCATATTATGATGCCACTGTCTACACTGTTTGTGATGTGTTACGAAAATAAATAAATGTATTTGACAGACATTTTCTCCGTCTGATGATTGATCATGGTGACAGACCTGGACTGCAATGTGTGCCTTTGTATCAGTCCTGACTCCTTGTGACCCACAGAGTACATTGTTCTCTTGTCAATGTCACTGTATGTAGATGATGTGGTATATTTTGTCACACCTCCTCCGCCCCAGCCTTGACTGCTGGTATGGTTGGGCTTTTTATGAGGGTGGTAGTTGTGCCTTGCTTCTGTATATAAACCACGCAGATGCACTTTCTTTCTTTTAGGGTTTTATTCCCCGTCCCTTGAGGTTTCTTCTTCTAACAACAGAAATTAACAGCATAAGTTGGCTTATAACATAAAGTAACTGGATAACACAAATAGCTTCCTTCAGCATATAACGTCAAACAAAAGTAAATAACAAACAGCCTACGTTGTCTGTTTGGCTGGAGAGAGAGAGAGAGAGATGTAGCGTTTGCCACTTGAATATGGGAATTAAGGTTACACAAACCTTTACCTTAATGAGTATTCATGTTCTTTTGTAGTAAGGGAACATTCCATCAATTCTGTATCTGCTAATGCTCCTGATTCTTCATATTCCATCAATTCCTGTCCGTTGGAATCTGCATTACCCCCTTCTAATGTGGAATAAAAGTATGGCAGATTTGCCCCGTCAGTTAGGAAGTTCCTCTTCCTCTGTGTAGCACTGCCTCTCGGGGGAATGTCACAAAACTCTGTATGCTGTCTTCTAGAGCCCTGCCCCCGCTGGTATCTCAGTGGATAGCTCAGGTCTCTGTATGGCTTGCTAGCTGAGTAATTGTGACACACTCCCTGCCGGGTCTGCCTCAGCTCTCCAGGCTCAGCTGTGCCCGATTGCAAACTGTGTAACGGTGATTCCCTTGGAGCTAGGCGTTCACCGTAATAAGGGATGTCTTCTGCTTCTCTGGGTAGGTGACACTCCCTTCTTTTAAGACTTTTATAAACAGGAGAAAAGTTACTATCAGCCTCTGAATATCCAGGCTTTTTAAGGGTATAGTTATGCCTCCAAGACTCTTCCCTTTTAGATGGCAAATAGCCCTTGTATCCCTTCTTTTCCCCAGTACCTGCTGTTGCAGCCTTCTTATATTTCACTTGCCTTTTCTCAGAACCACACAGGTCTCTGGACTCTTTCCACAATTCCTCTCTCCAGGATTGCCTACTCGTCTCCTCTCTCCAAAATTGCTTCCTTCTCAAAGGTTCCCCCTCTCTGAATGTTTGGTAGTCCGTTTTATCTATGTGTTTTCTAACTCCACCTTTCCTCAGCTGCGCTCCATTAGGTGAAGCAGAGTCCCGTGCTTTACTCCCTGGGTGTGTCTCTCTGGGCTCTGGGCACGTGTGCTTTTGTTGTCCCTGGCAACCATCAAGCATTCTTCCATTCATCCTGTCACTTTTTCCTTGCTCATTCACACTGCCGTGCATTTTCTCATGCTGCCCTAGGTCCACCCTGTGACAATTTTCAACGTAAATGGGGGGTTCCCAGACTTGCCCTATGACACAGGGAGTGCTAATGTGACTTTATCACTGGTTGTTTGGGGGCAAAGCCACTTTTCTATTCCCCATGTTACTTTTTGGGGTCCTTTACTGGTCATGTACATGGTGCACATGTGCTCACATCCTTGCACAGTGCCAGCTGTGTATGTGGCAGCCATATGGCACATCACTGTGAATGAATGGTTGACATACACACACACCCTTTGGGGTATTTTTGTTACAGTGTGCTCATTTTGCAGTTTGTGGGATTGTGTACAGTAATGTGTTTGAACTCTGTAGTTTGGGGTTTATCTTCCGCTTGTTTGGTTCTTTGGCACACTGGCTTAAATGCACCATTAGGTAACAACAGGTCCCTCCCCTCTACACACACCCTTCCCTCTTTGCACTGTACAACAGGGTGCATCCTGTGTGCTTCATCCCCTTAACATATTCGTTGTTACATAGGTCTCTTACTTTATGGTTTAAACATGCCACTGCACGTAGTGATTTTTTTTGGCTGTGATTATGGTGGTGTGTGTGGTGCACCTTATTGCATGTTGATCTTTATCACGCCACGATCATCATTAGTCACCTGATCCACAGAGCGTCATGGGATGCCATGGTTTTAGTTTGTTATGGATTTTACATGCTGTATTCACTACAAAACATTCCCTTGTGTTGGTGCAGTTGTCCCCGATGCCACATACAGAGTGGACATAAATATGTACATGGCAGATGTGCATGTGCATTTGCTCATTATGTATTTTGGTGGTTTGCTTGTTCTGACACCCAGCAGGCGTTTGGGGTACTGATATGCAGTGTTTTTGTATGCAGCTTTTGCTAATGTGCTCAAATTGGCGGTTTGGCCTACCGTTTTAGGCATGGCCATTTGTGGTGGGGGTAATCGGTGTGCTCCCTGTCTGCTGTCTTGGATTTGTATGCTTGTCCTGCATTGGTGCGTTTCATTTGTCTGTGTGTCATATCTGTGGTGATATGTGGTATGACCACATAGTACCCTCATCTGAGTTGTGATACATCCTTGTGTCCATCCTCTGTCTGCCAGCTGTGCGCCATCTTACCCAGATGTGCATGCTGCTTCCCCACATCGTGACCTCCATCATATTCATGCATTGCAGCTCACCCTGCTTGCCTCCCCTGTGTGTGCTCAGCCTAGCACCTGTACTCCACAGTCATCCTGATATTTCAGTTATCCTGCCATTGCAGCCACCTCTGCTGGCCACATCTTCCCATCCTCTGTCACACACAGTCATTACAGCATGGTACATTTCCATCACTCTGTGCATGGATCTCGTTGGCCACAACATGTTTGTCCATTTTTATGGCTGTCACATGGCCTGAAGCTGATATCTGCATTCCATCAACTTATCTACGTCGTTCTTTTAGTTTAATATTGTCTATGTTCCCTGCTCTGTGCAGTGTTCATGTTACATGTGTGTTTGGCACATACGTCTTTTCACATTCAAATTGTGCAATGTTGCTGTTGTTGCCTAACATTGCTGATTTCACCTATACATCCTTAGGGCATCTTCTGCCACACCTTGGATTCACACAGCTTATGGGGTGCCTACGATAGTGCCTTGGGAGTTGGCAGACTTTAAACATGGCCTCAGGTAGATATTAATGGTTTGCTTTGCTAACGGAATATGTAGAGGATGTTCCATCTGATGCAACGTAATCTGGCCAATAATATATGGCACAAGGGTGTAGTTCTCTTTAGATGGACGCACGGATTTCTGTACACTTTCACACAGACATGGAACATAACTCAGCTAACCTGCTGTCCAGAAAATAGTATACCATGACCCCTGCAACATCATTGACTGTCTTCAACAGTTGTGAGCATACATTACATAGGGGTATGTTGTTTTTCACCATACCTTGTATGTAATGGGCCTATGCTAGTTTTGGGATTTCAATATGCAAAGGGTATAGGGCATTTTCCCCGATAATAGTGACTCTGATCCCCTGTTCATATCTGTCCCCGGGGCCTGTTTGCAGCACCTCCTAGCTAAATCAGTAATGGCAGATGCAGGTCTGCCATTGATGATTTAGCAAGGAGGGGGGGAGGGGCTGCAGACAGACCCAGGCGACTGCTTACAATGACATTCACTCGGCACCCTTGTTAATATCAGTCACCAGGGGCTGGCTACAGCCCCTCACTACTAAAACAAGGAAGTCAGACCAGGGTCAGCACACCTACTTACCATTTCCATACATCACAATGCACAGTGCTGCCATCAGAAACAGTGCTGTGACCTTTACCTGCCTCATAGGGCACCCTACATGGCGCCCCATCGGCCACGCTTTCAACAACATTGTACAGTGCCATGGCGGACAATCCATTTACAAATGTGTCATTTGAGGTAACCTCAGGGGCATGTTATGTTACAGTGCTGTGACAGTACATGTGCTTGAATAAGCTATTGCACAGATATACGAGATGTGCCTCCTAATGCAATATTAACCCTACCAGGTACGCACTCAGCAAGCCATGTTCATTTGCCATTGTTGGGGATTGCACCCCTAACCATTGCGATGTGATTCTGTTTCTGGGCTTGCACATCAGCGCACCACCATATGGCTTACCAACATTATTATGCTTCCAAACTATTAGCACACACCCTTATGCCCAGCAGCACAACGCCTTATGCCACACATACTTTGTAAAAGAACACCACAGCCAGTTTCCTTCAGTGTGCACTGTGGGGTATCGAACCCATGCTCCCTGCACCTTTGGGCAGTGTTCTAACCATTGTGCTGTGGCTCATCTCTTCTGCTTTCATATCACTGTGCCACTTATACCTCCCGGGATTCACAGGCCTCCAAACACATTCGCGCGGCGCTTTAGGCCCAGCAGCGCAACGCCTTAGGCCGCCCATACTTGGTGTACCTTCTAAAATAACACCACAGCCAGCTTCCTTCGGTGAGCACTGTGGGGGATCGAACCCATGCTCCCTGCACCTTTGGGCAGTGTTCTAACCATTGTGCTGTGGCTCATCTCTTCTGCTTTCATATCACTGTGCCACTTATACCTCCCGGGATTCACAGGCCTCCAAACACATTCGCGCGGCGCTTTAGGCCCAGCAGCGCAACGCCTTAGGCCGCCCATACTTGGTGTACCTTCTAAAATAACACCACAGCCAGCTTCCTTCGGTGAGCACTGTGGGGTATCGAACCCATGCTCCCTGCACCTTTGGGCAGTGTTCTAACCATTGTGCTGTGGCTCATCTCTTCTGCTTTCATATCACTGTGCCACTTATACCTCCCGGGATTCACAGGCCTCCAACCACATTCGCGCGCCGCTTTAGGCCCAGCAGCGCAACGTCTTCCGCCACCCATTATTTATCTGCCTCCAAAACTTACGCCTCAGACAGCTATCTTCATTGTGCACTGTGGGGGATTGAAACACTGAACCCTACACCAGTGGTTAGTGGGCTAAACATTGTGCTGTAGCTTTGCTCTCATGATTGCACATCAGCATGCCACTTATTCCTCCCGTGCAGCCACTTCATGTGCTAATGTGCAGGGCGCATATGGGCGGCCCGCACCTTACCGCATATGCAAATCACGCATTTCCTTCTTCAGCGCGATACGCCCACTCCTTATATGGCACCCGCACTCTACCGCGGCCCGCACTTTACCGGGATCTTAGTAAACATGCCCCTTAGACAGTGTTAAACATCCAGCATTTATTACACCATTTGATTTCTACAGCTCTTGTGCTTCCAATTTGGCATCTCAACTGTCCAAGAGAAAAAATAGCCTTTAATCAAAAAAATAAACCTCGAAATACTGGAGGAAAATTCCAAATAGTATCAAAGAAAACACCCTCATAAATTAATTAAGAGTATCCACCCATATATTTGTCCCAATTAATGATCTAAAATAATTTCTATGAGCATGAACGAACCATCAGAATGGAGCTGTGGGGAAACTGTTAAGAATTTCTTTTACAGAAATATTTCACTCATTGATCACCTTTTCAGTCATTTCTTTTTTTAAAATTTTACATTTATGCATTTTACAAAATAAATCAAGCGTAAATATACGCTCAAAAGAAAAAGTAAGTGGTCCAGCAATAACAAATTCCATAAGAAAAAGTAAAATACAAAGGAAAAATTTTCAAACATAGGAACCGCCAACCACCAGCCCACAAAAAAGAAGGGGGAAATGGCAGACAAGAAACAAAACCACAATATGAAAGGAAAAGCATTCAGAAAGGCTCAGACTGACAACCCTTAACTAACAGCATTCCCTGCCTCGGCCAGAGCAACTCTCTGGGAGCTCACAAAAGCCAACAGCTGGGGTGGGTCATAAAATATATAGGAAACAGCTTGCAGCTTAACATTACATTTACATGGAAACTTTTGGAAAAATTGACTCCCCAACTGTTTTGCGATAAAAACATTTTCAAAAACCAATCTCTATCATGGGATAATGCAAAAGTCACCAAAAGTGTAGCAGGACTGCAGGGTTCATCACCCGAAGTCTCCAAAACAACTGAGATATCGAGCAAGTCCGCCTGCAGTACCCCTGGAATATCCCCAGTACTTGAGGATCTCCGTCCAGTTGGCAAATATTATAATTTAGCTACAGGAGGATGGGATTCACTAGGGACACCAAACACCTCAATCATATATCTTTTAAACATATCTCTAGCACTAACAAGTAGTGATTTAGGAAAATTAGTAAGTCTGAGATTCTGATATCAAGAAAAGTTCTCCAGGTGTTCCAAATGAGACCTCATTCTCATAGCATCCTTGGACAAAGCAGTCTCAGAGTCCTACAAATGATTAACTCTTTCCAGCACCGAAGACCCAGACCCCCGCAGCTCAGATATCTCCCCAACCTGTTGTTGCATGGAAATGACATTAGACTTCACTTGAGCAGACACAGATTGTACCCAGTTGTTGAATCGCCGACCAAATTGTTTCTAAGGTAAATTCAGCAGGACGCTGCAGATGAAAACCCAGAGAGCCATCTCCCTCGTTTGGGGTCATCTCCGAGACTGCAAAAGATACCACTGCAGAGACTATACCTGCCGGGAGCACTACACCACCAGCTAGGGAAATGTGTAGCTGTCTGTCAGAGCGATGACCCAGAAGGGTTGCGACTTCCTTTCACGTCAGCTTCGATGTCTGCCCTCCAGGATCTGTCAGTTCACCAACTCCAGGAGAACCCGACAAAGCCAGACCACCCAAGCAATTTGGCTCTAACACAAAGATCTTTGCTCACGCTGTTGCTCTGGCAAAGAGAGATCAAAACCCAAGCTGTTCAACGAGCTCTCCGGCTCTGAGGAGCAAACAGTGGGAGTATTCACCTGCATACTGCCAGCCTGTCAAGGTGCGCATAGGAGAAATTAATCCAAAGGACCCACAGTGGAAACTGGAGGTAAAACAGGAGGGGGGGGGGGCCGGAGGGCTTCTTGCCACCCCTAGTCTTCATTTTCCCCATGAACGAAACATAGCGCACCTAGAAACGCCAACCTGCAGACATCTTGAAGCCACTCCCCGTCCTTCTCCCCTTTTCAGTCATTTCACTCATATATTGTCCTTTTTTTATTGTGCAATGTTTTTCTTTTCTTTTTTCTTTTCTTTTATTCCATTAATGTTGAAAACTTGATAAACCATATTTCACAAGGGATCATTTCGGGTCTATCCTTCAGTATAATGTCATCACGGGGAAGCGTTGCCTGCAGCTAACACATCGTGGAGAGTGAGAACAGATGGTGCTGGAGAGAGCCAGCCCGTGCGGGGCAGCTAATGCCGACATCATTTTGAGGTCCCATAAAGGATCTGAGCATGGAGCTGTTTCCTGGGAAGCGCTGCCTGCAGCTAACACGTCGTGGAGAATGGAGAGTGAGAATAGCTGGTGCTGAAGAGAGCCAACCCGTGCCCGACGTCATTTTGAGGCCCCATATCTCCATCTAGAGGGCTTACGGTGCTTAGCCATCGGCGCTTGTTGGGGCGTTTTCTAAGGGTCTTTTTCCAAGGGATTTGTCTGTCCCTTGTGAGCCCCTTAGGAGCACATTGGGAGCAAGTATAGATCTGGCGAGCTGCGATGCCCGGCGGTAAAAGGAAGAAAAAGCCTCTTGTGACTGTTCCTGCTGGTGGCCCTACGGATAAACATGCAATATCTACACCGGTCCTAACAACATCAGGTACTGTTTTGTTTGACCCCTCTGCTGAGGGTGCGAGTCTTAGCTCCCCTGAGCATACTCCTCCTCTTCCTCCTGGTTTTTTGAAACTGTCTGATGTGTCTCAGTCCTGTTGTTTGAGTTCACAGAAGAAAGTTGTGCTCCCCAAAATGGTATCTTGGTCGGAGCCTTCTATTCCTTCCAGTGACTCACAAGTCTCCTCCGTTTCTCTTCTGGGTATTTGGCAAGTGGTTAATCGCACTGAACGGATTCTTGCTGAGACTGTTCCCTCTTTATGTCAGTTTACGGTTCTTAAATTTCAGAATCTTGATAGACTGGAAATATGAGTTCTTCTATTTCGAGTATAGATTCTCAGGTTAAATCGTTTGCTTCATTTCAGTCTGCTAACATGAAAGATAGTTCTATTATGCATCAAAAGCTTGTGAGTTTAGAGAATATGGCTAGGCCCAAGAATTTGAGAGTTTTAATTTTTCCTTGTAGTAATTTGCTTTCTCCACTAATACTGTTTAGGAAGTATTTAAAAGATGTTCTCCTCCTTCCCACTGCTGATGTTTTAGTTTTTCCTAAATGCTATTATATTTCCTCTAAAATTATATTCTCAGAACCTGGGGAAGGGGATGTCGCTGTTCTTGAGGATAGGAATGGGTTTAACTTGACTGCCTTCCTGGAAGACACTCAAGACATTATTTCCACTAGAGCTACACTATTAGTAACCTTGGTTTCTGAAGAAGATAATTTCTATTCTTATAAGGTGTCTATTTTTCCTGATGTATCTCGTTCAACATAAGTACGCAGGGAATTTTTTCTTGCTCTCAAGCCTAGAATTCTTGTTCTAGGCGCTACTTTTTTCTTGTGCTACCCTTGTAAATATTTCATATCTCTTGGGTATGATAGGTTTGTCCTTTTGTCAGTACTGGACCTGGGGAAAGGTGGATTCTTGATAGGGAAAAGGCGCAGTGACTTTTCTTTTTCCTCTTGGTTATTATGATGTTTTATAATCATCAGGTGGAGGGAGGGTATAATTGAAGGCTGTTTTTGTGTGGTTGAGACACCCTTCCCTCGGGTTTGGTGTTCTCACCTTGTTTTTCCTTTGTTTAATTTCTTAATGGTGTTCTTTCCCCGAAACGTGGGATAATGTACTTGTTTTCTATTTCTTTTTACTTATTTCTATGATTGATGTATTTTGTTTCTCTATACTTTGTGAATATTGTATAGTTTTTTTGAAAATTTCAATAAACAGAATATACAAAGTATAATGTCATCACAGTGTTGTAGTTCTCATAATACTATAAATCATGCCGCACAACGATCAGAGATGGTCAAAACTTCATTCAATACTGTTCATCCATTTTACAATACCGAGTATACTTTCAATTATTTTGCTATGCTCCTTAGCAAGCCAAAGATTCTTTTCAATAATTTCAATAGTTTAACGGTGTTACTTACTGTAGCTGGCAGCAGAGCCGTATCAAGCCATAAATGCTCCCTATGCGATTTGCAATCTGGTGTGCCCCACCCCCCCCCCCCCCCCCCGGTTTATCCTTTGCCCCATGCCCAGCATCTCCCTATCTTATCTCCATATCTCCAGCTGGCTCCCCACCTGGCCTGCCCTTCCCCATCATTTTTGGGGTTCCCATGGCAGCAGCAGTGGGAATTCCAATTGAAAAAAACAAACATGTGGGTCTCTCCAACTCCACGCTTGCATGCTGGCCTGATCCCCCTCCTCTGACATATGCTCATGTCAGAGGATGAAAGGACTAGACCAGCCATTCAAATGTGGAGTTGCAAAGATCCATATTTAAATGGCTGCTCTGGTCCCTCCCTCCTTTGACATGAACATACATCAGAGAAGGGGGATCAGGCCAGCATGCTAGTGCAGAGTCAGAGAGACTCGTGTGTTTTTTTGTTTTTTAATTGGAGGTCCCACTGCTACCAAGGGAACCCTAAAAGCGGTGGCTGGGCAAGGGCAGGCAGCGTCCCTATTTTTTTGCACCTTATGTGGCTACACTATTCACACAGGGCTAGGTACAGCGCTGGCTGGCAAAATGTTCTTTTACATCCAATTGCTCTTCTTAAGGCTATCAATATGCCACCATAGTTGCCTTCAATATCCAAAAAAAGACGTCAACTTTCTCCCAGCCTGCCACAGATTTCAAGACTCTGCTTTAGAGGCTTGTCATTTCTACAAAAGGCAAAAGACACATTGACTGAAACCTGGAAAAAAACAACTTTAAAGCCTTTAAGGAACCATTCAGAATGTGACATGAACACTCCTTATGCTGTGGCGTTTACGTGTTCCAACAACATCCAGCCCACCTGCTCTCTGGAAAAACATGATGACATCATCAGCAGATCTGCTCTTAAAGTAAAAAACTTTAAATAAGAGTGTACCACTCTATTGCATCATATAAACCCAAAGGTTTTTCAGTTTGTAAGTAAAAGATCCAATCTTTCTCCCTGTGTGATAACAAAGCCCTCTGGTCCCCCCCCCCCCCCCACTGTAGCACAGGTACATGATCAATAACTTTCCATCTCAGACCTTCAAATGCATGCAAGCATGTCAAACAATGAGCTGCTATTGGGGATGTTTTTACTTTGTTAACCAAGTGGCTCTTATGTTCTGTCAGTCGGGTCTTGAACTTGTGAGTAGTCTTGCCTACATACAGTATACCATAGAGAAAGGACATTGGATAATATATACAACAAATGTTGAATTACAAGTGGTATTATATTTTCAATGATAAGTCTTGCTTGTACATTGGTCCAAGAGACTCCTGAAAGACTCTGGCTGCAGAAAATGTGCATTTGGCATGGTTGATGACCCAGTGTATTCACTTCTAAAGAACTGTTTAATGGGCGGGTATGAACCACCCTATCATGGATATTAGGACCCTGTTTAAATGCTATGCAGTATTCTCATACAAAAATATTGTGTATGGCAACCATATGCCATTGTCTTCATATAGCCGATGCTACTTTTGGTGTGGAATTTGAATAATGTATCACTCATACCTGATGCTCCAATGGAGTGTATACTTGGTCCTGTAGAAGGAGATCTTGATTCACATAAAATGCACATAAATAAGCTTGACGTATAGATGATCTCAGATAACCTCTCTACTTCAACTGCTCCTTCAGTGCAGTTGTTTGATGTTTATACTCCTCTACCAAAGAACAGGCCTTTCAAACATGCAAAAATTGATTCGCAGGTAACGTTCTTCTTAGGTCAACTGGATGATGACTTTTCTAAGACAATAAGGTATTGTGATAAACCTCCTTACAATATAATGACGTTTCAAAGGTATGCATACTTTTTCTTATTTCAACATCCAAAAACTGGATGGAATGTTCATGGTATGCATACGAAAACTTAAGACTGATAGCAAGGAAATTCACAGTACTACCTTTTAACTTTCAAAAGGGAGACTATGATAAAATGAGGAAGATAGTTAAGAAAAACTAAAAGGAGCAGTTGCAAAGGTTAAAGGTTTACATCAAGTATGGGAGTTGTTTAAAAATACTATTTTGAAAGCGTAGACCAGATGTATTCCATGCTTTAATAAAAGTGTTAGGAAGGTCAAAAAACTGCCAGTATGTGTAAGGATGAGGTCAGAGAGGTTGTTGTAGGCAAAAAAGCACCTTTCAGGAAATGGAGCCATATGACGAAAACAGGAAATAACATAAGCAATGGCAAGTTAGATGCAAGGCATTGATAATGCAGGCAAAGAAAGAATTTAAAACAAAGCTTGCCATGGAAATAAAAATGCACAATAACAATTTTTTCAAGTACATTCATAGTAAAAGCCTGTGAGAGAGTCAGTTGGACCATTAGATGATAGAGGAGTAAAAGCGGTGCTAAGGGAGGACAAGGCCACTGATGAATTCTTTGCTTTGGTTTTTACTGACAAAGATATAATGAAGTTACCCATGCTTGAAATGGTATTTAAAGGTCATGTATCAGAATAACTGAAACAAATTTTGATAAACCAGGAAGATGTATTACAACTATTTGATAAGCTAAAGAATAGCAAATCGCCTGGACCGGATGGTATATATCTGAGGGTGCTGTAATGTGCGAACTATCATTAACATCATCTGTAGTACCTGAAGATTGGAGAGTTGTCAAAGTAATGCTAATTTTTAAAAAGGGTTCCAAGAGTGATCCGGGAACTATAGACCAGTGAACCTGACATCAGTACCAAACAAAATTATTTAAACCATTAAAGAAAAATAGAAACATGATGGCAGAAAAAGACCACATGGCCTATCTGGTCTTTTACTAGGAGGAGTAGCCTAGTGGTTGGGACATGTTGTCTCAGAGCTGGAAAGCTGGAGGTTCAAATCCCACTGGAGGACAGCAATCTCAGGCCAGAGGTACTGGGGTTTCTAGTCCCACAAGCACTACTTGTGGCCTTGGGCAAGTCACTTAACACTCTGTTGCCTCAGGTACAAAATGTAAATTGTGAGCCCTTTGGGGACAAGGGAATTATATACCATACCTGAAAGTACACTGCTTTGACCCAATGAAAAGTGGTACATAAGCAATGCTAAATAAAAATATCAACTATTATGTTGTTGTTGTTAAGTGCCATTTATTTATATTCGACTCATGGTGACCCTCTGGATAGCTATCCTAAATTGTGTTCGGTCTTGTGTCAGGGGGCTCATTGTTGACAGACTGGTACCCGTATCTGCTGTTATTGTATCGATCCATCTTATTGCTGGCCTTCCTCTTTTGCGCTGACCTTCTATCTTGCCAAGCATGATGTCTTTCTCTAATGATCTCTCTCTTCGCATGATGTGTCCAAAGTATGAAAGTCGAAGTCTTGTCATCTGCGCTTCTAAAGAGAGCTTAGGTTTGATCTCCTCTAGTACAGACTGGTTTGTTCTTCGGGCAGTCTATGGTATACACAGTATTCGCCGCCAGCACTATAATTCAAAGGCATCAATTTTCTTCCTGTCTATCTTTTTCACTGTCCAGCTTTCACATCCATATGATGTTATTGAAAATACCATGGCTTGAACAAGTCAAATCTTTGTATAGAGAGAGACATCTCTGCTCTTGAGAATCTTATCTAGGTCTTTCATAGCCATTCTGCCAAGAGCAATGTGTCGTCTGATTTCTTGACTGCTTGTTGCTTCTTTATTGATAGCTAGTTGATCCAAGTAGGTTAAAGTTGTTCACGATTTCAATTTCTTCTCCTTCAATGGTGAACCTGTTGATTATGCCAGGTGTCATGATCTTTGTCTTCTTTACATTAAGGTGCAGGCCCATTTTGAGACTATGTTCTTTGATTGTGAGAAGCAAATGTTTCAGATCATCTTCACTTTCAGCCAGAAAGTGGTATCATCAGCATAGCGAAGGTTGTTGATGAGTCTTCCACCAATCTTCACACCTCTGTTGTCTTCATACAATCCTGCTTCTCTGATGATTTGTTCTGCATAATGTCGGAGCTCCCCCTTGTGGCCTGGCAGTTGCCTAGGGGTAAGAGGGCGCCCCGATCGTCCTTTGTATTAGAATTAGCCCATTCGCATGTAGTTGTGTCTGGATAGATTAGAGCCAAGATCAAAGGTCGCAGGAAATTTCTTTTTATTTAGGAAATAAGGTTCTACTTGACCAAATCAAATTCTTTGGTAAGGAATTTGAATATTACAAACAAAAATAATCAAGATGCTTCTCCATTCATAAACATAAGCCTTATCACACAGTCCTTGGCTTGGCCTTGCTTCTGCGGCTTAGTTTAAACACATATTCACAAAAGGTAATCCTTTACAAACAGCAATCTGTTCTCCGGTCCCCAGGAGGCAGTACAGTACTTCATTGTTACTTTCACAGCTTTGCATAGCACTAATTCCCTGGTCCACCAACAGGTTTTAAAACTCAGTACATTTCTCTCCAAGATACTTTCAAACTTTTAGCTCACTCATGGCTCCATTAATCTTGCAGCTTTATCAGACCAGCATTCATTAATTTGCCTGGCTAAAAGTTATGGGCTTTAGCAAAGAATATTCTCATTCAGAACTTCTGGGTTTTTTTCTCCAATTACTTTAAAAACCCTTTCAGCTTCTTATTTCTCTCTGGCACAAAGGGAACATTAAAACTCCATATCAGAAACCTCACTTTCATTATAAGTGTCTCCCAGTTCCATCTCCTCTCCACTGGACTGTCTCAGAGACTTGTTCTCCACAGCGTCTGCCTGAGGAGCCTGTACATGCTGCAAACCTTTTATCAGCTGCTCCCAATTAGACTTCTCACTACGGGAGGTTGTGGGGGAAGGGCAGGAAAAGGCTTCCCTATTCAAAAGCTTTTTAAGGGCTTGTAAAGGGCTCACCTTGCCAGCAGTATGGTGTCCCCTTGTAGGCTCAGCTAGAGACATGCCCTTGCTTTCAGGTTCTCTCAGGAATACTCTACTCTTCTGCTTCCCAACAGTAGCTTGGTTAAACCCAACCTTTCCAGGCTTCACGTCAGCTGCAGGTTTCCTGTCAGCTGAGCTGTGCTCCAGGCTGGAACTGTCCCTGTACTGTCTGCAGGAGGTATTTCCTCTAAACCTTCCAGTAAGGTCTCTGCCCCTCAGCTCTGTCCTCAGAGGCTCCTTACACTGAGAATGGCCAGTCCACCAGCTTTTAGAAATTATCTCTTCCTCAGAAGAGTCTTCCCCTGGGCTTTGCTCTGACCTTCTCTCCTCTCTGTTCCTGTCTCTGTTCAGCTTCCTCCATCCCACTGACACTGCAACAACTCCTGAGGTTGAATCTGAATCTCTGTTTGTGTCTGCTCCTTCTCTGTCTCTCCTTGAGCGTGGAGCTGTGTTTCTCTCTCCCTTTTTCCTTGAATGTGGAGCTGTGCCTGGGTCTCCATTTTTCTTGTGAATGAAACTTCCCTGCTTAAATGTTTGGGGCTGTCCTATGGCTCTTGACTCCGCCCCCAAACCTCTCTCATCACCTCCCTTGGTTTCCATGGGAACTGGGTGTGTCTTTGGCTCTACACTCCTGTGCAGGGAATCTTTGGCTTTGTTTAGAGTGTTAACCCTTGCTGTACCTGCAGTTCTTTTGGGTTCAGGAAAAAAGGACTGTTTTTCCTCTCTTTTTCTCCACTCTAAACCTGCTTCTCCACCACAATATAAATTAAACAGGTAGGGGGAAAGTATGCAGCCTTGTCTTACACCTTTGCTTATTTTAAACCATTCTGTTTCTCCTTGTTCCGTTCAAACTGCTGCTTCTTGATCAATGTACAGATTGTGCAAGAGTACAATCAGGTGTTCTGGTATACCCATGCTTCTTAATGTGGCCCAGAGTTTCTCATGGTTTACACAGTCAAAAACCTTGCTATAGTCGATAAATCACAAATAGATATCCTTTTCGTATTCTTTAGTCATTTCAAGGATCCATCTCACATCCGCAATGATGTCTCTCGTTCCTCGCCCTTTCCTGAACCCTGCTTGCACTTCAGGTAGTTCTTGTTCCAGGTATGGTTGTAGTCTCTTTTGAATAATCTTCAGTAGAATCTTGCTGGCATGTGGGATCAGAGCGATTGTGTGATAATTTCCACAGTTAGTTGGATCACCTTTCTTTAGTATTGGTATAAACACAGATCTTTTCCAGTCAGTTGGCCATGATGTTGTCTTCCATATTTCTTGGCAGAGCCTTGTAAGTACGGTAACAGCTGCATCAGATTGCTGCAATACTTCTATGGGAATGCTATCAATGCCTGGTGCTTTGATAAGGCTTTCAAAGCTGCTTTAACTTCTTCTTTCATCACCAATGGTTCCCAATCATAAGGTACTATTTATTTTATTTACATTCTCTTATATACCATGCTATTCTATATCAGTGCAGTTTACATTGAACAAACTGAAATTACATTGAACAGGGCATTATAACTTGGAGATAACTATTTTACAGGGAACATGGGCTATGGAGGGTTAAGTGGCTTGCCCAAGACCACAAGGAGCACCTGTGGGACTAGAAATCCCAGTCCTTCTGGCCCAAAGTTGCTGTTCTCTAGTGGGATTTGAACCCCCGACCTTCCGGCCTGAAGTACCTTGCCCCAACCACTAGGCCACTCCACTCCACTACAGGCTGAAACGGCTCTTGGTCCACTTGATCTTTATTATATAAAAACTCTGTATATTCCTTCCACCTTTTCTTGATCTTCTCAGCATCATTCAACATAGAACCTTGAGCATCTTGTAACATTCCAATTCGAGGCTGGAACTTTTTCTTTAACTCTCATAGCTTTAGGAAAGCCGATCTTGTTCTTCCTCTAATAGTTTCTGCTGCTATTTCCTTGCATGTGTTATTGTAGTAGTTTTCCTTGTGCTGTCTTGCTGCACGTTGGAAATCTCTGTTTAGTTCTGTTATTGTTTTTCTTTCTCCTCTGGCTTTAGCTTCTCTGCATTTTTGGGCAATTTTCAGAGTTTCTTCCGTCATCCATTTTGGCCATTTTTGCTTTTTTACCTTTTGTAGAGACTTCTCGCTTTCTTCCAACTCAACCTTCTTGATGTCATTCCATAACTCCTCTGGAGCTCTGTCATTTGTATCTAAAGCAGCAAATCGATTTTGCAGGCAGTCTTTAAATACCAGTGGTATATTCTCAAGGTCATATTTTGCTGCATTCTTGAATGGTTTGCTCTTTTTCAACTTTAGCTTGAGTTTGCATACTAGAAGTTGATGATCTGTACCACAGTCAGCTCCAGGTTTTGTCTTTGTTGATGTTATAGAACTTTTCCATCGTTGACTTCCACAGATGTAGTCAATTTGATTTTTATACAATCCATTGGGTGAAGTCCATGTGTACTGTCACTGCTTGTGTTGATGGAAGAAGGTGTTTGAGATGAATAGATCGTTGGTCTTGCAGAATTGTATCAGTCTTTCTCCAGCTTCATTTCTGTTGCCAAGTCCATATTTTCCAACTACTTTGCCTTCTTTGTTGCCAACCTTTGCGTTCCAGTCACCCATGACTATCAGGATATCCTGTTTGCATGTTCTGTCAATTTCAGCTTGTACTTGTTCATAGAACTCTTCAATTTCATTCTCTTCTGCAGCTGTTGTTGGGGCATATACCTGAATTATATTTGTGTTGATAGGCATTCCTCATAGACGAATAGAGATTAAGCATTTGTTGACTGCATTGTATTTCATTACAGTTCTTGCAACTGAAAACCCAATGTATAGTTGCAACAAAACAAAACAAATTGTGCTATAGTGCTGGAAGATGAGACCCCCAGGTCGGAAGGCACTCAACTAGCTACTGGGGAAGAGCTGAAGACTTCTCAGAGTAAAGCCAGCATTTATGATGTGGTTGGATCAAAGCCCACGGGATGTCTGAATGCTGATGTAGCTGCGCATGAAATGAGAGTCAGAAGCTGTAAAGATGTCTTACACATTGGAACATGGAACGTACGAAGCATGAACCAAGGGAAGTTGGAGGTGGTCAAGAATGAAATGGAACGTGTGCAACTTGATCTGTTGGGTGTCAGCGAACTGAAATGGACTGGCATCGGGCACTTTGCATCAGATGATCACATGGTCTACTATGCTGGAAATGAAAGACAAAGAAGAAATGGTGTTGCATTTATAATAAAGAAGAAACTTGCAAGAACTGTAATGAAATACAATGCAGTCAGCGAACGCTTAAACTCTATTCAACTACTATAGTTCCTTTTTTTCCTTTAGAGGTCTTCTGTGCTTGTCCCATGATTTTTTTGAATTCAGAAACTGTCCTCATCAATACTGCCTCCACTGAGAGACTATTCCACACATCTATCACTCATTCCATAAAAAAATGTTTCCGCATATTACTCCTGAGTCTATCCCCTTTCACCTTCATCCTATGTCTGCTCATAGCAGAGCTTGCTTTCAATTGAATAGAAACATAAAAACATTTTTTAAGTGCCATTGAGTCAGTGTTGACTCATAGTGACCCAGCTACCTCTGGGTTTTCTTGACAATGTATCACCGGAAGTAGATTGCCAGGCCTTTTCTTCCGAGGAAATGAAGGGTAAAGTGACTTGCCCAAGGTCACAAGGAGTGCCAGAAACAATTATAAAGAATAAAATTACTGAACATGTAGTGTGTACAGTTAAGATCAAAAAGGCCAAGCCTGTCCACTGTGTGGGTCACACATTTGCTGTGGTTACAGCAGCAATACTCTGTAATCAGCTAAAGCAGAGGCAAGAAATTCTGGCTTGTCCTATAGCCAGGATTGTAATGAGTGTGCTTGAAATATATATCACAATGAATGGTTACATGATGCAATACAGACCCTGCACTGGTTTGGATGGTATATAGAGAATAGTTGAAACAGTCCATGTTGCAGTCAATACGTTGGATGCTGGCATTGGACTCAACATGTGTGTGTCATAGATGAGTGCCCAGGTCATCAGCAGTATACCAGTGTGTGATTGCTGAAAGACCAGAACTGTGTATGTGTGGATACAGCATGTTATCTGTTTGGGTAGGCAACATTTCAAATGCCCATGATGGTGCTGTACAATAGTCGCAGGTGAGGTGTGGTGAGGTGTCTATGGTGTCACGTACTGTCACAAATGTACTGGTGATGCCCATGGTGTACCAGCTGAATGGCAAACAACCCAGTCCAGAGCGTGATTATAAAAAATAGGTTTTTATTAATAAATTCTTGCTGCCAACCCGACACAGGCTGTGTTTCGCTCTCTTTGTCAGGGGTTGACCTGGTAGATACAGACTAAAAACATAAAACATATAAATCATTTAGCAATAAATAAATAAAATTATCAGATAAAGAACAGATGATATCAAAAACGTAAGAATAAAAATATAGAATTATATAAAATGAACGCATTGAACATAGATCACAAAAATTGTGGATAAAATTAATAAATAAATAAATAAATAAAAACCATTAATACACGACTTACATTCCAAAACGATAATACATATAATAAAAAACTTGTATATGTTATGAATCAGAACATAGAGGGAAAGAGTTTGGAAACGTGACAAGCAACTGTAAATCATAAATACCTCTGCATAAAATGTACGGACTACTTTGTCTTTGTCCTTATTCTTGTGAAGATCGAGCTAAGGATGATATTGATATAAACACGTCACATCCATTTAACACTCTAAAAACAACAGAAAAAAATCATAAAAGAAAATTCAAATAAAGCAATAAAAGATAAATCAAAAAGGTAGCGTGATAAAAAGGGGGAGGAGGAGAACAGGAGCTTCTGGTGAAAGTGAAGGCACAGGCTTGTGATGAAAAAGTGGTCTTTACCGTCCTGTGTTGGAAGAATACTCATGCATATTGTGTCTAACTTCTAATTTCTCAAAAGAGTGACCACTACTATGCGTTGCACCTATCGTGTAGAACAAGTGAAGCATACCCTTTTTGTTGAGCTGTAACACAAAATTTCTAACTTGAATCGCTTTGTACCTTAAAACGGCATAGACCCTTTTTATCACGCTACCTTTTTTATTTACTTTTATTGCTTTATTTGAATTTTCTTTTATGATTTTTTATGAAGGTATGGTTATTTCTGTTGTTTTTAGAGTGTTAAATGGATGTGACGTGTTTATATCAATATCACCCTTAGCTCGATCTTCACAAGAATAAGGACAAAGACGAAGTAGTCCGTACATTTTATACAGAGGTATTTATGATTTACAGTTGCTTGTCACGTTTCCAAACTCTTTCCCTCTATGTTCTGATTCATAACATATACAAGTTTTTTATTATATTTATTATCGTTTTGGAATGTAAGTCGTGTATTAATGGTTTTTATTTATTTATTTATTTATTAATTTTATCCACAATTTTTGTGATCTATGTTCAATGCGTTCATTTTATATAATTCTATATTTTTATTCTTACGTTTTTGATATCATCTGTTCTTTATCTGATAATTTTATTTATTTATTGCTATATGATTTATATGTTTTATGTTTTTAGTCTGTATCTACCAGGTCAACCCCTGATGAAGGGAGCGAAACACGGCCTGTGTCGGGTTGGCAGCAAGAATTTATTAATAAAAACCTATCTTTTATAATCACGCTCTGGACTGGGTTGTGTCTTTACGTGATTATTTGCCTTTTTCGTGGTGGTGCCAGCTGAATGGCAAATACATGATTGCATATAGTAGCTATATTGTGAGTACAGACTGGTGGCATGGGTGTTAGGCTACACAGACTATGCCATGTCTGTATGGACTGGAGATAAGAGATCTGCTTGCACAAATCCTCTGTGTGTGTGTGGTGAATGGCAAATAAGCTGTGCCATGGCTAACATAACATAACAATGTTATGGGTGTGACTCCTGACACAGCATACACAACTTCACAATAATCAACCTGACACAGTTTAAGGAAGATAAAGGGCACAGTGTTCCCATATGTGCCACATGGATAATAGGAACATAAGAATATAAAATATGCCACACTGGGACAGACCAAGGTCCATCAAGCCCAGTATCCAGTGACCAATCTTGGTCATACAGTAAGTACCTAGCAGTTTCCTCAAAAGACAAAAGTCCCACAGTGCTTGTATTGGGTCAAGCAGTGATATCCCGGGTCTCTTTTAACAATGGTTTATGGATCTTTCCTCCAGGAACTTGTCCAAACCTTTTTTTTTTTTTTTTAAATTCTTTATTTTCGTTTTATAACAACAGAGGAAAGGAAGACATACAGCTAAAAGACAAATACATAAAATGTAATACATACATCAAAGTAAGCCCCTACCACCCCCCTCCCCCCCTGCTTCTTCTCTAGAAAACTAATCATTCCCGAAGCGGGCGTGTACTTACATTATTGTGTTACAAAACCTAACGGTGATCTGAGACATGATGAGTGCACATTAAACAGACATGTCGGAACAATGAGCAGATTGTACATAATCATTGAGCATCTGCCATTTAGACAAGCAAGAATGAGTTTGGGTATGGGGAATAGCTCTCCGAGATATCTGCTCATATTTACTATATAAGCAGACGAGGTTCCACCATTCGTTGACAGTAAGTCGAGAGCTATCCTTCCAATTCCTCGTGATTAAACATATAGCTATACCCAGCATGAAATCAAGGAGAAAGCGACCCTTCTTAGGAAGAGAGGGGACCTCCGCCACTGAACGGAGTCCCACAATCTTCCAGGAGAGAGGCTCGTGAAGGTGTAAGATAAATTGAATACGACCCCAGACCCGCCCCCAGTAAACCTGTAGTTGAGGACATTCATATATAATATGAGCGAGAGTTCCCACAGCAGTATGGCAAGACCAACACTGGTCTCTAGCAGTTGTGTTCCATTTGGCTATTTTTTCTGGAGTATAAAAGCATCTGTGTGCAAAAAAGAAGAGAGTTTGGGTAACTGAGGCAGACCGGGAAACCCGCACTACTTTGCTCCAGAAAACGCTCCATTGCACAGGGGTTAAAGTGGTTTGCAGTTCGTGCTCCCAGGCTTGTTGGGCTCTAAAAGTGGCAGTATCTGTACCCTGACATAATATTTTATAAAAGTTAGAGGCCACCCCATGTGTACTACTAATAGAGTGAACTAGTTCTAATAGCCCGTCCTCAGTAGGGACCGAGGGCGGCAGGATTTGAGCACTTTTGAGGCAATGTTGAAGCTGCATCAATTGAAAGTAATGTTTCGCTGGTAACGCAAATTCCTTTTGTAAATCAGAAAAGGTTTTCCAACGAGCTGCTGAGAAGAGCTGTTGGGGTGTCCAGATCCCCCTAGAGTACCAGGGTTTCCATGCTATCGTTCTATTATGGACTTGAATTCTGGGGTTATTCCACAGCGGGAGTCCGTCCTGAGGACTTACGTTTGGGCCCAGTGATAGAATGAGAGTATTAAAGGCCGCAAGAGTATCGACAATCATGGGGGGATGGCGGGAATCGACTGGATGGGACATGCCGGGGAGATGGGTCAACGGAATTGGGCTACTAAGCTCCTCTTCTATATCAAGCCAAACCGGTCTGCTGTCTGTTGAGGCGTCAAGCCATTGGGCACCTTGTTTAAGTAGGAAAGCTTGATGATATCTGAGAAAATCAGGAAATCTGGTACCCCCTAGTTCCTTTGCGGACTGTAGTTTTTGTTTAGCTATCCTTGGTGGCTTGCCCTGCCAAAGATAGCGGACGAGAAGGCCCTCAATATCTTTATAAGTGTGTAGCGGAAGTAAGCATGGCAGCATTTCTAAAATGTAGTTCACTTTGGGGACTATCATCATTTTCACAGTTTCTAGGCGGCCCCACCATGTAAGGGATAAGGGAGACCAACGATTTGTGAGCTCACGGACTTTGGAAACTACCTCTTTAGCATTAAAACTGATAGTGTCTTCTAAAGGAGAACAGTAATGGACCCCAAGATATTTCACCATGCGGGATTGCCAAAGGAAAGGAAAGGCCTGCATGTCAGCCTCATGTACCCAACGGTTCAGTGGGAATGCTACAGATTTGGTCCAGTTAATTTTATAGCCCGATAATTGCGAGTAGCCATCAATAAAGGCATATACATGTTACTTCAAGGCTACCTATCTTGAGGTGAACTCTGGACCATCTACCTGCTGTATCTGAGCTAGTCTCAAGAATAGTAGCATGCAAAGATTTCCTAACCAGTATGGCAACCCCGCATTTCTTAGAAACGGCTGGGGAGTAGGCGGCCACCATGTAAGGTTTAATATTGAGTTTAAGAGTTTCCTTCGAATTTAAATGCGTTTCTTGGAGGAAAATCAGGTCAGCAGCTTCATGACTTAGATAGTTTAGGATTTTCTTCCGTTTTATAAAATCGGATTATTGATGCCTTTTACGTTCAATGAGAAAATCTTACATGGTGCCATCAATCGGTAATAGACATTTTAGGTAAGGGCGCTTGAAAACATGCAACATAATCAGAATCTGTGCAACAATGACATAATCACCAAGTATGCTGGCTAATACACCCCATATTGAAAAGTATGTACCAAAGTGTCCTAGAGAAGAAGCAAAACCCCCAATGAATATGGCGACCATATGTCTGCGGGAGGAGGCCCTAGAGAGGAAGATGGAGACATAAAAAAAGAAAAGAAACACCAGAGTCCATAATTAACACTGTCTCTGATACTCATCGAGGCTACTGTGGGTAGATGGAGTCGGGTCACAGATAGCATCAGAAGTAAGGCAATAACCGCCCTCGCCAGACTCTTCGCTGAACCGCGACGAATCCTATATGGCAGGTACAGCAGATATGCGAATACTTGCAGGAATATTCTGGAAGTCAGCGCATCAAGTCGGCTTCTTTAGAATCCAAGAACTCCGCTAGTAGATCAGGGTCCTCAAATGTTCTTGTCTGATTGTGAAGCGTGACTCGGAGCTTGGCCGGATACATCAGGCCATAGCGTGCTTGTAGTTGTTGAAGCCTCGGCCGAAATTCCAGAAAGCGCTTTCGGCGGTCGACCGTGGGTTTAGCCAGGTCAGGATAGAAGGAGATCTTGTGGCCCTCAAACTCCATATGGCCCTTGGCCCGAGAGGCACTGAGAATTTGCTCCACATGTTGATATCGCAAAAGTCGGAAGATGATAGGCCGCGGGGTCTTCCTGTTGAGCGTTAGGTTTGTAGGTACACGATGAGCGCGATCGATCTCCAAATCTTTGGTAAAGGTAATTTGAAGCAGGGAAGGGAGAATTTTATATAAAAACTCTTTCATGTCTCCCGATTCCGCTCCCTCCGGTACGCCCACGAGTCGTAGGTTGTTGCGGCGCGCTCTATTATTGCCATCTTCCACTTCTTTCTGCAAGGCCCGTACCTGACGTTCAACTTTGTCGAGTTTGGACAACCGGGCCGCATGGGAGTCCAATATACTCTCCATTTTTGTCCTGACGCGAAGAGAGCCCCTCTAGCCTGCCCTGCAGTACACCAAGATCTTCCCGCAGCGCTCGGAGTGCTTCACCGTTTGATTGCACGAGGTCCTTAACCCCTCTAATCTCTGCGAGGATTTCCTGCTGCATTTCGGGGCCCTCGCGCGAAGCCAGCCCCTTCTGCGGGGACGGGGGTTCAGTTTTGGAGCGTTTGCCGTGAGAAGCCGCTGGAGATCCAAATTCCAGGCGCGTGGGTTTGGTCCCCGCCATCTCACCAATGTGCCCCGGCAAGATCAGAACAGAAATTCAAGTATAGACGGTGTTAATTCAGGATTCTGAGTAGGCCTCTCAGGAGCCTCAGCGTTATGCGACCATCCCGCTGGACATCGGGCTCCGCCCCCCTTGTCCAAACCTTTTTTAAACCCAGCTACACTAACAGCTTTTACTACATCCTCCAGTAACAAATTCCAGAGTTTGATAACACGTTGAGTAAAAAAATATTTTCTCTTATTAGTCTTAAATAGGTTACCCTGTAGCTTCATTGCATATACCCTAGTCTTTCTATATTCTGATAACATAAACAATCGATCTACGTTTACCCGTTCCACTCCATTCATTAATTTATAGACCTCTATCATATATTCCCCTCAACCGTCTCTTTTCCAGGTTGAAGAGCCCTAACCTTTTTAACCTCTCTTCATAGGGGTATACTTCCATCCCCTTTACCATTTTGTTGGCTCTTCTCTGTACCTTTTCTAATAGTGCTATATCCTTTTAAAGATACAACAATTAGAATTGCACACAATATTCAAGGTGCGGTCGCAGCATGGAATGGTACTGAGGCATTATAATGTCCTTTGTTTTATTTTCCATTCCTTTTCATATGATACCTAGCATTCTATTTGCTCTCTCAGCCATTTCTGCACACTGGGTGGAGGGTCTTAACATATTATCCATGATGACGCTTACATGTTTTTCCTGGGTGGTGGTTCCTAATGTGGAATCTTGCATCATATAACCATAGTTTGGGTTGTTCTTTCTTAGATGCATAACTTTGCACTTCTCCACATTTATCAAGATTCTCTTGAAAATTTTCACTATCCTCATGGGTTTTAACAACTTTAAATAGTTTTGTGTCATCTGCAAATTTGATAACCTCATTCGTTATCACGATTTCCAGGTCATTTATGAAAATGTTAAAAAGCAGCGGACAGATCCCTGGGGTACTCACTGATTCATCTTTCTCCATTGGGGAAATTGGTCATTTAGCCCTACCCTCTGCTTCCTATCTTTTAACCAGTTCCTGATCCATTAAGCCATGACTATCTACATGTTCAATATTTTTGTAATTTATGATGATTTCTACCATTTTCCCTAGTACTGATGTCAGGCTCATTGGTCTGTAGTTTCCCAGATCACCCCCTGGAACCCTTTTTAAAAATTGGTGTTACATTGGCCATCCTCCAATCTTCAGATATTACAGATGATTTTAATGATAGTTCATATATTACTAATAGTAGGTCTGCAATCTCATATTTCAGTTCTTTCAATACCCTTGGATATATACAATCCGGTCCAGGTGATTTGCTACTCTTCAGTTTATCAAACAGTTCCAATACATCTTCCTGGTGTATCAATATTTCTTTCAATTTTTCCACAGTATCACCTTTAAATACCACTTCAGTCATGGGTAACATTCATTCAGTCTTTCCACTATGGCATTGTCACCTCTTAGTGCCCCTTTTACCCCTCTATCATCTAATGGTAAAACTGACTCTCTCACAGGTTTTTTGCTACAAATGTAATTGAAAAAGTCTTTATTACGTGCTTTTGCTTCCACAGCAAGTTTCTTCTCAAATTCTCTCTTTGCTTGACTTATCAATGCCTTGCATCTAACTTGCCAGTGCTTGTGCTGTGTCCAGTTTTTGTCATTTCGCTTTTTTTTCCATTTCCTGAAAGATGATTATTTGGCAACAACAGCCTCTCTGACCTCACCTTTAAACCATGCTGGCAGATTTTTGGAATTCCTTCCACTTTTCTTAAAGTGTGGAATACAGCTGGTCTGGGCTTTCAAGATAGTATTTTTAAACAATATCCAAGCTTGATAGTAACATAGTAACATAGTAAATGACGGCAGATAAAGACCAGCATGGACCATCCAGTCTGCCCAGCAATACGGCAAGAGTAGGTGCACCTGACGCTCTGTGCAGGTCACCCCTCCCCATGTCTTTGTTTAGGGGTGGACCCACCACTCCATGTAGGACACCCCTATTTGTTGAGAAGTTAGATGGTTCAGTTTATTTTGTTTTTATCCTGTTGCTGTAAAGGGATCCGCTGTGCTTGTCCCATGCTGTTTTGAATTCTGTAACCGTGTTTGCCCCCACCACTTCCATCGGGAGAGCATTCCAAGCACCCACCACCCTTTCAGTGAAAAAATATTTCCTGACATTGCCTTTCAATTTTCCACCTTGCAGTTTCATGTTATACCCTCTAGTTTTGCAGCTTCCCAGTCTTTGGAAGAGGTTTGTTTGTTCATCGTTCCCCTTTAAGTATTTAAAGGTCTTAATCATATCTCCCCTATCTCTCCTCTCCTCCAAAGTGTACATATTTAGGTCTTCAAGTCTCTTCTCATAAGGTTTCTTACGCAGGCTCCAAATCATTTTGGTCGCCTTCCTCTTAACACTTTCCAGTCTTTTTACACCTTTAGCAAAATATGGTCTCTAAAACTGAACACAGTATTCCAGGTGAGGCCTCACCAGCGACCTGTACAGGGGCATAAGTACCTCTTCCATTCTGCTGGTAATCCCTCTTTGTATGCAGCCCAACATCCTCCTGGCTTTTGCCACCACCTTGTAGCACTGTTTTGCCACCTTGAGATCATCAGAGATAATCACACCAAGTTCTTTTTCCTGAACCATGCACACCAACTCTCGCCCCCTATCGCGTACATTTCCCTTGGATTTATGCTACCTAAGTGCATGGCACTGCACTTTTTCGCATTAAATCTTAATTGCCAAGCATTAGACCATTCTTCCAGCTTTTGTAGATCTTTCCTCATGTTATCCACTCCCTCGGGGGAGTCCACTCTGTTGCAAATTTTTGTGTCATCTACAAATAGACAGACTTTTCCATTTAGTCCTTCAGCAATATCACTCACAAATACATTGAACAGTGCCGGGCCCAGGACCGAACCCTGGGGCACCCCGCTAATCACCTTCCTCTCATCCGAGTGAGCTCCATGTACCATCACCCTCTGTTGTCTGTCAGTCAACTAATTTCTAATTCAGTTTACTATCTTGGGACCCATCCCCAAGCTACTGAGTTTATTGACAAGCTTCCTATGAGGAACAGTATCAAAGGCTTTGCTGAAATCCAGGCAGATGACATCGATCACATGCCCCTGATCTAGTTCCTTGGTCACCTAGTCAAAGAACTCAATCAGATTAGTTTGGCAAGACCATCCTTCAGTAAAACCATGTTGCCTCAGATCTTGCAACCTGTTGGTTTTGAGAAAGTTCACTATTCGCTCTTTCAGGAGAGCCTCCATTACTTTTCCCACCACCAAGGTAAGGCTCACAGGTCTGTAGTTTGACACTTCTTCCCTGTCACCACTTTTGTGTAGAGGTACGACATCAGCCATTTTCCAGTCCTGAGGAACCTCTTCTGTTTCCAACGATCTGTTGAATATATCCTTTAATGGCCCTGATAGTACTTCTCTGAGCTCTTTCAGTATCCTGGGATGTAAGTCTTTAACCTTTACAACTGCTCCTTTTAGTTTTTTCTTAACTATTTCCTCATTTTATCCTAGTCTCCCTTTCGAAAGTTATAAGGTAGTACTGTGGATTTCCTTACCATCCCTCCTACATTAATTATATCAAACACGTTAATGCTATGATCACTATTGCCAAGTGGCCCCAACACCCTTATCTCTTACACCAAATCTGGTTTTCCACTTAAGCACTAGGTCCAAAATGGCTTCCCTTCATTAATCAGCTGCTCTAAGAAGCAGTCATTTATTTCATCTAGAAACTTTATCTCCCTAGCATGTCCTGCCATGACACTGACCCAGTCAATACAGGGGTAACTGAAATCACCCATTATTATTACTGTGCTGTAACATTTGTTAGCTTCCCTGATTTCTTTGAGCATTTCATCATCTGTTTGTTCATTCTGGCCAGGTGGTAGATAGTCATTGCCTTCCCCTTTTTACATGGAATTTCAATCCATATAAATTCTACAGCAAATTTTGTTTCCTGCAAAAGCTTAATCCTTTGTGACTTAATCCCCTCTCTAACATAGAGCACAACCTCTCCACCAATTTGATTTGCTCTATCATTACGATATAGTTTGTACCCAGGTATCACAGTGTCCCACTGGTTGTCCTCCTTCCATCATGTCTCTGAGATATGAATCATATCTAACCTCTCATTTAGTGCTATATATTCTAACTCTTCCATCTTATTTTTTAGACTTCTAGCATTTGCATACAACAATTTTAGAGACTGTATTTTATTCATATTAATCTGGTTTTCAGTAGACAGGGGTTATTTGGAATCTTTAGGCTTTGCCTGCTACATACTCAAGGGCATTTGGGTTACTTTTGTCTTTATTCGAACCTCTCTGCTGATATGCCCTAACTTCATTTTTTTGGTAGTATCCTTCAAGGATACATTGTTCCGAACCATGCGCTCTTGTGCGACTGTCTTCTCGCCCCTATTCTCTAGTTTAAAAGCTGCTCTGTCTCCTTTTTAAAGGTTAATGCCAGCAGCCTGGTTCCATATTGATTAAGGTGAAGCCCATCACTTTGAAAGAGCCCCTCCTTTCCCCAGAATGTTCCTCAGTTCCTAACAAATCCAAAAACCTCATCCTTGCACCATTGTCTTATCCACGCATTGAGACTCCGGAGCTGTGCCTGCCTTTTGGGTCCTGCGCGTGGAACGGCAGTTCTTGATTACAACTTCCTACCTAAAAGCCTAAATTTACCCTCCAGAACCTCCCTATCACATTTTCCTATGTCATTGGTACCAACATGTAACAAGACAGCAGACTCCTTCACAGCACTATCTAAGACCTTGTCTAGATGGTGTGTGAGGTCCGCTACCTTCGCACCATGCAGGCATGTTACCAGGCAATCCTCACGTCCACAGCTATCCAGCTATCTACATGCCTAATGATCAAATCATCAGCTATAATGGCTGTCCTAACTCTTCCCTCATGGGCATATGGCCCTGGAAACATTTCCTCTATGTGAGAGGGTTTTACTGTACATCACCTGGAGGACAGGTCCTAGCTACAGGATTACTTCCTGCCACACTATGGTGATGCTTTCCTATCACGTGACCTCTCTCCTCCATGGCAACAGGGATGCTGCCAGACTGGAGGTGGGACTTCAGTACTATATCCCTGTAGGTCTCGTCTATGAACCTCTCTGTCTTCCTTATGTCCTCCAAGTCTCATTCCCTGAGAGCAAAGAGCTCCTTGCACCTAATGCACATGTAAGACCCCTCAGCAACTGGGAGAAAATCATACATGTAACACACAGTGCAAAAGACTAGAAAACCCCCATCTTGCTGCTGGACTGCTGTCTGCATCTTAGTTTTAAGGTTGTGTTTAGGTATTTAAGTTCTTTACCTACTAAGGGTTGGTGGGGATACTTATACTAATAAAACTCCACCTAATATGTTTTATGTGCTTTGTTCACCTGAAGCTTAATTAATCTCAGGTTCTTTATGAATGCCTGATGAGGACAAACAGCTGCACCTGAGAGTGAATGTGGCACCTCCTTTTCTTTGAGAGGTTTATGCACCTATAAAGCTGCAATTACCCCAAGGGTGGGTGGGTGTTGCGGAGGGAGGGATGGAAAAGACTTATTAAAAGCTGGCTGCTGCACAGTACCCTGTCCTGTGCTTCTAAGGTAATCTGTGACCAATTTCCAGGGGGAGTCCCACAGCCCTTGCTTGGATAGAGGGAGTCTTGGGCTTTAAATTTAACCAGAAAGCTCTCTGTTGTGTTTTAAATTTAAACTGAAAGCTCCTTGCTGCTACTAGGCCCTGACTGATTTAACAAATACACTGGGTTCACAGATTAATCAGCTTTAATCTAAAGAATTTCTTTTCCTCAAGATTTAGAAAAATTCTCAGAAGTAAATACTTACAATTGCAGATCTCTCTTCAGAAGTAGCAGACCCCTTTAGTAGTCCTTCAGGTAATGATGGGTGAGGACTGCATAAGATGAGCATGCAAGGAGTGGCATGTAATATAGTAACATAGTAAATGACGGTAGATAAAGACCAGTATGGTCCATCTGGTCTGCCCAGTAAGATGGCAGGAGTAGGTGCACCTGCCACTCTGTGCAGGCCACCCCTCCCCATGTCTTTGTTTTGGGGTGAACCCAACGCTCCATGTAGGACACCCCTATTTGTTGAGAAATTAGATGGTTCAGTTTATTTTGATTTTATCCTGTTTCTCTAAAGGAATCCACTGTGTCTGTCCCATGCCATTTTGAATTCCATCACTGTGTTTGCCCCCACCACTTCCATCAGGAGGGCATTCCAAGCATCCACCACCCTTTCAGTGAAAAAGTATTTCCTGACATTGCCTTTCAATTTACCACCTTGCAGCTTCATGTTATGCCCTCTGGTTTTACAGCTTCCCCGTCTTTGGAAGAAGTTTGTTTGTTCATTATTTCTCTTTAAGTATTTAAAGGTCTGAATCATATCTCCCCTATCCCTCCTCTCCTCCAGAGTGTACATATTTAGGTCTTCAAGTCTCTTCTCATAAGGCTTCTGACGCAGGCTCCAAATCATTTTGGTTGCCTTCCTCTGAACAGTTTCCAGTCTTTTTACATCCTTTGCAAGATATGGTCTCCAAAACTGAACACAGTATTCCAAGTGAGGCCTCACCAATTACTTATACAGTGGCATTAGTACCTCTTCCTTTCTGCTGGTAATTCCTCTTTGTATGCAGCCCAACATCCTCCTGGCTTTTGCCACTGCCTTGTCACACTGTTTTGCCTCCTTGAGATGTACAGAAATAATCACATCAAGGTCTTTCTCCTGATCCGTGCACACCAACCTCTCGCCCCCTATCGCACACATTTCCCTTGGATTTCTGCTACCCAAGTGCATGACACTGCACTTCTTTGCATTAAATCTTAATTGCCAAGCATTAGACCATTCTTCCAGCTTTTGTAGATCTTTCCTCATGTTAACCACTCCCTCGGGGCATTTATCTGAGAGATATATTTCCTGTAGTCAAAGATGGGAAATCACAGTGATGTGTCAATATTCACATCTAGTGTCATTCTGCAGCAGATGTGCAGGTCTAATGGACACCTTGAACACTCAGACTTCCACAAGTGATACACAATGTCATATTAATGAACCTGCATGTGTCCTGCAGGTATGGAATAACAAATACCTAACTTTTCTGTGTGCACATGTATGCCCAGTGCAGCTGTCTTCCTGACTCATATATGGTTACTGGCCCTGATGTTCCATAGCATATAGTACTCTGCATGTCTGCATGTGCATGATGTTACTTGTCTGTGTCACATCACCCCACAGCTTTGGCATCTTTGGAACACAGGCATCTCCCAAGCCCCCCAGAAACACATACCGATGAGAAATGTCAGTTGATGCATTGGAGATTGTAGACCAGACACCACATTTATTTATTTATTTATTTACAGTTTCTTTTATACCGCACTATTTGACATCAGTGAGGTTTACAATGAACATAAAACTACACGTCACAAAGATTGATCAGTGCTTACAATGAACAGGACAATAAACTGGGTATATATTAAACAGGTTTCATAAACAGAGAACATGAGAACTATGTACAAAAAGCAACTATGTACAAAGCAACTAAATGCAGCTATATGTTTCTTGATGAGAGGAGGAGCAAGGTGAGATTGCAGTTCTGCGAGTTAAGACTATGGAGTTAAGACCACATGGCACAAAAGCAACATTAATAGCCCAGAGAACACCAAGAAGTGTGCTGTGCCTGGATAACAACCCAGGCCCTGCTATAACCTGCCATCACAGGCAGAAGTGTATGCAGATCCTGCCTCATGTGGGTGTGGCGGGCAGTGGCAGAAGCAGTATCCCCAAAAGCTGCTGTCTTTGTCTGGACCTGTCAGAAATACCTCTGCTGCTGCTGGCCACCTCACCTCACACACAGGAGTAGGCTGTGGAAGGAGTAGAATGTTTGAAAAAATGTGCTGCCACAGTGAGGGGTGCAAATTGAAAGCCTATTTTCTTTGTGTGTGCCACATTGGCTGGAGTGGCACCTCAGAATGTCACACAGATGAGCCAATAATACAGTGTTTGTCTGTGAGGCATGATGGCAATGCACAGGTTCCACATTGATGCACATAAATAGGGTAATGGTAACATCATGATTAATGGCCCATGCACTCACAGATACTGTACAGTCATGTGGTCATACAATGCAGGTGATGATCAGATGTTCCACATTAACTGCTGTCTTGTGTTGTGTTTCATGATGTACAACCTGAAATGGAGGTGGGGGGTCATGTGGCTGATAGGTAAGCGACCTATAAGTACAGTCCATATTGTTGAGGTGGAATGGCAATATGTTCTCGGTACACATAAAAAGCAACAGTAGAAATAGACAGGTTGTGAGTGCATATGTATTCATCCATAGTCCTATGAAACACCAAAATGAGCAATAGGGCAGCAAATGAACCTCAGAAGGCACAGATATAGTTGTATGGGCCTCACCTGTGTCCTATCAGTGTCACATGCTCCCTCACATGTAGCTGCCATGAAGAGACCTGACCCAAAAGACCCTTGACTATGCAACACCACCAAGCACTACTATGTTGATCAATGAGCCCTTCAAACAGGGCTGAGACAAAGCTGGAGAGGTAATAATCAAGTTTGGGTTATAACCAAAAGAAATCATCAGTATTCCATTGGATCACCATGTGTTCATGCAGACACCATTGGAACAAATAGGACAACACAGCAGACCTGTCAAGAGAAGGCCTCCCAGAAAAACCAAGGACCATACAAGGAGAGCATGTCTCAGAGATACCACAAAGACAGCAATGATTACACTGAAAGAGATCCCAAGTACCACAGAAGAGATGGGAGGCTATGTCCATAGGACCACATTATTTATTTATTTACATTCTATTATATACCGCGCTATTCTGCATCAGTGCGGTTTACATTGAACAAACTGAAATTACATTGAACAGGGCATTATAACTTGGAGATAACTATTTTACAGGGAACATGGGCTCTGGAGGGTTAAGTGGCTTGCCCAAGACCACAAGGAGCACCTGTGGGACTAGAAACCCCAGTCCTTCCGGCCGTATGCTCCACAGAGCACAGTATTATGGAAGAGTAGCCAGAAAACAGCCACAGCCAAAACAAGGACATGAGAAAACAAGTATCAAGCTTGCATAACAGCATGCATGGCAATTCCCAAACACATGGAATAATGTTTTCTGGTCAGATGAGATGAACATTGATTGTTTGACACATCATGCAAATTCCATGTGTGGTCCACAGCCAACATCTCCCATCACACTGAGAACACCATTCACATAGTGAAACATAGTGGTGGTACCATCATGCTGTGGGGATGTGTTCATGAACAGGAAAGGTAAAGCGGTTATGACCTAGAAAATGATGGATATCCCTATATACAGACCAATAACTATGGAATAGCTGATACAATCTGCCAGTTAATACAGACCAGGACAAAGGTTCACCTTCCAGCAGGACAATGACCCAAAACATAATGGCCAAGTCACACTGGAGTGGTTAAAATGGATATATCTAAATGTCCTGGAATAGCCTATTCAAAGGCCAGACTGCAATCCAGGTGAGAATCTGTGGCATGACAGGAGGAGAACTGTACACGAAAGCAACACATTGAAGAATGAGGCATTGGAGTAGGTTTGCCTGAGGAATGATTGAAAATACCAATGGATCACTCTGCAAAACTAACAGAGATATACACCACATGACTTGCAAAACTAATTACAGCAATAGGTGATGCCACAAAGTATCGACTCTGGGATGGGGGCGCAAACATATGCACACACCTGGTGTCAATGTCCGTTGTTGTCTGACACAGTGCCTGTGTCAGAATAAGGGATATCATGCACTCCAAGTCATAGGCAGTTTGTGTCTATCACATGGTGCTAAATCCCTAAACCACATTGTACCTTCAGGTATTAATGGGATAGGACAGGACAAATATGTAGGGGATGAATACATTTCAAAGTCCTCATTCTACTTTCTACGTCAGATTCATGCCATTCGACCCTTTCTTTCTTCACAGGCTCTCTCTACCCTTCTTCTCTCCTTGGTCATATCTCGCGTTGACTTCTGCAACTCCATCCTGTCTGGTCTCCCCGCCTCCCAACTACTCCGTCTCCAACGTATCCAAAACACTGCTGCCCGGCTCATCTTTCATGCATCTATCCATGATCATATCACTCCTCTCCTCATCCGTCTTCACTGGCTCCCTGTCAAGTTCCGCATTCACTTCAAAATTCTGGTTTCTTCTCCACCGCGCCCTCCACACCCACTCCCCTCAGTACCTAGCTGACTTGGTTCATTTTCACAATCCAACTCGTTCCCTACGCTCCTTTCATCTGAATCGCTTACATCTTCCCTTACCCACCTGTGCTCACCTCCAATCCACTCGTTCCTCTGCCTTTTTCTTCCTTGCCCCTGCCCTGTGGAATTCTCTCCCCTCTTCTATCCGCCTCGAACAAGATCATGCCACCTTCAAGAACTGCCTTAAAACTCACCTCTTTACTCTTGCCTTTGACCTTCCTGAACCTCCCACATGACTTTGTCTTCCCTTCCCCCTCCCCTCACTCTCCCCTCTACCGTCCTGTTGTATGAATCTGCCTAGTTTGCTTTCCTATCAATCGATGTAACTTCTTCTTTTCCTTTTTTCCCTTCACCCTATAGTGACCATTGTGATTTGAACTCTGTAAATCGCTATGATGTTTCTTGTGTTTAGCGGTATATTAAGCTAATAAACTTAAACTTAAACTTAAACTTGTGAGGCACTGTATCAGGTGTGAGGTCATTGTTGCATGTGCAGACATTTGTGAATACCACCATGTATGACTGTGAGATCCTGGCTGCAGCAGAGTAGAGGGAAACTGGGAACACATGGCTCATGGCGATGGTGCCCTAGAAGAAGGAGTGTGTGGTTGACTGACAGGAGAGGGTAAAGTGCTCTCTGCCCTCCTGTCCAGCCGGCAATTAAGCTGGCCCACAGTTGCGTCCAGACCCTCTGCAACTGTGGAGAAGTGGCACTGTGCCTCAACCATGGTGGCCATCCCCTCAGCCACAACACTCTGTGGGTCACCAAGTATCACTGCTCACATGTATGGGGTCTGCATGTTGTGGCTGTGACCACACATGAGTGTTGTGGCTGCGGCAGTGGCCACCAGTGCAGGTCTATACCACTTAAACCTTGATGTGATGGGCATGATCTGGAGGCCACCCCCTGCATCAGCTGCAGCCAGGGTCCCTGAAGGTGATGGATGCAGGTAGATGGGGCTGCATGTATCATCTCTGATGTCACAGTGCCTGACTGGGCTTCTGCTGGTATCCACATATGTCATCAGGTGGACGGGGCTGAAGGCAGCATCCCTGGTGACATGGTGCTGCACCATGCTACTGCCTGGGGACATAGCCCCTTGCACCTCCTCCATCATGGTGTAGATGGCCACATCCACTTGACTACCCACATTCCACAACCCATCCTCTGGCTCATCTGGGATTTCCATGCTGTCCTCAGCTGTGTCAGGCCCAAAATGTCCCTCCACATTTCCGTCCTCTGTGCTGCTTGCCAGGGGCTCTGTGGATACATCATCATTCTAAATGTGTGCCTGCCAGTCAGCCTCACAGAATATTGAGGCATGCATGTCTGCTGGAGGGCAACAGAGAGAGGACCATGATCACAGGGAGAAAGGAGGCATCATAAATGCACAATCAGTTGTTGACAGCTGACAGTATCACATATGTACAGCAACATATTCACATGGCCACAACACACCAGGATTGTATGTCTACAGAACATCAACACTGTAAACATGACACACAAATGGATGGAATGGTAGAAGGCCAACAAAGGCATGTGGTTGTGGCATCTAGCAAGGGAAGACACAGAACAGACACACGTGGCATGCACATGGAGAAATGGAGGACCATAGAGGTGAAGCAGCAGAATAGGCTTTAAACAACATGAGGAAAGGCTGGATGTCAACAAGGACAACACAGGGTGGCCACAACCATTACAGGAAAGTGATGTGGGTAGGTGGAGGCAGCCAGCATAAATGGACCATTAAAATGGAGTCCAGGAGGTGGAATTGACTACATGATAATGCACCAGGCAGGCGTGTGAGCCCAAAGCACAGTGCATTTGCATCATGGCCAGTGCTGGGTGGCCACCCCACACAACAGAACCACAAGCATAAGGTTGCCTGACCAGAGTGCCCTGAAGAGGTCATATGCTCCAGGAGTATGGACTGTCTGCATGAGTATGTGTGACTGGAAGCCTGTGCCCTGCCATACATCACATCTGACCACTGTACCACATGTTGTCCACTTCCCTGTGCCCATGTATCTACCATCCAAGGGTAGTCACAGTCTGTGTTTTATTTATCAGCCACGTGCTGCCAGGAGCACTGCAGTTATGTCATGTCATGCCTCACTGAAGAGCCAGGAAACAGCCTGGCTTGTTTTTTTGCAAATCAAGGTGGCCAGGAGCTAGATGTCATAGACTGAGAATCTTGGCTTTCTTGAATGGCATGGCATGTAGTCTAGCTGCTGTTGTCTCCTATAATTCATGCTCCTAATGTACATTATATGCAGTATGTGTTACGTCCACCTATGTGACGCTACATTGATGCAGGGCATGGTACACCTGAGCAATGCATGGAACATCTGCGCAACATGCGGTGCATCTGTATATTGTCCATGGGCACCACACGTTGCACCTGTGCAAACAAAATGTCTGCACAATGTGTTTTATGCATGTACAATGCTCCTTGCTTATGAGCATGCATTCCACATATTACACATGTGTACTACACATTGTGCAGATGTACCATGCATTGTGCATGTGCACCACACATTGCATAGAAGTTCCATGAGTTGTGCATGTGCACTGCAAGTTGTGCAGAATTTATGCACATTGCACATGAGCACCACATATTGCACAGATGATCTGTACATTGTACATGCACATGGCATGTTGTGCAGATGTTCCATGCATTGCACATGTGCACCACACATTGTGCAGACATTCCGCATGTTGCACATGTGCAATGCATGGCATGTCTGTGCAACATGCCATGCACATGCGCAACATAAAGAACTTCTGCACAATGCATGGAACATCTATGCAACATGTGATTATGCATGCACACACACTGTGTGCCAATAGACCATGCATTACACATATATAATGTGCGTTGTGCAGATGCAGAACACTGTGACATAGGAGACTCTTATGAAGCAATGGAAACTGATAGTGATCCGGTGGAGAGAACCGGTACTGCAAGGGAATGCAGGATTTTCTCTTCTGAGAGAAAAAAAGACAGAGCTAATCAGGAACCACACCTCACCTCAAGGCAGGAGAGCAACGTTCCCTCTAATTTTCTGTAGGCTGTGTGCGCATAAAATATCAGTTGTGCAGCTTTTGAAGAAGGTTAAATTTTTGTGCGCCACATAACGACACTCAGAGTTATATACTTTAAAATTTGACTACACATCAGAATACAGTATGTACACCACATTGATTACACTAGAAAACATTGTAGA